>CM075777.1:52105783-53391010 GCA_037974665.1 Ehretia macrophylla | reverse complement strand
TTCAGTTGTTGCAATGAACTCCGCTTCAGTGGTGGAAAGGGCAACACACTTTTGCAATCTCGATTGCCATGCCACAGCTCCCCTTGCAAAGGTAATCAAATAACCCGAAGTAGACTTACGAGTATCAACATCTCCAGCCATATCAGCATCTGTGTAACCCACAAGCATAGGCTTCTCACATCCAAAGCAAAGTCTCAGTTTGGATGTGCCTCGAAGATATCTCATAATCCACTTCACTACATTCCAGTGTTCTCTCCCAGGATTTGAGAGAAAACGACTCACCGTACCAACTGCATGTGCTATGTCTGGCCGTGTACACACCATAGCATACATCAAACTTCCCACTGCTGAAGAATATGGAACATTCTGCATATCTTTCTTTTCTTCATCTGTAGAAGAACATTGTTGAGCACTTAGCTTAAAGTGAGTAGCAAGAGGAGCACTAACCACTTTAGCTTTATTCATGTTGAACTTTTGAAGTACTTTCTCGATGTACTTCTCTTGTGACAAATACACATTTTTGCCATTTCTGTCTCGATTGATTCTCATGCCAAGAATCTGCTTTGCTGGTCCTAAGTCTTTCATAGCAAAAGATTTATTCAATTGTTTCTTCAACCTGTCAATTCTTGAAGAATTCTTGCCAATAATCAACATATCATCAACGTATAGCAACAAGATAATAAAATCATCATCAGAGAATTTTTGAGAAAAGACACAATGATCCGAAGAAGTTTTCCTGTAGCCTTGCTCCCCCATAACAGATTCAAACTTCTTATACCATTGTCGAGGTGCTTGTTTCAAGCCATAAAGACTTTTCTTCAGTTTACACACATAATCCTCTTTTCCTTTTTCTTTGAACCCCTCCGGTTGCTCCATATAAATTTCTTCGTCCAAATCACCATGAAGAAAAGCAGTTTTCACATCCATCTGCTCAATCTCTAGATCAAGACTAGCAGCCAAACCCAGAACAACTCGAATGGATGACATCTTCACAACTGGAGAGAAAATCTCATCAAAGTCAACACCCTTTCTCTGACTGAACCCTTTCACAACCAGTCTTGCTTTGTATCGTGGCTGTGAAGTATTTTCTTGTTGCTTTAATCTATAAACCCATCTGTTCTTCAAAGCTCTTTTGCCTTTAGGCAACTTCACCAACTCAAATGTGCAATTTTCATGCAAAGATTTCATCTCATCTTGCATAGCTTCCATCCACTCATTTTTATGTTTATCATCCATAGCTTCTTCAAAGCTTTCAGGCTCACCTCCATCTGTCAATAAAACATACTCATCATAAGAGTATCTTGTAGAAGGCTGTCTATCTCTAACGGACCTCCTGAGTGGAACTGTTCGTGGAGTCTCAGGCTGACTATCATCATCACCTACCTCAACCTGTGTAGGACTTTCTGCTTGATCATCATTAGGGAAATTACCTTGATCATCATCTTCAACCTGCTCTGTTGCTGGTGGCGTTGAAGGCACTATATCAAGATCAACCAATTCATCTGACTGTGGGGGTAACTCTTTCTCTGTTTTACCAATGTCCTGAATTGTTTGATCCTCCACAAATACAACGTCTCTGCTTCTGACAATTTTCTTATCAACTGGATCATATAGCCTGTAGCCAAATTCATCAAGGCCATAACCAATAAATATACACTGTCGTGTCTTCACATCAAGTTTGGATCTTTCATCATTTGGAATGTGTACAAACGCCTTGCATCCAAAGACTCGCAAATGATCATAAGAAACATCTTTCCCTGTCCAAACTCTATTAGGAACATCAAGCTTTAATGGAATACATGGTGAGAGATTCAATAAATGAACAACTGTATTCAAAGCCTCACCCCAGAATGAATGTGGTAGATTTGCATGTGAAAGCAAACATCTTACCTTTTCAATCAACGTTCTATTCATTCTCTCAGCAACACCATTCAACTGTGGTGTCTTTGGCGGTGTCTTTTGATGCCTGATACCTTGCTCTTTGCAATACTTGTCAAATGGACCCCAATATTCACCTCCATTATCTGTACGGATGCATTTCAATTTTCTTCCTGTTTCTCTTTCAACGGATGCTTGAAACTGCTTGAATACATCCAACACTTGATCTTTAGACTTCAAGGTATAAGCCCAAGTCTTCCTGGAGTGGTCATCAATAAACGTCACAAAGTAAAGAGAACCACCAAGTGTTTTAATTTTCATCGGACCACACACATCCGAATGTACCAGCTCAAGTACATTTTTCTTCCTCGAAGGTGGATGACTCTGGAAAGAAACCCTGTTCTGCTTTCCTGCAAAGCAATGATCACATTTTCTCATATGTGGATCTGTTAGTCCCGATAAAATTTTCTTTTTGGATAAAACTGAAATTCCCTTCTCACTCATGTGACCCAGTCTCTTGTGCCACAACTCTGTTGCATCTTCATTTTTCACTGCATTGACAATGCTCCTGGAAACCTTTGAATTCATCAAATACAAAGTTGAGCATTTCTTACCTTTGGCTACAACCATAGAGCCCTTTGTAAGTTTCCATTGACCATTACCGAAGGTATTAAGAAAACCTTCATCATCAAGTCTACCTGCAGATATCAAATTCAATCTAATGTCAGGAACATGCTTCACATCTTTAAGAATTAATTTGTTTCCATTTTCAGTCTCCAAGCAAACATCTCCTGTACCGACAACTTTGGCGATACCATCATTACCCATTTTCACAACTCCAAAATTACCAGCTGTATAAGACATAAAAAAGTCATTTCGAGAAGTAGCATGAATAGAAGCACCACTGTCAATCACCCAACATGTATCATGACATGCAAGATTAATAACATCACTGTCATATACAATGAAAAACTCCTGTGTAGTGGTAGCAACTCGATCTTTACCACTATCATCATCTTTCTTCTTATCATTATCTTTGTTTTTATTTTCATTTTGTAATATTCTGCAAAATCTCTTGATATGACCCATTTTTCCACAGTGATGACATTTGACATTACTATACTTCCCTCTTGACTTGCTTCTACTACTTCCTCTATTTCCCAAACCCTTTTGCTTATTCCTCCCCCTAGATTCAGTAACCAAAGCATCTGACTCTGAAGAGGAATTTTGTGACTTTCTTCTAGCTTCTTCATTTAAAAGTCTACTTTTAGCTAGATTCAAAGTGATTTCACCATCTGGGGTTGAGTTATACAATGACATTCTAAATGTCTCCTATGAGTCCGGTAAAGTACCAAGAAGCAATAACCCCTTAAGTTCATCATCCAATTTAATGCCAATGGCAGCTAACTGATTTATAATCCCAAGATATTCATTTACATGATCAGTTATAGGGGTTTTATCTCGGTATCTCAAACCTATCAATTGTTTTATCAAAAACAACTTGTTGCTCCCACACTTTTGTGCATATAATTCTTCAAGTTTGTTCCATAATGTGCGTGCATGTGTTTCTTCACTAATGTGATTCATCACATTATTATCTACCCATGTCCTGATATACCCACATACTTGTTTGTGAAATAACTCCCATTCTTCATCAGTTTTACTCACGGGTTTTTCAGTAGTAAACACCGATAGATAATAATCTTTCACATACAACAAGTCTTTCATTTTTCTTTTCCACATGGCATAATTCAAACCATTCAAACATATCATTCTACTTGTATTAACTTCCATTGTTTACACAAAACAACAATTCAACAACCAAGCTCTGAGGCCACTTTGTTGGGAGGAAACCCGATATCAAAACACAAACAACAAATGTACAGCGGAAATAACACCCTCCCATCTTGTATAAACCTGTTAGGAAGCAACAAATAGAGCCAACAACAATATGCACAAATCTGAAAATTCCAGAAAATAGAGCAACACCAAGATTTTAACGTGGAAAACCTCCCCAACGTGGAGAGTAAAAAACCACGGGACTGTAGTCCACCCAAAAACTTCCACTATCAACAAATAATGGGTACAAGAGAGTCTTCTCTAGCTACAACTATAGGCATACACAATACATTCACGAAGAATAACATATTCTTGCAAATATTGCATCAACAAAAGAGATTAAACCAAGAAGTAGGAGAGAAATCACCAAAAAATGTCGTCACTGTTCACGTCAGAAAAACGGGCTGTAGAGAGCTCCAAATATGATCTCCACCGTTTAGATAGAAGACCCACGAGTTATGAACATGCACGTAAAATTTCAGCTCAATCGGACCACAAATGACCTTCCGATCGTCAACTTGATGAAGATGGCGCAGGCTGAAATTTCGGCTCTTCTTCTTCTTTCTCTCTCTCTGTTTCTTTATCTCTCTCTCGTTTACTCACTTTCTCTTTTTTTTCAAAACAAGTGACAGACCAGCTTTTGCTGGTCTGTCCATTCCATTCCTTTTTTTTTGTTTATTGTTTTTTTCCTTTTTTGTTTTCTTTTCTTTTGGTCAAAAAAGCAAAAGCAAAAGCAAAAATTATACCAACCCACATGGGTTGGTCTACTCAACACTCACGTAATCTTCCGAATAGCTGGGGCTTATACACTTCCGAGCACTGCTCCTTTTCGCTTAGGCTTTGTTATCTAGGCTTGGTCCTGCTGCACTCAACTTTGCTACTTCATTTTGGTCCATTGCTGGTGTATTCATAACAATACATTCCCCCTCCAGAAGAACCTTGTCCTTAAGGTTCATAGTAAAGTTAGCATATGCAGCTGTGAATTCTTGCAAATCTAACCATGAAGCTTCTTCGGCTGGTAGGTGCTGCCATTTAATCAATACTTGAGGAATGATATTGCCATTCCTTATAACCTTTCATTGCTGCAAAATTTCGGCTGGATGTAGCAATGGCATATCTGAATGTGGTGGTAGGATAATTTGTCCAGGTGGCATACCAGCATTTCCTACTGCTTTCTTCAATAGAAAGATGTTGGATATCGGCGCAGCGGAATGGTCGGGGATAAGCAGTATCACACAACTAAAATATGAATGAGAATAAGAAATAATGGAGACACAAGATTTACGTAGAAAACCCTTAACAAATCGAGGGAAAACCACGGACAAATAATGGAGGATTTCACTATGATGTGAAGTATTTTACAATGACCTTCTCTCTATTATAAAGAAATAACAATTTTTACTCACTCTCAAATAATAGGAGAAACTAATTCTCACTCACTAAAAAAGACAACAAACACGGAAGAGAACACACTCAAGAGAAACTCTATATTTTCTTTCTGGTTTTTCTGGATTCTTGCTAATAATTCTGCTTCATATGAGCTCCTCCTTTTATAGGAGGAATTTGAAGACAATGCATTTAATGGTGCAATGCTGGATTGTCAATTTTCCATGCGCATCATTCATTTTTCTTTCTCGCGTCGTGTGCCTTCATTTCATTTCTTCAAATGTCTGTACCATTCTTTGACAATTTTTCATTTGCAGAGATTTGCTTGGTGACTTTCCCTGCCACCCATCAAAATCACCATCATTTTCCTTCTATTTTCCATTCTTTTGTTGTCTATTGTTGACCAAATGAGTTTTACAACTAACAAAAGACATGAAAGACGGTGAATTCTAGCATCTGGTAGTAGCGCCAAACGATAAGCCACCGGACCAATCTTATCTGAGACTTCAAAGGGGAAAAAAAAATTCTGACTAAGCTTATGATTGCCTCGTCCACGTACTGACGTTTGTCTATAAGGTTGCAAATGTACTAACACCCAATTCCCAACTTTAAATTCTCATTCAATTCGATGCATATCTGCCTGCTCCTTCATGCATTGTTGGGACCTTTGCAAATTGATTTTTAGTTGGGCCAGTATAGCATCTCTGTTTTTCAATTCCATATCAACACAAGCATTATTTGTCAACTGAGGTGTATATCGAGTTAATATTGGAAGATCTCGTCCATACACCGCAACAAATAGAGTCATTCCAATTGATGTATGGTACGCGGTGTTATACTAATACTCCGCCCACGGTAAAAATTTAGCCCACAATTTTGGATTGTCTATGACATAGCTTCGCAAATACATCTCCAATGTTCGATTAAAGTGTTCCATTTGTCTGTTTGTTTGAGGATGATAGGAGTTGCTCATATTTAACGTGGTGCCTTGCAATTTGAATAACTCCCTCCAAAAAGAGCTTGTGAAAAGTTTGTCCCGATCACTAACAATAGAGCGAGGCATTCCATGTAAACGAACCACATTTCACACAAATATTTCAGCCACTTTCACATTAGTAGGTTGACCCACCAAAGCTGAAAAATGCTCATATTTGGTCTACCAATCGACGACCACCAATATTTCTGAATATCCTTTAGAAGTAGGTAAACCTTGTATAAAATCCATCGACACATCCTCCCAAATTTTCGACAGAATATGTAATGGCTATAAAAAACCAGCTAGAGCAAGATGATTACCTTTAGCTTGTTGGCACACCAGGCATTTTTCCACATACCGTGAAAAATCTGCCTTCATATTTTTCCAATAACAATTCGGGACCATTCTCATGTATGTCCTTAGTACACCCACATGTCCTCCCGATGGTGAGTCATGGAATTCTTTTAGTATAGTTGGTCAAAGAGACAAAGGAATGACCAATCTATTTTTATAATACCAAATGTCATCTACATAAGTATAGTCACCCATAGAATCAGGAGCATGGGATAATTGTTGGTGAAGATTACTCAACTCAGGATTAGACTTCGTAGCCTCTCGTAACTCTGAAAACAATGACATTGTTACCACCGAAAACTATTGGAATTGAGCATATGTCGAATTTTGGGATAAAGCATCAGTTGTATTATTGTCTTTTCCCAGCTTACACACGATCTCAAAATCAAATCCCAACAATTTGGATAACCAGCGTTGTTGATCCGGAGTTTGGATAGTTTGCTCTAATAATACCCTTTAACTTTTTTTATCAATTTGAACAGTAAATCTTTGACCCAAAAGATATTGCCTCTATTTAAAAATTGCAGTCGTTATCGCGAACATGTCACGTTGCTAGGTAGAGCCACTTTGCAATTGTGGAGTTAACTTCTGGCTAAAATATGCTATTGGATGTTCTTGTTGCAATAATATAGCACCAATACCCAACCCGGATGCATCCGTTTCTAACACAAATGGTAATTCAAAGTTTGGAAGAGCAAGCACCAGAGCTGTTGTAAGAGCACCTTTTAACTGTTCAAAAGCTACTGCAGCTTCTTTACTCCAATGAAAAGATTATTTTTTAAGCAAATCTGTAAGAGGCGATGAAATAGAGGCATAACCTTTTATGAATCGTCGATAATACCCTGTTAGCCCCAAAAAACCTCTCAACTATTTAATGGTATTTGGCTCAACCCATTTTATAACATCCTCAATTTTAGATGGATCCATGGATACACTCGAAGGAAATATGATATGCCCAAGATAATCGATTTGCTGTGTCCCAAAAATACATTTGGATTGCTTCGCAAAAAATTGATGTTTTAGTAAGAGGCTCAACACTTGTTCAAGATGCCGAATGTGCTCCTCTAAACTTGGGCTATACACCAAAATGTCATCAAAAAATACAAGTACACATTTCCTTTGAAGTGGACGAAAGGTATCGTTCATGACTGTTTGAAATGTGGAAGACGCTTAGTTAATCCGAAATGCATGACCAAAATGTAAGGAAAATAATATTGTTGGCTCGTGTGGATTTGTAATGTTGTTAAGTGCACAGAATATATAAATAAACTAAAAAAGATATTTCATATTCATGGAATTGAATACAATACACAACCATATAAAAAATTCAAACCAAAATTAAAATAAGATCGAGGCTTGAGTTGGACTCAATATCCTTAAGACTTTTATCGCCCTGCTACGGTGCTAACAGTTGACAGCGCAAGTCTCCCAGGATATAACGATCTACTTCTTATAATAGGAGCACTCCAAATTATAAGAACTGGCGAACTTATAAATGTTAAACTCTCTCTCACAAACAATTACGTCCAATATATATTCTCTGCGTATCCTTTCTCTTTTGGTTATTGTGTTCTCCGTAAAATTCCTTCAAGAACAAACATTCTTGTATAATAGTCATGTTTGAGACATAATCATGACACATGTCTTAGTCTCATGATTACACATCCAAGCATTAACTAAAGCTTTGCCAGCTATTGCTATTTTAATACGCATGTAATGACATACAATAGCTAGCATCCAAAACTTGTTACAGCTTGGCAACGCAAAACTTTCCACGTGTTGCCGACACATATCACAAAATTCAGCAATTCAATATCAAACGGATGCCAAACATGTTATAACTTCTCCTCCATAAAATATCAACGTGTTTTGTCTTCTTCCTCAATAAAATATTCATTCATCTCTAGCAATCCCCCACATGAATGGAAATTTATTGTCCATCTGCTAAATGTAAACACTTGAGAGAGAGTTCAGAAGAAAGATACTGCTTCGAGATAGGTAGCTTTTGGCCTTGAACCTTCTCTAGTGAGAACTATCAAATTTACTTGCTAACCAGTGAACGCAATGTTTTGAACTGTTCAGCTTTTGTGTAAATCAAGATACTAGAACTCACACAGCATCCTTCTAGACATTTCTAGGTTCTCACGGTTGTGTTCATTTTGGCCCTGAACACTTCCCAGTTTAATGAGTACTCTATAAAATTCAACCTTAGAAATTCTCGTAGGAGCAGCCCCTCCCTACTCACATAGGTGACTTCTTATAAAGAGTATACCTGTTATACCCTACTTGGATGATCCAAGATATAAGAATCATTAAAAGCATAGCTTAGCCTATACCATACAGGCAGTACTATTTGCTCGTCATAGGAATAAGTATGAGATTTAATCCCCCACAATGCTTTAAATTAGTTACACATAATTCAGTTTTTCCCTTTGAACCTAGATCCAAGGATCTCATGTCAACAAGGTAGGGTTTGCCATTATGATAACTCTTCAGTAATAGGTTTAAGACCCATTCCCCTTGACGATCCCTTGACGATTTATGTACCAGCTCTCTATTTAAACCTTTTGTAAGCGGATCCGCTATGTTATCATTTGACTTCACATAGTCAATTGAGATAACCCCATTAGAGAGCAATTGTCTGATGGTATTATGTCTACGACGAATATGTCTAGACTCACCGTTATACATATTATTTTGTCCCATTCCAATCGCTGATTGACTATCGCAATGTATGCAGATAGCTGGCACCAGTTTTGGCCAATTTGGAATATCTTCCAAAAATTGTTGAAGTCATTCAGCTTCCTCAGCAGCTTTATCCAAATTTATAAACTCAGATTCCATCGTGAATCTGGCTATACATGTTTTCTTAGTGGATTTCCAAGAGATTACTGGACCTCCCAAGGTAAAAACATATCCACTTGTGGATTTAGAGTCTTTAAAATCAGATATCCAGTTGACATTACTGTATCCCTCTAGTACAGCTGGATATCTTGTATAATGCAACCCAACGTTCAAAGTGTATCTTAGATACCTTAGAACCCTTATAATAGTTGTCCAATGTGTTTGCCCTAGATTGCTAAATGAGCTTCCGGAGTAGACATTTCCTCGTTGAAAATACGAGGCTCATTTTTTAACAGATATATTAGAAAATCAGGACCGTAAGACTTAGCCGTTCTAGCCCTTTTGCTATATCTCTGCTTATTTTCATCTTCTTTCGATATAGCCTCTTTTTTTATAACTGGTTCATGACTTTCATCATTTGTTCTTTTCAAAGAACTTGAATCTTGTGTTTTTTAACAAGGAAATTTTTCCCTTCAAAAAATTCTACATTCCTTGCTTCAATAACTGTATTCACGTGTATATCCATTATCTCTGATTTAAACATAAGACACCTATATGTTGCACTATTTTGAGCATATCCAATGAAAACACAATCAATAGTCTTTTGTCCTATCTTGACCATTTTCGGAGCTAGAACTCAGAGGTTCTTTTTAACTTTGATTCTATGTGTACTTCGCATTTTTCATCAATTGTAGGGATTAATCCTGAATTGACTAGCTTATGCAAAGAATCAAAATTCTCATGTCCTAATTTATCATGCCGTAAATTAGAATATTCCAAGTAATAAGCAACTGCCTTATTCTTATTTATTGAAACTTTTCCAAAACTGGCTAAGCAGTTGATACAACAGTAAGGGCTATAGTCATTACATAAGTTTAAATAAACCCTCATACTCATAGCCTTTGCCTACAACCATTCCATTTTTAGTAAGTACAAAAATGCTAGATTCAAAAACCAGCTTGAACCCGTTCTTACTCAACAACAATCCAGATATCAAATTCCTCCGAATATCTGGGGCATGCATTACGTTGTTGAGTGTCAGCTCCTTCCCTGAAGTCATTTTCAGAATCACATTTCCGGTCCTTTTTACCTTCGATACAGAAGTGTTTCCCACGTAAAGGATTTCATCACTTTTTTTATAGGTAGTGAACATGCTTCTATTAGAACAAATATGCCGAGTGGCCCCTGTATCCAGCCACCACTACTTTGGATTTCCTACCAGATTGATTTCCGATACAACCGCTGACAAGTTGATATCGGTCATATCATCATCCATGTCATCCATCGCATTAGCCTGATCTTTCTTCTTATTTGCATTGCCCTTATCCTTACGAAATCTACATTCTATAGCCTTGTGCCCAATCTTATTGCAGACATAGCAGTTCCCCTCAATCTCACGATCACGTCATCAAGAGCCATCTACTTTCTCTTGTGCTTCAAGTAGTTCTTGAATTCCCACCAACCGGGTGGCAATTTCTCTATCAAGCAAGCTACTTGAAGGGTCTCATTCATGATCATACCCTCTACGTGTATCTCATGGATAATAAGTTAGTATGCACCGACTTGATCGATTATAACCTTTGAATCAACCAACTTGTAGTCAAGAAATCTACCTGCCATGTATTTCTTCATGTCAGCATCTTTAGTCTTGTACCTTTTATTCAAGGATGCCCACAACACTTTTGTTGTCGTGATTGGATTGTACACATTGTATAGCGTATCATCCAACCCATCGAGGATGTAGTTTCTGCACAGTAAGTCTGCATGCTTCCAAGCATCTGCAGCAGCTAAAATCTGCATATCAGGATCATCACCCAACTCTGGTGAATCCTCCTTCAGAAACCGAGAAAGGCCCAACGTGGTCAGATAGAAGAGCATCTTTTGTTGCCACCTTTTAAAGTCCTTCCCATTGAGCTTCTCAAGCTTCTCGCTATGTCCAATGGGGGTTGTAGCAACAAAAGGTATGGCCCTTGCCACAGTCACAGTTGGCCTAGCCACAGGAATATTTTCCTGTTCGGATCTCTTAGTAGATCCACTTCTAGTTAAGGGAACGGTTGGATTATTAAATCCAATAGACTGTCCATAATTCACGTTTCCAGTTTTGGTATCCATTATTGATACTTTTATATTAAGTCCAATAACCTGTTTAAACAAGTTGCACTTTACAAGAGTCAAGTTAGTCGCAGAATAACTTAAAATCACAATTAATTCAAAAGTAGAATTTATAAAAATAAATTGCAACTGGAATATATTCTTATACTAACTTACTGAATATAATTTCAGAAAATATTACAACCACACCAGTCAACCATATAAATATATAGTTAACAATTAAAAGTCTTAAGATTGTAAGAAAAATAATATTGTTGGCTTGTGTGGATTTGTAATGTTGTTAAGTGCACAGAATATATAAATAAACTAAAAAAGATATTTCATATTCATTAAATTGAATACAATACACAACCATATAAAAAATTCAAACCGGAATTAAAACAAGATCGAGGCTTGAGTTGGACTCAATGTCCTTAAGACTTTTATCGCCCTTCTACGGTGCTGACAGTTGATAGCGCAAGTTTCCCAGGATACAACGATCTACTTCTTATAATAGGAGTATTCCAAATTATAAGAACTAGCGAACTTAGAAATGTTAAACTCTCTCTCACAAACAATTACGTCCAATATATATTCTCTGTGTATCATTTCTCTTTTGGTTATTGTGTTCTCCATAAAATTCCTTCAAGAACAAACATTCTTTTATAATAGTCATGTTTGAGACATAATCATGACACATGTCTTAGTCTCATGATTATACACATCCAAGCACTAACTAAAGCTTTGCCAGCTCTTGTTATTTTAATACGTATGTAATGACATACAATAGCTAGCATCCAAACTTTGTATCAGCTTCGCAACGCAAAACCTTCCACGTGTTGCCGACACATATCACAAAATTCAGCAATTCAATATCAAACGGATGCCAAACATATTGACTTCTCCTCCATAAAATATCAACATGTTTTGTCTTCTTCCTCAATAAAATATTCATTCATCTCCAACACAAAAATTCATAATGTCCATCATGAGTCTGAAATGCAGTCTAGTGGGTGTCACACGACTGTACTTGAATCTGATGATACCCAGATCGGAGATCCAATTTAGAGAAATATTATGCGCCATGGAATTCGTCTAGTAGCTCATCTACTGTTGGAATTAGCAACCGGTCCTTGATGGTCACCGCATTGAGGGCTCGATAGTCCGTACAAAATCTTCATGTCCCGTCTTTTGTTTTAACAAGAAACATCGATGAAGAAAAGAGGCTTTGTCTTGGCTTAATGATCATATCCTTCAAACATTTCTGCCACTAATCGATCAATCTCATTTTTTTGGAAATGGGGATATCGATATGGTTTCACATTAACTAGTGTCATTCCCAGGTGCAAATGAATTGCATGTTCTCGCTCTCGACATGGTGGTAGTCCATGAGGTGTGCCAAAGATTTTCTCAAACATTTGCAACAAAGGCTGTAACTTTGGATTCACAACCACATTTTCACCACTATTCTCAGACACCATAGTTAAGCTAAAACATGCTACTAAGGAACCCGTTGAATGCATTCTACGAACACCGTTATAAGGAATAGAGTCAAGAACTATGGTTGTATCCCCTTCAACAATACCTCATCATCTTGAACTTTAAACCGCATGGTAAGATTAGAATAATCGTGCACAATTGGTCCAAGGGTGGCCAACCATGATACCCCAAGCACCACATCTGACCTAACCAACGACAACACATGCAAATCTACTTCAAATTAATACACTTGGCACAACCCTCGCTAACTAATTTTTTTTCATTTCCAACCGATACCGTCAAGTTTGGCGTAGACTCAATAGAAAGATTGAAGAAGTTTGCAATTTGACTCTGCACAAAACTATGAGTACTCCCTCTGTCGACTAACACCTGCATAACTACACCATTAATGGTCCCATAAAATGCAAAGTTGTGGGAGATAAATTACCTGACAGAGCATGTAACGACTAAAGGTTTCTTTTGGGACTATGCATGTAACAATATTAAGTAGTGGGGCCTACCACTAAGCCATATAGGATTATTCCCTCGTACATAGCAACTACTTATGAATTCAAAAAAAAAAAGATAAAGAGACTTGGCCAAAAACGTGATGGAAGCAAACTCTGGCAAGAGTCCTTTTTTTCTAATATTCTCAAAACAACACCCCCAAAGAAAAATTGCTTATGCATATATTTCTCCTATTTTGTGGTCATAGTATACTAACTTTAGCAAACTGGTGTACACCGGAAGCAGATCGTGAAGGAGAGGAGATTGTGAACAAGTAGCACGCGTGTCAAGTATTCGAGCTTTCTTTCTCGTAAGACCTCTTTCAAGTATTACTTCTATTGGAAATTAATTAGGATTCGAAAACGTGAAGTTAGATATGAAAGAAAACAAGATAAAATCAGTGAGTGACTGATTTCTTTCTTTAAAATTTTATGGGTTAGGGCTGGAATTGAAGACTAGGAAAGCGTTTGATAATTTTGAAAGTCTAAGGTAAGTAGGGTTATTTTTTGTTCATTTCTGTTTCTCCCCAATACTACTGGCGAGAATTTGTGTATCCCTGTTTGGATTTAATTCTTATTGTGAAAGAGAATAACGATTGCATTACTAAGATTTAATTTTTCTTTCCTTGAGCTTACTGTTAATCTAGAAATTATTTGGCAAAAGTCTCTGTCCAATTTTTTGATCAATCGATTGGACTTCTAACAGAAAAAAAAATTCTCACGACTCTTCCGTGGTAGAACCTAATTTAATATGTTGTTTCATGCCTTACATACGTTACGATGCTAATTGTTTAGGTGTTAAACTATGTGAGAAAGGATAAAAAGAAAATGGAGTTGGTCCTATTCATTAACTACCACAAGTATGATATCAAAAGCAAGCTCTAGTAGAAATAGTCATATGTACGTGCACTACTATTTTGTAATCATGGAATGGTAAGAAATGCTTTCATGACATTGCCTTATAATGGTTAGTTTTGACTTTATTCTGCATGTTCTTATGCTTGTTTAGTAGTCTAATCCCCGTTCCTTCTTCCTTGAGTCTCTTGAATACTACCATGAACTTATCTATACAACGTGATATATATAAATATATATTATGTCTCATCAAGTTGTGAACTTCGCGTGATGTGAATAAGAGTTACTTACACTTTCGCAATGGGATCCCATAACGTGTGCTTGTGGGGGGTCTTGTACCCATGTCGTGTGTGCCTGTGGGGGCCTTATACCTACAACGTGATATTAACGCGATTGACATGTTATAATATAGCCATAACTTAACTTCTGTGATATTTATTTGTTTCTATTGGGAACACTGTGTTTCCATTGACGGTGTATATAACTTGTACCGTGTCCTTTTGGTCTTCACGTGTTAGTCTCAACTATTATTTTCATGGACTTCATATATTTTCGTGTCATTTATTTTGGGGAGGACAATCCCCACTTACTGAGCTTTTTATTTGCTCATTCCTTCTTGTGTTTTCCCTTCTTATCTCCCTTTTCAGATAATAACGAGTAGGCGTTAGGCATTAGTGAATAACAAGTGGGAGGTTGTAGCGAACTTTTCCGTCTCTACCACAGAATAAGAGTTTAGTGACAGGACACTTACTTTTTATTTAAAATTCTTCACAATGGTAGATTTGTCAATTTGGCAATTTGGATGTACCCGTTTCTTTGAGGTTATCGTTTAAATGATTGGAGTGCTATAGTTTTGATAAATGGTAGATCTTAAATGCTCTGTTATTTTGTTTGATTTGGGATTTGTGTAGCCTTGTGTCCCGAAAGGGGTTACTCTCTTTTGGTTCACGACATGTCACGCCCCGAACCCATTTGAGTCCATGTGTTCGGGCGTAACAGTGTTGGTATTAGAGCCAGTTTAGGTTTAAAGATCGCAATACCTTAGTGGGTTGTAGGTAATTTAGAGTATAGTGTGACTTGGGGATTAATCTATATTGTCCACTCTTCTTGTTACTAATGTGTTTTATTACAACCCGTACTCATGACTCGTGATTGTTCATTATTATAGGAAATGGCAAGAACTAATGAAAACCAACTAGGTGACAATGTTGTGATAGCTGACATGATTCCAAGAGGTCGTAATCTACGTCCTCACCATAGGAATGTGAATACTAGCTCATCTGTTGCAGGGCCAAGCAACTCAGTGCCTCAATCAGTTCCCGTCCCACCTCATACCATTTTGACAATGTCTCAATCTGCACCGCAAGTGGTTAGCGAGATTAACCATCAATTTGTGCCAGTGGTTGCTTCAGTACCTGGACCAGAATCTATTTATGTCTCAGCAACCACTATATCCTTGTCAGAGCCACCACCTCAAGTTATACCAATAGTGTCAACAGAGCTGCCACCTCCAATGTCTGCCCCTGTCCTAACTCTGTAGATAACTTTTATGTCTCAACTTGAACTCACACCGCAGACTGCACCGACTTTACCAACTTACCCAGCTATGCAGTATACATTCATGCCATAATCAACCATTGCTTCATATTATATGTCAGCTCAAACTGTTCCTCAAGTTCTTGGAATGCAACCAATTCTCGTTGTAGCCCAAACCCCTGAGAGGCGAAACTCAGATTATGTATCACTAAAAGAGTTCTTAGGGTTGAATCCATTGCACTTCAGTGGTGAGGGTAAAGCTCAATATGTGTATGACTAGTTGTTTTTTGTGGAGAATAATTTTCTGACTTTGGAGTTCAGAGAGGATCAGCGGGTTAGATATGCGACACACGTGTTCACTGGAAGGGCTCTTCAATTGTGGGGATACACCCGAGATAAACTACAGAGATCATACACTTGGCAAGCTTTTCGTGAAGCTCTTATCACTTAATTTTGTCCTCAAGCATTTATTGATCAAAGGGTATCCGAATTTATGAATGTTCGACAAGGGGATTTGATCGTAGAGCAGAATCATGACAAGTTCTTAAGTTTGTCTAGGTATGCACCGGAGATGGTAACTAGTGACTACATCAAAGCAAAGAAATTTGAGTCCGGTTTGAAACCAGATGTTAGAGAAAGGGTGAAGATGCAACAACATCGTGAGTTCGAGAAAATATATGAGATAGCCTTGGTGGCCGAAACATATATCCAGGAAAGATAACGCCACCAGTAAAACTTGACTAATAAGAGAAAGGGACACCCGGGAAAGTCTCAATACCATGGCAAACCTGCTGAAAATGCACCCATGAAGCAAAATACTGCACATGTTGGCCGTCCTAAACAACAAGTTATGTGTGATCATTGTACTAATATACATGCTACTGAAAAGTGTTGGCGTGGAAAGGGAGCATGCCTAAGATGTGGTTCTACTGAGCACCGTATTCGAGATTGTCCTCACCTACGTGAGAATCAGCCCGCTGATGGTAAAGCTAACCCTCAAAAGCCAGGCCGACCAGCCTAGGGGCCAGGAAACCGTGCTAGAGTTTTTGCCTTAACGTGAGGTGATGTCTGTGTAGATGATGCTGTAGTAACAGGTATCCTCCCTATTTTTCATGAGTACGCACATGTGTTGTTTGACACTGGATCAAAATTTTCATTTGTATCTCCTATTTTTGCATCGCTATTACCTGTGAAACCAGAGTTGCTAGATATGGATTTGTGTGTAGAAACCCCTGTTGGGGGATCTGTTATGACTAATCTCGTGTATCGTGACTATGTCATTAAGCTAGCTCACAGGGAGTTACATGTTGATTTAGTGAACTTGGGCATGAAAGACTTTGATGTAATCCTTGGCATGGACTGGCTAGCCCGATATCACGGGCATGTTGATTGTTTTGCAAAGAAAGTGATCTTTTCGTTACCTGATGAGCCTAAGATCGTATTTGAAGGAAGAAAACCTTCCAAACCCCACATCATTTCGGTGATGAAGACTCGCAAACTATTGGTGAAGGGTTATCAAGGGTTTTTAGCATGTGTAGTGAATTCAAAAGTAAAAGAAGTAAAACTTAAGAATATCCCAGTTGTGCAAGAATTTTCTGATGTCTTCCCTGATGAAGTTCCAGGACTTTCTCCAGACCGTGAAGTGGAATTTGAAATCGAGTTCTTTCCAGGAATTACACCAATATCCAAAGCTCCGTACCGTATGGCCCCAGCTGAGTTAAAAGAGCTAAAGATTCAACTTCAAGAATTATTGGACAAGGGTCAGATTCGACCAAGCATGTCTCCATGGGGTACTCCAGTGTTGTTTGTCAAGAAGAAAGATAGGAGCATGCGATTGTGTATAGACTATCGTGAATTGGACAAAGTTACTGTGAAGAACAAATAGCCATTGCCAAGAATTGATGACTTGTTCGATCAACTTCAAGGAGCTCAAGTATTCTCCAAAATTGATTTGAGGTCTGGTTATCATCAATTGAGAGTCCAGGCTGTAGATATTCCGAAGACAGCATTCAGAATAAGATATGGGCATTATGAGTTTGTTGTGATACCCTTTGGTTTAACAAATGCACCAGCAGTTTTTATGGACCTTATGAATCGAGTATTCAAGGCATACTTAGATCAATTCATCATGGTTTTTATTGATGATATATTGGTATATTCAAAGAGCAAGTTTGACCACGAGCAACATTTGAGAATCGTGCTACAAACCTTGAGGGAAAAACAACTATATGCCAAGTTTAAAAAGTGTGAATTTTGGCTATCACAGGTAGCATTTCTTGGTCACGTGATCTCTAAGGGCAGCATATCAGTTAACCCATAAAAAGTAGAAGCTGTGATGAGTTGGCCTAAACCTACTACAGTTACTAAGATACGGAGTTTCTTAGGCTTGGCAGGCTATTATCGCAAGTTTGTGAAAAACTTTTCTTGCATTGTCGCGCCTCTTACACGGTTGACAAGGAAAGGGATCAAGTTTGAATGGATAGATGATTGTGAGAATAGCTTCTAAGAATTAAAGAAACGGTTAGTGTCTGCGTCAATATTAACCATTCCTCATAGAATTGAAGGTTTCGCCATTTATAGTGATGCATCTCGGATAGGTTTGGGTTGTGTATTAATGCAAAATGACAAAGTGATCGCTTATGCATCAAGACAGCTGAAAGACCATGAGAAGAATTACCCAACTCATGACCTGGAATTGGCAGCAGTAGTGTTTGCTCTAAAGATTTAAAGGCACTACTTGTATGGTGTATCATGTAAAATTTATACCGACCATCAGAGTCTAAAGTATCTCTTCACTCAAAAAGAGTTAAACCTCAGGCAGCGTCAGTGGTTGGAGTTTTTGAAAGACTATGATTTCACTATTCATTACAATCTTGGGAAAGCAAATAAGGTAGCGGATACATTAAGTAGAAGATCACATGCGAGCATGGCAACCTTGATAACCACCCAAGATGAATTAGTTCGTGAATTTGAAAGGTTACAGGTTGAAGTGGTATCCCGTTCGAGAAGTGGAGTTCTAGCCCATATAACCATGTAATCTACCTTACTTGATCGAATTCGTGGGGCACAATGAAATGATACATTTTTAGAGGCCATGAGGGGTAAATTAGAACAAGGGAAAGAGTCATACCTTCGAATCCACAGTGATGGTACCATGAGGTTTAGAGAAAGACTATGTGTACCCAGTGATCTTGAATTAAAGAAAGAGATACTAACGGACGCTCATAGTTCTCGATTTTCTATACATCCGGGAGGAACGAAAATGTATAGGGATTTGAGAGACAAGTTTTGTTGGAACAACATGAAGAAAGATATCGCAAAATTTGTGGCCAAGTGCTTAACGTGCCAAAAGGTTAAAGCAGAACATCAAAAGCCTTCTGGATTACTACAACCACTTAAAATTCCTGAGTGGAAGTAGGATAGTATTTCCATGGATCTTGTAGTGGGACTTCCAAAGACCAAAGAGAAAAATGATGCTATATGGGTAATTGTGGATCGTCTAACCAAGTCAGCTCATTTCTTACCAGTTAGGACAGACTTCAACACTGAGAGGTTGGCTCAGTTATATATTGCCGAGATCATTTGTTTGCATGGGGTACCTAAGGAGGTAGTTTCTGATAGAGATCCGAAGTTCACCTCAATGTTTTGGCAGAGCTTACAGCGTCACTTGAGGACTGAGCAGAAGTTAAGTACTGCATTCCACCCTCAACCAGATGGCCAAACAGAAATGACCATCCAGACTTTAGAAGATATGTTGAGGGCTTGCGTGATAGACTTGGGCAATGATTGGAATAGATATTTTCCACTTATGGAGTTTGCTTACAACAACAGCTATCAAGCTAGTATTCAAATTGCACCATACGAGGCTCTTTATGGCAGGAAGTGTAGAACCCCTTTATATTGAGATATGGGGGAACGAAAAGTACTGGAATCTGATCTTCTAGAGAACACTAAGGCTAAAGTGAATTTGATACGAGCAAGACTGAAACAAGCTCAAGATCGTCAAAAGAGTTGGGCAGATAAGCACCGAAAAGAACTTGAATTTCAAGTCGGTGACCACGTGTTCTTAAAAGTTTCACCTACCCGAGGTGTGGTTCGTTTCGACAAATGTAGGAAGCTTAAACCTCGTTTCATTAGACCCTTTGAGATGTTAGAAAGGATTAGTCGAGTGGCCTACCGTATCGCCCTGCCCCCAACATTGGTTGGAATACATGACGTGTTTCACATGTCACAACTTAGGCGGTATGTTTATGATTCAAGTCATGTAGTACCATTCGAAGAGTTGCAAGTTCACAAATATCTCACTTTCAAGCAAGAACTTGTGGAAATTGTTGATCGCAAGGAGCAAGTGCTGAGGCGTCAAGTTATTCCATATGTGAAGGTTAGGTGGCATGATCAAACACCTAGAGAAGCTTTGTGGATGCCCAAATATGAGGCGTGCACCAAGTATCCAACACTCTTTGAATGCCAAGGTTAGTAAAGTTTCGAGGACGACACTTCTTTTAAGGGGGTTGGAATGTAACGACAAAAGGTTTCTTTTGAGGCCATGCATGTAACAATATTAAGTAGTAGGGTCTACCACTAAGCCATATAAGATTATGC
Source organism: Ehretia macrophylla (assembly GCA_037974665.1). NCBI lineage: Eukaryota > Viridiplantae > Streptophyta > Magnoliopsida > Boraginales > Ehretiaceae > Ehretia > Ehretia macrophylla. Next base: position 53,370,664 of record CM075777.1, on the reverse strand, counting down.
CCTTGTACATAGCAACTGCTTATGAGTTCAAAAAAAAAGATAAAGAAACTTGGCTAAAAACGTGATGGAAGCAAACTCCGGCAATAGTCCTTTTTTAAAAAAATTTTCTCAAAACAACACCCCCAAAGAAAAAATGCTCATGCACATATTTCTCCTATTTTGTGGTCATAGTATACTAACTTTAGCAAACTGGTGCACGCCGAAAGCAGATCGTGAAGGAGAGTAGACTATGAACGAGTAGCACGCGTGTCAAGCATTCGAGCCTTCTTTCTCGTAAGACCTATTTCAAGTATTACTTCTATTAGAAATTAATTAAGATTCGAAAACGTGGAGTTAGATATGAAAGAAAACAAGATAAAATCAGTGAGTGACTGATTTCTTTCTTTAAAATTCTATTGGGTTAGGGCTGGAATTGAAGACTAGGAAAGCGTTTGATAATTTTGAAAGTCTGAGGTAAGTGGGGTTATTTTTTGTTCCTTTCTGTTTCTCCCCAATACTACTGGCGAGAATTTGTGTATCCCTGTTTGGATTTAATTCTTATTGTGAAAGAGAATAACGATTGCATTGCTAAGATTTAAGTTTTCTTTCCTTGAGCTTACTGTTAATATAGAAATTATTTGGCAAAAGTCTTTGTCCAATTTTCTGATCAATCGATTGGACTTCTAACAGAAAAAAAATTATCACGGCTCTTCTGTGGTAGAGCCTAATTTAATATGTTGCTTCATGCTTTACAAGTGTTAAGATGCTAATTGTTTAGGTGTCAAACTATGTGAGAAAGGATAGAAAGAAAATGGAGTTGGTCCTATTCATTAACTACCACAAGTATGATATCAAAAGCAAGCTCTAGTAGAAATAATCATATGTACGTGCACTGCTATTTTGTAATCATGGAATGGTAAGAAATGCTTTCATGACATTGCCTTATAATGGTTAGTCTTGACTTTATTCTGCATGTTCTTATGCTTGTTTAGTAGTCTGATCCTCGTTCCTTCTTCCTTGAGTCTCTTGAATACTACCATGAGCTTATCTATACAACGTGATATATATAAATATATACTATGTCTCCTCAAGTTGTGAACTTCGCGTGATGTGAATAAGAGTTACTTACACTTTCGCGATGGGATCCCATAATGTGTGCCTGTGGGGGGTCTTGTACCCATGTCGTGTGTGCCTGTGGGGGCCTTATACCTACAACGTGATATTATCGCGATTGACATGTTATAATATAGCCATAACTTAACTTACGTGATATTTATTTGTTTCTATTGGGAACACTTTGTTTCCATTGACGGCGTATATAACATGTGACGTGTCCTTGTGGTCCTCACGAGTTAGTCTCAACTATTACTTTCATGGACTTCACATATTTTTGTGTCTTTTATTTTGGGGAGGACAATCCTCACTTACTGAGCTTTTATTTGCTCATTCCTTCTTGTGTTTTCCCTTCTTATCTCCCTTTTTAGATAATAACAAGTAGGCGTCAGGCATTAGCGAATAGCGAGTGGGAGGTTGTAGCGAACTTTTCCGTCTCTGCCACAGAATAAGAGTTTAGTGACAGGACACTTACTTTTTATTTAAAATTCTTCACAATGGTGGATTTGCCAGTTTGGCAATTTGGATGTACCCGTTTCTTTGAGATTATCGTTTAAATGATTGGAGTGCTACAGTTTTGATAAATGATAGATCTTAAATGCTCTGTTGTTTTGTTTAATTTGGGATTTGTGTAGCCTTGTGTCCTGAAAGGGGTTATTCCCTTTTGGTTCACGACGTATCACGCCCCGAACCCATTTGAGCCCATTTGTTCAGGCGTGACAGAGCATTCATAGAAATTTCGGGCATAGAATTCAGCTCATCTGTCTATAATTGCTCTGCTAATTGTTCGTCAGTGTCAACCTCGCCATCATCATCACAATCTAACAAGAATAGTTGTGGTTTAGTTTTGCACCTGTGTCCAGCCACAAACTTCTCATGGCAATTATAACATAGATTTTTTTTCCCTTCTGAGCTGCATCTCCATAGGCGTTAGTTTTTTTTTAATGGTAAATGACGTGGTATTGGATCGTGTTTGGTACTGATTTTGGTTAAAAGGTTTAGTATGTGTGTTGGTGGTATGAATTTGGTTTGGGAATATAGTTGGTGGGTTTTGTGGGTTAATTGTTTGGACATGGTTAAAAACTTTGGACTGATTGATGTATGGGTTTTGGGCTATGTGTGTGGCATGGCTTGTGTATGGGCTAGGTGTATGGCTTGTGTATGAGCTAGGTGTAGATGTCCAACGACTCTTGTCCATTTTTTGCATATAACGCCTCTTACCTGTTAATTTTGACTCTTGCAACTTAACAAGACCCATTGCCTGTGACAACGTAACGGGTTGTAATGCCATGGCCTCGGAACGAATCTCGGGTCATAATCTCGTCACAAAGCAACTGATTAAAAATGAAGGTGGAAGGCCCACTGTCCGATTAACCAATGCTTCAACCGATGATGACTGCGTTAATTTTGATAGTGCTCCTTGTGGATCTTCAAACTCGAAAGGCCCGAAACGTATCTTCAATGAAGCAATTAAATAAACGTTGGTCATCGGGTGTGTAATGATAAGAAAAAAACCTTTCAGCTTTAAAAATCCATCCGCTTGTGTACTAACTCAGAGGGTTTTTAAACTATAGGGGGTGTTGTGTACTTTCGTTAAAGTACAAGGGGGTCTGATGCACTTCACCCAAAAAAAAAAAATGGAAAGAATCCTAAACAAAAGTCATCCATCTCTTAATTAATTAAAACGTGAGGCATATATTTCTTTTTATTAAAAGTTCAAGGGGCCGATTAACAACAATGGTCTATTTTCTCGTACTCTTTGTTTATTTTTATATTTAATTTACAATTTTACCCTTATTTTTATAGAAAAGTTAACGCAAGGGTTTTTTCTCATATTTCAAAAGGTGTGGGGAGTAAGGTTTCATTTACCAAAAGTGTAAGGGGTGTAACCAAAATTAACGTTAAAAAACTAGTGGCTTTTCGAGGTGTTGTAGGCAATTATTCATATAGGTATTTTCTATCAAATTATCCCATTAATCATAAATCCAAAAATTATATTATTAAGCCAAAAGAAATATTGTAGCAAATACAAGCAAGATTAGATACATCAAAAGAAACATACATAAATATGAAGCTTAGGTTGATCTATAAGTTTTTGGAGGAAGATGATTTTGAGAGACTACATGATAGAGCATGCAGTTAAAATGACACTTGCAACATCGACAAGATCCGAAACATTCTGTGCAGCATCAGCGAAATCCAAACCGCTCTGTGCAGCATCAGCGAAACCCAAACCGCTCTGTGCAGCATCAGCGAAACCAAAACCGCTCTGTGCAGCATCAGTGAAACCAAAACCGCTCTGTGCAGCATCAGTGAAACCAAAACCGCTCTGTGCAGCATCAGCGAAACCCAAACCGTCCGGTGCAACATCAGCAAGACTCGAACCCTGCCGTGCAATATCAGCAAGATTCGAACCTTGATCTGCAACATCAGCAAGACTGGTACCATGATCTGCAACATCAGGAAGACTAGAACCATACTGTGCAAGATCAGAGCCAGCTGTTCCAACGTCGCCACCGATGTCCATTAGAAGACTTGGATCAGCGCTTCCAAGTCCAAGGGCATCTCCATCTTGTCCAAGACCAGTAATAGAGCTTCCAATACGAGACGCAAGCTTAGTAACCTTTACGTGACTCGTCACATGAGTACCCTAAATGCATGATTAGGAAGAATATATTAATTAATTTAGAATATTTATGAACGTGGAAAGAAAAATTCCATAAAGTTTACATCATTGCCACTTTGCCATTAAGTTCAAATAATGAAAGGAATTAAAAACTAGTGTTAAATGACCACCTCATCTAAAAGTTTAATCTGTCAAGGAGGAATTTTTTTTATTATTTATTATCTTCCCCTGCAAGTGCAGGCGGAGTTAGTTTTTGAGTCTTACACTTGAATAATTTTAATGTTAGTGAATTGCATTCTCTAAATACCATGTTAAATGACCACCTTATCTAAAAATTTAAATTATTAAGGAGAAGTTTCTTTTATTATTTATTATCAACAAGTGGCATGAAATTTTGTAATAATGCACTTAATAGAGGAATTATAGCAGTTTGGTTACTCGGTTCTCGATTGATGTTCAGTAAAGAGACCGAGCTTTTGGTAACTATTGTATAGACTTTTGCGCTTGAAAACTTACTTGGTTGATTAGCAAAAAAGTTGAAAGGAAAAATCAATGGCACTTTCAAGTATAAACACTCACAAATTTCCTTTCACAACGAACATTAATTTTAATTTAAAAATGGAGCCGTCGCGGAAATTAAACCGACACTGTATATATATATATATTTTTTTTTTTGATTGGGTAAGTAAGTAATTTGTTAGAATTCAAAGGAATTCACTGCACAGTAGCAGCTATGAAATAAACAGGTGGGCCCACACCCTATTTCACAACAGCAATATCCCTATTTTGGTTCAAAATAAGGAGGTTTTGTGCACTTTTAACAAAATATATGGGGTATTAAGTTTTTTTTGCTAGGTCAGCAAGAAGATTTCATTTCACTATAAAAAACATGGTAAATCATATACGAGGTGTTAAGTTACTTACTCAAAATCAAAAACCCCAGTAAAAACAGTTAAAAAAAAACATTAAGCAAAAATCGGGAAAAAAAAAGTGCCGTTAAAAGATTATTTTGAAAGACCGGTTCGATTTGTCTCGCTATAGTTTAGAGGCTAACGAAAGGATTTACTAGTGAAACAAATGACATGCATGTTAGCAACAGGGACTTGAAAATAAACTCATTAAATTACCTCTTTGTTTTCTTTCCACTTCGCCACCACCTGTCTGTAAATCTGAAGCAAAACATTGTTCTCACGCAGGGATTTATGCATGTGATCATCGGACGCCCCGTCGTCGTAGCAATCGATGCAAAGATCATAAGTGTCGCTGCCTTCCATATCATGACATTCAAGGCATGAAAAATATATACTACCCAGTGGAATAGTGCAACCAGCGCAACAGAGCGTGGTTTTCTCCTTAATGATATTTGGTCCGAAACTAAGACCAGCGCTTCCGGTGCTATCACCACCCTGTGCAAAAGTAGAATTAGCAAGTGGGCGGGCATTACATTTAAGACAAAGACCAATTGCAAGACTTAAACCTGCAATTAACCGTCTTGATTAGGAAGCATATATTAATTAAGAATCGATAAATGTTAGATATCACTTCATTTTATTATCCATTTATCACCACTATATGGTTGCTTAGTTGTTATATTAAAATAACAAACTTTTTTTTTATTTCTATATTATTTTAGCATATTAACTAACTTGTCACATAAAAGATAATAAATGGATGATAAAAATAAAGTATCATATAGAAATCCTTTTTAGAATATGTATATAACGGCCAAAAAAACTAGAGTATAGTGAATGAATTCTTGAACTACCCAGGCTACTATTGAACCCGTTTGGGCTGTTATTAGACCTTCTCAAATGGCTATTCTATCTGTTCGGACAATTCAGTGGGGCCAAATTGCAATTGACATAAACTAGCTAGCGGCAACTCAAATGGGCATGAAAATAAATTCATCGAATTACCTTTCTGTTTGCATTCTGATTCGCTAACAGGTTTCTGTAAATTTGAAGCAGATGAGTGTTATCATACAGGGATTTATGAATATGATCATTGAACTTCCCCTTCCGGTAACAAAGAATGCAAAGATCATACGAGTTGCCGCCTTTCGCATGACAATCAAGGCAGGAAAAATATTTCCTAACCAATAGAACCGAGCAACCACTGCAAAACAGCGCGGTTTTGTGCCTGATGAGATAGTAAAAAGGAAGGGCTTCAACGAAATTCAGGTTTTTATCAAGATTTGAGTCCAATATCTTGAACAACTTTGCAAGTTCATTCTGCTTTGATTCGTTGTACTCTACTTGCTTGAGTGCCTCCAGGAACTCATTGGGGCTTATTTTTCCATTCCTATCCGTGTCCATTTGATTGAAAAACTGTATGGCTATTTGCTGTTGATTTGCATCTGCTCTTCTATAGAAAGCAACTGCAGCTTTTCTCATGTCTTCCATCTCTCTCCCTCTTCCTCTTTTTTCTCACTCTCGAAGCAATGTATGCGTATCTTGTCCATTTAGCTAGGTGAATTTATAGTCATGTGGCTAATCTTTAATTAGTCAATTAGTCTTTTCTGAGAAACTTCTTTGAGAATACTTATTACTATTTAAGAAGCTGCAGTATCATTTTGAAGCAGAGGTGGATTTATGGAGTGTGGGAGGGGGCCAACGTTTTAAATTTTTTAAAAAATATTTATGTAATATTTTTAAAAAAAATTTATCGACCTCTCCAATTTTTAAAAAATTCTATATAGTATCATTAAAAAAATATTTTGGTCCCCCAATATTAAATTTCTAGATCCGCCCCTGTTTTGAAAATTCAAATGCCAAACACGTTGATGTTTTTTTTTTCATATCGTTTTCTCAACTTTCAAAGCAGTTTTCTTTTACTTTGTCTAAATTCGAACTTATTCATTTAATTAAAAGCAAAACAAAACCACAATAACAGACTTGGACACACCTTCGTGGCATTATTTTATAGTTACAACATGTCTCTTTTCTGGGAATGAAAATTTTCATTTTATTCTCTTGTTATTTGGAGTGGAAGCTATTTAATATATCGTTTCATCGGGGAAAAGAAGAAGTCCAAGATCATTATCTAATTTATTTTAAGTCAGTCCAAGATGGACAAAGTCGACTGCAATATACGTCCAACACCACTTGAAGCAGCACTATGCGAAGACGTCAAAGTGTTTGAATTGCACAAAGAAAAGGAAAGGAAAGTAAAATAGAGGAAGAAAAACAAAGGAAAGGAAAGGGGAACTTAAATCATTTTATAATTTTGTATTTGGATTAAAGAAGAAAATTAAAGGAATGGATAATTTTAAATGCAAAATTATTTAAATACTATTTTTATTTTTATAACCATTAGATATATAGGGATAAAAAAATAAAAATAAAAAATAAAAAACTTAGTATACATTGCCTTTCCCCTTCCAAAAAACCCCAATTTGAAAGGATTACAAAATTCGCCTCATTAAAAGAAATTGCGAGATTTTAAAAACCTTTCATAGTCTTTCCATTCCTTAAAATTACAATCCAAATAAAGGGAATGATTTCTTATTCTCTCTCCCTCGTTTCCTTTCCTTTAAAATATGTTGTACAAACAAAGTGTTATAGTCAAGTCCGCGCGCACACAGACACGTACGCTTATAAAGTCAAGTACTCGTTTTTATCACTTGCCATTTGACCTAATGATCTGAATCTTATTTTATAGACAAGAGATTTTGAGATCTATTCTCGTGTGTAATATTTTATGATATTAAATATCTTTGAGACTCTCTTAAATTTCAAAAAGAAAAATTCATTGTTTTGATCTTTCCTACTGAAATAAATGACACGCGCTTCGTGACTTCACCCTTTGTTAGGCTGTCCTTACCAGAGTCTCTAAAATAGAAACTCCGGTATCGTACAATTATTACGTAATATAGTTCATTTAGTGAAATAAAAATCTATAAAGTAGGGATCAAAATCATCAAAAAATGGGTTCGGGTCTCTAAAAAGTACAAAGTCTCTAAAAATATTACTAAATTTAACAATATTTTTAGAGACTTTATACTTTTTAGAGACCCGGGTCTACTTTTTGGTGATTTTGATCCCTACTTTATGAATTTTTGTTTCACCAAATGAATTATATTACGTAATAATTGTACGATACTAGAATCTCTATTTTAGAGACTCTGGTAAGGACAGTCTTACCAGTTCTTTTGTTGGATCATATATACATACATACATATATATATATATATATATATATATATATATGTATATATATATATATATGTATATATATGTATATATATATATATATGTATATATATGTCTTGATGCTAACAACACAAGCTTAAACACCTACAGTAGAACCTCTTTAAATTAATAGCGTTGGGACTATCAAATTCTATTAATTTAGCGAGATATTAATTTATTGATAAATTAATAACTATTAATTAATAGAGATATTTTTTATTTTTTTAGCTTTATAGTAAACATATTATGAATATGAAGTCTTTTTTGAAAAGTAACTTGTATTTTTTCGATCTAATTTGAAAAGATAAGTAATGAGAATAGAAGATAAAATTTAATTTAGTAAGATTAGAAAAAAAAATTTCTAATCTCGTATCCAAGTCTTTGTAGGATTAAGATGAGAACTAATTTCTCTAATTTTGTGTCCTAATCCTTGTAGGATTATCTCAATTTTTTCTCTTTAAATAATTAAATATGAGATTTAACTAGATTTGAAGTTCAACAAAAGACAAGCTACTCTTGATTCATATTTTAAGAAAATCTCATAGTCAATTTATTATGTACTTTTTAGCTAATTATTAATTTATGAAATATTTGAATCAATAAAATACAAAGGAATTTTTTTAAAATGTATTATCTTATAGTTTTATCAAATTTATCAACTTTTTACACTGGTCCCAAGTCGGGACTGGACATTTTTATTAATTAAAAAGATTATTAATTTATCGAGTATTAATTTAAAAATGTTCTACTATATATAAGTGTGTGTGTGTGTGTGCGCGCGCACCATCCTATAAGATTTTTACAACGAAACCGTCCTATTAGATTCAGTGGCGGTCCCAGGGGGAACCACCCCCAACCTCTAGCCAAAAAAAAAATTGAGTATAATTTTTTTCTAAAAATGCATCCCCCCCCCCCCCCCCCCCAACGTCTAACAGCCAACTAAATTTTTTAATAATTAATGTATGTATATATATAGCTAAATATAATTTTTTACACTTATTTATGTTTAAAATATTTGTTATCATTATTCTTTCTAAAAAATACATAACCAAATTTTTTTAATTAAATTTCAACACCCTTAGTAAATCCACCCCCAATTAGATTCAAGTCATCAGTAATTTCCCTATCATCTACGTTACGAATTCCTAAAAAGGAAAAATTGTGTGAAGTACCTATTATTCACAATTAATCAAAATCAATTTACGAAATCGTCAAAGCCTATAATACGTCCCACTATACTCAACTCCTCGTTTTGTTCTCTCCTGCTAAAATAAATGACACACACATGCACGCGTACAGCTTGAGTCAACTCCTCGTTTTGTTCCTTCCTACTAAAATAAATGACACATATATGCACGCATACAATACTAGTCTCGTCTATAGATTTGGGGTTCTGAACTCAGAGTGTGACAAAATAGTATCAGAGCAAGTCACTAGTCGACACTAAAACTAAGTGTTATGCGGGACAAAGTGTGCTATACCAAAGAGACGGTGGGAGCCACCTCTTGAACACGTAAGAGTCACCTCTAGAATCATTTATCACCTGGTTGGTCCTGAGTGTGTGCGCCCTAACGAGAACGTCAGATCCTTAACAGGAGGTGTATGTGACATTCCACATCGATAGAATATAGTGTATTCCTTAACGAGGGGTGTATGTGGCATCGCATATCGATGGAACACAATGTATTTGTGTGATTTATTATAAGTGAATATTGTAAGTATAAGGTATAACTTAAATTAATCATTTTAGACCAGTAAAAAAATAGTCCAAATAGTCTGTGGGTCTAAAATTTTGGACTCAAAATATGACATACGTGTATAACTAGATGGTGGAATGACAAAGGCCAAATTGAAGTTGTTGCCTACTATATTTGGTTGGATGTAAAAGTTGAGAAGTATATCTAATGAAAGTAAAATTGGATTCCAATATATTTTTTCACATATTTGGTTAGGGAAAAGATAGAGGAAAAGCTACATCACTTTTTTAAATAGGTCCTTGTACTGAACCTGAATTTTCGAATCAGATATCATTCTTATATAACTATTATTCCGGTTAAATTTAAAAAGATATGAATATTAATTCTTCTTGACAATGAATATTAATTCTTAAATCCATAACAGGACGCCATAGAGGACAGTCGACAAGTCGAGCTCGAGGCTGCCAAGTTGAAATATCAAATTTTCTCGCCACAGTCAACTTGTAAGATCAATTTTTTTCCTAATTAGAAAAGTACAAAAAGGGCGTAACTTTGCTGAGCAACTTGTCAACTTGGTTAGAAATGCCTCCAGGAGGATGAATATAAAGAAATTAAGTTGCCTCTCCAAGTTGAACTTAATTAGAAGGTTTTGACTATGGTCAAAGTAGTCAACTTTGACCATATCTCCTTATTTTTCTTTGGATTTAGATCCTTGAAGGATCCTCCAATTATTATTTAGAAAAGTAACGCATCACTTGCATTTAGACTTGCCGATTAAATTTGTGCCACTTCTCTAATCACCAATACTTACCATGAAATCAACGTAGTATGTCGTACTAAAACAATTAATTTAAGAAAAAGATGTTAGGAAAAATGCTCTAAAAGCCAATAAATTATATTTTTGAAATTATAAATAATGTATTATTTAATTTATTAAATCATTTAATGCGGGACATTTTATTTATTTATTAGTATGTTTTAATTAAATACATAAAAGTCTTTAGAACATTATTTATAGATTATAAAGATATGAGTGACATAATCTATATTCACAAATATGTTCTAAAAGTTGTCCCCGATCATAGGATAAATGAATTGGGCATTAGTTTATTTGGATAGATCGAATTACAATCTACTAGCCAAATAATATGAGATATTAGTTTGGGCAATTAATCTCATATCGTTATAATAAATGTATAAATACTTGTTACGAACAAGTGACTAGACTTGACCACCAATACAATGAATTATATGAAATGTCAATAATTTATTGTATTATGAAATTATGCAGTTAATCTTCAAACCTGAGACACCACGGTTATCTCATTATTAGGAATATCATAATTTACTGGTGCAATTAAACTAGTCCTAATCACGGATTAGATAATGTATTAAGTGGTTATGATTTATTCCATCATGGAGGTATGTGCGTGTAGATACGGAAACTGTCAATTAGAAATCTTATGCGATCTATTAATTAAGTAACTAGAAATCCTTGGCCAAGGTAGAATAGTGGAAGTTGATACACGGATTATTCATTAGTTACTAATTAAACAGATTTTGACATATGATTGAGTAATAGAGTTTGACGATCTAATCCATGACTCTAGCTCGATCGGGATAATTAAGACATTAGAATTCGATTGCATAGAAATTACTAAATGGGTTTGTATACTTGCACTTCATCTTTAATTGGGTAATCGCGATATACTGCTAGGTATCACTCGTGATTTACAAATTAATTAGAAGGAGTTCTAATTTAATTAATAAGTTGAATTAATTATTCGCTATCAATTAATTATGAACCCAAAAGGTCACACACAAATAAAATTTACAAATTAATTGGATTAGATAAAAGATTAAATTAATTTTAGGATCATCCTAATATTAATTTAATTGGGCTCGTAGTAATTGGATGGTGATCTGGTTATTATAAGGCCCAAGATTGGTTAATTAAGACCAGTCAACATATAACCTTAGGTCATGTGTGTCTCCTATATATTGTAGTATTCTGACAGTTAAAGAGCTAACACATTTTCTAAAATCAGAATAAAATATAGGATTTCTTTAGAGAAAATCTAGTGGGGGTGAAATCCAATTGACAAGCGCGGATTTTGTGTAGACTAATCTTGGAGGCTTCACACGTGGGAAGCTCATCTTAGATTCTACCGTAATTTTCGCGTCAAGAGGTAATTTTAAAACTACGTATTAAATTTAATTAGATTAAATTTATTGCATAATCTTCACCCACCCCCACCACACACCCCCAACCCGTCACCTACCCCACCTAGCTCGTCACCCTCCATATCTAGCCCCATCAGCACCCCCACGTTGCCCCACCCCAACCCCAACCCCAACCTCTACATTCTTTTTGGAATGTTATATATATATGTGTGTGTGTGTGTGTGTGTTGTGTGTGTGTGGTGTATCTATATGTGTAGGTGTATTTTTGTGTGTATATATATATATACATATACATATATGTATATGTATATATACACATATGTGCATATGTACATATATATATATACCCATTTGTACATATATATATATATATTTTTTTTTTGTATATATATATATATATTTTTTCTTTTTCTTTTATTTTTATGGTCTAAACAAAAGAGAAAAAGACAAAAAAAAAGAGAAATGAAAAAAGTTTGAGAGTATTTACGTCTTTTTCATAAAATTCGTTATATATGACTAATTTTTTAACGATAGGGGGTGTTGTGCACTCTAAAAAAATACATGGACTAGTTCAGGGATTTTTTGAACTATAAGAAATGTTGTGCACTTTCACTAAAGTACAGAGGAGTCTGGCGCACTTCACCCTAAAAAAAAAAAAAAAAAACTTAGTCCGTATTTTGATACCATACGTATTTATATAGAAAAATCTCTTAGGAATTGAATAATTGTTTAAATCAAATTTAACATGTTTTCATTAAACATTGCTTATATATAAATCTATAGCTAAAAAACATATATAAGGGATGGGACAGGGGATTTGTCAACTTTTCAAAATTTGGGAGCCTTGAATTTGAGTTTAAAGATCTCCTAAAAAAATAGAGAACGTCCCAGTGGAGCTGTTGGAACTATTTGATACCAACAGCTCCTCTAAATATAGAGGATTGTAAGATATAGAAGAGCTATTGAAAAGGATCATAGCCACAAAAGGAATGCTTTTATGATTAAGGAACGCTTTCAACCCCTATAGTAACATTTCTTCTATCCCTAAATCTTAATAGCCTTCGGTAGACTCCTTGAAAAAATCTCTTATCGTTCTGGTTTTGCCTCTAGAATGGATCTCTTTAATTGAGATTGATTAAGGTTAGTGAAACAAGAGGTCAATAATTGGAAGGATAGAGGAGAAGAGCTTAGTTGTAATGTAAGATGGATTCAAATGGATAGAAGCATATATGCATTAACCAAAATAAGTCCAATTTAGATAAGTCAAAATTTATCTCCGATAACTTCTCCACTTCACTCTCTATTCCTAATCACCCCGCTACAATTTTTTCTTCACTAGTCAAATGAAGCGAGTTTCAATACCATTTTTTTTTTTGGTAAAAGGCATTTAACTAATTCAAAGAATATATTATAACATTAACCGACTTTAGTGGGATGGAAGTCAGACAACAAAAGATCTCTTAACTCGCTGGGGATATTAGCACACCAATCCAAAAAGAGTTGCCACTAACATAGCACTTAGCAACCCAATCAACACAAGTATTAGCTGATCTTCTAATACACTATAACTTAACATGAGGGTTTTCAACTGCGAATTTCAATACCTCGCTAGACTAAGGGGTGAAAAGAAGGGTTGGGTGAGTATATATAGTTTTATTGAAAATCTAATATAATAAGAATAATAGAAGTAAAAAAAATATAACTTGATAACTATAATAGATAGCTTGAGGCTCTAGCCAAGACCAACCCAATTTTATCATCATCCATTTCTCTTTAACTGTTTGTTTTTCTTGGTTAAAATTTTTTGAGAAACAATAGGGACAAATTTAATTTTTTATTTTTAAAAATAATAGGGACTAAATTGATAATTTTGAACAATAAGAACTAATTTAAAATTTTTAGGGAAACAATAAAGACGAAATTGAAATTTTTTAAAAATAATAAGAACGAAATTGAATTTTTTGAAGAAATAATAAAGACAAAGTTAAAAAAAAAATTAAATAATAAAGATAAAATTAAAACTTTTAAAAAATAACTTATCGTGATTTGGGTTATGTGCTAACATTTAGTCTCGAGTCTGAGAAACGGAATGTGATATCGGAATCAAAATTCTTTTAATGTTTAAGAAGCAGTATCATTTTGAAGATTCAAATGCCAAAACTTGACACTTTTCCATAGATAAAATGTTTTTTTGTTCGTTTTCAGGACTTTCAAAGTAGCTTTCTTTTTCTAAACATTTTTTGGAATAATTAAATTCCATAAAATTTTGCGGAATTTATTTGCAAATTTAATTTTTTTTTTATGTTTGGAAGCACCATTATAAAAAATTAAAAATCCATAATTTGCAAATCTTGGATTTACTCAAAACTTACTCAAATCCTTACTCAAGATGTGAAATTTACAAATTCATATTTTTTAAGTTAGTTCCTTTCTTTTGAGGACAAAATTACCCTTTAAATTTTTATTTATACTTAAGTTTAACTTTGACTCAAATACAAAGATAAAAAAATAAAATATATTTCAAATCATCTCTCTCACCATTCTTCTTTAATAAAACACAAAGAAAATAATTGATCAACAAGTCAGGGCATCAACACTTCATATTAATGCTTGTTAGATAGTTCAAAAGTTATTGTTTGTTATTTCTAAAATTTACTAATTCCAATAGAATAAATGAGGGGTGTTTTAGTAAAATATAATTTTTAATTCCAATTCCACATGTGTTGCAAATTGTTGTTTCAAAAAAGAGAATTTATTTATAAATACAAATTCTCATGGAATTCATTTACAATTCAAATGAATTCTACACTACAAGTGCTTCCAAACGTTATGTTAATTACTTTGTCTAGATTCAAATATATATATATATATATATATATATATAGGGGTAGATTTAGGAAGCAATTCTTTTTAGTGGAGGCTTTTTTAACATAAACATTCCTAAAAATACACATATTTGTTGGTAAAATTATAGTGTGTATATAATTTGCACATCTAATAATATTCACAATTATAAAATTATCATAGAATTAGAAATAAATCCAAGAAAACTTACATGTGATAGGTCGAAGCTTTTGAAAAATAAATGCAAAAAGAAAACCAGAATCCCAAATCCGAAGAACACCAGAATACATGATAGTACCTGAAAATAATAATACCAGAATATGTATAAACTCAAAGTAAGATCGAGACCTAAATTCAATTTAGTTTTAATTCATTTTATCGCTTTGCTATGGTGCTTATAGTCATGAGGGCAAGTCTCCCATAATACAACGATCTTCAATTTATAATAGCAACACTTCTAATCACAAGACCTCGCAAACTGAATAAAATAAAACTCTCTCTTCTTAATAATGCAGACTCAATATGCGCGTATGATTTTGAAAAAGAACTCTATTTTTTATGCCAAAACAACTTAGGTATTTATAGGGAAAAATGAAACGATTTTCAGACCAAAATAATGAACACTTAATAGTTGGGATTAATTGTGAATAATGACATTCGTTAGTGAAAAATAAAACTAATGTAACTAACAACACATTTATTCCTGATAATTATTCTAAGAATAAATCCTGAATATTTATTTATGGTATTTATTTTTAGAATAAATTGTGAAATAAATTTCAAAAAATATTACATTAAAAAATAAAGTTATGATCAGACCCTCACCACAACACGAACCGAGCTGAGTCAAGTGGTAACTTGGACCTAATCAAATGATTAACACATTTTGCTTTGTTTTTCTCATGTGGGACAAACTCACTTCTTTAATTTTTTTTTTATCGTTCAACTTTGTCATTCATTTTCTCATTCATCACATATTTGTGTTTGACGCGTAAATATGCTACGTATATTCACAACCCAAATTCTAACAACACCTTTAAAAAATACAGCTCTAAGTCACTCGTTAATAATTCTACTTATAGGTCAATTGGGATCGCAACCTCTACAGGCCCCAAGATAAATCCACCCATGTATGTCTGTTTATAGGGGTGGAGGCAAGGGGTTAGTTGAGGGAGCACAGATCGTAATTGCCTTTTCCCAACATTTTAACCAAAATAAAATAAAAATAAAAATCCCGAAAGCCACATCTAACCCTTTCGCTTTTTTAGTAAACAGCCCCGCTCCATGTTTCCCCAATTCTCACTTTACCCACCTCTCCCTCTTTCGCGGTTCGTAGAGCATCTCCAATAGTATAGCTATAATGCTTCTTGAGCCAAAATAGAGAGCATAGCTATAATGCTTCTTGAGCTAAAATAGAGAGCAAAATGCCAAAATTTATCTGCAACTACTTTTCCACTTCACTCTCTAAACCCTAATCACCTCGCTACAAGTTTTCTTCACTCGTCAAATGAAACGAGTTTCAATACCTTTTTTTTCTTATTTTTGGTAAAAGGCATTTCATTAATTCAAAGAAGACATTACAACATTAATCGACACCAGTGGGATGGAAGTCATAAAACAAAAGATCCCTCAACTTGTTGGGGATATTAGCACACTAATCCAAAGGGAGATTGCCACTGACATAACACTTAGCAACCCAATCACCACAAGTATTAGTTGATCTTCTAACATACTAGAACCTAACATGAGGATTCTCAACTGCAAATGTGCGAATTTCAATACCTCGCTAGACTAATATTATAAGAATAATATCAAATGAAGGGGGTGGTGGATTTGCTGAAAAGAAGGGTTGGGTGAGTATATGTAGTAATATTTTATTGAAAATCTAATATAATAAGAACAATATAAGTAAAAAAATATATAACTTGATAACTATAATAGATAGCTTGAGGCTTTAGCCAATACCAACCCAATTTTATCATCATCCATTTCTCTTCAACTGTGTGTTTTTCTTGGTTGAAAGTGTGTGTTTGTGTGTGTGTGTGGGAGCTTTTTTTCCCTAGAATCAAGTGGAGGTAATGAAATATCAATTAATTTTAGTTATAGTCAAGAATAATAAGTATTATAATAACAATCATAATAATAATAAAATTTAACAACTTTAATTATATTAATCTTACAATTCTTGTTAGAACATAATCATTAATAATTAAATATAAAACATCAAATAAAGATGATTAAGTAATGAGTTTAGAAAAAATATGGAGAGTTATTGGAGTGAAATTAAATTGAGAGTCTGAAATAGAGAGTGTTGTTGGAGTAAAACTGAAATAGAGAGTTTGTAAAAGTATAGAATCACCAATTTAACTCTCTATTATGGAGAAAAAATAGAGAGGTTGTTAGAGTTACTCTTACGACACAACTGATAGCCTCTCTCTTGCTTAGTTTCAACTTCCAAAATACACACACAGGTACATTAACAGATATATCATGAAAAAAAAAAGTATTATGCTTAATTTATTCAATTTTTTTATTTTGCTAAGTAATTTTATCCATAATTTCTTAATTTTGGATTTTTGTTTTTATTGCTAGTGGGTGATTATCTTGAGTCATGATACCGATAAAGTAGCTAAAGTAGACAAGTTGTCCGAGATACTTTTGTAAGAAAAAACAATAGTCATTTTTTTTGTTAGATAAAATTTTAATGGTCAATTTTCTGTAATAGAATTGTAATTTTACTGGATAAATTTCACTCAGAGCAATACATTGAAAGGGAAACGCATTTTCCAGATAATGTAACAATTACTG
Organism: Ehretia macrophylla; assembly: GCA_037974665.1. Lineage (NCBI taxonomy): Eukaryota > Viridiplantae > Streptophyta > Magnoliopsida > Boraginales > Ehretiaceae > Ehretia > Ehretia macrophylla. The sequence goes on along the minus strand of CM075777.1, from coordinate 53,353,223 downwards.
AAGTGAAATGTCTTCTTTTCTGTGATATACTACCCTACCAGGAGTTGTCATACCATACGACAGACAAATAATTTTCGGAAAAAAGTCCTCTAACATATCGTGCACCACTTAAATTTTATTACTTTATCAATAAATAACAATTATTAATTTATAAAAATAGACACATCATTAATGAATTGGGGATCATAATCAATGAGTAGAGGTACGGTTAAAAAATAGATGTCAACCACTTCTTAAATTTTATCGGTGAAAATATCATTAGTGTAGAGGTTTTGAATGTAAATGAGATTATTGACAATATGACAAAACATTCTCAAGATAAAGTTGAATTAATTTGAAGTTGATAATGATATATAACCTTTAGAACTGGTAACATGCAAGGAAGCACTCAAAGTATCGATGATACTCCAAAACTTCTTGTAGCAATACAAGAAAATAACCCCAGGTTGTTTTAGGTGCATTACGCACAATTAAATATGAGATTCAACTAACTAGATTTGAAATTCAACAAAAGACAAGCTACTATTGATTCATATTTTGAGAAAACTTCATAGTTAATTTATTATGTACTCTTTTAGTTAATTATTTATAAAATATTTGGGTCTATAAAATACAAAGAAAATATTTTAACTGTATTATCTTATAATTTTATTGAGATTATTAATTTTTAACACTAGTTCTAAATCGGAACAAATAATTTTATTATTTAAAAGAAATTATTAATTTATCAAGTATTAATTTAAAAAAATTTTAATGTATATTCATTATCTCAATTAAATGGTCTCTGAACTTAACATTTGTTACTCAATTAGTATGACAGTTTCCTTATTATACTATTCTCCTTGTAAAGATGTCCTTCAAGTTATGTTTCCCCAAATGCCACGTCTACGTCCAACCTTCTCAAGTTGAAGAAGCAAATATGGGTTCATTAATTTCTAACCCACTTGAAGAAGCAGTATTCGAAGACGTCAAAGTCTATAAAAAGACCCTTTATTGAGTCAAGTCATTGCTTTGTTCTTTCCTACTGAAAGAAATGACACACACACACACACTTATAGAGGACTTGTTCTTTCCTACTGAAATAATAGACAGTAATTTTAGTAGAAATTATTTATTCATTTGGCTACATAATTTTCGAATATTTTTATACAAGATAAATTTTAGAGCATTTATTGTGCTAAATATTTTTTTGTTGATACGATAATTGATGAATTTTATTCCATAAAAGATAGATGAGCCCAATTTCATTGACTGAATTGTTAAATATTACTTTACATGGTCTTATACTAATTTTGCTAAATAATATGTTTTACACTTAGTTATATTTAAAACATATATTATTAGTCAATCTTTTTAATTGAATCTTGACTTCTCAATATATTAAATTTTTGAGTCCACCACTTTATGTATATATATTTCGTGGATTGTTGGGTTATTTTTCTAGAGAACATAGAGAAAGTTGACTGTAATACATCCAACCTTTTCAGGTTGAAGAAGCAAATATGGGTTCATTAATTTCTACTGCACTTGAAGAAGCAGTATTCAAACACAAATGACCATTTGATCTAATGTATAATTCTCACTTTAGATGTGAGAGATCATAAGATCAAATCTCGTGCGTAATAGAGTCAAGTCATTGTTTTGTTCTTTCCTACTGTCATTGCTTTGTTCTTTCCTATTGAAAGAAACGACCCATACACTGCTTATAAAGTGAAGTCCTCGAATGTTACGTTTTTCTTAAATTTAAAAAAAAAAAAGAAAAGAAAAAGTCTATAAAACGACCTTTTATAGAGTCAAGTCAATAGTCATTGCTTTGTTCTTTCCTACCGAAAGAAATGACACGCGCTTATAGACCCAAGTCCTCGTTTTGTTCTTTTATAGAGTCCAATAGTCATTGCTTTGTGCCATCCTATCAGATTTTTACAACGAAATCGTCGACCTATGAGATAAGTTAAGTGAATATGTGTTGTATGTTTATATGTTTATTACTAAAAAGCCCTCGTGCAAATTGACAAGTAGAGTTTTATCTTATCATTTTCGTAATTTTCTATTAAGTTTTAACATTTAGTTAGCGTTACGGACCAATTGGAGGACATTTACAAACAATGGAAACCAACTGCATGAGTTCTGAAACAATATGGACTAAATATAAAAAAATATGTAAATAATGACGACTAATAATAAGATATTTACAAATAATAGGAATCAATCATGATTTCTGAAATAATAGAAACTAAATATCCAAAATGTGTAAATAATGAGGATTCATTGTGAGATTTGCCTTAATTAATTTATAAGAATTACATGAATATTTTTTTTAATTCAATTTTAGGGAAATTGATTTCGCCAAGATAAGTCTTCATTTTTTATTTTTTATTTAAGAGAGATCTAAGCCATTTTTTATTTAAGTTTAGTGCACAATTTGAACGAAAGGCTAGGATGAACAGTATTATGTTTAACGGTCTCTAATGTAATTAGGTTTCATTGATATTCCATATGGTGTTGGAGATTTTTGTGCCTCCCAACATGAACCAACGGCTAAAATAAACGATATGTGTCACTGGCCATTTGGTCTATTGGTATGATTCTCACTTTAAATGCGAGAGGTCTTGAAATCAATTTTTGTGTATTACATTCTAAATAATATAAAATGGTTTAGGCCTGTCTTAAATTAATAAATAAACAAACAATGTGCGCAAGTCCTGCTCTCATATAAGTAGCTTATAAGACTGGATAATTTTGTCATCACATATAAGTATCATTGTTAATTTCGGAGATTAATAGAACCATCGTTTACTCAGCAGCAAAAAATAAAAATAAAAAAAATCCCCCTTCTATGTTTAAAATGGTGAAAGTTTAATGATCTTGTTTCTAATAATTTCATTTCGGAACTAAGTTATCCACTAGATTAGAGATATAAATGAAATTTAACTTTGATGGATGTAGTGACCACTTAGGCTATCTTCAATGGAGGCTCTAAATTTAGAGACTTTTTAAATTTGAGTGTTCCAAACCTATTTTTAGAGCCCCCAAGCCTAAAAAATAACACTATTCATGACAAAAATACGTGGAGTCCATTATTTTTGACTTAAAAGATGCCAAAATAGAGCCTGAACTCTATTTTGTTTAACAAATTTAGAGCCCAAAATTTAGATTGGGGCTTTATTTTGACATCTTTTAAGTCAAAAGTGATGGACCTTACGTACTTTTATCATGAATAGTATTTCTTTTTAGGTTTGGGGGCTCTAAAAACAGGTCTGGAACACCCAAATTTGAAAAGTCTCTAAATTTAGAGACTCCATTGAACTTGCCCTTAGTAAAGCTTATAGCTAATTTGCAGCCAAAGATTGTATCATAGAAAGGTCTAACAATTGATTAACAAATTCCAACTCTTGATTAACAAATCCCAATGGTAGAGAAAGGCTGTTCGAACTCTTCATGGATAATAATAATAATCGTTGTCACATTATTCTAAATTCTTACTTGAGGATAACCTTTATTTTTTATAATGAAAAACTCACCTAAGAAAAGACCATATTAAATTCACCCAAACGCAACGAATTCCATTGTGCAGGCGTGCGCTTCAAAGCATAGTTCAAGTTTGTTAAAGGCCATTTAATATTTTTGTTATGAGAATACTAAATTCAAACTCGAGACTTGGTGACAAAACACATTCAGCCGAAATCGAATTTGAGTAATTTGAGTAAGAACACAAGTTCAATCACTCACTAAATTATACGTTCATGTGATCAAAACAAATAAACGAACAAAATAATAAGTGTAACACTTGAATTGATCAGCAAACTGGACATTAATTAGCATTCCCATATTTACATTATATGAAAGTTGATTCAACAAAAGTATGTGTGTGAACTATGCGAAGGAGTTCAAAAAAACTAAGTTGGATATGGCTGAATTGCAAAACTGCAACTATAAAGGAAAAAAGAGAATCCAATCTTTAGGCAAAAACCATTCTGATTCTTGAACCTCTCTGTTTTGGTTTTCCTCGTCAAGCGATGAGTTCAAGTCTTGTCACCAAATAGCAGCTAGGGGCGACATTTATTCTATATCGGCTTGCCTTTTAGTCTATAGCGCGTTTCTTGGAACGTTGGAGCTGGAAATCAGGAAACTAACTAGTTGTAGGAGGAGAAAGCGAAGACTGAAGGCAGGTACTACAAAATATGGAAGACATGGAAATACATACCAAGTCCATTGGCCTCTGAGGTCTTCATGATTCTGAGCCTTTTTACATTGCTGAGAAACATCCTAAACACGAAAGAAAACAGAAAGCCGTATCAGCAATAGAAAACTGAATGTCTGAATGACATATCTGTATAAAAGTTTCCAATTTTTTTTTTCCTCTTATTAGTTCATATTATATCTTCTGTGTCTAAGTCCTCTCTCTCACTCTGCATTACCGTTTGCAGAAACGTTCTGTGAGCCAACGAAGGTTAATTCATCCTTGACAGGTCCACGAGCAGATTATCCTAATACAGTCTAAGGCCTACTACTCACCCTACTCTGCAATGAGAATTTCTAATACAGTCTAAGTTTACATACCGCCATGGAACGTCTCCAACGAGCATTCTGTCACCTTCTTTATCCTCATAAGTGAGTGCAAACTCGGACAATCCATCCAGAAGCTTAGATGGTTGTTTTGCGAGATCCTTTTCACCACCTGACCAAATCACACAAGCCACAATTAATTTGATCGTACATCTTACGAGGATCCTCAAAATGTGCACAAGGAAAACTGAAAATACTTTGATGTGTCCAGCTATTAAACATTGTTAGAATCCTCATAAGTTCCATACTTCATTCATGTGCTAGCACTTTCATAAGGATCTATAGTTATTACTTCACAACTCCATATATAAGACTTTAATATGTTTAGACTAAAAATGATTAGTCTTATACCTTACATCAAAATGTATCATTGAAATCTTTAACAAATACCTTTAACATGACACAAATAGCTTTCTCAAAAATATCTTTCTCTAATATAACAACCCAAATCACTTTAACAGATCACTGTAAGTATTTCTTTAAGCGTGATATGAAAAATGTAACTTTTAATTTATATCACTTCTTGAAATAATCAAAGATCCTTCCCAATATATAGAAAACACTTATTAGTGTTTCAACAAAAATATAACACATGGATAATACCAAAATCATATGTCCAATAAATTTTAATGACATTGATATGACTTCTTACTTTTATTGATGAAATACACCAATATAAACATAATTCACTCTCTATAAAATTGTAGGTCTTATACCTTTCAACTTAAAAATACTATTAGCAAGTATTGAAGGTTTATGAGAATGAAATAAAATTAATTTTCTCCCACTATTCTCTAGATTTTATAAGAAAATTTAATTGAGAGACATAAAGTTCATCTCATACATCCAAAACATTTTCAAGAAATCAACTTTACGATCAATGTCAAATAAAATCACCATCATTATGGTTGAAAAATTTTATGTTGGTAATAGTATTATATATCCAAACACCACTATCATTAGTGCGTACTCAAAATAAAATTTAAATATATTGAGAACACTGCTCCTTGAAATATTGGACATATACGTTAATTGGAAGTTATAAAACTTTCAATAATACTAAGCAATATATGTCTATAATAGTAAGAATTCTATTGCATAATCACTCTCACCTTTGGGCAAGAATAGTGATATACTAGTAATTTTACTCACAAGTTATGCTAAGCATGTTTGTTCTTATATTTACGAGTAATCTATTGCCTCATCACATTTTACCTTTGGGTAAAGAGTGTGACAAGCTAGTGATTCATTTGATAAATGATTTTTGAATAATTCACTTTGAACTTTTAGGAAATTGAGACGACATATACCTTTGGGTTTAGTACAATTTAACTTTATTTTTTATCATTGAAATAATAAATCACCTTTGGGCAATTTACATCTCTATAGGCTTACAAAACCTTGAATAATCAATAATCAAATGATGTGACTGGACCACTTTGGTAGCAACCAATCCACCATTAGATTTAGAATCCAATAATGGTTACTAATGATTGAGTTACTTTGGCGACTAACAATCAAGCATCTATATTCGATAACGGTTAGTAAGCATTTTACAAAAGAATAGCTGCAAAACTTTAAGAAGCCAAATATCAATCATTTGTCAAGTTATCTTTAATCCTGACATGCAAATAATTTAGTACTGTTTTATTATGTTGGAAATATGCACCTTTATCCCAAATTTCAACAATTCATGAAAAATATATCAAGAATAAATGAGAGAAGAAATGTTAGAACTACTTGGGGGCACACTTTAAAATTTTAGCTACCCTATACACATAAAAAATATATTCCATTCCATGAATAACATTTCATAATATGGAATAGAAACTATAATTGAGTCATAAGACATAAGCTTCAACCTTGCTCTAATACCACATGTAAGATAAAAATCGGATCTTTAACTCATGTCTTATAATATTATGAATTAATTAAAAACAAAACATACCTTGATGTTTTTGAATTACTTAAGAGATATACATAATAATATATAAACTTAATATAGATAACTTTTATGGTGTACATCTTGAATTAGTACACTCTATGATTAACTTGATCTTCTCTCCCCTCACTCTATACACTTTTATAGTGTACATCTTGAATTAGACCTTTTATCATTCATGAAACCTTGTTTTCAAAACATCATATATTTTTATTTTTAATGGTAGTTAAGAAACGAGTAATTTTGCCTTACACTTATTGCACTTTAAGTAAATGAGACTTAGACCTGACATGTTTTGAACTATTAGAATCAAACACCTTTTGCCAACTTTTTCATTAAAAATAAGGATAAAATAATAAATTTGAAAGTGATAGTAGACCAAAAGAGAGAAAAATGACGTCACCATTGATGACTTTGTCTAAGACCCTAGAACAAAGCCAATCTATTAATGATTTAGCATTTTCTCAATGAGAATTGTAAGTGTAAAAAATACACGTGACTCAAACATATCTATAACTCTTTCCTACTATATTTCTTTTGCTTTTTCACTTTCTTTTCTCTAATTTTTTTTCTTCTTTCCGTGCATCACGCGGCTAAACAAACATGGGACAATGTTATGACTTTTTTTGGATATTAGGGAATATAGAGTCAATAATAGGATCGAGCTCAACAGAGCTTGCAAGCTTTCATTAATAAACAAAGAGTTACAAAGAAGAAGAAGAGGAGAGAGAGATACTGAAAATGTAAAGTAACAAGAATAACAAATTGATTCTGCTTGCCTATGCTCACACCTAACCAACTCTTATACAGTTCACTCAACTCAGAATATTCTCACTCCTACTAGGCAATCACGTAATCTTCCAGATAGCTGGGGCTTATACGCTTACGAGAACTGCTTCTCTTCGCTTAGGCTTTGTTATCTAGGCTTGGTCCTGCTGTACTCAACTTTGCTACTTCATTTTGGTCCATTGCTGGTGTATTCATAACAATACCTTCCCCCTCCAGAAGAACCTTGTCCTTAAGGTTCATAGTAAAGTTAGGATATGCAGCTGTGAATTCTTGCAAATCTAACCATGAAGCTTCTTCGGCTGGTAGGTGCTGCCATTTAATCAATACTTGAGGAATGATATTACCTTTTCTTATAACCTCTCATTGCTGCAAAATTTCAGCTGGTTGTAGCAATGGCATATCTGAATGTGGTGGTAGGATAATTTGTCCAGGTGGCATACCAGCATTTCCTACAGCTTTCTTCAATAGAAAGATGTTGGGTATCAGCGCAGCGGAATGGTCGGGGACAAGCAGTATCACGCAGCTAAAATATGAATGAGAATAAGAAATAATGAAGATACAAAATGTACATGGAAAACCCTTAAACAAATCGAGAGAAAAACCACGGACAAGTAATGAAGGATTTCACTATAATGTGGAGTATTTTACAATGACATTCTCTCTATTATAAGGAGATAACATTTTTTACTCACTCTCAAATAATAGGAGAAACTAATTCTCACTCACTAAAAAAGACAACAAACACGGAAGAGAACACACTCAAGAGAATACTCTATATTTTCTCTCTGGTTTTTCTGGATGCTTGCTAATAATTCTGCTTCATCTGAGCTCCTCCTTTTATAGGAGGAATTGGAAGACAATGCATTTAATGGTGCAATGCTGGATTGTCAATTTTCCATGCGCAGCATTCATTTTTCTTTCTCGCGCCGTGTGCCTTCATTTCATTTCTTCAAATGTCTGCACCATTCTTTGACAATTTTTCATTTGCAGAGATTTGCTTGGTGACTTTCCCTGCCACCCATCAAAATCACCATCATTTTCCTTCTATTTTCCATTCTTTTGTTGTCTATTGTTGACCAAATGAGTTTTACAGCTAACAAAAGACATGAAAGACGGTGAATTCTAGCATCTGGTAGTAGCGCCAAACGATAAGCCACCGGACCAATCTTATCTGTGACTTCAAAGGGGAAAAAAAATTTCTGACTAAGCTTATGATTGCCTCGTCCACGTACTGACGTCTGTCTATAAGGTTGCAAATGTACTAACACCCAATTCCCAGCTTTAAATTCTCATTCAATTCGATGCATATCTGCCAGCTCCTTCATGCATTGTTGGGACCTTTGCAAATTGATTTTTAGTTGGGCCAGTATAGCATCTCTTTTTTTCAATTCCATATCAACACAAGCATTATTTGTCAACTAAGGTGTATATCGAGTTAATATTGGAAGATCTCGTCCATACACCGCAACAAATAGAGTCATTCCAATTGATGTATGGTACGCAGTGTTATACTAATACTCCGCCCACGGTAAAAATTTAGCTCACTATTTTGGATTGTCTATGACATAGCTTCGCAAATACATCTCCAATGTTCGATTAAGTCGTTCCATTTGTCTGTTTGTTTGAGGATGATAGGAGCTGCTCATATTTAACGTGGTGCCTTGCAATTTGAATAACTCCCTCCAAAAAGAGCTTGTGAAAAGTTTGTCCCGATCACTAATAATAGAGCGAGGCATTCCATGTAAACGAACCACATTTCGCACAAATATTTCAGCCACTTTCACACTAGTAGGTTGACCCACCAAAGCTGAAAAATGCCCATATTTGGTCAACCAATCGACGACCACCAATATTTCTGAATATCCTTTAGAAGTAGGTAAACCTTGTATAAAATCCATCGACACATCCTCCCAAATTTTCGACAGAATAGGTAATGGCTGTAAAAAACCAACTAGAGCAAGATGATTACCTTTAGCTTGTTGGCACACCAGGCATTTTTCCACATACCGTTGAAAATCTGCCTTCATATTTTTCCAATAACAATTCGGGACCATTCTCATGTATGTCCTCAGTACACCCACATGTCCTCCCGATGATGAGTCATGGAATTCTTTTAGTATAGTTGGTCAAAGAGACAGAGGAATGACCAATCTATTTTTATAATACCAAATGTCATCTACATAAGTATAGTCACCCATAGAATCAGGAGCATGGGATAATTGTTGGTGAAGATTACTCAACTCAGGATCAGACTTCGTAGCCTCTCGTAACTCTAAAAACAATGACATTGTTACCACCGAAAACTATTGGAATTGAGCATCTGTCGAATTTTGGGATAAAGCATCAGTTGCATTATTGTCTTTTCCCAGCTTACACACGATCTCAAAATCAAATCCCAACAATTTGGATAACCAGCGTTGTTGATCCGGAGTTTGGATAGTTTGCTCTAATAATACCCTTTAACTTTTTTTATCAGTTTGAACAGTAAATCTTTGACCCAAAAGATATTGCCTCTATTTAAAAATTGCAGTCGTTATCGCGAACATGTCACGTTGCTAGGTAGAGCCACTTTGCAATTGTGGAGTTAACTTCTGGCTAAAATATGCTATTGGATGTTCTTGTTGCAATAATATAGCACCAATACCCAACCCGGATGCATCCGTTTCTAACACAAATGGTAATTCAAAGTTTGGAAGAGCAAGCACTAGGGCTGTTGTAAGAGCACATTTTAACTGTTCAAAAGCTACTGCAGCTTCTTTATTCCAATGAAAAGATTATTTTTTAAGCAAATCTGTAAGAGGCGATGAAATAGAGGCATAACCTTTTATGAATCGTCGATAATACCCTGTTAGCCCCAAAAAACCTCTCAACTATTTAATGGTATTTGGCTTAACCCATTTTATAACAGCCTCAATTTTAGATGGATCCATGGATACACTCGAAGGAGATATGATATGCCCAAGATAATCGATTTGCTGTGTCCCAAAAATACATTTGGATTGCTTCGCAAAAAATTGATGTTTTAGTAAGAGGCTCAACACTTGTTCAAGATGCCGAATGTGCTCCTCTAAACTTGGGCTATACACCAAAATGTCATCAAAAATACAAGTACACATTTCCTTAGAAGTGGACGAAAGGTATCGTTCATGACTGCTTGAAATGTGGAAGGCGCTTAGTTAATCCGAAATGCATGACCAAAATGTAAGGAAAATAATATTGTTGGCTCGTGTGGATTTGTAATGTTGTTAAGTGCACAGAATATATAAATAAACTAAAAAAGATAATTCATATTCATGGAATTGAATACAATACACAACCATATAAAAAATTCAAACCAAAATTAAAACAAGATCGAGGCTTGAGTTGGACTCAATGTCCTTAAGACTTTTATCGCTCTACTATGGTGCTAACAGTTGACAGCGCAAGTCTCTCAGGATATAACGATCTACTTCTTATAATAGGAACACTCCAAATTATAAGAACTGGCGAACTTATAAATGTTAAACTCTCTCTCACAAACAATTACGTCCAATATATATTCTCTGCGTATCCTTTCTCTTTTGGTTATTGTGTTCTCCGTAAAATTCCTTCAAGAACAAACATTCTTTTATAATAGTCATGTTTGAGACATAATCATGACATATGTCTTAGTCTCATGATTACACATCCAAGCATTAACTAAAGCTTTGCCAGCTCTTGCTATTTTAATACGCATGCAATGACATACAATAGCTAGCATCCAAAACTTGTTACAGCTTGGCAACGCAAAACTTTCCACGTGTTGCCGACACATATCACAAAATTCAGCAATTCAATATCAAACGGATGCCAAACATGCTATAACTTCTCCTCCATAAAATATTCATTCATCTCTAACAATCCCCCACATGAATGGAAATTTATTGTCCATCTGCTGAATGTAAACACTTGAGAGAGAGTTCAGAAGAAAGATACTGCTTCGAGATAGGTAGCTTTTGGCCTTGAACCTTCTCTAGTGAGAACTATCAAATTTACTTGCTAACCAATGAACGCGATATTTTGAACTGTTCAGCTTTTGTGTAAATCAAGACACTAGAACTCACACAGCATCCTTCTAGACATTTCTAGGTTCTCACGGTTGTGTTCATTTTGGCCTTGAACACTTCCTAGTTTAATGAGTACTCTATAAAATTCAACCTTAGAAATTCTCGTAAGAGCGGCCCCTCCCTACTCACATAGGTGACTTCTTATAAAGAGTATACCTGTTATACCCTACTTGGATGATCCAAGATATAAGAATCATTAAAAGCATAGCTTAGCCTATACCATACATGCAGCACTATTTGCTCGTCATAGGAATAAGTATGAGATTTAATCCCCCACAATGCTTTAAATTAGTTACACATAATTCAGTTTTTCCCTTTGAACCTAGATCCAAGGATCTCATGTCAACAAGGTAGGGTTTGCCATTATGATAACTCTTCAGTAATAGGTTTAAGACACATTCCCCTTGACGATCCCCTGACGATTTATGTACTAGCTCTCTATTTAAACCTTTTGTAAGCGGATCCGCTATGTTATCATTTGACTTCACATAGTCAATTGAGATAACCCCATTAGAGAACAATTGCCTGATGGTATTATGTCTACGACGAATATGTCTAGACTTACCGTTATACATATTATTTTGTCCCCTTCCAATCGCTGATTGACTATCGCAGTGTATGCAGATAGCTGGCACCGGTTTTGGCCAATTTGGAATATCTTCCAAAAATTGTCGAAGCCATTCAGCTTCCTCAGCAGCTTTATCCAAATTTATAAACTCAGATTCTATCGTGAATCTGGCTATACATGTTTGCTTAGTGGATTTCCAAGAGATTACTGCACCTCTCAAGGTAAAGACATATCCACTTGTGGATTTAGAGTCTTTAGAATCAGATATCCAGTTGGCATCACTATATCCCTCTAGCACAGCTGGATATCTTGTATAATGCAACCCAACGTTCAAAGTATATCTTAGATACCTTAGAACCCTTATAACAGTTGTCCAATGTGTTTGCCTAGATTGCTAAATGAGCTTCCAGAGTAGACATTTCCTCGTTGAAAGTACGAGGCTCATTTTTTAACAGATATATTAGAAAATCAGGACCGTAAGACTTAGCCGTTCTAGCCCTTTTGCTATATCTCTGCTTATTTTCATCATCTTTCGATATAGCTTCTTTTTCTATATCTGGTTCATGACTTTCATCATTTGTTCTTTTCAAAGAACTTGAATCTTGTGTTTTTTAACAAGGAAATTTTTCCCTTCAAAAAATTCTACATTCCTTGCTTCAATAACTGTATTCACGTGTATATCTGTTATCTCTGATTTAAACATAAGACACCTATATGTTGCACTATTTTGAGCATATCCAATGAAAACACAATCAATAGTCTTTTGTCCTATCTTGACCATTTTCGGAGCTAGAACTCAGAGGTTCTTTTTAACTTTGATTCTATGTGTACTTCGCATTTTTCATCAATTGTAGGGATCAATCCTGAATTGACTAGCTTATGCAAAGAATCAAAATTCTCATGTCCTAATTTATCATGCCGTAAATTAGAATATTCCAAGTAATAAGCAACTGCCTTATTCTTATTTATTGAAACTTTTCCAAAACTGGCTAAGCAGTTGATACAACAGTAGGGGCTATAGTCATTACATAAGTTTAAATAAACCCTCATACTCATAGCCTTTGCCTACAACCATTCCATTTTTAGTAAGTACAAAAATGCTAGATGCAAAAACTAGCTTGAACCCGTTCTTACTCAACAACGATCCAGATATCAAATTCCTCCGAATATCTGGGGCATGCATTACGTTGTTGAGTGTCAGCTCCTTCCCTGAAGTCATTTTCAGAATCACATTTCCGATCCCTTCTACCTTCGATACAAAAGTGTTTCCCATGTAAAGGATTTCATCACTTTTTTTATAGGTGGTGAACATGCTTCTATTAGAACAAATATGCCGAGTGGCCCCTGTATCCACCCACCACTGCTTTGGATTTCCTACCAAATTGATTTCCGATACAACCGCTAACAAGTTGATATCGGTCATATCATCATCCATGTCATCCATCGCATTAGCCTGATCTTTCTTCTTATTTGCATTGCCCTTATCCTTACGAAATCTACATTCTATAGCCTTGTGCCCAATCTTATTGCAGACATAGCAGTTCCCATTAAACGGCTGCTTCTTGTTCTCAGCCCCTTTTTACCATTGGCTCATAGTTCTCCTTTTATTGTTGCTTGGGCCTTGCTCAATCACATTCGCCTTTGAGTCCAAAGGCGGAAATCCAACCCTCTTTTGAGAACGACGGTTGTCTTGCTCAATCCTCAATATCACGATCATGTCATCAAGAGCCATCTACTTTTTCTTGTGCTTCAAGTAGTTCTTGAATTCCCACCAACCGGGTGGCAATTTCTCTATCAAGCAAGCTACTTGAAGGGTCATATTCATGATCATACCCTCTGCGTGTATCTCATGGATAATGAGTTGGTATGCACCGACTTGATCGATTATATCCTTTGAATCAACCATCTTGTAGTCAAGAAATCTACCTGCCACGTATTTCTTCATGTCAGCATCTTTAGTCTTGTACTTTTTATTCAAGGATGCCCACAACACTTTTGTTGTCGTGATTGGATTGTACACATTGTATAGCGCATCATCCAACCCATCGAGGATGTAGTTTCTGCACAGTAAGTCTGCATGCTTCTATGCATCTACTGCAGCTAAAATCTGCATATCAGGATCATCACCCAACTCTGGTGAATCCTCCTTCAGAAACCGAGAAAGGCCCAGCGTGGTCAGATAGAAGAGCATCTTTTGTTACCACCTTTTAAAGTCCTTCCCATTGAGCTTCTCAAGCTTCTCGCCATGTCCAATGGGGGTTGTAGCAACAAAAGGTGTGGCCCTTGCCACAGTCACAGTTGGCCTAGCCACAAGAATATTTTCCCGTTCGGATCTCTCAATAGATCCACTTCCAGTTAAGGGAACGGTTGGATTATTAAATCCAATAGACTGTCCATAATTCACGTTTCCAGTTTCGGTATCCATTATTGATACTTTTATATTAAGTCCAATAACCTGTTTAAACAAGTTGTACTTTACAAGAGTCAAGTTAGTCGCAGAATAACTTAAAATCACAATTAATTCAAAAGTAGAATTTATAAAAATAAATTGCAACTGGAATATATTCTCATACTACCTTACTGAATATAATTTCAGAAAATATTACAACCACACCAGTCAACCATATAAATATATAGTTAACAATTAAAAGTCTTAAGATTGTAAGAAAAATAATATTGTTGGCTCGTGTGGATTTGTAATATTGTTAAGTGCATATAATATATAAATAAACTAAAAAAGATATTTCATATTCATGGAATTGAATACAATACACAACCATATAAAAAATTCAAACCGGAATTAAAACAAGATCGAGGCTTGAGTTAGACTCAATGTCCTTAAGACTTTTATCGCCCTTCTACGGTGCTGACAGTTGATAGCGCAAGTTTCCCAGGATACAACGATCTACTTCTTATAATAGGAGTATTCCAAATTATAAGAACTAGCGAACTTAGAAATGTTAAACTCTCTCTCACAAACAATTACGTCCAATATATATTCTCTGTGTATCATTTCTCTTTTGGTTATTGTGTTCTCCGTAAAATTCCTTCAAGAACAAACATTCTTTTATAATAGTCATGTTTGAGACATAATCATGACACATGTCTTAGTCTCATGATTATACACATCCAAGCACTAACTAAAGCTTTGCCAGCTCTTGCTATTTTAATACGCATGTAATGACATACAATAGCTAGCATCCAAACTTTGTATCAGCTTGGCAACGCAAAACCTTCCACGTGTTGCCGACACATATCACAAAATTCAGCAATTCAATATCAAACGGATGCCAAACATATTGACTTCTCCTCCATAAAATATCAACATGTTTTGTCTTCTTCCTTAATAAAATATTCATTCATCTCCAACACAAAAATTCATAATGTCCATCATGAGTCTGAAATGCAGTCTTATGGGTGTCACACGACTGTACTTGAATCTGATGATACCCAGATCGGAGATCCAATTTAGAGAAATATTATGCGCCATGGAATTCGTCTAGTAGCTCATCTACTGTTGGAATTAGCAATCGGTCCTTGATGGTCACCGCATTGAGGGCTCGATAGTCCGTACAAAATCTTCATGTCCCGTCTTTTGTTTTAACAAGCAACATTGGTGAAGAAAAGAGGCTTTGTCTTGGCTTAATGATCATATCCTTCAAACATTTCTGCCACTAATCGATCAATCTCATTTTTTTGGAAATGGAGATATTGATATGGTTTCACATTAACTAGTGTCATTCCCAGCTGCAAATGAATTGCATGTTCTCGCTCTCGACATGGTGGTAGTCCATGAGGTGTGCCAAAGATTTTCTCAAACATTTGCAACAAAGGCTGTAACTTTTGATTCACAACCACATTTTCACCATTATTCTCAGACACCATAATTAAGCTAAAACATGCTACTAAGGAACCCGTTGAATGCATTCTACGAACACCGTTGTAAGGAATAGAGTCAAGAACTATGGTTGTATCCCCTTTCAACAATACCTCATCATCTTGAACTTTAAACTGCATGGTAAGATTAGAATAATCGTGCACAATCGGTCCAAGGGTGGCCAACCATGATACCCCAAGCACCACATCTAACCTAACCAACGACAACACATGCAAATCTACTTCAAATTAATACACTTGGCACAACCCTCGCTAACTAATTTTTGTTCATTTCCAACCGATACCGTCAAGTTTGGCGTAGACTCAATAGAAAGATTGAAGAAGTTTGCAATTTTATTCTGCACAAAACTATGAATACTCCCTCTATCGACTAACACTTGCACAACTACACCATTAATGGTCCCAGAAAATGCAAAGTTGTGGGAGATAAATTACCTGACAGAGCATGTAACGACTAAAGGTTTCTTTTGGGACTATGCATGTAACAATATTAAGTAGTGGAGCCTACCACTAAGCCATATAGGATTATTCCCTCGTACATAGCAACTACTTATGAATTCAAAAAAAAAAAGATAAAGAGACTTGGCCAAAAACGTGATGGAAGCAAACTCTGGCAAGAGTCCTTTTTTTTAATATTCTCAAAACAACACCCCCAAAGAAAAAATGCTTATGCATATATTTCTCCTATTTTGTGGTCATAGTATACTAACTTTAGCAAACTGGTGTACGCCGGAAGCAGATCGTGAAGCAGAGGAGATTGTGAACAAGTAGCACGCGTGTCAAGTATTCGAGCTTTCTTTCTCGTAAGACCTCTTTCAAGTATTACTTCTATTAGAAATTAATTAGGATTCGAAAACGTGAAGTTAGATATGAAAGAAAACAAGATAAAATCAGTGAGTGACTGATTTCTTTCTTTAAAATTTTATTGGGTTAGGGCTGGAATTGAAGACTAGGAAAGCGTTTGATAATTTTGAAAGTCTAAGGTAAGTGGGGTTATTTTTTGTTCCTTTCTGTTTCTCCCCAATACTACTGGCGAGAATTTGTGTATCCCTGTTTGGATTTAATTCTTATTGTGAAAGAGAATAACGATTGCATTACTAAGATTTAATTTTTATTTCCTTGAGCTTACTGTTAATATAGAAATTATTTGGCAAAAGTCTCTGTCCAATTTTCTGATCAATCGATTGGACTTCTAACAGAAAAAAAAATTCTCACCGCTCTTCCGTGGTAGAGCCTAATTTAATATGTTTTTAATGCTTTACATACGTTACGATGCTAATTGTTTAGGTGTTAAACTATGTGAGAAAGGATAGAAAGAAAATGGAGTTGGTCCTATTCATTAACTACCACAAGTATGATATCAAAAGCAAGCTCTAGTAGAAATAGTCATATGTACGTGCACTGCTATTTTGTAATCATGGAATGGTAAGAAATGCTTTCATGACATTGCCTTATAATGGTTAGTCTTGACTTTATTCTGCATGTTCTTATGCTTGTTTAGTAGTCTAATCCCCGTTCCTTCTTCCTTGAGTCTCTTGAATACTACCATGAACTTATCTATACAACGTGATATATATAAATATATATTATGTCTCATCAAGTTGTGAACTTCGCGTGATGTGAATAAGAGTTACTTACACTTTCGCAATGGGATCCCATAACGTGTGCCTGTAGGGGGTCTTGTACCCATGTCGTGTGTGCCTGTGTGGGCCTTATACCTACAACGTGATATTAACGTGATTGACATGTTATAATATAGCCATAACTTAACTTCTGTGATATTTATTTGTTTCTATTGGGAACACTTTGTTTCCATTGACGGTGTATATAACTTGTGACGTGTCCTTTTGATCTTCACGTGATAGTCTCAACTATTATTTTCATGGACTTCACATATTTTCGTGTCATTTATTTTGGGGAGGACAATCCCCACTTACTGAGCTTTTTATTTGCTCATTCCTTCTTGTGTTTTCCTTTCTTATCTCCCTTTTCAGATAATAACGAGTAGGCGCTAGGCATTAATGAATAGCGAGTAGGAGGTTGTAGTGAACTTTTCCGTCTCTACCACAGAATAAGAGTTTAGTGACAGGACACTTACTTTTTATTTAAAATTCTTCACAATGGTGGATTTGCCAATTTGGCAATTTGGATGTACCCGTTTTTTTGAGGTTATCGTTTAAATGATTGGAGTGCTATAGTTTTGATAAATGGTAGATCTTAAATGCTCTGTTATTTTGTTTGATTTGGGATTTGTGTAGCCTTGTGTCCCGAAAGAGGTTACTCTCTTTTGGTTCATGGCGTGTCACGCTCCGAACCCATTTGAGTCCATGTGTTCGGGCGTAACAGTGTTGGTATCAGAGCCAGTTTAGGTTTAAAGATCGCAATACCTTAGTGGGTTATAGGTAATTTAGAGTATAGTGTGACTTGGGGATTAATCTATATTGTTCACTCTTCTTGTTACTAGTGTGTTTTATTACAACCCGTACTCATGACTCGTGATTGTTCATTATTATAGGAAATGGCAAGAACTAATGAAAACCAACTAGGTGACAATGTTGTGATAGCTGACATGATTCCAAGAGGTCGTAATCTACGTCTTCACCATAGGAATGTGACTACTAGCTCATCTGTTGCAGGGCCAAGCAACTCAGTGCCTCAATCAGTTCCCGTCCCACCTCATACCATTTTGATAGTGTCTCAATCTGCACCGCAAGTGGTTAGCGAGATTAACCATCAATTTGTGCCAGTGGTTGCTTCAGTACCTGGACCAGAATCTATTTATGTCTCAGCAACCACTATATCCTTGTCAGAGCCACCACCTCAAGTTATACCAGTGGTGTCAACAGAGTTGCCACCTCCAATGTATGCCCCTGTCCTAACTCTGTAGATAACTTCTATGTCTCAACTTGAACTCACACCGCAGACTGCACCGACTTTACCAACTTACCCAGCTATGCAGTATACATTCATGCCACAATCAGCCATTGCTTCATATTATATGTCAGCTCAAACTGTTCCTCAAGTTCTTGGAATGCAACCAGTTCCCGTTGTATCCCAAACCCCTGAGAGGCGAAACTCATATTATGTATCACTAAAAGAGTTCTTAGGGTTGAATCCATTGCACTTCAGTGGTGAGGGTAAAGCTCAATATATGTATGACTAGTTGTTTTTTGTGGAGAATAATTTTTTGACTTTGGAGTTCAGAGAGGATCAACGGGTTAGATATGCGACACACGTGTTCACTGGAAGGGCTCTTCAATGGTGGGGATATACCCGAGATAAACTACAGAGATCATACACTTGGCAAGCTTTTCATGAAGCTCTTATCACTAAATTTTGTCCTCAAGCATTTATTGATCAAAGGGTATCCGAATTTATGAATGTTCGACAAGAGGATTTGACCGTAGAGTAGTATCATGACAAGTTCTTAAGTTTGTCTAGGTATGCACTGGAGATGGTAACTAGTGACTACATCAAAGCAAAGAAATTTGAGTCCGGTTTAAAACCAGATGTTAGAGAAATGGTGAAGATGCAACAACATCGTGAGTTCGAGAAAATATATGAGATAGCCTTGGTGGCTGAAACATATATCCAGGAAAGATAGCGCCACCAGCAAAACTTGACTAATAAGAGAAAGGGACACTCGGGAAAGTCTCAATACCATGGCAAACCTGCTGGAAATGCACCCATGAAGCAAAATACTGCACATGTTGGCCGTCCTAAACAACAAGTTATGTGTGATCATTGTACTAATATACATGCTACTGAAGAGTGTTGGCGTGCAAAGGGAGCATGCCTAAGATGTGGTTCTACTGAGCACCGTATTCGAGATTGTCCTCACCTACGTGAGAATCAGCCCGCTGATGGTAAAGCTAACCCTCAAAAGCTAGGCCGACCAGCCTAGGGGCCAGGAAACCATGCTAGAGTTTTTGCCTTAACGTGAGGTGATGTCTGTGTAGATGATGCTGTAGTAACAGGTATCCTCCCTATTTTTCATGAGTACGCACATGTGTTGTTTGACACTGGATCAAATTTTTCATTTGTATCTCCTAGTTTTACATCGCTATTACCTATGAAACCAGAGTTGCTAGATATGGATTTGTGTGTAGAAACCCCTATTGGGGGATCTGTTATGACTAATCTCGTGTATCATGACTATGTCATTAAGCTAGCTCATAGGGAGTTACATGTTGATTTAGTGAACTTAGGCATGAAAGACTTTGATGTAATCCTTGGCATGGACTGGCTAGCCCGATATCACGGGCATGTTGATTGTTTTGCAAAGAAAGTGATCTTTTCGTTACCTGATGAGCCTAAGATCGTATTTGAGGGAAGAAAATCTTCCAAACCCCATATCATTTCGGTGATGAAGACTCGCAAACTATTGGCGAAGGGTTATCAAGGGTTTTTAGCATGTGTAGTGAATTCAAAAGTGAAAGAAGTAAAACTTAAGAATATCCCAGTTGTGCAAGAATTTCCTGATGTCTTCCCTGATGAAGTTCCAGGACTTTCTCCAGATCGTGAAGTGGAATTTGAAATCGAGTTCTTTCCAGGAATTACACCAATATCCAAAGCTCCGTACCGTATGGCCCCAGCTGAGTTAAAAGAGCTAAAGATTCAACTACAAGAATTATTGGACAAGGGTCATATTCGACCAAGTATGTCTCCATGGGGTACTCCAGTGTTGTTTGTCAAGAAGAAAGATAGGAGCATGCGATTGTGTATAGACTATCGTGAATTGAACAAAGTTACTGTGAAGAACAAATACCCATTGCCAATAATCGATGACTTGTTCGATCAACTTCAAGGAGCTCAAGTATTCTCCAAAATTGATTTGAGGTCTGGTTATCATCAGTTGAGAGTCCAGGCTGTAGATATTCCGAAGACAGCATTCAGAACAAGATATGGGCATTATGAGTTTGTTGTGATACCCTTTGGTTTAACAAATGCACAAGCTGTTTTAATGGACCTTATGAATTGAGTATTCAAGGCATACTTAGATCAATTTATCATGGTTTTTATTGATGATATATTGGTATATTCAAAGAGCGAGTTTGACCACGAGCAACATTTGAGAATCGTGCTACAAACCTTGAGGGAAAAACAACTATATGCCAAGTTTAAAAAGTGTGAATTTTGGCTATCACATGTAGCATTTCTTGGTCACGTGATCTCTAAGGGCGGCATATCAGTTGACCCATAAAAAGTAGAAGTTGTGATGAGTTGGCCTAAACCTACTACAGTTACTAAGATACGGAGTTTCTTAGGCTTGGCAGGCTATTATCGCAAGTTTGTGAAAAACTTTTCTTGCATTGTCGCGCCTCTTACACGGTTGACAAGGAAAGGGATCAAGTTTGAATGGACAGATGATTGTGAGAATAGCTTCTAAGAATTAAAGAAACGATTAGTGTCTGCGTCAATATTAACCATTCCTCATAGAATTGAAGGTTTCGCCATTTATAGTGATGCATCTCGGATAGGTTTGGGTTGTGTATTAATGCAAAATGACAAAGTGATCGCTTATGCATCAAGACAACTGAAAGACCATGAGAAGAATTACCCGACTTATGACCTGGAATTGGCAGCAGTAGTGTTCGCTCTAAAGATTTAGAGGCACTACTTGTATGGTGTATCATGTAAAATTTATACCGACCATCAGAGTCTCAAGTATCTCTTCACTCAAAAAGAGTTAAACCTCAGGCAACGTCAGTGGTTGGAGTTTTTGAAAGACTATGATTTCACTATTCATTACAATCTTGGGAAAGCAAATAAGGTAGCGGATACATTAAGTAGAAGATCACATGCGAGCATGGCAACCTTGATAACCACCCAAGATGAATTAGTTCGTGAATTTGAAAGGTTACAGGTTGAAGTGGTATCCCGTTCGAGAAGTGGAGTTCTAGCCCATATAACCATGCAATCTACCTTACTTGATCGAATTCCTGGGGCACAATGAAATGATACATTTTTAGAGGCCATGAGGGGTAAATTAGAACAAGGGAAAGAGGCATACCTTCGAATCCACAGTGATGGTACCATAAGGTTTGGAGAAAGACTATGTGTACCCAGTGATCTTGAATTAAAGAAAGAGATACTAACAGACGCTCATAGTTCTCGATTTTCTAGACATCCGGGAGGAACGAAAATGTATAGGGATTTGAGAGACAAGTTTTGGTGGAATAACATGAAGAAAGATATTGCAGAATTTGTGGCCAAGTGCTTAACGTGCCAAAAGGTTAAAGCAGAACATCAAAAGCCTTCTGGATTACTACAACCACTTAAAATTCCTGAGTGGAAGTAGGATAGTATTTCCATGGATCTTGTAGTGGGACTTCCAAGGACCAAAGAGAAAAATGATGTTATATGGGTAATTGTGGATCGTCTAACCAAGTCAGCTCATTTCTTACCAGTTAGGACAGACTTCAACACTGAGAGGTTGGCTCAGTTATATATTGCCGAGATCATTTGTTTGCATGGGGTACCTAATGAGGTAGTTTCTGATAGAGATCTGAAGTTCACCTCAATGTTTTGGCAGAGCTTGCAGCGTCACTTGAGGACTGAGCAGAAGTTAAGTACTGCATTCCACCCTCAACCAGTTGGCCAAACAGAAATGACCATCCAGACTTTAGAAGATATGTTGAGGGCTTGCGTGATAGACTTGGGCAATGATTGGAGTAGATATTTTCCACTTGTGGAGTTTGCTTACAACAACAGCTATCAAGCTAGTATTTAAATAGTACCATACAAGGCTCTTTATGGCAGGAAGTGTAGAACCCCTTTATATTGGGATATGGGGGAACGAAAAGTACTGGAATTTGATCTTCTAGAGAACACTAAGGCTAAAGTGAATTTGATACGAGCAAGACTGAAACAAGCTCAAGATCGTCAAAAGAGTTGGGCAGATAAGCACCGAAAAGAACTAGAATTTCAAGTCGGTGACCACGTGTTCTTAAAAGTTTCACCTACCCGAGGTGTGGTTCGTTTCGACAAACGTAGGAAGCTTAAACCTCGTTTCATTAGACCATTTGAGATGTTAGAAAGGATTGGTCGAGTGGCCTACCGTATCGCCCTGCCCCCAACATTGGTTGGAATACATGACGTGTTTCACATGTCACAACTTAGGCTGTATGTTTATGATTCAAGTCATGTAGTACCATTCAAAGAGTTGCAAGTTCACAAATATCTCACTTTCAAGCAAGAACTTGTGGAAATTGTTGATCGTAAGGAGCAAGTGCTGAGGCGTCGAGTTATTCCATATGTGAAGGTTAGGTGGCATGATCAAACACCTAGAGAAGCTTTGTGGATGCCCAAATATGAGGCGTGCACCAAGTATCCAACACTATTTGAATGCCAAGGTTAGTAAAGTTTCGAGGACGACACTTCTTTTAAGGGGGTTGGAATGTAACGACAAAAGGTTTCTTTTGGGGCCATGCATGTAACAATATTAAGTAGTAGGGTCTACCACTAAGCCATATAAGATTATGCCCTTGTACATAGCAACTGCTTATGAGTTCAAAAAAAAAAAGATAAAGAAACTTGGCTAAAAACGTGATGGAAGCAAACTCTGGCAATAGTCCTTTTTTAAAAAAATCTTCTCAAAACAACACCCCCAAAGAAAAAACGCTTATGCACATATTTCTCCTATTTTGTGGTCATAGTATACTAACTTTAGCAAACTGGTGCACACCGAAAGCAGATCATGAAGGAGAGTAGACTATGAACGAGTAGCACGCATGTCAAGCATTCGAGCCTTCTTTCTCGTAAGACCTCTTTCAAGTATTACTTCTATTAGAAATTAATTAAGATTCGAAAACGTGGAGTTAGATATGAAAGAAAACAAGATAAAATCAGTGAGTGGCTGATTTCTTTCTTTAAAATTCTATTGGATTAGGGCTGGAATTGAAGACTAGGAAAGCGTTTGATAATTTTGAAAGTCTGAGGTAAGTGGGGTTATTTTTTGTTCCTTTCTGTTTCTCATCAATACTACTGGCGAGAATTTGTGTATCCCTGTTTGGATTTAATTCTTATTGTGAAAGAGAATAACGATTGCATTGCTAAGATTTAAGTTTTCTTTCCTTGAGCTTACTGTTAATATAGAAATTATTTGGCAAAAGTCTCTGTCCAATTTTCTGATCAATCGATTGGACTTCTAACAGAAAAAAAAATTCTCACGGCTCTTCTGTGGTAGAGCCTAATTTAATATGATGCTTCATGCTTTACAAGCGTTAAGATACTAATTGTTTAGGTGTCAAACTATGTGAGAAAGGATAGAAAGAAAATGGAGTTGGTCCTATTCATTAACTACCACAAGTATGATATCTAAAGCAAGCTCTAGTAGAAATAATCATATGTACGTGCACTGCTATTTTGTAATCGTGGAATGGTAAGAAATGCTTTCATGACATTGCCTTATAATGGTTAGTCTTGACTTTATTCTGCATGTTCTTATGCTTGTTTAGTAGTCTGATCCTTGTTCCTTCTTCCTTGAGTCTCTTGAATACTACCATGAGCTTATCTATACAACGTGATATATATAAATATATATTATGTCTCCTCAAGTTGTGAACTTTGCGTGATGTGAATAAGAGTTACTTACACTTTCGCGATGGGATCCCATAACATGTGCCTGTGGAGGGTCTTATACCCATGTCGTGTGTGCTTGTGGGGGCCTTATACCTACAACGTGATATTATCACGATTGACATGTTATAATATAGCCATAACTTAACTTCCGTGATATTTATTTGTTTCTATTGGGAACACTTTGTTTCCATTGACGGCGTATATAACCTGTGACGTGTCCTTGTGGTCCTCACGTGTTAGTCTCAACTATTACTTTCATGGACTTCACATATTTTTGTGTCTTTTATTTTGGGGAGGACAATCCCCAATTACTGAGCTTTTATTTGCTCATTCCTTCTTGTGTTTTCCCTTCTTATCTCCCTTTTCAGATAATAACAAGTAGGCGTCAGGTATTAGCGAATAGCGAGTGGGAGGTTGTAGTGAACTTTTTCGTCTCTGCCACAGAATAAGAGTTTATTGACAGGACACTTACTTTTTATTTAAAATTCTTCACAATGGTGGATTTGCCAGTTTGGCAATTTGGATGTACCTGTTTCTTTGAGGTTATCGTTTAAATGATTGGAGTGCTACATTTTTGATAAATGGTATATCTTAAATTTCTCTGTTGTTTTGTTTGATTTGGGAT
This sequence comes from Ehretia macrophylla, assembly GCA_037974665.1. Lineage (NCBI taxonomy): Eukaryota > Viridiplantae > Streptophyta > Magnoliopsida > Boraginales > Ehretiaceae > Ehretia > Ehretia macrophylla. The sequence continues at coordinate 53,328,168 of CM075777.1, read as the reverse complement.
TTGTGTAGCCTTGTATCCCGAAAGGGGTTACTCCCTTTTGGTTCACGGCGTGTCACGCCCCGAACCCATTTGAGTCCATTTGTTCGGGCGTGACAGGGCATTCATAGAAATGTCGGGCATAGAATTCAGCTCATCTGTCTATAATTGCTCTGCTAATTGTTCGTCAGTGTCAACCTCGCCATCATCATCACAATCTAACAAGAATAGTTGTGGTTTAGTTTTGCACCTGTGTCCAGGCACAAACTTCTCATGGCAATTATAACATAGATTTTTTTTCCCTTCTGAGCTGCATCTCCATAGGCGTTAGTTTTTTTTATGGTAAATGACGTGGTTTTGTGGGTTTATTGTTTGGACATGGTTAAAAACTTTGGACTGATTGATGTATGGGTTTTGGGCTATGTGTGTGGCATGGCTTGTGTATGAGCCAGGTGTAGATGTAACGGCTCTTGTCCATTTTTTGCATATAACGCCTCTTATCAATTAATTTTGACTCCTGCAACTTAACAAGACCCATTGCCTGTGACAACGTAACGGGTTGTAATGCCATGACCTCTGAACGAATCTCGGGTCATAATCTCGTCACAAATTGCTTGTAACATCGGGGAAAGATTGGGTATTGGCGGCAAATTGCTCATCGTCGGAATCCATTGTTGAGCTGGTGGTGAGAACCTAGCCATGGTGGTAACCGGAGGAAACCCCGCCAATCCAAGTGTTGCTTGCGGCATTGGGGCTGGAAACTGAACTCCAAAAGGCAGAGTAAACCCCAGTTGGAACTGTCGTGGTTGGAGAAGGTGTAGGAGCTGTAGTTTGAACACCCAATGAGAATGGAAAACCCGACGGAGCCGTTGGCGAAGACTCTGCGGATACCCCACTTCCCACCGGTAGCTATTGGTCTGATGCCTTCTCCGTAAGTAACAGAGACTGGAGATCAGCTCATTTATAGACTGTTGTTGAGCATCAAGCCGCTGTGTGGTCTCATCGACTTCTTTTGGATATTATGGAATATAGAGTCAATAATAGGATCGAGCTCAACAGAGCTTGCAAGCTTTCATTAATAAACAGAGTTTTTTTTTTTTTTTTTCGAATAATAACTTAGAAATTTGTTATTTTTAAATTATATTATATACTTTATGTTGTCAATTATTTAAACGCGATGATGGTGATAATGAGTATGGTATATGTGAATAAAAGTTAAAAAAAAATTAAATCTTAATTACACTGAAATTGATAAATTTTAAAGTTATCTGAGCACTTATGGTGGCTATGGTAACGTTGTAAGCATGTTATATACACTTAGCCATGAGATACATTGTGAGATGAAGGGAAAAAAATATAAAAATAAAAACAAGGTGTGATGAGATTGCAAATAGCGTCACATGTTTCTTTAACACTGATATAGTAATTCATCTTTTCTCTAATTTTTGACCAAAAAAAAAAAGGGGGAAGAATCCTAAACAAAAGTCATCCATCTCTTTATTAATTAAAACGTGAGGCATATATTTCTTTTTATTAAAAGTTCAAGGGGCCGGGTCTGAGCAAAATTAGCAACAATGGTCTATTTTCTCGTACTCTTTGTTTATTTTTATATTTAATTTACAATTTTACCCTTATTTTTATAGAAAAGTTAACGCAAGGGTTTTTTCTCATATTTCAAAAGGTGTGGGGAGTAAGGTTTCATTTACCAAAAGTGTAAGGGGTGTAACCAAAATTAACGTTAAAAAACTAGTGGCTTTTCGAGGTGTTGTAGGCAATTATTCATATAGGTATTTTCTATCAAATTATCCCATTAATCATAAATCCAAAAATTATATTATTAAGCCAAAAGAAATATTGTAGCAAATACAAGCAAGATTAGATACATCAAAAGAAACATACATAAATATGAAGCTTAGGTTGATCTATAAGTTTTTGGAGGAAGATGATTTTGAGAGACTACATGATAGAGCATGCAGTTAAAATGACACTTGCAACATCGACAAGATCCGAAACATTCTGTGCAGCATCAGCGAAATCCAAACCGCTCTGTGCAGCATCAGCGAAACCCAAACCGCTCTGTGCAGCATCAGCGAAACCAAAACCGCTCTGTGCAGCATCAGTGAAACCAAAACCGCTCTGTGCAGCATCAGCGAAACCCAAACCGTCCGGTGCAACATCAGCAAGACTCGAACCCTGCCGTGCAATATCAGCAAGATTCGAACCTTGCTCTGCAAAATCAGCAAGACTGGTACCATGATCTGCAACATCAGGAAGACTAGAACCATACTGTGGAAGATCAGAGCCAGCTGTTCCAACGTCGCCACCGATGTCCATTAGAAGACTTGGATCAGCGCTTCCAAGTCCAAGGGCATCTCCATCTTGTCCAAGACCAGTAATAGAGCTTCCAATACGAGACGCAAGCTTAGTAACCTTTACGTGACTCGTCACATGAGTACCCTAAATGCATGATTAGGAAGAATATATTAATTAATTTAGAATATTTATGAACGTGGAAAGAAAAATTCCATAAAGTTTACATCATTGCCACTTTGCCATTAAGTTCAAATAATGAAAGGAATTAAAAACTAGTGTTAAATGACCACCTCATCTAAAAGTTTAATCTGTTAATAAGGAATTTTTTTTATTATTTATTATCTTCCCCTGTAAGTGCAGGCGGAGTTAGTTTTTGAGTCTTATACTTGAACAATTTTAATGTTAGTGAATTTTATTATCTAGATACCATGTTAAATGACCACCTCATTTAAAAATTTAAATTGTTAGGGAGGGGTTTCTTTTATTATTTATTATCAAGTGGCATGAAATTTTGTAATAATGCACTTCGTAGAGGAATTAGAGCAGTTTGGTTACTCGGTTCTCAATTGATGTTCAGTAAAGAGACTGAGCCTTTGGTAACTATTGTATAGATTTTTGCGCTTGAAAACTTACTTGGTTGATTAGCAAAAAAGTTGAAAGGAAAAATCAATGGCACTTTCAAGTATAAACACTCACAAATTTCCTTGCACAACGAACATTAATTTAAATTTAAAGATGGAGCCGTCGCGGAAATTAAACCAACACTATATATATATTCTTTTTTTGGTTGGGTAAGTAAGTAATTTGTTGGAATCCAAAGGAATTCACTGCACAGTAGCGACTATGAAATAAATAGGTGGGCCCACACCCTATTTCACAACAGCAATATCCCTATTTTGGTTCAAAATAAGGAGATTTTGTGCACTTTTAACAAAATATATGGGGTGTTAAGTTTTTTTTGCTGGGTCAGCAAGAAGATTTCATTTCACTATAAAAAAACATGGTAAACCATATACGAGGTGTTAAGTTACCCACTCAAAATCAAAAACCCCAGTAAAAACAGTTAAAAAAAAAAAAAAAAAAAACATTAAGCAAAAATGGGGAAAAAAAAAGTGCCGTTAAAAGATTATTTTGAAAGACCGGTTCGATTTGTCTCGCTATAGTTTAGAGGCTAACGAAAGGATTTACTAGTGAAACAAATGACATGCATGTTAGCAACAGGGACTTGAAAATAAACTCATTAAATTACCTCTTTGTTTTCTTTCCACTTCGCCACCACCTGTCTGTAAATCTGAAGCAAAACATTGTTCTCACGCAGGGATTTATGCATGTGATCATCGGACGCCCCGTCGTCGTAGCAATCGATGCAAAGATCATAAGTGTCGCTGCCTTCCATATCATGACATTCAAGGCATGAAAAATATATACTACCCAGTGGAATAGTGCAACCAGCGCAACAGAGCGTGGTTTTCTCCTTAATGATATTTGGTCCGAAACTAAGACCAGCGCTTCCGGTGCTATCTTTAAAAAAAATTTATCGACCTCTCCAATTTTTAAAAAATTCTATATAGTATCATTAAAAAAATATTTTGGCCCCCCAGTATTAAATTTCTAGATCCGCCCTGTTTTGAAAATTCAAATGCCAAACACATTGATGTTTTTTTTTTCATATCGTTTTCTCAACTTTCAAAGCAGTTTTCTTTTACTTTGTCTTAATTCGAACTTATTCATTTAATTAAAAGCAAAACAAAACCACAATAACAGACTTGGACACACCTTCGTGGCATTATTTTATAGTTACAACATGTCTCTTTTCTGGGAATGAAAATTTTCATTTTATTCTCTTGTTATTTGGAGTGGAAGCTCTTTAATATATCGTTTCATCGGGGAAAAGAAGAAGTCCAAGATCATTATCTAATTTATTTTAAGTCAGTCCAAGATGGACAAAGTCGACTGCAATATACGTCCAACACCACTTGAAGCAGCACTATGCGAAGACGTCAAAGTGTTTGAATTGCACAAAGAAAAGGAAAGGAAAGTAAAATAGAGGAAGAAAAACAAAGGAAAGGAAAGGGGAACTTAAATCATTTTATAATTTTTTATTTGTATTAAAGAAGAAAATTAAAGGAATGGATAATTTTAAATGCAAAATTATTTAAATACTATTTTTATTTTTATAACCATTAGATATATAGGGATAAAAAAATAAAAATAAAAAATAAAAAACTTAGTATACATTGCCTTTCCCCTTCCAAAAAACCCCAATTTGAAAAGATTACAAAATTCTCCTCATTAAAAAAAATTGCGAGATTTTAAAAACCTTTCATAGCCTTTCCATTCCTTAAAATTACAATCCAAATAAAGGGAATGATTTCTTATTCTCTCTCCCTCGTTTCCTTTCCTTTAAAATATGTTGTACAAACAAAGTGTTATAGTCAAGTCCGCGCGCACACAGACACGTACGCTTATAAAGTCAAGTACTCGTTTTTATCACTTGCCATTTGACCTAATGATCTGAATCTTATTTTATAGACAAGAGATTTTGAGATCTATTCTCGTGTGTAATATTTTATGATATTAAATATCTTTGAGACTCTCTTAAATTTCAAAAAGAAAAATTCATTGTTTTGATCTTTCCTACTGAAATAAATGACACGCGCTTCGTGACTTCACCCTTTGTTAGGCTGTCCTTACCAGAGTCTCTAAAATAGAAACTCCGGTATCGTACAATTATTACGTAATATAGTTCATTTAGTGAAATAAAAATCTATAAAGTAGAGATCAAAATCATCAAAAAATGGGTTCGGGTCTCTAAAAAGTACAAAGTCTCTACAAATATTACTAAATTTAACAATATTTTTAGAGGCTTTGTACTTTTTAGAGACCCGGGTCTACTTTTTGGTGATTTTGATCCCTACTTTATGAATTTTTGTTTCACCAAATGAATTATATTACGTAATAATTGTACGATACTAGAATCTCTATTTTAGAGACTCTGGTAAGGACAGCCTTACCAGTTCTTTTGTTGGATCATATATACATACATACATATATATATATATATATCTATATATACATATATATATATATATATATATATATATATATATATATATATATATATATGTCTTGATGCTAACAACACAAGCTTAAACACCTACAGTAGAACCTCTTTAAATTAATAGCGTTGGGACTATCAAATTCTATTAATTTAGTGAGATATTAATTTATTGATAAATTAATAACTATTAATTAATAGAGATTTTTTTATTTTTTTAGCTTTATAGTAAACATATTATGAATATGATGTCTTTTTTGAAAAGTACCTTGTTTTTTGTCGATCTAATTTGAAAAAAATAAGTAAGGAGAATAGAAGAAAAAATTTATTTTAGTAAGATTAGAAAAAAAAATTTCTAATCTCGTATCCAAGTCTTTGTAGGATTAAGATGAGAACTAATTTCTCTAATTTTGTGTCCTTATCCTTGTAGGATTATCTCAATTTTTTCTCTTTAAATAATTAAATATGAGATTTAACTAGATTTGAAGTTCAACAAAAGACAAGCTACTCTTGATTCATATTTTAAGAAAATCTCATAGTCAATTTATTATGTACTTTTTAGTTAATTATTAATTTATGAAATATTTGAATCAATAAAATACAAAGAAATTTTTTTTAAATGTATTATCTTATAGTTTTATCAAATTTATCAACTTTTTACACTGGTCCCAAGTCGGGACTGGACATTTTTATTAATTAAAAAGATTATTAATTTATCGAGTATTAATTTAAAAAGGTTCTACTATATATAAGTGTGTGTGTGTGCGCGCGCGCACCATCCTATAAGATTTTTACAACGAAACCGTCCTATTAGATTCAGTGGCGGTCCCAGGGGGAACCACCCCCAACCTCTAGCCAAAAAAAAAATTGAGTATAATTTTTTTCTAAAAATGCACCCCCCCCCCCCCCCCCCCCCCAACGTCTAACAGCCAACCAAATTTTTTAATAATTAATGTATGTATATATATAGCTAAATATAATTTTTTACACTTATTTATGTTTAAAATATTTGTTATCATTATTCTTTCTAAAAAATACATAACCAAATTTTTTTAATTAAATTTCAACACCCTTAGTAGATCCGCCCCTAATTAGATTCAAGTCATCGGTAATTTCCCTATCATCTACGTTACGAATTCCTAAAAAGGAAAAATTGTGTGAAGTCCCTATTATTCACAATTAATCAAAATCAATTTACGAAATCGTCAAAGCCTATAATACGTCCCACTATACTCAACTCCTCGTTTTGTTCTCTCCTGCTAAAATAAATGACACACACATGCACGCGTACAGCTTGAGTCAACTCCTCGTTTTGTTCCTTCCTACTAAAATAAATGACACATATATGCACGCATACAATACTAGTCTCGTCTACAAATTTGGGGTTCTGAATTCAGAGTGTGACAAAATAGTATCAGAGCAAGTCACTAGCCGACACTAAAATTAAGTGTTATGCGGGACAAAGTGTGCTATACCAAAGAGACGGTGGGAGCCACCTCTTGAACACGTAAGAGTCACCTCTAGAATCATTTATCACCTGGTTGGTCCTGAGTGTGTGCGCCCTAACGAGAATGTCAGATCCTTAACGGGAGGTGTATGTGACATTCCACATCGATAGAATATAGTGTATTCCTTAACGAGGGGTGTATGTGGCATCGCATATCGATGGAATACAATGTATTTGTGTGATTTATTATAAGTGAATATTGTAAGTATAAGGTATAACTTAAATTAATCATTTTAGACCAGTAAAAAAATAGTCCAAATAGTCTATGGGTCTAAAATTTTGGACTCGAAATATAACATACGTGTATAATTAGATGGTGGAATGACAAAGGCCAAATTGAAGTTGTTGCCTACTATATTTGGTTGGATGTAAAAGTTGAGAAGTATATCTAATGAAAGTAAAATTGGATTCCAATATATTTTTTCACATATTTGGTTAGGGAAAAGATAGAGGAAAAGCTACGTCACTTTTTTAAATAGGTCCTTGTACTGAACCTGAATTTTCGAATCAGATATCATTCTTATATAACTATTATTCCGGTTAAATTTAAAAAGATATGAATATTAATTCTTCTTGACAATGAATATTAATTCTTAAATCCATAACAGGACGCCATAGAGGACAGTCGACAAATCGAGCTCGAGGCTGCCAAGTTGAAATATCAAATTTTCTCGCCACAGTCAACTTGTAAGATCAATTTTTTTCCTAATTAGAAAAGTACAAAAAGGGCGTAACTTTGCTGAGCAACTTGTCAACTTGGTTAGAAATGCCTCCAGGAGGATGAATATAAAGAAAATAAGTTGCCTCTCCAAGTTGAACTTAATTAGAAGGTTTTGACTATGGTCAAAGTTGACCATATCTCCTTATTTTTCTTTGGATTTAGATCCTTGAAGGATCCTCCAATTATTATTTAGGAGAGTAACGCATCACTTGCATTTAGACTTACCGATCAAATTTGTGCCACTTCTCTAATCATCAACACTTACCATGAAATCAACGTAGTATGTCGTACTAAAACAATTAATTTAAGAAAAAGATGTTAGGAAAAATGCCCTAAAAGCCAATAAATTATATTTTTGAAATTATAAATAATGTATTATTTAATTTATTAAATCATTTAATGCGGGACATTTTATTTATTTATTAGTATGTTTTAATTAAATACATAAAAGTCCTTAGAACATTATTTATAGATTATAAAGATATGAGTGACATAATCTATATTCACAAATATGTTCTAAAAGTTGTCCCCGATCATAGGATAAATGAATTGGGCATTAGTTTATTTGGATAGATCGAATTACAGTCTACTAACCAAATAATATGAGATATTAGTTTGGGCAATTAATCTCATATCGTTATAATAAATGTATAAATACTTGTTACGAACAAGTGACTAGACTTGACCACCAATACAATGAATTATATGAAATGTCAATAATTTGTTGTATTATGAAATTATGCAGTTAATCTTCAAACCTGAGACACCACGGTTATCTCATTATTAGGAATATCATAATTTACTGGTGCAATTAAGCTAGTCCTAATCACGGATTTAGATAATGTATTAAGTGGTTATGATTTATTCCATCATGGAGGTATGTGCGTGTAGATACGGAAACTGTCAATTAGAAATCTTATGCGATCTATTAATTAAGTAACTAGAAATCATTGGCCAAGGTAGAATAGTGGAAGTTGATCCACGGATTATTCATTAGTTACTAATTAAACAGATTTTGGCATATGATTGAGTAATAGAGTTTGACGATCTAATCCATGACTCTAGCTCGATCGGGATAATTAAGACATTAGAATTCGATTGCATAGAAATTACTAAATGGGTTTGTATACTTGCACTTCATCTTTAATTGGGTAATCGCGATATACTGCTAGGTATCACTCGTGATTTGCAAATTAATTAGAAGGAGTTCTAATTTAATTAATAAGTTGAATTAATTATTCGCTATCAATTAATTATGAACCCAAAAGGTCACACACAAATAGAATTTACAAATTAATTGGATTAGATAAAAGATTAAATTAATTTTAGGATCATCCTAATATTAATTTAATTGGGCTCGTAGTAATTGGATGGTGATCTGGTTATTATAAGGCCCAAGATTGGTTAATTAAGACCAGTCAACATATAACCCTAGGTCATGTGTGTCTCCTATATATTGTAGTATTCTGACAGTTAAAGAGCTAACACACTTTTCTAAAGTCAAAATAAAATATAGGATTTCTTTAGAGAAAATCTAGTGGGGGTGAAATCCAATTGACAAGCGTGGATTTTGTATGGACTAATCTTGGAGGCTTCACTCGTGGGAAGCTCATCTTAGATTCGACCGTAATTTTTGCGTCAAGATGTAATTCTAAAACTACGTATTAAATTTAATTAGATTAAATTTATTGCGTAATCTTCACCTACCCCCACCACACACTCCCAACCCGTCACCTACCCCACCCAGCTCGTCACCCTCCATATCCAGCCCCATCAGCACCCCCACGTTGCCCCACCCCAACCCTAACCCCAACCCCTACATTCTTTTTGGAATGTTATATATATGTGTGTGTGTGTGTGTGTATGTTGTGTGTGTGTGGTGTATATATATGTGTAGGTGTATTTTTTGTGTGTATATATATATATACATATACATATATGTATATGTATATATACACATATGTGCATATGTACATATATATATATACACATTTGTACATATATATATATATATATATTTTTGTATATATATATATATTTTTTTCTTTTTCTTTTATTTTTTTGGTCTAAACAAAAGAGAAAAAGACAAAAAAAAGAGAAATGAAAAAAGTTTGAGGGTATTTACGTCTTTTTTATAAAATTCGTTATATATGACTAATCTTTTAACAATAGGGGGTGTTGTGCACTCTAAAAAAATACATGGACTAGTTCAGGGATTTTTTGAACTATAAGAAATGTTGTGCACTTTCACTAAAGTACAGAGGGGTCTGGCGCACTTCACCCTAAAAAAAAAAAAAAAAAAAACTTAGTCCGTATTTTGATATCATACGTATTTATATAGAAAAATCTCTTAGGAATTGAATAATTGTTTAAATCAAATTTAACATGTTTTCATTAAACATTGCTTATATATAAATCTATAGCTAAAAAACATATATAAGGGATGGGACAGGGGATTTGTCAACTTTTCAAAATTTGTGAGCCTTGAATTTGAGTTTAAAGATCTCCTAAAAAAATAGAGAACGTCCCAGTGGAGCTGTTGGAACTATTTGATACCAACAGCTCCTCTAAATATAGAGGATTGTAAGATATAGAAGAGCTATTGAAAAGGACCATAGCCACAAAAGGAATGCTTTTATGATTAAGGAACGCTTTCAACCCCCATAGTAACATTTCTTCTATCCCTAAATCTTAATAGCCTTCGGTAGACTCCTTGAAAAATTCTCTTATCGTTCTGGTTTTGCCTCTAGAATGGATCTCTTTAATTGAGATTGATTAAGGTTAGTGAAGCAAGAGGTCAATAATTGGAAGGATAGAGGAGAAGAGCTTAGTTGTAATGTAAGATGGATTCAAATGGATAGAAGCATATATGCATTAACCAAAATAAGTCCAATTTAGATAAGTCAAAATACACATATTTGTTGGTAAAATTATAGTGTGTATATAATTTGCACATCTAATAATATTCACAATTATAAAATTATCATAGAATTAGAAATAAATCCAAGAAAACTTACATGTGATAGGTCGAAGCTTTTGAAAAATAAATGCAAAAAGAATACCAGAATCCCAAATCCGAAGAACACCAGAATACATGATAGTACCTGAAAATAATAATACCAGAATATGTATAAACTCAAAGTAAGATCGAGACCTAAATTCAATTTAGTTTTAATTCATTTTATCGCTCTGCTATGGTGCTTATAGTCATGAGGGCAAGTCTCCCATAATACAACGATCTTCGATTTATAATAGCAACACTTCTAATCACAAGACCCCACAAACCGAATAAAATAGAACTCTCTCTTCTTAATAATGCAGACTCAATATGCGCGTATGATTTTGAAAAAGAACTCTATTTTTTATGCCAAAACAACTTAGGTATTTATAGGGAAAAATGAAACGATTTTCAGACCAAAATAATGAACACTTAATAGTTGGGATTAATTGTGAATAATGACATTCGTTAGTGAAAAATAAAACTAATGTAACTAACAACACATTTATTCCTGATAATTATTCTAAGAATAAATCCTGAATATTTATTTATGGTATTTATTTTTAGAATAAATTGTGAAATAAATTTCAAAAAATATTACATTAAAAAATAAAGTTATGATCAGACCCTCACCACAACACGAACCGAGCTGAGACAAGTGGTAACTTGGACCTAATCAAATGATTAACACATTTTGCTTTGTTTTTCTCATGTGGGACAAACTCACTTCTTTAATTTTTTTTTATCGTTCAACTTTGTCATTCATTTTCTCATTCATCACATATTTGTGTTTGACGCGTAAATATGCTACGTATATTCACAACCCAAATTCTAACAACACCTTTAAAAAATACAGCTCTAAGTCACTCGTTAATAATTCTACTTATAGGTCAATTAGGATCGCAACCTCTACAGGCCCCAAGATAAATCCACCCATGTATGTCTGTTTATAGGGGTGGAGGCAAGGGGTTAGTTGCGGGAGCACAGATCGTAATTGCCTTTTCCCAATATTTTAACCAAAATAAAATAAAAATAAAAATCCCGAAAGCCACATCTAACCCTTTCGCTTTTTTAGTAAACAGCCCCGCTCCATGTTTCCCCAATTCTCACTTTACCCACCTCTCCCTCTTTCTCGGTTCGTAGAGCATCTCCAATAGTATAGCTATAATGCTTCTTGAGCCAAAATAGAGACCATAGCTATAATGCTTTTTGAGCTAAAATAGAGAGCAAAATGCCAAAATTTATCTGCAACTACTTTTCCACTTCACTCTCTAAACCCTAATCACCTCGCTACAATTTTTCTTCACTCGTCAAATGAAACGAGTTTCAATACCTTTTTTTTCTTATTTTTGGTAAAAGGCATTTCATTAATTCAAAGAAGACATTACAACATTAATCGACACCAGTGGGATGGAAGTCATAAAACAAAAGATCCCTCAACTTGTTGGGGATATTAGCACACTAATCCAAAGGGAGATTGCCACTGACATAACACTTAGCAACCTAATCACCACAAGTATTAGTTGATCTTCTAACATACTAGAACCTAACATGAGGGTTCTCAACTGCAAATGTGCGAATTTCAATACCTCGCTAGACTAATATTATAAGAATAATATCAAATGAAGGGGGTGGTGGATTTGCTGAAAAGAAGGGTTGGGTGAGTATATGTAGTAATATTTTATTGAAAATCTAATATAATAAGAACAATATAAGTAAAAAAAAAATATAACTTGATAACTATAATAGATAGCTTGAGGATCTAGCCAATACCAACCTAATTTTATCATCATCCATTTCTCTTCAACTGTGTGTTTTTCTTGGTTGAAAGTGTGTGTTTGTGTGTGTGTGTGGGAGCTTTTTTTCCCTAGAATCAAGTGGAGGTAATGAAATATCAATTAATTTTAGTTATAGTCAAGAATAATAAGTATTATAATAACAATCATAATAATAATAAAATTTAACAACTTTAATTATATTAATCTTACAATTCTTGTTAGAACATAATCATTAATAATTAAATATAAAACATCAAATAAAGATGATTAAGTAATGAGTTTAGAAAAAATATGGAGAGTTATTGGAGTGAAATTAAATTGAGAGTCTGAAATAGAGAGTGTTGTTGGAGTAAAATTGAAATAGAGAGTTTGTAAAAGTATAGAATCACCAATTTAACTGTCTATTATGGAGAAAAAATAGAGAAGTTGTTGGAGCTACTCTTACGACACAACTGATACCCTCTCTCTTGCTTAGTTTCAACTTCCAAAATACACACACAGCTACATTAACAGATATATCATGAAAAAAAAAGTATTATGCTTAATTTATTCAATTTTTTATTTTGCTAAGTAATTTTATACATAATTTCTTAATTTTGGATTTTTGTTTTTATTGCTAGTGGGTGATTATCTTGAGACAGGATACCGATAAAGTAGCTAAAGTAGACAAGTTGTCCGAGATACTTTTGTAAGAAAAAACAATAGTCATTTTTTTTGTTAGATAAAATTTTAATGGTCAATTTTCTGTAATAGAATTGTAATTTTACTGGATAAATTTCACTCAGAGCAATACATTGAAAGGGAAACGCATTTTCCAGATAATGTAACAATTACTGAAGTGAAATGTCTTCTTTTCTGTGATATACTACCCTACCAGGAGTTGTCATACCATACGACAGACAAATAATTTTCGGAAAAAAGTCCTCTAACATATCGTGCACCACTTAAATTTTATTAATTTATCAATAAATTAACAATTATTAATTTATAAAAATAGACACATCATTAATGAATTGGGGATCATAATCAATGAGTAGAGGTACGGTTAAAAAATAGATGTCAACCACTTCTTAAATTTTATCGGTGAAAGTATCACTAGTGTAGAGGTTTTGAATGTAAATGAGATTATTGACAATATGACAAAACATTCTCAAGATAAAGTTGAATTAATTTGAAGTTGATAATGATACATAACCTTTAGAACTGGTAACATGCAAGGAAGCACTCAAAGTATCGATGATATTCCAAAACTTCTTGTAACAATACAAGAAAATAACCCCAGGTTGTTTTAGGCGCATTACACACAATTAAATATGAGATTCAACTAACTAGATTTGAAGTTTAACAAAGATAAGCTACTATTAATTCATATTTTGAGAAAACTTCATAGTCAATTTATTATGTACTTTTTTAGTTAATTATTTATAAAGTATTTGGGTCTATAAAATACAAAGAAAATATTTTAACTGTATTATCTTATAATTTTATTGAGATTATTAATTTTTAACACTAGTTCTAAATCGGGACAAACAATTTTATTATTTAAAAAAAATTATTAATTTATCAAGTATTAATTTAAAAAAAATTAATGTATATTCATTATCTCAATTAAATGGTCTCTGAACTTAACATTTGTTAGTCAATTAGTATGACAGTTTCCTTATTATACTATTCTCCTTGTAGAGATGTCCTTCAAGTTATGTTTCCCCAAATGTGGGTCTACGTCCAACCTTTTCACGTTGAAGAAGCAAATATGGGTTCATTAATTTCTAACCCACTTGAAGAAGCAGTATTCGAAGACGTCAAAGTCTATAAAAAGACCCTTTATTGAGTCAAGTCATTGCTTTGTTCTTTCCTACTGAAAGAAATGACACACACACACACACACACTTATAGAGGACTTGTTCTTTCCTACTGAAATAATAGACAGTAATTTTAGTAGAAATTATTTATTCATTTGGCTACATAATTTTCGAATATTTTTATACAAGATAAATTTTAGAGCATTTATTGTGCTAAATATTTTTTTGTTGATACGATAATTGATGAATTTTATTCCATGAAAAATAGATGAGCCCAATTTCACTGATTGAATTGTTAAACATTACTTTACATGGTCTTATACTAATTTTGCTAAATAATATGTTTTACACTTAGTTATATTTAAAACGTATATTATTAGTCAATCTTTTTAATTGAATCTTGACTTCTCAATATATTAAATTTTTTAGTCCACCACTTTATGTATATATATTTCGTGGATTGTTGGGTTATTTTTCTGGAGAACATAGAGAAAGTTGACTGTAATACATCCAACCTTTTCAGGTTGAAGAAGCAAATATGGGTTCATTAATTTCTACTGCACTTGAAGAAGCGGTATTCAAACACAAATTCAAATGTATAATTCTCACTTTAAATGTGAGAGATCATAAGATCAAATCTCGTGCGTAATCGAGTCAAAGTCATTGTTTTGTTCTTTCCTACTGTCATTGCTTTGTTCTTTCCTATTGAAAGAAATGACACATACACAGCTTATAAAGTGAAGTCCTCGAATGTTACGTTTTTCTTAAATTTAAAAAAAGAAAAGAAAAGAAAAAGTCTATAAAACGACCTTTTATAGAGTCAAGTCAATAGTCATTGCTTTGTTCTTTCCTACCGAAAGAAAATACACGCGCTTATAGAGCCAAGTCCTCGTTTTGTTCTTTTACAGAGTCAAGTCAATAGTCATTGCTTTGTGCCATCCTATCAGATTTTTACAACGAAATCGTCGACCTATGAGATAAGTTAAGTGAATATGTGTTGTATGTTTATATGTTTATTACTAAAAAGCCCTCGTGCAAATTGACAAGTAGAGTTTTATCTTATCATTTTCGTAATTTTCTATTAAGTTTTAACATTTTGTTAGCGTTAGGGACCAATTGGAGGACATTTACAAACAATGGAAACTAATTGCATGAGTTCTGAAATAATATGGACTAAATATAAAAAAATATGTAAATAATGACGACTAATAGTGAGATATTTACAAATAATAAAAATCAATCATAACTTCTAAAATAATGGAAACTAAATATCCAAAATGTGTAAACAATAGAGACTCATTGTGAGATTTGCCTTAATTAATTTATAAGAATTACTTGAATATTTTTTTAATTCAATTTTAGGGAAATTGGTTTCGCCAAGATAAGTCTTCATTTTTTATTTTTTATTTAAGAGAGATCTAAGCCATTTTTATTTAAGTTTAGTGCACAATTTGAACGAAAGGCTAGGATAAACAGTATTATGTTTAACGGTCTCTAATGTAATTAGGTTTCATTGATATTCCATATGGTGTTGGAGATTTTTGTGCCTCCCAACATGAACCAACGGCTAAAATAAACGATATGTGTCACTGGTCATTTGGTCTATTTGTATGATTCTCACTTCAAATGCGAGAGGTCTCGAAATCAATTTTCGTGTATTACATTTTAAATAATATAAAATGGTTTAGGCCTGTCTTAAATTAATAAATAAATTAAATAAATAAACAAACAATGTGCGCAAGTCCTGCTCTCATATAAGTAGCTTATAAGACTGGATAATTTTGTCATCACATATAAGTATCATTGTTAATTTCGGAGATTAATAGAACCATCGTTTACTCAGCAGCAAAAAATAAAAATAAAAAAAATCCCCCTTCTATGTTTAAAATGGTGAAAGTTTAATGATCTTGTTTCTAATAATTTCATTTCGGAACTAAGCTATCCACTAGATTAGAGACATAAATGGAATTTAACTTTGATGGATGTAGTGACCACTTAGGTCATTCTCAATGGAGGCTCTAAATTTAGAGCATTTTTAAATTTGGGTGTTTCAAGCCTGTTTTTAGAGCTTCTAAGCCTAAAAAGTAATGCTATTCATGACAAAAGTACGTGAGGTCTATTATTTTTGACTTAAAAGATGTCAAAATAGAGCCTGAGCTCTATTTTGTTCAACAAATTTAGAGCCCAAAATTTAGATTGGGACTTTATTTTGGCATCTTTTAAACCAAAATTGGTGAACCCACGTACTTTTGTCATGAATAGTATTTTTTTTTAGGTTTGGGGCTCTAAAAACATGTTTGGAATACCCAAATTTGAAAAGTCTCTAAATTTAGAGACTCCATTGAACTTGTCCTTAGTAAAGCTTATAGCTAATTTGCAGCCAAGGATTGTATCATAGAAAGGTCTAACAATTGATTAACAAATTCCAACTCTTGATTAACAAATCCCAATGGTAGAGAAAGGCTGTTCGAACTCTTCATGGATAATAATAATAATCGTTGTCACATTATTCTAAATTCTTACTTGAGGATAACCTTTATTTTTTATAATGAAAAACTCACCTAAGAAAAGACCATATTAAATTCACCCAAACGCAACGAATTCCATTGTGCAGGCGTGCGCTTCAAAGCATAGTTCAAGTTTGTTAAAGGCCATTTAATATTTTTGTTATGAGAATACTAAATTCAAACTCGAGACTTGTTGACAAACACATTCAGCCGAAATTGAATTTGAGTAATTTGAGTAAGAACACAAGTTCAATCACTCACTAAATTATACGTTCATGTGATCAAAACAAATAAACGAACAAAATAATAAGTGTAACACTTGAATTGATCAGCAAACTGGACATTAATTAGCATTCCCATATTTACATTATATGAAAGTTGATTCAACAAAAGTATGTGTGTGAACTATGCGAAGGAGTTCAAAAAAACTAAGTTGGATATGGCTGAATTGCAAAACTGCAACTATAAAGGAAAAAAGAGAATCCAATCTTTAGGCAAAAACCATTCTGATTCTTGAACCTCTCTGTTTTGGTTTTCCTCGTCAAGCGATGAGTTCAAGTCTTGTCACCAAATAGCAGCTAGGGGCGCCATTTATTCTATATCGGCTTGCCTTTTAGTCTATAGCGCGTTTCTTGGAACGTTGGAGCTGGAAATCAGGAAACTAACTAGTTTTAGAAGGAGAAAGCGAAGACTAACGGCAGGTACTACAAAATATGGAAGACATGGAAATACATACCAAGGCCATTGGCCTCTGAGGTCTTCTTGATTCTGAGCCTTTTTAAATTGCTGAGAAACTTCCTAAACAAGAAAGAAAACAGAAAGCCGCATAAGCAATAGATAACTGAATGACTTATCTGTATAAAAGTTTCCATTTTTTTCCTCTTATTAGTTCATATTATATCGTCTGTGTCTAAGTCCTCTCTTTCACTCTGCATTACCGTTTGCAGAAACGTTCTGTGAGCCAACGAAGGTTAATTCATCCTTGACAGGTCCACGAGCAGATTATCCTAATCGATCATGGTAGATCCTTCCAAATTTTCTCCGAGATCATTTGTAGGATGAAGGACTTATCGCTCAGGATAAGGCCTACTACTCACCCTACTCTGCAATGAGAATTTCTAATACAGTCTAAGTTTACATACCGTCATGGAACGTCTCCAACGAGCATTCTGTCACCTTCTTTATCCTCATAAGTGAGTGCAAACTCGGACAATCCATCCAGAAGCTTAGATGGTTGTTTTGCTAGATCCTTTTCACCACCTGACCAAATCACACAAGCCACAATTAATTTGATCGTACATCTTACGAGGATCCTCAAAATGTGCACAAGGAAAACTGAAAATACTTTGATGTGTCCAGCTATTAAACATTGTTAGAATCCTCGTAAGTTCCATACTTCATTCATGTGCTAGCACTTTCATAAGGATCTATAGTTATTACTTCAAGTAATGTACGTAATGGACAACTCCATATATAAGACTGTAATATGCTTAGACTAAAAATGATTAGTCTTATACCTTACATCAGAATGTATCATTGAAATCTTTAACAAATACCTTTAGCATGACACAAATAGCTTTCTCAAAAATATCTTTCTCTAACATAATAACCCAAATCACTTTAACGGATCACTGTAAGTATTTCTTTAAGCGTGATATGAAAAATGTAACTTTTAATTTATCACTTCTTGAAATAATCAAAGATCCTTCCCAATATATAGAAAACACTTATTAGTGTTTCAACAAAAATATAACACATGGATAATACCAAAATCATATGTCCAATAAATTTTAAAGACATTGATATGACTTCTTACTTTAATTGATGAAATACACCAATATAAACATAATTCACTCTCAAAAAAATTGTAGGTCTTATACCTTTCAACTTAAAAATACTATTAGCAAGTATTGAAGGTTTATGAGAATGAAATAAAATTAATTTTCTCCCACTATTCTCTAGATTTTATAAGAAAATTTAATTGGGAGACATAAAGTTCATCTCATACATCCAAAACATTTTCAAGAAATCAACTTTATGATCAAGTCAAATAAAATCACCATCATTATGGTTGAAAAAATTTATGTTGGTAATAGTATTATATATCCAAACACCACTATCATTAGTGCGTACTCAAAATAAAATTTTAATATATTGAGAACACTGCTCCCTGAAATATTGGATATATACGTTAATTGGAAGTTATAAAACTTTCAATAATACTAAGCAATATATGTCTATAATAGTAAGAATTCTATTGCATCATCACTCTCACCTTTGGGCAAGAATAGTGATATACTAGTAATTTTACTCACAAGTTATGCTAAGCATGTTTGTTCTTATATTTACGAGTAATCTATTGCCTCATCACATTTTACCTTTGGGTAAAGAGTGTGACAAGCTAGTGATTCATTCGATAAATGATTTTTGAATAATTCACTTTGAACTTTTATGAAATTGAGACGACATATACCTTTGGGTTTAGTACAATTTAACTTTATTTTTTATCATAGAAATAATAAATCACCTTTGGGCAATTTACATCTCTATAGGCTTACAAAACCTTGAATAATCAATAATCAAATGATGTGACTGGACCACTTTGGTAGCAACCAATCCATCATTAGATTTAGAATCCAATAATGGTTACTAATGATTGAGTTACTTTGGCGACTAACAATCAACCATCTATGTTCGATAACAGTTAGTAAGCATTTTACAAAAAAATAGCTGCAACACTTTAAGAAGCCAAATATCAATCATATGTCAAGTTATCTTTAATCTTGACATGCAAATAATTTAGTATTGTTTTATTATGTTGGAAATATGCACCTTTATCCCAAATTTCAACAATTCATGAAAAATATATCAAGAATAAATGAGAGAAGAAATGTTAGAACTACTTGGGGGCACACTTTAAAATTTTAGCTACCCTATACACATAAAAAATATATTCCATTCCATGAATAAAATTTAATAATATAGAATAGAAACTATAATTGAATTATAAGACCCAAGCTTCAACCTTGCTCTGATACCACATGTAAGACAAAAATCGAATCTTTAGCTCATGCCTTATAACATCATGAAATAATTAAGAAAAACATATCTTGATGTTCTTGAATCACTTAAGAGATATACATAATAATATATAAACTTAATATAGATAACTTTTATGGTGTACATCTTGAATTAGTACATTCTATGATTAACTGAATCTTCTCTTCCCTCACTCTATACACTTTTATGGTGTACATCTTGAATTAGACCTTTTATCATTCATGAAACTTTGTTTTCAAAACATCATATATTTGTATTTTTAATGCTAGTTAAGAAACGAGTAATTTTGCCTTACACCTATAACACTTTAAGTAAATGAGACTTAGACTTGACATGTTTTGAACTATTAGAATCAAACACCTTTTGCCAAATTTTTCATTAAAAATAAGGATAAAATAATAAATTTGAAAGTGATAGTAAACCAAAAGAGAGAAAAATGACGTCACTATTGATGACTTTGACTAAGACCCTAGAACAAAGCCAATCTATTAATGATTTAGCATTTTCTCAATGAGAATTGTAAGTGTAAAAAATACACGTGACTCAAACATATCTATAACTCCTTCCCACTATATTTCTTTTGCTTTTTCACTTTCTTTTCTCTAATTTTTTTCTTCTTTTTGTGCATCACGCAGCTAAACAAACATGGGACAATGTTATGACTTTTTTTGGATATTAGGGAATATAGAGTCAATAATAGGATCGAGCTCAACAGAGCTTGCAAGCTTTCATTAATAAACAAAGAGTTACAAAGAAGAAGAAGAGGAGAGAGAGATACTGAAAATGTAAAGTAACAAGAATAACAAATTGATTCTGCTTGCCTATGCTCACACCTAACCAACTCTTATACAGTTCACTCAACTCAGAATATTCTCACTCCTACTAGGCAATCACGTAATCTTCCAGATAGCTGGGGCTTATACGCTTACGAGAACTGCTTCTCTTCGCTTAGGCTTTGTTATCTAGGCTTGGTCCTGCTGTACTCAACTTTGCTACTTCATTTTGGTCCATTGCTGGTGTATTCATAACAATACCTTCCCCCTCCAGAAGAACCTTGTCCTTAAGGTTCATAGTAAAGTTAGGATATGCAGCTGTGAATTCTTGCAAATCTAACCATGAAGCTTCTTTGGCTGGTAGGTGCTGCCATTTAATCTATACTTGAGGAATGATATTGCCTTTTCTTATAACCTCTCATTGCTGCAAAATTTCAGCTGGTTGTAGCAATGGCATATCTGAATGTGGTGGTAGGATAATTTGTCCAGGTGGCATACCAGCATTTCCTACAACTTTCTTCAATAGAAAGATGTTGGGTATCAGCGCAGCGGAATAGTCAGGGACAAGCAGTATCACGCAGCTAAAATATGAATGAGAATAAGAAATAATGAAGACACAAAATGTACGTGGAAAACCCTTAAACAAATCGAGGGAAAAACCACGGACAAGTAATGGAAGATTTCACTATAATGTGGAGTATTTTACAATGACATTCTCTCTATTATAAGGAGATAACATTTTTTACTCACTCTCAACTAATAGGAGAAACTAATTCTCACTTACTAAAAAAGACAACAAACACGGAAGAGAACACACTCAAGAGAATACTCTATATTTGCTCTCTGGTTTTTCTGGATGCTTTCTAATAATTCTGCTTCATCTGAGCTCCTCCTTTTATAGGAGGAATTGGAAGACAATGCATTTAATGGTGCAATGCTGGATTGTCAATTTTCCATGCGCAGCATTCATTTTTCTTTCTCGCGCCGTGTGCCTTCATTTCATTTCTTCAAATGTCTGCACCATTCTTTGACAAATTTTCATTTGCAGAGATTTGCTTGGTGAGTTCCCTGCCACCCATCAAAATCACCATCATTTTCCTTCTCTTTTCCATTCTTTTGTTGTTTATTGTTGACCAAATAAGTTTTACAACTAATAAAAGACATGAAAGATGGTGAATTCTAGCATCTAGTAGTAGTGTCAAACAATAAGCCACCGGACCAATCTTATATGTGACTTCAAAGGGGCCAAAAAATTTCTGACTAAGCTTATGATTGCCTCGTCCACGTACTGACGTCTGTCTATAAGGTTGCAAATGTACTAACACCCAATTCTCAGTTTTGAATTCTCGTTCAATTTGATGCCTATCTGCCTACTCCTTCATGCATTGTTGGGACCTTTGCAAATTGATTTTTAGTTGGGCCAGTATAGCATCTCTGTTTTTCAATTCCATATCAACACAAGCATTATTTGTCAACTGAGGAGTATATTGAGTTAATATTGGAAGATCTCGTCCATACACCGCAACAAATAGAGTCATTCCAATTGATGTATGGTACGCGGTGTTATACTAATACTCCGCCCACGGTAAAAATTTAGCCCACAATTTTGGATTGTCTATGACATAGCTTCGCAAATACATCTCCAATGTTCGATTAAGGTGTTCCATTTGTCTGTTTGTTTGAGGATGATAGGAGCTGCTCATATTTAACGTGGTGCCTTGCAATTTGAATAACTCCCTCCAAAAAGAGCTTGTGAAAAGTTTGTCCCGATCACTAACAATAGAGCGAGGCATTCCATGTAAATGAACCACATTTCACACAAATATTTCAGCCACTTTCACACTAGTAGGTTGACCCACCAAAGCTGAAAAATGCCCATATTTGGTCTACCAATCGACGACCACCAATATTTCTGAATATCCTTTAGAAGTAGGTAAACCTTGTATAAAATCCATCGACACATCCTCCCAAATTTTCGATAGAATATGTAATGGCTATAAAAAACCAGCTAGAGCAAGATGATTACCTTTAGCTTGTTGGCACACCAGGCATTTTTCCACATACCGTTGAAAATCTGCCTTCATATTTTTCCAATAACAATTCGGGACCATTCTCATGTATGTCCTCAATACACCCACATATCCTCCCGATGGTGAGTCATGGAATTCTTTTAGTATAGTTGGTCAAAGAGACAGAGGAATGACCAATCTATTTTTATAATACCAAATGTCATCTACATAAGTATAGTCACCCATAGAATCAGGAGCATGGGATAATTGTTGGTGAAGATTACTCAACTCAGGATCAGACTTCGTAGCCTCTCGTAACTCTAAAAACAATGACACTGTTACCACCGAAAACTATTGGAATTGAGCATCTGTCGAATTTTGGGATAAAGCATCAGTTGCATTATTGTCTTTTCCCAGCTTACACACGATCTCAAAATCAAATCCCAACAATTTGGATAACCAGCGTTGTTGATCCGGAGTTTGGATAGTTTGCTCTAATAATACCCTTTAACTTTTTTTATCAGTTTGAACAGTAAATCTTTGACCCAAAAGATATTGCCTCTATTTAAAAATTGCAGTCGTTATCGCGAACATGTCACATTGCTAGGTAGAGCCACTTTGCAATTGTGGAGTTAACTTCTAGCTAAAATATGCTATTGGATGTTCTTGTTGCAATAATATAGCACCAATACCCAACTCGGATGCATCCGTTTCTAACACAAATGGTAATTCAAAGTTTGGAAGATCAAGCACTAGAGCTGTTGTAAGAGCACATTTTAACTGTTCAAAAGCTACTGCAGCTTCTTTACTCCAATGAAAAGATTATTTTTTAAGCAAATCTGTAAGAGGCGATGAAATAGAGGCATAACCTTTTATGAATCGTCGATAATACCCTGTTAGCCCCAAAAAACCTCTCAACTATTTAATGGTATTTGGCTCAACCCATTTTATAACAGCCTCAATTTTAGATGGATCCATGGATACACTCAAAGGAGATATGATATGCCCAAGATAATCGATTTGCTGTGTCCCAAAAATACATTTGGATTGCTTCGCAAAAAATTGATGTTTTAGTAAGAGGCTCAACACTTGTTCAAGATGCCAAATGTGCTCCTCTAAACTTGGTCTATACACCAAAATGTCATCAAAAAATACAAGTACACATTTCCTTAGAAGTGGACGAAAGGTATCGTTCATGACTGCTTGAAATGTGGAAGGCGCTTAGTTAATCCGAAATGCATGACCAAAATGTAAGGAAAATAATATTGTTGGCTCGTGTGGATTTGTAATGTTGTTAAGTGCACAGAATATATAAATAAACTAAAAAAGATATTTCATATTCATGGAATTGAATACAATACACAACCATATAAAAAATTCAAACCAAAATTAAAACAAGATCGAGGCTTGAGTTGGACTCAATGTCCTTAAGACTTTTATCGCTCTGCTACAGTGCTAACAGTTGACAGTGCAAGTCTCTCAAGATATAACGATCTACTTCTTATAATAGGAGCACTCCAAATTATAAGAACTGGCGAACTTATAAATGTTAAACTCTCTCTCACAAACAATTACGTCCAATATATATTCTCTGCGTATCCTTTCTCTTTTGGTTATTGTGTTCTCCGTAAAATTCCTTCAAGAACAAACATTCTTTTATAATAGTCATGTTTGAGACATAATCATGACACATGTCCTAGTCTCATGATTACACATCCAAGCATTAACTAAAGCTTTGCCAGCTCTTGCTATTTTAATACGCATGCAATGACATACAATAGCTAGCATCCAAAACTTGTTACAGCTTGGCAACGCAAAACTTTCCACGTATTGCCGACACATATCACAAAATTCAGCAATTCAATATCAAACGGATGCCAAACATGTTATAACTTCTCCTCCATAAAATATTCATTCATCTCTAACAATCCCCCACATGAATGGAAATTTATTGTCCATCTGCTGAATGTAAACACTTGAGAGAGAGTTCAGAAGAAAGATACTGCTTCGAGATAGGTAGCTTTTGGCCTTGAACCTTCTCTAGTGAGAACTATCAAATTTACTTGCTAACCAGTGAATGCGATGTTTTGAACTGTTCAGCTTTTGTGTAAATCAAGACACTAGAACTCACACAGCATCCTTCTAGACATTTCTAGGTTCTCACGGTTGTGTTCATTTTGGCCCTGAACACTTCCTAGTTTAATGAGTACTCTATAAAATTCAACCTCAGAAATTCTCGTAAGAGCGGCCCCTCCTTACTCACATAGGTGACTTCTTATAAAGAGTATACCTGTTATACCCTACTTGGATGATCCAAGATATAAGAATCATTAAAAGCATAGCTTAGCCTATACCATACATGCAGCACTATTTGCTCGTCATAGGAATAAGTATGAGATTTAATCCCCCACAGTGCTTTAAATTAGTTACACATAATTCAGTTTTTCCCTTTGAACCTAGATCCAAGGATCTCATGTCAACAAGGTAGGGTTTGCCATTATGATAACTCTTCAGTAATAGGTTTAAGACCCATTCCCCTTGACGATCCCTTGACGATTTATGTACCAGCTCTCTATTTAAACCTTTTGTAAGCGGATCCGCTATGTTATCATTTGACTTCACATAGTCAATTGAGATAACCCCATTAGAGAACAATTGCCTGATGGTATTATGTCTACGACGAATATGTCTAGACTTACCGTTATACATATTATTTTGTCCCCTTCCAATCGCTGATTGACTATCGCAGTGTATGCAGATAGCTGGCACCGGTTTTGGCCAATTTGGAATATCTTCCAAAAATTGTCGAAGCCATTCAGCTTCCTCAGCAGCTTTATCCAAATTTATAAACTCAGATTCTATCGTGAATCTGGCTATACATGTTTGCTTAGTGGATTTCCAAGAGATTACTGCACCTCTCAAGGTAAAGACATATCCACTTGTGGATTTAGAGTCTTTAGAATCAGATATCCAGTTGGCATCACTGTATCCCTCTAGTACAGCTGGATATCTTGTATAATGCAACCCAACGTTCAAAGTGTATCTTAGATACCTTAGAACCCTTATAACAGTTGTCCAATGTATTTGCCCTAGATTGCTAAATGAGCTTCCGGAGTAGACATTTCCTCGTTGAAAGTACGAGGCTCATTTTTTAACAGATATATTAGAAAATCAGGACCGTAAGACTTAGCCGTTCTAGCCCTTTTGCTATATCTCTGCTTATTTTCATCATCTTTCGATATAGCCTCTTTTTCTATATCTGGTTCATGACTTTCATCATTTGTTCTTTTCAAAGAACTTGAATCTTGTGTTTTTTAACAAGGAAATTTTTCCCTTCAAAAAATTCTACATTCCTTGCTTCAATAACTGTATTCACGTGTATATCCGTTATCTCTGATTTAAACATAAGACACCTATATGTTGCACTATTTTGAGCATATCCAATGAAAACACAATCAATAGTCTTTTGTCCTATCTTGACCATTTTCGGAGCTAGAACTCAGAGGTTCTTTTTAACTTTGATTCTATGTGTACTTCGCATTTTTCATCAATTGTAGGGATCAATCTTGAATTGACTAGCTTATGCAAAGAATCAAAATTCTCATGTCCTAATTTATCATGCCGTAAATTAGAATATTCCAAGTAATAAGCAACTGCCTTATTCTTATTTATTGAAACTTTTCAAAAACTGGCTAAGCAGTTGATACAACAGTAGGGGCTATAGTCATTACATAAGTTTAAATAAACCCTCATACTCATAGCCTTTGCCTACAACCATTCCATTTTTAGTAAGTACAAAAATGCTAGATGCAAAAACCAGCTTGAACCCGTTCTTACTCAACAACGATCCAGATATCAAATTCCTCCAAATATCTGGGGCATGCATTACGTTGTTGAGTGTCAGCTCCTTCCCTGAAGTCATTTTCAGAATCACATTTCCGATCCCTTCTACCTTCGATACAAAAGTGTTTCCCATGTAAAGGATTTCATCACTTTTTTTATAGGTGGTGAACATGCTTCTATTAGAACAAATATGCCGAGTGGCCCCTGTATCCACCCACCACTGCTTTGGATTTCCTACCAAATTGATTTCCGATACAACCGCTAACAAGTTGATATCGGTCATATCATCATCCATGTCATCCATCGCATTAGCCTGATCTTTCTTCTTATTTGCATTGCCCTTATCCTTACGAAATCTACATTCTATAGCCTTGTGCCCAATCTTATTGCAGACATAGCAGTTCCCATTAAACTGCTGCTTCTTGTTCTCAGCCCCTTTTTACCATTGGCTCGTAGTTCTCCTCTTATTGTTGCTTGGGCCTTGCTCAATCACATTCGCCTTTGAGTCCAAAGGCGGAAATCCAACCCTCTTTTGAGAACGACGGTTGTCTTGCTCAATCCTCAATCTCACGATCACGTCATCAAGAGCCATCTCCTTTCTCTTGTGCTTCAAGTAGTTCTTGAATTCCAACCAACCGGGTGGCAATTTCTCTATCAAGCAAGCTACTTGAAGGGTCTTATTCATGATCATACCCTCTGCGTGTATCTCATGGATAATGAGTTGGTATGCACCGACTTGATCGATTATATCCTTTGAATCAACCATCTTGTAGTCAAGAAATCTACCTGCCACGTATTTCTTCATGTCAGCATCTTTAGTCTTGTACTTTTTATTCAAGGATGCCCACAACACTTTTGTTGTCGTGATTGGATTGTACACATTGTATAGCGCATCATCCAACCCATCGAGGATGTAGTTTCTGCAAAGTAAGTCTGCATGCTTCCAAGCATCTACCGCAGCTAAAATCTGCATATCAGGATCATCACCCAACTCTGGTGAATCCTCCTTCAGAAACCGAGAAAGGCCCAGCGTGGTCAGATAGAAGAGCATCTTTTGTTACCACCTTTTAAAGTCCTTCCCATTGAGCTTCTCAAGCTTCTCGCCATGTCCAATGGGGGTTGTAGCAACAAAAGGTGTGGCCCTTGCCACAGTCACAGTTGGCCTAGCCACAGGAATATTTTCCCGTTCGGATCTCTCAATAGATCCACTTCCAGTTAAGGGAACGGTTGGATTATTAAATCCAATAGACTGTCCATAATTCACGTTTCCAGTTTCGGTATCCATTATTGATACTTTTATATTAAGTCCAATAACCTGTTTAAACAAGTTGCACTTTACAAGAGTCAAGTTAGTCGCAGAATAACTTAAAATCACAATTAATTCAAAAGTAGAATTTATAAAAATAAATTGCAACTGGAATATATTCTCATACTACCTTACTGAATATAATTTCAGAAAATATTACAACCACACCAGTCAACCATATAAATATATAGTTAACAATTAAAAGTCTTAAGATTGTAAGAAAAATAATATTGTTGGCTCGTGTGGATTTGTAATGTTGTTAAGTGCACAAAATATATAAATAAACTAAAAAAGATATTTCATATTCATGGAATTGAATACAATACACAACCATATAAAAAATTCAAACCGGAATTAAAACAAGATCGAGGCTTGAGTTGGACTCAATGTCCTTAAGACTTTTATCGCCCTTCTACGGAATCTCGTTGAAGCAATAAAAATTCAGCATGACCAAAAATATATATATATAATGTTTATCAATATTTTTTTATTTTTTCTTTAAGTTCCAGCCATATTCTTGCAAGAGGCAAGAAAAATACAGCCATGCTTGTCCATGTCAGCATCTACTAAGGGCAAAAATGGAATTGTGAAGAGTTTTTTAAATGTAAAAGACTTGTGAAGGGTTTTTCAAATACACAAGGACCTATTTGGGACTTAATATATTACTCAAGGACTAAAATGGTTTTTTCCCTTTTTTTTACCAAAAAAAAAAAAAACGAGATTCCAGTTTTGTTAGTTTTGAAATGCTGAATTTTTATTGCCTCATGCAACGATATATTGGTTTTTTTCCCAGGCTTTTTTTTTGGTTAAAAAATTTATTTGCAAAAAACATTTTTTAACCAAAAAAATGCCTGGAAAAAAACCTATATATATATATATGGTTTAACAAATACCCAATTCCCACTATATCGTTGCATGAGGCAATAAAAATTCAGCATTTCAAAACTAACAAAACTGAAATCTCGTTTTTTTTTTTTTTTTTGGTCGAAAAAAATGGAATCTCGTTGAAGCAATAAAAATTCAGCATGACCAAAAAAATATATATATAATTTTTATCAATATTTTTTTATTTTTTCTTTAAGTTCCAACCATATTCTTGCATGAGGCAAGAAAAATACAGCCATGCTTGTCCATGTCAGTATCTACTAAGGGCAAAAATGAAATTGTGAAGAGTTTTTTAAATGTAAAAGACTTGTGAAGGGTTTTTCAAATACACAAGGACCTATTTGGGACTTAATATATTACTCAAGGACTAAAATGGTTTTTTCCCATTAATAGATTAGTGGTTGTAGCCTATTGGATAGAATGATAGTTTTTTTTGAAGAATGATAGTTTCTAGATAAAGGTTGCATGGATATTTTCTTACTAATTTCACAAATAATCTTTAATATTAATATTTTTTTATTATTTTAAACGTGATGCGCTTGGTTTTCAATGTTTATATATATGTTTTTAAATTTCATATAAAAGTGACACATTTAGTCTGCAAAATTTAGAAAAAAAGTTTTGATTTAGTTCTCAATTAATGTTTTAACTTTTTGTCAGTCCTCAAGGTTTTATGTGCAGATCATACACTACATGGACCAAATTGAAACTTTTTACAAACATTGGGGACTAAGTGTGTTACTTTTGCTTATCCAAAAAAAAAAAAGTGTGTTACTTTTGAAATATGGCGACGAAATTGAAAGAAAGTGTAAATATTAGGTATTAAATTAAAACCTTTTGTAATATTTTTAAACTAAACACGTCACTTTTAAAATAATGAGGATGAAATTAAAAAATAATGTAAATAATAGAGATTATCTGTAAAATTTACCCTTTTAGTCACGTACTTACTTAAGGTTAGTTCCAAGAATCTTAGAAAATGTGGTTTTGGAAATCATGCATGAATTCCTCTGACATTGAAGTAGTATCGTTTGGAAGATTTATTTGCACGATCTATGTTTTGTAATGTGTTGAAGATTTTGTTTGTTTAGGTTAATTTTTAAAGTTGTATATGGTTCAATAATTTAGCTGTTCAAATATATATTTTAAGCTTTAATGTTGTTTCTATAAGTGTTTGCCCCCCCCCCCCCCCCCCCCCTCCTCAAATCACATCTTCATTTTAGGCTTTATTTAGAATGAGATGTTGTAGATATGTTTTGCATAATTATCAGAAATGATCTGCATGAATTTTTATGGATTTGATGGTTATTCAGAATAGTTAAATTAGAATAAAAGAAGAAAATTTTAGGAGTAATAGATGAAAAGATTGTGAAATACCTAAACTAAATGTGAGGTTCTAATACTTATACCTTTTCAATTGTTGGTATCCATCAAGCTGATTCAAAGTCTCTCAACAAACAAATTCAAAGTGAATAAATTAAGGACCATGGAGGTTTAGGCTTCATATATCGCTCCTTCTTTGTATTTATTTTTTGTTGAATTAATAAAATTCTCGAAGGGAAATACCCCTCCTACCAAACAAAAAGAAAAAAGTTAAGGACCGTGGCCTATTGGAATGCTAGATCAAGATAAACGTGGTTTGGATATTTTTAGTTAAGTAGCTATCGGTTCCTGGAATCCCAAGTCGTGGTACTGTTTTTCTTTAAGAATTTTTAATGTTGTGTTTTGCCAAGTATTTTAAGCGTTCAAATATACTAATTTCACACTCCAAAAAACTGTTTGTTTGGCTCATCAAATTTAGAGTGGGTAAAGGTCTAGTTTAGTCCATTATGTTTGGTGTAAATGACACTTTTTATCCATTATTTTTCAAAATGAACATTTTAGTCCATTATTTTTGGTGTAAATGACACTTTTATCCATTATCTTTCAAAATGAACCTTTTAGTTAAATATGTTTCACATAAGTAACGTCGTTAGCCAATTTCAAAACATATTGGAGGAAACATATTGGACTAATGGTGTCATTGATGTGAAACATATTAGACTAAAATGCTCATTTCGAAAGATAATTGATGAAAGTGTCATTTACACCAAAGATAATAGACTAAAAGGTTCATTTAAAAGGTAATAGATGAAAGTATCATTTACATCAAATATAATAAACTAAACTAGACCTTTATTTAAGAGTTAAGAATTCAAATTTCACTAATCGTTACGTGATTCTCAAAATGTATATTTATTTAAATCCTGATCAAGTATGGCCAAATTTGTTTCATCTTTACTTGGCTCAATCAATTCCAATCTCCTTCAAAGATGCCAATATTTTCATCTCAACAACATAGCAAATTAAGAACTGGGACGGGTCCAAAATCACTTCAGTAAAAACTAAATTAATTTTTTAATAATTTTTTTTTAAAATATACATTTTTTTTAATAAAAAAAAATTAAGTTAAGTAGAGATTACATCCCACCATATAAAAGAATATGTTGGCACAAAATTATTAAAGGTGTAAATACTGCAAGAAAAGACTAGTGCATGTCTCCATCAATCAACGTCCAACCACCTACATCATTTTCACCCATGCACTAGATATAATAATATTCCAATCATATATATCTGATCTAAAGGGGTGACAAATTCAAGTCACGTCACCACCATTACGTCACTAGTTCAATATATCCTTTTCATGACCTGAATTTTCATTAATTTTGGTCATTTGAGGTCCTAGGGGTCATTCTCGAAAGAAAAAAAAAAAAAAAAGTCTAAGGTCATTCTTAAGTACACTATTTCTCTATTTATATTTAAAAGTGTTAAGAAAAACCAAGGGTCTATTTGAAAATTAATTGGTATGTTAAATAGTTTTTCTATATAAATATATTCTAGCGTCCCCTTTCCCTCTTCCTTGCATGTGACCCAATTTAAAAAAAAAGTCTTTTTTTTTTTCAATACATGAGTTAACATTAAGGTGAATAAGTCAGTAAAGTACCATTAAGGTGAGTGAATAAGCTAAATGAAATATGGTCACAAGTGATGAGCATGACTAGACCAAGTTGCAGTTTAGATACCATTTTAAAGAATCATAATATTCTACATGAAACTAATTGGTATTATATGGAATAATCCAAAATCTTATGTAGTCTTAAAATTTATGATTTTATTTTGCCAAGTCAACAATAACGAAATTCATTGAACGAAATAAGTGTCAACAAGTACAAGCACAATGCCTACAACAAGATTGGAAAGTCACAAGTGTGAGTGACTCAATTGACATAAACATTGTCATAAGAAGTTAAAGGAAGTTTTGTTGCAAAAATATCGATTGAAGCTTGTGTTCTTAAACTTTTGCCCAACTTGGATCTTGGTGACTACTTCATCAAGGATGGCTTTGGCAAGTTGTTCCCCAGTAAAAGCTTGACAGTTGAAGATTTGATTATTTCTCTCCTTCCAAATAAAGTAGATTGCAGAGTAGAAGAGGTCGGAACATCTCCAGCTTGATGTTGTCTTGTCTTGCAAAGGTAAAGGCTATTTGTAAGATATCATTGAACTAAGAGATTCATCAGTAGAAAGGGCCCTGAGTCCTATTCTCCAAATGCGCCTGGTGAGGCTACATTAGAAAATAAAGATTCACTCCCAAGATAATAGAAGGTGCAATGCTGATGATTGATGATTCCCCAAACCAAGAGTCTAGTTCTAATGGCCAATCTGCCCTAAAGTAACAAGTCAAGCAATGAAGTTGTGCTTGATACATGTGAGAGAAAATGTGTATTCTCTATCAATAACAGGACCATGGCACTCCTCTATCAATAACAGGACCATTCATGACAAAAATCAGATTGTCGTTTACTTATAATTGTACAGTAGAGGACTTGGAACTGATCTTCACGAAGGAGCAACTTGTGCACTTGATGGAAAAAGTTTGAATTAAAAACGAATGACAGGGATACTATGTTTATTACGCTTCTAGCTTTTAACTGATGTGAGATGGATCGAAATAGAAGCGACATAAATATCCATAATACTTTGCATGAAATTGGGCAATTTTCATTTTTCCATCTCAAAAGTTCTATACAATCACCGATGTGACCTTTGTAAATTACCGTTTTGAGCTTATAACATATATTGTGAGGTCCTCTGGTTAGGCCATCTCCAACAATCTACTCTTTTTTTTTTCTTTTTAATAATATGAAGTGAAATAAGTGTTTTTGAGATTTAGGAGTAGTTTAGTGGTAAGTTACTTTTTCTAACAGTTAAGAGATCAGAGTTCGAATTTCATAGGAGTGAGGGGCACCAGGTAGGGTGGGAGTTAAAAAAAAAAAAGAAATAAGCACTTTTCTATTTTTAGGAATTCTTTATTTTAGTTTTACTTCAATATCACTCTCTATTTAAAAACTCTATATTCCATTTTCATACTCTATTTAAATTTTTTACATGATCATAAATATTAGCAAAATGGAAAAAAGAAAAGAAGAATGGTTATGGGGCGGCGGCTTCTTGGAATGCCGCATATATGGTTTCTACCGTAGGCAGCAATTTTAGGTAGTTTTAGAAATTGCCGCCTATACGACTATAGTATAGGCAATGTTAACCGCCACGTAAGTGAACAATGTTTTTCATTTTAAAGACTTTATGTTCCACTTTCAGTCTGTATCTAAATTTTTGTAATGATTATAAATATCAGAAAAATAGAAAAAGAAAAATGGTTAATGGCGGTGGTTTACTGAACCCCGCCTATATGATTTTTCATTATAGGCGACAGTTTTAGAAATTGCCGCCCACAGTATAGGCAATATCAATATAGGGAGCAATTCATAAGACCACCGCCTATATATATAGCTGCCTATGTTCGTTTTTCTTGTAGTGCTTTCTTTCTTATTCTTTTAATAAATGAGCATTCAAAGAAGAGGGCATGATTTCTACTTTCTGGAGCAAGATAACAGATTTTGCAGAGGTAATCCAAGCTAATACCCCAGGATAAGAACCTATGTTTGGTCAAAAGCCTATCTAGATAGGCAGGCCATGCACATAAAGGGTAACTAGGGATGTAGGCGTTAAACCAGACAATTCCATGCCATGGGACTTCAGGAAATGTTGTTTGAAGGGAGTTCTAAGCAGAAATGCTTAAGTACTGTCCAAGTGTTGGCTTGCACACAATTTGATCATCCTACCAATTGAAGGCTGCAATTCATTCAAGTGAGATTAAATGACCCTGAAAATTTGGGGATGAGATGGCCAAGCCAAATGCCCAATGCAAATGATCAATCTATCAACTTTGGAATAATGAGGAACCCCCAAGACATGAACAACATTTTCCCCAAAGTATTCTTTCAACTTGTCGGGAGGGTGCCAATGATCGATCCATCAAAGGGTGCTCGAGGCATTGCCAATTTTGTGGAAGATTAGATCCTTAGCAATGTCCCTAAAGTTGAGTATCTTCCTCCGACCGCAAGTAGGTTTCTTAGGGATCTTAATGGCCCAAACACTCTTTCCCTTAAGATAGTTACAAGAGATCCATTTGACCCAGAGGGAATTGGAACTTGTGACTTCATTTGTATCAAAACAAAACTTAAAAAGGAAAAAATTACATTAATCTAAATAGGAAGATGATGGGAGCAGGAAATAATAAATAATGACTTAAAGATAAAATATGAAAAAAAAGATTCAATAAGTTTAGTTTACATGATAAAGATTGGATTATGTATAGATTGGGTTGTCTAGAACAAGGCAAAGATAGAGAAGCAAGTTATTGTGTATGAATTCCCTCCTCCATTTATTCTTTCCTTGTTTAGATGAGGTGTATTATAAGTTATTATGTTGAGTCTTCTAAAATCTCAACCATTCATTTTAAATTTATTTTAATTGCTTTTTTCAAAATTGAAATTTCAAATAAAGGGTTGGAATTTTAAAAGACTAAATTTGAAAGTTTATAATACACCTTATCTAAACAAAGAAAAAATAAATAAACGAGAGGATTTGTTCTCCTATCCATAGACCTTTTTATCATTCACGAAACCTTGTCTTGAAAACATCATATATTTTAATTTTTATGTTAGTTATGAAACGAGTCGTTTTGTCTTACACCTCATGCACTTTAAGTAAATGAGACATATATCTTATACGTTTTGAAATATTAAAATCAGACCCCTTCTGCCAACTTTTTCATTAAAAATGAGGATAAAATAATAAATTAGAAAGTGATAGTAAATATACCAAAAGAGAGAAAAGTGATATCACTATTGATAACTTTGACTAAGACCCTAGAACAAAGCCAATCTATTAATGATTTAGCATTTTCTAAATTAGAATTAGGACAAAAAAACGAGAATTGGACGTGTAAAAAAAATATATGACTATTTCTTTTGCTTTTTCACTTTCTTTTCTCTAATTTTTGTTCTTCTTTCCGTGCATCACGTGGCTAAACAAGCGTGGGAGAAACACCACGAATCCACCATAAGCGTTTCTTGTATACTTATTGACTTTTCATATTCATTATAAAATATTGAAAAGTTCATACACAAAATTTATTATCTCCAACGTCATCATCAAATATTGAATTCGCAAAATGATACAAAAACAAGAAAAACCTCTGAGTAATCATTATAGAAAAAAGTATTACAAATTAAGTTAGTGACCTATATATCTTGTTTTGGGGGAAAAAAAAGTGTATTTCTAGTTTTTTTTCGAATAATAACTTAGAAATTTTCTATTTTAAAATTATTGTACATACTTTATATATATTGTCAATTATTTAAAAGAAAAGTTGGTGATAATGAGTATGGTGAATTGAGAGATATTTGAAGAAAAGTTAAAAATAAATAAATCTTAATTAACTGAAATTGATAAATTTTAAATTTATCAGAGCACTTATGGTGGATATGGTAATGTTGTAAGCATGTTATATATGGTTTAGCCATGAGATATGTTGTGAGATGAAGGGAAAAGAAACATAAAAAAATATAATAAAATAAACAAGGTGTGATGAAATTGCAAATAGTGTCACATGTTTCTTTAACACTGCTAATTCATATTTTCTCCAATTTTTGAAGAAAAAAAGGGAAGAATCCTCAACAAAAGTGATCCATCTCCTGTATTAATTAAATTGTGGGGCATATATTTCTTTTCTTTTTCTTTTTAAAGTTCAAGGGGTTTGAACAAAATTAGCAACAGTGTTCTCTTTTCTTTTACTCTTTGTTTATTTTTATTTTTAATTTACAATTTTATCCTTATTTTCTACGAGAAAGTTAATGGACGTGTGGAGTCTAAGTCTCATTTATCAAAATTAACATTAACAAACTAGTGGCTTTTCGAGGTGTTCTAGGCAATTATATATTCATCTAGGTATTGTCTATATATCAAATTATCCCATAAACCATAAATCCAAAAATTAAATATTGTAGCAAATACAAGCAAGAATAGAAACATCAAAAGAAACATACATAAATATGAAGCTTAGGTACGGTGGATCCATAAGTTTTTTGAGGAAGATGATTTTTGAAAGACTACATGATAGAGCATGCACTTGAAATGGTAGTTGCAACATCGACCAAATCCGAAACATTCTGTGCAGCATTAGCAAAACTCGAACCTTGATCAACAAAATCAGCAAGACTGCTACCTTGATCTGCAATATCAGCAAGATTCCAACCCTGCTGTGCAATATCAGCAAGACTCGAACCTTGATCAGCAAAATCAGCAAGACTGCTACCTTGATCTGCAATATCAGCAATATTCCAACCCTGCTGTGCAATATCAGCAAGACTCGAACCTTGATCAGCAAAATCAGCAAGACTGCTACCTTGATCTGCAATATCGGAAAGACTCCAATCCTGCTGTGCAAAATCAGCAAGACTCGAACTTTGATCAGCAAAATCAGCAAGACTGGTACCTTGATCTGCAACATCAGGAAGACTAGAACCACACTGTGCAAGATTAGAGCCAGCAGTTCCAACGTCGCCGGTGGCCATTAGAAGACTTGGATCAGCACTTCCAGTTCCGAGGGCATATCCATATTGTCCAGTACCAGAAGTAGAGCTTCCAATATGAGACGCAAGCTTAACAACCCTTACTGTGCCAACACCTACATCTAGACCTATACCCACAACCGTCTCTATTACGTGACTCGTCACATGAGTACCCTAAGAGCATGATTAGGAAGAATATATTAATTTAGAATATTTATGTATGTGGAAAGAAAAGTTCCATAAAGTTTTCATCATTGCCACTTTGCCATTAAGTTCAAATAATGAAAGGAAAAACCTGAAATTTTGTAATAGTGCACTTAATAGAGGAATTAGAGCAGTTTGGAATATTGGTTACTCGGTTCTCAATTGATATTGATCAGTGAAAGAATGCCTTGTACGCTAGATCTCTTCAAACTTGTTTATTCCACATTATGTTAGGTGCTACAACCTATATTATCTCGCCGCAAGAAATCATCTCCTATTTGAAGACTCGACTAATACGGAAAATCTGATTTTTGTCTCAATTAAATCTTGTGTTCAACTCTATATAAAAAGTAGAAAATTCAAATTTCATTTTTGTAACTATAATAGACACATCTGTATTGCATGGGATCTTGACTTAAGGATCCTTTGTTAAATTGAGTATTGCTCACTTTTGTTCGAAGTTGTTGATATGAATAAAGTCACTTCCTTATTTAGCAAAAAAAAAAAAAAATGATATTCAGTGAAGAGGCCGAGCTTTTGGTAACTATTGTACAGATTTTTGCGCTTGAACAATTTCTTGGTTGATTAGCAAAAAAGTTGAAAGGAAAAATCAATGGCGCTTTCAAGTATAAACACTCACAAATTTCCTTGCACAACGGACATTAATTTAAATTTAAAAATAAAGTCGTCGCGGAAATTAAACAAACACTATATATATATATATATATATATTGGTTGGGTAAGTAAGTAATTTGTTGGAATCCCAATTTAAATGTACAGTACGTACTGTTCAACTTGAAGAGGAAAATCAAAGAGTAAACGACTTAACACTTCTTGTATTATATAAAAAGTGCACAATACCCCTGTATTTTATAAATAAGCTAATTATCTCTCGTTCTATAAATAAGCTGATTACTCTCATATGTTTTAAAAACGTAGCTGAATACTCTTATGTATTTTTAAAAATGTAGTTGAATATTTCCTCCATTAGAAAAATCGACTGACTTACGGATATTATTGATATTTAACACATTACATCACAAATTATTCCAATTTTGGACCAAAATACCACTATTTTGGTCTTTAGAACATTGAGTGAACGTTGGAGCACATCAACGTTATTGTTGAAGGTGCTTGTTCGCTGCTGTGGTGTTGTAGTGTTGTCGAAAATCTCTGCACTTAATCGTTAAAATGAACGATTTTTTTAACGCAGGTCGGTATTCAACTACGTTTTAAAAACACAAGGGATATTCAGCTACGTTTTTAAAATAAAGGGGGCTAATCAGCTTATTTACAAAACACATAGGGTATTCATCTACGTTTTTAAAACACAGGGGATAATCAGCTTATTTATACAATAAAGAGGAGGTATTCAGCTACGTATTTAAAACATAGGGGGATAATCAACTTATTAATAGAACACATGGGGGGTTTTGTGCACTTTTAATAAACTATAGGAGATATTGTACACTTTTAATAAAACATAGAAAGTGTTAAGTTATTTACTCAAAATCAAAAAGCTCGGTAAAAACAGTTACAAAACATTAAGCAAAAATTGGTAAAAAATGAGCAGAAAGAATAACGACATTCTATTTTTTAAAATAAAGGGACTAAAAAGGTTATTTTGAAAGACCGGTTCAATTTGTCTTGCTATAGTTTAGATGCTAAGGGTATCTCTAATGGGAGCTCTAAAATTAGAGACTTTTTAAAATTGGGTAGTTTTAGAGCCCCAAATGCCCAAAAAGTAACACTATTCATGACAAAAGTATGCTGGGTCCATCACTTTTGGCTTAAAATATGCCAAAATAGATACCCAATCTAATTTTTGGGCTCTAAATTTGATGATAAAAATGTAAATTGAGTTTTTATTTTGACATCTTTTAAGCCAAAAGTGGTGGACCCTATATATTTTTGTCATGAATAGTATTATTTTTTGGATATTTGGGGTTCTAAAACTACCCAATTTTAAAAAGTCTATAATTTTAGAGCCCCATTAAAAATACCCTAACGAAAGGATTTACTAGTGAAACAAATGACATGCATGTTAGCCACAGGGACTCAAAACTAAACTCATTAAATTACCTCTTTGTTTTCTTTCCACTTCGCCACCACCAGTCTGTAAATCTGAAGCAAAACATTGTTCTCAAACAGGGATTTATGCATGTGATAATTGGACGCCCCCCCGCCGTAGCAATCGATGCAAAGATCATAAGTGTCGCGGCCTTGCATATGACATTCAAGGCATGAAAAATATATACTACCCAATTGAATAAAGCAACGAGCGCAAATTATCTTGCCTTTCTGCTTAATGACATTTGGTCCAAAACTAAGACCAGCGCTTCCGGTGCTACTACCACCCTGTGCAAAAGTAGAATTAGCAATTGGGCATTAAATTTAAGACGAAGAAACAATTGCAAGACTTAAACCTGCAATTAACCGTCTTGATTAGGAAGCATATATTATAAATTAAGAATTGAGAAATGTTAGATATCACCTCATTTTATCATCCATTTATCACCACTATATAGTTGCTTAGTTGTTATACTAAAATAATAATTTTTTTTATTATTTTTATATTCTTTTAGCATTTAACTAACTTTTCACATAAAATATAATAAATGGATGATAAAAATAAGGTATCATACAGAAACCCTTTTTAGAATATGTATATAACGGCCAAGAAAACTAGAGTATTGTGAATGAATTCTTGAACTCTTTGAGTTTGAAACTATATGTCAAATGATATTATAACCTTAGTTTCATTTAGATTATGTATGTACCAAACAAGGCCACACTGTCATGGAGGACAATCCTCACCCTCATACCCTTGAATAGGCCCTATATTCTGCATCTTCTTGGGGGCTAGGCTTTAAAACGTTTTTGATTTTTTGTATTTTAATCCTTTAACACTTTTATTTAATTGCAGAGAACAGTTTAAATAGTTATTTGGACACACCAGGGAGGATATTTGAATCTGTCCGGAAGATTATTTAATCTACCCAGGCTACTATGAACCCGTTTGAGCTGTTATTGGACCTTCTCAAATGGCTATTATATCTGTTCGGACAATTCAATGGGGCCAAATTGCAATTGACATAAACTAGCTAGGGACAAATCAAATGGGCATGAAAATAAATTCATCGAATTACCTTTCTGTTTGCATTCTGATACGCTACCAGGTTTCTGTAAAGTTGAAGCAGATGAGTGTTATCATACAGGGATTTATGAATATGATCATTGAACTTCCCTTTCTGGTAACAAACAATACAAAGATCATACGAGTTGCCGCCTTTCACATGACAATCAAGGCAGGAAAAATATTTCCCAACCAATAGAACCGAGCAACCACTGCAAAACAGCGCGGTTTTGTGCCTGATGAGATAGTAAAAAGGAAGAGCTTCAAAGAAATCCAGGTTTTCATCAAAATTTGTGTCCAATTTCTTGAACAACTCTGCTAGTTCATTCTGCTTTGATTGGTCGTAATCTACTTGCTTGAGTGCCTCCAGGAACTCATTGGGGCTTATTTTTCCATTCCTATCCGTGTCCATTTTATTGAAAAACTGTTTGGCTGTTTTCTGTTGATTTGGATCTGATCTTCTATAGAAAGCAAATGCAGCTTTTCTCATGAGAATGTATGTGTCTGTCATCTCTCTCCCTCTTCCTCTTATTCTCCCTCTCGAAGCAATGTATCGATGTATGTGTATCTTGTCCACTTAGCTAGGTGAATTTATTTATAAACTTGGGAATGGGGCCTCTTTTCTTAACGTCAGTATCATTTTGAAGATTTCAAATGCCAAAACTTGATACTTTTCCATAGACAATATGTTTTTTTGTTCGTTTTCAGAACTTTCAAAGCAGCTTTCTTTTTCTTAATTACTTTGTCTTGCAAGGGTAGATTCAGGAAGCAATTCTTTTTAGTGGGGGCTTGTTTAACATAAACATTCCTAAAAAATAGACACAGTTATGTGTAAAATTTTAGTGTGTATATAATTTGGACATCTAATAATATTCACAATTATAAAATTATGACACAATTAGAAATAAATCCAAGAAAACTTACATGTGATAGGTCGAAGCTTTTGCAAAATAAATGCAAAAAGAATACCAGAATCCCAACTCCGAAGAACACTAGAATACAAGATAGTACCTGAAAATAATAATACGTTAATATGTAGAAACTCAAAGTAAGATCGAGACCTGAATTCAATTTAGTTTTAATTCCTTAAGACTTTTATCGCTCAACTATGGTGCTTATGGTCATTGGGGTAAGTCTCCCAGAATACAACGTTCTTTGATTTATAATAGCAACACTTTTAATCACAAGACCCCGCGAACCGAATAAAGTACAACTCTCTCTTCTTAATAATGCAGACTCAATTTGCATGTATGATTTGGAAAAAGAACTCTATTTTTTATGCCAAAACAACCCAGGTATTTATAGGGAAAAATGAAACGGTTTTCTGACCAAAATAATGAACAGTTAATAGTTGAGAATAATTATGAATAATGACATTAATTGGTGAAAAATAAAACTGATGTAACTAACAACACATTTATTCCTGATAATTATTCCTATAATAAATCATGAATATTTATTTCTCGTATTTATTTTTAGAATAAATTCTAAAATAAATCATGAAATAAACCAAACCAAACTGAGTCTTTGTCCTACTAGGTGGGGTCAGCTGAAATAAATCATGAAATAAATTTAAAAAATATTACATAAAAAAATAAAGTCATGATCGGACCCTCACCACGACACGAACCGAACTGAGTCAAGTGGTAACTTGGACCTAGTCGAATGATTTACACATTTTACTTTGTTTTTCTCATGTGGTACAAACTCACTTCCTTAATTTTATTTTCTCAAGTTGATCGTTTAACTTTGTCATTAATTTTCTCATTCATCACATATTTGTGTTTGACACGTAAATATGCTACGTATATTCACAATCCAAATTCTAACAATAGCTTTAAAAAATATAACTCTAA
The DNA here is from genome assembly GCA_037974665.1 of Ehretia macrophylla. Classification (NCBI taxonomy): domain Eukaryota; kingdom Viridiplantae; phylum Streptophyta; class Magnoliopsida; order Boraginales; family Ehretiaceae; genus Ehretia; species Ehretia macrophylla. Next base: position 53,286,478 of record CM075777.1, on the reverse strand, counting down.
CTCACTCATTAATAATTTTACTTGTGGGTCAATTGGGATCGTAATCCCTGCTGGCCCAAGATAAATCCACCCATGTATGTCTGTTTATAGGGGTGGAGGCAAAGGATTACCTGAGGGAGCACAGATCCACAACGCTTTTTTTATTTTAATCTATGTACTATTTTTTTTAGTAAAAAAGTAATTGCCTTTTCCCAACATTTTAACCAAAATAAAAAATAAAAATCCCAAAAGCCACATCCAACCCTTTCGCTTTTTCAGTAAACAGCCCCGTTCCATGTTTCCCCAATTCACACTTTACCCACCTCTCCCCCTTTCTCAGTTCTTAGAGCATCTCCATCAGTATAACTATAATCCTTCTTTAACCAAAATAGAGAGCAAAATATCAAAATTTATCTCCAATAACTTCTCCACTTCACTCTTTATTCCTAATCACCCCGCTACAATTTTTTCTTCACTAGTCAAATGAAGCGAGTTTCAATACCTTTTTTTTTTTGTTTTTTTTGGTAAAAGGCATTTCACTAATTCAAAGAATATATTACAACATTAACTGACCCCAGTGTGGTGTGATGGAAGTCAGACAACAAAAGATCTCTCAACTCGCTGGGGATATTAGCACACCAATCCAAAGGGAGTTGCCACTAACATAGCACTTAGCAACCCAATCAACACAAGTATTAGCTGATCTTCTAATACACTATAACTTAACACGAGGGTTCTCAGCTACAAATTTGCGAATTTCAATACCTCGCTACACTAATATAATAAGAATAATATCAAATGAGGGGAAGGGGGGGGGGGGGGGGGTGTGTGAAAAGAAGGGTTGGGTGAGTATATATAGTTTTATTGAAAATCTAATATAATAAGAATAATAGAAGTAAAAAAATAGATAGCTTGAGGCTCTATCCAAGACCAACCCAATTTTATCATCATCCATTTCTCTTTAACTGTTTGTTTTTCTTCGTTAAAATTTTCTAGGAAACAATAGGGACAAATTTAATTTTTTATTTTTAAAAATAATAGAGATTAAATTGATAATTTTGAACAATAAGAACTAATTTAAAATTTTTAGGAAATCAATAAGGACGAAATTGAAATTTTTTAAAAATAATAAGGACGAAATTGAATTTTTTGAAGAAATAATAAAGACAAAGTTAAAAATAAATAAATAATAAAGATCAAATTAAAACTTTTAAAAAATAATAGAAACTATATGTGACATTTTTCTTAGGGAATGGGGCCTCTTTTCTTATCGTGATTTGGGTCATGTGCTAACATTTAGGCACTGGTTGGTATGTGGGAATGAGTTGGGAATGGAATGACATTCCCAATTCTATTGTAATTCCTATGTTTGGTATGAGGGAATGAACTTGAAAATGTCATTCCTAAGAGAATCTCATTCCCACATACATGGGAATAACCATTCCAGACCAAATACATAGGAATGACTCATTTCCATGTATTTGGGAATAAACTTGACTACTATACCCTTATTATATAACATAACTTTTATAAATAATTTATTTTACAATAATAATAATAATAATTAAAAAATAAAAATAATAATAGTGATTAAATAATAATAATAATAATAATAATAATAATAATAATAATAATAATAATTAAAAATATAATAATATTATTATGAAAATAATAATTATTATTATTATTATAAAAATTATAATAAAAATAAAAATGATAATAATAATAATAATAAATAAAATAATAAAATAATAAAAATAAAATAATAAATAAAAATAAAAATGATAATAATAATAATAATAATAAAGTAAAATAATAATGATAAAAATAAAAACAAAAATAAAATTAATAATAATACAGATTTAATAATAATAATAATAATAATTGTTGTTATTATTATTATTATTATTATTATTATTATTATTATTATTATTATTTATTGTTGTTGTTGTTATTATTATTATTATTTATTGTTGTTGTTATTATTTATTATTTATTATTTATATTTTGTTATTATTATTATTATTTATTTTTGTTGTTGTTATTATTATTATTATTTATATTTATATTATTTACGGTTATGTTTATATTTATTATTATTTTTAATACTATAATAGTAAAAGGGTAATTATGTCATATTATACAAGTCATTCACATTATTACTCTTAATTCCTAGAGCACACCAAACATGTCAATCTCATTCCCAAGTTCATTCCAATCCTTGGCTCATTCCATTCTTACCCAAATCATTCCAGTGTACCAATCGATACCTTAGTCTCGAGTCTGAGAAACATAATGTGATATCGGAATCAAAATCCTTTTAATGTTTAAGAAGCAGTATCATTTTGAAGATTCAAATGCCAAAACTTGACACTTTTCCATAGACAAAGTGTTTTTTTGTTCGTTTTCAGAACTTTCAAAGTAGCTTTCTCTTTCTAAACACTTTTTGGAGCAAATGAATTCCATAAAATTTTGCGGAATTTATTTGTAAATTTAATTTTTTTATGTTTGGAAGCACCATTTTAAAAATTAAAAATCCATGATTTGTAAATCTTGGATTTACTCAAAACTTACTCAAATCCTTATTCAAGAGGTGAAATTTACAAATTAAAATTTTTTAAGTTAGTTCCTTTCTTTTGAGGATAAAATTACTCTTTAAATTTTTATTTACACTTAAGTTTAACTTTGGCTCAAATACAAAGATAAAAAAATATATATATATTTCAAATCATCTCTCTCATCATTCTTCTTTAATAAAACACGAAGAAAATAATTGATCAACAAGTCAGGGCATCAACACTTCATGCTAATGCTTGTTAGATAGTTCAAAAGGTCTTGTTTATTATTCCTAAAATTTACTAATTCCAATAGAATAAATGAGGGGAATTTTACTAAAATATAATTTTTAATTTCAATTTCACATGTGTTGTAAATTGTTGTTTCAAAAAAGAAAATTCATTTATAAATACAAATTCTCATAGAATTCATCTACAAATCAAATGAATTATACACTACAAGTGCTTCCAAACATTATGTTAATTACTTTGTCTAGATTCGAATATATATATATATATATATATATATATATATATATATATATATATATATATATATATATATATTTGCAGGGGTAGATTTAGGAAGCAATTATTTTTAGTGGAGGCTTTTTTAACATAAACATTCCTAAAAAATACACATATTTGTTGGTAAAATTATAATGTGTATATAATTTGCACATCCAATAATATTCACAATTATAAAATTATCACAGAATTAGAAATAAATCCAAGAAAACTTACATGTGATAGGTCAAAGCTTTTAAAAAATAAATGCAAAAGAATACCAGAATCCCAAATCCGAAGAACACCAAAATACAAGATAGTACCTGAAAATAATAATCCCAAAATATGTATAAACTCAAAGTAATATCAAGACCTAAATTCAATTTAGTTTTAATTCATTTTATCGCTCTGCTATGGTGCTTATGGTCATGAGGGCAAGTCTCCCATAATACAACGATCTTTGATTTGTAATAGCAATACTTTTAATCACAAGACCCCGCGAACCGAATAAGGTAAAACTCTATCTTCTTAATAATGCAGACTCAATATGCATGTATGATTTGGAAAAGGAACTCTATTTTTTATGCCAAAACAACTCAGGTGTTTATAGGGAAAAATGAAACGGTTTTCAGACCAAAATAATGAACAGTTAATAGTTGTTATTAATTATGTATAATGACATTCATTAGTGAAAAATAAAACTAATGTAAGTAACAACACATTTATTCCTGATAATTATTCTAAAAATAAATGTTTAATTTTTATTTATGGTATTTATTTTTAGAATAAATTCTTAAATAAATTGTGAAATAAATTTCAAAAAATATTACATTAAAAAATAAAGTTCTGATCGGACCCTCACCACGACACGAACCGAGCTGGGTCAAGTGGTAACTTGGACCTAATCAAATGATTAACACATTTTGCTTTGTTTTTCTCATGTGGGACAAACTCACTTCTTTAATTTTTTTTTTTATCGTTCAACTTTGTCATTCATTTTCTCATTCATTACATATTTGTGTTTGACACGTAAATATGCTACGTATATTCACAACCCAAATTCTAACAACACCTTTAAAAAATACAGCTCTAACTCACTCATTAATAATTCTACTTGTGGGTCAATTGAAATCGCAACCCCTACATGCCCCAAGATAAATCCACCCATGTATGTCTGTTTACATGGGTGGAGGCAAGGGGTTACTTAAGGGAGCACAGATCGTAATTGCCTTTTCCCAACATTTTAACCAAAATAAAAATCCCAAAAGCCACATCTAACCTTTTTTCTTTTTCAGTAAACAGCCCCGCTCCATGTTTCCCCAATTCTCACTTTAACCACCAATCCCTCTTTCTCGGTTCGTAGAGCATCTCCAATAGTATAGCTATAATGCTTTTTGAGCCAAAATAGAGAGCAAAATGTCAAAATTTATCTGCAACTACTTCTCCACTTCACTCTCTAAACCCTAATCAACTCGCTACAATTTTTTCTTCACTCGTCAAATGAAACGAGTTTCAATACCTTTTTTTTTCTTATTTTTGGTAAAAGGCATTTCATTAATTCAAAGAAGACATTACAACATTAACCGACCCCAGTGGGATGGAAGTCATACAACAAAATATCCCTCAACTTGTTGGGGATATTAGCACACTAATTCAAAGGGAGATTGCCACTAACATAACACTTAACAACCCAATCAGCACAAGTATTAATTGATCTTTTACAACTGTAACTGTGCGAATTTCAATACCTCGCTAGACTAATATTATAAGAATAATATCAAATGAGGAGGGTGGTGGATTTGCTGAAAAGAAGGGTTGGGTGAATATATATAGTAATATTTTATTGAAAATCTAATATAATAAGAATAATATAAGTAAAAAAAATATAACTTGATAACTATAATAGATAGCTTGAGGCTCTAGCCAAGACCAACCCAATTTTATCATCATCCATTTCCCTTCAACTGTGTGTTTTTCTTGGTTGAAAGAGTGTGTCTGTGTGTGTGGGGGCGCTTTTTTCCCTAGAATCAAGTGGAGGTAATGAAATATCAATTAATTTTAGTTATAGTCAAGAATAGTAAGTATTATAATAACAATCATAATAATAATAAAATTTAACAACTTTAAGTATATTGATCTTACAATTCTTGTTAGAACATAATCATTAATAATTAAATATAAAACATAAAATAAAGATTATTAAGTAATGAATTTAGAAAAAATATGGAGAGTTATTGGAGTGAAATTAAATTGAGAGTTTGAAATAGAGAATGTTGTTAGAGTAAAACTGAAATAGAGAGTTTGTAAAAGTATAGAATGTTGTTGGAGTTGCTCTTACGACACAACTGATAGCCTCTCTCTTGTTTAGTTTCAACTTCCAAAATACACACACAACTAACAGATATATCATGAAAAAAAATGTATTATGCTTAATTTATTCATTTTTTTTATTTTGCTAAGTAATTTTATCCATAATTTCTTAATTTTGGATTTTTGTTTTTATTGCTAGTGGGTGAATATCTTGAGACAGGATACCGATAAAGTGGCTAAAGTAGACAAGTTGTCCAAGATACTTTTGTAAGAAAAAACAATAGTCATTTTTTTTGTTAGATAAAATTTTAATGGTCAATTTTCTGTAATAGAATTGTAATTTTACTGGATAAATTTCACTCAGAGCAATACATTGAAAGGGAAACGCATTTTCCAGATAATGTAACAATTACTGAAGTGAAATGTCTTCTTTTCTGTGATATACGACCCTACCAGGAGTTGTGATACCATACGACAGACAAATAATTTTCGGAAAAAAGTCCTCTAACATATCGTGCACCACTTAAATTTTATTAATTTATCAATAAATTAGCAATTATTAATTTATAAAGATAGATGCATCATTAATAAATTGGAGATCGTAATCAATGAATTGAGGTACCATAAAAAAATAGATGTCAACCACTTTTCAAATTTTATCGGTGAAAGTAACACTAGTGTAGAGGTTTTGAATGTAAATGAGATTATTGACAATATGACAAAACATTCTCAAGATAAAGTTGAATTAATTTGAAGTTGATAATGATACATTACCTTTAGAACTGGTAACATGCAAGGAAGTACTCAAAGTATCGATGATACTCCAAAAGTTCTTGTAGCAATACAAGAAAATAACCCCAAGTTGTGTTAGGTGCATTACGCACAATTAAATATGAGATTCAACTAACTAAATTTGAAGATCAACAAAAGACAAGCTACTATTGATTCATATTTTGAGAAAATTTCATAGTTAATTTATTATGTACTCTTTTAGTTAATTATTTATAAAATATTTGGGTCTATAAAATACAAAGAAAAAATTTTAACTGTATTATCTTATAAATTTATTGAGATTATTAATTTTTAACACTAGTTCTAAATCGGGACAAACAATTTTATTATTTAAAAAAAATTATTAATTTATCAAGTATTAATTTAAAAAAAATTAATGTATATTCATTATCTCAATTAAATGGTCTCTGAACTTAACATTTGTTACTCAATTAGTATGACAGTTTCCTTATTATACTATTCTCCTTGTAGAGATTTCCTTCAAGTTATGTTTCCCCAAATGCCACGTCTACGTCCAACCTTTTCACGTTGAAGAAGCAAATATGGGTTCATTAATTTCTACCCCACTTGAAGAAGCAGTATTCGAAGACGTCAAAGTCTATAAAAAGACCCTTTATTGAGTCAAGTCATTGCTTTGTGCTTTCCTACTGAAAGAAATGACACACACACACACACTTATAGAGGACTTGTTCTTTCCTACTGAAATAATAGACAGTAATTTTAGTAGAAATTATTTATTCATTTGGCTACATAATTTTCGAATATTTTTATACAAGATAAATTTTAGAGCATTTATTGTGCTAAATATTTTTTTGTTGATACAATAATTGATGAATTTTATTCCATAAAAGATAGATGAGTCCAATTTCATTGACTGAATTGTTAAACATTACTTTACATGGTCTTATACTAATTTTGCTAAATAATATGTTTTACACTTAGTTATATTTAAAACGTATATTATTAGTCAATCTTTTTAATTGAATCTTGACTTTTCAATATATTAAATTTTTTAGTCCACCACTTTATGTATATATATTTCGTGGTTTGTTGGGTTATTTTTCTGGAGAACATAGAGAAAGTTGACTGTAATACATCCAACCTTTTCAGGTTGAAGAAGCAAATATGGGTTCATTAATTTCTACTGCACTTGAAGAAGCAGTATTCAAACACAAATGACCATTTGATCTAATGTATAATTTTCACTTTAAATATAAGAGATCATAAGATCAAATCTCGTGCGTAATCGAGTCAAGTCATTGTTTTGTTCTTTCCTACTGTCATTGCTTTGTTCTTTCCTATTGAAAGAAATGACACATACACAGCTTATAAAGTGAAGTCCTCGAATGTTACGTTTTTCTTAAATTTAAAAAAAAAAAAAAAAAAAAAGTCTATAAAACGACCTTTTATAGAGTCAAGTCAATAGTCATTGCTTTGTTCTTTCCTACCGAAAGAAAATACACGCGCTTATAGAGCCAAGTCCTCGTTTTGTTCTTTTACAGAGTCAAGTCAATAGTCATTGCTTTGTGCCATCCTATCAGATTTTTACAACGAAATCGTCGACCTATGAGATAAGTTAAGTGAATATGTGTTGTATGTTTATATGTTTATTACTAAAAAGCCCTCGTGCAAATTGACAAGTAGAGTTTTATCTTATCATTTTCGTAATTTTCTATTAAGTTTTAACATTTAGTTAGCGTTAGGGACCAATTGGAGGACATTTACAAACAATGGAAACCAACTGCATGAGTTCTGAAACAATATGGACTAAATATAAAAAAAATATGTAAATAATGACGACTAATAGTAAGATATTTACAAATAATAGGAATCAATCATGATTTTTGAAATAATAGAAACTAAATATCCAAAATGTGTAAACAATGAGGATTCATTGTGAGATTTGCCTTAATTAATTTATAAGAATTACATGAATATTTTTTTTAATTCAATTTTAGGGAAATTGGTTTTGCCAAGATAAGTCTTTATTTTTTATTTTTTATTTAAGAGAGATCTAAGCCATTTTTTATTTAAGTTTAGTGCACAATTTGACCGAAAGGCTAGGATGAACAGTATTATGTTTAACGGTCTCTAATGTAATTAGGTTTCATTGATATTCCATATGGTGTTGGAGATTTTTGTGCCTCCCAACATGAACCAACGGCTAAAATAAACGATATGTGTCACTAGTCATTTGGTCTATTTGTATGATTCTCACTTCAAATGCAAGAGATCTCGAAATTAATTTTCGTGTATTGCATTCTAAATAATATAAAATGGTTTAGGCCTGTCTTAAATTAATAAATAAATTAAATAAATAAACAAACAATGTGCGCAAGTCCTGCTGTCATATAAGTAGCTTATAAGACTGGATAATTTTGTCCTCACATATAAGTATCATTGTTAATTTCGGAGATTAATAGAACCATCGTTTACCCAACAGCAAAAAATAAAAAAATAAAAAAATCCCCCTTCTATGTTTAAAATGGTGAAAGTTTAATGATCTTGTTTCTAATAATTTCATTTCGGAACTAAGCTATCCACTAGATTAGAGATATAAATGGAATTTAACTTTGATGGATGTAGTGACCACTTAGGCCATCTTCAATGGAGGCTCTAAATTTAGAGACTTTTTAAATTTGAGTGTTTCAAATCTGTTTTTAGAGTCCCCAAGCCTAAAAAACAACACTATTCATGACAAAAGTACGTGGAGTCCATTATTTTTGACTTAAAAGATGCCAAAATAGAGCCAGGGCTCTATTTTGTTTAACAAATTTAGAGCCCAAAATTTAGATTGGGTCTTTATTTTGACATCTTTGAAGCCAAAAGTGATGGACCTTACGTACTTTTATCATGAATAGTATTTCTTTTTAGGTTTGGAACACCCAAATTTGGAAAGTCTCTAAATTTAGAAACTCCATTGAACTTGCCCTTAGTAAAGCTTATAGCTAATTTGCAGCCAAAGATTGTATCATAGAAAGGTCTAACAATTGATTAACAAATTCCAACTCTTGATTAACAAATCCCAATGGTAGAGAAAGGCTGTTCGAACTCTTCATGGATAATAATAATAATCGTTGTCACATTATTCTAAATTCTTATTTGAGGATAACCTTTATTTTTTATAATGAAAAACTCACCTAAGAAAAGACCATATTAAATTCACCCAAACCCAACGAATTCCATTGTGCAGGCCTGCGCTTCAAAGCATAGTTCAAGTTTGTTAAAGGCCATTTAATATTTTTGTTATGAGAATACTAAATTCAAACTCGAGACTTGGACGTACGAAAAGTTTTGCTATTATATAATTGAACCCAAGGCCGACATTCATGAGCTAAATTTTCCAAATGAACTTGGTGACAAACACATTCAGCCGAAATCGAATTTGAGTAATTTGAGTAAGAACACAAGTTCAATCACTCACTAAATTATAACATAGTACAAGCTTCGTACGTTCATGTGATCAAAACAAATAAACGAACAAAATAATAAGTGTAACACTTGAATTGATCAGCAAACTGGACATTAATTAGCATATTCCCATATTTACATTATAAGAAAGTTGATTCAAAAAAAGTATGTGTATGAACTATGCGAAGGAGTTCAAAAAAACTAAGTTGGATATGGCTGAATTGCAAAACTGCAACTATAAAGGAAAAAAGAGAATCCAATCTTTAGGCAAAAACCATTCTGATTCTTGAACCTCTCTGTTTTGGTTTTCCTCGTCAAGCGATGAGTTCAAGTCTTGTCACCAAATAGCAGCTAGGGGCGCCATTTATTCTATATCGGCTTGCCTTTTAGTCTATAGCGCGTTTCTTGGAACGTTGGAGCTGGAAATCAGGAAACTAACTAGTTTTAGAAGGAGAAAGCGAAGACTAACGGCAGGTACTACAAAATATGGAAGACATGGAAATACATACCAAGCCCATTGGCCTCTGAGGTCTTCATGATTCTGAGCCTTTTTAAATTGCTGAGAAACTTCCTAAACAAGAAAGAAAACAGAAAGCCGCATAAGCAATAGATAACTGAATGACCTATCTGTATAAATGTTTCCATTTTTTTCCTCTTATTAGTTCATATTATATCGTCTGTGTCTAAGTCCTCTCTTTCACTCTGCATTACCGTTTGCAGAAACGTTCTGTGAGCCAACGAAGGTTAATTCATCTTTGACAGGTCCGCGAGCAGATTATCCTAATCGATCATGGTAGATCCTTCCAAATTTTCTCCGAGCTCATTTGTAGGATGAAGGACTATAGCTCAGGATAAGACCTACTACTCACTCTACTCTGCAATGAGAGAATGTAATAAAGTCTACGTTTACATACCGCCGTGGACCATCTCCACCGAGCCTCCACTCACCTTCTTTATCCTCATAAGTCAGTGCAAACTCGGACAATCCATCCAGAAGCTTAGATGGTTGTTTTGCTAGATCCTTTTCACCACCTGACCAAATCACACAAGCCACAATTAATTTGATCGTACATCTTACGAGGATCCTCAAAATGTGCACAAGGAAAACTGAAATACTTTGATGGTCCAGCTATTAAACATTGTTAGAATCCTCGTAAGTTCCATACTTCATTCATGTGCTAGCACTTTCATAAGGATCTATAGTTATTACTTCAAGTAATGTATGTAATGGACAACTCCATATATAAGACTTTAATATGCTTAGACTAAAAATGATTAGTCTTATACCTTACATCAAAATGTATCATTGAAATCTTTAACAAATACATTTAGCACGACACAAATAGCTTTCTCAAAAATATCTTTCTCTAATATAACAACCCAAATCACTTTAACGGATCACTGTAAGTATTTCTTTAAGCATGATATGAAAAATGTAACTTTTAATTTATATCACTTCTTGAAATAATCAAAGATCCTTCCCAATATATAGAAAACACTTATTAGTGTTTCAACAAAAATATAACACATGGATAATACCAAAATCATATGTCCAAGACATTGATATGACTTCTTACTTTTATTGATGAAATACACCAATATAAACATAATTCACTCTCAAAAAAATTGTAGGTCTTATCCCTTTCAACTTAAAAATACTATTAGCAAGTATTGAAGGTTTATGAGAATGAAATAAAATTAATTTTCTCCCACTATTCTCTAGATTTTATAAGAAAATTTAATTGGGAGACATAAAGTTCATCTCATACATCCAAAACATTTTCAAGAAATCAACTTTACGATCAAGTCAAATAAAATCACCATCATTATGGTTGAAAAAATTTATGTTGGTAATAGTATTATATATCCAAACACCACTATCATTAGTGCGTACTCAAAATAAAATTTTAATATATTGAGAACACTGCTCCCTGAAATATTGGATATATACGTTAATTGGAAGTTATAAAACTTTCAATAATACTAAGCAATATATGTCTATAATAGTAAGAATTCTATTGCATCATCACTCTCACCTTTGGGCAAGAATAGTGATATACTAGTAATTTTACTCACAAGTTATGCTAAGCATGTTTGTTCTTATATTTACGAGTAATCTATTGCCTCATCACATTTTACCTTTGGGTAAAGAGTGTGACAAGCTAGTGATTCATTCGGTAAATGATTTTTGAATAATTCACTTTGAACTTTTATGAAATTGAGACGACATATACCTTTGGGTTTAGTACAATTTAACTGTACAATTTAACTTTATTTTTTATCATAGGAATAATAAATCACCTTTGGGCAATTTACATCTCTATAGGCTTACAAAACCTTGAATAATCAATAATCAAATGATGTGACTGGACCACTTTGGTAGCAACCAATCCATCATTAGATTTAGAATCCAATAATGGTTACTAATGATTGAGTTACTTTGGCGATTAACAATCAACCATCTATATTCGATAACGGTTAGTAAGCATTTTACAAAAAAATAGCTGCAACACTTTAAGAAGCCAAATATCAATCATATGTCAAGTTATCTTTAATCTTGACATGCAAATAATTTAGTATTGTTTTATTATGTTGGAAATATGCACCTTTATCCCAAATTTCAACAATTCATGAAAAATATATCAAGAATAAATGAGAGAAGAAATGTTAGAACTACATGGGGGCACACTTTAAAATTTTAGCTACCCTATACACATAAAAAATATATTCCATTCCATGAATAACATTTCATAATATGGAATAGAAACTATAATTGAGTCATAAGACATAAGCTTCAACCTTGCTTTGATACCACATGTAAGACAAAAATCGGATCTTTAGCTCATGTCTTATAATATTATGAAATAATTAAAAACAAAACATACCTTGATGTTTTTGAATTACTTAAGAGATATACATAATAATATATAAACTTAATATAGATAACTTTTATGGTGTACATCTTGAATTAGTACATTCTATGATTAACTGAATCTTCTCTCCCCTCACTCTATACACTTTTATGGTGTACATCTTGAATTAGACCTTTTATCATTCATGAAACCTTGTTTTCAAAACATCATATATTTGTATTTTTAATGCTAGTTAAGAAACGAGTAATTTTGCCTTACACCTATTGCACTTTAAGTAAATGAGACTTAGACCTGACATGTTTTGAACTATTAGAATCAAACACCTTTTGCCAAAATTTTCATTAAAAATAAGGATAAGATAATAAATTTGAAAGTGATAGTAAACCAAAAGAGAGAAAAATGACGTCACTGTTGATGACTTTGACTAAGACCCTAGAACAAAGCCAATCTATTAATGATTTAGCATTTTCTCAATGAGAATTGTAAGTGTAAAAAATACACGTGACTCAAACATATCTATAACTCCTTCCCACTATATTTCTTTTGCTTTTTCACTTTCTTTTCTCTAATTTTTTTCTTCTTTTTGTGCATCACGCAGCTAAACAAACATGGGACAATGTTATGACTTTTTTTGGATATTAGGGAATATAGAGTCAATAATAGGATCGAGCTCAACAGAGCTTGCAAGCTTTCATTAATAAACAAAGAGTTACAAAGAAGAAGAAGAGGAGAGAGAGATACTGAAAATGTAAAGTAACAAGAATAACAAATTGATTCTGCTTGCCTATGCTCACACCTAACCAACTCTTATACAGTTCACTCAACTCAGAATATTCTCACTCCTACTAGGCAATCACGTAATCTTCCAGATAGCTGGGGCTTATACGCTTACGAGAACTGCTTCTCTTCGCTTAGGCTTTGTTATCTAGGCTTGGTCCTGCTGTACTCAACTTTGCTACTTCATTTTGGTCCATTGCTGGTGTATTCATAACAATACCTTCCCCCTCCAGAAGAACCTTGTCCTCAAGGTTCATAGTAAAGTTAGGATATGCAGCTGTGAATTCTTGCAAATCTAACCATGAAGCTTCTTCGGCTGGTAGGTGCTGCCATTTAATCAATACTTGAGGAATGATATTGCCTTTTCTTATAACCTCTCATTGCTGCAAAATTTCAGCTGGTTGTAGCAATGGAATATCTGAATGTGGTGGTAGGATAATTTGTCCAGGTGGCATACCAGCATTTCCTACAGCTTTCTTCAATAGAAAGATGTTGGGTATCAGCGCAGCGGAATGGTCAAGGACAAGCAATATCACGCAACTAAAATATGAATGAGAATAAGAAATAATGAAGACACAAAATGTATGTGGAAATCCCTTAAACAAATCGAGGGAAAAACCACAGACAAGTAATGGAGGATTTCACTATAATGCGGAGTATTTTACAATGACCTTCTCTCTATTATAAGGAGATAACATTTTTTACTCAATCTCAAATAATAGGATAAACTAATTCTCACTCACTAAAAAAGACAACAAACACGGAAGAGAACACACTCAAGAGAATACTCTATATTTTCTCTCTGGTTTTTCTGGATGCTTGCTAATAATTCTGCTTCATCTGAGCTCCTCCTTTTATAGGAGGAATTAGAAGACAATGCATTTAATGGTGCAATACTGGATTGTCAATTTTCCATGCACAGCATTCATTTTTCTTTCTCGCGCCGTGTGCCTTCATTTCATTTCTTAAAATGTCTGCACCATTCTTTGACAATTTTTCATTTGCAGAGATTTGCTTGGTGACTTCCCTGCCACCCATCAAAATCACCATCATTTTCCTTCTCTTTTCCATTCTTTTGTTGTCTATTGTTGACCAAATGAGTTTTACAGCTAACAAAAGACATGAAAGATGGTGAATTCTAGCATCTGGTAGTAGCGCCAAACGATAAGCCACCGGACCAATCTTATATGTGACTTCAAAGGGGCCAAAAAATTTTTGACTAAGCTTATGATTGCCTCGTCCACGTACTGACGTCTGTCTATAAGGTTGCAAATGTACTAACACCCAATTCTCAGCTTTGAATTCTCGTTCAATTTGATGCTTATCTGCCTACTCCTTCATGCATTGTTGGGACCTTTGCAAATTGATTTTTAGTTGGGCCAGTATAGCATCTCTGTTTTTCAATTCCATATCAACACAAGCATTATTTGTCAAATGAGGAGTATATTGAGTTAATATTGGAAGATCTCGTCCATACACCGCAACAAATAGAGTCATTCCAATTGATGTATGGTACGCGGTGTTATACTAATACTCCGCCCACGGTAAAAATTTAGCCCACAATTTTGGATTGTCTATGACATAGCTTCGCAAATACATCTCCAATGTTCGATTAAGGTGTTCCATTTGTCTGTTTGTTTGAGGATGATAGGAGCTGCTCATATTTAACGTGGTGCCTTGCAATTTGAATAACTCCCTCCAAAAAGAGCTTGTGAAAAGTTTGTCCCGATCACTAACAATAGAGCGAGGCATTCCATGTAAATGAACCACATTTCACACAAATATTTCAGCCACTTTCACACTAGTAGGTTGACCCACCAAAGCTGAAAAATGCCCATATTTGGTCTACCAATCGACGACCACCAATATTTCTGAATATCCTTTAGAAGTAGGTAAACCTTGTATAAAATCCATCGACACATCCTCCCAAATTTTCGATAGAATATGTAATGGCTATAAAAAACCAGCTAGAGCAAGATGATTACCTTTAGCTTGTTGGCACACCAGGCATTTTTCCACATACCGTTGAAAATCTGCCTTCATATTTTTCCAATAACAATTCGGGACCATTCTCATGTATGTCCTCAATACACCCACATATCCTCCCGATGGTGAGTCATGGAATTCTTTTAGTATAGTTGGTCAAAGAGACAGAGGAATGACCAATCTATTTTTATAATACCAAATGTCATCTACATAAGTATAGTCACCCGTAGAATCAGGAGCATGGGATAATTGTTGGTGAAGATTACTCAACTCAAGATCAGACTTCGTAGCCTCTCGTAACTCTGAAAACAATGACATTGTTACCACCGAAAACTATTGGAATTGAGCATCTGTCGAATTTTGGGATAAAGCATCAGTTGCATTATTGTCTTTTCCCAGCTTACACACGATCTCAAAATCCCAACAATTTGGATAACCAGCATTGTTGATCCGGAGTTTGGATAGTTTGCTCTAATAATACCCTTTAACTTTTTTTTATCAGTTTGAACAGTAAATCTTTGACCCAAAAGATATTGCCTCTATTTAAAAATTGCAGTCGTTATCGCGAACATGTCACGTTGCTAGGTAGAGCCACGTTGCAATTGTGGAGTTAACTTCTGGCTAAAATATGCTATTGGATGTTCTTGTTGCAATAATATAGCACCAATACCCAACCCGGATGCATCCGTTTCTAACACAAATGGTAATTCAAAGTTTGGAAGAGCAAGCACCAGAGCTTTTGTAAGAGCACCTTTTAACTGTTCAAAAGCTACTGCAGCTTCTTTACTACAATGAAAAGATTATTTTTTAAGCAAATCTGTAAGAGGCGATGAAATAGAGGCATAACCTTTTATGAATCGTCGATAATACCCTGTTAGCCCCAAAAAACCTCTCAACTATTTAATGGTATTTGGCTCAACCCATTTTATAACATCTTCAATTTTAGATGGATCCATGGATACACTCGAAGGAGATATGATATGCCCAAGATAATCGATTTGATGTGTCCCAAAAATACATTTGGATTGCTTCGCAAAAAATTGATGTTTTAGTAAGAGGCTCAACACTTGTTCAAGATGCCGAATGTGCTCCTATAAACTTGGGCTATACACCAAAATGTCATCAAAAAATACAGGTACACATTTCCTTAGAAGTGGACGAAAGGTATCGTTCATGACTGCTTGAAATGTGGAAGGCGCTTAGTTAATCCGAAATGCATGACCAAAATGTAAGGAAAATAATATTGTTGGCTCGTGTAGATTTGTAATATTGTTAAGTGCACAGAATATATAAATAAACTAAAAAAGATATTTCATATTCATGGAATTGAATACAATACACAACCATATAAAAAATTCAAACCAAAATTAAAATAAGATCGAGGCTTGAGTTGGACTCAATGTCCTTAAGACTTTTATCGCCCTGCTACGGTGCTAACAGTTGACAGCGCAAGTCTCCCAGGATATAACGATCTACTTCTTATAATAGGAGCACTCCAAATTATAAGAACTGGCGAACTTATAAATGTTAAACTCTCTCTCACAAACAATTACGTCCAATATATATTCTCTGCATATCCTTTCTCTTTTGGTTATTATGTTCTCCGTAAAATTCCTTCAAGAACAAACATTCTTTTATAATAGTCATGTTTGAGACATAATCATGACACATGTCTTAGTCTCATGAGTACACATCCAAGTATTAACTAAAGCTTTGCCAGCGCTTGCTATTTTAATACGCATGCAATGACATACAATAGCTAGCATCCAAAACTTGTTACAGCTTGGCAACGCAAAACTTTCCACGTGTTGCCGACACATATCACAAAATTCAGCAATTCAATATCAAACGGATGCCAAACATGTTATAACTTCTCCTCCATAAAATATCAACATGTTTTGTCTTCTTCCTCAATAAAATATTCATTCATCTCTAACAATCCCCCACATGAATGGAAATTTATTGTCCATCTGCTGAATGTAAACACTTGAGAGAGAGTTCAGAAGAAAGATACTGCTTCGAGATAGGTAGCTTTTGGCCTTGAACCTTCTCTAGTGAGAACTATCAAATTTACTTGCTAACCAGTGAACACGATGTTTTGAACTGTTCAGCTTTTGTGTAAATCAAGACACTAGAACTCACACAGCATCCTTCTAGACATTTCTAGGTTCTCACGGTTGTGTTCATTTTGGCTGTGAACACTTCCCAGTTTAATGAGTACTCTATAAAATTCAACCTTAGAAATTCTCGTATGAGCGGCCCCTCCCTACTCACATAGGTGACTTCTTATAAAGAGTATACCTGTTATACCCTACTTGGATGATCCAAGATATAAGAATCATTAAAAGCATAGCTTAACCTATACTATACAGGCAGCACTATTTACTCGTCATAGGAATAAATATGAGATTTAATCCCCCACAGTGCTTTAAATTAGTTACACATAATTTAGTTTTTCCCTTTGAACCTAGATCCAAGGATCTCATGTCAACAAGGTAGGGTTTGCCATTATGATAACTCTTCAGTAATAGGTTTAAGACCCATTCCCCTTGACGATCCCTTGACGATTTATGTACCAGCTCTTTATTTAAACCTTTTGTAAGCGGATCCGCTATGTTATCATTTGACTTCACATAGTCAATTGAGATAACCCCATTAGAGAGCAATTGTCTGACGGTATTATGTCTACGACGAATATGTCTAGACTTACCGTTATATATATTATTTTGTCCCCTTCCAATCGCTGATTGACTATCGCAGTGTATGCAGATAGCTGGCACCGGTTTTGGCCAATTTGGAATATCTTCCAAAAATTGTCGAAGTCATTCAGCTTCCTCAGCAGCTTTATCCAAATTTATAAACTCAGATTCCATCGTGAATCTGGCCATATATGTTTGCTTAGTGGATTTCCAAGAGATTACTGCACCTCCCAAGGTAAAGACATATCCACTTGTGGATTTAGAGTCTTTAGAATCGATATCCAGTTGGCATTACTGTATCCCTCTAGTACAGCTGGATATCTTGTATAATGCAACCCAACGTTCAAAGTGTATCTTAGATACCTTAGAACCCTTATAACAAGTGTCCAATGTGTTTGCCCTAGATTGCTAAATGAGCTTCCGGAGTAGACATTTCCTCGTTGAAAATACGAGGCTCATTTTTTAACAGATATATTAGAAAATCAGGACCGTAAGACTTAGCCGTTCTAGCCCTTTTGCTATATCTCTGCTTATTTTCATCATCTTTCGATATATCCTCTTTTTCTATATCTGGTTCATGACTTTCATCATTTGTTCTTTTCAAAGAACTTGAATCTTGTGTTTTTTAACAAGGAAATTTTTCCCTTCAAAAAATTCTACATTCCTTGCTTCAATAACTGTATTCACGTGTATATCCGTTATCTCTGATTTAAACATAAGACACCTATATGTTGCACTATTTTGAGCATATCCAATGAAAACACAATCAATAGTCTTTTGTCCTATCTTGACCATTTTCGGAGCTAGAACTCAGAGGTTCTTTTTAACTTTGATTCTATGTGTACTTCGCATTTTTCATCAATTGTAGGGATTAATCCTGAATTGACTAGCTTATGCAAAGAATCAAAATTCTCATGTCCTAATTTATCATGCCGTAAATTAGAATATTCCAAGTAATAAACAACTGCCTTATTCTTATTTATTGAAACTTTTCCAAAATTGGCTAAGCAGTTGATACAACAGTAGGGGCTATAGTCATTACATAAGTTTAAATAAACCCTCATACTCATAGCCTTTGCCTACAACCATTCCATTTTTAGTAAGTACAAAAATGCTAGATTCAAAAACCAGCTTGAACCCGTTCTTACTCAACAACAATCCAGATATCAAATTCCTCCGAATATCTGGGGCATGCATTACGTTGTTGAGTGTCAGCTCCTTCCCTGAAGTCATTTTCAGAATCATATTTCCGGTCCCTTCTACCTTCGATACAGAAGTGTTTCCCATGTAAAGGATTTCATCACTTTTTTTATAGATGGTGAGCATGCTTCTATTAGAACATATACGCCGAGTGGCCCCTGTATCCACCCACCACTGCTTTGGATTTCCTACCAGATTGATTTTCGATACAACCACTGACAAGTTGATATCGGTCATATCATTATCCATGTCATCCATCGCATTAGCCTAATCTTTCTTCTTATTTGCATTGCCCTTATCCTTACGAAATCTACATTCTATAGCCTTTTGCCCAATCTTATTGCAGACATAGCAGTTCCCATTAAACTGCTGCTTCTTGTTCTCAGACCCTTTTTACCATTGGCTCGTAGTTCTCCTCTTATTGTTGCTTGGGCCTTGCTCAATCACATTCGCCTTTGAGTCCAAATGCGGAAATCCAACCCTCTTTTGAGAACGACGGTTGTCTTGCTCAATCCTTAATCTCACGATCACGTCATCAAGAGCCATCTACTTTCTCTTGTGCTTCAAGTAGTTCTTGAATTCCCACCAACCGGGTGGCAATTTCTCTATCAAGCAAGCTACTTGAAGGGTCTTATTCATGATCATACCCTCTGCGTGTATCTCATGGATAATGAGTTGGTATGCACCGACTTGATCGATTATATCCTTTGAATCAACCATCTTGTAGTCAAGAAATCTACCTGCCACGTATTTCTTCATGTCAGCATCTTTAGTCTTGTACTTTTTATTCAAGGATGCCCACAACACTTTTGTTGTCGTGATTGGATTGTACACATTGTATAGCGCATCATCCAACCCATCAAGGATGTAGTTTCTGCACAGTAAGTCTGCATGCTTCTAAGCATCTACCGCAGCTAAAATCTGCATATCAGGATCATCACCCAACTCTGGTGAATCCTCCTTCAGAAACCGAGAAAGGCCCAGCATGGTCAGATAGAAGAGCATCTTTTGTTGCCACCTTTTAAAGTCCTTCCCATTGAGCTTCTCAAGCTTCTCGCCATGTCTAATGGGGGTTATAGCAACAAAAGGTGTGGCCCTTGCCACAGTCACAGTTGGCCTAGCCACAGGAATATTTTCCCGTTCGGATATCTCAGTAGATCCACTTCCAGTTAAGGGAACGGTTGGATTATTAAATCCAATAGACTCTCCATAATTCACGTTTCCAGTTTTGGTATCCATTATTGATACTTATATATTAAGTCCAATAACCTATTTAAATAAGTTGCACTTTACAAGAGTCAAGTTAGTCACAGAATAACTTAAAATCACAATTAATTCAAAAGTAGAATTTATAAAAATAAATTGCAACTGGAATATATTCTCATACTAACTTACTGAATATAATTTCAGAAAATATTACAACCACACCAGTCAACCATATAAATATATAGTTAACAATTAAAAGTCTTAAGATTGTAAGAAAAATAATATTGTTAGCTTGTGTGGATTTGTAATGTTGTTAAGTGCACAGAATATATAAATAAACTAAAAAAGATATTTCATATTCATTAAATTGATACAATACACAACCATATAAAAAATTCAAACCGGAATTAAAACAAGATCGAGGCTTGAGTTGGACTCAATGTCCTTAAGACTTTTATCGCCCTTCTACGGTGCTGACAGTTGATAGCGCAAGTTTTCCAGGATACAACGATCTACTTCTTATAATAGGAGTATTCCAAATTATAAGAACTAGCGAACTTGGAAATGTTAAACTCTCTCTCACAAACAATTACGTCCAATATATATTCTATGTGTATCATTTCTCTTTTGGTTATTGTGTTCTCCGTAAAATACCTTCAAGAACAAACATTCTTTTATAATAGTCATGTTTGGGACATAATCATGACACATGTCTTAGTCTCATGATTATACACATCCAAGCACTAACTAAAGCTTTGCCAGCTCTTGCTATTTTAATACGCATGTAATGACATACAATAGCTAGCATCCAAACTTTGTATCAGCTTCGCAACGCAAAACCTTCCACGTGTTGCCGACACATATCACAAAATTCAGCAATTCAATATCAAATGGATGCCAAACATATTGACTTCTCCTCCATAAAATATCAACATGTTTTGTCTTCTTCCTCAATAAAATATTCATTCATCTCCAACACAAAAATTCATAATGTCCATCATGAGTCTGAAATGCAGTCTTGTGGGTGTCACACGACTGTACTTGAATCTGATGATACCCAGATCGGAGAACCAATTTAGAGAAATATTATACGCCATGGAATTCGTCTAGTAGCTCATCTACTGTTGGAATTAGCAACCGGTCCTTAATGGTCACCGCATTGAGGGCTCGATAGTCTGTACAAAATCTTCATGTCTCGTCTTTTGTTTTAACAAGCAACATCGGTGAAGAAAAGAGGCTTTGTCTTGGCTTAATGATCATATCCTTCAAACATTTCTGCCACTAATCGATCAATCTCATTTTTTTGGAAATGGGGATATCGATATGGTTTCACATTAACTAGTGTTATTCCCAGCTGCAAATGAATTGCATGTTCTCGCTCTCAACATGGTGGTAGTCCATGAGGTGTGCCAAAGATTTTCTCAAACATTTGCAACAAAGGCTGTAACTTTGGATTCACAACCACATTTTCACCACTATTCTCAAACACCATAGTTAAGCTAAAACATGCTACTAAGGAACCCATTGAATGCATTCTACGAACACCGTTGTAAGGAATAGAGTCAAGAACTATGGTTGTATCCCCTTTCAACAATACCTCATCATCTTGAACTTTAAACCGCATGGTAGGATTAGAATAATCGTGCACAATCGGTCCAAGGGTGGCCAACCATGATACCCCAAGCACCACATCTGACCTAACCAACGATAACACATGCAAATCTACTTCAAGTTAATACACTTGGCACAACCCTCGCTAACTAATTTTTGTTCATTTCTAACCGATACCGTCAAGTTTGGCGTAGACTCAATAGAAAGATCGAAGAAGTTTGCAATTTGACTCTGCACAAAACTATGAGTACTCCCTCTATCGACTAACACCTGCACAACTACACCATTAATGGTCCCAGAAAATGCAAAGTTGTGGGAGATAAATTACCTGACAGAGCATGTAACGACTAAAGGTTTCTTTTGGGACTATGCATGTAACAATATTAAGTAGTGGGGCCTACCATTAAGCCATATAGGATTATTCCCTCGTACATAGCAACTACTTATGAATTCAAAAAAAAAAAGATAAAGAGACTTGGCCAAAAACGTGATGGAAGCAAACTCTGGCAAGAGTCCTTTTTTTAATATTCTCAAAACAACACCCCCAAAGAAAAAATGCTTATGCATATATTTCTCCTATTTTGTGGTCATAGTATACTAACTTTAGCAAACTGGTGTACGCCGGAAGCAAATCGTTAAGGAGAAGAGATTGTGAACAAGTAGCACGCGTGTCAAGTATTCGAGCTTTCTTTCTCGTAAGACCTCTTTCAAGTATTACTTCTATTATAAATTAATTAGGATTCGAAAACGTGAAGTTAGATATGAAAGAAAACAAGATAAAATCAGTGAGTGACTGATTTCTTTCTTTAAAATTTTATTGGGTTAGGGCTGGAATTGAAGACTAGGAAAGCGTTTGATAATTTTGAAAGTCTAAGGTAAGTGGGGTTATTTTTTGTTCCTTTCTGTTTCTCCCCAATACTACTGGCGAGAATTTGTGTATCCCTGTTTGGATTTAATTCTTATTGTGAAAGAGAATAACGATTGCATTACTAAGATTTAATTTTTCTTTCCTTGAGCTTACTGTTAATCTAGAAATTATTTGGCAAAAGTCTCTGTCCAATTTTCTGAACAATCGATTGGACTTCTAACAAAAAAAAAATTCTCACGGCTCTTCCGTGGTAGAGCCTAATTTAATATGTTGTTTCATGCTTTACATACGTTACGATGCTAATTGTTTAGGTGTTAAACTATGTGGGAAATGATAGAAAGAAAATGGAGTTGGTCCTATTCATTAACTACCACAAGTATGATATCAAAAGCTAGCTCTAGTAGAAATAGTCATATGTACGTGCACTGCTATTTTGTAATCATGAAATGGTAAGAAATGCTTTCATGACATTGCCTTATAATGGTTAGTCTTGACTTTATTCTGCATGTTCTTATGCTTGTCTAGTAGTCTAATCCCCGTTCCTTCTTCCTTGAGTCTCTTGAATACTACCATGAACTTATCTATTCAACGTGATATATATAAATATATATTATGTCTCATCAAGTTGTGAACTTCGCGTGATGTGAATAAGAGTTACTTACACTTTCGCAATGGGATCCCATAACGTGTGCCTGTGGGGGGTCTTGTACCCATGTCGTGTGTGCCTGTGGGGGCCTTATACCTATAACGTGATATTAACGCGATTGACATGTTATAATATAGCCATAACTTAACTTCTGTGATATTTATTTGTTTCTATTGGGAACACTTTGTTTCCATTGACGGTGTATATAACTTGTGACGTGTTCTTTTGGTCTTCACGTGTTAGTCTCAACTATTATTTTCATGGACTTCACATATTTTCGTGTCATTTATTTTGGGGAAGACAATCCCCACTTACTGAGCTTTTTATTTGCTCATTCCTTCTTGTGTTTTCCCTTCTTATCTCTCTTTTTAGATAATAACGAGTAGGCGTTAGGCATTAGTGAATAGCGAGTGGGAGGTTGTAGCAAACTTTTCCGTCTCTACCACAGAATAAGAGTTTAGTGATAGGACACTTACTTTTTATTTAAAATTCTTCACAATGGTAGATTTGCCAATTTGGCAATTTGGATGTACCCGTTTCTTTGAGGTTATCGTTTAAATGATTGGAGTGCTATAGTTTTGATAAATGGTAGATCTTAAATGCTCTGTTATTTTGTTTGATTTGGGATTTGTGTAGCCTTGTGTCCCGAAAAGGGTTACTCTCTTTTGGTTCACGGCGTGTCACGCCCCGAACCCATTTGAGTCCATGTGTTCGGGCGTAACAGTGTTGGTATTAGAGCCAGTTTAGGTTTAAAGATCGCAATACCTTAGTGGGTTGTAGGTAATTTAGAGTATAGTGTGACTTGGGGATTAATCTATATTGTCCACTCTTCTTGTTACTAGTGTGTTTTATTACAACCCGTACTCATGACTCGTGATTGTTAATTATTATAGGAAATGGCAAGAACTAATGAAAACCAACTAGGTGACAATGTTGTGATAGCTGACATGATTTCAAGAGGTCGTAATCTACGTCCTCACCATAGGAATGTGACTACTAGCTCATCTGTTACAGGGCCAAGCAACTCAGTGCCTCAATCAGTTCCCGTCCCACCTCATACCATTTTGACAGTGTCTCAATCTGCACCGCAAGTGGTTAGCGAGATTAACCATCAATTTGTGCCAGTGGTTGCTTCAGTACCTGGACCAGAATCTATTTATGTCTCAACAACCACTATATCCTTGTCAGAGCCACCACCTCAAGTTATACCAGTGGTGTCAACAGAGCTGCCACCTCTAATGTCTGCCCCTGTCCTAACTCTGTAGATAACTTCTATGTCTCAACTTGAACTCACACCGCAGACTGCACCGACTTTACCAACTTACCCAGCTATGCAGTATACATTCATGCCACAATCAGCCATTGCTTCATATTATATGTCAGCTCAAACTGTTCCTCAAGTTCTTGGAATGCAACCAGTTCCCGTTGTAGCCCAAACTCCTGAGAGGCGAAACTCAGATTATGTATCACTAAAAGAGTTCTTAGGGTTGAATCCATTGCACTTCAGTGGTGAGGGTAAAGCTCAATATGTGTATGACTAGTTGTTTTTTGTGGAGAATAATTTTCTGACTTTGGAGTTCAGAGAGGATTAGCAGGTTAGATATGCGACACACGTGTTCATTGGAAGGGCTCTTCAATGGTGGGGATACACCCTAGATAAACTACAGAGATCATACACTTGGCAAGCTTTTCGTGAAGCTCTTATCACTAAATTTTGTCCTCAAGCATTTATTGATCAAAGGGTATCCGAATTTATGAATGTTCGACAAGGGGATTTGACCGTAGAGCAGTATCATGACAAGTTCTTAAGTTTGTCTAGGTATGCACCAGAGATGGTAACTAGTGACTACATCAAAGCAAAGAAATTTGAGTCCGGTTTGAAACCAGATGTTAGAGAAAGGGTGAAGATGCAACAATATCATGAGTTCAAGAAAATATATGAGATAGCCTTAGTGGCCAAAACATATATCCAGGAAAGATAGCGCCACCAGCAAAACTTGACTAATAAGAGAAATGGACACCCGGGAAAGTCTCAATACCATGGCAAACCTGCTGAAAATGCACCCATGAAGCAAAATACTGCACATGTTGGCCGTCCTAAACAACAAGTTATGTGTGATCATTGTACTAATATACATGCTACTGAAGAGTGTTGGCGTGCAAAAGAAGCATGCCTAAGATGTGGTTCTACTGAGCACCGTATTCGAGATTGTCCTCACCTACGTGAGAATCAGCCCGCTGATGGTAAAGCTAACCCTCAAAAGCCAGGCCGACCAGCCTAGGGGCCAGGAAACCGTGCTAGAGTTTTTGCCTTAACGTGAGGTGATGTCTGTGTAGATGATGCTGTAGTAATAGGTATCCTACCTATTTTTCATGAGTACGCACATGTGTTGTTTGACATTGGATCAAAATTTTCATTTGTATCTCCTAGTTTTGCATTGTTATTACCTGTGAAACCAGAGTTGCTAGATATGGATTTGTGTGTAGAAACCCCTGTTGGGGGATCTGTTATGACTAATCTCGTGTGTCGTGACTATGTCATTAAGCTAGCTCATATGGAGTTACATGTTGATTTAGTGAACTTGGGCATGAAAGACTTTGATGTAATCCTTGGCATGGACTGGCTAGCCCGATATCACGGGTATGTTGATTGTTTTGCAAAGAAAGTGATCTTTTCGTTACCTGATGAGCCTAAGATCATATTTGAGGGAAGAAAATCTTCTAAACCCCACATCATTTCGGTGATGAAGACTCGCAAACTATTGGCGAAGGGTTATCAAGGGTTTTTAGCATGTGTAGTGAATTCAAAAGTGAAAGAAGTAAAACTTAAGAATATCCCAGTTGTGCAAGAATTTCCTGATGTCTTCCCTGATGAAGTTCCAGGACTTTCTCCAGACCGTGAAGTGGAATTTGAAATCGAGTTCTTTCCAGGAATTACACCAATATCCAAAGCTCCGTACCGTATGGCCCCAACTGAGTTAAAAGAGCTAAAGATTCAACTACAAGAATTATTGGACAAGGGTCAGATTCGACCAAGTATGTCTCCATGGGGTACTCCAGTGTTGTTTGTCAAGAAGAAAGATAGGAACATGCAATTGTGTATAGACTATCGTGAATTGAACAAAGTTACTGTGAAGAACAAATACCCATTGCCAAGAATCGATGACTTGTTCGTTCAACTTCAAGGAGCTCAAGTATTCTCCGAAATTGTTTTGAGGTCTGGTTATCATCAGTTGAGAGTCCAGGCTGTAGATATTCCGAAGACAGCATTCAGAACAAGATATGGGTATTATGAGTTTGTTGTGATACCCTTTGGTTTAACGAATGCACCAGCGGTTTTTATGGACCTTATGAATCGAGTATTCAAGGCATACTTAGATCAATTCATCATGGTTTTTATTGATGATATATTGGTATATTCAAAGAGCGAGTTTGACCACGAGCAACATTTGAGAATCGTGCTATAAACCTTGAGGGAAAAACAACTATATGCCAAGTTTAAAAAGTGTGAATTTTGGCTATCACAGGTAGTATTTCTTGGTCACGTGATCTCTAAGGGCAGCATATCACTTGACCCATAAAAAGTAGAAGCTGTGATGAGTTGGCCTAAACCTACTACAGTTACTAAGATACGGAGTTTCTTAGGCTTGGCAGGCTATTATTGCAAGTTTGTGAAAAAATTTTCTTGCATTGTCGCGCCTCTTACACGATTGACAAGGAAAGGGATCAAGTTTGAATGGACAGATGATTGTGAGAATAGCTTCTAAGAATTAAAGAAACTGTTAGTGTCTGCGTCAATATTAACCATTCCTCATAGAATTGAAGGTTTTGCCATTTATAGTGATGCATCTCGGATAGGTTTGGGTTGTGTATTAATGCAAAATGACAAAGTGATCGCTTATGCATCAAGACAGCTGAAAGACCATGAGAAGAATTACCCGACTCATGACCTGGAATTGGCAGCAGTAGTGTTCGCTCTAAAGATTTAGAGGCACTACTTGTATGGTATATCATGTAAAATTTATACCGACCATCAGAGTCTCAAGTATCTCTTCACTCAAAAAGAGTTAAACCTCATGCAACGTCAGTGGTTGGAGTTTTTGAAAGACTATGATTTCACTATTCATTAAAGTCTTGGGAAAACAAATAAGGTAGCGGATACATTAAGTAGAAGATCACATGCGAGCATGGCAACCTTGATAACCACCCAAGATGAATTAGTTCGTGAATTTGAAAGGTTATAGGTTGAAGTGGTATCCCGTTCGAGAAGTGGAGTTCTAGCCCATATAACCATGCAATCTACCTTACTTAATCGAATTCGTGGGGCACAACGAAATGATACATTTTTAGAGGCCATGAGGGGTAAATTAGAACAAGGGAAAGAGTCATACCTTCGAATCCACAGTGATGGTACCATGAGGTTTGGAGAAAGACTATGTGTACCCAGTGATCTTGAATTAAAGAAAGAGATACTAACGGACGCTCATAGTTCTCGATTTTCTATACATCCGGGAGGAACGAAAATGTATAGGGATTTAAGAGACAAGTTTTGGTGGAACAACATGAAGAAAGATATCGCAGAATTTGTGGCCAAGTACTTAACGTGCCAAAAGGTTAAAGCAGAACATCAAAAGCCTTCTGGATTACTACAACCACTTAAAATTCCTGAGTGGAAGTAGGATAGTATTTCCATGGATCTTGTAGTGGGACTTCCAAGGACCAAAGAGAAAAATGATGCTATATGGGTAATTGTGGATCGTCTAACCAAGTCAGTTCATTTCTTACCAGTTAGGACAGACTTCAACACTGAGAGGTTGGCTCAGTTATATATTGCCGAGATCATTTGTTTGCATGGGGTACCTAAGGAGGTAGTTTCTGATAGAGATCCGAAGCTTACCTCAATGTTTTGGTAGAGCTTGCAGCGTCACTTGAGGACTGAGCAGAAGTTAAGTACTGCATTCCACCCTCAACCAGATGGCCAAACAGAAATGACTATCCAGACTTTAGAAGATATGTTGAGGGCTTGCGTGATAGACATGGGCAATGATTGGAGTAGATATTTTCCACCTGTGGAGTTTGCTTACAACAACAGCTATCAAGCTAGTATTCAAATGGCATCATACGAGGCTCTTTATGGCAGGAAGTGTAGAACCCCTTTATATTGGGATATGGGGGAACGAAAAGTACTGGAATCTGATCTTCTAGAGAACACTAAGGCTAAAGTGAATTTGATACGAGCAAGACTGAAACAAGCTCAAGATCGTCAAAAGAGTTGGGCAGATAAGCACCGAAAAGAACTTGAACTTCAAGTCGGTGACCACGTGTTCTTAAAAGTTTCACCTACCCGAGGTGTGGTTCGTTTCGACAAACGTAGGAAGCTTAAACCTCGTTTCATTAGACCCTTTGAGATGTTAGAAAGGATTGGTCGAGTGGCCTACCGTATCGTCCTGCCCCCAACATTGGTTGGAATATATGACGTGTTTCACATGTCACAACTTAGGCGGTATGTTTATGATTCAAGTCATGTAGTACCATTCGAAGAGTTGCAAGTTCACAAATATCTCACTTTCAAGCAAGAACTTGTGGAAATTGTTGATCGCAAGGAGCAAGTGCTGAGGCGTCGAGTTATTCCATATGTGAAGGTTAGGTGGCATGATCAAACACCTAGAGAAGCTTTGTGGATGCCCAAATATGAGGCGTGCACCAAGTATCCAACACTCTTTGAATGCCAAGGTTAGTAAAGTTTCGAGGACGACACTTCTTTTAAGGGGGTTGGAATGTAGCGACAAAAGGTTTCTTTTGGGGCCATGCATGTAACAATATTAAGTAGTAGGGTCTACCACTAAGCCATATAAGATTATGCCCTTGTACATAGCAACTGCTTATGAGTTCAAAAAAAAAGATAAAGAAACTTGGCTAAAAACGTGATGGAAGCAAACTCTGGCAATAGTCCTTTTTTTAAAAAATCTTCTCAAAACAACACCCCCAAAGAAAAAATGCTTATGCACATATTTCTCCTATTTTGTGGTCATAGTATACTAACTTTAGCAAACTGGTGCATGCCGAAAGCAGATCGTGAAGGAGAGTAGACTATGAACGAGTAGCACGCGTGTCAAGCATTCGAGCCTTCTTTCTCGTAAGACCTCTTTCAAGTATTACTTCTATTAGAAATAAATTAAGATTCGAAAACGTGGAGTTAGATATGAAAGAAAACAAGATAAAATCAGTGAGTGACTAATTTCTTTCTTTAAAATTCTATTGGGTTAGGGCTGGAATTGAAGACTAGGAAAGCGTTTGATAATTTTGAAAGTCTGAGGTAAATGGGGTTATTTTTTGTTCCTTTCTATTTCTCCCCAAAAACTACTGGCGAGAATTTGTGTATCCCTGTTTGGATTTAATTCTTATTGTGAAAGAGAATAACGATTGCATTGCTAAGATTTAAGTTTTCTTTCCTTGAGCTTACTGTTAATATAGAAATTATTTGGCAAAAGTCTTTGTCCAATTTTCTGATCAATCGATTGGACTTCTAACAGAAAAAAAAATTTCACGGCTCTTCTGTGGTAGAGCCTAATTTAATATGCTGCTTCATGCTTTACAAGCGTTAAGATGCTAATTGTTTAGGTGTCAAACTATGTGAGAAAGGATAGAAAGAAAATGGAGTTGGTCCTATTCATTAACTACTACAAGTATGATATCAAAAGCAAGCTCTAGTAGAAATAATCATATGTACGTGCACTGCTATTTTGTAATCGTGGAATGGTAAGAAATACTTTCATGACATTGCCTTATAATGGTTAGTCTTGACTTTATTCTGCATGTTCTTATGCTTGTTTAGTAGTCTGATCCTCGTTCCTTCTTCCTTGAGTCTCTTGAATACTACCATGAGCTTATCTATACAACGTGATATATATAAATATATATTATGTCTCCTCAAGTTGTGAACTTCGCGTGATGTGAATAAGAGTTACTTACACTTTCGCGATGAGATCCCATAACATGTGCCTGTGGGGGGTCTTATACCCATGTCGTGTGTGCTTGTGGGGGCCTTATACGTGCAACGTGATATTATCACGATTGACATGTTATAATATAGCCATAACTTAACTTCCGTGATATTTATTTGTTTGTATTGGGAACACTTTATTTCCATTGACGGCGTATATAACCTGTGACGTGTCCTTGTGGTCCTCACGTGTTAGTCTCAACTATTACTTTCATGGACTTCACATATTTTTGTGTCTTTTATTTTGGGGAGGACAATCCTCACTTACTGAGCTTTTATTTTCTCATTCCTTCTTGTGTTTTCCCTTCTTATCTCCCTTTTTAGATAATAACAAGTAGGCGTCAGGCATTAGCGAATAGCGAGTGGGAGGTTGTAGCGAACTTTTCCGTCTCTGCCACAGAATAAGAGTTTAGTGACAGGACACTTACTTTTTATTTAAAATTCTTCACAATGGTGGATTTGCTAGTTTGGCAATTTGGATGTACCCGTTTCTTTGAAGTTATCGTTTAAATGATTGGAGTGCTACAGTTTTGATAAATGATAGATCTTAAATGCTCTGTTGTTTTGTTTGATTTGGGATTTGTGTAGCCTTGTGTCCTGAAAGGGGTTATTCCCTTTTGGTTCACGACGTATCACGCCCCGAACCCATTTGAGTCCATTTGTTCGGGCGTGACAGGGCATTCATAGAAATTTCGGGCATAGAATTCAGCTCATCTGTCTATAATTGCTCTGCTAATTGTTCGTCAGTGTCAACCTCGCCATCATCATCACAATCTAACAAGAATAGTTGTGGTTTAGTTTTGCACCTGTGTCCAGGCACAAACTTCTCATGGCAATTATAACATAGATTTTTTTTCCCTTCTGAGCTGCATCTCCATAGGCGTTAGTTTTTTTTTATGGTAAATGACGTGGTTTTATGGGTTAATTATTTGGACATGGTTAAAAACTTTGGACTGATTGATGTATGGGTTTTGGGCTATGTGTGTGGCATGGCTTGTGTATGAGCTAGGTGTAGATGTCCAACGGCCCTTGTCCATTTTTTGCATATAACGCCTCTTATCAATTAATTTTGACTCCTGCAACTTAACAAGACCCATTGCCTGTGACAACGTAACGGGTTGTAATGCCATGACCTCTGAACGAATCTCGGGTCATAATCTCGTCACAAAGCAACTGATTAAAAATGAAGGTGGAAGGCCCACTGTCCGATTAACCAATGTTTCAACCGATGATGACTGCGTTAATTTTGATAATGCTCCTTATGGATCTTCAAACTCGAAAGGCCCGAAACGTATCTTAAATGCTCGAATAAACTATTCCCAATTGGGAAATTGCCTATTACGATACATCCATTGAAACCAAGGGAGAGCTCGCCCATCCATATGAAATGAAGCAATTAATAAACGTTGGTCATCGGGTGTGTAATGATAAGAAAAAAACCTTTCAGCTTTAAAAATCCATCCGCTTGGATCGTCCTCATCAAACCAATAGCTTGTAACATCGGGGAAAGATTGGGTATTGGCGGCAAATTGCTCATCGTCGGAATCCATTGTTGAGCTGGTGGTGAGAACCTAGCCATGGTGGTAACCGGAGGAAACCCCGCCAATCCAAGTGTTGCTTGCGGCATTGGGGCTGGAAACTGAACTCCAAAAGGCAGAGTAAACCCCAGTTGGAACTGTCGTGGTTGGAGAAGGTGTAGGAGCTGTAGTTTGAACACCCAATGAGAATGGAAAACCCGACGGAGCCGTTGGCGAAGACTCTGCGGATACCCCACTTCCCACCGGTAGCTATTGGTCTGATGCCTTCTCCGTAAGTAACAGAGACTGGAGATCAGCTCATTTATAGACTGTTGTTGAGCATCAAGCCGCTGTGTGGTCTCATCGACTTCTTTTGGATATTATGGAATATAGAGTCAATAATAGGATCGAGCTCAACAGAGCTTGCAAGCTTTCATTAATAAACAGAGTTTTTTTTTTTTTTTTTCGAATAATAACTTAGAAATTTGTTATTTTTAAATTATATTATATACTTTATGTTGTCAATTATTTAAACGCGATGATGGTGATAATGAGTATGGTATATGTGAATAAAAGTTAAAAAAAAATTAAATCTTAATTACACTGAAATTGATAAATTTTAAAGTTATCTGAGCACTTATGGTGGCTATGGTAACGTTGTAAGCATGTTATATACACTTAGCCATGAGATACATTGTGAGATGAAGGGAAAAAAATATAAAAATAAAAACAAGGTGTGATGAGATTGCAAATAGCGTCACATGTTTCTTTAACACTGATATAGTAATTCATCTTTTCTCTAATTTTTGACCAAAAAAAAAAAGGGGGAAGAATCCTAAACAAAAGTCATCCATCTCTTTATTAATTAAAACGTGAGGCATATATTTCTTTTTATTAAAAGTTCAAGGGGCCGGGTCTGAGCAAAATTAGCAACAATGGTCTATTTTCTCGTACTCTTTGTTTATTTTTATATTTAATTTACAATTTTACCCTTATTTTTATAGAAAAGTTAACGCAAGGGTTTTTTCTCATATTTCAAAAGGTGTGGGGAGTAAGGTTTCATTTACCAAAAGTGTAAGGGGTGTAACCAAAATTAACGTTAAAAAACTAGTGGCTTTTCGAGGTGTTGTAGGCAATTATTCATATAGGTATTTTCTATCAAATTATCCCATTAATCATAAATCCAAAAATTATATTATTAAGCCAAAAGAAATATTGTAGCAAATACAAGCAAGATTAGATACATCAAAAGAAACATACATAAATATGAAGCTTAGGTTGATCTATAAGTTTTTGGAGGAAGATGATTTTGAGAGACTACATGATAGAGCATGCAGTTAAAATGACACTTGCAACATCGACAAGATCCGAAACATTCTGTGCAGCATCAGCGAAATCCAAACCGCTCTGTGCAGCATCAGCGAAACCCAAACCGCTCTGTGCAGCATCAGCGAAACCAAAACCGCTCTGTGCAGCATCAGTGAAACCAAAACCGCTCTGTGCAGCATCAGCGAAACCCAAACCGTCCGGTGCAACATCAGCAAGACTCGAACCCTGCCGTGCAATATCAGCAAGATTCGAACCTTGCTCTGCAAAATCAGCAAGACTGGTACCATGATCTGCAACATCAGGAAGACTAGAACCATACTGTGGAAGATCAGAGCCAGCTGTTCCAACGTCGCCACCGATGTCCATTAGAAGACTTGGATCAGCGCTTCCAAGTCCAAGGGCATCTCCATCTTGTCCAAGACCAGTAATAGAGCTTCCAATACGAGACGCAAGCTTAGTAACCTTTACGTGACTCGTCACATGAGTACCCTAAATGCATGATTAGGAAGAATATATTAATTAATTTAGAATATTTATGAACGTGGAAATAAAAATTCCATAAAGTTTACATCATTGCCACTTTGCCATTAAGTTCAAATAATGAAAGGAATTAAAAACTAAAAATTTTAAATTGTTAGGGAGTGGTTTTTTTATTATTTATTATTTTCAATAGACATGAAATTTTGTAATAATGCACTTAATAGAGGAATTAGAGCAGCTTGGTTACTTGGTTCTCGATTGATATTCAGTAAAGAGACCGAGCTTTTTTTTTTTTTTTTTTTTTTTTTTTTGGCTAAGCCAGTAAGTTTCATAACATTAAAACACCAAATCAAACAAATACAAGGAAAGCAACTCCAAACAAACTGAAGACTAACCTAATAAAACATTTAAGTTCCAATAGTTACAAAGGGTTCTATTGTTGAGAACATTTCTAAACTGTTTACCAGTAAGCATTTTGAGTCTAACATCGTCACGAATCATTGCCACAATTTGGTCCTCCGTTGTAACACCATTTCCAAAGAGGCGACTATTGCGCTCCTTCCAGATGTGAAAAATACAGGCAGGAAAAACAATTTTGAGCAAAAGTGCCTTCAAACTATCTTTCCTACAATTCCTCAAGATTAAATGCAAGGCCCTGCTCCAATGAATACTCCCAACGCTGGCCAAGGCAAATTTTATACTTCTTCTCCAAATACGCCTGCTAAAAGTGCATTCAAAGAATATGTGATCTCTAGATTCCATACTCATATGACACAGTTCACATTGACTCTGAACATTCAAACCCCAACTCAAAAGTCTGTCTTTTGTTGGGAGTCTATCCAAGATGGCAAGCCACGCACAGAAGCAATGTTTTGGTATTCTTGGGGTCTTCCAAATAAGAAAATCCCAATCAACTTTACTATGCTTATCTCGGATGAATTCCCAAGTCTTCGCAGTTGAAAATTTACCATTGATACCCGCAAGCCAAGTAATCTGGTCAGTAGTTTGAAATGGAGAACAAAGCAAACTATCATTCAGAAAACCCAAGTTTCTCGGCCATCTCCAGTCACCATCCCTGATGATTGTATCCACTTTGCAATGTTTGCTAAGTCTGGAAGCCTCCATACGTCTCCAACCCACAAGATCAGCCAATTTTCCCCGCGGGTGCCACCAATCCCACCACAAGAAAGTGTTCTTTCCATTGCCAACTCTATGCCGAATAAGGTGATAAGCAGTTTCTCTAACACTCAAAATCTTTCTCCATGCCCACGATGCATCTCTAGGAATATCAACTTCCCAGACACATTTGTTTTTCAGTAGCATTATCTTTGACCACTCCCCCCACATGGAGTTCGTATCAGAATACATTAACCAGAATTGTTTCAAAATGGCAGTCAAACTCACATCTTCAAGTTTTCTCAAACCAATTCCTCCTTCATCAGTTGGCCTACAAATCAACTCCCATGCTACCTTTGGGATAGTTTTAGAGTTTTCCTTCCTACCCCACAAAAACGTAGCAAGTTGATTCTTGACTAAGCGGATAACACCTTTTGGGAGGACAAAAATACTACACCAAAAGTTATAAATACTGTACAGCACAGATTTCACAAGAATAAGCCTACCTGCAAATGAGAGCCAAACATTCGTCCAATGCTTAATGCGAGTAATAATTTTTCCACAAAGACTCTCACATTCTTGCCTCCTGATTTTACCCGTAACAAGCGGGACACCCAAGTATCTCACTGGAAGCTGACCTTCTTGAATGTTGAAAATATTGCAAATGGCCTGCTTAATGGCATCTGGGACGCCTGAAAAAAAGATTGCGCTCTTTTGAGGACTGACTTTCAACCCAGACATCTGAGAAAAAAGATTGAGTGCTTCATTGACACAAGTAGCCGAACTAGTATTAGCTTTGAAGAAAAGGAGTAAATCATCGGCAAAGCTAAGATGAGTCATCTTGAGCTTGGAGCACTTTGGGTGGAAAGAAAATTCTTTTTTTTGTGCTGTGTGCTTAAGTATGCTACTTAACACCTCCATAGCGATAACAAACAGATAAGGCGAAATGGGATCACCTTGCCTGAGGCCATTAGTTCCTTTGAAATACCCATCCAAATGCCCATTGATTGCCAAAGAGAACTTTGTAGTAGAGATACACATACTGATCCAGCTCACAAATTTGTGAGGATAACCAAACGCTCTTAAAACCTTCAGGATAAATTCCCACTTCACAGTGTCATAAGCCTTTTTAATATCCACCTTAAGAGTACATTTTTTGCTTGAATCATTCCTCCCATACCCTTTCACAAGATCCTGAGCAATCAAAACATTTTCCATCATTCTCCGTCCTTCAACAAATGCCGTTTGACAAGGGGAGATCACTGAATT
This sequence comes from Ehretia macrophylla, assembly GCA_037974665.1. Lineage (NCBI taxonomy): Eukaryota > Viridiplantae > Streptophyta > Magnoliopsida > Boraginales > Ehretiaceae > Ehretia > Ehretia macrophylla. The sequence continues at coordinate 53,250,344 of CM075777.1, read as the reverse complement.
AAGGCTTCTTTTCAGTCTGTTTGCAATAACCTTTGAGAGACATTTATACACTGTGTTGCAACATGAGATTGGGCGAAAGTCTCCCACAGAAGTAGTGTTTTCAACCTTTGGGATAAGAGTGATAATAGTAGCATTTGCTTCACCCAACAGCTTACAATCCTCCAGGGCTGATTTGATTGCAGTGCAAACCTCTTGGCCAACAATGTTCCAGGCATTCTTGTAAAAAAGAGATGAGTAACCATCCGGTCCTGGGCTCTTGTCATCATGTATACTCCACATAGCTGCTTTAATTTCTTCATTCGTAATTGGCTCTATGAGTCTAGCCGCTTCCTCAGAAGAGATTGATTTATTCAGTAGGGATTTGAGGCTGTTCTCTGAAATTGGAGATGTGTCAACAGTGTTACTACCCAGCAAAATGGTGAAATGATGAACAATTTCTGCACTGATGTCCTTTTCTGATTCTAACATTCTGCCTGTATCTGAAATAAGTCTCTTAATCGTGTTAAAAGACTTTTTTCCCTTGATAACCTGATGGAAATATTTTGTGTTACAGTCCCCTTCTTTCAACCACCTGACCTTTGCTTTTTGTTTCAAGCAATCCTGCTCCCTTTGTTTAATAGTCTCAATCCTGTTAGAAAGCTCTTTCTCCTTTCTCAAAATAGGATCAGAGATGTTGCCATTGAGGATGGTAATTTGCACTTGTTCAAGTTCCTTTCTAACAACCTCAACTTGATCTTCCAAGTTCCTGAAATGGGTTTGATTAAACTCTTTTAAAGCAATCTTCAATCTTTTCTGCTTTTGGTACAGGATGAACATAGGGGTCCCAAGCAGCGGAACATTCCAGTTATTAAGGACCAGCGGTAAATAGTCTTCGTGCTTGATCCAAGCATTATAAAACTTGAAAGGTTTGGGCTTCTGAGTGACCACCGTGGTGGTGCTAATAAGGATCGGACAATGATCCGAAGAGCCGGGGGCTTCCACAGTAACAGCAGACAGGCTAAAAACATGATGCCATTGGGCGTTGACTAATGCTCTATCGATTCTACTTGCCCGAAAACCCGCTCCTGAACCCTTATTACTCCAGGTGAAAAAAGGTCCAGTATAGGAATGCTCATACAACTCAGAATCTTCAATGCATTTTCCAAACTCAATAGCTCCCTGCGAAAGACAGTTATTACGCAACCTTTCCTCATGCCTAACAATCTCATTAAAGTCACCAAGAACGCACCAAGGTGAATCTGCAACGGAAAGTTTCCAATCCTCCAGCTTTCTCCACAAATCCCTTCTACCATTACTTTCATTCAGACCGTACACAAAAGTGGCAAAAAACACTTCCCCATTACTCCGATTATGAATCGAACAAAGGATAGCTTGCTCGCAAGAATCAACTTCAACGACATTAACCTTACTCTTATCCCATAAAACCCAAATCCGACCCCTAGGAGACCATCTATAATTATGAATAATTTCCCAGTTATGAAACTTCCTCAACAGGATACCCTTCATACTATTTTCCTTAACTTTAGTTTCCAGCAGTCCCATCACACAAATACGTTTAGACTTCATGAAAGTATTTACATCACTTTGCTTCAGGGGGTCGTTGAATCCCCTGATATTCCAAGCTGCTAAATTAATCATTTGGGGGGTCAAGCTTAACCACAGCTGGGGAATCCCCTACATGGTCAGAGGTGCCCTTCTCTTTATTAACCAACTGCGCTACTACCTGATCAATTTCAGTACCCTCTTGATCCAGTGCTGCGAAATTATTTTGGATAGCAATCTGTTCTTTATCCCTCGGTTGACTCCCAACCTTACTTTTACTACTGCTTGCAGCATTAGACTGAGTTGGCCCATTCTTATTCCTGTTAACTACTTCCCAGTCCTCCTCATGGCCCTCTTTTGCTTCTTTAGCTTTTCCTGACTCTGCCTCCGCTACAATTCCTATTCCTTTCCCTGACTCTACCTCCTCTATAATTTCTTTACCTTTCTCTGATTCTTGCCACACCTGTTTAGTGTTTCTACATCTCTCCTCCATATGTCCAACCTGCTTACACATTTTGCACACCAGTGGAAGCCAGGTATACTCAACCTCCACTTCCACTGAGTTTCCACCACCAAGATCCAAAGGAACAATGGCTGGAAGGTCCTTATAAAGGTCCACTTCTATACAGACACGGGCAAAACCCAGACGCGTTCTAGATTCAGTAATTGAATCCATCTGAAGGGGATTACCTATGAAGCTAGAAATAAGACTTAAACCTTCCGACGACCACATTTGCACTGGAACTTGCCTTAACTTAACCCAAATTGGGAAACTATCAAGTCTGAACTTTTCCAACTTAACATTTGGCTGCCATTTCCTAAGAAACAGAGGTCTTCCTCCAACATGCCACAATTGCTCCAGCACTGCATTACTCTGCTTTATATCAATAAACTTGAAGATATAAAGGCCATCTCCATATGTCTTAATTATCACCTTGCCGAATTGTTTCCACTGTGCTTCTATAGTGTACTGAACCAGTTGGAACGGTGGAGGTCTACCTAAAAACTGTCCTACCAAGCAAGATTCCCAGTAGGCTTTTCCATCCTCCAGAATTTTATTAGGGACAACAACTTTCCCATTGGTAACCGAAGGTTTCTGATACTCAAGTTTCAAAGGTTTACAAATTGAACCTCCAAACATAGAACTCCAACTTCGGCCATTGCTTGTTATAGGGGAGGTAACCACCGGGGTCTCTCTAACCTGGGAAGGTTCAAAAGAAGACTCACCTTGGCACTCTTCACTTCTTAACTCACCTTCTTCCATGGCCGAGCCACTAGAAAGTGGGGGAAACTCCTCGCTGGTACCTCGGGAATTTTCCTTTGAGTTTTGCATCAGAGGAGATACTTTAGCCGGTGATGGCGGATCCAAAATTGCATTTTCAGCAACCACATTTGCTCTTATGGTTACCTCTGGTGAGCTAGCAGGAGATGACAGAGGTGTAGAAATACACCTCCCTCGACGGTCCGATGCATCAGACGGAGAAGACTGCAGCTTCGAGGGAGAAGTAGCATTCTTCGTTGGCTGAGCTTTAGTTGGAACGCTGGGTTTTTTACGGGCCATGGCAGACCCAACAAAAACCAAGATGGAGCTGTGGGACAGGTGTGGTAAGTGTTTGGGCAACTAGATCTGGGCTGAAATGGTGGCGTAGTTGGTGGTGGTCAAAGCTGGTGAAGGTGGTGTTTAGAGAGAAGGGAGAGAATTTTCTCTCTCTTCCATTTGGCGTTCCAGGAATTAATAAGAGTTACGATTAAACAATTACTTGGTTGATTAGCCAAAAACTTTTGGTAACTATTGTATAGATTTTTGCGCTTGAACAATTACTTGGTTGATTAGCCAAAAAGTTGAAAAGAAAAATCAATGGCACTTTCAAGTATAAACCACTCACAAATTTCCTTGCACAGCGAACATTAATTTAAATTTAAAAATGGAGCCGTCGCAGAAATTAAACAGACACTGTGTATATATATATATATATATAAATATATATTTTGGTTGGGTAAGTAATTTGTTGGAAACCAAAGGAATTTGCTACTGTGCGAATACCGCACAGTAGCGGCTGTGAAATAAACAGGTGGGCCCCACTTACCTGTTTATTTCACAGCCGTTATTGTGCAGTTTCCGCATAATAGATGGACTTGAATCCAAAATCAAATGTACAGTACGTATCAAAGGAGAAAATCAAAGGATAAATGACTTAACACCACTATGTTATGTCAAAAGAATATAATACCCCTTGTATTTTATACATAAGCTAATTATTCCTCTCATATATTTTTAAAATGTAACTGAATATCCTCTATACTTTATAAGTAAGCTGATTATTCTCATATATTTTAAAAACGTAACTGAATACTCCTATATAAATTTAAAAACATAGTTCAATACCCCCTCCGTTAGAAAAATCGACTGACTTGCAAATATTACTGATATTTAACACATTACATCACAAAGTATTTTAATTTTGGACCAAAATATCCCTATTTTGGTCTTTAAAACTTTGAGTGAACGTTGAAGCACATCAACGTTATTGTTAAAGGTGCTTGTTCGCTACTGTGGTATTGTGGTGTTGCGGAAAATCTCCTCACTTAACTATCAAAATGAACGATTTATCTAACGGAGGCAGATATTCAGCTACCTTTTTAAAAAACACACGGATTATTCAGTTATGTTTTTAAAACATCAGGTAATTAACTTATTTATAAAATACATAACACACGGATTATTCAGTTATGTTTTTAAAACATCAGGTAATTAACTTATTTATAAAATACAGAGGGGATATTAAGCTACGTTTTTAAAACACAGGGGGGTAATCAACTTATTTATAAAATATAGGGGGGGGGGGGGGGGGATGCAAAGATCATAAGTGTCGCTGCCTTTCATATGACATTCAACGCATGAAAAATATATACTACCCAATGGAATAGAGCAACCACCGCAAATGAGCGTGGTTTTCTGCTTAATGATATTTGGTCCGATACTAAGACCAGCGCTTCCGGTGCTATCACCACCCTGTACAAAAGTATAATTAGCAATTGGGCATTAAATTTAAGACGAAGAACAATTGCAAGACTTAAACCTGCAATCAACCGTCTTGGTTAGGAAGCATATAGTAATTAAGAATCGACCTCATTTTATCATCCGTTTATCACCACTATCTGGTTGCTTAGTTGTTATATATACTAAAATAATAAACTATTTTTTTTATTTTTATATTCTTTCAGCATGTTAATTAAATTTTTACATAAAAGATGTTAAATGGATAATAAAAATAAAGTGACATATTGAAACCTTTTTTAGAATATGTATACAACGGACGAAAAAACTAGAGTAGAGTGAATGAATTCTTGAACTCTTTGAGTTTGAAACTAAATGTCAAATGATATGCCACCTTAGTTTCACTTAGATTATGTATGTACCAAACAAGGCCACACTGTCATGGAGGACAATCCTCACCCTCATACCCTTGAATAGGCCCCATATTCTTCATCTTCTTGGGGGCTACGCTTTAAAACATTTTTTATTTTTTGTATTTTAATCCTTTAACACTTTTATTTTATTGCAGAGTTGAGTTTAGATAGTTATTTGGACACACCCGGGAAGAAATTTGAATCCGTCCCGGAGATTATTAAATCTACCCGGGCTAGTACTATTGACCTGTTTGGGCTATTATTGGACCTTTTTTAATGGCTATTATATCTGTTCGGACAATTGAATGGGGCCAAATTGCGATTGACATAAACTAGCTAGGGACAACTCAAATGGGCATGAAAATAGATTCATCGAATTACCTTTCTGTTTGCATTCTGATCCGCTACCAGGTTTCTGTAAATTTGAAGCAGATGAATGTTATCATACAGGGATTTATGAATATGATAATTGAACTTCCCTTTCTGGTAACAAACAGTGCAAAGATCATACGAGTTGCCGCCTTTCACATGGCAGTCAAGGCAGGAAAAATATTGCCCAACCAATAGAACCGAGCAACCACTGCAAAACAGCGCGGTTTTGTGCCTGATGAGATAGTAGAAAGGAAGAGCTTCATAGAAATCCAGGTTTTTATCAAAATTTGAGTCTAATTTCTTGAACAACTTTGTTAGTTCATTCTGCCTTGATTCGTTGTAATCTACTTGCTTGAGTGCCACCAGGAACTCACTGGGGCATATTTTTCCATTCCTGTCCGCATCCATTTGATTGAAAAACTGTTTGGCTATTTGCTGTTGATCTGCATCTGATCTTCTATAGAAAGCAACTGCAGCTTTTCTCATGTCTTCCATCTCTCTCCCTCTTCCTTTTTTTTTTCTCACTCTCGAAGCAATGTATGCGTATCTTCTTACATTTAGCTAGGTGAATTTATAGTCATGTGGCTAATCTTTAATTAGCAAATTAGTCTTTTCTGAGAAACTTCTTTGAAAATACTTATTACTATTTAAGAAGCTGCAGTATCATTTTGAAGATTCAAATGCCAATCACATTGATGTTTTTTTTTCATATCGTTTTCTCAACTTTCAAAGCAGTTTTCTTTTACTCTGTCTAAATTCGAACTTATTCATTTAATTAAAAGCAAAACAAAACCACAATAACAGACTTGGACACACTTCCGTGGCATTATTTTATAGTTACAACATGTCTCTTTTCTGGGAATGAAAATTTTCATTTTATTCTTGTTATTTGGAGTCGAAGCTCTTTAATATATCGTTTCATCGGGGAAAAGAAAAAGTCCAAGATCACTATCTAATTTATTTTAAGTCAGTCCAAGATGGACAAAGTCGACTGCAATATACTTCCAACACCACTTGAAGCAGCAGTATGCGAAGACGTCAAAGTGTTTGAATTGCACAAAGAAAAGGAAAGGAAAGTAAGATAGAGGAAGAAAAACAAAGGAAAGGAAATGAACTGAAATGATTTTATAAGTTTTTGTTTGGATTAGAGAAGAAAATTAAAGGAATGGATAATTTTAAATATAAAATTACTTAAATATTATTTTTATTTTTATAACCATTGGATATAGAGGGATAAATAAAATAAAATAAAATAAAAAAACTTAGTATACGTTGCCTTTACCCCTCCAAAAAATCCAAATTTGAAAGGATTACAAAATTCTCCTCATTAAAAGAAATTGCGAGATTTTAAAATCCTTTCATAGCCTTTCCATTCCTTAAAATTACAATCCAAATAAAGGGAAGGATTTCTTATTCTCTCTCCCTCGTTTCCTTTTCTTTAAAATATGTAATACAAACAAAGTGTTATAGTCAAGTCCGCGCACACACAGACACGTACGCTTATAAAGTCAAGTACTTGTTTTTATCACTTGCCATTTGACCTAATGATCTGAATCTTATTTTATATACAAGAGATTTTGAGATCTATTATCGTGTATAATATTTTATAATATTAAATATCTTTGAGACTCTCTTAAATTTCAAAAAGAAAAATTCATTGATTTGATCTTTCCTACTGAAATAAATGACACGCGCTTCGTGACTTCACCCTTTGTTACCAGTTCTTTTGTTGGATCATATATACTTACATACATATATACATTCATGCATATATATATATATATATATGTCTTGATGCTAACAACACAAGCTTAAACACCTATATGAGTGTATGTGTGTGTGTGCGCGCGCCATCCTATAAGATTTTTACAGCGAAACCGTCCTATTAGATTCAGTGGCGGTCCCAGGGGGGACCAACCTCTAGTCAATTTTAGTGGCGGTCCCAGGGGGGACCACCCCCAACCTCTAATCAAAAAAAAAAAAAAAAATTGAGTACAAATTTTTTTTTAAAATGCATTTGATCTCTCTCCAACGTCTAACAGTTAATCAAATTTTTTAATAATTAATGTATATGTATATATAGCTAAATAAAAATTTTTATATTTATTTATATTTAAAATATTTGTTATCATTATTTTTTTTAAAAATACATAATCAAATTTTTTTAATTAAATTTTAACACTCCTAATACTAATTTTTTGAACCCTGTCCTTAATTAGATTCAAGTCATCGGTAATTTCCCTATCATCTACATTACAAATTCCTAAAACGGAAAATTTGTGTGAAGTCCCTATTATTCACAATTAATCAAAATCAATTTACGAAATCGTCAAAGCCTATAATACGTCCCACTATACTCAACTCCTCGTTTTGTTCCCTCCTGCTAAAATAAATGACACACATTTTGTTCCTTCCTACTAAAATAAATGACACCCATATGCATGCATACAAAATATAACTAGGGTTAATCATGTAGTAAAAAAAAGACTTAAGTAGTTATTTTTTATGTCTACAATACTAGTCTTATCTGCAAGTCCGAGGTTCTGAATTCGGAGTGTGACAAAATAGTATCAGAACAAGTCACTAGCCGACACTGTAACTAAGTATTATGCGGGACAAAGTGTGCTACACTAAAAAAACGGTGGGAGCCATCTCTTGAACACATAGGAGCCACTTCTAGAATCATTTATCACCTGGTTGGTCCTGAGTGTGTGCGCCCTAACAAGAAAGTCAGATCTTTAACGGGAGGTGTATGTGACATCCCACATCGGTAGAATATAGTGTATTCCTTAACGGGGGGTGTATGCGGCATCGCATATCGGTGAAATATAATGTATTTGTGTGGTTTATTATAAGTGAATATTGTGAGTATAAAGTATAACTTAAGTTAATCATTTTAGACCAGTAAAAAAAGGGTTCAAGTAGTCTGCGGGTCTGAAATTCTATAACACCAATCTCGCCTGTAGATCTGAAATTTTAGACTCGAAGTGTGACACACGTGTATAATTAGATGGTGGAATGACCAAGGCCAAATTGAAGTTGTTGCCTACTATATTTGGTTGGATGTAAAAGTTGAGAAGTATATCTAATGAAAGTAAAATTGGATTCGAATATATTTTTTCACATATTTGGTTAGGGAAAAGATAGAGGAAAAGCTACGTCACTTTTTTAATGGGTCCTTGTACTGAACCTGAATTTTCGAGTCAGATATCATTCTTATGTAACTATTATTCCGGTTAAATTTAAAAAGATATGAATATTAATTCTTCTTGACAATGAATATTAATTCTTAAATCCATAACAGGACGCCATAGAGGACGGTCGACAAGTCGAGCTCGAGGCTGCCAAGTTGAAATATCAAATTTTCTCGCCAATTTTTTCCTAATTAGAAAAGTACAAAAAGAGCGTAACTTTGCTGAGCAACTTGTCAACTTGGTTAGAAATGCCTCCAGGAGGATGAAGATAAAGAAATTAAGTTGCCTCTCCAAGTTGAACTTGATTCGAAGGTTTTGACTATGGTCAAAGTTGACAACTTTGACCATATCTCCTTATTTTTCTTTAGATTTAGATCCTTGAAGGATCCTCCAATTATCATTTAGAGAGTAACACATCACTTGCATTTAGACTTACCGATTAAATTGGTGCCACTTCCCTAATCACAATACTTACCAAGAAATCAACGTAGTATATCGTACTAAAACAATTAATTTAAGAAAAAGATGTTAGGAAAAATGTCTTAAAAGCCAATAAATTGTATTTCTAGAATTATGAATAATGTATTATTTAATTTATTAAATCATTTAATGCGGGCAATTTATTTATTTATTAACATGTTTTAATTAAATACATAAAAGTCCTTAGAACATTATTTATAGATTCTATCCTGAGGAATAAAGATACGAGTGACATAATCTATATTCACAAATATGTTCTAAAAGTTGTCTTCGATCATAGGATAAATTAATTGGGCGTTAGTTTATCTGGATAGATCGAATTACAGTCTACTAACCAAATAATATGAAATATTAGCTTGAGTGATTAGTCTCATATCTTTATAGTAAATGTATAAATACTTGTTACGAACAAATGACTAGACTTGACCACAAATACAATGAATTACATGGAATGTCAATAATTTGTTGTATTATGTAATCATGCAGTTAATCCTTAGGCTTGAGACACCACGGTTATCTCATGATTAGAAATATCATAATTTGCTGGTGTAATTAAGCTAGTCCTAATCACGGATTAGACAATGTATTCAGTGGTTATAATTTATTTCGTCATGGAGATATGTGCGTGTAGATACGGGAACTGTCAATTAGGAATCTTATGTGATCTATTAATTAAGTAACTAGATTTCCTTGGCCAAGGTAGAATAGTGGAAGTTGTTCCACATATTATTCATTAGTTACTAATTAAATAGATTTTGGCATATCATCGAGTAATAGAGTTTAACGACCTAATCCATGACTCTAGCCCGATCGGGATAATTAAGTCATTAGGATTCGATTGCATAGAAATTACTAAATGGGTTCGTATACTTGCACTTCATCTTTAATTGGGTAATTGCGATATACTGCTAGGTATCATTCACGATTTGCAAATTAATTAGAATGAGTTCTAATTTAATTAATTAGTTGAATTAATTATTCGCTACTAATTAATTATGAATCCAAAAGGTCACACACAAATAGAATTTACAAATTAATTAGATTAGATAAAAGATTAAATTAATTTTAGGATCATCCTAATATTAATTTAATTGGGCTCGTAGTGATTGAATAGTGATCTGGTTATTATGAGGCCCAAGATTGGTTAATTAAGACCAGTCAATATATAACCCTAGGTCATGTGTGTCTCCTATATATTGTAGTATTCTAACAGTTAAAGAGCTAACACAATTTTCTAAAGTCAGAATAAAATATAGAATTTCTTTAGAAAAAATCTAGTGGGGGTGAAATCTAATTGACAAGCGCGGATTTTGTGTGGACTAATCTTGGAGGCTTCACGCATAGGAAGCTCATATTAGATTCTACCGTAATTTTCGCGTTAATAAGTAATTCTAAACTACATATTAAATTTAATTAGATTAAATTTATTGCGTAATCTTTACCCACCCCCACCACACACCCCCAACCCGTCACCCCCCATACTCAGCCCCATCAGCACCCCCACGTTGCCCCATCCCAACCCTTACATTCTTTTTGCAATGTTATATATATGTGTGTGTGTGTGTGTGTGTGGTGTATATATATGTGTAGGTGTATTTTTTGTGTGTATATATATATATAACAAAAGAGAAAAAGACAAAAAAAGAGAAACGAAAAAAGATTGAAGGTATTTACATCTTTTTCAAGAAATTCGTTAAATATGACTAATTTTTTAACGATAGGGGGTATTGTGCACTCTTAAAAAATACAGGGACTAGTTCAGAAATTTTTTAAACTATAAGGGGTATTGTGCACTTTCACTAAAGTACAGAGGGGTCTGATGTAATCCGTATTTTGATACCATACGTACTTATATAAAAAAATCTCATAAGAATTGAATAATTGTTTAAATCAAATTTAACATGTTTTTATTAAACATTGCATATATATAAATCTATAGCTAAAAAACATATATAAGGGATGGGACAGAAAATTTGTCAACTTTTCAAAATTTGTGAGACTTGAATTTGAGTTTAAAGATCTCCTAAAAAAATAGAGAATCTCCTAGTGGAGCTGTTGGAACTATTTGATACCAACATCTCCCCTAAATATAGAGGATTGTAAGATATAGAGGAGCTATTGAAAAGGACCATAGCCACAAAAGGAATGCTTTTATGATTAAGGAACGCTTTCAACCCCCATAGTAACATTTCTTCTACCCCTAAATCTTAATAGCCTTCGGTAGACTCCTTGAAAAATTCTCTTATCGTTCTGGTTTTGCCTCTAGAATGGATCTCTTTAATTGAGATTGATTAAGGTTAGTGAAGCAAGAGCTCAATAATTGGAAGGATAGAGGAGAAGAGCTTAGTTGTAATGTAAGATGGATTCAAATGGATAGAAGCATATATGCATTAACCAAAATAAGTCCAATTTAGATAAGTCCAATTTGTATAATGAATTTTTTTTTTCTAGATAATGAATTGAATTTGGATTAATTTGAACTCACACCACAATAAGTCCAATTTGAGCCAAAAGTCAATGGCTTCCAATAAATAGCCTTTTATTGCCTTACAAGAGATGGGAAAAACCTAACCACATAAAGACTACCGTCATTGATTATCCCTCCAGATGCACTAACTACCCTGCATCTAACCTTTACACTTTATTATGTCTCATCTTACTTAAGTTTTTAAATTTTATAAATACTGACTCGAATATTGAAGCATCTTTGGGACAGTAACGTGGTGTCTTAAAGTCATTTGGCGCTCTTTATCTCCTTAATAGTGCAAATTGTTGCCTAAAAATGGATCATGAAGCTTTAGAACCGAAAATCCTGATTGTAGATTTGAATTTCTACAATATATTAAAGAAAAAGCAAGTTTTGCCATATGATGAAATAAATTAGGGAATAGGTCAATTTGGTCCCTGAGGTTTATGCTAAAGATTAAATAGGTCCCTGTGTTTTGTGAAAATACTATTTTCGTCCCTGAGATTTTGTTAAAAACATTATTTTTGTCCCTGCCATTAACTTTTATTTAACGGTCAACGATTTGACCTAGATAAAAGACTAAAATATCCTTATATTTATCTATTATAGATTAGGCGGCAAAAAAAAAAAAAATAATGTCAAATGTGCACAAAATATATTCTAAAAAATTAGTTATTATTGCACAAACTATATTCCAAAATAAAAAATAAAAACAAAATGCAATCTTTATATACATAAATCAACAAAAAAAAAGAATTACAAAGAAAAAAAACCAATGCCCTGTCGACGTCTTTTTTTTGTAATGCAATCTTTTTTTTTTGTAATTCTTTTTTTGTTGATTTATGTATATAAAGATTGCATTTTGTTTTTATTTTTTATTTTGGAATATAGTTTGTGCAATAATAGCTAATTTTTTGGAATATATTTTGTGCACATTTAACATTTTTTTTTTTTGCCACCTAATCTATAATAGATAAATATAACGGCATTTTAGTCTTTTATCTTGGTCAAACCATTGACCGTTAAATAAAAGTTAACGGTAGGGACAAAAATAGTTTTTTAACAAAACTTTAAGAACGAAAATTATACTTTCACAAAACACAGGAACCTGTTTGGTTTTTAACATAAACCTCAGAGACTAAATTGACCTATTCCCAAATAAATCATAATTCCACATGCACATTTCGATGGGGCATTGAAGCACCCGATAATGCTGAAACTCAAGGAAAATATTTTTGACGTTTTTCATTGAATCAAGGAAGACGAAGGGACGTAGTTTCCAGAGATTTGTAAAGCAGGAATGTATTTTTGCATTGACATAAAAAAGTGATCAATGAGTTATTAAAATAAAGTGGTACGTATATAGCAACGAAATTAAATTGATCTTTTACTGTCAAAAACCTTGTTAAAGAGTATTTTATACAACTTTCATCATGGTTATACTTTAGAAAGCACTACTACTATTTTTATGCGTTCAATTTCTGTACCAGTGTTATTTCATTTTAGTTATAAATTTTAAATATTTGCATTTTAGTAAGTACGCTATTCCCCGTTAAGGTTTTGACTTGATGTCCCTCTCCACCTTTGTACATTCCTTTTGGTTTTAATAAAACACCAGAAAAGAAGAACCCCTCCTTTTACCAAAAAATTTTAAAAAAAAATTCCTAATAATTATGTTCTTTTTAGGTTAATAACATTTTAGTTCCTTAATCTGTATAAAATGTAAGAACTTTTACTCTCACGTTTATTTTGTATTCCTTAGCTCCTTTTGTGTTATTAGGTAAATATAATGGGCATTTTTATATATTTGTATACTTTATAATGGCAATTACGAATATTTGTGCTAACTATAAAGCATGGAAGGGTTGAGCAATATAAGATAAACATTTGGAAAAAAAAATTATATTGGTATATTGAAAGAGTAAAATAATATTAACCTAACATTCATGACAATTTATCCTTTTAATGTATAAATATAATATTTATCCCCTAATATCTATTTTTGTATCACTTAATACCTTTGAATTATTAGCAAAAAGAAGAGATATTTTAATTTGTATATTCGTTTTTTTTTTTTTAACAACTACAAGGGAGATTTTTTTTTGGTCGGAAACAACAAGGGAGATTTTAGTTAACTAACTTAGGGAAGGAGGTTTAGTGATATAAAATAAAGGGTGAAGTGCATCAAACTCCCTTATATTTTAGTGACAGTGCACAACACTCCCCTATAATTTAAAAACCCCCTGAGCTAGTCCTTGTAGTTTTTCAAAAGTGCACAATAGCCCCCTATCGTTAAAAAATCCGTTAAATTTAACGGAGAGTGTACTTCACACGCATTAAGTGAGATTTTTTTTTAATTTTTAACGAATTTATTCATTAAATAATTATAAGAATTGACCAAATTACCATTTTTTTTAAAAATAATAATAAAAAATCATCTTCCCCAACCCCTCCCACCCCACCCCACCCCCCCAGTACCCCCACACCCCCCAGCCCGTCACCTACCCCCACCCCCACCCCCACCCCCACCCCGTCACCACCCACCCCACCCCCCAACACTTCACCTCCCACCCCCAGCCCGTCACCCCCACCCCCCGTCACCCCCTACCCCACCTACCATGTAACCCCTCACCTTCACACCCATCCTGTCACCCACACCCTAGAGCTGGCAAATGGGCTAGCCCGGCACGGCCCGGTCGAATCGTGGGTTAAGAAAAATGAGTCTGGTTCGGCACATATGTTTAGTGGGCTAAGTTGGGCTAGGCTCAATTATTGAAATATAGGACCCAACTCGGCCCACGAGCCCGCTACCACGAGTCGCTAGCTGGGCCGAGCTGGGCTGGGCCAACCCATCTGTTTATTTTTATTTTTTATTAGTGTGTTCTAAATTTTAATAGTTGGATTAATAACCAAAAAAGCTGAAGCTTAACCTTTTTTTACGAAAAAGTTAATTTTACAATTAACAAGACATAAGTCGATTGATAATATTAATATAAATGATAAAATATTACTTAACAAACCACAAGTTCACGAGACACGGATACGTTACTAATAAATATAAAAAAAGAACATTATATAAATGCTTGAAGAAAGTTGGTGAAGTTCTCTATTTTATTATGCTCCTTGTGCGGGTGCTGGGCCTGTTGGTGGTGGTGGTGGCGGTGGTTGAGGATTCAAATAGTTTAGAACATTTGAGTGTTGAGATACAAGATGTCTTACAAACGTTTCAGTTCCAAATTAACGACGAAATATATATTTACGTTTATAATAGTTACAAATTATATACTCATGTTCTTCAAAGTAAGAAAAATGATTTCAAACATTTGAACGTAATCGTTGTGAAAGATTTTCTTTCCCCATAGCCATAGATATTGTGTATTCTCTTGTAGTAAAATAAAGAGACAATATGTAGTAAAATAAATAAATATTTTTGTAATAAAATGAAGTTGAATACACTAACTATTTATAAGAAAAATTACATGTACAAATTATAATCTCAAGATGGGTTTTATCTAGGTTTGAATTGGGCCTGAGCTGGGCTTAAGCTGGGCTGGGCTGAGTTGGGCTGGGCTTGAGCACAAATGGGCTTAGGCACAAATGGGCTGGGTCCAAAAATATATGACCCAGCTCGGCCCACCTATATGTGGTGGGTTGAGCCGAGTCGAACCTACTTTCATTCGAGTTGGGCTGGGCCCGAATTTTCGTGTGCTGAGCTGAATTGGGCCTATGTCAGCTCGGCCCAAATCCTACCTCTACCACACCCCCCCTCAACCCCCAACCCCCACCCCCACCCCCACGCCCACCCCCACTCCCACTCCTACTACCACTGTGTGTTGTATGTGTGTGTATTTTTTTTTTTAATGTGTGTGTATATATATATATATATATATATATATATATATTCTTTTTTCTTTGTTTTTTTTTGGCCTAACCAAAAGAGGAAATGGCAAATGAGAGAAATAAAAAAAAAATTGAGAGTATTTGTCTTTTTTATTAAATCCGTTAAATATGACCGATTTTTTAATTGTAGGGAGGTATTGTGCACTTTAAAAAAACACAAGGATTAGTTCAGAGGGTTTTTGAACTATAGGAGGGTGTTGTACACTTTCTCTAAAATTTAAGGGGGTCGGTGTACTTCACCCTAAAATAAATACTATGCGGTAAAATATAGTGAAACACATATATTATGGGGATAAAATCATATCAACTCAATATTTTGTAGCCAATATGGGGCATCTAGTTAATAGAATCTTACAGGATTTTCGGAATATAAAGTCTGTAATATGATATTCTTATTTTTGGTTTGCAGATACAATATTTTAATGATTTGCTCAATTTCTATTCCCATGTGAGGGAGTAAGAATCTCACATTCTCAAGTTGTAGGAATGTTTTGGAGAAAATAAAAGGCACAAATACTCGTATTAAAATAATGCAAAATAAAAAAAATAATTTAAAAAATTAAAATAAAAATTAAGATTAAAATTTTAAAATAAATAAAAATTAAATAAAATAACAAAATAAAATAGAGATAAAATAAATTTAGAAAAACAATAAAATAAAAATAAGATAAAATAAAATAAAATAAAATGAAATAAATAAAAAATACTATTTTTTTAGTTAAACTAAAATTTTATACTCTAAATTTATATTTAAGATAATTTAATGCTAAATTCTAAATTTTAAATGTTTAAATTAAATTTCAAATTTAAAACTTAAAATTAAAAATGAATAAAATAAATTTTAAATTCAACTTTCAAAATTTTTTAAAATAATAAATTTAAGTTTCTAATTTTTGAATTGTAAAGTTAAAATTTACAAATATAAAAATAAATTTACTTTAATTGTATAAATACATTAAATATTTTTTTACTCACGTATTAATAAAATAACATTCCTAAGAATTTGTACATTTTGATCTGTTATTCAGTTCGTACGTGCTACATGGCCTCGGATTTTTTTCGCCTAAAAACCTTTCGGAGCCAAGCTATCCACTACTTGCCTTTAGGTTAGATATACAAAGGGAATTTGACCTCCCCTAGCACGGCTTATAGCTAATCTACAGCAAAAGATTGTATCGTCGAAAACATTTGATTGACAAAGCAGCGCCTCAAGTGGTAGAGAAATAAGAGAAAGGTTATTCTAACTCTTAATGGATAATAATAATAGTTGCCACATTGCTCTTAATTGTGGCCCCGAGGATAATAGTTATAATGAAAAATTCACTTTGAATCCATTTAAAAGCTACAAACTTCGTCGTGCGGCTGTGCGCTTTAAAGTATACTTCAAAGTAAGACTATAGTAAATTCACCCAACACGGTAAATTCCATTATGCAGTTGCGCGCTTCAAAACGTAGTTCAAATTAGTTAAGGACAAATCAATATTTGTTATGAGAATACTAAATTCAAACTTGAGACTTTGGACCTATGAAAAATTTTGCAATTATATAATTGAAACCCAAGGTAGCCTGATGCAATTTTTTTTTTTTTTGGTCAAAGCCTGATGCTATTCATGACTTTGATTTTTCAAATGAATTTGGTGACGCACACATTCAGCCTAACCAATAATGCAGTAGTAAGTGGAATTTTAGTAATATGAGTAACAGCACAAGCTTAATCACTACAAATTAACAACACAGTACAAGTTTTTTTTTATGTAATCAAAATAAATAAACGAACAAAATAATAAGTGCAACACACGAATTGATCATCAGCAAACTGGAGATTAGCATTCCCATATATACATTATGAGAAAGTTGATTCAACAAAAGTATGTGTATGAGCTATGCGAAGGGGAGTTCTAAAAGACTAAGTTGGATATGGCCGAATCGCAAAACTGCAACTATAAGGAAAAACGAGAATCCAATCTTCAGGAGAAAAACATTCCGATTCTTGAACCTCTCTGTTTTGGTTTTCCTCGTCAAACGATGAGTTCAAGTCTTGTCACCAAATAGCAGCTAGGGGCACCATTTATTCTATAGCGGCTTGCCTTTTAGTCGATCACGCGTTTCTTGGAACGTTGGAGCTGGAAATCAGGAAACTAACCGGTTTTAGAAGGAGAAAGCGAAAGATAACAAAAAGTACTACAGAATATGGAATACATGGAAATACATACCAAGTCCATTCGCCTCAGAGGTCTTCATGATTCTGAGCCTTTTCACAGTGCTTAGAAACATCCTAAACACGAAGGAGAACAGAAAGCAGTATCAGCAATAGAAAACTGAATCTGTATAAAAGTTTCCATTTCTTTCCTCTGTTTAGTGCATATTATATCTTCTATGTAAAAGTCCTCTCTCTCACTCTGCATTATTCGTTTGCAGAAAAGTTCTGTGAGCCAACAAAGGCTGATTCATCATCGTTAGGTCCACGAGAAGATTATCCTAATCAATCATGGTAAATCCTTCCAAATTTTCTCCGAGATCATTTGTAAAATGAAGGACTTATCAATCAGGATAAGGCCTACTACTCACTGTACTCTGCAATGAGAGAATGTAATACAGTCTAAGTCTACATACCGCCATGGAACATCTCCAACGAGCATCCAGTCACCTTCTTTATCCTCGTAAGTGAGTGCAAACTCGGACGATCCATCCAAAAGCTTAGATGGTTGTTTTGCTAGATCCTTTCCACCACCTGACCAAATCACACAAACCACAATTTAATTTGATAGTACATCATCATATGATCATGTAATAAAACATATGGACTAAGATCATTTGACAAATATTCTCACAATTTTATCAATCAAAATCGATTTTTCCCTTCAATAACATATTTTTCACTAGACGAGCATCAAGCATATAAATTGGACAGTGCTAATGAACATGAATCAAGAAACAGTAAGGGAAAAGATACAAACTGAAACAATACCTGTGTTTGGGTTGAAGAACATGTCCTCTAATGTCTTGGCTAAAGAATTATAGCAAGAATGAGCATTTAGATCCACCTTTCTTCCGATTGGCAAACCATCCATAGTTACCTTCACGAATCCAAGACGCCCTTGTTCATTCGTAACATCATCCTTCTTGTATCCGTGATTGATCTTTTTCTTTGAACTTTCCTCCTTTTCGTTCGCACCAGCTCCTTTACCTTCTTCAGTACCTACATTTTTTGCTTGATTAACCAAGCTCTGCATCCTATAGGCGCCAATAGGTGGCCATCCAACAACCTGACTGCTTTCAGAAAGCAAATTATGTTCAAATTAATCATCAAAAAAGCGAGATGGACATATTGATAGAACACATCACTAATAAAATCGTAAAGAATGAACCAAAACAAACATCACTTTACACAATTCTTCTCCCACAAAAATGCAAATCTATAGAAATAACAATTTTCTTGTACACACACACAAGAAACACATATTGATAAAGAGCATTGCTATATCGCCCGGTGATGCTTCACTGTGCTAAAAAATTCTCATCATATACAGGGGAATCTGACATTTAATATGAGAATGGATCAATCATTCACCTGGAAACACCAAAGCATTATCACAGATAAATTGCATATGGCATGTAGTCCATTATTAAGTATATGCCCTGAAAATTCCTTGAAAACCAATAGCCTTTTCCAGACTGGTGCAAATTAAAAGCATTCTAAAAGAAACTGGGAAGCAACAAGTAATTGAATTTGTTATATACGAAAGAAAAGCATGATTATTATAATTGTGCCAAGACCAAAATGACTAATCATTAGAAAAAGAAAAAAGAAAAATAGCACACACATTGATACAAAACAAACCACAAACAAACAGCAAAGCCATTGTCAGCAATGTAATTGAGGCCTGATTCTTGGTTATTACTTAAAATTTTACCATAAGTGGATAAATATAAATATATATATATATATATATATATATATCAATATATGCATATAATTGAGCTAGTAAATTAAAGAACCCTATACATGATTGAATGAAGTTCATCTAACCTCATTATAGAGACGGAGAATTTAGCTATAAGATATGGAGAAATATCAAGACAGGCACTTTAACAAAACTATGCATTCAATCTACTAGTAGGGGAATGCAAACTGAAAAGAAAAGTTAACTGCTGAGCACAATAAATAAATACGATAAACTTTTTTTTTAATAATTTAAAATTTTTAAATGAGGTAATCATTTAACATAATATTAGAGCGAATATTAGAGCATAGGCACCAAAAGATCCTAATTTTAAAACTCACCGCAATTCATTTGTAAAATTACGTAAACATGTAAAAATCATCGACTTGTAAACATATTGAATACAATAGATAAATATAATAAACCTCGCACTAATAATTTAAACTTTTAAACGAGTCAGTCACGAACCAAACTTAGTGACAAAACTGAACTATTTGGTTATGTCCAAAATCTAACCTGGCACCATTACTAGGAGGTGATCCAACCTCAGCAGGACCACTAACACAATCAGCAGCAGCCCTTTTTGTACCAGAAACAGCATTAACTCTACTTGGAAACCCATTAGGAAAATCTTTAGCAGTCAAAATTCTTCCATACTCACCCCATGCAGCTAACCCTTTACCTTTCGCCACCCCACTATTACTACCACCACCACTTAGGCTCAGCCCCAAGCCTAGCTCAACCTCAGCTTCATTTGTGTAACACGAAGCTTCTTTAACCATCCCCATGTGGTCTTTTTCCATTTTTGATACACTTAAAGAAGTAGAATCACTCGTACCACCAGGACCACTAACACTATCACAAGCACCACCAAGCAAGCCTAGTGTTGGTTCCATTAAAAGGGTGTTTAGTAGAGGTGAAGAAAAGGTGATATTGAGAGTGTGAGTGATGTGAGAAAGGAGAATATCGATGATGGTGATGGAGATAGTGATGACTATGGGACCCTATATGCTATCTGGCGCGCCTGAGCACTGACACTTTCTTGTCACCTTTTAATTGTACATTTTTAGACCAAGAAAAAACACTTTTTTGATTGTACATTCAATTTCTCGAGCCATTTGCTTCATATCGCTGTGTTTTTCGCGACAAGTACGTAGCTTGCCTTCTTATAAATTCACGAGAAAAAGAATAATAAACAATAAAAAGGAAAGAATGTATACAAGGGAAAGAAAATGAAGGAAAATCTTTTTGGATTCTACAAAATTATTTTAAAAAAGAATAATAAAAGAAAATGTATTTTTGTTGTTTAAAAATTAGAAAGAACGGATACATTTTATATATGTAAATTGATGCATTTAGAGTTTACCCTTCTTTTCGGGTACACACATTTTGAGAGTATAGTTATAATTATAAAATAAAAAGAAAAACAGAAGGGCAAAATGTATATCGAATAAAATGTTGGAATTTCCTCCATTTGGCCTCATTTTGAAGACGACAAAAATTGGCCCTGGTAAAGGGTTTGGAACATTGTCATTTCGTTACTGTAGAGTTGAAAACAAACAAGGAGAGCAATTCTCCATTTTCTTCGAGTGTAACACGAATTGCTAAAAAAAAAATTGAAAAAAAAAAAGAAACTAGTGGTATGAGAAAGATTGACAACATTACGGATATTTCTAAAAGTAGTTAAACCTTTGTATGTTTGCCAAGCTTGGCTAGCTAATAGCTAGGGACCAGCTTTTGCCCTTAAGTTTGAGTTGATTGTTTTATATTTCGCCCACATAATTAATTTAGTCAAACTTTTGGTAGAAATCAAGAAAATTAACCTATGACTTAGGAAAAAGGAAAAAACAAATCCAAGTGTTATGATCTTTAAGAATATGTAATAAGAACCTTAATTCACTTTAATGACTTTATCGATTAGTAATGAGTGGTAATCCTTGCATACTTCTAATGGTAGGCATAAAGATAACATTTTTCATTCTTCTTTTTCTGTAATTAAGTTCCTTTAGTCTACCTTTTGCTTTAACAAGGCTTCTTAAAGAAGAGAACAACAGCGAATCAGTCCTTTTTTTTTCGTTTTGCTAAATAACTAAGTATTCTCATTAAACTCAACAACTCCAAAACAGATTTGCATCTTTATAAAAAAAACTCAAAAACTTGTACAATCATATCTTCTATACATAATTCTATCCAAAAGTACAAATCCTAAACTTAAGGTGAAATCGAATCTTAATCCGAACACTGTAGACAAGTTTGTCAAACAATTGTTCCTCTGTAAGATAGTATTGCCCATGTAATCAATTATTACTTTCGAACCAAACATTATACATCAAAGATGCAAAGAAAAGTCTAGCCAAGACTGCTTGCAACTTGATCCACGACATAACTGATTGCCCCATTGAACAATGTTGTCCCACCTTGGAATCTGGCCATTAATGGTACACATATGTGAAGACCTTGAATCCAAATTCTCCTATTAACTTCAGTACACTCGAAAAATAAATGCTCTCTATCTTTCAAAATCTGATGACAGAACTCACATTTTCCATCAATATTCACGTTTAACCTCATTGTTGTGCACCAATATTGAAAGCCAATGTAAATATGCAAATTTTTGTTCTATGTTCCCAAGCTATATATTCCCGTTGTTTAAAAAGCACGAGGGGCAGCCAATAAGAAGGGTAGCTAGGAATAAACGTGTATAGATAAATATTCAAGAATTCAAGTATCTAGAATGTTGTCCTTTATATCATTCTCCATTTTAGTACTTTTATTACTTAGTCCAATTTTATAAGCATGTTTTCTACTTCATCCGTTCGTAAATGTTGTCACACTTATTTAATTCCTAATTCTATAAGATAGTAATTAGTATATTAGAATGGATTTGGACAAGAATAAAATGGGCCAAGAAATGGAATGAAACTAGAAATGAAATGAACTTGGTAATGCAAATGACATGCTTGGTATGTTTTAGGAATGAAGAGTAGTAATGAGAATGTCTTGTATAATATAACAGAATTACCTTTTTGTTATTATAGTATTAAAAATATGACAAGATTGTCATTTTATTATTATAGTATTAAAAATATGACATGATTGCCCTTTTATTATTATAGTATTAAAAATATGACAGGATTGCCCTTTTATTATTATAATTATAATTATTATCATTACTATATTTGGTATTATTATTATTATTATTGTTTTTATTTTTATCATTATTATTTTACTTTATTATTATTATTATTATTATTATTATTATTATTATTATTATATTTATTATTAATGTTATTATTATTATAATTATTACTAATAATAATAATAATAATCATTTTAAT
This sequence comes from Ehretia macrophylla, assembly GCA_037974665.1. Lineage (NCBI taxonomy): Eukaryota > Viridiplantae > Streptophyta > Magnoliopsida > Boraginales > Ehretiaceae > Ehretia > Ehretia macrophylla. Next base: position 53,227,696 of record CM075777.1, on the reverse strand, counting down.
CAATATTTTTAATTTTAATTTTTAAATTTATTATTATTTTATTTATTATTATTATTATTATTTCAATCAATATTATTATTTTGTTATTTTAATTTTATTATTATTATTATTATTACTTTTATTTTTAACTTTTGCTTTTAATTTTATTTTTATAATAATAATAGTTAATATTGCATTTCTTTATTATTTTTTTTATTTTTTTATTGAGGTATGGTAATCAAGTTAATTCCCAAATAAGTGGAAATGGCCCATTCCTATATGTTTGCTGGAATAGTTATTCCCATATATGCAGGAATGAGATTACCTTAGGAATGAGATTCTCAAATTCATTCATTCATATCAAGCATGAGAATCAAAAAGAGTTAGAAATGTCATTCCATTCTAAACTTCATTCTAGTATACTAATCACTACCGAAAATTTTTCAAAAATAACAAATACTTTTTCTTTTTCTTCTATTTTGAAAATTATCTGTACGTATACATAATACACCAAATTAAAAGCACTAAAACTATGATTTCTCGCCCAATATTAGAGTAACAAGATTAATGTGACGGGACGAATAATTAAGATGTATGAATATATGTACTCTAACATGAGAAGAAAAGTAAATTCAATTTTCTTATTTCATCAATTTGCTCATTTTATATTCACACACTTGTGAAAAAGGACAATAAATTTTTTCCTTTAGCATAGATATGAAGAAAAGAATTGCTAAATATGAGCTACACTTTTACCGCAAACGATATAAAATACATAAATGTTGCACAAAAAGACATAACCCTTGTGAAGACTAATTTAAACCGCAGACTTTTGCCTAAAAATCTTAATTAATTCTGTCATTACTCATAGCAAAAGATTGTCAAGATCTTAATCTTTTCTGGGTGTCTCGGCTTAATGAACAAAGTCTAAAGGTTAGTCTTTTTACAAGCAAATTAAAACATATCGTAATGCGAAAACTCTTGACTGAATTAATATATATTTTGAGTAAGAATATTGTACCTTTTGGGTTTTTGTTCATATTCAATCATTATATTAGGCGGTGAGATGTCGGCAGACCCTATTAGAATATACACTTTGTCTCACATAAAAAATTTAAAAATTTCAAGACCATCTTATAAGATTATAAGTTATTTTACCTGATACCAATTGATTTTAAGATTAAACCACAGAGTTCTTAACATGTCCATTGTTGGGGTGTTTGTCCCATAATAATGTTTAATCCGATTTATATATCGTAAATTGATTAAGTGAGAATATTTTTGCAGATTAACTGAAAAAAATCTCTATTTCTTTTGATGTGCTTGTTGAAAGGTAAAAAGATGTCTACTAGTGATTGGTGGGCGTGCAAGAAAGGTGAAAAAAACTACCAAGGAATAAACAAAAAGAATGAGATACAATTAGTTTACCTCCTCGCCATTCCCAAGCATCAAATTCGAGGTCCACGGTGTGCCAATTTGGTTTTTTTGTTTTTTGGGTGGCCAAAAGGTATTCTCAGCAATAATTTTCCAAACACATCCTTTGCCAAGTCGGACTTTTTTATTCGTTTAAACTTTAACCTACTAAGATAAAGTTCTTTCGACTATCTTTTTAGCTGATTGGTGATATTGGCCAACCCTCCCATCAAAAGATAAAGTTCTGCCTTTATTGGGTTATATGGGCTTAATAATTTCAATTAGATAATATGATATTTAATAAAAAAAAAAATAGAGTTAGCTATACTTTTCCCCCTCAATATATTAGTAGTGTAACTATTTATTCCTTATACATTTTTTGTATTACTTAGCTTCCCTCCTTGTATTGATCAATAAAAGTGACACTCAAAGCATTATTTTAAAATTTGAATGTACACAACTACCCTTGAGGGTTTAAGTAATACAAATGAATATAAGGAGGTAAATCATTACAATTTTTAAACATTGAGAAATAAAATTTTACTAGCCTTTATAGATAAAAAGATTGTCGTTGCACTATTCATTTTCAAAAAAAAAGAAGAAGCATATACTTATACCCAGTCAAACATAATGACGATGGTGGACCCCGAGCTGAGATAAGATACCCGCACCGAGTTAAGGCCGGCCAACCCGAGTCAAGGATAGCGTATTTCAGCTAATGTCTAACCAGGATGCCGATTCAACCTCACCCCGACCCACAAAAACCCCAACCTCTGCGCCAGCTGTCCTGATGGGATATAAAGTTGCGTCGCATTAAATGCTGTCAAATCTTAATTTAGTATAAATAGAGCTTCACCCCTTCATTTCTAAGGTAACTGCTCATAAAATGCTCTCAACTACTTCGCCAGCTCGAACATACTAATCATTCGCACGCCCGAGGGAAAAATTCGGGTCATCACCCCTCCTTTTCCTTCGTTTTCCTTGTGCAGGTCAGGTAGCCGACCCGAAAATCCAAGTCAAGAAGCCGACCCAGAATTCCAACTCAGCAGGAGTAGCTTCCCAACCTCAACTACGAGATTTCGACCTCGACAGTTTGGCGCCGTCTGTAGGAACGAGTTCTTTCTATCATTCTTCTCATTGCTCATTAAGAAACCATCATGGTACAAACAAGAAGCCACAGCACACCGGTAGAGGACTCTCGCAACCCAGATGGGGACCTCGAAACCACGCAGGTGCCTAGCTAAGACCCAACCCAAACCGACGTTGGAACGAGCCAACGTATACACTTAGCCTCGCAAACCAACCTTTCAACAGACGAAGACCTCAACTCCAGCCTGTCACCAGAGATGAGGATGATGTTCAGGATGTTCGAGGAACTTAAGGAGCAGGTAGACCAGTTAGCTGCGAACCCCCTAGCTTCACCAACAGCTACGCCGCGACCCGCTCATCCATAGTTTCGCATCCCAGCCCCAAGGCAAAAGCGGGTGCAAGAAGAAGAGGGCTTCCTGGAGCCGATTGCGGGACTTGAGGAGGCGAAAGGAAAAAGGGCAGCACATGCCAAGACCGCGGCTGCCATAGCCAAAGTCATTAACCATCTCAGGGTAAGCCCACTCTCACCCGAGGTACTGGCCACGCGACTGCCCACCGACAATCGGATGCCCAACCTGGCGGTCTATAATGGGGATAGCGACCCAGCCAACCACCTGCTCAACTTTGATCACCACATGACTCTGCATGATATGTCCGACCTCATGAAGACGAAGACATTCCCAACCACCCTGGTTGGCAATGCCTTGGACTGGTTCCAAAAACTTCATCCCGGCTCTATTGCAAGTTTTCATCAACTGGCTGAGGCTTTCCTGTCCCGCTTCGCGGGAAGCCGACATGCAACCCGCCACACTTCAACATTGATATTGGTGAAGCAGCACGAGGGGAAAGTTTGAGGGCTTATACAGCTCAATTCAATGAAGAGTCCCTCAGAATCCCCAACCTGGAAGACTCCAAGGCGTTGATGGCGTACCAGAGTAGGCTCAGGTCGGGCCCCTTCACGTCCTCCTTGGCCATCGACCCCGTGGACACCGTAGCTGAGCTGATAGTACGGGCAGAATGGTACATACACTCGGAAGAAATCCATCAGGTGAAGAAGGACGATGACAATGAGAAGGAAGCCGGGAAAAAAGGAGAGGCCTCCCGAGGCCAACCTGGGGGTAAGGCCCAAAATGACCGAGGCAAACAGTCTCAACAGCCAATGCAGAACCCCCGGTTCACCATGTTCACTCCCCTTAACACCACAAGGGAGCAAATCATGATGGAGATCCAGCACCAGAACCACCTACCTTCAGCGCCGAGGATGAAAGGCCGACCTGAAAAGTGCAATAAGACCAAGTATTGCCGCTACCATATGGATTACGGCCACACCACCGAGGAGTGCAAAGATTTGAAACAAGAGATCGAGGCACTGATAGCCTGGGGTCACCTTCGGAAGTACATAGATCAACAGCTAACCCGGAGTCATGATCAAAGAGATAGAGAGAGAAGTCCACCCAGGCGCCAAGTTAGGGGCGGACGTTTGGTTGTGATTGAAACCATCGCATGAGGATTGGCGTCGGGTGGAGAGACCTCGGCTGACAGGAAGGGTTATGTTGGGGCTAAAAGGGAGTATGAGCAGGTATAGGGTCCGGTCCCGGAGGTGGAGGAGCTCACTTTCTCCTCAAAAGACTTGGAATGGGTGATATTGTACCATGATGACCCGTTGGTGATCAGCGCTGAAATAGCCAACTTCACCGTGAAAAGGCTAATGGTGGACACTGGGAGCTCGGAAGAAGTCCTATTCCTGAGCGCATTTAAGCAGATGGGGTTGGACAGGAGCCGACTCAGGCCATTAAAGGGCACTTTAGCTGGTTTCACCGGACAAGCCCACCGAGCCGAATGGGTCATCAACCTCCCACTGAAGCTGGAAAATGGAGACAAGCGGGTTTCGATTCCTGAGCGCATTTAAGCAGATGGGGTTGGACAGGAGCCGACTCAGGCCATTAAGGGGCACTTTAGCTGGTTTCACCGGACAAGCCCACCGAGCCGAAAGGGTCATCAACCTCCCACTGAAGCTGGAAAATAGAGACAAGCGGGTTTCGATGCAAGCCAACTTCATTGTGATGAATTGTAATTCCACGTACAATGAGATCTTGGGTTGGGTGGCACTCAATCATTTCAGGGTCGTTCCTTCAACTTACCATCAGGCCTTGAAGTTCCCGACCCCGGGCGGTATAGCCACCATCTGAGGAACTCAGCGATGCCCGGGAGTGCTATAAAAGCTCCCTCCGTCCCAAATATCAGGTTGGCTGGGAACCAGATTTGCCCGAGAAGAAGAGGGATGCGAAGAGAGGAAGCCCAGCTAAAGACCTTCAAGAGGTGGAACTCTCCGATGAAACTAAAAGAGCGAAGATCCGGAGTGAGCTTTCTGATGACCTCAAGAAAGGTATAAGCCAATTTCTCTTGAAAAATGAACATATACTTGCATGGTTTACTTCTGACATGATAGGTATTGACCCGAGTGTGATTGAGTATCACCTAAATGCCGACCCAAATCACTACCCGGTAAAGTAGAAGCGCAGGCACTTCCATTATGATAAGCAATAGATCATAGCAGATAAGGTGGACAAGTTGGTAGACGCCGGCCACATAAGGGAAATTCAATACCCGACCTAGTTATCCAACGTGGTACCAGTGACCAAGTCCTCAAGCGGATGGAGATTGTGTATTGACTTCACCGATCTCAATAAAGCTTATCCCAGGGACTACTTTCCCCTACATCAGATTGATCAGATGGTGGATATCACCTCTGGGTTTGAGCTACTCTCTTTCATGGATGCCTTCAAAGGCTACAACTAGATTAAGATGGCACACAGGGACAAAGAGAAAACTGCATTCACCACCGATAAAGGTCTCTACTATTATGAGGTCATGCCTTTTGGCCTCAAGAATGCTGGAGCTACCTACACTCAGATGGTTAATAAGGCATTCAAGAATCAGATTGGCCGAAATATGGAGATCTATGTAGATGATATGTTGGTCAAGAGCAGGAGGGCGGAAGACCACATGGCCGACCTGGCTGAAGCCCTCGCCGTAATGGAGCACTTTGGGATAAAATTGAACCCGAAAAAGTGCGCATTCGGTGTCAAGGTGGGAAAATTTTTGGGCTTCATGGTCACGGCCCGGGGAATAGAAGCCAACCCGGAGAAGGTTCAGGCGATACTTGACCTGGCACCGCCAACCTGCATGAAAGATGTCCAGGTGCTCGTTGGCAAGGTTGCGGCGTTGAGTAGATTCATGTCCAGGTCGGCCGACAAATGTGCTCTTCTATTCAAAATATTAAGGAATCCTAAGAATTTTGAATGGACTACGGAATACCATAACGCCTTCCAAGAGCTGAAAAGTTATCTAGCTTCGCCACCCCTGCTATCCCGACCTGAGATGGGGGAGGAGTTGGTACTATACTTGGCATGCTCAGGGACAGCCGTGGCGGCGGCACTGATCCGTGAAGAATGGAAGGAACAAAAACCGGTCTATTATGTCAGTAAAACCTTACAAGGGGCCGAGGTGAGGTATTCCTCCTTGGAAAAACTCGCCCTCGCGCTCATCGCGATGGCAAGAAAGCTGAAGCCATACTTTGATTTTTATCCAGTTAAGGTCACGACGGATACTCCACTCAAGTCCATCATGCACAAGCCGGAGGCGTCGGGTAGGCTATTGAAATGGCAGTTGAGCTGAGTCAATTTGACATCACCTACCAACCCAAAACAGCCATCAAAGCCCAAGCCATCGCGGACTTTGTGGTGGAATGTACTAGCTGAGCCGACCATAACTCGGAGGATGTATGGAAGGTCCATATGGATGAAGCATCAGGGAAGTCTAGAAGCAGAGCGAGAGTGGTCATCCTCGACCTGACCCGGTATGAACACCAATACTCCTTCAAGTTCGCCTTCCCGACGTCCAACAATGAGGCTGAGTATGAAACAGTGATCGCGGGATTGAAAATTGTGGCCCAGCTCGGGGCACGAACAATTGACCTGAACACCGACTCACAATTAGTTGCTAATCAGATATCATGAGAGTTCGAAGCTAAAGACAATGTTATGCTGGCCTACCTCAATAAAGTTAAGGATTTGACCTCAGGACTCAAGAGGCTCACGGTGCAGCAAATCCCTAGGGAGGAGAATATGAAGGCTGACGTTCTGTCCAGGTTGGCCTTGGGCGAGAGCCGACCTATATTGGTCCATGTGGAAGAAGTCTCCGAACCAAGTATCCAGTTGGGGAGACAAGCCGTAGCCGAGCTCAATTTCAGCCCAGATTGGACCAAACCAATCATGGACTACTTGAAGGGGGATGACCCCGGAGGATGAAAAGGCAGCTCAAAAACTCATGAAACAGGCCTCAAGGTTTGTCATAATAGCTGGGTAACTTTACAAGAGAGCCTACACTGGCCTCTCTTAAAGTGTGTCAGGCCCGAGAAGGGAAACTATGTACTCCGAGATATCTATGAAGGAGTATGTAGAAACCACTTGGGTGACAAGGCTTTGGCTCGGAAGGCATTGAGGCAAGGTTATTTTTGGCCAACCTTAGAACAAGATGCCAAAGAGTATGTAAAAAAGTGTGACACCTGCCAAAGGTTCGCCAACATACAGAGAAAGCCTACGGTAGACCTGACAGTGATGGTAAGCCCGTGGCCATTCTATCAATGGGGTCTAGATATCATTGGCCCATTGTCAACCAGTGTTGGCCAGAAGAAGCACGCCTTCGTAGCTGTAGACTACTTCACTAAATAGCCTGAAGCTGAAGGTGCTGCTAGAATAACAGAAAAGGCAGCTTGGGATTTTGTATGAAAGAATATCATTTGCCGATTTGGGGTGCTGAAGGTCATCATTACCGACCACGGCAAGCAATTCGACAGTGCATACTTTCGATGCAAATGTACTGAGATCGGGATCGACCTCAGATTCTCATCTATTTCTCACCCTCAAAGTAATGGCCAAGTCGAAAGGACTAACCAAATCATTTTGCAGGGCTTGAAAACCAAGCTGGAGGAGGCAAAAGGCCAGTGGGCATCGATTCTTCCTAAGGTACTGTGGGCTCAACGAACCACCACCAGCTCGGCAACGGGAGAATCGCCCTTCGAGCTGACCTTCGGTACTCAAGCAGTGCTGCTAGTGGAGATCGGGTCTCTAACCAGTAGAACTCTCCATCACGATCCAGTAATAAACGGAGCCCTAATCCGTGAAGAGCTCGACCTCGCTGAAGAGCTCTGAGCCAAAGCTCAGATCAGGATGGTGGCCAGTAAAGCCATTATACAAAGAGCATTTGCCAGGCAGGTCAAGTCTAAGCCTATTAAGGTTTGTGACCTCGTCCTCAGAAATGCCATCTTTTTGCCGCGCTCGGGCAACAAGCTCTCCCTGACCTGGGAGGGACCGTACGAAGTCATGAAAGAAGTCCGACCTGGGACCTTCTACCTCCGCGATATATACGGGAAACAATTGAAGAATGTATGGCACGCAGAACACCTGAAGAGATATTTTATCTAACGGCCCCCGAGCCGAAATCTTTTGTAACGACCCCGAGCCAAAAACTCTTGTAACGGCCCCCGAGCCGGAATCTTTTGTATGACCCCGAGTCGAAATCTTTTGTAAACGGCCCCGAGCTGGTAACTCTTGTAACGGCCCCCGAGCCGAACGATCTTCTGTTGAGGCCCCGAGCCGAAACTCTACCTGTAATTGGCTCCCAAGCCCAAGCCCAAATTCAATACAATATATTTTGTAAACTAGTCCGACTCAGGCCCAACCACCTCAGCTACTTAGCTATTGCAAACTCAGATTAACGCGGAGGTCACGCTTAATTGCGAGATAAAGTAAACCAGCTCGGACAAGGTTCCAGCTCGGGTATAATCAATAATAATTTGATTCAATTTACCAGTTCGAATTAGAGTCCAACTCGGTATAAGCCGGCCCCAAGTCAGTATTTTAGGTTGGGTCTAAACTTGAGCTCAACATTTGTCAACATTAGTTTGACCAATTTTAAATCGGACTGACGAGTCAAGGTCGGCAACAATAATAGTTGTCCAGTTAGCCAGCTCAGATTAGGATGAAAATTCATTAATCGCGTCAAGCCAGGTTCTTTATACTTAAGTTCGAAAGGTCCATTATGTTGGTGCGACCCCACTTACTTAAACAAAATTTGCGAAGAGAAAGGTACACATGTACAAACTCGAATAAAACGCGAATAAGACTAAAACATTCGTTTCATTAAATTGAGAATGTGAATTACAAAGCCCGACCCGAGCGAGGTTACAAAATTCATTTAGGCGTAGCAGCGGGAGTGGTAGCGTCGGCTTCATCCCCAACCTGATCCTTGCCCCTCTTGACAAAATCGATCACCTCTTGAGCTTGGGACGTCAGGTCGACCGGTAGCTCAGGAATCTCCCAAAATTCCAGCGGCGGAGCATTCAAGATTTCGATATGATCATTCTTGGATGGGGGAAGAAAGGGCTTTGCTTGCTCCCGAGCAGCGACCTGGCCTCGAAAGTAATACTCCAGCTCGGCGTACTTGGCCATGACCCTGCCCTTGCTTTCCACCCAGCTCACCGCTGCATCGCTAGACTTGAAGGCCTCCACCGTCTTCTCTCCTTGGGGGCCGACCCAATCAAGAAGCTCCTAGAGCTTCGCATCGGCTTCGCGCCTCTCCCGCTTGTAGAGCTCGACATCCTTGGCCGCGGCCTCACGTCGGGATTTCTCCGCCTCAAGCTTCTTCTTCAGCTGGTCAATTTCCGCTGCGTCCACCTTGTACCTTTTAGTGGCTTCCTCCCTCTGGGTTTTAAGCTCAGCTCGGGCATCGGAGTATCACTACTCGAGCTCGACGCAGTGAGCCTAGGCCTTGGCAAGGAAGCTGGGTGCTGAAAAGATATGGGACTCGGCCTGTGCAAAAGACGACAGAATGATCAACCGAGCTAAAAAACATAACCATACCTACAGAGTCGAGTATAACTCACCGTGACTATGGCCTTTCTCAGGTCAAGTGAAAGCTGCTCTGTTGGGACCTTTGCCAGCTTGGGGTCGCAGGCGACCTTGGTGGCCTCCATGAAATCCTTGTTGAGAGAGCTCGCCTCCGTTGCCTTGCCTTTCCCGGAATACTCGGTCCGAGGCCGCTTCTTAGTATCAGGATGGGTCACTGAGCGCTCCAGGATCGCCACCCCCGAGCTCAACTTTTTGGGCAGGGAAGACCCGGAAGCCCCCTTGGAAGATACCTCAGCGCCGACCTCCCGTACTTGGCCTCTGAGCCGCTGCTTTTGCCCTTGAGAGACGGTAGAGCCCAGACCGGACCGAGCCGAGACTTCACCGCTGGCCTCAACCTTTCTCTTTCTCTTGACATAAGCAAGTTTTCCAGTATCAGTATGTCTGCAAAAAACAAAGGAAAGAGATGTGAGAAATGACCAAATGAAAATTGAAAAGAACAACAGTAGATAAGGAGACGGGGAGGTCGGGCATTGATCCTGCGAACTGACACTCTTCTAAACCGGACTCCGCATTCTCTTCAGGCTCGAGAAGTAGATGGGGATGCTTCTTTCTCAGGTCGGGTTCTCTCCCGAATAACTTTGATTTCCAGATTCTGTCCCACCTGAGGACGCTGTCAATATTAATCAGCATACCCGGCTCGGGTGTCAATACCCCGACTTCGGCGAGTTCCGCTTCTGAAAGCTTAGGGTCGTCGTTCACATTATTCTTTAAGGAGGGATTCCAATCCACTCTGCACCCCGGGTTCACAGCCGGCTCGACCCAATAGCAGTCGTTGTGCCTGCCCTTGTTGAAGGAATACCACTTGGTGAATATGGAATTACTGGCCCGAGCTGCGAAATGAAACCACCCTGGCTGCTTCAGGTTGGGCTTGCATACAAAGAACTGCCTGAACTGACGCAGGGTCGGCTCCACTTCCTTCTCGAGGCAGAATACATAGAATGCTACCACTACCGCCCAACCATTAGGTGACATCTGACCTGGGCTAAGCTTAAAGTAGTTCAAGATACTGGTGATGAAGTCAGGAAGCGGGAGCCGAACAATATCGAAGGCTAGGTCGTAAATGGTAAAGTGGTCTTGAGGAGGATAGCAAGCGGAGTCGTGCTGACCCGGAACCCTCAATTGATGGTGTCGGTCCATCGACCAATTCCTAAGCCTCGTGTTGGCCATCTACACAGTGGAATGGCACTCACGCTTACAGTAGGCAAACAGTTGCTTTATCCTCTTCCCCCGGGCCGACGAACCACTGGCTGTAGCCGAGCTCCGAGCTCGAACTGCCCTAACCGGGACTGCCTGAATTGGCTCTGTAGTGGAGGCTCCAACTAAGTACTTTTACGGTATCTCGACCCCCTCCAACCAGTTCAGAGGCGACCCATCCTCTCTATTTCCAAAATATCCTAGGTCGGCCAAAAGATCCTCCTCAGCCTCCTCCTGCACTTGCCTGACCTCGATCACTTGGCAATCATTATCACTCTCCCTGGACCCAGATTACCGAGCTAATCCTTGAGATACACCGGTGTTGTCATCACCATGACCTCCATCCGAGGTAGATTCCGAGCTCGACAAATTCTCGTCCCCTCCATAGGATCTCACCTCCATCACTTGAGAATCTTCTGATTCCGACCTCCCCATCTTGTCTACAAATTAAAATATATGTACAGGAATATCTAAAGGGAGTCGGGATGTACCTACCGCTCTAGTTGTCAAAGATGACCCGATCTAATTGCCTCCGACCTTATTGGCTCCGAGCTAATGGATCCCGAGCTGAACACACCGAGAAGATTGCTTGCTGAGCTAAAAATGTCCGACCACTCTGGTTGCTTACCTGAAAACTCTCCAAATTTTGTGATCAAAGTGTGAAATAAATCTCGAACTTCATGGCCCTATTTATAGGCAACCCCAGTAATCGTCTCGGGAATCCCAAACGTCGTATCTCGTCATAATTGCCAGGTGACGTGTTAGCCATCCGAAGAGCATGCAACGCTAATGTGGCCATTCTCATTCTGCCGGGGTCAGGCACCTCCAGCTCGGGAACAACTCCCAAATCTAGATCTCACCATCTCGATCTCGACTTGGGGGGGAGGGATTGACGAGGGTGGACCCCAAGTTGAGGTAAGATACCCGCACCGAGCTGAGGTCGGCCAACCCGAGCCAAGGCCAGCGTATTTCAGCTAATACCCAACCTGGATACCAATCTTACCTCACCCCGACCCAGGAAAATCCCGACCTCTGCGCCAGTTGTCCTAATAGGACATAAAGCTTGATGGGACATAAAGTTGCGCCGCATTAAATGCTATCAAATCTGAATTTAGTATAAATAAAGCTTCACCCCTTTATTTCTGAGGTAACTGCTCATAAAATGTTCTCAGCTACTTCGCCAGCTCGGACATACTAATTATGCGTACGCCCGAGAGAAAAATCCTGGTTATCACCCCGCCTTTTCCTTCTTTTTCCTTGTGCAGGTCAGGTAGCCGACCCGAAAATCCAAGTCAAGAAGCCGACCCAGAATTCCAGCTTGGCAGGAATAGCTTCCCAACCTCAACTACGAGATTCCGACCTCGACATATAATAATAAGCTATCATTTTTCTTCACCATAATAAACAATTATATTAGCATTTTATTTTTTATTTTTGTATGTGTGAAATTAATTGCAATAATAAAATGTACTTTTGTAACTACACTTAAAGATGGATATTTTTTATTAGCAATAGAAAAACGTAAACAAATTGAGGTGAGTATAATGGGACGATACGCAAGTCTTGGCACCAACGATGCCCACAGCTTAGCCAAGACGTGCCAAGGACTGAGCCAAAACGTGCACGAAACGGGGTCGACGTGCACGGTGCGAAAATTGAACGATGGCAAGGCCAGACCCTCACCTTCGATTTTGGAAGTTTCTAGGGCGTTGGAGATTGTTCAGCAAGCTTTGGGGCGAGTTTGGAGGAAAGGGACCAAAACTGAACTCGGAAGGTTCCAGAAAAATGGCTAAGTATGGAGAAAAATCTGCCAGCTTGCCCAACTGCCTGACAGACTGCCCAGACTGCCCGAAACTGTCCATAATTTTCCAACTTTGTGCATGGGCGGGATTTCTGGATTTTTCCAGCATTGTTGAGTGTAGATAGCTCTAGAAAATGTCTTTGTACATAGACAAATGTATGGTTCAGATTATAGCCACTTGGCGTAGGAGATAGCCATTGATCAAAGCTTTGTACATGTATAAATATGAGTTGAGTTGTGAATGAAAGAACAACTTTGGCTGCCCATTTTCGTGCATACATTCTAGCCCTCTTACTTAGAATATTTTCAGGCTTTTCACAAGCATACTCAATAGTGTTCATCTTGCCAAAGGGTCAGCACCCGTACCCAAGCACCCTTTGCAAGTTTGTGTCGTGCATTGGCTAAGTTTTGAGGTCGGTAACCTCTAACACTCACAAGATTCATACCGCGCACTCTAATAACCTCACAGGCGCACTTAGTCAGCCCACAGTGCCTGGCTAAGGCCATACGGAGTCAGGATTTCGTCCTCAATCTCTGACCACGTGAAAATAAGCTTCTGTTCCCCTAGCAGGGTAGGAACTCCTTCCTTTGACGCTATTACATGCATTATTTTTGCCAACTCAACATTGAAAATATAGAAGCTTAGGAATTAGAATATTCGATTCCAAAATGAGGAAAAAATTATTTTTTATTATTTTCACTATGATCTTTTTGGTACCTTTAGGGCATGCAACAAGCTTGTTTGCACTTTAATAAGCATTTATATTGCTAAAAAATATTTAATTCAAAAATGACTACAAAAAAATATAAATTTCTTGGTAGATGGAGAAGATATAGTAATCAAAATTAATCATGATCGAATACAGGCACAAAATTATATTTATTTACTCTTGAAGTATGAGTAAATAATGATAGAAAAAATAAGTGTATATCATATCTATAAAAGCAACTTGAACAAAAAAAGAAGTGACTTGTACAAAAAGAAACGAAATGGCATATGATTACCCAGTTGGTTAAATGCTATTAATGAAAATAGTAATTCATGATTCTTAACAATAGGTCTTGGAGACTTTTCGGTTTATCATGCGATTGCTCTGGGTTTACATATCCCCTGTTGCTGCCGTTGAAGTGAGGGAAGAAGGGCTACTATTGAACTTCAATGGATATAGAGTGTTTCACCAAAAAAAAAAAAAAATGGATATAGAGTGTAGTAATTTATATCAACGTATTTGTTTTGCCTCATTTAAACCCTTCAAGTATAGCTATTTATATTCAAAAACTAATATAATATTTTTTCTACCTTTTTTATTTACTAATGCCCAAAAAAGAGTTGTGATACAAAAAATACATCAAAAATTAAATTGTTTCGCTAGTCATACATCAAGGGGCAAAGCGTCATTAACCTTAAAAAATAAAACCCCGTATGCCACTTTAGACTTAAACGGCTTGTAAATACGCAAGTATTATTAGAATAAAATAAAAAGTAAAATGTACAAAAGCTATCCCTTTTCTTTTTTCTTACTTATATTTTTGTTTGGTCTGGTTGTGGTTTATCATCATAATATCGTGGTAACAAAAAAAAATTATAATATCGTGGTGAGACGAGAGAGTTATATAAAGACTTGAGATATTGGATGAGTTCAGTCTCGCATAAGGGGACAAGCCAATAGCATGGGTCCCAAAGTCACGTGACTTATGTCAGGCTGGAATTGCCATGTAAGCCGACAGAGTGAGCAGCTGACCAGGGTCTTGACTTGAGTGTTTTATTAGCTCAAGACAGGTTAGCAGTTTGTGGAATTTCTTTTTCTTGAGTAATATTTTACTTTTATTCAATGACAAAAAAAAGAGTAATATTTTATTTTATTTATTTCAGTTATTCATCTCTTATTTGTATAATAAAAATTTATATACTAAAGAGAAAATTTATTATTATAATAGATATTTTATTATATTAAAAAGTAAAAAAATAATATGTAGCAATAGTTTTTATTTTATGGATTACATCACCTAATGAAAAGGCACGTGAAATCTAAACACCACAAAATTATGTTGGAGTTCATTCAACATAAAATCGGTCACCCTATTTAAACTCAACAACTTATTTATAAAGCAAAATAGAGTTTTAGTTTCCGTGTTTTTCAACTTTAAAGGCTTATTTGGGTTAGAGAAAATGAGAGGAAAAGGGAAGAAGTGAAGAGGATTGGTGAATCTCTCTTCTTGTTCAGTTTTAAGAAGATTAGGAGGGAGACAAATACAAAAATTGAATCCCATTAAATTGGATTAAAATAAAGAGAGGGTATCGAATTTCTGAATTTATCACGTCATTTTATTATGTTTCCAATCTAAATAAAATAAAAAAGAATTATTTACTTTAAGATTTTGTGCAATTTGGATTGAAGTATTTTTCTTCATTTCCATTCTTTTATGATTCATTCTAAATGAGCTGAGAGCATTGTGCATAATGTGTACTCTAAAAAAACTGTGTGTTCATCAAACGACCATCCAAATATTTAAACATGAACAAATTTCTAATGCGCAAATAATAGGAATTACATTATTTAAAATTTTTAGAGGCCTAAGAAAAACGACTCAATGTTTAATTTTTAGAAACTACATTACAACAAATCATTTTCAGAGGACAAAATATAAAACCTAGAACTTCTTAGAGGCAAAACGTGATTTTATGTATAACTCATGACTTAAAAAGGCCTAAAATATATGAAAAGTTAATCAAAACATATCGTCCACCTTGTATGTGGACGCTTAACTGACACGTTAAAATAATAAATTTTGTTATTTTCCTCTATTTTCTTAACAGGCTAACCAAATATTGACATAGAAGATAATAAATAGGTGATAAAAATCTAATATTTCTCTTTTTTTCTTTAACTGATTATGCTATTAATTTATTTCATCATCATTTTTCAGATGAATTAAATGAGAAATTTGTGCAAATGGTCCCTATTATTTTCCTAAAATTATAAATATGTCCCTATATTTTTCAAAATAGTGAATTTACTTCTTATTGTTTCTGAAAATATTTTAATTTTGTCATTATTTTTCAAATTATCTATTTTAGTCCTTATTATTTTTAAAAAAAAATTCTTTTTATTCCTAATTTTTTTGTAGAAATAATAAAGACTAAATTTGCTAATTTTGAATAATAGGGATGAATTTAAAATTTATTAAAAAATAATAAAAACTAAATTAATTAATTTTAAATAATAAAAATAAACTTAAAATTATAAAATAAAAAAAAAAACAATACGGACTGATTGTGCAATTTTTCCTGAATTAAACCATGAAACAATGTCTTTTTTGCATTCCTTTTTCTGTCAACGTCTGAGTGGGGACCCCACAATGTGGAGATACTCATCAAAATTTGAGAGCTGAATGTATAGATACGGGCTATCATTATGTCTGCATTGCCGCTTATTTCTTCTCGCCTCTGACATTGCCGCAAGTTCAGCGGACAACTGTGTTCCAATAGCACTCTTCGAAGTTTTCTTGTGTGACCTAAGCCAGCAGAATGGATTTAGTCCGGATTAATTGTGTTCATAAAATTATAACGTGGTCAATAAGATTTAACATTGTAAATTATTAATACAAATATAAAGTTATAATATATGTGGATAGTTTACATCTTTTTTCATAATTTTATAATGTTATTAGCAATGTTGAGTCAAGTGTTGGGGATCAAGAATATACTATAGTAGTGAAGTCAATAACCAAAGATCGAAAAACTTATTTATGTATAAATTTTCTATATAGACTATAATAAAGTTCTTGGTTTTATGTCTTATAAAAACATATTTTTGATGATTTGACGGATCACATTATGATATAACTAAATTTAATACTTAATTAAAGCATATTATGGTATAAACAAAATTTTCAAGGCATGACTCCCTCATATAATACACTTTTATGCCTAAAAATGAAAGCACTAAATTATATATATATAGGATTTTTAAGTCATGGTTCCCTCTCAATATAGGTAATAATATAACATACTAAAATAGAGAAAAATAAATAACTATAGTCATTGTAAATATATATATATAAAAATCCCTTTTGTTAGAGATAGAGGAAAGTTGTTGCTCAAAAACTCATTTTCTTTTAAAAAATTTATCAATGCCATATTCAGCAATTAATAACAAATTAGAAATTCAGTTCTAATTGAGATTAAAAAGGCTTCAAGCATAAGATGTATAGATTAAAACAATAACGTATACATGAAAATGTGTTCTTGTACACATGTAGAAAACAACCTTAGAGAGTTCAAAAACCGATCTGCACCGTTCAAATTATAGAAGCTTGAATCATAGACTTGCATATCAAATTTCAACTCCATCGCTTACGAAATCACCATCCATCGTATGTTTGATGGAAACTGCCTAGTTTTTTTTTCTATATTTTCCTTTCTTTTTTGTTTCTATTTTCTCTCATTTTCTTGTGCTCTCTCTTTATTCAATAGACGTACAGACATATCATTATTAACGTGAAAAAATAATTGAAAAGAATCGTTGGTCAAAAAGTAAAAATAAGACACCTCTCATCACTTTTTTTTTTTTTAACCTTTCATCACTTTTACTTCCCATCACTTATCATTATTTTACATTAGAAAGTCATTGACCAAAAAAAAAAAATTAGAAAGTCAAAAAACAATTATTTTTTTCCCAACCTAGGGTTAGCTCAGCCCATAGATATGAGGGAATCCTTACTCAATTTAGTCGTCTTGTGATGTTACAATATTAGGAGAGGTTTATAGGTGTGATTAGTGAACGGTTCAAATTACGTTATCATACCTGCATCATGAGTTTACAACCATGTTTTTTTTGGTCGAGGAATTTAACACCATTAAAATTATTGGTCTTTGATTTTTCCATTCAACAAGAAATATCCTTGAATCACTTAGGCTCTTCGGTCTAGTTTTTAGACACTCAAAAGCATTTTTTGTGAGTTTAGAAGTTGAACTAACTTGTTTGGCCCATTTTTTAGAGTATTTTTAAGTAAAAAATGAAGCTGAAAAAAGTTAAAAAAAACGAGAAGTTCCAAATTGGAGCTTTTCAAAAAAAAATTTGTGAAGCTATTTTTCTTTTTCTTACTCTCAAATATACCCTTCCATATTTTTTAAAGTCCGATATTTCCCTCAAATTTTTTAAAGCTCAATGTTGTCTAACATAGGCCAAACAGTCAATAGTTTTTGTTCAACATCACTTCTAACAAAAACTATACTCTAAAAGCTCTACAATTCAAAAGGTTGAAATTTCACAGCCAGACCAAACAGAGCATTAATTGCATTTTTGTTGGCTATTTGAAGTTACAGTCAATGGTTTTGCCTATAACTTTTAGTTTGTAATTAGTTGAAGAAGAAAAAAAGAAGGTTATAGATGTATTAAGTCATATTATTCGTAAGTTGGGGCTCCATATGCTAGGTTGTCTTTTTAATTTACTTGAATCTCCATGTGCTAGGCTGTCTACTTTAATACTTTATTTCTTAGTTTTCTTCTACAGTTTATTTCTTCTTGGTTTGGGTAACTATAGGAAAGGTGATTGGCAAGTAATTATGAATATATGTCATGGTATGACTTTATCTTCTATTCGGAACCTTAACAAGTAAGTCGGTTCAAGTAATTATGAATATATGTCATGGTATGACTTTATCTTCTATTCGGAACCTTAACAAGTAAGTCGGTTCAAGTAATTATGAATATATGTCATGTATATTATTAATTGTTCTTATTCTAGTCTTCACAAAGGTTAATAAGATAGAATATAGACTTGTGTTTTTTGTCCTTATATATACCATGATACTTAGTTATTTTGTATGCTTTTATTCTCATTTTTATGTACTTAGTTGTTTTTATTGAGTAAAGGCTTTAGGTTTGTTTATTTTTTTTGTTTGTAGATATAAGACATGGATTGCCTGAAGATGGTGAGAATAGTAAGCTTGATATGGATTGTCTTCTATGCAAGGATGTCGTGCCACAATGGAGGAGGATGTTAACTTTTTGCCTATAATTCTCTTTGGTCTCTTATCATAGCAAGAAAACAAACTAAATGATGTTATAATATATATATATATATATATATGTACATTCGCTATTCCTTTTTGAATGTATGTTTGAAGAGATCACAATTATATATACTTAGTTAATTTGGTTTAGTATTGTTGAATGGTGACTATTTTGGTGTAGAAATGTGTTGAATGGTGGCTATTTTGGTGTAGAATTGTTGAATAGTGTCTATTATGTAATACTTGTTTGATTTGATATAGAATTGTGTTCTTTTGAATGGATGTGTAGGTGTTTAATTATTGAGATTCAATTATGGATGTTCTTTTGTAATTTAGCAGGACAAACAAGATGATGGTACAAAAAACATTAGAAGAATGGATTTAAAGAATTTGTGACAAAATTCTGCCACGGTTCTGTGATGAAAACACGATATGACGAATCTGTGACGAAACATGTAGTCACCAATTTGTGACAATATTTTGCCACGTTTCTGCGATGAACATGTTGTGACTCAAATTTGACGAAACATGTAGCCACGCACATGTGACAACATTCAGTCACGAAAGAGTGACGAAATGAGGCCACGAGACTGTGACAAAAGTTTTGCCACAATTATATGACAAAACAATTTGCGACAATTTAACCATGAATGGTTTATTTGTGACAAAATATTCCGGCTTGACATATTGTCGCAAATTCGTCACTTGTGACGAAAATGCGACGATTGACGATTTAGCCACGCAATGTTAGGCAACTACTTGGATTTCGTCGTAAGTTTGTCACAAATTCTTATTTGTGATGAAACTGTGACGTTTTGCTGCCGTCACAAAATAATTATTTTTTTGTAGTTATTTAAATTCGTGGCCAATAGGTAAAAGTGTTGAATATAATAAATAACTACAATAAATTCATTTTTAATAGTTTAAACTTTTAAATGAGGTGACCACTTAATATATATAGTATTAGAGTATATGTACTAAAACGTTTTGGGTTCAAAATTCATAGATACCCATTTGTAATATGACGTTCATGTATAAGTCTCAGTTAAAAACTATCTAGCCTACACGTGAGCCTACGTGCTGAATGTAATAAATAACTATTATAAACCCATTTTTAACAATTATCTACACGTGAGGGGAGGTGTTGATACAATAAATTTCTCTCTAACAAGTTAAATTTTTAAATGAGGTGGTCTCTTAACAAAAAGTAGAATTACAAAATTATGATGATGATACCAATGAATTATTTGTTTCCGTAAGTGGACAACTAAGAAGGAAGCATAATCCCCAGACCAATAAATTTCCTTTTTTTTCTGCTAAATAATCCCCAGAGTGATATCCAGAAACATATATAATCTTTTTGGGTGAATAGCTCCAGACCTCTATGTGGTTAGACGTAAGTGCACACGACCCCCCTATGGTCACAAAACTTCCTCCAGACCCCCCTGGGGTTCGACCCTTGGTGCACACCGCCCTCATCCGATAAATTTTTTGTCACTTTTGATGGCATGTGCAGTACACTCGCGTAAAATGTGATTTTTATTAATTTTTAACTTATTTGACAATAAAATAATAGTAATAATTGAAAAAAAATAAAAGAAATGGAAACAATCAACTCACCACCACCATCATCTCCGCCATCATCTCTGCTACCATCTCCACCTCTGTCACCACTACCGCCACCACACACGTACATATCAAAATTTATTACCCAAAAAAAAAAAATAGTTGGGTTTCGATTAGGCAAATCAAGTGCTCAATAATCAGTGCAGTAATTGTATGGACTCCATAAGACCATAAAAGCAACTTCCGTCCCCATCACCAATCTCCACTACAGCTTCAAATTAACAATTGGATTTCGGTTATATGATTTATATATACCAATGATTTCAATTGTAAATATATGTATGTTTTTGTGTGAGATCTGTGTATATGTTTATACATATGTTGAATGTTTTATGGCTTAATTCATTCAGCTTAGTAAGATTGCATCACTTTTGTTGTGAATAGAATTAGGCTTATATGTTGAATATTTTATGTTTTTGTATTGCTAATGGGGTTGTTCTGTTGGTTATAAATTTGACAATTAATGGCTTTGTGATGATGTACAATAATAGTTTATGAAGCAATCAGAAATGCTAATTGATTAATTGGTCATCATGAATGTCTGGAAGCTCACGACGGCAACAATGGCGGTACCACGCTAACGATGAAAGCTGTTGGAGTTAGGGTTTATGGTGGTGAGTGAGGGTGGCTGTGGTGGTGGGGTGGGGGAAGGCGGAGGAAGGGAAGAAGAAGAAGAAGAAGAAGAAGGTAGTTTTTTTATTTCTTTTTTGTGAAAATGGTATTTTGGTCAATAAATACATTTATTTTATTGACAAAATTATTAAAAATGAATCCAAGTGGCAATAAGTACGTGTGTGCTACACATCCCGTCAAAAGTGACGAAAAATTTGACGGAAGGGGGCGATATGCACCAAGGGTCGGACCACAGGGGGGTCTGGAGAAAGTTTTGAGACCACATGGAAGTCGTGTGCACTTACATCTGACCACGGAGGGGTCTAGTGCTATTCATTCAATCTTTTTTAATGCTTTCATGAAAGTCAGAAATCATAAATGAAATGAATCATAGTATAGAGAGACATCATGAAATTGGTTTCCTAATTTAATTTGTTACGTTTTCTACCATCTGAAACAAAATACGATAATATAGGCACAACTCTTCAATAATGAAAGCAAGAAAAAAATTTCGAATACAATGAATCATGAACTTTTGGGAACATAATCTTACTGTGCCTAACATGTTTTTTTTTTTTTTTGGTCGAATGTGCCTGACATTAATTGAAAATCACTCTTACAATGAAGAACACATAGAAGTCCATTGGCACAATTAATCATCCTAAACTTGTTACAACCTTTGACAATTCAATAGATTCAGGAGTAGCCTAGTATTGGGTTAGTACTCCCCCTTACAATTGGAAGACCATGGTTTAAATCTCATGCAGGTAGGGGACAGGTGAGGGTGAGGGTAAGGGTGAGGACTAAAAAAATAAAAATAAAACAAAAAAAAAGCATTTATTTGCAATTCAATTTTGGTATCAAATTACGTCCAGAGAATTTCCACTCGACAAATATAAATAGATGAATATTTTTATACAAATTTTGCACCGAAAGTTAAATAAAGCATCATGCTTACAATAAATTGGCAAAAAGAAAAAATTAAATGAATCATGGAAAGTCATCTAACCAAAAACATGCCCTAATATTGCAGCCATTTTCTTGCATGTAATCCTTCTGCTTCTTAACCCTTCAAGTTCCAAATCCAAAATAAACTGTTTGCCAAACTGACATTTTAACACATAATCATCAAGAAAAATTCCCCATTCCTCGAAATAACTTTTTAAGGCATCAAAATAATGGTAAAAAGTTTACAATTCTCTCCAAACTTGATGGATACACAAGGGGGGCCTTCAAGGTCAAAAGGTGTAAAATTGGTTGGACTTTTGCATCTGGGCTGTTCAAACAAATGATCGGCTGCCAATTGATGAGCTGTCATGAAACTTTGTTCCATGGCCTTTCCTTCCGGGAGGCTTACCACAAATACATTGGCACTCATACCCATATATGTTGCCAAAGCATGAGAACAAACCACTTCCACCATCAGAGTGCCTCCTTGCTCGGTGACCAGTTGATCGGTAGCTACTCGAAAACCCACGGTCATATATCGGCGGAAGTTCTGTGCGCCACCTTTCGAGCTTCGAACGAAGTCCTTCGACACTGTCATCCATACTCCATCCACCGGAGATTATACTAACTTTTTCTTCAAGCGGGTATCTTTTCTCCGCCATTGCTGCAGCCACCTCCGATGGCGATGGACCCACCTCGGAATCCGACCAAATCGAATTCGCTTTCATTGGGCCCCCAAATACAAACTTTCCATTTGATTTTGGGCCTACATTGTCATAGCCATTGAATTTCGGAATTGGCTTTCCAATTGCCTTTGCTGGAGGAGGCCCAACTCCAACCACCTTGGATTTTGTCACAGATTTTTCATCAACACCTTTATTTGTTGGTGGTTCACTAATTAGCTCAGGCACTGTTACTTCCATTTTATCTTGATTTTTCTCCCCACCATCTGATTCTTTTTCCTTTGGCTTTGCCTTCTCCTTCTCATTCTTGACATTAAATGTTTTTGAATCTTTGCTAACAATTGAATCACTTAGCACTGAACTTGCCTTACCTTTTTTACCCTTGTGCTTTGGTTTTTCTCTAAGCTCAGCACCACTAATAACAGAACTTGCCTTGCTTGTCTTCTTCATAAATGGATATCCAGTGTCTGAAATACTCAGAATTGAACTCCCCTTTGGTTGAGCACCACCCCTCTTTTCAGGGATTACAACCAATGAACTATTAGTCACTGAAACATTATCAAACGCAAAACGTTCACTGCGTTCACTTTTAGACCTTAGCAATATAGGCTTCACAATAGGAGGGTTATTATTATTATTATCATAATTATTCTCTTTGACGTCTTTGTTATCCTTATTATTATCATTGTTTTGGTGTTGATTTGGATCTTCCTCGCCCATCAGATCACGATATCCAACGGCTGATTTGGCCAGTTGTGTGTATAAAGGCATGCTACGCATTGAGCTATCGAGTAATGCTACACCAATGTTCAATATCCCTTGGGGACGCCCTGATGGACGACGTACCTGATGCATTTTTTTTTTTTTTTTGGCTAAGTCAGCAAGAATGAAATTCATTGAATGAAATAATTGGCAACAAGTGCAAGCACGATGCATACTACAAGAATGAAAGGAATAATTCTATCTCATTCATGGAAGATAATTTTTTTACATTTCTAAATCATAAGTTTCAACACTACCTTTTAAGATTTTAAAATATTTCATCTAGCACTAATTTATAATTTTCGGATAGAAGTCATAATTCTTAACAATTTATATGCACGCATGCAAGCTAATTTGCCAATCAAACGAGAAATAATGAAAAAATCAGGATGGATAAAATCTTTCTAAAACAAGTTATCGTAGAATATGCTTAACTAATTCATAAGGTAGGGATTATTTACAACTAACATCATTTTAGAATCAGATTAGAGAAATAAGCCCTTTCCATTCACTCGTATTTCTTCCATTTCATCGATTTTTCCCACAATTCATGCGGGTTTCTGCAGGTGTACTTAGAATAAAATATTTATCTTCTCTTGTATTGTCGTTCTATTCCGGACAGGATGGGTTGTGCTCTATTAAAACCAAAATTTTATTTTCTACTCAATGCAAAGAGACGTACCTGAAGTGCAATAAAGCGCATTCCAATATGATGGTGGTGGTGGTGTGGCCGTGTAGGGGGAGGAATTAGGTTTCCGACGAGGACGCGGACGGAGCCAACAAGCGTGTCACGGAACCAATGCACGCTGTAAATCTCAATCATGACAGCAGATGTATCTTGGCGAAGAAACTCGTCATCAACCCTAAACACAAATTTGTCATTCCATGTTGGATTGTTATGGCCTTCATTATCCACACGAGTGGTAAGCTTTCGATTAGGATTCACCCATGCCGTTGCATACGTCCTCATTTTCTTAGACGCCACCTCCAAATCTTGTGCTGAAATGATGTTGATTTCCAAGAGTTGGAAAGGATTCAAGATTGCCATCTTGATGAGAAAATTTAAAGGCAATCTTAATTAAAGGGGAAAAAAAATATTTATTTAAGTATTGTGGTTATATGCTAAACAATTTTGAGAATCACGATAATAATCGTAAGAGGTGAAAAGGATA
This sequence comes from Ehretia macrophylla, assembly GCA_037974665.1. Classification (NCBI taxonomy): domain Eukaryota; kingdom Viridiplantae; phylum Streptophyta; class Magnoliopsida; order Boraginales; family Ehretiaceae; genus Ehretia; species Ehretia macrophylla. The sequence goes on along the minus strand of CM075777.1, from coordinate 53,203,427 downwards.
CGATCCTCTCGCCGTCCGAGAATAGGACGACGAGGGAAAGGCTGGCATTAACACTAGATAGATACCGAGCGGTTTGGGGAAGGAGAGGATGATCCTCCGGAGAACATCAAACCAGCGCATACAAAGGAGAAAAATGTATCCATGTCTTTTGACCAATTTTCTAAAACAATCGTTGTACGGTTTAAGCCTTCTTTGAATAATACCTTCTTTGAATAATAATAATAATAAAATTTCTTAAAACAATTGGGGGTTGTTATGTTTTCAATGTATGACTAAATTTAGATAACTAACGACCACCGGACCACGTTAATTAGGCAAAGTTTAAGGTGACAATATGTTAATTAGATAGCAGCTGTCTAGATTATGACATATCAATGCATGCACTTGGCCATTTTTTTATTATGGATTTTTTGTTAGAAGATTGTTCAAACTTAATTGAACATTCTCCACCTTTAATTTTTCGGGTTTTTCGTACTTATATCTCTAGGGGTTTTTTTTTCTTCTTTTTTTTGGCCATACCGCTGCCACTTATATTTGTAACACTACGCAGCTTAACGATATATGACTACATTGAGAACTTTGAGTTCCAAATTGACGAATACCATATATTTCCTTAGGTTCTTGTATAATGATTTTAGCCTCTGCTCTAGTTTGACTCATCTATAACATCAGCATGTAGATGACAAAGCTCCAATTTTGTAGTGTTTATAGTTGAGTTTAATTGCGCTATCAGTCTCTATTGTTGACATATTTTTTCAATTTGATCTCATTTTTTTAAAGTCATTCAAATAAATACTCAATCTTTTCCAAACATGGCCAAACTAATCCTTGCTATTAAATTCTTAACAGAAATTTGCTAACTAAATTGTCCATGCAAAAAAATATTTAAATTACCACTTTGCTCCAACCCACTTTTTTTTGGCGCCTTTTTTCTTTCTCTTTTGGTCCAACTGAACTCCCCCCCCCCCCCCCCCCCCCCCCCCCCGCCACCACCCCACCCCACAATTGTGTGCGCATCAATGTGCATGTGTATGTGTTGTGTGTGTGGGGAGGGGGGTTTGTAAGTATATATATGTATATGCCGTATGGGTGTAGAAGTATGTGTGTGTGAGAGAGAGTGCATGTATATATATGCGCTGAAGTGTGTGTCTATATGTGTGTGTGCCAAGTATGTGTTCGTGAGTGCGCTGTGTGTATGTGGTGTATGTGGTAGTGGTGGTGGTGGTGGTGGTGGTGGTGGTGGTGGCGGTGGTGGGGGTGGGCATTAATGGAGAAAAAAAAAAAGAGAAATTAAAAAATGTTTTGAGGACAAAAAAAATACTTGATAAAATTTGGGGATGAATTTTGAATTTTTATAAAAATAATGAGATTAGTTTAAACATTATATGCTTTTCTAATTTTACCCCTAAAATAGTGTAATATCTGTTAAATCTACCACTTTCCTTTAAAAAAAAATATTTTAACTAATTTTGATAAATATTGAGGACTAATTACAATTTAATAAATACAAATCAAGAGTAATATCTAGACATACACGTTGTCAAGTGTTAAAATAGCTAATACCATTCTCATGGCCTATACGCATAAAATATTACACAGCTTCGATGAGTCGATACGTAACCTCTCGGACAAATCTTACAAATAGTCCCTATTATTTACAAATTTTTGACAAATAGTCCCCATTGTTTGTAAAAGTTTTACCAATAGTCCCTATTGTTTCACAAGTCATTCAGTTAGTCTCTATTGTTTGCAAAAGTCCCACAATTAGTCCTCATTATTTGCAAAAGTCACTCAATCAGTCTCCATTGTTTGCAAAAGTCACCCAATCAGTCCCTATTGTTTACAAAAGTCACTCAATTAATCCCCAACGTTTGTTGCAAACATTGAGTGACTTTTGCAAACAATGGGGACTGATTGAGTGACTTTTGCAAACAATGGGGACTGATTGAGAGACTTTTGCAAACAATGGGAACTAATTGTGGGACTTTTACAAATAATAGGGACTATTTGTGGGACTTTTACAAACAATGAGGACTAACTGAATGACTTGTGAAACAATAGGGACTATTTGTCCAAAATTTATAAACAATAAGGACTATTTGTCCAATTTCCTCTAACGTCTCCATGTTTCCCAGGGAATCATAATGCACATTGAAATCTATGACATATTTTACAAGCTCTTACACAAACTTATTTAGGTGTGAAAAACTCTTCAATTAATCCGAACCAACATCAATTTGTGAGAGAAGAATGGATTCCATTTATGTATAAGACTTATTTCATATGAGAGGACTTATGTCAGTTCAGTCTGATTGAATAGCAATCCGGTAAGCGGATACAATTATCAAAATCTCTTCAAATAAGTTTTTTTCCATTAAAACAGCAAAGGTAGAGATGTTCACCTTCAAGTTTCATACCATTAAAGTCAATAATCATCTCTAGGCAAACATTAAGGTACAATGCTTGAGCTAATCTTTTAAGCTCTTTCCAATATTTTAGTGGTTCTTGAATTACACGAAAGATATTGATAGGCACATGAAATTTCCACTTACCAAGACATGATTTAATTAATAAAGAAGTCTCATGCAAGTGCTTCCGGTCTTTTTTCTAGGCATGGATAAAAAATTGTATGTACATTCGGTTAAGAAATACGGCATTCTATCTTAACAATAATTAGTATTAAGTGAAGTATTTATTATCTTATTATTGAATTATCATCTTACATAAAAATTCAAAATGTTATAAAAGGAAATTTTTAAAATGTTATAAAAGGTTTTTTTATATTTATTTATTATTTTCTACAAGTCGATTTTTTATATTTATTTATTAACTTTAATATAGATCTTCACGTACAACATGATTCGTTTTGAACTTTATACATAAATAACTTTTTTGTGGTATTTTTTTTGTTTTAAATGGATTACAAGACCTTTTGGTGATCTAGACTTTGATACGAGATTGTTCTTCCTACTTTGTCGAGTTACCTTCTTAAAGGAATTCACGAGCATCTCGCAACATCACAGTCTTCTTTTTCTCTTTTCTGCATGTGAGTATGGAAATGAATTCGACCAAAAAAAAAAAGAGTATGGAAATGAAGGATTTTTAGTTATATCACCTACATTTCATCTTATGCCAAGCAGTGGCGAAGCCAAACACCGAAGTTAAGGGGTACACTAAGTGACGAAGTCAATAACTGAGATCAGAGACACTCATCTACTCAACTTTATTTTATATAAATTTATATATAAAAAAACTATTGTCTATATACCTATAATTATGATTTTAATAATAAAATATTACAATATTCAAAAATAAAAAATTCACTGGTATTTAAATTTAAATTATTTAATTAAAGACACATAATAATCAGTTAGAATAAAAATAATCTAAAAATTATACAAAAATAAAAATAAAAATAAATGTACAATTAAACTAAAAAATTTTAACTTAAATGTTAAAAATATTACAAAAATAAACGAAGCGAAATTCATACACAATAATAAACACAAGTCTCCAAAATATAGAAAATAAATTGAAAACTTATTTAAGAATAAGAGAATAGAAGTGAAAAATGAAGAGAGAAAAGCATGAAAATTTTTTTAAAAAAAAGATTTAAAAAATAATAAAATAAAATATTTTTTTTTTTTTTCAAATTTCATGGGGTGCATGTGCACCTCCTGGAGCCTACTTGGCTCCGCCAGTGATGCCAAGTGTGAATATAATTTTCTTTTTTGATATAATAAAAGTCAAATCCGTAGTTTAAATTTAAAGCTTTCAATTACACCACGCGACCCGACCATTCTAACAAATTCTTAGGTGTTGTCAGCGCAGCTTCATGATAACCCCCTTTTTTTCTCTTTGGTCAAAAGTTTTACAACTTTGACTACAATAAATTTCTTGAGTTGCCATCAACAATGGTAGACTGTATTAACAAGCAGATACAAAGAAGATGTAAGAAATTAAACTGCAATGATCCTTGAACGTGTAGCTATGTGTAATTCACGAACACATATTATCTCTTCAATTTTTGGTAAATGTAAGAGTAATTTACATATTACCAGCCAATTGAATAACACTTTCTTTGCTCATTACTTCAAGTAATCTAATGAAAGTTGTTTGCTCTTTTTTTGTTTAGAATTTAGGAGATCTTTCTTTCATTTTCTTTTTTTGAAAAATGATGTGTGTGATCTGTGAATGTAAGTTGTGTCCCCTTATGTCTCATTAGTCTGAAAAACAAAACCAAAACAAGCATATTCAATTAGATAGGATCATTTATATATAAATTTGATTACGTTACTCGTTTTTATCAAGAGTCGTATCCTATCACAAGAATGAATTGCAAGAATTTTTTTTTTTTTTTGGTAAAAGAATTGTAAGAATGAGCGGCGTCCTTTTACGTATAATTATTGGTCCAACTCCATAAATTTTCCTTTATTTCTCGTATTCTCGTCAATTGACAGTCTATAGATCTATGGTTGAGTTATGTGTTAGAATATGAGTAAAAAATATTTAGATCCCTCAGCTTTTGTAAAAGTAACTTTTTGACCCTTCAACTTTTGAAAAGTGATCATTTGATCTATTTTTGATGAAAAATGTTAACTTTTTTTGTTATTTTCCTATTTTACCCTTAGACCTATTTTTTCTCTCATACATGGCATTATGCACCATTTTGGCAGCCATGAAATATCACAAAAAATCACCAAAAAATTACCAAAAATCACCAAAAAAATCACAAAATATACATGTCCAAACCAAAATAAAAAAATACAATTTTTACAAAATTATTTCAACATCATCATCAACCACAATTAAAGAATAAATAAAGGAACAATTATCTAGTTAAAAAATATGAGATATTATTTTGGGTAAAAAACAATTGATCGCATATCTGAATAGAAAATATGAGAGTCCGTCATAAATCCGTCGCTAATTAGTGACGGAATTAGCAAAAGAAATAAGTATTTATTTCAAAAAATAAATGTTACAAATCATAATTTCTTATAAAATGCATTTTACACTCCGTTGACAATGTGAACAAATATTTTTCAACTTAATTTGATGTCTGAGCCATTTTCAAAATGAAAAATGACAAAATCGGGTTTATTTTATTGCTTATCTTTAATTTTTTTCTAAATTCCATTGCTAATTTTGTCGCTATTTAGTGACAGATTTAGTAAGGGAATTACGACATGCCGTCACTATTCCGTCACAAATCTATCGGCCATCACTAATCCGTCACGATGTTGCAAGAGATTAGTGACGAAATTTAGTTATAAATTTTTCCGTTGCAAAGTCGTCACTAATCCGTTACTAATTAGTGACTGAATGTTTTCCTTGCTAAATCTATTGCCACTTAGTGACGAAAAAAAATTGTCGCTAAAATTCGTCGCCCGTTTCAATTTTTCTTGTAGTGGACCACTTCATTTTTTTGTTTTGATTTTAAAAGAGAAAAATCAAAATATCTCATATTTTTTAACTTCATAATTCTTCCGTTTATTTCTTCTTTAACTGTGGTAAATGATGATGTTGAAGTCATTTTATAGAAATTGTATTTTTTTGTTTTGGTTTGGATAGATATATTTTGTGAATTTTTTGGTGATTTTTGATAATTTTTTTCTGATTTTTGGTGATATTCCATGGCTGCCAAAATGGTGCATAATGTCATACATAAGAGAGAAAATGAGTCTAAGGGTAAAATAGAAAAATCACAAAAAAAGTTAACATTTTTCGTAAAAAATGGATCAAATGGTTACTTTTCAAAAGTTGAGAGACCAAATGTTACTTTTACAAAACCTGAGGGACCTAAAGGTTTTTTACTCGTTAGAATATACATTTATCCCACATCGGACAATCAAAAACTCTATAACTACCTTATAAAATTTTGAACTATTTCACCTAGTACCAATTGATTTTAAGATAGACCTTATGAGCTTATTAATTTGTTGAGCTTTTCATAGTTCAATCTTGATTGTTACAACACTACTTTCTCAATGCCTTTTAAGAATACTGACAAATTTTTCGTTTGTGGGTACAAAAGATGGTATCCATAGTTCGAACTCAAAATCTAATTACAACATGTCATTATTCAACTGTTAGAATCAATTCTTGAGTGAATACTGATAATGTTGCACCACATCCAATGTAATTTATTTGTAGAAAGTCGGTGGAAGTGTGACAGTTACTTATTCCCATATAATGTGACTAATATTAAAACATCAATTGTTTACTGCAGTTGAGGATCTGCATTTTCTTTATTCCCAGGTTACAACTTTTACAATCTCAAGCAAGTAATAGCAACTCACAAATGCTACTTACAGGTTCATCAACTTCAGTTGTTCAAACAATCTAATTCTCAGAAAGCCCCAACAGAAACTTTGATTCTAAATAACAATAGGAGCCTCCAATTACATGATCACAGCCTACAAAAATTTCATCCCTTCATGGTGTGCACCATTTATAGCTCATACTCTTGCAACTCATCACCACCGTGTTTTCCCTTCTGGAATATCAGGATTTGATCGAAAAGTTCATCTTTGTTATGAAGTCTTTCACAGAGATCTCAATCTGATAGCAACTGAGAAGGACTAGTGTCAATTCCTTTCATCTTAAACAAGTTTATAGTTTTGAGGCAGAGGGTGGATTTTTACATAAGAATTATAATCCATTGCTGCATTCTGAACCATCTTTTTTGATATATAATACGAATAAGGGGTTGGAAGAAGAGAATGGAAATCAAGATTCTGTGTTAGTGAAGAGTGATGGACAGTTGCAGAGGTCTGTTACAATAGGAGATAGGATATAGGAAGTGATGAATTCAGTTTCGGTAAAAAGAGTATGGGATTGATCGAGGAAAATGATAACGAAGAAGACAACGATGACAAGAACAACAAGAAGGAAGAAGAGTTGAGTGGATTAGTAAAAGGTGAACCTGCCAGCCCTCAAATTTATCTTGCTGCAGGGCTTGAAGCAGATGGTTTTGGCTTTGGTGGTGAAGTTGCAGACTTTGAACTCAAAGATTTGAATAAAAGTGGAGATGTTGGAGAATATTACAAGAGGATGCTGAGAGAACAACCTTCAAATCCTTTGTTACTGAGAAATTATGCTCAATTTCTGCAGGTGAATTTGATCACCTTTCTTTCTATCTAGTCAGCTTTTACTTATTTCCCCTTTGTATTCAATTTCTGTCAATACTCATTGTTGCCAGTCTAAATTTATTTAAAGAAATACCAAGTAGGAAATAATTGTATGTCAATTATTATATTTATTTTATTGTCTTCAACAGAGTTGCTTAAAGGGTGCCTTCTCGTATAACATATGCTCGGGGGAGGAGGCCGTGATTATGATATATGTCTTCCTTTAGCTAGATTATTCAATATAAGTTTTCTTATATTTTAAGATCAATCAATCAAAAACTTCTCTGTTGTGCAAGTTGAAACCTTGGGAATTTTTTTATTTTTCTACTCTTCTGTTCAGTTCTTATAGTTCATGTCAATTGACTGAGAGATTATAGGCCAGGAAGTGAACTGAGATGCAATTATGATTGCATGTTTTGTTTTTCCTCATTGTATTTGCATACTTTCTTAATGTGCAGACTGGTCTGACAATAGGTATGAGGCTAGGACAATTATTGCATCAGTCCGGCAGAACTCTCACATGTTTGGTGGGATCTACACAAGTGGGTCTCACCAATATATCAATCCGGACTGATTAAAGATTTTTCCTATGAGGCTATGGCTCGTTTCCATTTAAAAAGAGGGGCCAGAGAAGGATGAATATTAGCATGTCAGTGATTCTAAGGATTTGTGTTGCAAGAGTTTTTTTCAAAAAAACTTATTGTTTTCAAGTAGATTCTAAAGACTGGAATTTAAGGTAGAAGGTATTCTAATCGTTAACAGATTCTCCATATACAATATATTGCTCCTTATATTGAAGTATCTCTGGCTAGATATTTTATGCACCGTGAATGACATACTTCAATCATTTATGATGATCCCTCCAAACATGTCCATAAAACTGGCCACTTCGACTGAGAATATGAGGATTTTTTAGCTGAACACTCAAAGCTTTTAGACATAAAAGAATTTCTCCATTGATCCTTTGATATACTCATGTTTGTTTAGCTTAATAAAACTGAGCCTTCTTTACGCGTTGACAGTCACAAGGAGATCTTTCTGGAGCTGAGGACCACTACTTTCGCGCTACTCTAGCAGATCCTAAAGATGGGGAGATCCTGATGCAGTATGCTAAACTGGTGTGGGAGATTCACCATGACCAAGATAAAGCCTCGAGTTACATTGAGAAAGCAGCTTCTGCTGCTTCTGCAGATAGGTACATGCCATCTTCTGTCAAGCTTAATTTTTTCATATGAGGATCAACTCTGATTTCTCGGAAAGAAATATGATCAAATTTTTCGTTGAGGGCCAAACCACGTTAAAGACTTTGTATGACCGTTGCATATGCGTGCACGATCCACCCAATAATACACTTACTCCTCGAAGAGCTAGTTTATTGAGTGAATTCAAGTATCTTATTCAGTTTGATGGAGTGATTACTCGTTTTTGGTTCATGTGTTGAAACATTGTCCAATAAATACTGCTAATGTCACAGATTTTATCTAACTGATTATGCTATCACTCTCTCCGGCTTGACATTTCTTCAGATTTAAGGTATAAGCTCATCAAATTTGATAGCTGACACCTAGTTTCTTGTTTTTCCAGCCATGTTCTCGCGGGATATGCTAGTTTCCTTTGGGAGATAGAGGAAAATGGCGCGGAAAATACCTCACCGGACACTAAAACGCAGGTATTTTTTATGCAATTCTATTCTCTTGAAAATGATTAATTAAAATTCATCTATTTCAAGGAGAAACTAATGTTCTTGGATACATAGTATGAAGAAAGTGGCAATGAAGCTGATCTTCAGAATCCAGGTGTTGATGAACTGGAGAGACCGGTTAGCCCGCCCTTACACCTAGCAGCAGGCCTTGGTATCGATGCAGCTGGTACATCGATGGCTGACAGTAGCAGTATTGAGGAGTACTATAAGAGGATGGTCGAGGAAAATCCTTGCAACCCTTTACTTCTGCAGAATTACGCAGAATTTCTTTGTCTGGTAAGAACGCGATCAATGAGACATTCGTGATGGATTACATATTCAAGGGCGGATATCCACACAATCTTAATTGTAAATTTGAGCGTCTACCGGTCGCGTCGCTTATTCTAAGTGCTATATTATTTGCTATTTGGTTGACAAACAGTCCAAGGGAGACATGAAAGGAGCGGAAATTGTCGTGCGATACTAGCTGATCCTAGTGATGGAGAAATCATTTCACAGTATGCTAAACTGGTATGGCAACTCCATCGGGACAAACACAGAGCAACATCTTACTTTGAGCGAGCAGTTCAAGCCTCCCCAGAAAGCAGGTAAGGATAGTACTATTGCATGCACCTAACAATGTGTTTGTCCATGGAATTTGGCTCGTTCTATAACGACTCAAGTCCAATTATTAGCCTAACAGTAGAAGAATCTTAGTTATTATATACTGAAACACAATCTCTTACAAAATTAATATGGAACGGTGTATTACACATTCTGCAGAATCTCACGGTCGACGCATTTACCCTTGTTTTCCTTTCAGCAATGTGCTGGCAGCATATGCTAGATTTCTATGGGAATCAGAGGAAGATGAAGGAGATGATATTATTCAGGAAAATCATGAACAGGTGTCAAGTCCAAAAGGAGCAATGACTACTGCAAATGCTTAAATGTCAATAGTTGAATTATCAACAATTAGATATAGATTTTCCCAGATTTCATTAGGATTTAGTATTTAAGTATTGCTTTATGCATCAAAGGGCTTTTAGTTAGTCCAACACAAACTAGTCATAAATGATTAGCCAGTTCATGCTCGTGTTCTCTAATATACATTTTTTGATTGCTGATATCTGCATATAATTGTGTGCGTACAGAGCGCATTTTGTGCGTGTTGGGTGTGTGTGTGTGTGTGTACAGAGACCGTGTTTGCGCACTCACGGTTGCTTTCGTGTGTGCACATGCTGAGTGAAGAGAATATTTGTGATTAACTTTTGATACTCGTATAAACTATTTTGTTCAGCGAAAGCTAAGACTAAAATAGTCTAAATACACCGATATATTTTTTTAAAAATTAGGGTCGATGAAGATTACAACCCCCACTACTAAAAGGTACATCTGCCCTTGGATGCAGCCCTTTCTCAAATTATGCAGCATACAATACAGACACACCAATGTGGCTTGCAATCTTGTCACAACCTTGTAGCTCCAAGATAGAATTACAGAATTCTACCACTGTAACCACGAGCTATAAGAACCACATCTTATGACCGTACTTAGGAAATGGAAACTAAAACATGTACAATAACAATGATGATGTCATAGTTGGTGGTTGAACTCTACCAAATAATCCGGTAGTCGAACTCCGGCAACTAGTGGTTCCATGGCGTTCAAAAAAAAAAAAAAAAAAGAGTATGTCACAGTATAGCCATAAAATCGGCAACCTGGTTTAACATGTATATCAACCAAGATTTCTGGATCGCGATCAGGACAAATCTCAACGTAATACAATGTACAACAAATCATGGGAAATTATCCACATTTGCCGATGGGTTTTCTTGTGAATGGTGAGAAAAATTAGTTAATAGATCGATAAAAGCAACTAACTCAAATTCAATACTTGGTAGTATGAGAGCCAACACTGCATAAAATCATATAGACAAACAAATTCACTGATTGATTTTAACCCAAAGAATATTGCAGTGATGTTTTTAGCATATCTAATGCTTTCAACTATTTTATATTTTGGAAATCTATCAGGTTAATGTGCTATTCCAAAATACCTTGATGTAAAACTAACTTCCTGTGCTCCGTAAACAAAGATGTTCATTCTGAAGAGCTCTGCCCATTTCTTAATCCTTGTTGATTAGCTTAATATGCCCTTTCTTGGCGAGGTGCCAGCCTATAGAAACCATTTCCTCTTGCTCTGTTGTAATCGCGACTATCTCCATCCTGGCCACTCCCCCTACCATAACTTCGACCACCAAATCTTCCCCTTGATCCGTCCATCTGATAGCTAACCCTGCCTCTACCCCTACCTCCTGTTCAGAACAATTAAACCATGATAAAACGTAAATACGATGTCTATCAGTACCTGTAGCATGCAAGATTCAGCTAGTCAAGAAGTTTCTGCAGTGCGTTGAATAGAAAGTCACAAATTGCATGTAAAATCCAGATCCTACTGGATACAATGAACAAAATAACCATTCCTGAGGGAAAATTGAAAAGAAATTTAATATTTTGAAAAAAGAGAAAAACTAAAATATGATATAGAATGAAGGAAAAAAGAAGCACCATAAAGACTACACCATTATTTTGCAGTAGCATGAATATATTTTGGTATTAGACAACCTAATACTGTGCTAGCATTTGATGAGTCAGTACCAGAGAACAAAGAAGTTGATGCTGATATGCATGAGACTCCTCTCGGTCCTCATTCAGTTACATAGATTTGTTTGTATGCTCAGTTGGAAAAGATGCTTAATTAAGAAATATTGAAAGACGAAGAAAGTGTAATAGGACTACTGGCCAAAGGCTAGGGAAGATTAACAAAATATGAACTTATAACAACTGACATGTTTATCCATTAGTTATCAAGCATCAGAATGCAAGGCCATCTATATATTTGTACACAATAGGAGCAAATGTTGAGCACATACTTCCTCGATATAAGTTGTTTCTGTTTGGTCTCCGCCCTTCAATGTATAGTTGGTGACCAGCAATCTCAACGGTAGATGCCTACAAGAAAGCAATAGAATTTAATAACTTAGTGGACACAAAAATCCAAGACAAATTATACTTGCCAATATCAGAGTGCCTACAATAGGTCCAGATGTATATGTTTTGACCCGCTAGTATGCATTAGAGCTTAAAAGGGAGTGGCAGAAATTTGAATCTAACCCAATGTTTGGCCATGAAATGTAAATATGTTATTAGCGATTAACTTCGTAGAATCTTACCTTTTTCTTATTAATTACCAACTCATATTGTTAATCAACCAGGGGAGAAGGCAAAACCAAGTCCTATTCATTTGTCATAGGTGGAGTTTGCTGGCCAAGGGTACAGGCCACCTAGCCTACAGCCAGAGAAAGCTTATGGACAGAAGACCAAAGCACAAATCTATGAGAACCACTAGAAGATATATGTAGAGGCTGACATAATGCTCGATGAAAAGAAAACTAAATAAAAATAGAAACTAGAATTATGCAATTATTGAGAGGATAAAATTGTAGTTTCACCAAAATTGTAATACTTGCCAAAAGACCAACGATAGACTCTATGTAGAGGAAATTTTTCTGACACACATGATTTCCAATTGTTGGAATAAAGAACCCATACCTTAATTGCATTCTGCACACTGGTAATGTCTTCAAATTCAACAAATGCATAGCATACATCAATATCCTGCATTAATTTCGAGGGCAAATTAGCCATCACTTGAAGGTTCATTTGGACAAGAACATGAAGATATAGTTACAGACCTTTCGGGTTCTAATGGCAACACCATCTGGCTTGAGTTGGCCAAATTTCTTGAATTCCGCCTCTATCTCAGAAGCAGCCATTGTCATTGGCACATTTTTCACATATATAGACTTCACTTCAACTACAGATGATATGATCAAGGAAATCATTAGCTTAAAGGGTTTCTTTGAAAGACGCACATCGAGAAAAAAGGAAAAGAAAAGGAATTTGCAAAAAGAAGGAAGTACCATCATCTTCCATAGCTGAAGGTTCTTCCTCAGCCTCCATTCCAGACCTTTCAGCGTTGTTTGATGATGCAACTGATAGTTGACGGGGGGGTTCAGGTATATGTTGCCACTCTGCAGGAGTGGGCCCCAAGTTGGAAGAAGGCGGTACTCCTGGTGCAGAGTGTCCCTTAGCAACCTGCAATCCCAACAACTTCGTGTGATGAGAACCACCATAGCAATGAACAGAAAACATAACTTGAGGATCTGAAAGATGCAGAAGCAATTGCGTACAATTGAAGCATATGTGCGCTTCTGGGGCTCCCCAACAGGTTCCTCAATAGAAGCAGACAAATGGTCTTGTACAGTGTTCACCGTATTCTGGAGCAATCCATTTGACTGTACCGTGAAATTGTTATCAAGGATGCTTTCAGCTTCAGGGACTTTCTGCAGCCGTTCCTCAGCAAAACCATAGTTGTTTACTGGACCATTTTCTTCAATCTTTGCAGGAGCTACATATTCTCTTGCCTGGATATCTCCACTCAGCATGTAGTTGGACACTGATGAAATTTTAATTCAACAATAATCAAAAGCGTTTTGGATTAATTTCATGTTAAAAAAAATACAGCTAACTACCATGCAAAATATTTCTAGCACTGCCATGAAAGAATAGATTAAAGTCCAGATATATTGTTGGAGAAAACTTCTACAAACTTGCACTCATATACAGACATTCTGATGATGCATAACTACCATATAGGCCACTAGGCAAGCATCATAACTTTAGCAAAGAACTTATTCCAACATGGTAGAGTAGCACCTGCCCTCCTTCCTCATGTCATACCCATGTTAGATTATTTATTAGATTGTCATTCTATTTTATTCAGAATAAGAAATTATCTAACATTAGACGACACAAATTTTACCTTATTGAGACAAGGGCTAGGGAATGAATTTTACCTTGATCTCGAATAACATTTGGAGCATTTAGCTTGGGATCAGGATTACTCTGAGCTAAATAAGCCACTGGATGTTGGAGAATCTGTTCCTCCTCAACAAAGTGAAATATGTCATTGAGAACAAAGTACCCTTTATCCTGAGGTGCAAGGAAAAAGGTTTGCACAAACTTCCTCCTCCTATTGAAATCCTTTTGATGCACAGAACCGGAGACCATCACTAGAACACCACCATTCCAAGATTCTAAAGAATGTGCTGTCTTAATTTCAATGCCAGAATAGTTCAGTGACATGATAAGTGTGTGGATTTGCTGCAAAGAAAGACAGAAGAGGGAAAAACTCAAAACATACATCGTATTAGGTACATTATATACACATTCACACATAGAGGTGGAGATTCATCAAATTAATCAACTTTATCCATCAGAAAGGATAAGATTTAGCCTAGTGTTGGAATCATCACTTATTAAAAATTAAAGAGTTTGTGAGAAGGACAGCAAAGCATATTGTCTCTCTCCTCATCAAAACCGAGTAAAAGGAAACTGCTTGAATGCATGTCTTAAACAAAAACTGAATCTCATAGTTAAATTTATTAATCAATTTGCTAACTACCTGTTTTGCATTGTGTGAATGTATGAACTTATTATATTATTGAACTGGTGGCTGAAAGCGTATTCAACGGAAGACATTGGGAATAATCAAAATGCAATGAGAACAAATTAAAAAATGAAAAATAAAAATCACATGAACAAAAGCATTCAAAGCCTAAAGTATGTAGCTGAGTTCAACAAGTGAAGTTATAGCACAAAGCCATTGCGTAAGGCATTCCACTCTTTCTATCTTAGTTATAAATTGAAGTTTGCATGATTCTGTAATGGCATCTTTCTGTATTTATTGTATGTCCAGGGAAACTACCCCAAGCCAATTTACGTCAAATGTGTAGCACAGAGCCATTGCATAAGGCTCTCCACTTCTTTGTCTTAGTTAGAGATTGATTTTCACAAGATCCATATTAGGGCTTCTTTATACGGTCCACTTTTTTATGTTCTAGAATCTTACCCTAGCCAATCCATGCCCAACAAAAAAGGAAAGAGGGCCAAACAAGTTAGATTGGTTCCTAGGACTATTAAATAAGTCATGGTATATTGTGAACAGATATGCCGCAAACAACTTAAACCAAACGCATGAGGCAAGCTTTGACATCTAAAAATGTTCAGTCACAGCATCTACCCAGGTTTAATCAACTAAGATTCCATATTATGTCCATACTGAACAGCAAGCAAAGAAAAAGATATTATCAAGTAACAACTACAAGGACAAAAGGTTGAAAGTTACAGGTCATTCATTGTGATATTACAAGGGCATTCATAATCTCATCTAAGTTTCTGCAGCATTGAATCAAACAAGCTAGAAATGAAGTTTTTTCCATTCCTAGTCCTTATTCCACTCCTAAAATCCCTGTCAATATCAAGAACTATTATCAGTTGAACATCCAGAATATAGCTTCATATGCTACATCAGGATAATCCACTCAGCGCAGTATTGCTAATAAATGGTAGGTCCTCATATTTCAATCAATTGATATGCTTGTTCCTCAAACAGTCCAATGAACACCTAACTGAAAGTAGTTATTTGATATGCAAACCTAAAAAAACAACAAAACAAAGAAAAGAAAAAAGATAAACAGAAACTTCAAAAAGCATACCAGCATTGAAGTGGCAGTCTCTCTAGTGTTACCATCGATCTGAAGCATGGTGCTCACATCACTATAGAACTGATGAACAAAATCCGGCTGTTGCTGCAGTACCTGATAGTACTGCCCTACAAAATATGTCCCTACCTGTATAAATACACCCAAATACAAATTAAGAAAATGCTGATTTCACATTGTAAATATCAATTTGTTGAATGACAAGCACAAATGCAGAGCTGTAATATGTACATACATACAGACACGTCTGAAATTGTACATATACACAGAGATATCTATTCAGTCTACGTTTAAGTAAAAAACAGCTAGAAAAGTATGATATACTAACAGATACATGCATGTATAGAAGCGCAAACACACACACACACACACATATAACACCACTTGAGCTACAAACTTCCTAGTGTTGTATACTGATCAATGAGAGTTATTAACTAAGTGGAGTGTAAATAAGTCAATTCAAGCCCAGCCCAACAATAGGTCCCCCAAGTTTGGTTTGATTTGTTAACAAGCTTCAACATTCCAAACCAACCAATCTAACGAGCTCCACTTGAATTGGTGGCGAAGAAGATTGAGTAAGCTCAGTATCTTCAGCTACATCATGGAACAATAAGTTATGAGCCTAGATAGTTAAATTGACAAGCTCTAAATCATGCTTCGGCATTGTTGCATAATTTTTTAAACTAATCCTAAATGAGTTTTAACAACACAATCTCAGGTAGACCTTCAAGGATAACTAGTTTCGTAGACTTCACAGTCTAAAATTAACACGTGCATTTATGTATCCAATTGTTAATGGATTTAAAGCCAAAGAAGTGCTAAAACAGGAGAATCTAATACAAATAAAGCATACAAGTATAAAATTTGGAACTTAATACTTACATTTACATGTCTGAATACATACACAAACATATAAATATAAACACAGACAACTACACATGTTTGTGTATAACCACAAAATGTTATGCGGAAACCAAATTACCAAAGCATAAACTAGATGTACATGTACATCTATATATCTTGTAAACACAACACCATGAATAGATATACCATACCATTCAATTACATTCATCAATTCTATCTTATGCAATTTCTTTGTGTGTGGGCCTGTATTTAACTATACAATCGTCACTAAAGTCTAAAACAACCAAAAAAACATAAAGTGCACGCATGCACCTGCATATCTTTTATGTAAAATGCATTCAGTAAAACTACCCCAAAAATTACACATATACAAGCACATAAAATGTGCGTATACACCTCTACATATATGTATGCATGTGTATATACATTATAAACAAATTTATACACCACATTTTCAATTTTTGGATAGTTATATCTATATAGATGAATCATATAACTTTTAACTATAACATAAAAATACACAAAAAGTTGTATAGATACCGCCATATACCTTATGTACATATACATATATAGACACAAATAAACACATACATATGTAAACATACATATAGAGAGACACACGGACACCGTACATAGGCAATCAAGTAAACCTCCTAAAACATAATTAAAATGTGCATGTATATATATATATACCTATATACAAATACATTTAGATTCAGCTACCTAGGCACAATTCGTAAGCATGCATATCGGCCTCTGACCTGAACTTCACCGGTTTAAGTTATAAAACAACCTTTTGCCGAAATGTAAGATAAGGCTGCCTACAATAGAGCGAACAACGTGGGTCCAACTCTTCCCCAGACCATGCACACAGCGGAACAATATATACATACACGCGTATCTATGTATATAAAGCCAAAAATTACATAATTTAACTTAAACATGAAAAATGCAAGAAAAAATTTGTATATGAAGCTACATATGTTACGCATACATATACGTGTATGTGTATGTATATTTGTAAGTATAGGTTTAGAGAGAGAGTGATAAAAATGACCTGAGCAGCAGTGACCGGAAAATGAAACGGCGTCGTCATTTGATAGAGAAACCCTAGATCTGCAAAAGATTTCAAGTAGAAGAATCCCCAATTTTTTACAAAAACCCTAGAATTTACATAAGCTCAAAGCATTCATTCTTCAACACTTCATCTTTCTTTCTTCATTAACTATCAATTTTTTCATTTCAATTTTTATAGAGGTGTAGATGGTGGAGGTGTGTTTACTGTGTGTACTGTGTGTTATTCAGTCATCTCATCACTGAGGTATATATATGTATGTATATATTCTCTCAGTCGATTGTAGAGACCACTGGTTTTGAGCTGCCTTTTTCCTTTTCCTTTTTTTTTTATTTTGGTCTTTTGGTCTTTTTCGTGCTTTGTTTTTTTTTTTTTTTTTTGGTAATATTTATTATTACTGAAGTGACAAAATTAAATTTATTTAATTAGTTTTTTATCAAAATTTATTTAATTAGTTAAGGATATATAGAATTACACGTTTATAAAAAATTGAAACTTTTTAAATAAAGAAAAAAAAATTAGTTTGTAACACAAACTTTGTGAATATTTTTAGAACATGAACCAACAAAAATAATAATTCAACAAGCAAGCACGTGTCGTTGCGCCAATCATGACATTTGTCAGGCTGTCAGCATACACAAGTGTACTTGTGGAAATGTATAGTATGATTTAATTATATGTTGGTGTAAAGATGATGATTTTCCCAAAAAAAAAAGAAAAGGAAAGATTATGATTTTTAGTAAAATAAGATAATTCGGTTTTAAATGCAAATGATGATGTGTGCAGTGATTGGCTGAATAATTAAGTGCGCGCTTTTATGGCCGCTAGTGAGATTGGAAGATTATTCTTTTTTCGGGTCAAAATCATTTTAGTCTTTGAGGTTTATTTTAAAAACTAAATTGGTTCTTCAGATTTGTAAAAAGACTAAAAAAGTCCCTCTAATTAACTTTTGTTAGTCAAATATTAATAGTCAAATGGTTGACTGAGTTAAAAAACTATTATATTCTTAGGCAATATATATTATAAAAGAAAATTACAATAAAAGTCTAAATCAGTCTAAAAAAAACATAATTCACATAATTCGCGTAGGAAAAAAAAAACAAAAACTAAAAATATCAGTTCAAACATAAACAAATTAAAGTTAGTAATATATCGTTAAAAAATGAACAATCATGATTCTTTTTCTGGGCGGTACTCTCGCAGTTAATTATGTTAATGATGATTATTCATTTTTTAACGATATATTACTGAATTTAATTTGTTTATGTTTGAATTGATATTTTTTAGTTTTAGTTTTTTTTTTCCTGCACAAATGTTGTGAATTATGTTTTTTTAGATTGATTTAAACTTTTATCGTAATTTTCTTTTATAATATATGTTGCCTAAGGATATAATGGTCTTTTAACTCGGTCAACCCTTTGACTATTAATATTTGACTAATAAAAATTAATTGGAGGGACCAATTTGGTCTTTTTACAAACCTAATAGACCAATTTAGTCTTTAGAGCAAACCTCAGGGACTAAAATGGTTTTTGCCCTTCTTTTTTCTAATCCTTTTTTTTTTATTTTTTTCTTTTCCGGGTCAAACTTTTATTTGAATCTGATGTGATTGGATTCTGGTGCTGTTGCGGTCTTTGTTGAACATTAAATAAGTAAATAAAAAAGATATATGGGACGAGAAAAAACTCTCTTTTAATAAAAAAAAATAAATTAAATAATCTCAAATATTTACTTATTTGATATTTTAATTTTAAACGTTTCAAATTAAACATTTTAATTCTAAACATTTTACATAAAAAACCTTTTAATATATAAGTAAATCTGATAAATATGAAATTTACTTTTTATTTCACGATAGTCCAATCTTTTATTAAATTGAAGAATTTTTCTATGAGATGTGATATGAAGCATGGAGCCTTAATTTTGGTGCGACTTGTTCTGATGTACTGTTTGTCTTATTAACAAAAGAGCTTATAAGCCATTTACTGCTTGTTGGCTAGTAACGAGCTTAAAAGCTGGAAAAAGTTATAAAAGAATTTGTAAGGGGTAGTTACATAAATTTATGGGACAAAATAGTTCAATTTAAGAACTTATAAGTTGTTAATCAAACACTCTAATGTCATACTGAAAAACGCCATAATCTTAGAGATGCGTCTTTAAAACGACAACAGTTGAAAAATCAATGACACATGACAACAGTGATAACACAAGATGAAAAATTAATGACACGTGACAACATAGCAACTGTTGCCTGTTTTCGAAATTTTTCCTAATATTGGTAGTATGTTTGCTGCTAAAGTGCATGGTTTCCCCAACATAATGTCACCAACAGATTGAAGTAAATGCCATCCCCATTACCATCTATGAAGAATAGTTACAAATGCAGGCAATAGCAGTGCATGAGTTATATAGACAACAAGACTAGATAAGAACTTGCCATAATGTACATGCATTAGAAGCTGCTAAAGATCCATGATTTTCCATTTTCTCCAAGGTGGTTAAGTTTTCCATTTTGCAAGCATTTGCAAATTCCTATTGTCTCAGTGTTTCTTTCCCTGTGCCAAACTAATGCGCATCGCCCGACCTTCTAATTCCTGAATAACCAAGAAGTGTTAATGAAGATTCAATCATCTATTGATAATTTAACGTGATTCAAGTATGGAAATTATAGTATGCATACCACTCCATTAAGAGCTTCCAGTGCAGTTTCCATCTCATCTTTGGTCTCAAAGCTAACAAAACCGTAACCACGAGACCTTCCTGTCTCTCCATCGTATAGTACTCTTGCTCCAACCACATTCCCGTATTCTTGAAATGCTTGTATCAAACTATCAGAAGTGACTGACCAAGCCAAATTCCCAACAAAGAGTTTGTATTCGGTTTCTGGATATAACGGACCCTTTGGTCTAGGCTTGTCTGAGTAATTCACCCTCAAGATTCGGCCACCATATTCCTGAAATGAGTGAGCAGGTTTACTACAGAGTCTCAGAGGACATTTTATTCAAGTGTGTTCAAAATTAAGAGAATGCGTGTGGCTGTTCAATCAAAAGAAACTAGGATAGATATAGAGAAGATCCTTACACTTCCGTCTAGGTTTTGAATGACTGCGTTGCAATCTTCAACTGAACTCATTGTCACAAATGCAAATCCTCTACTTTTTCCTGTTTCCCGGTCATACAGAACCTAAGTCACTTGAATAAATTAGTACAAAATTCCTTTTTGTTGCGAAATCATACACAATAATGCAGGCAACAAGGCATAGAAGCTTCTCTATGCAGATCAAAGCTTTGTAACTATGAAACGAAGTACTTCACTGCATCATTGCTTGACTGTCTTAGTTTCAGTGACATAGAGTTGAAGAATCTGTACTATAAGATCCTGGAAAGATGGAAATATTATACAAGTGGACAATGAATGTTCGCTCGGGTTAGCATGGAGTCTCCATAGGCAGGACAGTATTATGTGAAGGTTTCTGAATCTGGAAAAGCAAACAATCAAATTGCTAGTAATATAAATGTGAAAGGAACTTTTTCCTCAAGAACTGAAAGGGGAAAAAGCACTTACCTAATAGTTTTAAACAATCTCTAGATGCTATTGATTCAACATGTATAGTAGACATGAGACTTCCAAATCAAAACATTTTGACATATAAGATGCAGAAGTGCTGCACTGTGATGTTTGTCCAAAGCTTGAAATGTTATTCACCATTGGGAAAATTCGGTTACTGCTTAGCCATGCCAAGGTCAAACTATAAATGCTTATTGAGAAGCCATTATTTCGAAGCCCTTTCCATGATCATAATTTTAAAATGTTGCTGAAAATTGATCAGCATTGCTTCTCTTGATGCAACTTTAGTAATCAGAGTGAATTTCCTAGATGTAAAAGCTCATTTAAAATAAATGATTTATAAACTACTTCCACCATCTCTCAGCTTCCAAACTTATATACTTTGGCAAGTTCTGTTCAAGAAGGAAGAATAAAATCAACTGTTCTATTTTCACCACAGTCAAGTTTGCAGCAGTGAACTTAAAATCGAAACTAGAAATCAGACGCCTTATTTGTTAATTGACATGCGGATCCATTGCTTCCATGAATTTAAAAACTTCAGTTTTCTATCAATGTTCACCGAAGAAAGAAAGGGTGACTGGAAAAGTTCCAAGAAGGGGTAAAACAAACTAAATTATGGAAATGGGAAAGAATGCACATGATTAATGTTTTAAACACAGATCATGACATAAGATTGAGCTCAAAACATGTCTTCAGCTTAAATTGTTCAGGTGAACAGATAAACTTATTGATGGACGTGACCGGAAACAATCCCTTGATACAAGCTTCTTAATTCTGGATATTTAAAGTGGTGGCATGGAGCATCATACAGTACAATTGAGGCAAATGGTCTTAACAGTCATAAGAATTATGGCAAAACCAATATCGAGAAGACATTAAACCTGTACATAACCTTTTTAAGCTAAATCCAGTGATCAGATTTTCACATCTAATATCGAAGATCACTTAATCTGTTATCATATTGCTGACATTCAATCACAGGCTACAAGCAACTTTAGTTTTCGCATCTTTTCACCCTCTTTTCGGTAAATAGCTCAGCAACTTGTGGCCTAGAATGTGAAAGACCAGTGATCCCACGTGCTTACTCTGACTGTGGTTTCAGCAATTAGACAGCTTCAGTTACTGTTAACAATCATAGGTTTTTATCTTAAAATCAATTGGTGCAAAATTATTATTTTTCAATGCGGGACGGATGTATAGTCCAATACTGTGATCAGGGGCGGATCCAAAACTTCTTCTCAATCAGGGGCTAAAATAACACGGAACCCTTTGGACGACTGCTTTGTGCAGTCAAGGTCGTCGGATTTAGAGGTCCTTTCTTTTGCAAGAGTTTCCAATTATATGAGTATATTTTTTTTTCAATGGAACTAATTAATTTTTTTAACTAAACTACATAAATATATAATTTTTTTCTAAAAAATACATAAAATTTTTAACGTTCTACTACAGCCCCGCTAGCCTTCATGTACCTCCA
The DNA here is from genome assembly GCA_037974665.1 of Ehretia macrophylla. Classification (NCBI taxonomy): domain Eukaryota; kingdom Viridiplantae; phylum Streptophyta; class Magnoliopsida; order Boraginales; family Ehretiaceae; genus Ehretia; species Ehretia macrophylla. The sequence goes on along the minus strand of CM075777.1, from coordinate 53,181,004 downwards.
CCTTGCTTGTGATCCAACAAAAACTTACATTCAGACGAATGAATCAGCAAGAACGAAACGAAATTGGGAGATGACTCAGACTCACAATGGATGGATGCGACTAAACCAGGGGCCGACTTGATACCATGATAAGAATCATACTATTTCATCTTAAAACCAAGTAGAGTGTCCAAAGCAAGGTATGAACCCTACCAATGCGCCTTTCTCTGTAAGCCTAGAAGCAAGTGATGTGGGAGGAAGGTATCTTCCAACAATTGCCACTCAAAATATTGATCCTATCATGATTGTGTTACTGTAGCACAATTCACAAATCATACTAACTTTATAAAATCCAAAACTCACATTTAGCAACATGAAAAAAAAAAACAAAATAATTTCACCAATAGATCATTCAAACACTTGCTAATTTGATTTCTGAGTTATATCAACAACTGAAAATAGTAAACTACATACCTCAATCAGCTCAGGACTACCATATTCTTGAATGATTCCAGCAAGCTGTGCACTGTCACAATGGTATGGCAAATTCCCAAAGTACAGCTTTGTGTTTATTGAACTACCACCCTCTACAGCCTCTCCTTCACTCGACACTTCATCACCTTCCTTCTCCTCTAGTGGAGCTTCATCAGCAGCCACTGCAGTAGCCTCTTCTTGCGCTACAGCCGCCACGAGCCTCGGCACCCTCCCCTTATTGAAAACAGCCATGATCAAGCTAGATTCAATACTAAAAGAGTGTGACATGCATGCAAGTTGTGGCATTGATCTTGCTGATGAAAGTTTAAGCGCCATAGTTGTAGTTTCATTAGGGAAAGTCTTGGAGCGTATGCAGTTGAGGCTTTGCATGGAGGTGGAGAAAGATGAGGCTACAGCTGCAGCAGCTGTGGCAGCCATGTTTTTGCCCCCCCTGAGTTTTTACACTTTATTAGGTGTGCTCTGTGTGTGTGTGTGTGTGTGTGTGATGTTTGTGGTGATGGGGTTGTGTTCTTTTTTTTTTTTTTTTGCAAGTAGAGTTGGAAGTTGAAATGAAGTATGGGGCTGCTAAGTTTTATGTGGTGATGTGGGTAGTTTACATCCAATGAGATTGGAAGAGATGTATATGAGAGATAAGGTTTGTGTTATGTTCCAGGTGGATTAATGGTTACACTTTTGGCAATTTTCAGTCATGGTGTATTCTTAGCCGCTTTGTTGTTTAATTAGTTTTTAATGTGTTTTTATTTATTTGTCGTAAAATAATTTGTTAATGAAAAATATTTGAATAAAAATAAAATAAATTTTTATGTTTGATTGTCATAATAAAAAGTATTTTTTTGTGTTTAATTGTGATAATCAAAAATATTTTTCAATAGAAATTTTTTGAGACACATACACATATATAAACATACACACACACACACACATATATATATAACACAAGATACACATGTATTTATAGGTGTAACGGGTAGTGGGGGTGACTGGAGGGAGGGGGTGGGTGATGGGAGGAAGAGGGTAGGGATAATGCAGGGGATAGTGGTGCTCGGTGGGTGATGCTCGTAGAGCGTGATGAAAACTCCACATAACTACACTTTTTTTTTTAGAGTGAAGTGTACCAGACCCTCTTATATTTAAGAATAAATGCGGGGTACCTCCTTGAGTTTTTAAAATTCCCTAATCGTTATCTTATGTTTTTGAAAACTAGCACCTATGCCCCCTCTATCCAAAAAACCGTTATTTTTAACAAAGAATGCATTACACACGCGCTAAGTACAAGTGTTTATGTTTTTTGGCTTAAAATGTTACTTAGTTGGACAAAAATACCCTTATATTATATATTTTTTTTTTCTTTTTCTTTTCTTTTTCTCTCAAACCAATTTTCACCAAAAACAAAATTAAAAAACAACTTGTAACACCCGATATTTTTCTCTCATTTCTTACACAAAAATAGAACCATCCCATGGAGTGGGTACGAGGTAATAGAATTGGTCATGGAAGCTTTGGTACTGTCAGTTTGGCAATACCAAGATGCCAAAGCTTGGAGATTAGTCAATTAATGGTTGTCAAGAGTTGTGGAATTGCAAACTCTGTTTCGCTGATGAATGAGAAGTTCATCTTGAATGAGCTCAACGATTGTCTTCAAATTGTTTTTTATTTTTGTGATGGTTATAGTTTTGAAAAAGGTGAAAAACTGTATAATGTGTTGTTAGAATATTCTTCATCTTTTATGTTGTTGAAAATGGTGAAAAGTTGTATAATGGTTGTCAATATACAAAGGCTATACTTAAAAGGGTTGCAGTTTATTTACAAAAATGGCTATGTTCACTATGGTATTAAGCTTCAAAATATTATTTTAGGCAAAAATGGTGAGGTAAAGATTGTGGATTTTGGGTTGGTGACGGCTCCAATAGAATCACTAAAGCTTCCATTTCCAAGAAAGCTATCATCTCCATTGACCTGCAAAAAAAATACACTGATGCAGGAAAAAAACAAGAAGCATACAAGCTATAAAATTAACAATAGATCAAAAAAGATAAAACCCATAATTAAAATATTTTGGTCGCCAGAGGTGATAAGGGGCCATCGGCGGACATTTAGGCACTTGGTTGTGTGGTGGCAGAGATGGTCACCGGAGCTCTAGCGTGAAGGTGCTCAAACATAGCTGGATTGCTGATGAGAATTGGGGTAGGTGAAGACGACAAAAGAGAGAAAAGAAAAAAAATTGAGGGCATCTATATCTTTTTTAATTTCTGTTAATTATTTTGATAGAAAAAGTGGAAAGGGATCACGTGTGTTAGTTTTTAAAAATACAAGGTAACGATTAGGGAGTTTTAAAAACTCAATGGGGTACTACGCACTTACTGTTAAACACAGGGGAGTCTGGTGCACTTTACTATTTTTTTATTAAAAATATTTTTCAGTTGACTTATTTTACAGGGTTATCAAACGTTGAAAAATTAAGAAAATATTTTTCGGAAATTTTTTTTACGGCAAACAAGCCAAGTCAAGTGTGTGGGGAGGGATAGGGAATTGAAATCTACATGATGATACGAGCAAAATTTAAAGATTATAAATTATTGATAAGTCATAATAAAATACTGTGAATTATTTTCAATCATTAAATCGTGCTTATGATATTATGATATTATAATATTATGAGAAAACATTTACTAAAATCAAAAGGGCTTTTCTATGGCGCATAAAAGTTCTGCAAATATAGAACTCAAGATTGCCCCCAAAAAGTAGAAATTTCTAAGGTGCACGGGATAGAACTTGTTTAATTTGCAAGGTGCACTTTTATTCTAAAAATATATACACCACTTTCAAAAACCTTTGTAAATATCAAGAATGCCTGTTAAATAAGTTTAACCATTATTATAATAATTGACAAGAGTGTTAAGCTCACTGAGAGTAATACTCACTTAAAACTTAAATAGTCTCGAATTCGAATCACTTAAGAGGTAGATGAAAAATCATTATTGATCTTCTTTTAAAAAAATGAAAAAAAATTATTATTATAATAACTCGAGCCATTTAAAGTAGAAATCTCGTATGTATGAAGTGAAATGCACCCAGTTATTTTTATTTATAAAACGTTAATCTCAATAATTCACATAATGTAATTTTTTTAAAAAAATCTTCATATCAATATGGAAATAACTTAAACCATAAATTAAATCAAGTTCTAGTGATGTCTTAATTGAAGTTAGGAATTTCAATCTTTATATTGCAAAAGAAAAAAAATATTCCTACATCCAACCAATAACTAGTAACCACAATAGCAAGCAGCCAGTATTTGGTCCGACTTCTAGATATTCGGTCAACCCAAGGTACGTTTTTTAAGTTCTTAGGGCAAGTTCAATAGAGGCTCTAAAACATAATAATTATAATTTTTTGGTAAATATAGAGCATTTTGAAGCAAAAAGGCAACACCAATGGTTATTATAGAGTCCCAAATTACTACTTTTGTGCCAAATTTTACAGATTTTAACAAAAATAGAATCCGGGCTCCATTTTGTTCAACGAATTTGTTGAACAAAATGGAGTCCCAAAAAAAAGACAAAAACTTTTACAGCCCACATGCTCTCTTCCAATATGACAATGTCAGATCTGACTTTAAAAAAAAAAAAAGTACAAACAGCTGCAAAAAAAAAAAAAATACAACCGTTGCAATTTCAGCTTTAATCTTCAAAAAAATATAGTCGTTGGGTGTTGGATTTTCTATATATTCAAGCAAAAAAAATCCAACACCCAACTTCAACAATTAATCCTTTCAAGCAAATATACCCAAATAGCAAAAAAAAAAAAAATTCATCTGTCGAAAAAAAAAAATAAGATTCATGCTCAAGGTCTGTCCTTTTTTGCAATTTATTCTTAACTGAATCACCTGCAAAAATTAAAAAAAAAAAAATATATATATATATATATACACACACAGAGAAACCGAATCAACATTTATCCAAAAAAAATAAAAATGGTCAAATATGATGGTGGGGAGGGGAAAGGCAGTGGGGCGTGTATCGACGGGGAAGGGGAGGGGAAGAGAGGGGAAGTGGGGTGGGGTGGGGTGGGGTGGGGTACGTGCGTCGGCGGGGAAGGGGGGGGAGAGAGGAGAGGTGGGGTAGAGTGCGTGCAAATAGGGAGGGGGCGGCGGCGTGTGAAAGGGGAAAATGGGGGAGGGGATGGGCTTTATATGTAGGGGTTTTTTTTAATTTTTTTAATTTTTTTTTAAATGGTTGGGATAAATTTTGTTTTTTTAAAGCCTTTTTTTTAATTTTTTTTTTAGAATTTAGGTAAATTCTATTTAAAATTTAAATCATGATTAAAATTACATTGAAATTCAACTTATTGAGATTTTTTTTTTAAGTCTTTTTTAATTTTTTTTAAAATTTAGGTAAATTCTATTTAAAATTTAAAGCATGATTAATTATTACATTGAAATTCAACCTATTTCGAATTTTAAAAAAAAATGCTTTTTTTTATTTAGAATTTAGGTAAATTCTATTTAAAATTTTAAAGCATGATTAATTATTACATTAAAATTCAACCTATTTTGAATTTTTTTTTTTTAAAATATATATATTTTTTTAAAAAGACTTAAAAAAAAATTCATAGTTTGGGTCAATTTTAATAAAAAATTCATCCAAATTAAAACTAATTTGGATTCAACTTGTAAACTTTGTAAATTTAATTTTTAGTGGTAATTTATTGTTTAAATAATTTATTTATTTTTCTTACTTTTGCTAACAATCATATTTTCTTTTTGGAAAGGTATGGAATATACCGATGGTACTTCAAGGAGTCGCAATTTCATTGTCCAATAAGATATTACTTTATGTCGGGCCTTCATCACAATCAGTGAAGATCCTATTATCGGGCGAGACCAAACAATAACAACAATGAAAACAGAATTCTTGAAAATTTTAAAGAGTTCCACCCCTCGAACTATACAGCTGAAAGGAGGACATCAAAAAGTCTGAAATGCCGATGATCGCCCATAAACAGAAATTGTACACGATTTGCGGAATGTATTGATCAAATACATTTGAGACCCAGGAGCGAAGCAAATGCTATTGACAATGTGAGTTTTTCAGATATTATTAATTTTATATTATAGATGTTATATAATATTCAAAAAATTTCAAAATTAATTTTTATAAATTTGTTTAATTGTTTTTTAGCTGAATGATGCTCGACGCTTATACTCTGCTGCCGGTGAAATTTTTTTTACCCTCGAACATTATTGGGAAATTTTACAAGATGGTCAAAAATAGAAAAAAATTATCGATGTTCAATCCACACAAAATGTAGTTGATTCGCATGCATCGGTGATTCCACCCGATAAACTTCTTTTGATAATGATTATCCCAATGAGTCAGTGGCGAAAACCCAAAGTAATCCCACATCGTCAAGGCCGATTGGGAACAAGAAGGCTAAAAAATTAAAAGGTAAGGGCAATGTCGAAGATATTATAGAAGAAGCAAGAAATATGGGAAAAATTATGAAGAAATACACGGATAAGTATGAAGAATTTGCAAATACGAAAACTATGAATATAAAGACTTTGACAATCGAAACTCCGAAAAGAATAGCGTTTTTGATTGAGCAACAAAGGGCCATTATTGCAAGAAAGACCCCCTGTTTGATAGATTTTGACGATGATGTATACCGTCCTAGTTTGCCTTAAATCATTAATTATTTGTAGTGGCTAGCTTATTTCGATTGTACTATATTCATTAAATTTATGAATTAACGATGTTGTTCTAATTTCACATTTGTGTTTTTACTTTCCCTTTTTTATATTTAATTTTTTTAATATTAATACAAATTGAGTTCGAGATACCTAAAAATTGAATTACGATAATGACGATAATAATTTATCAAAAGAAAATTAACACACGAGAAAAAATAACATATATTCAAATTAGTTTGTAAAATTAATATAGAGCCTAAATTTTATAGAACCTCTCATTGGGGATGAATTTTTTTTAGAGCCCCTAGAAAATACTTAGGGCTCTATATGGGGCTCTAAATTACTAAGGGGCTCTAAATTAAACTTTAGAGTCCCTCAATTTAGAGCTTCCATTAAGGATGACCTTAAATCACAGGTAAAATTACACAATGGTCTCTATTTTTAAAAAAGTTTTAAATTCGTTTTTATTATTTAAAACTAATTAATTTAATTTTATTATTTAAAAAAAATTAAAATTAAATTTATTAGTTAAAATTATCAATTTAATTCTTAATATTTTTTTAAAAAATTCAATTTAGTCATAAGTTTTTTAAAAAATATTAAGGACTAATTTGAGTTTTATGAAAATAGTAGGGACTAAATTAATTTTTTTTGAAAAAATAGAAATTAAATTAACTAATTTTAAATAATAGAGACATATTTAAATTTTTTAAAAAGAATAATAAGGTCTAAATTAACTAATTTTTAACAATAAAAAAATTAAAAATTTAAAGAAATAATAGGAACTATCTTAAATTTGAACATTGAATAAAACCTAAACCAAATCAAACTAAATTAAGTTTTGTTCTATTAAGTGAGGTCGATTATATAAATATGGACCATACGGCACATACGTTTTTATCGAGAATTATTTCCTCTATAAGCTTCATATACATAAAACCTCGTCTAATTATCTCCGCCCAAGTTTTTTAAGTCTACCTCTACCCTTTTCTAGTATACTATTTTTAAATATTCACACCTTTTAATAGGTATATCGACAAGTCATCTTCTAACATAATTAAATCATCTCAAACGATTTTCTCTCCCATCTTATCAAAATTTTTGAAAACGTGTTCAACCGTGTGATAACAAATGAATCTTATTTGATGCGGCGTTCACTCTATGTTAGAGCTGGACTATGATCCCACGTTTTTAATCGGCGTTCACTCAATATATAGTTTTGTTCTCTTACTATTCCTAGCTTGTAAAAACCAGTAATGGAGTATGTTGTTCATCTTTGCCCCCATTCAAGCCCTCAAACTCACCAAACTTCTCTTCCCAAAACCCCACTTCAAAATCCACACAAAACCAACACCACCCAACCTGAAGCCTCTAAACTCAAAGCTAACAAACTATATGAAAAATGGCCTAATCCAACAAGCCCAGGAACTGTTCGATGAAATGACACAAAGAAACACAGTCACTTGGAACACAATGATCAGAGGCTATTTTCAAAATGGGAATTCTCAGAAAGCAATATATATGTATAACAAGATGCCGAGTCGTGATATGTTTTCATACAACACTGTGATCTCTGGGTTAATGCAGTGTGGAAATGTTAAAGGTGCTGAAGAGGTTTTTGAGGGAATGGAGTTTAAGGATGTCGTCAGTTGGAATACGATGATTTCGGGGTATGTTAGTAATGGGATGGTGGAAAATGCGGTCCGTGTTTTTAGTGAAATGCCGGTTAAGGATGTAGTTTCGTGGAATTTGGTCCTTGCTGGTTTGGTGAAGGTCGAGGAATTGGGAAGGGCTGAGGAGTTGTTTAGGGCGATGAGTGAAAGGGATGTGGCATCATGGACGGTAATGATGAAGGGATATTTGGGTGCAGGACGGATTGTGGAAGCGAGGGCAAGCTTTGATGATATAATTATAAAGGATGTTCAAGCTTGGAATACGATGATGGCTGGTTATATTGAAAATGGTTGTGTTGAAATCGCAGAAAGTTTGTTTCATAAGATGCCAGAAAAGGATTTGATATCGTGGAAGGGGATGGTGAATGCGTTGGCGAGTATTGGACGGATAGTTGATGCTATGAAGCTTTTTTGTGAGATGGATCAGAAATGTGGAAGAACGTGGAATTTGATATTGTTGGCATTTATAAGGCGTGGATTAGTGAAAGAGGCACATGCTATTCTAGAGAAAAGTCCATTTAGTGATGTTGTGTCGTGGACAAATTTACTTATCGGTTATTTTGACGTAGGTGAGATTGACAATGTGGTTAAACTTTTTGAATTGATGCCTGATCGTGATACAGCTGCATGGAATGCTGTGATTTTCGGGCTAGGAGAAAATGATTGTAGCGAGGATGGTGTAAAATTGTTCATGAGAATGAAAGAAGAAGGTCCATCCCAAGATGAAGCTACATCAACTAGTTTTCTAACGTTGTGTTCAAATTTGCCGTCCTTAAATCTTGGAAAACAAGCTCATGCGGAGATTATTAAGGCCGGGATCGATAGTTTTACCCCAGTTGATAATGCTTTGGTTACTATGTATTGTAGGTGTGGAAACGTGGAGTCTGCATTATTGGTATTCTCTTCAATGTCTGTCCATGATGTCATTACTTGGAATTCTATTATTTGTGGATTAGCTTTCCATGGGCACGGTCTAGAAGCTTTAGAGATGTTTCAGAAAATGAGATTAACCGATATAAAGCCCAATCAAATAACATTTGTGGGTGTTTTGTCCGCGTGCAGCCATGGAGGACTTGTAGAGCAAGGTAAATATTACTTCGATGTTATGAAGAATGAATATTTGCTTCAGCCAACAAGCGAGCATTATACTTGTATTGTCGACCTATTGGGTAGATCTGGACTTATAGATGAGGCAATTCGTATTTTGGAGCAAATGAGAGTAGATGGACTTGAAGTTCCTGCAAGTGTTTGGGGGGCCTTGTTCGGAGCGTGTAGAACACACAAGAACTTCAAATTGGTTGAGACTGTCGGGAAGAGGATTCTGGAATTAGAGCCTTCTAATTCTGGCGTGTATATGATCTTGGCCGAGATGTATCTGGCTAGCGGGAGGAAGGAAGATGCCGAAAAGATGTTGCTCAGAATGAAAGAGAAGGGAGTGAAGAAGCAGCCTGGATGCAGTTGGATTGAGTCTAACAACAATGGCCAAGTGTTTCTTGCAGGAGATAGGACACACCCTGAGTTTCCTGGTATATACCATGTTTTAGAGTTGATGCATATGGAGATGGAGATTGATGTTCTCAGACCCATTGCATTTGAAGAGATAGAAATAGGTTGTGATTGGCCCGCCCCAACGGCTCTCACTACCATCCAAACATTTTATGATTACTCGATCACATGATTGATTAGAAATAACATATTTGCTAAGCTGTTTCCGAGGACTAGAAAATTGAAATAGTGAAATTCTTGGATTATCTCTAATATAAACGATAATATAAATTTCATATGAATAATCTAACTATGCACAAAGCTGCACCCTCATGCTTGTTATTGATGAAACCAAATAATTTCATGTACAATATTTCCAATAGGGAGCTATTATTGATGTTCCCTCATTCATACATAAATCTGTGCTCAATAAATACGCGTGTTCACCTCAATGCCTGCTATGTCCTAATCTAAAGAGTTACAACTTCTAACTAACCTTATTTTCACCAGAAGAAAAAGAATATTAGTAGCAGCCTGCAAAAGAAAATTAACGAAATAATTAAACGGCGAAGTCTTGGTAATGACTGCATGAAATTTACCAGTGATCACCACAATTACAGCTACCATTCAAAAATCTATGGTATCTGTTAACATCTCTCACTATGATCTCCCTCCTAATCACAATGCTAAAATATTTGAACGCCTCGTGACAGTCCTTACAAGCCCTTACATTTTTCACAATCCGCAGAGCCTTCCCTGGTGGTGCTGCGCCTGTCAACACCCCGAAGGCAAATGCCAGCTTCTCGCTGTGATACCGAAGTGATTCTCTCTTCTCCCTCTCATCTAGTTCATGTAACACCTCATCCCATACCGGCTTGTATCCTAATTTCTCAATCTCCTCCATCAACTCTTCTAATTTTGTGTAAATTTCATTGTTCCTATCGTGTCTTCTATCCCCGGCTAAAAATGAGTGAACTTCTCCATGTACTTCAATCCAACTCTTTCCACCTTCTTTTCTCACTCTCCCATCTTTCATCCTCTTCCATACTTGTTTAACCTCATCCCATCTTCCTGCACCGGCGGACACATTCGCTAAAATTACGTAAGCTGAATCATCATTTGGATCTATCTCCAACAACCTCTCACTCATCCTCCATGCCATATCTGCCTCCCCGTTATATGCACAAGTTGACAACAATGCTCGCCAAACAACTGCATCTGGCTTGAACGGCATGGTTAAAGCAATCTTTTCTGCCTCCTCTAACCGCCCCACTTTCCCCATTGCCCCAACCAAACAAGTATAATGCTCAATACACGGCTCCAACCTATACTCTTCCCTCATCCTCCCCAGCCATCTCTCAGTCTCCTCAGCCAACCCCGCATTGTAAAACGCTGTCAAGACTGCCAAAAAACTATACCCATCTGGCTTCAGCCCTCGCTTCTCCATCAACCGGAATAACTCAACCACACTACTCCACTCCCCTTGTTGTGCATAACCCGCCATCATCGCATTCCACCCTATCAAATTCAACTCCATTTCCAACTCATCAAACACCCTTCTGCCCTCATTCACAATCCCACACTTTCCATACCCATCAATCAACGCCGTCCTCACTATCACATTCAAATCCAACCCGGTCACCACCGCATGCCCGTGTATAATCCTACATTGCTCTAACATAGCCATCTCAGAAACCGCCCTCAAAGCGCCCGATACACCATACATAGTAGACATAAACCCACCCCTCCTCATCTCAACAAAGCAAGACAAAGCCTCCACCAGCCTCCCATTTCGCGCAAGCCCAACAATCATCGCCGAAAAACAAACCCCATCTCTCCGAGACATTTCATCGAACACTTTACGCGCATCATCAACAAAACATGTTTTGCAGTAAAACGCAGCGAGTGAAGAACCCGTAAAGGGCTCAGACGAGAGTCCAAGCTTCCGGGCAAGCGCGTGGACCTGTTGGGCAAAAGGGAAAGCGGAAAGGGTGGCGCAGGTCTTGAATAACGACGCAAAAGCGCGCATGTTCGGGGGGTGATTGTAATGTCGCAACATGGAAATAAAATGCTGGAAGGCTTGTGGGGAGTTGGAGAATGCGGAGATGAGGGAGGTCCATGAGGCGGTGTTGGGAGATGGGATGGCGTTGAATACTTTGACGGCGTCGTTTTGAAGGTTGGATTTTGAGTAGAGTGTGATGAGTTTGTTGAGTACTGCTGGGTTGGTCTTTGTTGCGCCTGTTTTGATGGCGTGTGCGTGTATGCAACGTGGGTCTGTTGTTGTTGTTGTTTGTGTGCTCATGTTTATGTTACTAGTTGCAATAATTGGTGTTTCATGTTTGAATATTCAGATTAATGGATATGGTATTGCCTTGAGGTTGCCTGATGCCATACAAGAGAAGAAAAATGGCATGATGCCATGGCATAAAGCAATAGGGGTATGAATAGCTAAAACCATCAAACCACTCATCCAAATTGTTTTGGTGAAGCTACATTCAAGGAAGAGTTGCTCCCTTATTTTACAACCGGAGAAAACACACAATATGATTGTTGTGTGATTTTTAATGTAAGTGCACGTATCGTAATAAGTAATAAAGTAGTAAGTAAAGATTGTTCTTACGAGAACTGTGATTATTAAGTACTGAAATTGGTGTAGCTTTAATTTTATTCAGACAATCACAAATTGAGAATTTATGACTAGCGACTAAAGAAATTATAAAACGTAACAAAATAGTAACTAACACAATTACGAAATTAACAAAAGATGGTAATTCAATAATAAAAAGGCTCTAAGAATTCCGATTTCACCAAGATTAATCATATCTGAAACTATTGACTTAATTCAATTGACGACTATTCCTTACGTTGTCAGTAATTTTGTTAAAGTAGATATTAATTTTTCTCAAGCATCAATAACCTATCCCAATAAGCAAGCTAACTACATCTCTGTGATAACTGTGAACTTATGGAACACATTAAGCCCTAGAAATTCAAATACTGCACTAGATCTCATAACTATCTCTAGCTTATGACGATTTAATGGTATTTCATACGTGATCTAATTTAGTTATCACTTCTCAGTCTCAAACTAAATCACGACTCATGTAATTGTTGATCAGGCAACCACAATCATTAAACTCAGCATAAAATACTCAACGCAAATATGGAATAGTTCATCAATGAATTAAAACCAAAAGTATCAAATATTCAAAATCCGGCTACATCGTAGCCCTAAAAAAATAGCTTAGAATATAATCATGAAAATAAATAAAATTTCAATTGTCACGTAAAACATGATAATAGAGATAGAGAAAATTAGGATTTGGAGAAGAATTGGGCCAGAAGTCTGTCTCCAGATCGTTCCTCCGTCTTCAACTCGCGAATTCTCATTTTCTCCCCCTCTGGAACGTTGCTTTTTCTCCCCTCTTGATGGCTGCCTCCAAAAGCCCATCTTTCTCAACGTCTGATATCTTCTTTTATCGTAGGATTTTTCTTCTTTTCGCACCTTTTTACCAAATTGCCCTTAAAAATCCTGCGACACTGCGCAGCTGCGCTATGACTGTGCTACTTCTATTTTCTCTTTAATTTCTTCACGAACTGCATAAAAGATTGCCCTTAGTCATTTCTCTTCAATCTTTGCCTCAAAATTCATGTTTTCTCATATAATTTACTTACATCGCAAAACAAACATGGAACCAATCAAATTGCTCATAAATTACTCAAGAACTAACAAAATTTAAGTGAAAAGGCACTGAAATAATATATCAATATTACACCTAACAAACACCTCCAAACTTAAGCTTTGCTTGTCCTCAAGCAAAAGACACAACTAAAGAAAAAAATAAATTAAAAACTAAAGACTCGACACAAAATAACTCATAAAAGCAATGCTGTAGGATATTAAATTTTTCACGGCCTCAGTAGCTCTTTCCCAACTCAAGAGGTAACTTTCAATCACAAGCATGAGAAATAATAACTTCACATAATTTGTATTTTACTTCAAATCCCCTAAGTGAGTGTGTGTATAGCCTCTATCCTAATCAACTGTGCCCGGATGAGTTTATGCAAGCTAAGTGAATTTCCAATTTTGGTCTTTTATTTTCAATTACTTAGAATTTCATAGGCTCACTTTTCATGTCACTCTTCACTAATGTAGATCAATCATAGCATTAAAGATTAGTAGGACTTTACATTTGGTTGTAACGTATGACTAGGGTCAAAGTAGGATAATGGATATAATAAATGGCTAAATTACCTATAAGCACACAACTATTCGAGGATGTTCAATGGAGCACATGCCAATTTTACCTCTTACCACCAAAATTATTCAACATATCTCTTTTATTTCTTCTTTCATTTCACTTCCTCAACATTCATCCACAACATTTATAAACACATAAAGAATCCACACTCTCCCAAACTTGCATTTTGATATTAACTACAAGGAGTGTGACTCTTCTCTTTTCTTTCATTTTTTTTTTTTTCAATATTTCATCTTTTTTTCTGAAACAAAACAACACATCACCAAGTCATCAAACCTCTCATCATTCAATACAAAACATGGCTTCATATGATCATCCTAGAACAATCATATGTTACAGGTAGGAGGGTCATAATCTGGGAAAATCAAACTTGACAAGTTAATGAAGAATTTGTAAATTGTATAAGAAAGAAAAGGTTATCTTAGGCTCAAAGAGGTGAACTAGAGATATTCAATTATTACAAAGGTTGGCTTGAAAGACTCAAACGATCCAAAGATGGCCTAAATTATTTCTCTAATGCTATGCAACCTAGGATCTCGCCTCGAGTGACAATCAACCAAGTTCTAAAGTCTTATACTCATTTTTCTGTTTACTTAAGCTCACATAAACATTCTCTAAGCAACAACATAATTAGGCGATGCTAAGTGCACAGTAGGTGGCGATTTTCCGTAAAACAAAACTATGCTTCAATCAATTATCTTCACTACTATCATGTCATTTTTTTGCTACTTATCATCAGCCTAATTTTTTATCCTTTCCAACATCACTTTCAAAAAAAAAAATTCACTTTTTAATTTTTTTTAGCACTAAATGAAACAAATAAAAAAAATAACAAAACTGATGAAAAGAAAACACCTAAAACAAGAAAACACTTAAAACAAATATGAAAAGAAAAAGTACGCAAACCAACAAGTAAACACCACCCCCAAACTGAGAAAGAAACATTGTCCTCAATGTGAAAACATGAAATTAAAGCAACCAGAGGACTTCCCTGAGTAGTATCATCGTCGATGTGAGCCCGAGGTAGTATTGCTTCTTCGGTGGCATCGTGATTCCTTTTTTTTTTAAACGTCACTGTAGACGCCAGCATAGTTGAGCCATTTTTTAGCGCAACAACGCTATTTCAAAAACATAACTTCAAACAGCGTCAGCGCAACGTCGCTTCTTTTAGCGCAACAACACTACTATTTTTTTTTTTGAACGTCAAATTCAAGGATGCCAGCGCAGCTGCGCTCTTTTTTAACGCAACATGGCTGCTTTTTCTTTTGAACAGCTCTAAAACAAACGTAACTTTGAGGGACGCCAGCGCAGCTGCGCTAGAATTTAGCGCAACAGCGCTACTTCACAGCTTAATTTCTTCTTGTTTTTCTCTTCCATGCACGCATTCTCTTCACTTTAAACACAAATTTCTCCATATTTTCTCCTCTAAATGACTTGGTAGAACCTCTCATTCTTGCCTTGGCTTCCCCCAAACTTATTCTTGAACCTAGCATGACAATAAAAATCAACAATTAACTACGACAACTATAATTCAAAATTTAACTAAAAACAACTAACTATTAAATCAAGAAAAAGTAAAAAACATCGCGTTGCCTCCCCACAAGCGCTTATTTTAACGTCGACAGCCCGACGGAGCAATTTCTCAAGACAAGTTGAGGTGAACAACGGACTTGTGCTTATCAAACTCATCATCCTATAAGTCTTCAATTGTTGTTTGTTAACCTTGAACGTCCCCTTCTCTAGATGATTTACTTCGACAGCTCCATAGGAAAACACCTTCGTTACAACAAAAGGGCCAGACCATCTTGATTTTCGTTTTCCAGGAATCCTTGGTTTATGCAAAAGTACTTGTTGCCTAGGAGAGAAATCTTTTCCCGAAACGGGTTTGTCATGCCACTCTTTTGTCATTTTCTTGTAACTTCTTACATTCTCATCTTCTTCATCACCTAATTCTTTCAGCTCATTCAATTGCAACAATTCTTTCTCACTTGTTGCTTGCACACCTATGTTTAATTGTTTAGTTGCCCAATATTCTTTGTGTTCCAATCCCACTAAACAAAAGAATCACCTTGTAACAAGCTAGCCTCCAAGGGATCTAATTGACCCCCATGGATAAACACAATAGCTTTTACGGCATCAATGCGAAAACAACTATCACTTGCTTTTAGGTACTTGTAAGCTTTGAACACATTAAAGGTTACCTCTTCGTCTTGTACTCGTAACCTAAGCTCACCCTTTCGAACATCAATAAGTGCTCCTCCAGTTGCAAGAAAAGGTCTTCCAAGAATGATAGGAATTTCCTTGTCTTCCTCCATATCAAGAACTATGAAATCTACAGGAAAAATGAATTTATCAACTTTGAAGAGCACATCTTCAATTACTCCTCTGGGGTGCTTTAGCGAACGATCAGCTAACTGTAGTGTTACAGTAGTAGGTCTTGCCTCTCCCAATCCAAGCTTCCTGAGAATAGACAAAGACATTAAATTAATACTAGCACCTAAATCACATAAAGCTCGCTCAAAAATAGCATTGTCAATTTCACATGGAATAGTAAAACTCCCTGGATCCTTGAGCTTTTGTGGTAGCTTCTTCTGTAGGATTGCGCTGCACTCTTTAGTAAGTACAACTGTCTCATAATCTCCAAGCTTCCTCTTATTCGAAAGGATGTCCTTCGTAAATTTCACATAACTCGGCATTTGTTCAAGCGTATGCGCGAACGGAATATTAATGTGAAGTTTCTTGAAGACTTCAAAAAATTTAGCAAATTGTTTATCAAGCTTGCTCTTCTTCAAGCGTTGTGGAAAAGAAACTTTCAGATGTGGTTCTTGAGGAGGTTGTGTCTATTCTTATGTTTTCTCTTCATCTTTCTCCTCATTTTTCGCTTCACCTTTCTCAACCTTCTTGGCTCTCATTGGCTCCTCTAATTCTTTACCACTTCTCAAGGTGATCGCTTTGCAATGCTCCATGCCATCTTTTCTAGGATTCACCTCAGAAGTACTAGGTAAGTTTCCTTGTTACTTTTCAGAGAACATCGTAGCCATTTGGCTCAACTGCATCTCTAGGTTTCTGATTTGTGCGGATTGATTCTAAAAATTTGTCCTTGTTTCATTCATGAATTGAGTTTGCGAGGTTGCCAACTGAGCCAATGCATCCTCCAAATTTACCTTCTTCTCTGGTGGTGGGTTATTTTGCTCAGGTTGTAACACATTATGATTATTTCTCCAGGAGAAATTCGAATAAAATTCCCTATATACTGTGCTTGTTCTGCTGTGCCTTGCGCAAATAGATTTCCAACCTAACATTTTGTACTATGATGTGGACCACAACAAAACTCGCACACCACTGCCGCTTGGACAACATTAGCAGTTGTCTGACTATTCTGCAACTGTTTCGCGAGATTATTAATTTTCGTTGTCAAGGAAGTTACGACATCGATCTCATGGATCCCACCTGTCTTCTTTGGTATGACTCTTTCGCTTGACCACTGCTGGTGGTTCAAAACAATTTCCTCTAGCAACGCATAAGCTTCATCCGCTGTCTTGTTCATTAAAGTTCCTTCTGCTGATGCATCAATCAAAGTTCTTGTGGAGCTAATCAACCCATTGTAAAAATTATGAACTTGCATCCACCTAGGTATTCCATGATTATGACACTTCCTCAGCAATACCCTATACCTTACCCACGCTTCACATAGAGTTTCTTCTTCATGTTGTGTAAAATTATTAATTTCTATGCGCAGTTTCGCTGTCTTTCCAGGTAGGAAAAATCTTGACAAAAACTTGTGCACCAAAGCCTCCCAAGTAGTGATTGAATCCGAAGGCAGCAAATTTAACCATTCCTTAGCTTGATCCTTAAGGAAAAATGAAACAAGCGAAGGCGCAGAGCTTCATCAGTGACTCCATAGTACTTAACAGTTCTGCAGACTTAGAAAATTCACTATGTATTGATTAGGATCTTCAAAAGGCAATCCATTGAACTGAATATTCTGAATCAACTGTAGTGTCACTGTCTTCAAATCAAAATCATGCGCCTGAATCGCTGGCCCTCTAATTATAGGTTGAATTCCAATGGGTGGTAATGCATACTCTCGCAGTGTTCTAGGTGGATTTTCCTAATTAACTGCTTGATTATTTCCGTCATGTGCTACCACGATATCAGCCATATTCCCTTGCAATTGATGGGTAGTTGTAGTGGCTATTTTCCCCTTTCTGTTCTTCCAACAAGTTCGTTCTATCTCAGGATCGAAAGGTAACAAATTACTACCTCCTGACTTTCACATGCACTTAAAGGAAGATATTCCTGAAACACACGTAACGAAAATAAGATAACAACACAAAACTAAATAAAATCCAAAGTAAAATTAAAGCTATTTGGTATCGATATTAATAATTGACACAGTCCCCAGCAACGGCGCCAAAAACTTGTTGTGTGATTTCTAATGCAAGTGCACGTATCGCAACAAATAATAAAGTAGTAAGTAAAGATCGTTCCCACGAGGACTGTGATTATTAAGTACCGAAATTGGTGTAGCTTTAATTTTATTCAGACAATCACGAATTGGGAATTTATGACTAGCGACTAAAGAAATTATAAAACGTAACAAAATAGCAACTAACACAATTACGAAATTAACAAAAAATAGTAATTCAATAATAAAAAGGTTTTAGGGATTCCGATTTCACCAAGATTAATCCTATCTAAAACTATTGACTTAATTCAATTGACGACTATTCCTTACGTTGCCAACAATTTCGCTAAAGTAGATATTAATATTTCTCAAGCATCAATAACCTATCCCAATAAGCAAGCTAACTACATCTTTGTGATAACTGTGAACTTATGGAATGCATTAAGCCCTAGAAATTCAAATGCTACACTAGATCTCATAACTATCTCTAGCTTATGACGATTTAATGGTATTTCATACGAGGTTTAATTTAGTTATCACTTCTCAGTCTCAAACTAAATCACGACTTATGTAATTATTGATTAGGCAACCACAAGCATTAAACTCAGCATAAAATACTCAACGCAAATATGGAATAGTTCATCAATGAATTAAAATCAAAAGCATCAAATATTCAAAATCCGGTTACATCGTAGCCCTAGAAAAATAGCTTAGAATATAATCATGAAAATAAATAAAATTTCAATTGTCACGTAAAACATGATAATAGAGATAGAGAAAACTAGGATTTGGAGAAGAATTGGGGCAGAAGTCTGTCTCCAGATCGTTCCTCCATCTTCAACTCGCGAATCCTCATTTTCTTTCCCTTTGGAACGTTGCTTTTTCTCCCCTCTTGATGGCTGCCTCCAAAAGCCCATCTTTCTCAATGTCTGATATCTTCTTTTATCGTAGGGTTTTTCTTCTTTTCGCACCTTTTTACCAAATTGCCCTTAAAAATCCTGCGACACTGCGCAGCTGCGCTATGACTGCGCTACTTCTATTTTTTCTTTAATTCTTCACGAACTACATAAAAGATTGTCCTTAGTCATTTCTCCTCAATCTTTGCCTCAAAATCCATGTTTTCTCATATAATTCACCTACATCGCAAACACAAATATGGAACCAATCAAATTGCTCATAAATTACTCAAGAACTAACAAAATTTAAATGAAAAGGCGCTGAAATAATATATCAATATTACACCCAATAATGATACAAAATAAGTGCCCCAAAAAAGAAGTTTATACCGAGCGAAGAGACGTACAAACAAGCAAACTAAGCAATGAAACTATGTTTTGAAATATGATTCTAACCAAACAATATCATGCCACACCAACTTTGTGTCCCTTGTCCCTTAAATGACCCAATGTTTTCCGATATGAGAAAAAAACTATTGGGTGCATTATTAATTATGACTTTCATTTGAGCAATAATACACTAATATTATGAAATTTTTCTATAGTGTCTAAATCAATAATTTAGAATACACGTTAAAAGTTGGTCCAAATATAAGTGAAACCAAATCATAAGTTCAATTGGTTAACAAGCAGTAATGGACTATATATTATAAGATGTGCACATATTGGCATGGTTAAAATTCTAAATGATAGTTAAGGTTATAATTTAATTTGGGTTGGTCCAAAATTCAATTAATTTTGCTTAAAAAGTAAAGCACTTTCTCTATGTCATTCTCATAGTATACTACTATCTTTGCATTCAAATTTGGACAGAAGCTTCTTCAATGTGTAAAAAGTTTGCAATCCTAATAAAATGGATGGTAGACCAGTAAGTTTGAGACCGAGATTTTTAAATTTATAACAGTAAAGTTCCAAATGAGCATAAAACAAGAGTTCAAAAGGGCAAGAATCAAAATACAAGTTATTTTTGGATGATGTAGGAACTCAATTGGTAGAATATGATCATCAGCTAGTAAACTCTCAAGTGTTACGGTGCACCTTCACATATATATTAAATCAGTTAAAAGCAGAATTCTAAAACAATAAAAAATATATAATATACGACCTCATAAAAATAATTTTATCCTCATTACCACTTAACCATACCTGAGGGCAAAAATCGAAATACAAGTTGGTACTTTGGTTTTCACAAGATGTAAGCATAGGACCCATATCTTAGCTGTCAAACCTTGACTTGCTGTTTGGGTTGGACTGTCAAAAAGTTTTCCAATTGTTTGAGTCAAAATTATGAAATTAACAAAAAGTGTCTTGTGACCATCCACTCGCCAAAATTCACTAGTGAAGTTTAAGCATTTTATATGGATGTAAAAGTAACACAGCCCAGCTATATTTACTAGCCTTAAATTTAGTTTAATATCTTCCACAAATATAAAGCAAGGTCTCATTCCTTAAATTGATACATATCAGAAATTTCGTGTACCGAATTATCATTTCATGTATCAAGTGCCCTTTATGTATCATAGCCTACAAGCCACAATGCTTTTTCACTCACAGGAAGTAGAGCACTTTTTAGGGCAATGCATTATAATGTCAACCTCGCCTGCGATTACGCCTATATTTGGAGAGGACAAGCCATGTGAGAGATGCACTTGAAGTTGGGCACTAAATATATTGAGATGATCCCAAGATCTATAAGGTGTCTTCAGCTTCACATAAAGTAGTAGTAATAAATATTCAAGTATATGGTAGAAATTTCTCTTTTTTTTTTTTAATACCTTTTCCATACACGTGAACGCAAATCTTTTATTAGTTTTTGAGAAAATATTTTTGTTGGTTTCTTAACTTTGATGTTAATAACAATTTGATCCCTTAATTTCAAAACGTGATTTTTAGTTTTTTAAGTTTATAAAATAAGACACCATTAGTCCTTGTACTTTTTGTTAATCTTTTGTCATTAATTGCACGTAAATTGCACATATCATGCAAAATTAGTGGAGGAGTAACACTTGAAAATATATGAAAAATTGATAAATGACTAATGATATTCTACTTTAGTTAGTTAAAAGACAAAAGGCTTGTTCAAGTTAGAGACCAAATTCTCATTTTATCTAAAGTTAAGAGACTAATAAAGACATTTAGCCTTATCTTTTTAAGTAATGCCTAATATACTCGAGTGATGCTCCATCCCTACTTTATATTGCAAGAATTCTTATATTAAATATCAATCTCTCATTACATGATAACAATTCTTTATCATACAGAAAAAGGTCAAGCATCACTCGAATAATTCTTTTAAAGAAATTAATCAACCAAGCCAAGCAAAACTTTACCAAAATCACTATTAGAACAAGGTAAGATTTGATAGCATTATTTCTTATTTAGCTTACTATAGATATATATAGCCTATATTAAATATTGGTTCTATAATGTGACT
This sequence comes from Ehretia macrophylla, assembly GCA_037974665.1. Classification (NCBI taxonomy): domain Eukaryota; kingdom Viridiplantae; phylum Streptophyta; class Magnoliopsida; order Boraginales; family Ehretiaceae; genus Ehretia; species Ehretia macrophylla. The sequence goes on along the minus strand of CM075777.1, from coordinate 53,159,620 downwards.
ACATCTATTTGATTGAAGAAGAGAATAATGATGATAATGACAATGGTATATGTTCAGGTATGTCTCCAACATTCCCAAGTCATTTTCTCATTAAGATTGACAACTTTTTGAAACCAACAATTTTAATTAAACAGACAGCTATCGACTTGGATTCTTCTCTAGCTCCAAACAAACTGCTGCTCTAGGTCCCAACATTGCATTTCTTCTGAAATTATATGATTTCTTTCAAAAAAATGGTCAAAGAATGTACAATAATCAAGACATTATCTTACTTAAGTGAAACGATTATATAGATTTAATGATATCATTTATTCCTGTTCAAAGTCATTTTCTCCTACGCACATTTGAGCAGATTGAGAATTACTATAGCTAGCATGAACCCTTTATTCACATTCAGCTCAAGAGTTTACTATTGGTTTAAATCTCAATGTCACCCATTAATTTTTTTATGTGCACGATCATAATCTCACCTCACGTATATGTCCATATGCAAGGTCATAATCTCACCTCACATGAGTGGGTGATGAGGATAAAATTAACCGACTTGATTTCCAATAAGGTGATCCGAGCTATTGAACGAAATCAGTACCCCAAAATGCTAAGGTCCACAAACAGGTCGGTCACCCTGACATAGAGACTTTGACCTGAGGTCCGACCATTCCCTCACCTCACCTCGTGAAAAAGATGACAAAATTTCAAAAAAATTGTCAGAAGGAAATGTATAAATATGACAATTACACCCACAAACTGTACTTTCCAATTCTAACTATTATCCTCAATCAAAATACTAACTTAAACATTAGAGTGCTTATGTGGATGGGACTCGCTCCCGTTTTTCTTGCAGGTTAGCTCGAGAGGCACCCGACCAGTTTTAATCATCAACATGGGACATGTTGAGTTAATAAATGAACAAAATAAGTCGATTTTTAACAATTTAAATTTTTAGATAATACGGTAATTTTATACTTACAGACGTATAGCTGACAAACAAAGCCAGAAGAAGCCGATAAAGAACTTGGCTTTCAATAAGCCAAATGACAGCTCGAGTGTCTAGTCGATTTGGACCACAAATTAAGATACTCTTTTAAATAATTAGGTTAATAGAAACTCTAGGCTTGACTTCTACATTCTCTACTAGCCAAAACCTCCACCATCACCTCTAATCTATTCAATTTCTCCACTATAATTAAACATAGCGAGCAGCTTCTCATCAATGACATCTCCATCCCTCTCCAATCCTCGAAGTCTTTTGAATTATACGAAATTATTAGTGACCCAACTAAAAAATAAATAAATAATTTCAAAATTCCATAACCGAGATCTGATTATAAATTCAAAGATCTACAAATAAATACGAAATTTTGTAGAGGTAGTTGTAGTAAAGGAGGCGGTTAAACACATACATCACAAAAGCTAAAGGCATTCTCCATCAACATTCCTGCACACAGACACTCGCATACAACCAAAGTGCAAGTTGCGACAAAGCTATAGCTGTCACTGGTATGGCAAACCCGCATTTTGCATTGGTTTACCAACACATTTCCAAAACTAGAATGACTAATATGAAAATCGTGTAGAGATATAAGTCTCGTCACTATCATCACGTTTATGAGAATCATATGAATATAACAAATGATATCCAGGTCCTTTGAAACGCAAATGCTAAACTAGAATGACTAATATGAAAATCTAAGTGTAGAGCACATGTCATCTGCAAATCACACATGACATCCGGGTCCTTTAAAAAGCCAACATGGCGTGCTTACTGCATAAAGTTAAAAGAATGAAAAGGTTTCAAGCAATTGTTTAAGCATCTTAGCAAAGTCATTTTAACCAGAGGTGGCCTTTTTTACTTCAAGAAGCTAGATTTTCTAGTAGCTTATACAAGGATGGTTTATTGTCTTGCTTTTGGGTTGATTTTTATATCCCCTAATGATGGGAATCACACGCTCTTGGAAAGCTTTTCGGGTTTACATTAGGAGTGTCAAGTCACGAAACATATGACCTCAACTAGAGGAAGGATAGTCTAGATCAGTCAGACACAAAGTATACTAAAACTAACTTTCTGACTAATTTAAATCCGAGACGAGAGCAAGTCTTCCATGTATGCCTCAAATGCTCCACTAAGCTAACCCCTCGAGTTGCTGACCTGGTTAATTAACCCTTGGCAGCAAATCAAAACACAAACCGAGAGAGAACTTTCTAAAAAGTATAAAAGTCTGAAGAAAATAAAGGAGCATTATTCGAGACAAGGAGGAAAAGAGTCAAATAAGCACATGGCAATGTCAAAAAAGGCCAGAACTCATTAGTACTCTCTTGCCACATCTTTCTTCACAATTGACTAAAAAAACAACACATTCATTCTTACATTTACCCTCCATCAGTTTCCACGCCCAAAAGTTTTCTCCACCAATCATTTTCTTCATTAGCACATCTAATTTCCCTCTATGAAGATAAATAATCTAAGCAAAATAAAAGATTCACCTCAAAAATACAACTTTGGTTTACAAAATCTCCATTTGCTAGCACCCTTTAAAAATCTGCACAGAATGACACAATTCTCAACCACAATAGAATAACAAGAAGTAAAACATCAAAACAAACATAAGCATACAAAAAGAATCTACCAAGTTGTCTATCGAAAAATTCTTTAGTCAGTTCACACCGAAATCAGTCTTTTATATATTAGTAAAACTCACACGTGTGTGAATCTCACTAATCATGTAAAAGACTGACGAGTCATCTAAACTGAGCCAAGATTTTTCCTGTGTCTATCCATTACTTACCATCATGTTTCTTCACTAGGCTTCTAGCAAATAGCAAGAAAATGACTAGAAAGCCCACACCTGCTGCCCCTCCTAATATAATAGCCACTGTCTTGCCAGTATTTTGCCCTGAAGACCCTACATTAATCAAATGCAACTTACATTATTATAATCTTACACCTTTTGGACTATTAATATCAAATCTCTAGAAAGCCCACAAATCTAAGCTAGACAAACATCTTGTTAAGAGTGGTAAAAATCATTATTTTAGCATATTACCCATCCCCTATTTGACTATAGTACAATTGTGTGCCCTACACCATTCCATTAGACAAAAAAACTTGTTTAGGACGATAACATTATGACTCCCAAAAATCATATCACATATCTAAACATAAAAAATTACAATAATTGTTACGTCTCAAGCCAAAACCCCGGGCCTACAAGTGAGATGCGTAAGACGCGTTTTAGTGTTAACAATAACTGTTTCTAATATCAAATCAACTGTATTGAAACTCAAATTCAATATACCAAAATGGTACTTAAGATCTAATATCAAATAATATCAGTCATCAATACAAGACATTACGATAATGTAAAAACCAAAAAACGAAAATAATAAAAGGTTATATATTACACAAAACAGAATTTGATGAAATCATACCTGATGAAGAAGAATCAGGAGCTGAATATGAAGAAGATGATGATCTTTTAGGGGGACCATGAGGATAATAGCTATAACTTATAAAGCACTTGTGAAGATAGATTTGGCCAGAAATGGAGCTTCCACATTCAACTTGAGCTTTTTGAACAGCACTTTTCACACACTCACCACAATCAGAAGCACCAACATCACCTTCACACTGCCCCAACACATACACAGATTGATAACTAGTGGTGTAAAAACCACCAATTGCCCCACTGGTCATACCATTCTCCAACGCATTAAATGCAGTGTCTCTTGTCTCCTCAAAGCCACTGCCTCCAACATTTTTCCCACTACAAGACTTATACAACATCTCCATCCCAGAGATTTGTGGGAACCCATTGACCTCATACAACATGTAGCACCCAAAAAGTTGAAGTCTTGCAGCAACAGGCTTGCCACAAAGCTTATCTATAAGTATAGGCAGACCACTTATGCAGTTATAGCAGTCTACATTAGAGAGGTCACCTCTGCATTGGAAAAGGCCAGTGATAGTGGTCTGGCCACTACCTGTACTAGTCTTGTAAAACTTGGCCTTTGATGACTGTGCAATGAGTGTGCCAAAAAGAGCTGAGAGTGCTTGTGAATACACACCTGTTGGATCTGATAAAACCTGCTTTGCACACCCTTTGTACACCAAGGTTTTGTAGTCTGCTGCAGATTTAGCTTGTGGAAACACCTCAAGAATGGCTAAAATCAACACTAACAGAATCAAAAACCAAAAGGGTCTTGTGGGCAACACCATTCTTGGATTCTTGATGCACTAAATCATGGCCTCTTCTTTGAAAATGTGATGTAAAAATGTGAAATATGCCTTGGTTTTTGCTAAAAAAGAAGTGCTTTGGTTTTTGGTTTTGTGGTGTTTTAGGATTTCACTTTAGGCTGTTGCTTATCTTTAGTTGTGCAGAGATGGAAAAACAAAAACAAAAACAAAAACAAAAACAAAAAAAAATTGTCTCTTTTTACTGTACACACAGCTAGATGTGTACAATGTCCATTTGGTATTTGATGGTAACAATACTTAAAATAGTATATTTTATAGATCTGTTGAACTGCTAAATAATAATTAAAAATGTGAATAGTTTAGTATTTTAAAGAGAATGAGAACAAAATGGTACAAATAAATTAAATATTTCTCATAAAGTGGAGTGAAAATATTCTCTAGGTTGCAGAGAAGTGAAGAGGGGAAAAGGAATCTGATTTCTGTAATTTGACCACAGTACACTAACTTTTTTACTATAGTCATGTAAAGCTTACAACGTTATAATATTAAGAGGGAATTTAATAATTGTGAATTATTAATATAATTATAAAAAAATTATGTGTATATTTCAAAATTGTTGGATTCCATTAATATTTTTATAATATTATCATAAATTCTTCTGAACAAAATTCAACATTGTGAAATATTAATATAATTATAAAATAATTACATAAATATTTAATTATTATTAAATTCTGTTGATAATGTTATAATATTGATCCTTACTCATATGTATGCATTTGTTTGTTTGTTTGTTGAATTTTCAATTGTTGAGAATCCCATCATCCATTAAAGGAATTGAATGGAGATCTTGTGATATATGACATGCAAGTCACAGGTAATATTTAAGAGGATTTCAATTTTGACATACTGGTGGATGGCTCATGACATGATCGTGTTTCAGTTAAATTATTGCACGAGGGTATTAATTATACTATTTATTTTGGTTGGTGTACTGAGCTTTACTAGATTGACTATAGATGATCTTTGCTATAAATATTTATTGATGAGATTGATGCTATGTTTGGATTCGGAAAGTAAAGGATTTCCCGAGTTTGAATACAAAAAAAAAAAATTATAACTTTCTGTTTGAATTGAATATAAAATGAATGGAAAGAAAATGATAATTTTTTATGAAAAATTGCTAAATACACAAAAACGATATAAGAAAGCATTTTTCTCGTTTTGCAATTATTGCTTCCTTGTAGTTTCCTCCAATTTAGAGAGAAAATATACATGACATCATTTAGGGGCGGATTCAAGAATTTTTGTAAGTGAGGACTAAAATGTATAATTTTTTAACTATATAAATACATTTTTTTTTCAGTGGAGTTAATTAATTTTGTTAACTAAGAATACATAAAAATCTAATTTTTTTAGAAAAAATATATAAATTTTTTAACTTTTTTCTAAGACCCCCCACTGGCCCACTAGTGAATACGGGGATCATAGGAGAAGAAAGTAAGATAGAGGAAAAGTAATAAAGGAAAGGGATTTCCTCACTTAAATTTAAAAAAAAAAAGGAAAAAGAAAAAGAAAAAGAAAAAGAAAAAAATAACTCTATGATTCTTTGCTTGGATGGGAGAAAAAAAGTAAAGGAAAAGATGATTTTAAGTGAAAAATTAGTTGAATACTCTTTTTATATTTATTGTTATGTTAAGGATATGATCGAAATGAAATTATCTATTTAGTCCCGTATTTTTACTATTTGTCTCAATTTAGTCTTTATATTTTAAAATGTATCGTTTTAGTCTCGTATCTTTACTATTTGTCCTAACTTATTCCTTATCTTTTAAAATATATCATTTTAGTCTAATATCTTTGTCATTATGGTCCATGTTAGTCCTCCATCATTTTTTTGTCAAAAAATCTAACAAAATAAGCACGTGTCGAAAAGTTAAGACAAATAATAAAAATACAGGACTAAATAGATAATTTATCCAATTGAAATTATATAAAAGTATTAGAAATAATTAAATTATTTTATTGATTTAACCTTTCATTTCCCTCCATAAAACCCCAAACTTAGGTGGATTCTTCCATTCCTTCATAATATTTATCCTTCCAAAAGTCAATTAAACAAAAAGAATGATTCTTTAACCTCTTCCTTTCCTCTCCTCTTATGTGAGGAATTCTCCAATCCCTTAATTTCGTTTCCTTATCCATAAAATTAATCCAAATAAGTAGAGAGATTCCTCATCGCTCTGTTTTACCCAATCCAAATATAATATAAGGGTAGTAAGCAGTTGGTCAATGAAAAAATGGATGATTGTGGTTCTGTGATAGTTCATTGGCTTAATAACTGAAAAATGTTGTCACTTTGGTTGGTCTACGCGGCTATCAAGCATTGATTTGATTCTTTTCTCCATATACAATATGTGTGAGGTGTAATGGCAACCAGAAGAATAATGGAATCTCTAACTTTAAACAAGTCTAAAATGCCCGTTGGGAATTTGAATTTGAAATACTACAAAGGCTCCTGGAATTATGTTTTGGGTATGCAATAATTGAATATTAGCAACTTCCTCAAAGAAATGTTTAAAAAATTATCAACTATTAGCTGATAATTTGCTTCATCTTCAAAAATCTCTCTATTTTGAGTCGAGTTTCGTATTATGTTTTTTCTTCCTTTTTTCGGCGTTATATAGATGAAATAAAAATGTAAAATAGTTGTTCTCATGTGTTGGATAGAGTGGTCGAGTAATAATTTGTTATACTCAAAGATCACACGTTTAAATCTATGTCCTCTTATATCAAATATTGACCGACCTTTGGCTGATTCGAAGTATGTGTTGGGACAAGCAATTGCATTACAAAGTTTATAACCTTGGGTGGGTCTAATCGAGTCTTGTCAAGGTGAGTTCCTTGTCCAAAAAAAAAAAAAAGAAGCAAAATGATAAATATATTTTTTTATTACAAAGGAGGCTATGTCATTTTTACATAGTAACTAATCGGAAAGAAAATTCTCCCCTTCTAACCTTTGCTAACAGTAAGAGTAGTGTTGAGTAATATAATCTATGTCGTGATGTCCAAGAGGTAACCAAGCCTAAAATTAACCAACCAATTTTCACAACAATTTATTTCTCTATACACGTACACTACTTAAAATTCCAAATATGCTCTTAGTGATTAACAATCTTTCTATTGAGATCAGAGATTGCAAAAGTGGATGGGGACCTTCCATTAAGGTCTAAGGGGTTTGTCTTGACTATTTGTGCCCCAAGCCGACTACACCAAAGAAGAGACACGATGAGATGGTCATGTCAAACTACAAAATCATTTATAATTTGATCTAAAATCATTAATTATACTATCTATAGCCAATAACCATCCAACATAAATCATTATAAAATACTCTACCTATCAAATTAAGTTGTCATGGTCCTTTTCTTAATATCTAAAACCAAATATTTGTGTTCGACTAACCGTAAAAATAAAAAAAAAAAAAAAAAAAAAAAAAAGCTCACATGTGACTTGTGGACGCTATATATAAATACGTGAGCCGTATATTTGGCTAAATTGGACACAAGAGTTACTCAGATCTAACTTTCTCGTCAAGAGCATCGTATGCTCTATCAGTTCAAGCTCATATGCGATATAAATTTGACAAAATTGGGCATTCGGTTGCTCAAATATAATTGTCATACTGAAGCCCAATAGCTCCAAGATGCAACATGATAACCACTTTCTTAGGCCCTTCTGCAATATTGGCCCATAAAAGCTAAAAGTGGGACAGTAGGACCCATTATGCATCTTAGGCTTGGTAAAGCATTCGTGTGTTTTGGACCCACTCAAGTATGACTTTGGACTAGCAATGAGGACCAAGTTTCGAATGGGGAAGAATTGATTAGGACTAAAAGGTCCTCTGAAAAGACATAGGTACCCATACTTTGCTTGTGCCCTTTGGGGGCCAAAATGTAAGATTCGCTAAGCGAACAATGTATTGAAAGAACAAACGTTTTAGATCGTTACAAATGGTATCAAAACTATTTCTTCGAGTTTGAAAATCATATGGTGGGGTAATGCCAAAGATTTGATTGGAGGGTATAATGACACCTTGATAGGAGCATGCAACATAGGGCCAATGGAAACACTCAATGACCTCTAAATTTTTTATAATTATCTATATATATATATAGTCTAAAAATTTAATTAACTCCTATTAATATATACATATACATACATATACACATACATACACACACACACATATATATATATATACACACGTTCATTTAGTTCTGAAATTTTGTATTATAACCAATTTGAGAAAAAAAAAATTCTAAATTTACCTTTACACATATCTCACTTTGGAAACGCACAAAAATTTTGGACTTGGGGACACAAACTTTTGCAAGCAAAATTGTAAAATCTTAAATTATTACACAAAATTGAATTTCAAAATATTTATCATCCCAATATTACCAATGTCTATGTAATCTATTCCATTTGTTCTCAAAATATTTATCATCCCATTATTACCAATGTCTGTCTCGCAAATAGAATAATTCGAACTCAAGATTTATCGACCAATAGTCATTTTTTCTTTTTTCTTTTTTTTTCATTGCAAGAAAAGGCAAAAGTTACTAACTTTTTTTTTTTTTTTTGGTTTAAGGGAGGGTTAGTTACTTTATATTATTAGAATATTACACATAAAATTTGATTTGGAACCTTTTCATATTTAAAACAAAAATTATATCAAATTCCCAATGTTCAAAAATTACTTTGTAAGAAAGACAAGATCCTTGTCCAAATTGGACACCTTCCTAACTCGGCTTGAACAGTTTCATGTCTTCTTTACAAAAACAAATAGGTGGCATCAAACAATGAAATGCAAACTCATTGTGAATCATTCATCATCACACCTTTCTCCACCCATGTCTTTCTCTCCCTCCCCGCCTCACCATCATCACCATGAAAACAATAACAATGCCACCATAAATAACAAAAAAATTCAATTATTTTTTACAACCCAATTTTAATTTCCACATGTATGTGTAATAAAAGATTTCAAAATTTCACATATAAAATCAAAATTTCAAAAGGATTGAAACTTTTAGTATAAAAGCAAAAGAAAAGGTGAAAAAGAAGCAATGTTTGCATTGAAAGATAGAGTTTCTGAAAAGCTCTCAAGTCTCTTCTCTGATTCACCATCTCAAGTTGGAGATCAACCCCCTGAGGTAACCTTTTTTCATTTTTGCACTATTTTATGGTTTTCAAGATTACGTTTTTACATTTGACCAAAAAAAAAAAAGATTACATTTTTACATATTGTAATAATAAATTGATATACATATATGCATATGTGTAGGTAAATATGCATACCCAGATGGCTTTTTTGTGATTCTAATGTGATGTTAGCATTTATTAGGAGCTGATTTTTTTAATATAAAAAGCTAAGATCTTTTGCTTTTAAGGGAAATGTGATGTTGGATATTATTTATTTATTTATTTAGATGAAATGTCGTGTGTGTATGGAGCCTATAGAGGGGAAAATGCTCGACAGAAATGACTAGCGTTAGATCTAGAGTCGACTTGTCTAGTTTGATAAGGCTTGGTTTGGGTTCGATTATTGAGCAATGTGGTGGTTGAATGTGAATTTTGATCTTTTTTTTTGGATTTTGATTTATTTTGCTGATCAGTTTAGCTATTAATGTTAATTCTTTTCATATTTAATTTCATTTAAGATAATTTATATAAACTGATGAAATGCAAGCTGGTAACGAAGATGAAAACGGATTTTTTTTCTTTTAAATTGTCACTATTGTTATGGAATTGAAGATCAAAATGAAATTAGAAACTAATAAATAAACTGTAATGGAAAAGGAAAATGTGGTTCTCTATCCACATTTTGATTATTTCGTCTTTCTCATTGAAAGATATGTAGCTTGTATAAACTGATTATGGATTGGTTTGTAGAAGACATAATTATTTGAATCAATCATACTCGAAAAACAAAATGTGAATTCTGTTGAGTACTCGAAAAGCTCATCTTTTGATTTCTGTAAGCCTGTATTCCAATTAGAGTATAAACTTCAATTGTTTAAGTTACAATGCAGCACAAAAATGTGGACATTTTGCTTTATTTTTGTTAGAATTTTGATTCCTATCCTTCTTTACGTCATTTTGGTCATAATCTTTTAAAGATTGAGTTTTGTAATACTTGATTTCTGTATGTGTAGGCCAGGCCCTATCCAAAGGAGGAAAAATCTTTGTTTTCTATCTTTTCTTTTCTTCTTCCATCACTGAGGTTTGATAGGTCCACATCGAATAACTTGGCGTCTGATAGTAAACCATTTCGTTCAGAATCTTTTAATTGGAGAAATAAGACCTTTTCCACACTTGATAAACCTGTGGATAAACAAAGTGAATTTGATCACGAGAACAAAAATAAAGAAGCTGGAAATCATCATGAAGAAAATGGATTCAATAGGAGCTCAGACCTTGAGACAAAGGAATGCTCACATACTCATCTAGAAAGTGGTGATCCGGGCTCTGCAGGTAGCAATACTAGTGGTTCTGAAATCTTTGAAGATGCTCCTGAAGCATACAGCTTTGAGCAATCCATGCCTCATCTCTTGGAAGACTCTCTTTTTATTTCTCCTGAATTGTACGAGTTTTTTGAGTCATCCCTTCCCAATATCGTGAAAGGTTGTCAATGGGTGTTGTTGTATAGGTAAATGCTTTTTGTCTTTTTAGCAATGTAATACCTTTCTTTAGTCATTGGACCTTTAAATGAGTTTGCATCATTTGACTGAAGGGCAGTACGGCAAAAGATGGTATATCACTTCGTACACTCATCCGCAAGAGTGGCGAGCTTTCTGGTCCTTGCTTGCTGGTACATTTGTATCAACATTTGCAGTAGAATTTTTATTCTTGAAACCTTAAATTTCTATTCAAATTTTCTCTTTGATCACAATACTTTGGCCGAAGATGAACTTCAATTTCATTTTCCTGCAGATCACTGGAGACAAGCAAGGTGCTGTATTTGGTGGTTTGCTTGAATGCCCCCTGAAACCTACTGCAAAAAGAAGATATCAGGTAATGACCTTCCTTAAAAATGTAAATTCATTGTAGATTCATATGTGTAAAGTAAAGACATTTTTCGGAATTAATACTATATTAATATATCTTTTATGAAATATTTTTGACAGGGGACAAACCAGACATTCATATTCACAACTTTATATGGTGAACCAAGGCTTTTCAGACCAACTGGTACGTTCATCATCCATATCATTGGCAAAGGAAATAATTGATTTTATTTGATCATCTAGGGGGATAAAGGCTTGGTTTGGTTCGGATTCTAAAGTAGTGGACAGAAACTGGAACTTGGGGATGGTGTTGGGTAGTCTGATATGAGCTTTCGAGAAGTTGGTGTCCGATCAAAATATTCCCAAACCATCCAATTTTAGTGTGTTTGGAATATGTTGAGCTTGATCAAATCTAAAGTAATCTCAAAGCTAACTGATGTACTGCCTTCTCTATTTTACTAGGTGCCAACAGATACTTTTACATGTGTTTGAATGACTTGCTAGCAATTGGAGGTGGTGGAAGTTTTGCTTTATGCTTTGATGGAGATCTGTAAGATACTTTCCAAAGCACTTTGTTTTTGAATTATCTAAATTGTTACTTCTGAGTTCTAACGTAGATAATTGTACAATTTTTGTTGCGAAAAGGTTAACGGGAACTAGTGGACCTTGTGAAACATTTGGAAACTTGTGCTTGGCGCATGACCAAGAGTTTGAAATAAAGAATATAGAGGTAAATGCTTGTTTATTAAGCACTCTATGTTAAGATAGTTATGAAAGAGTTTGTGCATTTGTTTCTCGTAAAGATCTATAGGAGTGGATCTAGGAGTTTTTCTCAGTGGGAGCTAAAAATCATAATCTTTGAACTATGTAAATAATTTTTATTTTTATTTTCGTGGGGACTAATTCATCTTTTTTTGAAAAAAATACATAAAAATTTTTACGTATTTTTTTATACACATGCGCCACTGAAGATCCATCTTTCGACTCATATTAGCCTGCATATTGTCACCTGCAGTTCTATTTCGAGTTCTGCTGCATCTTTTTTTTTTCATGAGTAGAAAGTTCCATTTTTGGCTTCTTAGCGTATGAGAGAATACTTATAAAGTCCATTATGTGGAATACCAAGGGAAATTATATTCTAAAAAGTTAAAATATGTTAACAATCTTCAAATTCTCGCATCTTAATGACAAATGTACTCTAATTTTTGCAGTTTTTGATATTACAACTATTTTTCGCTCAAATTTCTTACCTTCTTTTTCTTTTCCTTGCAGTTGTGGGGGTTCACGCACGTATCTAAATACCTAACATGATGCAAGATCTCAGATTTGTTTCTAAAATTGTTGATATTCACATTCTTTATTTATTGATGTCATTGTAAAAGCATCAGCCCCTTTTCTGATCCAGAAGGGTTCTTCTTACATGTAGAAAATGCAGTCTTGGTTGATAATTATATTTCAGTTTGCAGCAGCATTATTATATTTAGCCATGCACAATGATGCAACAAGTCCCTTGAGATAACTAGTTAATGCATGACATGGAAAAAGTTTGCATTTGACAAGCGGGATGTCTAACTTAGAGAGAAAAGCGGGTGTCACATGTACGTAAGACCCAACTATGTAAGTACCGAACATCTAACATTGCTAGATGCAAGTGTATCCCATATGATTTACATTGGATGAACCTCATTTGGAGAGAGCACATATACCGGTCTCAAAGGTTAAAATTTTGTTAATTTTACACCCTTGTGCCTAAGTCTTTTCTCATTAGTTTGTGAAAAAAGTCGTTTCTCATCTTAGTTTAATGCGTATTATAGTAAAAGCTCAATTAAGTTTCTCCACATGACTTTTCCCACCCTCTTACAACGTACAACATTCATACTTATACACATTTTTACAGCTGTCTTCACGTATAATTTCCATTAGTATATCCAAATATATCAAATGATTTTTTCTTTATCTAGTCCATTTTTTTATGTACCACATCGTTATAAATTTTGTGCTTTATAATATTGTCATACACTGATTGTAATATTTTTTATCTTAATTATTGACATTTTCTTTTGAATATGATGAACTTCACTGTTCACACTCTTAAACCATATAATAAAACTTGTCTTATATCTATTTTATAATACTTCTCAATTAACATTCAACACTCTTAATTCATATCATAAAACTAGTCTTATATCTATCTTATAATACGTCTCAATTAACTGAATGGTTATTGTTCAATCATATAAGACTCTTGAGATATTTCTTGTCTTGATTATGTGAATATGCGAGGGACAATATTATTAATCTCTCAATTTTTTTATTTTTTAATCTTGTTGACTTAAAAGTCCTTTTCTTACAAAGTCTTCCTTAATAATTCTAATACTCTTGTTGTTCAAAAAAAATTTCTAACACTGTTGGTTCATCTCGCGTGAATGTGTCCCCAACAACTGCTGTGAATTCTTTCAATGCTAATGGGGAACATGCGGGCCATCGAGAATTTGAAGGTCAATAATCCTATGCATTATTGACTGCAGTGGCGGATTTAATTTTATTCTGCAGTCTCCACTGATCAGTTTAAATTTTTATATATATATTTTTTAAAAATATAATATTTATATCTTTTTAGTTAAAACTATTAATTAATCTTTATTTAAAAAAAATTATATTCACATAACTGAAAAGACTGTGTTCCATTCTTCACTAAAATCAATTCTTAAATCTCCCCCTAATAATTGAACGATACCTTTATTTCATCAAATGGATTACCTCTCAATGGTTTGTTTCAACAGAATAATTTGAAGCAGTCTTGATATTCTAGAACACTCTTTGGCATCCCTAAGATTTTAGTGAGACATATTTAATCTTAGTGTGAATTTTTTATTATAACAGATGAAAAGAAAAATATTTTATTTGAACTTGAAATTTCAGAAAGAAATTCAAAAAATAAGAACTTATTAAGCTTAGTAATATTAAATTGAAAATTAACATTCATGTGAAAATTATAAAATTAATAAGTTTGAGGACACACATTGGATGGGACCCATGGGACGGAGTCCAAAATTGACTTTGATACCTTTGGGAACCATCCATCGTGGACTCATGATTTCCAAAAACATTTACGTATTTGATTGGAAGCTATCAAATATCTATATAGCAAACAAAATAAAGGAAAAAACAGCAAGTGAATTGATTCTTTATTTCCCATCGATCAGCTTTTCACATGCATATATGTTGTTTTCACACATAAATTCTTCAGCAAAGACGAAGCATTCATTAATTTTGAGGTTATTCAATTCAAACAAAGGGATATTATCGAAATTTTAAAACGAACGAAGTTAGAATAAAACCCATAAAAAAGTATGTGAATTCCATTAAAAAATGACACCTGATGGTAATATATATGTTATCTATCTTCGCAGACTGCCAATAATAGGTAAGAACTGAGAGGGCTGCCTTAAACAAAATAAACAAAACAATAGTTGGATTAAAAACCCAAGATCACAGTATTTGAGCTTATGTTATCAAGGTTAGGTACTGACTAATTCTCCTCGCTTTGCATACTGTATACTTCCAAGACTATATTTGTCTTTTTTTTTTTGGATCAAGCAGATAATTCTTTTTAACTAGCAAGAAATATACTGTTTATATCTAATCCCCTTAAGGTCAATCTCATCTTTGGCCTGCTTGAGTAAAAGATCAAGAATCAGATATTGGTGAGACGGTGGCGATCTGAAGAAAGGAGACAAAATATTAGTAGAATTAAATACCCAATTGTGGTCGTTGGCATTAGTAATAAAAAGTTTAGGTATAAACTTCTTGGCTCTTTGGATACGTTATACTTTGAAGGCTTCATTGTCTTGATTCTAGAAGAAACAAGAAGGTTTAATTAGTTGAATGTGAAATCTCAGTATCTCAAACGTTTAGTGGTTGAGGGCCTAAACTTTTTCTCATTACGTTGTTAAAGTCATCTCTAATTTCAATTGAGTATCATCATATAATTTTTTGTAAGTCTTATTATGCCTTTTTACAAAATACAACCTTCATTTTTATGTACATTTTAACAAGTGTTTTCACTAATTATCTCCTAGTATATTTAAACATCTCAAAAGATTTTCCTTCATTTTTCTTAGACAACATTGTTGCAAATTTTGTCCTTTATAATATTGTCATACATTAATTACAATCTTTTCATCTTAACCATTAACATCTTCTTTAGAATATGTTTAACTTCACTCTCCGGCGCCCTTAAACCATATGACAAAGCTAGTCTTTAACAAGCAAAGCAGTACAACACAAAAGTGGTTAACAGAAGTAATCTGCACTATAATCTTAAATGCCTTCATTAACGAATGCAGTATTATGCACGTTCATAATCTGCACTATAATGCATCATGTTAAACAAAATATAGTTCGATTAAAAACCCAAGATCACGGTAGTTAAGCTTATGTTATTAAGGTTAGGTATATATTGACTTCTCTCCTCTCTTTGCATATTATATACTTGGAAGACTATACTTGTCTTCTTTTTTTTTTAGGTAGATAATTAATTCTCACTAACAAGAAAGAAATATATACTGTTTATAACTAATCCCCTTAAGGTTACAACTAGACTAAGTAGATTAGCACGTCAATCTCATCTTTGGCCTGCTTGAGTAAAAGATCGAGAATTAGATAGAGGTTTTTTTTTTTACAATTATTTGGAGAAATGGAGTGCAAGTTGATGATATATATCTATTTTAATACAAGACTCGAGACTTACAACACTAGTTCTTTGCGTCCGTTATTGTTGAGTTTGTGTTGAGACACGCATGCGCATGCTTACAATCAACAATACTTGAATATGGTTTGGTATCGAGAATCAGATAAGAGGTGGTATTGTTTTTGTGCCAAAAGCAGAGTTTAATTTACAAGCTTTCAGGGTACAGTAACATGACTTCACGTGGGGTTTATCTTCGATCGATGTATATATTGACAATTAAGTGCGCAAATCATTAAAGATGCCAAGTTGTTTATGATTACAATAACACGACTTGGTAAATCAATTTTTTATATATTCACAAATTACAATCACTTCTTTCTTTATCCTTTAGCCCTTTGCGTAGTAAAGCATCCAACTTAAGTACAGAAAGAGAGCGATTCTATTTTACTGACCTGGGGGATACTTCTTTGGCGTATTGACAAATGTGCAAACAACAAAAGATGACAAAATGAAAAAAGAAAAAAGGTGTCTGACCATAACTAAATGCAACTCATCGTTCTAATTAAAGCAACGATTCTTTGATTTATTTATTTTATTTTCTTCATGGACAATTGTTGAATGCCTATGAGTTAATTTTGGAGATGAAAGTCCAGAAACGCTGTAGCTACTTGTATTAAAAAACAAGTAAGTGTAATGGATGGGATTGGAACCGAAATAGCGTAGCCATTAACATCTTCCGTAGAGGTTTGGCCGTGATAAAGGAAACTCATAAGAAATATATTCCTTGATGCCCGATGGACAATCGTATCATATTTGTTACATTATTGTTGTTAGGGTGAATAGTTCTAGACCTCTTTATAGTCAGATGTAAGTGCACACGACCTATTTGTGGTTTCAAAACTTCCTCTAGACCCCTATATAGTCCGACCCTTGGTGCACACCGCCTCCCTCTGTCAAATTTTTCGTCACTTTTGACGGGATGTGCAGTACACTCGCGCAAAATGTGATTTTTATTGATTTTTAACGTATTTGACAATAAAATAATAGTATAATTGAAAAAAATAAATAAATAATAAAATAATAAAAAAATGGAAACAATCATCTCCGCCACCATCTCCACCTCCGGCCACCAACAGTCAACTACACCACCACCATCATCTCCGTCACCATCACACCGCCACTACACACGTACATATTATGTATATATGTATATATATTATTTCTCCGCCGCAAGCAGAGGATTAGACCTCGCTTTGACAGCCACCACCGTAGGCCAAGCCGGCGAGTAGCTGAGAAAATGAGCGACACTCGTTGTCCGAATTCATTCTCCGCAAAAAAGCTTGAAATTAAGTCATCAGTTTGCTTATACTTTGTCTTTTTTGGATCATAAGTCATCATCTTCACCGACGATGACGATGATGATGTCTTTTTTGGATTATAACGACGATGACGATGACGATGATGATGTTGTAGCTTGTTTGAATTGCAGTTGGAGCTTGTCCCAAATATTCGAGATTTAGCTCCACAAAATTTGGATTAAATCATTGCAGTTGCAGCTTGTTTGAATTGCACCGAAGGTTGTGGGTGGGGGGGGGGGGGTGGGGGGGGGGGGGGGTGGGGGTTAGGGTTGGGGAAGATGGTACTGTTTTAATTTTTTTATTGTTTTAATTTTTTTTTGGTAAAAGGGTATTTTGGTCCATTAACATATTTATTTTATTTCTAAAATTGTTGAAAACTAATCCAAGTTGCAATGCATGTGCGTGTATTACACCTTCAGTTAAAAGTGACGGAATAATAGACGGAGGGGGGTCGTATGCACTAGATGGTAGACTACAAGGGGGTCTGGAGGAGGTTTTGAGACCACAGAGGAGTCGTGTGCACTTACGTCTGACCAAAGGGGATCTGGAGCTATTTACCCTTGTTGTTATGTTAAGGTCCCAACTATTTTATGGGGCTAATTTCTACTTACTGAGTTCTTTTGTACTCATGTTTTTCTAAACCTTTTGCAGAGCAAAAGAAAGCATTTAGAGTAGCTTTGGGTACAGATTACTTTCTAATGTGAGAATTGGATCTGAATATTACTGCTTTTAATTTTATTTAGATTATCGGATTGGGTCCCTTGCTAATGATAATTCAAGCTTTATGCGTTGGTTATATTGGAGATTATTTATCGTAGTTGGAGATATTACTTTTGGATTATATTGCATCAATTTGGACTTGTATGCTTTGAACCTTGTCACTATAACTATTTTGAGGTTTACTGATTAACTACTTATTGTTTTTGGTTTAGAGCTAATGGGCTTAGCAAGAAGTATTCCACTTAGGTCAGCAGTAATTACGATTTTGTGGAGATATTACTTTTGGATTATATTGCATCAATTTGGACTTGTATGCTTTGAACCTTGTCACTATAACTATTTTGAGGTTTACTAATTAACTAATTATTTTTGGTTTAGAGCTAATGGGCTTAGCAAGAAGTATTCTACTTAGGTCAGCAGTAATTACGATTTTGTGGAGATATTACTTTTGGATTATATTGCATCAATTTGGACTTGTATGCTTTGAACCTTGTCACTATAACTATTTTGAGGTTTACTAATTAACTACTTATTGTTTTTGGTTTAGAGCTAATGGGCTTAGCAAGAAGTATTCTACTTAGGTCAGCAGTAATTACGATTTTGGAATTGCTTTGGCAAATTTAGGGTGTGACAACTCTAGAGTCACGCAATATCACATCCTAATATAATAAATCAAATCTGACAATAATATTTCATAACTAACACCAAGAAGACAAGGGTGGCAGCACATAGGGATGACTGGATAGAATTTAAATTCGGAACTAATGGATATTCATTCGATAGAAATTGGATGGAAAAAAACTAATTAAATATCCATTAGGTTTGATTTTTATGAGGGTAATCGATATGGTGGAAAGTCAACAAGGGAAAAGCATTAGAGAAAAGCTAACGAAGTGAAAAGGATAGGTACTTAATTAAAGGGGAAATGGATCATTTTGCCAATATTATATTAATGCCCGTTGGGCACACTATTGAGAAATGTTGGACACATCCTCAATCCAAAGTTCTCACCTCATCTAGGTAAAACGATAGTTTTTGATTTCAAACGTTAAAAAAATAAAAATCTAAAATCTGATTATTAATTTATTAAGTACATATATATATGTACATATATAATATAATGCTTAAAGTTGATAAAAATATAACATTTTTTTTTATATTAGCCCAATAGATCAATATCTAAAATTAAATTTTTGTTCATGTGTGTGTATATATATAAAATCAATTCTAAACATATATCAAATTGCACTCGTCTTTGAAACAATAACTAATACAAATGGAATATAATTTTATTAAAAGACTTGGACAAATATTACTATTTTTATAAATAATAACTAATAAAAAATAAAAAATAATTCTTAAGTCTGCTAATTCTTGTAGATATTTATTTGTCTGACTGTCCACCTAAACTAAAAAGTAGTTATACCCTAAAACAAGTAAAACTTTCTTTCCTTTTCACCTATCTACAGCTATTGTGCTCGCCGTCGGCTCAATTGCTCCATTCACCACCTAAACCGGACTGTTTATCACCTTCCTCACAAGAAAGTGACAAATGAAAAACTAGGCTGGGGAAGAGTTATGGTGGTGTTTGATGATTGATTGTGCAAAGTGTTATGATTAGTTCCAATGATAAAACTTAAACACTTATTGCAAATGTAATTAAAAAAATTAATTTAAATCATTTAGTTGAATTTAGAACTTTGTTTAAATATTTACAAGTACTTTTTTCTGATTTCAGTTTAGAAATTCCTTTTTCTTCTATTCTCTTTATTAGGCTTTCTGGTGGTGCATTTGCGGAATTCTTAGGATGCTAAGAGGTGTAAAGAATACTAATCTATATATATTTTTGTTGCATGATGCTCCCACCTTTTCGGTAAAGGGCTTCCTTATTATAATACGGAATTTTGGATAGTCACTGTTTTGTTTTTTTTTTTGACTTATCAATTTCAGTTTGGTAAGTAATTATGAAATACATTGAATTTTGGTCCCAATTTTAAATTTAGGTTAAATTAAATGATTTTGATATCAAATAATCTATTTTTTACGATTATTTGACCGGTTATTATTCCTAGCAACACGTGTAACATCCGCCTCATGCTATACCATGTCATAACATATGCATCTTGTATTTTATAAATGACACATCATGCTACACTTGTTCGCTTGTTAAAGTAGAGATGGCCACCTCATGCATCTTTTATGTTATTTCAAATTTTCATTGGGGGTGATTTAGTAATTTGGAGAGATGTGGGTTGGAAGACAGATTCTATTAAAAGCTTTTGTTAAACAGTGAAAGGGAGACCAAAAACATAAGGGGAAAAAAAAGAGAAGTCTATGCACTTGAAACTCTGCTCGGCAGGTAAGAGATAATAAATCGGATTTAATCAAATTTATGATATTTGATTTGTATTTAAGCATACGCATACACACACACACATATATATATATATGTATGTATGAATATGGTTGTGCCAGATTCTTTGACAAATCATTAAAATTAATTAACATATAAATTAGATAGCATCAATTGAACGACTTCATAGATAACATCAATTGAAGGACTTTAAAAATGGAATTGGGTTAATTGGTTGAGTTTGGAGATTGGTAGTGACAAATTTTGAAGTATTGGTCGTCTGTGTTGGGGTGTGTTAGCTAGCCATGCTTGTGGGTCAATTAGTGTGCATTAAGAGAAGTAGATAATATTATATAGGCTGTATATGTAGGTAAGCTCATACCTCCATGTGTGTGTTGGTTAAGTATATTATATAGGTGTGTTCGAGTATGTATATAACGGTAGATATTAAGTGATTACTTAATCATCTTAATTCTAATTTGGAATAGTTAGTATGATAACAAAGGAATTTGTATGCCTAGCGTTTTCATGAAGAACTAATTGACGGAGGTCTGATATCTCTGTTATTAGAATTAGGAAGTTGAATTTGAAGAATTGCACTATTTAGCCTTGGACTGGACTGAGGTAATAAGTAGACTCCTTTCTACAATATGTTACCAATGGTATAAGTAGCATATTTAAATAAAGAAAGTACAGAAGAACATTAATATATTACCTATATCTTGTCCCTGTTTTCTGTTGTCATATTTGAATTACTCTCTTCATGACTGTGTGACAATAAGCTTAGCAAGCGAGGAAGTGCACCATTGTCAATAATACACTGCAGTTGCAACACAATGGTGAAAGAGATCTTAAACATATCAGATAGAAAGCTAAAAGCACTCAACTTATCAGCCTCATATATATCATTCGACCATTCCAACAATGCAAAACAACAAGAACAAAATCATAAATGTCATTTTTTAAACATTTTGAAAAGCGAAAGCATGCATGTGGAGATGAGATCATCAAGCCATACATATTTTAATACACGTAGAATTTACTACTAAAAACATCGTACATTAAGACAAATCTCGGCGTCATTATGTACAATTCAAATTAAGAAAGTGGAAAATTCAAATTATTTTCCACTTCTTTCACAATCATTTAGTTAGTTGTGGACAAAATTACACTAAAGAGCGGGTCAAATTTTACTTAACTTGCCAAGATGAGGATTCTGACATGTGGACAAAATTTTACTATGAATGCAAAAAATCACTTGAACTGGAAGCTCATACCTGAGTTTGGACATAATTTCCTGTCGCAATATTTCCAACTGTTTAAAGTGTAGGAATGAGCATAATTGGAAATAGATGACTGAAACATTAATTTATTACAACTTTATTTCACAATCAACGAGAATATGTTATAGTTAATGACCCAAACAAAAGAAGAAGGGTAACTTTTCACTCATAGGAGCAACTCCACAAGTCGTTGACAAATGCTAGCATCAATCACAAGTTGAATGTTGTTACTTGTACCGTCAGAGAGATAAGAGAAAGCCATGCATGCATACTTTAATATCTCTTCATCACTTGAATAAATAAGACGACGTAATGTTCGAAGTGATAGTTTTATATGTCAGAGAGATAGGAGAAAGCCATGCATGCATACTTTAATATCTCTTCATCAGTTGAATAAATAAGATGACGTAATGTTGGAAGTGATAGTTTTATCTAACAGCAATATCGTGACAAATTATTGGTAGGTAAGAAGCAATCCAAAGAAAAATAATTATAGTCAAAACAACACACACAATGCTGACCAACCTGCTCAAATTGAGATTCATTTGAGTAACAAAGTAAACAGGAACCATGCCCCAAGTCTCAACATCTTAACATTGGCGTGCTTATTAATTGGGGAACTAGAGACATCAGAGCTCCATGTTTGAGAACAAGGTCACGCCACTCGCGAGAGTTAAGAACAATATTCCCTAATACCAAAAGAGCCTGCAGGTTAAGAATACAATCCAAATAAGCAATCTTTGGATCAATACTTGCAATTCTATATGCAATAGCTAAGATGTACTACCATATTACGAATATCATCACGAGGGAAGCCAATTAGCTTTACAAAATTTGGCAATGCTCCATGGTCGATTACCACCTTTTTGCACTCCAAGGTTCCACAAACCATTTCTCCAAGTGCCCAAGCAGCCTTAAACTGAAAAGTATATAGAAGAGGAAGTCAAAGGCATCTATGGTAAGAGAAAGGATACAAGTGCAGCATAGTACAACCTCAACACAAACCTAAAGCTGTGGAAAATCTTCTCTTGTAAGGAACTCAACAAAGCGAAAAATAACTCCAGATTGTATAATGTCATCATTAGGCATCCTCTCTGATAGTTACATCAAAAGATCTAATTGGTGATTTAAAAGTCATAGAAGAATATATATATATATATATATATATATATATATATATATATATAAAAGAAAACCAAACGACATCACAACTCATACTCTTATAGGGCAATTCATTGAATTGAATAGTTCCCAACAGCTGCAAATCGCTGTCATTTGGCCAAACATCAGCAATAATTTTCTGAAGTCTCTTTAACTGCAAGTAGATAAATTTCTATTTAATCATAACCGTGAAAAATACCGAGCTAGCTAAAACCAATTATTTCGCCTATACCTTCAATAAACTGACAACCCACTAATACTATCATACATATGATTAGCATAAACAATCGAACTTAAATCCAAATATAAACAATAAAAACCTTGGATTCAAATGTACTATTAATACAACACCATCTCATTACAAAATCACACAACTCAATAAATATATACCCAGAGACGCTTACATATGCATACACGAAGCATACATATATTCAAACACTTATGCCAAAGGAAGCACAAACATTCATATTCCTTGATCAAATGAGTTGTATGGAACTACTATATCATGGAGGACCAAGTCTTATAGAAGAATCTCCTACTAACGGCAGCCAAACAATGGGTTATTAATATTTGTTTATTTGTTAAAAAAGCTGAAAGTACTTTTAAAACTCCTAAAGAAATTCTACATATCTAATAACTTATTAAATGAAAATAATACATGATTGTCCGTCTAAAACAAATAAATATGACTTCAAACTCCATGTAAAATTTTAATTGTCCCCTTCTACTGATGCATGCATTTCGCATTAAATTTAATGCAACTATTATTTTCAATTAATTTCTTATAACTCCTAAATATAAGAAATTCCACATACCTAATTCAACAGCTTATTAACTGAAAATAATGCTTGACTTTTAGTCTAAAACAAATAGATAGGACTTCGAACTCCATGTAAAATTAGAATTTTTCCCTTCTTTTTTTTGGATGGGGTGGGAACCCAATTGGCGACATCCGACCATTAGATTATCTAGTAAAGCCAGAACACCAACTAATAAATCTTCGGGTGTAGCAGTGCACCCCTACACATACATCAAGTTAGTTAAGGGAGAAATTTCAAAACAGTGAAATTTTTCCCTTCTTTTGATGCATGCATTTCGTACTAATTTTGAATGCAACTATTATGTCCCCAGCAAATTAGTTTCAACCACATTTCTTCTAGTAACATAATTAAATCTATATGGCATTACAACTAGAATATATTTTTATTTCTCTTTCTTCTTTTTAATTATTTTTCTCTCTCTCTTTTCTTAACTTTTTTTCTTTTTCTCTCTCTCTTAATTAATATTTTTCAAATATTTTTCTTCTTTCATTAATGACACAATACCAAAATCAAACTTTTCTTAGGTTCTAATTCATTGCTAGCTTTAGGAACTCATCATCATCTTTTTCTCCTAATAATGCATGACAAGGTTTATTTACAACCTTTGCATTTGTTTAAGGACGTTGAATGATGTTCGAAGAATTTGATAGTAGACGACAAGAATAATGACATAGACATAGACATAGTTACACACAACGGAAAACCATTTAAATGTTGGATTGTAATTTCATGTTGTTGGCCTTGTCAGGTCCATAGGACATACTGTATGTTTATTTAGAGAGCTTTGTTAATCCCATGTAAAGATGGAGCCATAGTTGATATAGCAAATAAATCCCCTGTTAGATCTCTTTCATCCGCATTTCAATTCTACAGGGTGGAAATGTCCAAAAATGGGTGATTAAAATATCTAATGTTATAGCTATCTTGTATTTCAATATGGCGTGAGTTTCATGTAATGGTTTGATTTTGGAGACAATGTTCCCAAGGCCAGCAATGGGTCAAAAACTAGAAAAAGTTTTATTTTTAATATTTGGTCTCATATGATTAAAAAAAGAAGAAAAATATTTGTTAAATATCAATGTTTGGAACAAATGAATTTTATAAAATTATGTAAAATTCATTTGCAAATCCAATTTTGTATTTGGAAGTACCCTTTTAAAAAATTAGAAATCCAAGATTTGAAAATCGTGGATTTCCTTATGCTTTACCCAAATCCTTGCACAAAAAAAAAATGCAAATCCACGTTTTTCAAATTTGTTGCTCATCTTTTTAGGTCAAAATTTTCCTTAGGTATAAGAGAAAGAAATGGGTTTAAATACAAAGATAAAACAAAACAAAAAAAAAATCATTGTCTCTCATATTATTTCTCTTTTAGCAAAAAAAAAAAAAAAAAAAAATCAACGCATCTCTCACCTTTTCTCTCAATATTATTTTTTCATATTTAACGTATGACTGAACTTAAGGCTATTTTGCAAATAAGAGAATTGGCTTAATATTATTTTACAATTTCAAACAATGAAATTTATTTATAAATATAAATCCTTGTAGAATTTATTTATATATCAAATGAATTTCACACCTCAAGTACTAATGAAGAGAGAGAAAAAGAAAAGAAGGTAAGAAGAGAGAGAAAATGAATGAAAAAAGAAAAAGAAATAAAAATATTATTTAGTTGGCATGCCATGTGAGACTCCATATAGAAGGTGATAAATGAGTGATTAAAAAAAAGATAATATATAGCATTACTCACTGAGTAATGTTAGAAAACTTAAATAAAGTTAATAAGATTGGAGAGGGAATAAAATAAATATATCTAGTTGACATGCCAATTAAGTATGCCAATTAAGATGTGACAATTGTGTGAAAAAAAAAGAGTGACGTCTAATATTATTCTTACTCTAAACCTAAATGATCAAAAACTCACAAAACCTTTGAACTCCAAAAAATACTATGGGCAAAATCATATGGTTTACTACACATCCCCATTGACCAGCATATAATTTACATTCACACAAGGTAATACATATTACCATATACTTGCACATAATTAAACATAAACATTCATATCCACCAATCAATTCAACTATACATGCAAATAAGATATAAATTATTATTTATAAAGACACATATACACAACTAAAATTCAATCCCTCCAACAATTAAGAAGCAATCCTAAAAAAAACATTTTCGTAAAACAACACACATCATCGAGCAACCAATTCGAAGAGGTTGAGGTCTGCCTCTATACAGGGACAAAGCTAGGAATTTTAACATTGGAAGTCAAAATATTTTTTTAATAATACTAATAATACATAGAATTTGTTAAAAATAGGGGGTGAGTAATTTTTTTAAAACACTCTTTGGCATCTAGTGAGACATAATTAATCTTAATTTTATTATAATAGATTAAAAGATAAATATTTTATTTAAACTTGAAATTTCAGAAAGAAATTCAAAAAGGAAGAACTTATTAAAATTAGTAATAATTAAATTGAAAATTAACATTCACGTGAAAACTATAAAATTAGTAAGTTTGGAGACACGCAATGGATGGGATCCATGGGACGGAGTCCAAAATTGACTTAAAACTTTGATACCTTTGGAGACTATCCGTGGACTCATGACTTCCAAAGCATTTATGTTCTTGATTGGAAGCTACCAAATATTTACATTGCAAACAAAATAAAGGAAAAAACAACAAGAGATTTCATTCTTTCTTTCCCATCGATCTTTTCAAATGCATACATGATGTTTCAACACATTAATTCTTCAGCAAAGACAAAGCATTCATACTTAGCAAAAAAAAAAGGGTAAATATCACATTATCCCCCTATGATATACGAAACTATCATACAACTCCATGTGTTTATAAAATTATCATAAACCCCCTGGATTTTTTTAAAAATACAAGGGGGTTTATGATAGTTTTGTAAACACAGGGGATTGTTTGATAGTTTCGTATATTATAGGGGGGTAACGTGATATTTACCCAAAAAAAAGACAAAGCATTCATTAATTTTGAGGTTATTCAATTCAAACAAAGGGATATCATTGAGATTTTAAAACGAACCGAAGTTAAGGTAAAATATGTGAATTTCATTAAAAGATGACACGTAATGATAATATACATTTTATTTTGACAGACTGCCAATAATAGGTGAGAGTTGAGAGGGCTGCCTTAAACAAAATAAACAAAACAATAGCAGTCGTAATTATTGACTAAAAATTATTTTTTAATTGATCAATTTTCAGATATTATCAAATACCATAAAATTAAAAAATATTTTTTGAAAAAATATTTTACGGCAAACAAAGGGAGCCTCATATGACAAATTTTCTCCACTTTTTCGATCATTTAAAATACGTGGATGGTTCTTTTCGAAAGTGAGACAAAGCTGCTAAGAATCAGATATTGGTGAGACGGTGTATGAGACCCCGTACCGAGCCGTACAGAGCTCGTGTGCATTTCATAACATTTTCATATATTTTTGCATCATTTAATATGCCTTTATATCAATTTATATGCTTTTATTTTGATTTGTGTGCATTTGTCTCAATCTACGTGCATTTGGATGTTTTAGATATCGTAAGAAATAATTAAATTCTTTTACGTCACAATAGCTAACTAAATTAGTTAGGATATAACAAGATGGCAAGCTAGAAAATGGACATTTAGTTTGAGGGCACTCTAGTCATTTGGCATCTTAGAAAAATATCTCACCTAACAAATCTAACAAAACACACACAACACACTACACACACACTAAAATACTGCAGCACACACACACACACTCAGAAATTCGACCAAGGAGAAAAGAAAGAGAGAAAGGAGAAGAGAAGAGAAGAAGAGGAGAAAGAAAAAGAAGAAGTTCAGCCATTTTCGAGCTTCTCTTTTGCATTTTTCTAGCATTTCTTCAAGTGTTGTTACTCCATTTACATCTCAAACTTTAAGGCAAAGGTGAGAGATTTTTCATAAATGGTTTTAAAGGATTCATTCAAGTTTATATGATGTTCATTGGTGTTAATCTTATTATGGCTTGCATACAAGAGCTTGGAGGATGAGAAGGTTGAGTATTATGTGTTGTAGATCTAGGAATTGCCCAACTTGTGATTGATGACCTTGTAAGGTTGTGTGGTGAGCTTGTTATTGATCTTGTATGTGATAAAGCATGTAAAACTTGTATAGAAGAGTTAGTAGCATGAATCTAGCATTTTGGGGCTTGAATGTTATCTTGGTATTCATGAGCTTCTATGAATTTTTGGGAGATTTGATGGATAGTTGTTGTTGGAAGAATGTTTGGTTGATTTGGAACTCATGTATGTTGCCTAATAATCCATCTTAAGCATGCAAGAATCTTGGTTGAAGGTTGGGAGAAAGATGGCAAGATAATGAGCAAAAAAATGCAAATTTACGGGTGTATTTTGCCTAGGTCGGTCGACTAAACTCGTCTGACTACTCGACCGACATTTGACCAAATTCTCTGTAAAAGCCGGTCGACTAAGCCGGGCGAGTTACTCGCTCGACTTCCCTGACAGTTTTGTACAATAATTTTTCGAAGACCATATCTCACTTAATTCAACTCCGAATTGAGTTCAGTTTTATTCTAGAGTTATCTATATTCGATAAGCTTCGATTATATACCAAAATCAGATTAATTGGAGTTTAGGAATGTAGGAAAATTTACCTCCTAAGTTAGACTAATGCAGAAGCATTGAAATGGATCTATAGTTTCGCTTGTGTTTGCGTTTCCTTGTCATTTCGAGTAGTTTATTGACGTCTGTTCACTATCTCATGATACTTGGCAATACTTGAAGCACCCTAAATGTTAAATATGCATGACCTTTGTATGTTTACTTGATATGTTATTGATTAATCATTTATTACCGAAAGAGGTTTACATGTTTTCTTGTCATATCATTGATAATTGCAAATGCATTCGATTTGTATAAGCGCGGTGGGTATAACCATTGATCCTCCTACGAGACATGGACTGATCCTCCTACGGGACAGGGATCCAATGATATCTTGGAAGAGTTGGTTATTCAATTATTATTGAACCTTGATTGTGTATCTTGTATTCTCGTTTGTAAATTCTTGTTACCCATTGATCCTCCTACGGGATAGGGATTGATCTTCCTATGGGATAGAGACTGATCCTCCTACAGGACAAGGACTGATCCTCCTACGGGATAGGGATCAATCCTCCTACGAGATAGGGATTCAATGATATTTTGGAAGAGTTTGGTTATTACGTAACAAGGTGATGTAATCCTTTATGGCCGATAACTTTCGAGAATGTTGGAAGTCTTTCGAAACTTCTTATGGCATTTTAATGGATGTACATATTATTAAATTAATACTCACAGGTTTTAAGATTATTAAGTTATTAATCTCAGGAATAAGTCTTACGAACGTCATGTTTCAGCCTTAGCCTAGCAATGGGTTGGCATCGGGGCGTGACACGGTGGCTCTGAGGAAAAGAGACAAAATATTAGTAGAATTAAAAACCCAATTATGGTGATTAGCATTAGTAATAAACAGGTTAGGTATAGATTTCTTGTCTGTTTGCATACGCTATATTTTGAAGGCTTTATTGTCTTGATTTGTTCAAATTCTTGAAGAGACAAGAAGGTTTAATTTGTTGAATGTGAAATCTTAGCATCTCAAACGTTTAGTGGTTGACGGCTTAAGTCTTTTCTCATTACATTATTAAAATGGCCTCTCATTTTAGTTTAACGCGTGTGAAATTCAATTGAGTATCACTATATATTTTTTTGTAAGTCTTATTATGCCCTTTTACAAAATACAACCTTCGTTTTTTATTTATATTTTAACAAGTGTTTTCACTAATTATCTCCTAGCATGTCTAAACATCTCAAACGATTTTCCTTCATTTTTCTCATACAACATTGTTCAAATCTTGCCCTTTATAATATTGTCATACATTGATTGTAATATTTTTATCTTAACCACTGGCATCTTCTTTTAAATATGTTGAACTTCACTCTCTAGTACTCTTAAACCATATAACAAAACTAGTTTTGGACTGGCTCCAACAGTCTCATCAAAATTATTCCTTAGCTATTTTGACGAGGCTGAGGTCCAAAACTAAGCTCCAACAGGCTCAGCATTCTACTCCCTAATGAAGAGAGCTCGCCAATTTGTCATTTTTACTCGCCAAATTTATCAAGTGAAAGAGCCTCGCCAAATGAATTTTTTATTGCTAAAGTTGCTTTTGTGTTGCTGATATTGGATAAAATATTGATGATATGACCTACTAAAGTAGACATGATTGAGCGAAAATGGCAAAATTAATGAAAAAATATTAATGTTTTAATTAAAACAGGAAGTATTGTTAGAGTAAAACTGAAATATAGAGTCCCTAAAATGCTGAAAAACTATTCTAACTTCTTATTATAAATATATATATACATATAGGGAGGCTGTTGGAGTAGCCCTATATCTATCTTAAAATACTTCTCAATTATCATTCACCACTCTTAAACCATATAACAAAGGTAGTCTTGTATCTATCTTTACTTGATGGTTATTATTCAATGATATAAGACTCTTGATGCATTTATCCATTGTATTTGTATCTATCTTGTCTTGATTCTGTGGTATTCCTCTCCCCGTAGATTTAAGGTGCCTAAAGTGTTCCTTGCTAAATATTCTTTCCGTATTCAATTTTACTTCTGCCCCACTTCATGAAATAAATTTGCCCTGGCTTATAAAACGAAGAAAGAATATTTGAGACAAAAATACACATGGATACGCTATAATAGAATGGGATTAAATTTCAAACATGATTGGATATGACTTAGCCAAAGGACTTAACAAGCAAAGCAGTAGACCACACATCACAAGTGATTAACAAAAGTAAAGAATAATTGCTTATATAATGCTTAAACATGTTCCACAAGCATTTATCTCTACATAATTCATCAAAACAAAAGATAGACCAAACAAATCACAAAAAAAAAGTCATAAACACATGGCAGAGCCAAGATTAGAATGTTGTGGTGGCCGAATTTTATTTTGTACAGTATTTTTTAGATTTTTAAAAAAGAGATTCAAGTTTTACGGTTTTAATTTTTTTTACACACACACACACATATATATAGCATCATGCTTCTAGAAAGATTTTTCTCTATACATAGTTGGGTCTCCATATTTGATATTTCCTGAATCAGATTTTTCCAAAAATATAGAATACATATTTAGAATTTTAGTTCTTCAAATATACTATATATATGGAGAGAAACATGTAATGTAACTTGTTAATGAAAAAAAAATGTACCTGTTGTTTTCACAGCAAAAAACATAGACAAAATTAGATGAAGATGATAGTTATTAGTTAAAACTTAAAAGGGAAGACAGATGATAGATGATGAATATATATATATATATTTTTAAAAGGTAGAGGTTTTTCCCACAAAATTGGCAAAGGGAAGTGGGATTTTTTTTTTTTTTTGAATCTCAACTTAAAACTAGATGATAGTTATTAGTTAAAACTTAAAAGGGAAGATAGATGATAGATGATGAATAGATTAAAAAAAAAGTAGAAGTTTTTCCTATAAAATTGGCAAACGGAATTAGGATTTTTTTTAAAAATCTCAACTTAAAACTAGAAATTAGAAAAAGCAAAAACATTACAACTATGGCTTGAACCCAACAACAGAGCATGCTCTAACCACCAAGGCAAACGCCACATTGGTTACAGTTCTCAGAGCATCTTCAATGGTGGAGACTATTTATAGAATCTTACTATTTTTGGTAATTTTTAGAGAGTGAGTTTCTAAATTTAGAGTTAAAATACATAGGACCCACCACTTTTGTCAACTTTTTGGCTAAAATAGAGACCCAATCACTTTTTGGGTCTCTAAATTTAGAGCCAAAAAAATAAATTGAGTCTCTATTTTAGCCAAAAAGTTGATAAAAATGATGGGCCCCATGTATTTTGATTCTAAATTTAGAGACTCAGACTCTAAAAATTACCAAAAATAGTATGTTTTTGTGAATAATATCTCCCATTGGAGATACTCTTACAACACTTTTCTTTTTGCATTTTGGGGGGCCAAATCAACTTTTTTTTAAAATTTCAATACATACATATACATACATATATATATATATACATACATATATATATATATATACATATATATATACATACATATATATATATATATACATATATATATATATATATATATATATAGGGGGTGTGGGCTTCGCTCCTGACATTATCTTCACTCAAACATATATTAACTACTTGGCTGAGAGGGACTACAATAACTATTATCCAAGAATTAGCGGATCGGCACATTTATCTTTAGCCAAATGTGAATCCACCAAGTGGAGATTTAACTTCACCGCCTCCAAAGTTGAATCCAGCCTGATTTTCTTCAGGTAATGTTTCATCCTCCTCCTCCAACCAATACGTCTCGAGTATTTTCACAACTTTTTTCATAAATTTCATTGTTATTATGATATTGTAGGTTTTCAATTTTTTCCAAGCCCTCAGCTTCACCTATCAATTTGGCAAAGTAATTAACATCTCCCGTGTTCCTTATATTTTTTTCAATTTCTCCAACCTTCAATATGTTTTCCAGTCCTTCTAACCATACAGTGACAATCCTTGGATTAGGACATACAAGGAGATCACACAATGGCTTTATACAACCTTTACTCACCAGGAACCTATTACCGACAAAATAGAAAAACATCAAAATTTGACATCCATAGAAATGGTAATGGAAGAAAAGGCAAAACAAGGGAACATACTTTATTTGCTCAGGAGTAGCACAAAAAGTGGCGTTTGAAATAGTCCAAGCTGCTTCTTTCTTTATGTCAAATTCAGCTGTTTGGAGTAGATTGACTAAGGGAGCAACCAATCCAACCTCTATGACAGCCTAAGAATAACAAGTAAACATTATATTGCAATAAAATCCAGAAAGAAGCACCACTCAACAATTAAACGAGCAACAAAACTGTGCCATTGAGATCGATGAAATCTTTTAACCTAGAAAATAGCACCAGTGGATGACATTGGAATGACAATGAGAGGATACCAAAAGATTAACAATAACTTCTCCGTATAGAAGAATGAACTTGACTACATGATCTATATGACTATATATACTCTGGGGTCTCACACACCATTGTGATGAAACAATTGTGACAATAATATTTCATAACTAACAACAAGAAGACGAAGGCTGCAGAATAAATGACTAATCAATCAAAAACCTTGACCACTGAAACAGAAGAGTGCCGCTCACCAAAGAAGAAAGAAAAAGGAGAAGCAGGAGAAGGGGGGGGGGCAGGCCATCAGCATGCGTAGCATACATTCAAAGAACGGGAACTGCGGAAGAACATTATCACGATACCTGTATGTGGCCCCTGTTTCTTGCTGTTATGTTTAAAATAGCCCAACAAGCATCCTCTTGATACTCTTTTTTGTGGTTGTGTTAACAGGATCAGCAGGCAAGGAAGTGCACCCAGGTCAATATACACTAGATTTGAAAGGAACCAATCAAACAACACTCTAAATTGTGTACAAGTAGACAACAAAGATAAAGACAACATGATGAAATGATGAATGATCTTAAACATATTAGATAGAGAAGCGATTCAAAGAAAAAATATTATTGTTAAACAACACACATATAACCGCCAACCTGCTCAAATTGAGCTACAGTGTGCCTCCACAGCATCAAAAGCTTTGCATTTTCCATTTCACTGAATTAAACGTTCAAAGAAGGGTAATTAATTAAAGAAATTAGTAAATATTCTAACTAGAAAAAGCATTAAGTGAAAACAAGATAACAAAAAGAAAAAGGTAATTGTATATACCTTGGGGGCCAGTTCTGTGGTCGGGCTTTTATCTCTGGTATTGTAATATTTGTGTACAAGATTGTACATGGATTGTGTTTCTTATAATCGAGCTCAATGCATTCCAGCGATGATGCCTTACGCAAGAGGCGATGTGGTAGAGCTTTCAGCTTTCGACATCTCCATATAATCAGTCGACGAAGTCGTAGCATTAATGGGACAGCTTTATTTTCATCTTCAGGACTTGTGTCTTCCCACTCCTCCCAGTCATTACAAAACTCGAATAATAACTCTGTCAACATTGGGAATCCAATTGCTGGTGGTGGCAATGATTCTCCTATTCCCAAAAATGCTGGACCTACAGACTTCAATTGAGACAACCCCAAAATTCGAAGCTTTTCAAGGGAGGGTAGTATTCCCAGAGGGGACAAAGACATCAATTCGAAGCAATCCGAGAGACCCAAGTGTCTAAGATTTTTGAGGGATGTCGTCCACGTTGGGAGTCGGATTTCTCCATAATAGTCAATTTCTAACCATTGCAAGTTGGGAGGTGGTTCGAGAGCTTCCATAACGTCTTCTTTCACCCTAACATTCTCATGAAAATAAATTGTCAATATTTGGATGTGCTTCTTGGATTTGAGATCTGCATTCTTAGCATCTGTCACATCATCCAGATTATCCTTAATATGAATATATAGCGATCCTCCAAGTTGGTTGAGATTTTTCAGATATCCCAACTTGTTCAACCCTCTTCCAACTGGAAAGAAGGATAACAACTCTAAAGATGTCAGCTCCCCAATTCCCTCTGGATATTTCATATTATGTATGTTAAAACATTTTAGGTGTCTAATTGATCAATTTCTCAATCCCTGGTGGAAGCTCTTGAAGATCATAACAACCATCTAGATTGAACGTTATCAAATTGTACAATTTATAAACAGTTCTAGGCAATTCCCTGAGTTTATTATTTCTCAAGCACAAGTATCTCAAGTGAATCAAATTCCCTATTTCGCTTGGGAGCTCTTTTAAATAGCAACCATCCAGCTTTAACACCCTTACAAATTTAAGACTGTTCTGTAGATAGGCTATAAGTGTCTCCAATTTGAGTTTCTTTGCAAAAAAGCTACGAAGTTGTCCTATATTGCATTCAAAAAGAATATCATTAGGTTCTTCATTATCTAACCAAGTTAGATGACGCGTATTTTCACAAAATTTCTCTTTCATTTCCCCTTCAATTATTAAGCATTCCCTTTTGGTGAGAAATTGTGCAAAATCATGCACTATGTCATGCATTTTACATGAGACTATTCTCTCCTGCAAGTCATGCTTTCTAAATTCTTGAAAGAAAGAACGCATTGCTAAATTCTCAAAATACTCCCTTCCTTTCATTTCCATCTCACCCTCACTTCCACTTGAATTGAGATAACCTTGTGCATTCCACATTATAATTAGGTCATAAACAAGTATTGTTTCGTCTTTTGGAAAGACGGCACAATATGAGAAGCAGCGTCTTAGTGGAGAAGGCAAATCACTGTAGCTTAAATATAGATGAGGAAAAATATCAACCTCTGCTACTTCCAATTCCCAGGTATTACTATCCATAACTTTCTGCCACTCCTCAACTGTGGTTTTTAAGCGTAGACTGCCTATAGTTTTAATAGCTAGAGGGAAGCCTTTACATTTTCTGGCTACTATCTCCCTACCGATAGTTTCTAGCCTCTCACATTCGGTCTCACTTCGACCAAAAAAAGTTACTTGACGAAACAATGACCAGCTATCTGAAACAGACAATCCAGCCAAGTCAATCATGCTAGTAACAACTACAATTGTTGCCACCCTTTTGCTCTTTGTTGTCAATAAGATTGTAGTTCCAGGAGCACAATGCTTTAGAGAGTTTTTAAATGGTTCCCACTTCATTTGCTCCTCTATCCATACATCATCTAAAACAAGAAAGAATCTTTTTCCAAGAGTGCAAGTCCTTATTCGTTGAAGTAATGGGTCGAGTTCATTCAAATTTGGTGAACTTGACTCTAGAGATTCTACAATTGCTTTTGCAACTCAAATCTCATTAAAAGGGTTTGAAACACAAACCCATACTCTGTGTTCAAAATGACCCTTCACTTGATCGTCATTATATACTAATTGAGTGAGTGTTGTTCTACGTATTCCTCCTGTACCTGTTATAGACAATATTTGAATGGCACTTCCCAGACAACAAAGAGCTTACTAGAGTATTCTTTTCTGAAACACGACCAAATACCTCAGATACATCAATGAATGAGGAACTTTGGACTCGTTTCCATTCTTGTGGATTAGAAGCAACGCCAATACTAGTGATAAAACTAAATTCATTCTTTTGTTTGTCGATGAAATCCAATTTTCCACTTAGTTGCTTTACTCTTACGGCAATATCACGACGCACAACCACTTGTTTGAAACAAAAACAAGAGGAAGGGGGGGAGGGGGGGTGAAGGAACGTACCCAATATTGCTTACGAATGGAAGAAGGCGGCGGCGAAGCATCATCATTGCTGGCTCCTTCAATTGTTTGTTTAAAAATTATGTAATTCCATTCGTCTAACACGTTATCCATTTCGTAAGATACGTCTTCGAGATCTAGCAACCAAGCTTTCACAGTTTTATCCTTAATCTTTCTTTGCTCCGCATCATCTAATACTGCTTGAATCCTTTTCAATGTAGTGGATAGATTGTGAATCTTTAGCTCAATGCCTGTTAGTAGATCGATCTCCTCTCTCGCCTGCTTGTGTAACAGATCAACTAATTTCTGCACAACAACAGAAACGATTGCGTCCGCCATGCTTAATAATTGTCAAATTATTTTCTCTCCAATTAATATATATATGGTTTGTTATAAGATAAACTTGATTAGGATTATGACTCTATTAAATAAGTTCTAGTTAGTATTAAATTGGTTTTTGACTAGATAGTTTTTTTAGTGGGTAATGGTTTCCTACAACCATATAATAATTGACATAGAATTTTTGTGAATCTATAAATAGGGATCAGTCCTTTCAATTGTAGTCATACCAAATACATACCAAATATTATAGCAATAAAGTTTTTGTTTAGAATCTCCATATTATTTTTCCGTCTTATTTCGGAAGCATTGCTTATGCTCATGTTCCTGATCAAAATCGAATCAAGCTTGATGACAAAAGCCAAAAGCTAGTTTTCATTGGGTAAGAAAAGAGTTCCAAAGCATACAAACTCTACAATCTTACTAATGGTAGAATTATTGTGAGTAGAAATGTCCAATTTGATGAAAAAGCTGAATGGGATTGGAATGTCAAATAACAAAAAGAATACAAATTTTTACCCATACAAAAGCAAGAAGAAGATTTCAATGAAGACTTTATATCTCCAACTCTAACTCGAACTCCATCTCCATATCAAACTCCAACTTCATCACAAGGATACATAACTACAAAAAAAAGTTCGCATGAAAAGACCCCCCATTTCAAAAGCTTGGATGAAATTTGTGAGGTAACTCAAAATTTAAATGATGAACTGACTCTCTTTTGTATGCTTGCTGATTGTGAGCCAATAAGCTTTGAGGAAGCTAACGAGAGTGAAAGATGGAGACAAGCCATGGATGAAGAAATCAAGGCAATAAAGAATAATAACACTTGGGAGCTTGAAACTTTACCCAAAGGCCACAAAGCCATTGGAGTAAAGTGGGTTTACAAGATGAAGAAGAATGCTAAAGGTGAAGTTGAAAGGTACAAGGCAAGACTGGTTGCAAAAGGCTATAATCAACGAGCTGGCATTTACTATGATGAGGTATTTGCTTCTGTCGCACGGTTGGAAACTATAAGATTTATCATATCTCTAGCAGCTCAACACAGATGAAA
This sequence comes from Ehretia macrophylla, assembly GCA_037974665.1. NCBI lineage: Eukaryota > Viridiplantae > Streptophyta > Magnoliopsida > Boraginales > Ehretiaceae > Ehretia > Ehretia macrophylla. Next base: position 53,122,254 of record CM075777.1, on the reverse strand, counting down.
GATTTATCAATTGGATGTTAAATTTGCATTCCTGAATGGTTTTCTTGATGAAGAGGTATATATTCAACAATCATGAGGCTATGTGGAGAAAGGGTGTGAAAATAAAGTTTTAAAGTTGAAGAAAGCTCTCTATGGCCTAAAACAAGCTCCAAGAGCTTGGTATAGTAGAATTGATGAATACTTTCGTCATAATAATTTCTCCAAGTGTTTACATGAGCATACTCTCTACCAAACATGAGAATGGCGATGTGTTGATTGTTTGCTTGTATGTGGATGACTTAATTTTTACTGGCAACAATCCAAATTTATTTGAAAATTTCAAGAGGACAATGGCAAGAGAATTTGAGATGACTGATATTGGACTCATGTCTTATTATCTTGGAATTCAAGTGAAGCAAACAGATAAAGGAATATTTATTTCTCAAGAAGGTTATGCAAGGGAAATTCTCAAGAAATTCAAGATGGAAAATTGTCAACCTATTAACACCCCTGTTGAATGTTGAGTACAATTGTCAAAGGTTGATGAAGAAGAGCGTGTAAATCCAACACTTTTCAAGAGCCTGGTTGGAAGCTTGAGATACTTGACCTGCACAAGACCAGATATTCTCTTTGGTGTAGGACTTGTGAGTCGCTGTATGGAGACCCCTACCAATACACATCTGAAGACTGCCAAAAGAATACTTCGCTACATCACAGAAACTCTTGATTATGGACTTCTATACTCCCACTCCAAAGATTTCAAACTTGTGGGGTATAGTGACAGCGATTAGGCTGGTGATTTTGATGATCGAAAGAGTATTAGTAGATATCTTTTCTTCATGGGAGATACAACATTCACTTGGAGTTCCAAGAAGCAACCCATTGTCATACTTTCTATATGTGAAGCTGAATATGTAGCTGCTACTTCATGTGTTGTCATGTCTATGGTTAAGGAATTTGATAAAAGAACTTAAGATGCCTCAAGACGAGCCAATAGAGATCTATGTTGATAACAAGTCTGCAATTGCCTTAGCTAAGAATCCAGTCTTTCATGAAAGAAGTAAACACATTGACACACTTTACCATTTCATCAGAGAATGCATCACAAGAAAGGAAGTGAAGATAGAGTATGTGAAGTCTCAAAATCAAGTTGCAGACATTCTTACAAAGCCACTCAAGAGTGACGTGTTCATGAAGCTTAGAGCTTTGCTCGGAGTTACGAGAGTCAAATCAAGTTTAAAGGGATGTTAGAAGATAAACTTGATTAGGATTATGACTCTATTAAATAAGTTCTAGTTAGTATTAAATTGGTTTTTGACTAGATAACTTTTTTCTAGTGGGTAATGGTTTCCTACAACCATATCCTAATTGACTTAGAATTTTTGTGAATCTATAAATAAGAGTCAGTCCTTTCAATTGTAGTCATATCAAATACATATCAAATATTAGAACAATAAAATTTTTGTTTAGAATCTCTATATTATTTTTTCTTTCTACTTCTTTCTACGATAAAATAATCTCTTTCATATTCCAACATGTTTTTGGTTGCACAATTAGTTATATAGTTCTTTGCTTTTTTTTTAGCTGAAAGAAGATTATTGAGCAACTACTAGATATATTACAAGCCGTATCTGATGAGTGCATGCAATAACACGCCGATGACTTAGTGACAACTTAATTAGTCAAAAAAGTTTTGGACATGAATGCATGGGAGAGACCCGTACGTGTACACAATCGTTTGGGACACCTGTCCAAAATGACGAATCGTATGGGTAGTTCTTTAGTTTTCTCCTCGAATTCTTCCTTAAACGATAGACCTTAACCTCAAACCAACAAAGTTCTGCTAGTTTATAATAAACAACTAAAGTTTTTCGCAGATGGGATGTACTAGTTTCTCCACATCACTGCCTGAAAATGGCAATTTCTCGAACTTTTTCACAGATGGGTTGTGTAAAAAATAAATGACAACTAAATTTTATATCTAAACTAATAATAATAAACAACTTATAAAAAATTATAAGTAAAGACAAAAATAACTTTAACTAAAATTATAAATCATAGTAACTATAACTAAAATTAAGAGTAATAAACAAGTAAACAAAAATTTAAAAAATAAATATGTGAGAAATCGTGTATGTTTTTAATCTTAAGAGAATAAGATTATAAGAGTGAATCAAGATGAAAAGTGAGACTTGTTCAGTTGCTCTTGGTTGATTAAGATTTAAGACAAAAAAAAAATAAAAAAAAATAGTCAGAGAGTGAAGTCGAGACTGAGAATGGGGAAAATGGGATTTGGGAAAGTGTTGAGGTGCACCTATCCCTAAGGTGCAGCTGTCATGTTTTACTTTTTTTTATAATATAAATACAATTACGAAATTACCCCTTAGTAATTGAGGGAAATCTTAGCGTATGGTTGTGCATATACTGAGGACAATACAGGTCCGCCCCTGACTATGCTCCTTTTTCTTTGTCTGAAAATTGAGACATGCATGTTGACGTTAGAACTTATATTCAATGAAACATTTAGGAATATGTTTGAAGTCCTTTTTGATTTGAAGCTATCAAAAATGTCTATACGAAAAACAAAAGAAAGATAAAAACAGCGCGACACATGATGATTTCTTACTCTTCTACTTCTCAATTAAAATAAGAGGGTTTCAAGCCTCTCGAATTGACAACCTTTCAAGATTTCTGATATCGTTGATGAACAAAGATATTAAAAGTGAAACATCTTTTCGTTTGATTTAATTTTTCCAATTTTCGCCTCCTTTGAAGCAAAAAAAAAAAAAAAAACAAAACAAAAGAAGCGGGCAGTAGCCAAGCCAATCTCCACTCAACTCAAATTTTGTGAAAAAATGTAAGTATTTTAAAGATATTTTTAGGTTAAAAAATTAATTCAGCCTCCACTGAAAAAAATTATTTATATATAAGTGTTTAATTGTATGATTTTAACCTCCACTAGAGAAAAATCCTGGCTCCGCCCTCGAAGCGGGTTTATTTGGAAAATTAAGATCCTTTCATTTATTCTTTCTAAGTAGATATTTTTATGTAGTATATTACATTGCTTAGGAAACTATAATCATTCAATCTGTAGTTTTAAAATGAAGCTATCACGAACAGAAAAGCTTATATCTATATAAAGGAGCTGAATCTTGACCGAATTTAACAATGGAAGAGATTTAGTTGAAGTCACTTAATTCATTATAAGCAGCTAAAAGAAACATTATAAGGTTTCTTTTTTGATGACGTGGGAACTCAGTTGGTGGAGTCCGATCACTGTAGACCGGTAGAGACCAACCATCCATTGGTAAACCCCTAGTGCAACAGTATGTCTCAATATATGTATCGGTTTAGGGACAATTAAAGAGTTAGTTGAATACATTAATAAACAAGAACATTTTTAAATTAATACTTGCTAAATTAATAATCTTTTTTAAATAATAAAATTCTCCAGTCCTGACTTACCAGTGTAAAAAATTAATAATCTCAATACAATTATAACATATTTAAATTATCTTTGTTGTATTATATAGGTCCAAGCTTTAGTGTGGCAATGAATACCAATGTTTTGCGATTTCTTGATGAGCTAGGTGTAGGAGACTCATCCAGCTCCACCACCACAGGGGCATCTGCTCATAGTGTTGCCTGCCAGAGTTCTTCAGGAAATGCAACTGTAGATGTTGGTAAAAATGACAGTATTCGGGATGGCATGAGCAATAACAGTAAAGGCTAAAATACTGGCTCTTTGAGGTCTCAGTCATCATCCCATCATAGGTTAGCATCTGCCTAGCGAAGTCAGTCTTCTGGGTATAGTTACCAAAGAGGTGGTGGGGTGTCTCAGAGAAACACTTCAGGAAATGAGTCGTCTTACCGCAGAATAGGGTACCACAGCAGGAACCAGTTGTTCAATTTAGAGAAGGGTGTTCCCTCTGCCAAAGTTAAATAGATATATGTTGCTAAACAAACAAGCAGTGGCACTTAAGCTGCTAGTTGAGCAAAAATGATGTTTCACGCAGATAGATGTTAGGAAGGTGTGGCGCTGAGTCACATTCCAAAATCGAAAGATGCCACTTCCTGCAGTACATAAACCTTCTCAGACAAATGACCCTAATGGAGCAACATTCGTCCTCTCAATAGAAGGTTTTTTCCCTCATATTTCACAGGGTAGCCCAGAAGTTTTCTTCGATTTCTACTCTTTAGTGTTAAGATGATTATTAGCATAATTCTGGCTTTCTGACAACCATTGGTGCATGTTTTGGATTGGCTTCTAATGAGCCGTAGCAGTCTATTGTTATTATTTTCTGCATCGCTTGCAGTTAGGAAGGTATAGGTTTTGCATGGGAAACAATGAGAGCCTTGATGCTTTCTGATATTAGATGTTTGTTTGACAAGAGAGTTGTAATTGGCCTCAACTTGTGCCACTCTTTTCTAAACATATTAGCAGTAGTATTTTGTTTTTCTTATATCATCAATATGTTTTTGAGTACTGGAATTGTAAAAGTTTGTTGCCGATAAGTTATATTCTTTTCGTTGTCTTTAAATCATTGCACTATTTGAAGGTAGTTTATTTTCATTATTTTGAATTTCTTTTTTCTTTTTTTAAAAATCACGATGTTGGCTAGAGATTGAAGTGGGTATTGTCATAAACTTCTCATGGGTGTGGTATTTTAGAAGTGGGCATATTTTATTTGTATGTCTAGTTGGCATGATAAAAGAAGAGACATAGTTAAAAAAGTTTCTTAAGTTAACATGTCAATTATGTATATATGTAAGAGGTGATATTTGAGTGATAAAAAAAAATGACATCTAGCATTGCTCTTTAGTTTAAAAATAGTGCACTAGCGAGATTTAACTCTTGATTGATTTTGAGTTGAATTAGAAGAATTATGCTAAAATAGTTGCAAATGAATTTTGACATTTCCAAGGTAAATAAATTAAAAGTGACAACACAAAGAAAGGGAAAAATCTTTAAAACGGGTGATTATTTAAAATGGATGGTAAGTGTCACACATATTCCCCGCCATAAAGATAAAAACGACCTAAATCAACATTTAGTTTCAAGTCACTCTAGCATATACTTAGCTAAGAAAAGAAAAAATCATTACAACATACGAAACATGGAAATGTAGTCATTTACTGCCTCCAAAGTCCAATCTAGCTTCATTTCTTTCGGGTAACCAGTATGTCTCGAGTATTTGTACAACTATTTCACGAATTTCATCATTATCATGGGACTGTAGATTTTTTATCTTTTCTAAGCCTTCAGCTTCATCTATCATTTGCGCAAAGTTGTTGACATCTCCAGTGTTCCTCTGGTTCTTTTCAACTTACTCAACCTCTAATATGTTTTCCAGTCCATTTAAACATACAGTGACAATCTTTGGATCAGGACAAACGAAGAGATCACACAATGGCTTTATACAGCCTTCACTCACCAGGAACCTATCACTCGCAATACATGAAAACATCAAAATTTCACATCCATAAAGTTATTAGAAATGGAAATGGAAGTTAAGACAAGGAAACATATTTCATTTGCTCATTTGTAACATGAAAAGTAACATTTGAAATAGCCCAAGCTGCCTCTTTCTTTATGTCAAATTCAGCTATTTTGAGTAGATTGAGCAAAGGAGTCAATTCAGCCTCAATGACACCCTAAGAATAGACAAATACAAAGTGAGGATCACATCGGAATAAATATCCAAAATGAAGCACAACACGAAAACCAAACAAGCAACGAATTTGCACCATTGACGTGGCATCGGAACCATAAATAAAACCATCACATCACCTGTGTCTGGTCCTTATTCCCTGCTGTTATATTTGAAATAGTCCAACAAGTATCTCTCTTGATACTATTTTCGTGATTATGTGTCAACAGACTCAGTAGGCAAGGAAGTGCCCCATGGTCAATTATAATCTACGGATGAAGTGAGCCTATTATACAAGTTGTCAACAAAGGTGAAAACAAAGGGTCGTTCTCCTAAACGGGGTCCGGGAAATCCGGGGTGAATGAATTTGGGCTGTTGATTTGAATCAACGACCCACATTCATCATACTTTTTTCCTTTTTGATTTAATGGTAGTGTGTAATTACAAATTTATCCCTGGTTGCATTTAATAATTATAGGGCCCACATAAGTATTTGACAGATTTGATATTCAACATTTTTTAAAGCATTAATTTTATTTTAATGCGTAATTACTTTATTACCCCTAGATTGGGTAATATCACTGGGACCCACATCGCACTAATAATACTAGCATATTAAAGGTTAAAATGTCTATTGTGCCCTTAAAAATAATCAATTACTAAATTGTCCTTGACACTTAAAAGACTTTGAAAATGTGAAATTACTTTTACACCCTTATTTGCATTCAAAGCTTCTCAGGAACACTTTCTCACGCCAATTTTTTTTTTTAAAAAAAACAAACACTTACCTCTCCCCTCTTCATCGTCTTCTTCACTGCAATTGTTCCCATAAGCTTCTCAGACACACTTCCCATTAGCATGACAGCTTTCTATCTAAACTTTATCTCTTTATTTTCTTCAAGAAAAAAACTTCATCTTCTTATCTTCTTTAACCATCAGTTCGACGTCTTCGTCTCATCATCAAGCATCATCGTTGTCGAGTATCCCCATCACCGTCGTGGAGCTCCGGGCACGTCATTTCATGGAACAAATGTGAATTTATTAGTATAATTCAACATTCAAGAGATGGAGAAATTAAAATAGATATATGTAACTTTTTGTTCAATGTTCTTCACAACCACCTAAAATTTCTCACTTTATCCTCTTTCATTTCCTTAAATCACTCTCTACTTCAGTCTCCTTCATCTGAGGTGCGTGTTTATCCAAAACACTTTCACCATTTTTCTCAAATATTCCCTTTTTTTTTTTTTGAAAAACCTCAATTTTTTTAATTAGGAAATTATTAGTTTTCTTGTAGGTTTCTTCAACCCCTCTAAGCTTAGATTTGCATTTGTATTGAGTGTTTGATAGATCTGATTTAAATTTAAAAATACCCACTTTTTATTTTTTTGACATTTGTGCAGTTTTGGCGTAAATATTAGATTTTAACTAGATTTGATATGCTCTTTTGGTGTGTTTCTGTGACCCTTTTGGGTTATAGAATCCATAAGGCTTGAGAATTCAAGCTTTGGTTGAAGAATCTTGAATTTTTGTGGTATTTATTTATTTATGGATATTTGGTGAAGTTCTTGCTTAAATATCACTTTTTTTTTCTGGATTTGATCAGCTTTTTGGGTATGTTTCTGTGACCCATTTTGGTTGAATATCCAAAGAGCTTGACAATTCAAGCTTTTGTTGAAAAAGCTTGAAGCTTTGTGAATTTATTGTGTGGTTGTTGAAGGGTTGATAGAGGAGAAAAAAAGAAAAGAGAAAATGTTGAATTTTTGGAAGCCTTTTTTGTAACGCCCCGATCCCTCATGAGACCAGAGGCTCTAATAGCCATGCTAATCACAACCCAATTCCAAACCCCATGCACGAAATTTAGGAAAAAATGCGAAGTTTTCCCTATATATAGGACAATTCAAAACCTGTAAATAATATTTATAACCACAAAACTATAATCTAACTCCATTCGTTCATCTCGTCTACCATAACTATCTCATACAACAATTCATAAAGGCCATCCGAGCCTTGGATCTAACATTGAAGTCACACAAGTATGTATTCATTAACTATTGAACATCTATAATTATAATTTCACTTATAATACCACTATAATAATATCTAGTTTTCTTTCTTATAATTTAAGTTCGTCAACCAGTCAAAAAATGCAAACATGCAGCTACCAGACAATAAAGTAAAGATTACAAGTTATTACAATATTACAAGTCATTCATAACTATCAATACATTCAAAACTTAACTTTACAAATACAAAACTGAATTCAATAGAAATCCACGTAAGCCAGCATAATCAATGACAAAACTCTCGAGCCTTCTTTTCTATCCTTGATAGCACTGATCCTGAAAGGTGTTAGAAACGAGGGTGAGTATACAACATGTATACTCAGTGAGGGAGGTGATGCAATATACCGAGGAATGCTTTCATGAAATGCACAAAGATAGCACATAAATATCACAATTAAGCAAGTTATTGAAACAAGTAATTAAACACTTTATAAAAGGATACGGTTCCACTGCAAGTCTTCAAACTCGAACCACGAACCACGATCATCACTCAAGTGCCGGCAAACCCTTACTCCAACAAGTTGGGATACTCCGGATGTATCCCGATCCTACGACCCTTTCTCCTGAGGTAGGTCCATGCCCAGCAGGTGAACCACGCCTCTGGGGTAGTGGAGTATGTCTCAGTGAGAAGGGAATAGGCACCATGGTAGTCGAGGGAGCACGGCAAGCCCGACACCGCCCGTGTTTCTCGACGCTACCATGTCCGAAAAGGTTGCGCAACTCCGAGACAAGATTACGAGAATCAAGAATATCAAAATTACATAAGAGGGACGACAAAGTAGTCCGTCCTCGCAATTAAACACAAATAACACGAGAAAACACAAGATAGCGAGTAAATAGTACATATAAACTATTTCAATTACTAATCATACAATCTATAACCAATAAAATAAGTTAAGATGTACAAAAAAAAGATGAAGACTCCCTCACCTTGGATTAGGTTAATTATGCAAGGTAAAGCTTAGATGAACTCCAACCTTCTCGACTTAACTCAAATGTGCAACCCTAGTCTTTTCATACAAATATAACACTTTATCAATTAACTATATAAATTCTATTTGAATATCCAAATACTTAACTAGAATTAATATAGCTCAAATAATACATGATTTATGTACCTAACTTATCTAACATTTTACTTTTAGCTAGTAACTCATGGAATAAGAATATTACAATTAGTAGGCCATGCATAATTATACTCTAGTTCTAATTGAGGTTTAATTAGTACAATACTACTAAGTCACCCTAACAAGCATTTTTCTGTAAGCTAGTAATCTATGTAGAATAAGAGAGATTTCAATTGGAAATCACCATTAGATAAGTTAGACAAAGTCGTAGTTGAAACTTTTTCCATATAGTACAAACAACTTCTAAGTTACAGTAATTAGAACATTTAACTCATATACTCCATATTTTCAATAGTCTACAAGTTAATTAAGAAGATAGTTCAAAAACTTAAATGAGAATGATTCAACCAGCATGCTATAACTAGATATAAACCGAGCTAGAATTTAGTTTAACTAAAATCAACACATGAGCCTGCAGTTACTCATACTATTTCTCATTTTACTTTAGTTAATAACTTATACAAGAAATTAATTCACTCCACATAACAATAAACTAGCCATTAACTCAACTCAAAGAATTTCTCCAAAGAATATATAGATAATAAAGGTTAGGTTACTTTAATGTTCAAATGACACATTCATTCACAATGACACTACCCAGTTTTTTACTACTTTAATGAACTTCTAATTCATATTCTACTTTACTTACAATAGTTAGTAATATCTCCATGAAGATAGCCCAACATTAGCACATAGGGAAAGAAATGCATTTATCAACTAATAGAAAAGTTAATTATCAACCGTTTAATAACTAACATACCATTTTAGCAAAATATCTCTACTTCAAGCTAAGATTCTAACTTATCACTAGTAGGATCAACTTAAGTTAATTATATTTAACATATAATAGACAACTATCAACTTACAATTAACCTTACATGTAGTTTCAAAAAGCATTAAACACATTCTCCCACATAGTTTACTTAACCTTTCTAAGTGTTCACTAGTTGCCCATTGATAACAACAACTAATTCTAACAATTGAATTGTTTAGCATATATAGAAACATTACATATCTCTAAAAGTGGTGGCCATCACAACTCTACTAGCATTCCTCATTCACAGTCGAATAAAATAGCTTTCAATTTAAATTAACTTTACTAGCAATTAGATTTCAATTACAATTCATGAAAACAACATAACTATAAGAGCCCCATTACATTACTAATCATCCAAGGACATTACACAATAAGGTCTTGATCGAATAAATCCAATTAGAACTGAATTATATCATCACTATAGCAAAATAACAGCAAAATTCTGATTCTCGCGTAACAGGGCATTTCTGACACATTTCACCAAAATGATCATAACTTGCTCTAGACAACTCTGATTAATGCACCGTAAAAAGCTGTAGAAACTAGACTCGTAAGGCTTTCTAAAGATATATAATTTAACCCCTAATCCTTCTCCAATTAATACAGTTTTAAGATCGAAGTTGCCTCAATTTTGCTGAAAAATCTGGACAGCCACAGTTGAACACACACACATTAAGTTCTCAATGTTTTTAATTCCATTTCTTGCATGCATGGACTAATTTTTTTTAGCAATAACTTAGCAAGCAAAGATTGTACCTCCTTTAGACATATTCACAAATACTTAACTCATAAGAACTCACTCAAAAAGATATACTTTCTATACAAACACATTTAATACTTAAACATAAACTAACTATAAACATGACCAAAAATTATTATCATGCTTATTCACCCAAATTACTATTTATAGCTCACTCAATAGACAAATATAACAATTATAATAACTCAAATAGCTAATCATGCAATAAGCTCAACTAATTCATATAAACTCCAACAAAACTCCTTCAAAATGCTTACAAATTAGATTCTAATCTTCATACGAGATAACCAACTTCAAATCTAACTTCACTAATCCCAAATGACACTTTATGATACAACTAAATGCCATGAAATCATATTTTTAAGCATGTCAACACAAAAATACCGAAAAGTCTCTTTAGTGATTTGAACTACAATTACCTAATCCTATTAACAATTAAGCGTCCTAATTATATTTTAAGAGCTTCCTAACACTTCTAAGACCAACTACATCATCAAACATGCCAAACTCAACATTTCGTTTTAAGGTCCTCTTTGCATTTCAAGCTAAATTTCCAATTCTAGTCAAGTTATCACCATTTTTATGATACATATAACATTCTCAAGGGTTATAGCAACTATTAGAAGCATTAAAACAATTAGAAATGCAAAAACCCCAAAATTCGCAAGTTACTATTTACAGACACTATTCATCTTCTTCCCCAAGTCTCCAAACTTCATTTTCAACCACAAAATTCTTCAAATAGCTATAAAAGAATGTTGTATGATCATAATAGAGGCCAATTTAAGCATAAATAACCATAGATAAGCAAGATATAACAAATATCAAAATTTAAAGTTTGTAGCTAAATATTCAAATGCACAAAGATAAGGGAATCCCTCACCAAATTAGAGATGTAGGAGCAAAGGAGAAGCTTTTTGATGGTTTGAAATCCTTTGGAAGAGTTTGGAAGATCAAATTGAGCAAAATTTGCATGAAAAATTATTATTCCCGTATAGGATTTTTTTGGCTATTTTGAGGCAATATTTTTGGCTTATTTTTTTGAATATTTGTATGCATATATGGTATATGATGTATATATGTATGTGTTGTATATTTAGCTTAAGTCAATTACTACAAAATCTTGGTCAAACTATGCTAAATCTCAATTGAAATGCTAACTAGTTTAAAAAATAATGTTTACATTACGTAACACTATTCAACGAAACACTAATCATTTTTCAAACGCAAGTTCCCGACCTTCAAAATCCAAAACTATAAGTTTCCGATTCCTTTTATAAGTTATACTATCTAGAAAAAATATTAATTCGAGCAAATTAGACAGTTGATTTTCTTATAAATAGTAGCCACTAATAAAACATATAATCAAGAATAAGAAATGCACATTGAAATGCTCAAAGAGACATGCAACAATTACGAATGAACGTGATGAGAAATCTCGGGTGTCACATTCACTCCCCCTTAAACAAATAGCGTCCTCGCAATTTCTTCTTTTCAAGAGAAATCCACATATGTATCTTGAATACCCTGAACAAGTAGTTTGAATGCGAGATCATAAAGAATTCCAAATAGAAGTATCAAGAGAACACGCCAATAAGAGCCTTCATATGGAACTCCCTAGAACCCCATCACTAAGGTTGCCAATAAGAATTCCAACAAAATCTTCGTATGAGAACTAGAAGATTACCCGATAAGAAATCCAGAATGAGAAGTCAAAAAAAATCCCAACTATGAATGCCAAATAAAGGCTTTAATTAAGAAATCCAATTTAGAATTCCGAATAAGATTACCGAGGAAGAAATCCAAGGAAAATGCCAACAAGAGCTCCAACAAGAATTCCAGAGGAAAATACCGAGAAAGATACCAGTGGCCGATTATTAAATATCAAGCTCCGAGTAATGAATATTATCCACTGATCATCATGAACTACTGATCAACTGTTCTTTATCTGTTGGTCCACCTCTTAGAAGGTCCGCTACTAGTCGACTCTTTCAGGGGGGGAGGGGGGGAATTACTTACCATTTCGAAGGATAATGCGTGTATGTAGTTGATTTTATTTAAAATAAATTCTTAATGCACATTATTACAAATAACTAAAGTAAGTAAACACTTAATGAATCAATTAAATACATAATTAATCATATCAAATGCTCAAGTCACGTAACCTTCATATATTGCACCTATACACTATATAAGTGCACTAATGATCACATAATACACATCTCACATATTTCTCATTACTACACAAATAGGTCACATAGGTCTACAGAAAATCACACATTTGCACGTATTACAAATTCATCAGGTTAACACAATAAGGCACATAAGTACACATTTTCGTACAAGCACATACACAAGGTTTACATACGAGCACGTTCCTATTCAAAACACACTTCGCATGCATGCACTTAAGGGTCGCTACCTGCCAGGCCGAGGACCCTGTCCCGGCTGTGAGCTACTAAGCTCTGATACCACTTCTGTAACGCCCCGATCACTCACGAGACCAGAGGCTCTAATAGCCATGCTAATCACAACCCAATTCCAAACCCCATGCACGAAATATAGGGAAAACTCCGTCCGTTTTTCCCTAAATTTCGTGCATGGGATTTGGAATTGGGTTATGATTAGCATGGCTATTAGAGCCTCTGGTCTCGTGAGGGATCGGGGCGTTACATTTTTTGATTCATGGGTAATCGTTGTGCCGTACCATTTTACTTCTGATGAGAAGAAAAATAAGAAAGATGAGCCAAAACACTTTTCTATTGATTATGGTGGTAAAGTAACATATCGTAATAGAGGATCCAAGTCATATGTATTAGATAATCCAATCGGGAATGAAATTAAGCAGAGGTATGAGCTCGGGCATGGTGAATTTGGGGTTACATATAACAATGCACTTCTAATCTTCCACTGGAGTGATGTTATCTTTGGTTTAAAAAGATTTTGTTTTCCAGTCCAGTAGATGTAAAAGAACCTAATCTACTCGAAACATAATTCATATTTTATACTTAATTAACATATTTTGATCCTAAACATTTTTTAAGATTGCTTACTTTTTGATTTTGGGAATTCAAATCATAACAAAGTTGAGAACAATGAAATGTATTTGCAAGTTTTGATTGACTTTTCGTTTCTACTTCTTTTTGCCTGCTACTTCTTTTATGCCAAATCATCAAGTTATCATTAATCATCCATTACATAATTGTATGCTATGCTAACTTAAATTAGCTGCGAATTCTGCAAGATATGTGTATCGTGATTAGTTTTCTAAAGTTTTTCTTGTTTTGGGATTTTTTATAACTTTTGTTTTTGAAGGCTCCTTTAAAATTGTGGTCCATCTTATTTTTTGAATGGATACCTTACTTCCACATTACTAATTACTTAAAGGTGGCAGCTAAAACCATGTGACTCCTCCAATCAAGATGGATTAAAGGGAATTTACCGGCAGAGGATTGGGCCTGCATCACCAATTTCTATGATTTTCTAATTTTCAACACTAGTCATTGGTAATTTCTGATATTTTTAGCTTCTATTTGCTAAATTGTGAGAAAATTAAATTTGACATTTGGTTTTTGTTCTGTGTATTTGATATCTATAAATGCCTGATTTTGAACAATATGAAGTCAGCTTAACACTATTCCATAGAATAATGCTCATGGTACTCACATTTTTGTGAGTGGAACGTTATTTTCATGCCATGATGTTTATTCTTCCCCGGAGCTAGTGGAGATTTGGTCTATTAAATGGCGTTCTAATGTTGTGTTAATTAGTAAATTTCTGCTCTTGATGCTGGTAGATTGCTATTGTCAATTTTGTCATTCAATATTACAATATTGTTTTAATTAGCAAAAAAAAAAATTGTTTTGATAACAATTTGCAGTTGAAAGACCAAGATAGCATTTGAAAGTAAACAACATTAATTTCTTATGCTGGCTAACTGATTATGCTTCTCGTGGGTTAAATAGAGTTCATGAAATTGATATACATTGCTTGTATGCATCTTGATCTATTAATTTAGACACAATTGACAAAACCCCCCCGCTATATGAGAGGGATTGGACTCACCTGTTGGCAGGTATTTACTATAAAGGAGGAGGAAAGTGTTTTTAATTGTTTGCCCGCTAAAGGATTTAATATTGTGCTGATAAGTAGTAATTCCATCTTAGTACAGGGTAGGGGTAGGGAAGAGGGAACAACATCTGTAAGGGGGAAGAGACACGACTGTCTTACATTGGAAAATCTGGGGCAGGATAGCTTTTGACCGGCATAGAGTTTTTAGTTTTTACATATTCACTTATGATAGCTTCTTTTGTCATGTTATATCCTGGTGATGTTGTCTCTTCTGTTTTGTCTACCTGATCTACATTTTTCAGCATTCTTGGATTATTATGATATCTCATACAAAGTTGTGGAGGTGAATCCGATCAACAAAAAGGAAATCAAATGGTCTTATTACAAGAAAGTTCGTATACTGATGGTCGTTGATGATTGGTGAATAGATGGTTGATTCATCAGGTAAGATTTTAGCATTTTATGTTACGTTGCTTGAGAAGTTTGAAAATATGTATCGTGTTACTATGGAAATTCTGTGGCTGTTAAAGTAATTAAGAGCTAATTTCTCATAACAAGTAATTAAGAGCTTAATTTATTGTTCTTCTTTTCCTCTTTTTTTCTGGGAGGGGGTTTTACTGTTTTTGTAGATTAACCTTTTAATCTTTTTGGGCAATATGTTTGCAGCTATAATTGAAAAATTGTCTGAAAAAATTAACCCTGAGGCCTCAGCTCATTCTACTTCAAAAGATGATGATGAAGAGAAAAAGTGGCATGGGTAAGATATCTTGCCTTTGTTTTACCAATTCAGGACTTGGCGAAAACCCATATTATTGTCTTGATTAAAGTTAAAAATTAGAAAATAAGAACGTTGGAGATACTTAAGAAAGATTATAAGAAATCAAACAATGGAGAGATGATGGCATATCTATTGATGATTCATTAGATTTCTGTTTCTTACAATGATATTTTATCATTCCTCTACAAGCATCTAATTATGATTGCGACAAACCCAAGAGTGATGATTATGTGACTATGCAAACAACCATTTTTTATCTCATTTCATAGAAATGACAGTTCTTTGTATCGTGTATTGTTGAATTTACACAATAGCACCCACAAAGAAACATTAACATCCATAATGATGTCATATTTACAATGAACTAATATATTTTACATGATCTATGGTTCTTTTCTTTTTTGTTTGTTATTGAGAAGAGGAATGAGCTCGGGCGTGGTGAATTTGGGGTTATATACTTGTGTACTGATAAAACAACATGGGAAAAGTTTCCTTTTAAATTTGGGGTTAACCGTAACTTAGGCAGGATTTTCTTCTGTTAAAGCTGATGGCTGTCCTTCAATCTTTGTCTTATCATGCTAGGTAATCTTTGTATGTTGGTCTGGAGCTCTTTTTTCATTTGAATTTGGGCAAACTCGAAGCTTCATTGATAATTATGGCCTAGCCTGTAGATTTTTGTTCACATGCTTGTCGACGTCAATTAACCTGCAAACCTTAGTGTATGTTTCATTATATGAAATTTCAAATTTTGTTTCTCTCATTTGTGGTGTGTTAGGAAGTCATTTTATATCATGAGCTGTAACATTTTCAAATTCTACTTTAGGCTAGTAAATTGGTTTTTGACTTAATGCTCTACTCGGTAACAATGTGATTCTGTTTCCATTTTTCCCATCTTTCCTGTTCAAGTAATTTTAGACAAATTGATGCATTTACTGCAGAGTATCGAAATTTCAATTCATTCTTTGGCATTTCTTTTGCTGCTTGAATTATTTGAAATAATTCACCTAGTAAACTTTCTTTAACATATGGATTAACTATCCTCTGTTGTGTTGTAGATGTGCCATAAACATGGCGTCATGCATTGGGATCTCAAACCAGAAAACTTTTTATTGGCAAACAAGAAGGAAACTGCAGCACTGAAGGCTGGTCACTTTGGGTTGTCGGTGTTTTTTAAACTTAATAATTCCTCTTTTACAACTATTAGCCTATCTTATTTTACTATTTTGCTTATTGGCTAATCTTTTTGTAATTTTATAGGTCAAAGATTTAATGAAATTGTAGGAAGCCCTTACTACATGGCACCTCCTAAAAAGAAACTATGTTTGGAGTGTTGGAGTAATTAGCTTACGAACCCCGCCTTTCCCCTCCACCCAGAAAGGGGAAAAAGAAGAGAACCAAGAAAAAGAAGCATAATATGGCATACAAATCTTCAATTCTTTATATTCCATCTTGCTTAAGATCGAAAGGAGATGGAATAACTTGTTCCACATGGATCTTGAAAAATAACCTAATTAGCATCAACTACACTTAAGTAGGAATTGAATTTAATCCTTTCTGTGACGCAGATATGTTGTTGATCCCACTGATAGAAATAGGTTTACTTAGATCTGAAACCGAGTTACATGAACACTTGAAGAAACCTTCATTGAGCAGGAATAAGTAAGAAACCCTCACAAAGAAAGCACTGGTGGATTGACAAGGATAAATTGGTGATGCAAGAGAATTTCATAACATTGACAAGGATTCTCTTCTTTTTTGGTCAACAGATTCACATAATTCTGATGTACCATTAGCAGTTGCAATCTTGGTACATGAATGACATTACAAAGTTAATTTTGGAATTAATTTCCCAGTTACAATCACATTTCTATCCCAGTTGAAGAGAAAAAGGCTAGAAGTTATTTATGCATGGGGTGTCGATAACTTCAACTTGTCACAAACAAACATAGGTGTCTAGTGAGGATTGAACTAAGAAGCTCATCACTTGGTCCCATGTCATGCTTTATTTGAACGAAGTTTCAAGTAACTTCTCCAATGTTAATAATAGTAATGAGCAAAAATGATGGTTAAAATGTATTACCTAGGCAAATCAAAATTGAAGATCCATTTAAAAAAAATTAATTGCAAACGAAAAATCACTTAAGGTACCAAAAAGAAAATCATTAAACTAAAACTAAAATTCATGAACATAGCAATTTCAATTTGAAATTAGTTCCCACAAAAAAAAAATAAAGTCAAAATTCAAATTCCCACTTTAAAAAGATTCATGTCAAAATAAAAATTCAAAATTCCCGCCATAAACAAATTCAAGTTAAAATCAAAATTTTAAGTTCCCGCAATAACAAAATTCAAGTCAACACCATAATTCAAGTGCAAAGGAAAAATCATTAAACTACAAATAAAAAAATCTTAAACCTAAAATTAAATTTGAAATTAGTTCCCTATGGTATTATAAACTTAAAATGGGCATCTTATATATTACAAAGTGAAAAATTAAAATTACATCTATGCGCCCATGTGCTAGACACAATTACAAAGTGAAAATAGGTCCATATGCCTCATACGTAATAATATAAGTAGAATTACTAACATAAAAAAAATTACATTAATATAAGCAAAAGAACATCATGAGATTTTTGTAAGGCCACTACCAATATAAGCACAATAATGAAACTAAACCTTACGAGACTTAAATAACTTAATTTTGCAAGGTTTTCTAGATAAGCACGCAGCCAGCAGATGCAAAATAGCATCAGACAAGTTAACAGTTGATGTTGAGTTGCTTTTGTGGGGATATGAAGTTGGTGAAGTAAATGAAATGAGAAGACAATGAAAGCATCAGATGCATTTGACTTAACTAAGTATCTCAGCGTTTTGCCCATGTCTTATGTGCATTTTTGGCCAACTCTAATTTTCCAACCACAAGAAAAAAGGCAAAGGAAAATTGACCAAAAATAATATGTGACATCCAAAGAATGAAAGAATGGCCACATTTTTATTTTCTTTAAATAAATAGATCCTATCTACACGACACTTGCCATATAAATGTGAATGAAGTACAAGTGATGCAGATTTGGACGATAGATATTATTAGTGATTGATCTTTTACAATCAAACTACACCTCAATTCTTTCACTTAAATTTTTTTCAATAATTTAAAAGCATGAAATTATTGATAAAAACACAAAATTCAAGTTTAAAAGAAAAACATTTGAAATCTAAATACCATTATAATTTAGTGAATAACTACACATCTTCAGATATATAAGCAAATCACTACAAAACAAAGCATAAAATCTTTTAGCAAAAAAGAGAACAATTGATACAGAAAAATTGACCCGCAATTACAAAAGTAAAAAGAAAAAGAAAATTGTCTTCCCTGAGTGTGGATACATCTTGGATGGCACCAGAAATTTCTGGGTGAAAACATAGACACTGCAATTGATAAGGTCACCCACCTACAATATTCGAGAAATCTATTAAGGAAATCCAACCAAGATTATACTTGAGCGAAAGAAATGGGATAAACCAAAGGCAATATGCTTTTTCAATCATTATACATACAAAAGTATTGGGTTTCTCTGTGTAATGCAACAATTCTTTCGTAATTGGATCAGCTAGCAATTCACCAAACTGGTTGGCTGATTCAGCAGAAACCTGTGTACAAGGATATATAAGTATTGAAATTGCTCATTGGAGATACCCACAAAAACACGCAATACCCACTTCTAAAATCACTTAATATTCTAGAAATATCAACTAAAATGCAACCAAACCCTCCTCAGATAATCACATAATAGTAGAAAACACCTAAAAAATACAATCTTTACTATCAGACTTAATAAAAAAATGCAAGAAACGCCAAAAAATAAGCAAATCCCACTTATTACATGACATAAAACAAATTTATTTAGCAAAAGATAAAACACAGAGACAGATTTACAGATTTGGGATCAGATGAGGAAAAAAAAGGGATGAAAAGTGCTTAGACGATCAACACCTCTAACACAACCTGTAACACCCTGATACCTCACGAGACCGGAGCCCCAAACCCAAACCCGAGGCACGAAAAACAAGGAAAAATAGACAGAGTCTCCCCTGTTTATAGGATATTCCAACACCTGCTTCCAAAGGATTTTTCACACAGAAACTCCACAAATAACATAAGACATTGAAATTCCCAAGATAACGCTAGTTATCTAGTCTTAGCAAAATAGTCTATAGAGTTCTAGATTAGATAGCTAACAGTCTTAATATCCTCCATAAATATTACAGACCGCTAGCCTAGGTGAACTTAGCTTAGTTACATATTTACATTTATCAAATATTTACAAGGCACAAAGGCCTCAAAAGATTACTTATTACTACTACATTTACAGGAACTACCACACAACATCGTACAAGAACTCAAGGAGACTCCCGAGCCTCCTCCTCCGTCTCTAGAGGAACTGAGCCTGCCTCGCCTGAATAGTTAAAGAAAAGAGGAATGAGTATACATTAAGAGTATACTCAGTGAGGGAGGTGTACAAATACCCGGAGAGGTTTTCACAAGATTCTCGTGCAATGCAGATAAACAAGTGTATCATGTAGCTCAAGTAACAATAAGACTACATGATAAAATCAATTGTAAAACTAAATGCTAAGCCAAGGAAATAAAGCTACAAGCTTACTTCAGAAATTTTAGCACGGAAACAAATCATGAACAGTAGAAGAACATCTCACATTTTAACAACAACTCAACATTTATCAACAGTTTTACTAGGAATACAATTATAAATAACAATCATATTAAAAAGGATACGATTCATCTTCTTGCTTTTAATCTCGAACCACGAGCCATGATCTTCAAGCAATTGTCGGAAAACCCTTACTCCAACAAGTTGGGATACTCTAGATGTATCCCGATCCTACGACCTTTTCTCCAGAGGTAGGTCCATGCCCAGCAGGTGAACCACGCCTCTGGAGTAGTGGAGTATGCCTCAGCGAGAAGGGAATAGGCACCATGGTAGTCAAGGGAGCACGGCAAGCCCGATGCCGCCCGTGTGTCTCGACGCTACCATGTCCGAAAAGGTTGCGCAACCCCAAAATCGATTACAAGATAACAAATAAATAGTACATGCAACATTTATTTATTACTAGGCACAGAAATGAGGACAACAAAATAGGTTGACCTCAAACACATAACAAATAAAAAAATTGATAGATAGAAATGAATTCCAATTAAACATGTAACCCTTCTATCCATTCTTATAACTAAACATTGATAAGTAGGCATTGACTTATGTAAGATGTACAAAATCTTCCTAACAGTGTCAAGTTGAGCTTCACGTCTAGAGAAAGAAAATAAGACAACAACTTATGGAGAATGAATAAATCAAACTAACATTTAAAAGTTAGTTTCGAGTCTTTTATCAACTAACAGCCTTTAGCATCTAAGATGGTTACTAGCCTCAAGAGAACAATTATTAACTCTGATAGCTTGAGCAAAGGCACTTAAGGAAAGAAGGCATAATTGTCCTTTTAGTAACAATATTCATTATGAATTCCTGGAAAACTGTATATCTTCAAGAATATCAATCATGTCATGAAAACATGCTTATGTTGACAAGATGTTAATCGAGGACTAGCATCAGTTACCTTTATTTAACATTTACTCTCAAGCTTTCCACTTTATTGCACGAGATACAATTAGTTAAGATCTTCAAGTTACATCTAATGAACTAGTTACTAACATTTAGTCTTCAATTTCTAACTCTATATTTGTAGGAAGTCAACCCTTTACTATAGCTTATAGTTTCCATCTAAGTTAAATTACATCAGATTACCATGCCTTGACATCTTTCTTTGTTTACCTAGTCTGAAATAGACTTATGAATGACGATATCTTATTTTAGTCTAAGATTAACACTTTTGAACTCAAGGTCATTAAGAAAAATATATCCATTTATGATAAAAATTTACAACACTTAAAAACATATACATTAACATGACATCTATTTATTTTATTTAACTACTATGTGCACACATTCTCATTAAAATACATTCTTAATACTAAAATTATAATACTCGCAGTTAAGATAAGTGGCCTATTGACTTAGCTGTAAGTTCATTAACATGTTTAACCCAATTTTATTAGATTGAGTACTATTTTACTCTAAAGTACTCTTGATTCTAGGATTATTGACATGCACAAAGATCAATTTCTTCCTTAACTCTAACTAGACACTTGCTAGATAAAATAGCTATGTTAAGCACTTAAAGGAGTCTAGTATTACTATTATGTAGAAGCTTAACTAATTGATTACATTCAACTAAACTCTATTTAACTTAAATGTCTCTAATTTTATAATTTTCTTATTCTCTTCTAAAACAATACCCATCATCAAAAGTTTAACATAACTCTCTTGATTAGTAATCTTGCAATTCAACTAGTTTTATTATAACCATGTGATTCACAGTAATATACTAAATCAAGAAGCTTGCAATTCATATAATATCACACTTATAACATGCTTGACAATCCTCCCTATAATCATAGCTTATATACGTACAACACAAGCCAAAAGGAAGGTCTAACACCGACAGTCCACTGCCAGCGGTGGCTTGCCGGAATTGTCCAGCGTCGGCGCCACTGTCGGCGCTGATTCATGTTGGCCGAAGGCCACTAACACACTCACACACTTCCACAAAATAAAACACCAACTTGCTTGCTTAAACTTTAGCAACTTAGCACCTTAGGTTAGTTTATACAACAAACATCTTCTTTGAGCCTTAATATAAAACACTTAACATACAGTCCTACCCTTTAACTAAATAGCATCTTCACTTTTCAATACAGATGTTACCTATTCAAAAGATCACATCCGAAACACATATCAAGCTATAATTCACACATTCTTGTAATGTTGAGTTTAGGAATTGTATATAAAATTTATAATTTTCAGAATAACAACATATATGCACGAAATGAGTGTTAAAAAAAATACACGAATCCCTCACTTGTTCAAATTCCCTCTTCGGATCTGATTCCTACCCCTTTCGTCGGGCTTGCCGTCAGATGGAGAGGCTTTGAGCCCTAATTATTTCCCTCTTCTTGTCGTGGCTGCTACTTCTGATCTTTCATTTTTTTTCTTCTTCTTTCCCTGATTTCCCCTCTGCCCGACTTGAAGGTGAAGTGAAAGTGGTGAGATGAGTGTTGATTTAATGTGTGTGTGGGTGAGGTACATGTGTGTGTCGCGTGAGAGATGAAAAATCAAAGTGGATTTGGTGGTTTTGTGTGGCCATGCGCGTGTGTGTACATGAGAGTGGGTGAGATATTGTATTTGTGTGGCTGAGCTAATGTTTTTTTTTTAAATGTTATTTGATTGCTATCCCTTAACAACTCCTAAGATGTACATAAAGCTATCCTAAGGCACTAAGGCATAGCCAAGCTTGCAAGACCACTGTTGCCTATTCGAGTTCGGGTTCCTATTCAGGTTGGGCTTGCTAATTAATTTAAATACTAAACTAGAGTAATACTATGTCCAGTCCGAGCTTCACATCAATAGAAGAATCCAACTAATTAGCTAAAGTATAAATGAAATAAAGTTTAACGCATAAAAGAATAAAATAATTTTCTTAAGTAAATCAAATAAGTAGAATTAAATGAACATGAAAAGTTTTCATTGCACTTTTTTTTTTTTCCAAAATGCAATTTAATAAAATAAATATGCAATTCTAATTAAAAATCTATATGATAGGTCTGGGCGTCACACAACCAACACCACCACTATCAACACCAACCCTACCAACACCACCACATACAAAGCTATCGGATATGGGGGTTTAGGATCGGATGAGGAAAAAAATGAAAAATATTTATTCAAATAATTAATTATAATACAATAAATATAGGTATATTTAATAGATTTTGCAGATTGTTGAAGATTTGATGAAGAAAAAAATGGAAGGGAACTTATTACTGAAGAACTGTGGAGAGGGAGAAAAAACGAGGTGTGTGAGAGGGAGGAAGAGAAAACATGTTTTATTTTCTATTTGATTTAATAAATGGTTCAAATATGCTTGTTGTGTTGTGGAAGATCTTGGCCGTTGGATGGAGTAGTGGAGTGCCAGATTCCACTACTTTGATTTAATGGTTCAGATTTACTCGTTGTTTTGTTGTGGAGTGATTTTAGTTGTTGGATTGAGGCAGCATGATGTCAGATTCCACTAAGAAAAATTAAGGGTATTATGGTCATTAATTAAAAATGTACAAAATCAATAACTCATGGTACAATGCCTTTAATGCATTGACAAGCTACAAATATTCACGCCTGGACAATTATATCCCTAGTATTCTTTTATATAATAAAGTATAGATAGATTAAGATTATAGATGTAAACGTTTTCTTTTTAGCGTTATTAGATGCTAATTCATTTCATTTCTTAATTATCACTTTTTTTTGTATGTATACTTAGTTGGTATAATAAAATAATAAAGTTTTGTTTTTTTTTTCTCTCTTATTTTTACATGTTAAATAAGCATAAATATATAACATGTAAACAAGTATTGAAAATATGGTGATAAATGAGTGATATGATTCATATTATGATTCTGAAAATATTATATTAACTTGTACTTGAAAATTAAATTTATATTCCGAAGATAATTTAAATTGAACATAAGAATTGAAAACCGTCCAAAAAAAAAAGAGTTATTGAAAATTGTATTGGATATTGAACTCAACCTAGATTTATAGTTAGTGAAACTTGTTCTTTGAGAAAATTTGAAAGCAAAAGAAAATAGTATATAATTATAAGTTAAGTTTTCTTGTTTATGAACTTATGCTAAATTTTTAATATAGAATACGAGTATGCCATCTAAACAAAATTAAACTTGGACTTAAAACTCTACGTTAATGGACCAAATAGTCATAGTCGATCCACTGATGCAGGGCTATATATTTGTATATATCAATGAGAAATCTACATTCATACTCATAGATACTCACTTTGGTTATTTGTAGATACTATTCAATTTTATTAATTTCGTTTAAGTTCATTATCTTTTCTATCATGTTTTTCATTTCTTTCTCCTTGCATTAAGTGGTTTTTTTTTTATATTGATATTTGAACATCATTTCATTTTCTAACTATCAAACCATAAAGTGTAAAGAATCATAATAACGATGACTTATGAAAATAATTTATGATGTGCTAACACTACTACCACCAAATGCAATTCAATTATAGGATGTGTTGTTATACCATTTTTTTTTTCGTTAAGGTATAGTATTCATAGTACTTAAGATAAAACTGGTTTTGTGTATGTTAAGTGCAATTAAATGATTATTAAGTTTGATTT
This sequence comes from Ehretia macrophylla, assembly GCA_037974665.1. Taxonomy (NCBI): domain Eukaryota; kingdom Viridiplantae; phylum Streptophyta; class Magnoliopsida; order Boraginales; family Ehretiaceae; genus Ehretia; species Ehretia macrophylla. Next base: position 53,097,662 of record CM075777.1, on the reverse strand, counting down.
CATAATATTTACTTTAATTATGTCATAATTTAAGGGACATACTCAATTCTTTACTTTGAAAGTAAATTTTTTTAAATGCGATAACTAATCGAACCTTGACATACTATGACGTCAGAGATCGACCCCTTTGCTAGATGTAAAATCTAGTACGACCCACTCATGCATGCTCGAAGTCATTAGATGTACTACAAAGTTTTATAATGCTCAATGTGGACCAAATATAGAAGATTGTGTAGGGTGTTTTTCTCATCGTTAACCACATATGATACTTGACATGTAGTACGTTCCTCATTACATGTTAACTCCATGTATGCTAAGTGTCATTCAAAGCGATTTTAAACTTGAATTCATAATTATTTACTTTAATTATGCCTTCTTATAATTTACGAGAGATACTCAATTTTTTACTTTCATAAATGACAAAATATATTACGGTGTAATCATGCATGCTCATGCTCTTTGAACGCACTTATGGGCATATAATTTTCAATTTGGACCTAATGTAAGATTTTATATACAGTAATTTCATTGCCATTAATTTCAAAAAAATAATAAACATAAATGATACTTCACTTATAATATGTTCTTTCATTGCTCTTTCTATTGGATGTGGGGGGAAGGGCTTTCCAAATTTGAGTGCAACAAAAATGCACAGTATAACTTCTTTAAATTAATAGTGTTGAGACTACTAAATTCTATTAATTTAGCGAGATATCATTTTATCGATAAATTAATCATTATTAATATATCGAGATATTTTTTTTGGCTTAATAGTAAACATATTATATTTATGGTATCTTTTTTGAAAATTGACACATATTTTTTAGATCAATTTGAAAAGACAAGTAGAAAAGTCTAATAAGAATAAAAGATAAGAATCTAATTTAGTAAGTTTAGAACAAGTCTGACTAATCTCATAGTCAATTTAGTATGTAATTTTTAGCTAATTATTAATTTATAAAATATTTAGATCGATAAACTACAAAGAAAATATTTTAAATGTATTGTCTTATAATTTTATTAAAATTATTAATTTTTTACACTGGTCCCAAGTCGGGACCAGACACTTTTATTATATAAAAGAGATTATTAATTTATCTAGTATTAATTTAAAGAAGTTATACTGAAAATTTTTATTTCACATTTGGTAATTTTTTACGTTACTATTTGCCCATTTTTGTTATTTTGCCTATCTTTTGTCTTCATTCATTTGGCCGTTTGTACAATTCTTCTTTTTTATTTTCTTGTCCTTTTTCGTACTTTGGCATTATTTTGTCTTTACTCATCAATATTTTAAAATATATATTGTGAGGACATAATGGACATTTCATTTATAATAATATGAGGGTAGAATGGACATTTTGCCTTGCACATTATATATCCTCCTATTAAATGCTAGGACCCACAATGCCACATGTGCAAGGATATAATAGACATTTTCTTAGCTTTTTGTCTTGTATGAATTAAATGCCCCCGGTTCCCACACCCCGATGACTAGAATTTCCTGAAGATAAAATGATGGAAATGATGAAAGATATCTTAAACATATCGAATAGAAATCTAGAAGCGCTCGAGGACCTGTATCAACCATATATGTATCATTCAGTATTCCGACAATGCACAACAAGAAGAACAAAATCATAAATGTCATTCTCGGAATATTTGAAAAAGGGAAAGCATGCATATAGAGATGAAATCATCAAGCCATATATCTCTTGACACACTTGGAATTTACAACTAAAAACATTGTAGATCAAGTAAAATCTCGATGACAAAGCTATATTAATTCAATGAAAAAGTTAAGACATCACCCATATCATTATGTGCAATTCAAACTGACAAAGTGGAAAATCCAAACTATTCCCCACTTCTTTCATGGACAAAATTACACCAAAAGGCGGGTCAAATTTTACTTAACTCTCTAAGACGAGGATTCGACATATGGACAAAATTTTAGCATAAATACAATAAAGCACTTGAAATGGAAGCTCATACCTGAGTCTGGACATCCTCTCCTCTCACAATATTTCTAATTGTTTTTAGTGCAGGAATGATCACAATTGGAGATGGATGACTGAAACATTAATTTATTACAATTTTATTTCATAATCAATGAGAATATGTGATAGTTAAAGACCTAAACAAAAGAATAGTGATGTTTCACTCACAGGAGGAGCTCCACAAGTCGTTGACAAATACCTAAGTCAATTACAGCTTGAATTTTGTCATTTGTACCATCAGAGAGATAGGAGAGAACCCTACATGCATTTCTTAATACCCTTTCGTCATTTGCATATATAAGACGCTGCAGAGCTAGAAGTGCCGACTTTACCTGAAAACATTATGTCTAAATACGTAATGTGTTATACAAAGAAATTATTATGGTAAAAACAACACAAATATCATCACACAACCTGCTCAAATTGAGGCTGCGGTTGGACTCCACAGAAATTCCCAAGGGTCCATATGGCATTTATTTGCTTCGAAGGGTTGGCATCTTCATTTAATTGGTGCAGCAGAGGCATCAGAGCTCCATGTTCCAGAACAAGATCACGATACTTGGGGGAGTTTTTAGCAATATATCCCAATGCCAACACAGTCTACAAGTTTTAAAAGGTGATCCGAACAAGCTATCTCCGCTTTCCATAATTTCAAAACTAGAAAATTTCTTAGGAATCTGTACTTGGAAGTAAACAGTAACTAATATGTACTACCTTCTCACGAACATCTTCACTAAGGGAGCCTAGAAGTTTTACAAAAATTGGGACTGCTCCATGATCAGTTAACACCCTTATATTCTCTGAGGTTCCAGAAGCAATGTTTCTAAGTGCAGCAACAACCAAAAACTGCAAAATATATAGGAGATGAAGCAAAAGAAACCTATAATACACAAAGGCACCTAGATAAAAGAAAGACCAAGTGCAACATAATACAACTTCAAGAAGTAAATGAGTAACGGATCTGCGCCATTGAGATGAAATACTATAGCCATAGAATAGCTTTAATAATGGATGGGATTGGAACCAAAATAGCGTAGTGACATAAGTCGGGGTTTGCATATTTTTACATTTAAATTAGACTTTGTTACATCCAATTTAAGCATAATTAATAAGTTTTAAGTGCATTAATTTGTTTATCACTTATTTGAGACTTATTCACATATTTTAAGGCTAAAAAATTATTTGTACGTAAGAAAAGTAATTAAATACGAAGATCATGCAGATCAAAAGTTGTGATGATGAAATAGAACTTGGAGCAGAATCCTAAAGAATTGCATGAAAAACAAAGGGATGGAAAGCTTTTTGAAGAAGATTTATTGAAGACTTGAAGAAAAAGAAAAAAAAAAGAAAAAAATTAAAAGTTGACCAAGGCTTTTAGCCTTGGCCGTTGGTGGAAAAGTCCACAATTGGGCTTGGTTTGTCCAAATGGACTTTGAAGACAAAAGAAATGAAAAAAAAAATCAGAATCAAAGCCTTGGCCCAATGGCCAATGCGGTTATAAAACAAAAGAGACATGCCTATAAAAGGCATCAGCACTACACGATAGACGGGATAGCGAGAAGTAGCAGCGGCGGAAATCTTAGAATTGTTTCTTTTTCTATTTTATTCTTCTAGCGACAATTTAAGATGCATTAGGATTTTTTCCGGGCTTAAATTTTGTTTTTCGGACTTAAATTCTGTAACATTTTTTACTTTATTTTAATTTGTTAAATTATATTTATTTTTCAGATTGTTATTTTAGTTTTGTTAACATGTTAGGCTAAATTTATTTACTAAGGTGACGATGAAACCTTGTTAATTCTAATAAATACTATATTCGTGAATTAATTTTTTCCCGTAACTTGATCATTCATGTTTAATGTTTATTCATTTATCAATTCTTAAGATAATTTTTTAGATAGATTTAATCATATTTTCCTCATGCTTTGAATGATTCTTAATAATTGAAAGTTTTGTTTTTAACGTCAAATATTAATTGTGATTTCGAGTTAAGATACAGTTAATGATTTGAATACTTTGTTAACATAAGAATAAAGAGCTTCAAAGATGATATCTTTCGTGATAACGAGACTAGACTGCAAGATTATCATGTAGTAAAATTTGGAAAAAATCAATAATCAAATATAGTTAACGTTAGGATTGACAAGGTGGATTCTGAGTCTTAGCCTTTTACGATTACTTGTTTACTATCGCTATTTTAGTCTCTGTGTTTTATTTAATTAGTTATTTTACTTTCCAATATTTTCTTGTTTTAGTTTAATTTAATTGATTTCATTCAAATTATTAATTGTTCTCGTTTTAGAATTTATTAATTTATTCCGTTCAATTTAGCAGTTGTTTTTTATTCTAGAATTTATTTTTTACATCTTTAGATTTATTGTCTATCTTTTATTATTTTTATTTTTATTTTGGTATCAATTTCTTCAACTAGGTTAGAAAGTCTAAATCTTAGTTTAAAACTTGACCGTAACTGAACAAGTCTTTGAATGATCGATCTCGTATTTGCCTAGCTATACTTTTGTATGATTTGTACACTTGCGAGTAATTTAAAACAGATAACACGTAACCATTAGCATCTTCTATAGAGGTTTGGTCGGGATAAAGGAAACTCATAAGAAATATGTCTTGATGCACGATGAACAATCGCCCATTATGGTGTGACTCAAATGTAAATGGCAGAGGCAACTGACTTGAGTACTATAATACTTTGTTAGATGGGTAGTTCTCGTGACCGGGCTCCGGGCAATCCGGAGCCAAGCAATTTGGGCGGTTGATTTACATCAACGACTCATGTTTATCAAACCTTTTTTTTTTTTTAATTTAATGGTAATGTGTAATTACCATTTTAGGCCCGTCTGCATTTAATGATTGTGGGACCCACATTGTATTGATTTGTAACCTTTTTAAAGCATTAATGATATTTGATGCACAATTACTTTATTACCCTTAGGTTGTTTGGTTTCACATGGGACCACATGGGACAGAAAATCTCTATTTTACCCTTAAAAGGGATGAATAGTAAATTGTCCTTTACACACAAAAAGAATTTTAGAAAACATAAAGTTACTTTTATACCCATATATATCTAATGTATGAAAAACCTCACCCCTCCCCATCGTCGTCTTCTTCTTCAGTGCTATTTGTGCCCATAAACTTTGTTTTCTCCAGGAAGAAAAAAACAAAGTAAAAAAAAAGATTCATGTTCGTATCTTTTTTAACCATCAGTTCAACATCTTTGTTTCTTTGTCAAGCATCACTGTCGTGACGGAACAAATGTGAGTTTAATTGTATCATTCAACACTGAAGAGAGCGGGAAATTAATTAGAAAAAAACGGATAAGAAGAAATACAGCTTCTGACCTTTCTATCATTCTCACTCCATTTGTGGTCAACAATGGTAGCTTTTTCTCCAATGTTCTTCAACATGCCCAAAAATTTCTCAATTTATCTTGCTCCGTCAAACCCTCCTCCACTAATCCTTTCCTTTGATCACCTCTATCCTTCAGTCTCCTAGATATCAGGTGTGTGTCTGTGTGTTTTTCTTAAACCCCTTTTTTGGTGGATAAAGTATCTTGGCAACCCTAACCAGGGCAAAAAAAATTGAAAAGGGGGTGCAACATGAGGACTTCCCAGGGGGTCACCCATCCTAAAACTACTCTCGCCCAAGCACGCTTAACTTCGGAGTTGTGATGGGATCCGGTGCATTAGTCCTGGTAAGATCGCACCCGTCATGCTAAGGGCACAATTCCTTTGTTGTTAACGGTTCACAGTCCTAGCCTAGAGAGATGGCCCATTCAAATGGCCCAATGGGCTTTACGACAACCCATCCGCTTCAACAACGCAGCATCCTCACAAGACGTGATATTGACGCGTTGTAGAGCCCTCTAATGTCCTGTGAGTATGGTTGTCGTCCTTTTAACAGCTCACGGTGTACAATTCGGGATGAAAAAACAGAGCAAAAGAAGAAAAGTGGTCTTAAACTGATGAAAGTGTTCGATTTTGGGCTCCCAAAATAGGAACCAAGAGCAAGCTGGTTGCCCCCGTCGTAGAGCTCTTTGAGAGCTTTGCAACGGTATGTTGTGCGCCGCGTAACTCTGTACGGATCAAAAGTTATGGGCAGCGGAGCGAAGGAGACCTGGTCACAAGCCCTACGCCCTCGGTTTACGGGCCCAGCCTCTACGTGAAGCGAAGTTGTCTTGCCCAATGTTTTGTGGGATTCGGGAATAGAAATTTTGTGGGTAAAGTATCTTGGCAACCCTAACCAGGGCAAAAAAAATTGAAAAGGGGGTGCAACACGGGGACTTCCCAAAGGGTCACCCATCCTAGTGCTACTCTCACCCAAGCACGCTTAACTTTGGAGTTCTGATGGGATCCGGTGCATTAGTGCTGGTATGATTGCACCCGTCTTGTTGAGGGCACAATTCCTTTATTTGTTAACGGTTCACAGTCCCAGCCTAGAGAGATGGCCCATTCAAAAGGTCCAATGGGCTTAACGACAAAGCTTCCACTTCAACAACGCAGCATCCTCGCAAGACATGATATCGACGCGTTGTAGGGCCCTCTAGTGTCCCACGAGTAAGGTTGTCATCCTTTTAACTGCTCACGACGTATGATCCGAGACGAAAAAACAGAGCAAAAGAAGAAAAGTGGCCTGAAATTTATGAAAACGTTCGATTTTAGACTCTAAAATGGGTACAACGAGCAAGCTAGCTGCCCCCGTCATAAAGCTCTCAGAGAGCTTTGCAACGGTATGCTGTGCGCCGCGTAACTTCTTACGGACCAAAAGTTATGGGCACCGGAGCGACGGAGACCTGGTCACAAGCCCTACGCCCTCAATTTGCGGGCCCTGCCTCTACGTGAAGCGAAGTTGTCTTGCCCAATGTTCTGTGGGATTCGGTAATAGAAATTTGGTGGATAAAGTATCTTGGCAACCCTAACCAGGGCAAAAAAAATGAAAAGGGGGTGCAACACGAGGATTTCCCAGGGGGTCACCCATCCTAAAACTAGTCTCGCCCAAGCACGCTTAACTTCGGAGTTGTAATGGGATCCGGTGCACTAGTCCTTGTATGATCGCACCCATCATGCTGAGGGCACAATTCTTTTGTTGTTAACGGTTCACAGTCCCAACCTAGAGAGATGGCTCAATCAAAAGGCCCAATGGGCTTAACGATAACCCATCCGCTTCAACAACGCAACATCTTCGCAAAACGTGATATTGACGCATTGTAGGGCCCTTTAATGTCTCGCGAGTAAGGTTGTCATCCTTTCAACAGCTCACGAACTATGATCTGGGACAAAAAAACAGAGCAAAAAAAGAAAAGTTGTCTTAAACTGATGAAAACGTTCAATTTTGGGCTCTCAAAACGGGAACCAAGAGCAAGCTGTCTGCCCCAGTTGTAGAGCTCTTAGAGAGCTTTGCAACGGTATGATGTGTGCCACGTAACTCCTCACGGATCAAAAGTTATGGGCACCGGAGCGACGGAGACCTGGTCACAAGCCCTACGCCCTCGGTTTACGGGCCCAGCCTCTACGTGAAGCGAAGTTGTCTTGCCCAATATTCCGTGGGATTCGGTAATAGAAATTTGGTGGATAAAATATCTTGGCAACCCTAACCAGGGCAAAAAAAATTGAAAAGGCGGTGCAACACAAGGACTTCCCAGGGGGTCACCCATCCTAGTACTATTCTCGCCCAAGCGCGCTTAACTTCCGAGTTCTGATGGGATCCGGTGCATTAGTGCTGGTATGATCGCACCCGTCATGTTGAGGGCACAATTCCTTTATCTGTTAACGCTTCACAGTCCCAACCTAGAGAGATAGCCCATTAAAAGGCCCAATGAGCTTAACGACAACCCATCCGCTTCAACAACGCAATATCCTCGCAAGACGTGATATCGACGCGTTTGTAGGGCCCTCTAATGTCCAGCGAGTAAGGTTGTCGTCTTTTTAACAGCTTACGACGTAAGATCCGGGACGAAAAGACAGAGCGAAAGAATAAAAGTCTGAAACTGATGAAAACGTTCGATTTTAGGATCCAAAAATGGGCAAAGCGAGCAAGCTGGCTGCCCCCTTCGTAGAGCTCTCAGAGAGCTTTGCAACAGTATGCTGTGCACCGCGTAACTCTTTAGGTATCAAAAGTTGTGGGCATTGGAGCGATGGAGACCTGGTCACAAGCCCTACGCCCTTGGTTTGCGGGCCTAGCCTCTACGTGAAGCGAAGTTGTCTTGCCCAATGTTCCGTGGGATTCGGTATTAGAAATTTGGTGGATAAAGTATCTTGTCAACCCTAACCAGGGCAAAAAAAATTGAAAAGGGGGTGGAACATGAGGACTTCCCAAGAGGTCACCCATCCTAGTACTACTCTCGCACAAGCACGCTTAGCTTCGGAGTTGTGATGGGATCCGGTGCATTAGTGCTTGTATGATTGCACCCGTCATGTTGGGGCACAATTCCTTTATTTGTTAACGGTTCACAGTCCCAGCCTAGAGAGATGGCCCATTCAAAAGGCCCAATGGGCTTAACGACAACCCATCTGCTTCAACAACGCAGCATCCTTGCAAGACGTGATATCGACGCATTGTAGGGTCCTCTAATATCTCGCGAGTAAGGTTGTCGTTCTTTTAACAGCTCACGACGTACGATCCGGGACAAAAAAATAGAGCAAAAGAAGAAAAGTGGCTGAAAATGTTCAATTTTGGGCTCCAAAAACGGGAACAAAAAGCAAGCTGGGTACCCCCGTCATAGAGCTCTTAGAGAGCTTTGCAACGGTATGCTGTGCACCGCGTAACTCCGTATGGATCAAAAGTTATGGGCACCGGAGCGACGGAAACCTGGTCACAAGCCCTACGCCCTCGGTTTGCTGGCCCAGCCTCTACGTGAAGCGAAGTTGTCTTGCCCAATGTTCCGTGGGATTCGGTAATAGTAATTTGGTAGATAAAGTATCTTGGCAAACCTAACCAGGGCAAAAAAAATTGAAAATTGGGTGCTACACGAGGACTTCCCAGGGGGTCACCCATCCTAGTACTACTCTCTCCCAAGAGCGCTTAACTTCGGAGTTCTAATGGGATTCGGTGCATTAGTGCTGGTATGATCGTACCCGACTTTTTGAGGGCACAATTCCTTAATTTTTAACGATTCATAGTCCTGGCCTAGAGAGATGGCCCATTCAAAAGGCCCAATGGGCTTAACGACAACCCATCCGCTTCAACAACGTAGCATTCTCTCAAGAGGTGATATCGAAGCATTGTAGGGCCCTCTAATGTCCCGCAAGTAAGGTTGTCGTCCTTTTAATAGCTCACATCGTACGATCCGGGACAAAAAAACAGAGCAAAAGAAAAAAAGTGGCCTGAGACTGATAAAAACGTTCGATTTTTGTCTCCAAAAATTCGCACAACGGGCAAGCTGGCTGCCCTCGTCGTAGAGCTCTCAGAGAGATTTGCAACGGTATGCTGTGCGCCGCGTAACTCCTAAGGTATCAAAAGTTATGAGCACCGGAGCGACGGAACCTGGTCACAAGCCCTACGCCCTCGGTTTGCAGGCCCAGCCTCTACATGAAACGAAGTTGTCTTGCCCAATGTTCCGTGGGATTCGGTAATAGAAATTTGGTGGATAAAGTATCTTGGCAACCCTAACCAGGGCAGAAAAAATTGAAACGGGGGTGCAACACGAGGACCTCCCAGGGGGTCACCCATCCTAGTACTACTCTCGCCCAAGCACGCTTAATTTCGGAGTACTGATGGGATCCGGTGCATTAGTTCTGGTATGATCGCACCCGTCCTGTTGAGGGCACAATTCCTTTATTTGTTAACGGTTCACAGTCCCAGCCTAGAGAAATGGCCCATTCAAAAGGCCCAATGTGCTTAACGACAACCCATCCGCTTCAACAACTCAGCATCCTCGCAAGACGTGATATCGACGCGTTGTAGGGCCCTCTAATGTCCTGCGAGTAAGGTTGTCGTCCTTTTAACAGCTCACGATGTACGATCCAGGATGAAAAAATAGAGCAAAAGAAGAAAAGTGGCGTGAAACTGATGAAAACGTTTGATTTTGGGCTCCAAGAAGGGCACAGCGAGCAAGCTCGCTGCCCCATTTGTAGAGCTGTCGGAGAGCTTTGCAACAGTATGCTGTGCGTCACGTAACTCCTTACGGATCAAAAGCTATGGGCACTGGAGCGACAGAGACCTGGTCACAAGCCCTACGCCCTCGGTTTGCGCGCCCAGCCTCCACGTGAAGCGAAGTTGTCTTGCCTAAGGTGCCGTGGGATTCGATAATAGAAATGTGGTGGATAAAGTATTTTGGCAACCCTAACAGGAGCAAACAAAATTGAAAAGGGGGGTGCAACACGAGGACTTCCCAAGGGGTCACCCATCCTAGTACTACTGTCGCCCAAGCACGCTTAACTTCGGAGTTCTGATGGGATCCGGTTCATTAGTGCTGGTATGATTGCAACCGTCATGTTGTGGGCACAATTCCTTTATGTGTTAACGGTTAACAGTCCCAGCCTAGAGAGATGACCCATTCAAAAGGCCCAATGGGATTAACGACAACCCATCCGCTTCAACAACGCAGCATCATCGCAATACGTTATATCAAAGCGTTGTAGGGCCCTCTAATGTCCCGCGAGTAAGGTTTTCGTCCTTTTAACAGCTCACGACGTATGATCCGGGATGAAAAAAACAGAGCAAAAGAAGTAAAGTGGCCCGAAACTGATGAAAACATTCAATTTTGGACTCCAAAAATGGGCACAACAAGCATGCTGGCTGCCCCAATCGTAGAGCTGTCGGAGAGCTTTGCAATGGTATGCTGTGCGTCACGTAACTCATTACGGATCAAAAGTTATAGGCACCGGAGCGACGGAGACCTGGTCACAAGCCCTACACCCTCGGTTTGCGGGCCCAGCCTCTACGTGTAGCGAAGTTATCTTGCCCAAGGTGCCGTGGGATTCGATAATAGAAATTTGGTGGATAAAGTATCTTGGCAACCCTAACTAGGGCAAAAAAAAATTGAAAGAGGGGGTGCAACACGAGGACTTCCCAGGGGGTCACCCATCCTAGTACTATTCTCTCCCAAGCACGCTTAACTTCGGAGTTCTGATGCGATCCGGTGCATTAGTGCTGGTATGATCGCACCTGTCATGTTGAAGGCGCAATTCCTTTATTTGTTAACGGTTCACAGTCGTAGCCTAGAGAGATGGCCCATTCAAAAGGCCCAATGGGCTTAATGACAAAGCATCCGCTTCAACAACGCAGCATCCTCGCCAGACATGATATCGATGCGTTGTACGGCCCTCTAATGTCCTGCGAGTAAGGTTGTCGTCCTTTTAACACCTCACGACGTACGATCCGGGATGAAAAAACAGAGCAAAAGAAGTAAAGTGGCCCAAAACTGATGAAAATGTTCAATTCTGAGATCCAAAAATCGGCATATCAAGCATGCTGGCTTCCCCCGTCGTAGAGCTCTCGGAGAGCTTTGTAACGGTATTCTGTGTGCCACGTAACTCCTTACAGATCAAAAGTTATGGGCACCGGAGCGACGGAGACCTGGTCACAAGCCCTACGACCTCGGTTTGCGGGCCCAGCCTCTACGTGAAGTGAAGTTGTCTTGCCCAAGGTGCTGTGGGATTCAGTAATAGAAATTTGGTGGATAAAGTATCTTGGCAACCCTAACCCGGGCAAAAAAAATTGAAAAAGGGGGCGCAACACGAGGACTTCCCAAGGGGTCACCCATCCTAGTACTACTCCCGCCCAAGCACGTTTAACTTCAGAGTTCTGATGGGATCCAGTGCATTAGTGCTGGTATGATCGCACCCGTCATGTTGAGGGCACAATTCCTTTATTTGTTAACGGTTCACATTCCCAGCCTAAAGAGATGGCCTATTCAAAAGGCCCAATGGGCTTAACGACAAAGCATCTGCTTCAACAACACAGCATCCTCGCCAGACGTGATATCGACGTGTTGTAGGGCCCTCTAGTGTCCCATGAGTAAGGTTGTCGTCTTTTTAACAGCTCACGACGTACGATCCGGAATGAAAAAACAGAGCAAAAGAAGAAAAGTAGCCCGATACTGAAGAAAATGTTTGATTTTGCACTCCAAAATGGGGCAAAGCGAGCAAGCTCACTGCCCCCGTCGTAGAGCTCTCAGAGAGCTTTGCAATGGTATGTTGTGCACCGCGTAACTCCTTACGGATCAAAAGTTATGGGCACCAGAGCGACGGAGACCTGGTCACAAGCCCTACGCCCTCGGTTTGCGGGCCCAGCCTCCACGTGAAGCGAAGTTTTCTTGCCCAAGGTGCCATGGGATTTGATAATAGAAATGTGGTGGATAAAGTATCTTGGCAATCCTAACCGGAGCAAAAAAAATTGAAAATGGGGGTACAACACGAGGACTTCCCTGAAGGTTACCCATCCTAGTACTACTCTAGCCCAAACGCACTTAACTTCGAAGTTCTGATGGGATCCAGTGCATTAGTGCTGGTATGATCACACCCGTCTTGTTGAGGGCACAATTCCTTTATTTGTTAACGGTTCACAGTCCCAGCCTAGAGAGATGGCCCATTCAAAAGGCCCAATGGGCTTAACTACAACCCATCTACTCCAACAATACAGTATCCTCGCAAGACGTGATATCGATGCGTTGTAGGGCCCTCTAATGTCCTGCGAGTAAGGTTGTCGTCCTTTTAACAACTCACGATATACGATCCGGGACGAAAAAGCAGAGCAAAAGAAGAAAAGTGGCCTAAAACTGATGAAAACGTTTGATTTTGGGCTCCAAACATGGGCACAGCAAGCAAGCTGGCTGCCCCTGTCGTAGAGCTCTCAGAGAGCTTTGCAACGGTATGCTGTGCGCCGCGTAACTCCTTACGGATCAAAAGTTATGGGCACCGGAGCGACGAAGACTTGGTCACAAGCCCTATGCCCTCGGTTTGCGGGCCCAGCCTCTACGTGAAGCGAAGTTGTCTTGCCCAATATTCCGTGGGATTCGGTAATAGAAATTTGGTGGATAAAGTATATTGGAAATCCTAACTAGGGCAAAAAAAATTGAAAAGGGGGTGCAACACGAGGACTTCCCAGGGGGTCACCCATCTTAGTACTACTCTCGCCCAAGCACGCTTAACTTCGAAGTTCTGATGGGATCTGGTGCATTAGTGCTGGTATGATCGCACCCATCATGTTAAGGGTACAATTCCTTTATTTGTTAACGGTTCACAGTCCCAGCCTAGAGAGATGGCCTATTCAAAAGACCCATTGGGCTTAACGACAACCCATCCCCTTCAACAACGCAGCATTCTCGCATGACGTGATATCGACGTGTTGTAGGGTCCTGTGAGGCCTGACCTCGATTTGCGTGTGATACCTCATTTTGTGTGCCCTAATCTAGATTTGTGTGCCTTGACCTGGGTTTAAGAGTTGTGTTTCATTTTATGTGCCTTGCATTGGATTTTGTGCATTCATTTAGGGTTGCGTGCATTTATGTGAAAAACGTGCATTCGTCTCGTAGTTCGTACTCTACCTTGTAGTGCGTGCCTTCGACCTAGGAAAGCGTGCCCTCACGCTAATTAAGAAAGCATCTTACACGAAGCATTGGGTTATTAATTAATCCTACAACTTCCACTAACTATTATTAAATTACTAATTCAACCTACTAGAAGACAAAATCTCACAAAAAGCTAGACATTCCTTATTCTTTATTCCTTATTCTTTTGCACATTCAACACACAATTAAATCATGCTCAAAAGATGACAAAAATTAGATTTTTTAGATGCCTTGGCCGACCACCATATGGGCTTTTGTGCTTGCTTGCTTAATTCAATTTAAATCCTAGACAATCTATGACAATTCTATGACACATTGCATAAAAAATTTAGCTCAAAAACTCCACCCAAATCCTTCAAATCTCGACCAAATGCTCCTTGCCCATGCTAGGAATTTCAAAATGCTTCTTGAAGACATAAAAACCTGAATTGCAATGCGCAAGGCCGAACACATGCATCAACATTTGCAAAAGCTATCATTTTCTTTCATTTCTCTCATTCTCCTCACATTTCTCTCTCTCCCTCTCATTCTTCTCTCTCTCTCTCTCAGCCTTGGCTGAGTTTCATCATTCCATAGCTCATCTTCATCATTCCATGGCGCATCAAGGAAAGCAAGTAGCTACGAAACTCGACCAAGCAAGCTAGGTTGCAAGAAAACTCACATGCAAGCTCTTTGAGTCACCATTTCGGCCTAGGTGAGTTTGCGAGCTTCCATTTATTTTCTTCTTGTTCTAACCACATGCATCTACTAAGAACTTGGTCACTAATCTAGGAAAAATAGAGAGAAATCGGGTGGTGTCTAGCCTAAGCAAGGAAGAAGACCAAATTTGTGCTTCATCAAAGTTTTGTGCATCTTCTTGTTGATTTGCTAAGGTGAGGGCTAAAACTTCTTGAAAATATTTCAAAAATCCACATGCATGCTCTTAAATGTTTGTCTTTGCTTCTGTACTTGAGTTATATGTGTGTTCATAAGCTTTTACAACCATGCATGGCAAGATTTTGGCTTGAAGGTGATGATAGATGAAATCGGGTTTGGTGACAGCTTTCTATTTTGTTGTTGTGAGGTGCGTTTGGCTAGGCAAATGATGTTGAAAATGCATGAAAATTGTTAGGTAACTAGTTTTTCTAGTTTTGAATATTTGTCGCAGAAATATGCCAAAGCTAATTTTGACTCTAAGGTCTTCAAAATGGAAAATCATTAAAATGTGTTCAAAGCTGGAAGTCTGGAAAAAATGAAGCAGGTTTTGGCAGATGCACTGACCTTGTAGAACGAACCAGTTTTGACTTAGTACATGATGTCCAAAATTCATGAAATTTGGTGTTTGTCTAGAATTTTCAGTTCTGGACATTTTTGTAAGAAATGGACTAAGGCTAAATCTGACCCTAAGGACCTCAAAAACGACAAGTATTGAAATGTGTGCAAATCTGGACAGTTTTGTGCAATCCCACTGTTTTGGCTGTAATTATTTGACCCGAACTCTAAATGATGTGAAGTTTGTTTCTGAATTTAGTTCACTTCTTAAGATTTAATTTGACATCTTATTCACTGAAATTGGAGATTGTTTTCTTGTCTTAATGATTGTGAGAATACAGCCCATTGCAGTAAGGGTTTCACTTAGTTATATGTGTAGAAAATTTGCTGTAACTTCTCTTGTGGTATTAAATGCTTGGGATTGTAGCATTGGGATGTTGTGTGGACTGTTTTGAATACTTGGGGATGTTTGAATTAATTGATGCATGGCTTGAGATTGATTTTGAGTTGACTTGAGTCTTAATCGCACGGGTAAGCACGAAATGGAAATCCTAGTGACTAGGTAAACTTGCTAAGTGTTGATCCTTTGGATATTGTGTGTAATTATATGTTTAGTAGGCTGCCCGTAGTTGCCCTTATAGCCCTAAATGTGATTTTGATCATTGCATGTTGACAAATAGGCCTTTCTTGCATCCGAACCCACGTAGATGTTGTTGCATGTTCAATAATCTTATCACTTGATTACGTGGACTTCGAAATGAGTTATATGGCTTGATTTACATGTGTTACATGGCTGCCCGTTTAATGTTCATATAACTCCATATGCCTTTCAAGTGAAATTACTTGTCTTATCGTGCCTCGCTTGTTTACTTGTCAATGTGCAATCTTATGACTGTCCGGAGGTAACCTACTTTGTTGTCCTCCTAATGTGATATATTAAATGTCATAAATGTGCATTGCATATAAGGTTGCAACCTTTCATTCTGGCATAGTAGCGTTCACGCACACTGGGCGGCATCGGGCTCGCCGGTGCAACCGTGACTACCATTGTCCAATTCCATCTCTCGCTTGGGGGCTAGACTTCCTCGGAGAGTTGGGTCGTAGGATTTTGGGGTACATCCGGAGTACACCCACTTGGCGTGATAAGGGGATGATTTGAAGTCGGCCGCAACAACTGACACTGGAAATGAACTGAGAGCAAAAGCTCACCGTATCCTTTTTACTATGTGTATAAGTACTTTCGCTTGGTTCCTAGAGGACCTCGGGGAGGAAAGATGGGTATTGTGTTCCTTTACTTTTGTATTATTGTTATGTACTTAATTGTGTTATATTCATGCTTGCAAAAGGATTTTCATAAGTTGAACCGAAAAATGAGTTTCAAAATCTATTTCTCGTTCCCCCTCGCTGAGTTCATAAGGACTCACCCTCTTTTATCATCTCATGTGAAGAAGATCAAGAACAGGTACCCGAGGACGACGTGCCTAATGATGATTCCTTAGAGTGATTACCTGTCCTATGTGCTTTGCGTGATTATGGCTATTTGTGAACACTATGCTACTTGAAGACTATTTCTTTTATGTTGCTTGTTGTTTGTAATGTAAAAGACCCCCGTTGTAATTTGGGGTCTAATTTTGGTTTGTACTGATGATAACTAGACAGACACTACTGTGGTCGTTTTACTATTATTACTGGCTAGTATCTATCATAGGTTTATGACGTATCAGGTAAGGACTAAGTAAACGAACCTATCCAATCTTAAGCAGGTACTCACTATTAAGCTAAGATCAACAGGTACATTTGTAACGAGGATTAACAAACAGACGAGACATATTATCATACTAGGTTATTAATCAAACGAGACTCCGAGATAACCAATAGGCATTTCAATTGATGGTAAATAGTAATCTTAGTTGGAAATGAAATTAAGATTGGAAAATTTGAGGCGTTTAGAGAATTAGGTCAAACTAAGGAGCCCAATTACAGCCGTTATGCTGCCGATTTTTCGGAGAATTTGTGGAGTTTAGGCCAAAACGTTAAGTGTTAAATCTTCATAAACGGTTAAGTATGTGATATGACTTGAATGTTAGATCACACCCTAGTCTAACCTTTATAGGCCGGGTTGGGGCGTGACACCTTATAAGAAAAGAATGGTATCAGAGCCAGGTTGCTTAAGCCGGGTTTAACTCTCGGACCATGGGTAGAGCCCTAAGATAATTAGGATGACTTTTCTATATGTTATTGTGTGATAATGTTAAATGTGCATTCTATGTTCTATGTGCTTAAGTGATTAATATGTCTTAATTGTTTCTAGAATTATGTATCTATATTATGTTGCATATCTTATGCATTAAATTCTTATTTGTCATACTTCAATAAATTGTGCATCATAATCTGTGCCTATAGCTGGCTGGCCCTAGTACCCGCACTACTAATAGGAGCGGTGAACCTCAAGAGACCCGTGATGCTTATCAAACTAATCCCGACATAGCTATGTTTAACATGATGGCAAATGCCATGGATCGCGTATCACGAGTAATGGAGTGTCAAGATGCACATGAAGCCAACAACAACAACAACAACAACAACAACAAGAATGATGGCAACCATGGGAAACATAGCAGAATGAGGGAGTTCCTTGACTTTCGCCTGTCCAAATTCCACGGGGAAGCTGATGATGAGAAAGCAGAGGCTTGGCTATCCGAGATCGAGAGGATTTTCAGGCCACTTGATTATACTGATGAAAAGAAGATGGAGTTTGCTGTGTTTCTGTTGCACGGGGATGCTGAACATTGGTGGCACACTGTGGAGGCACTGTGGGAAAATGATCAGACACCTCGCTTATGGGGTAATTTCGTTAAGGAATTCAAGGAGAAATATGTACCTGCAGTTTCCAGGCAAAGGCGGATTGAGGAGTTCATGCACTTGAACCAGGGTAACATGACGATGGCCCAGTACGAGGCTCATTTTGACCAACTATCCCGTTATGCTCAATATATGGTTAGTACTCTGGAGGTGAAGATGTGGAAATTTACGACTGGATTGAGGCCAGAGATTCAGGACCAGTTGGCTTCTCAT
Source organism: Ehretia macrophylla (assembly GCA_037974665.1). Classification (NCBI taxonomy): domain Eukaryota; kingdom Viridiplantae; phylum Streptophyta; class Magnoliopsida; order Boraginales; family Ehretiaceae; genus Ehretia; species Ehretia macrophylla. Next base: position 53,079,809 of record CM075777.1, on the reverse strand, counting down.
GACTTGATACCTATTCTGCTCTCTTTGCTGCTACTTCCCGAGTTGAGAAGAGAAAACTTGATAGAGCCGGTTCGAGTCAGCCGAACAAGAAACCATTTCAGCCTCCAGGTCAGCAGAGGAAATTCCAGAGCCAGAGTCATAGTCAAGGCCAGGGCCAGAACAGACCAGTGAATAACCGTGGCCTGACTAAAGCGCCATCAGCCTCTTCCACCCGCGGATCCACAGGTAGTTTGCCTGCTACTCAGTCTGTCAACTGTTCTTACTATGACAAGAAGGGTCATACCAAGGCCCAGTGCTGGAAGAAGTCAGGACGATGTGTAAGATGTGGCAGTGATCAGCATCAGATCAAGGATTGCCCTAAATGGCAGGCAGGACAGAATCAAGGTAAACCAGCTGGTAGAGGCAAGACTCTAGTTCTTAGAGTTCAGGCTCGAGCCTATGCTATTGAGTGCGAGGAGCTTCTGTCACACCCTAACCCGACCTATAAAGGTTAGACTAGGGTGTGATCTAAACATTCAAGTCATATCATGTACTTAATCGTTCATGAAAGTTAACAGTTAACGTTTTAGCCTAAACTCCACAAATTCTCCAGAAAATCGGCAGCATAACGGCTGTAATTGGGCTCCTTAGTTTGACCTAATTTTCTAAAGGCCTCAAAACTTTCAATCTCAAATTCATTTCCAACTAAGATTACTATTTATCATCAATTGAAACGCCTATTAGTTGTCTCAAAGTCTCGTTTGATTAACAGCCTAGCATGATAACTATGTCTCGTTTGTTTGTTAATCCTTGTTACAAAAGTACCTGTTGAACTTAGCTTAACAATGAGTACCTACTTAAGATTGGATAGATTCATTTTACTTAATCCTTACCTGATACTTCATAATCCTATGATAGATACTAGCCAATAGTGATAGCAAAAATGACCATAAGAGTATCTATCTAGTTATGATCAATACAAGCCAAAATTAGACCCCAAATTACAACGGGGGTCATTTACAATACAATAACAAGCAACATACGAAATATTCTTCAAGCAACATATCGTTCACAAAATGTCCATAGTCACGTAAGGCACGTAGGGTAAGCAATCATTCCAAGGAATCATCAATAGGCACGTTGTCCTCGGGTACCTGTTCCTGGTCTTCTTCACCTGAGATGATAAAAGAGGGTGAGTCCTTATGAACTCAGCGAGGGGGAACGAGAAATAAGTTTTGAAACTCATTTTTCGGTTCAACTTATGAAAACCCTTTTTGCAAGCATGACATATATCACAAGTAAGTTCATAATGTAATATAAAAGTAAAAGAACACAATTACCCGTCTTTCCTCCCCGAGGTCCTCTAGGAACCAAGCGAGAGTACTTATACACATAGTGAAAAGGATACGGTGAGCTTTTGCTCTCAGTTCATTTCCAGTATCAGTTGTTGCGGCCGACTTCAAGTCATCCCCTTATCATGCCAAATGGGTGTACTCCGGATGTACCCTGAAATCCTGCAACCCAACTCTCCGAGGAAGTCTAGCCCCCAAGCGAGAGAGGGAATTGGACAATGGTAGTCACGGTTGCACCGGCAAGCCCGATGCCGCCCAGTGTGCGTGAACGCTACCACGCCAGAATGAAAGGTTGCAACCTTGTATGCAATGCACATTTATGACATTTAATATATCACATTAGGAGGACAACAAAGTAGGTTGCCTCCGAACAGTCATAAGATTGCACATTGACAAGTAAACACACGAGGCACAATATGACAGGTAATTTCACTTATAAAGTACATGGAGTTATATGAATATTAAACAGGCAGCCATGTAACGCATGTAAATCAAATCAAGTCATATAACTCATTTCGAAGTTCACGTAATCAAATAATAAGATTATTCAACATGCAACGACATCTACATGGAACTGGGTGCAAGAAAGGCCTACTTGTCGACATGTAATCATCGGAACCACATTTAGGGCTATAAGGGCAACTACGGGCAGCCTACTAATTACATAATTAAATACGATATTCATAGGATCAACACTTAGCGAATTTACCTAGTCACTAGGGTTTCAATTCATGCTTACCCGTGCGATTAAGCCCCAAGTCATCTCGTAATTAAACTCAAGCCATGCATTGATTAATTCAAACACCCTCAAGCATTTAAAACAGTCTACACAACATCCAAATTCCACAATCCCAAGCATTTAATACAACAAGAGAAGCTACAATAATTTTTCTAAGCATATCACTAGGTGAAACCCTCACTGCAATGGACTGTATTCTCACAATCATTGAGACTAGCAAAAAACCTACAATTCCAGTAAACAAGATGTCAAATTAAAGCTTAAGTAGTGAACTAAATTCAGAAACAAACCTCGCATCATTTGGAGTTCGGGTTCAAGAGTTATAGCCAAAACCGTGAGACTACACAAAACTGTCTAGATTTGCACACATTTCAATACTTGTCGTTTTTGAGGGCCTTGGGGTCAGATTTAGCCTTAGTCCATTTCTGACAAAAATGTCCAGAACTGAAACATCTATCAGCATACCAAATTTCATACATTTTTGATATCATTTACTAAGTAAACACTGGTTTGTTCTACAAGGACAGTGAATCTGCCAAAACCTGCTTCATTTTTCCAGATTTTCCAGATTTGGACACATTTTAATATTTTGCCATTTTGAGGACCTTAGAGTCAAAATTAGCTTTGGCCTATTTATGTGAAAAGTGTTCATAACTGGCAGAACGAGATATCTACCCATTTTCATGCATTTTCAACATCATTTACCTGGTCAAAATCACCTCGCAACAACAAGACAGAAGGCTGTCCCATACACGATTTCATCTAACATCACATTCTAGCCAAATATCTTGCCATGCATGTTTACAAAAGCTCATGAACACACATATATCACAAGTACAGAAGTAAAGATAGACATTTAAAGGCATGCATGTGGATTTTGAAAGCTTTTCAAGAAGTTTTAGCCCTCACCTTAGCAAGACAATAGATGAGGATGCACAAAGCTCTTGAAGATGCACAAAAGCGTCTTTTCTCCTTGCTTGGCCGAGAGATATCTTGATTTCCCTTAAATTCTAGCTTATTTAGCTTGTGATTAGTGTGTGCATGTGACTAGAACAAAAAGAAATGGAAGAAAACTATCAAGACTTACCTTAGGCCAAAAATGATGAGTTTTGTGAGCTTGTGTGCGTTTTTGAGCTAGTTGCCTTGCTTGTGCTTGCTATGGCCGAGCTTGGGAGAGCCTTAGAGAGTTTTTAGGAGTCTTGAATGCTCAAGGGGTTGCCATGGTCAAAAATGAGAGAGAAGGAGAGAGAAGGAGAGAGTTTGTGAGGAAAAGTGAAGTTTTAGTGTGTGTGTGTGTGTGTGTGTGCTCGGTTTTGGTGAGTTGAGAGAGCATGTGTGAGATGTTTTTGATGTAAAGATCTGAATTTTAATTGTATTTGGGTGCCTTGGTCGAAAATGAGGGCTAGGGTAGTGTGTGGTGTGTATTTGTTATGCATTCTTGTGCTTTGTGAGGAATATTGAGTGTTTAAAATATGATTGTTTTTGTTTTTCTATCCTAGGTAGCATAGTGTCTTGTATTGTCATAGGAATGTTGGGAAATTAGGGAATCTAGGTAGAATAAAATATATGAATGTTTGTTGATGAGTTTGAATTATGAATAGAATAATAGATGGTGGGAAATGTAGGAATAGTTTAGTATTATTTTATTGTTAGTGGAGTTTGTAGAGAATTTGAATTAGGAATATAATATTGGTTAGTGGATTGTGTAGGATTATTTTAGTGTCTAGTGCTTTGTGTAGGATTCTTTCTTGATTAACGTGGTGGCACGGATTCCTAGGTCTAGAGCATGAATTACGAGGTAGACACGAACTACGAGGTAAGGCACGTACTTCAAGATAAATGCATGGATTCCAATGCAAATGCATGCAACCCTAGGTAAATGCACGTAAACCAATACAAGGCACGTAATTCAATGCAATGCACGTAAATCAAGGTACGACTCTTAAACCTAGGTTAGGACACGCAATTTAAGGTCAGGGCATACAAAATGAGATAACGCACGCAATTCGAAGTTAGGGCACGTAAGTCGAGGATTAGAGCACACTATTCTAGGTCAAGGCACATATGACGAGGCATGCACGAAAACCAAGATAGGGCACGTAATCCAAGGTCGATCATATAATTCTGGGTCTATGGCATGCAAATCAAGGTAACACACATTATTCGGGGTCGGGCCTCACAGCTTCCAGAGGAAACCGCTGTTGTTGAAGGTACATTCCTCATACTGAATCAACCTGTTAGGGTGCTAATTGATCCGGGTGCTACTCATTCATTTATTAATCCCTTGTGTGTGCAACGTGTGAAACTGAAAGTTGTATGTTTGCCATACGAAGTAGAAGTTGGTACTCCGATGGGTTCTAAACTTGTTACTAGCTTAGCTTGTAAAGCATGTAAAATCCAAATTAAGGATAGGGAATTCTCAGCCAATCTTATTGTGTTACCTTTTCGAGACTATGAGGCCATTTTAGGGATAGACTGGTTGGCAAAACATCATATCCAACTAGACTGCCGAACGAAGATTATAACGTTCTGGGTACCTGGTCAACCAATACTGGAGGTAATGGGTCGAAGAGATTTCACCGGGAGTTCTATCATTTCATCTACGAAAGTAGTGAAGTCCTTGAGAAAAGGGTGTAGTGGATACTTAGCTTACCTCATCAACAAGCCATCGGACAAAGCTAAGTTAGAGGAGATGCCTGTGATCAAAGACTATGCGGATGTGTTTCCAGAAGAATTGCCCGGTTTACCCCCAAATCGGGAGATCGAGTTCATTATAGAGTTACAGCCTGGCACCCAGCCGATATTTAAAGCTCCCTATCGTATGGCACCAGCAGAGCTACAAGAATTGAAGGACCAATTGCAAGGATTGTTGAAGAAGGGGTTTGTTCAACCAAGTTCTTCTCCGTGGGGTGCACCAGTTCTATTTGTAAAGAAGAAAGACGGAACATTGAGGCTATGTATCGATTACCGAGGATTGAACCAAGTGACTGTCAAGAATAAATACCCACTTCCACTGATCGACGAGTTGTTTGATCAACTTCAAGGAGCTAAAGTGTATTCAAAACTCGACTTGTGGCAAGGGTATTATCATTTGTGGATCAAAAAGGAGGATGTGCCTAAAACGACTTTCAGGACGAGATATGGGCATTATGAATATGTGGTGATGCCATTTGGACTAACTAATGCCCCTGCAGCTTTTATGGATTTGATGCACAGGGTGTTTCAACCCTACTTGGACCAATTTGTGGTGATCTTCATTGATCATATTTTGGTATACTCGAAATCCGAGGTGGAGCATGAACAACATCTGCGGTTGGTACTACAGAAACTTCGAGAGCATCAATTGTATGCAAACTTTAACAAGTGCGAATTTTGGTTGCAACAGATTGCATTTTTGGGGTATATCATATCCCAAGAGGGAATAGCAGTGGATCCAACAAAGATAGAAGTAGTAATGTCTTGGAAGAAGCCGGAGAATGTTACGGAGATTCGGAGTTTTCTTGGTCTAGCCGGCTATTATCGGAGATTCGTGAAGGATTTCTCTAAGATTGCAGGACCGCTTACAAAGTTCACTCAAAAGAAAACAAAGTTCGTGTGAGATGATAAGTGTGAGAACAGCTTCCAAGAGTTGAAGAAAAGATTGACTACCGCACCTGTTCTTGCATTGCCTGAAGGGAGTCAAGGTTTTGTAATCTATAGCGATGCTTCGAAAGAAGGATTGGGTTGTGTGTTGATGCAAAATGGTAGAGTGATTGCGTATGCCTCTAGGAAACCGAAGCCGTATGAATTGCACTACCCGACGCATGATTTGGAATTGGCGGCTATTGTGTTTGCACTCAAGAAATGGAGGCATTATCTGTGGGGTAACAAGTTTGAGGTATTTACTGATCACAAGAGCTTGAAATACTTGTTCACTCAAAAGGAGTTGAATATAAGGCAAAGACGGTGGATGGAGCTTTTGGATGATTATAACTGCACAATCAATTATGTGCCCGGTAAAACAAATGTAGTTGCAGATGCCTTAAGTAGGAAAGCAAGCATGGCAAAACTGGAAATCAAAGTGTAGGAGTTGTTGGAGGAAGCATTTTTGTGGAAACCACAATTGACTCGGAAAGGGTTACTGTTTGCCACTACGCAGGTTCAATCGACCTTGTTGTCTGAATTACGAGAGGCTCAACAGAAGGACCAACAATTTCAGAAGATTAAAGAGAGCAACGCAGATTTCAAGTTTCATGATGATGGTATTTGGAGGTTTAGGAATTAGATTTGTGTTCCTAATGAGCCAGAGTTGAAAAAGAAGATTCTTGAAGAAGCCCATAATTCAAGATACACTATTCACCCCGGTGGAACAAAGATGTACCAGGATTTGAAGCAACACTATTGGTGGAATAACATGAAGAGAGAGATCGCGGAATTTGTGGCACGGTGTTTGACTTGCCAGAGAGTCAAAGCGGAACATCAACGACTCGCAGGTTTACTTCAACCGTTGGAGATTCCTCAATGGAAATGAGAACATATAACTATGGACTTTGTTATGGACCTGCCCAGGTCACAAAAGGGTCGTGACGCCGTTTGGGTCATAGTGGATAGATTGACTAAGTCGGCGCACTTCTTACCGATGAACAAGGAGGATAGTCCTGAGAGATTGGGAGATATGTATGTGGCGGAGATTGTAAGATTGAGCGGGATGCCTGTGAGTATTGTATCGGATAGGGATCCTCGTTTTATTTCCCGATTTTGGAAGAGATTGCAAGAAGCTTTGGGAACGAAGTTGAGTTTCAACACGGCTTATCACCCTCAGACTGATGGACAATCGAAAAGAACTATTCAGATTCTGGAGGATATGCTGAGGGCGTGCGTTTTAGACTTCGGGAAAGGTTGGGAGAAATATCTGTCTCTAGCGGAGTTCGTTTATAATAATAGTTATCAAGCCACTATCGGAATGGCACTGTAACACCCCGATCCCTCTCGAGACCGGGAATTCTATTAATCAATCTAATCACAACCCAAATCCAAAATCGGGCATAATTTTTAGGGAAAACGGACGGAGTCTCCCCTATTTCTAAGCAAAAAGCAAACCTGCGACAGCATATAAGTGGACCAATACCATGTCCAAACATTCAACCACCTCAAGGCCATCCGAGTCTTGTTCTCAACAAGCAACCACAAGCAAATATACATACATTTTCAAGTACTAGACTATTCTAACTCTTCCTTTAAACAATACAAACATGCTTTGAAGTTAAGCTATGCTAACTGATTACATAAACTAGCTTATCAATTCACCTCAACTGCTTAGCTAGATTTAAATTACATTTCTTTTAACAATAAATACATACAACATATGAAAGCATATATCTTTACAACTTCGACACTCAAGCCACATAGGCACGCAAAACAACTCTTCAGGCACGAACTTTCAGGAAATCACGAACTTCCAGCTAACATGACATTTCCTAAAATGTGGTGGTGATGAGTGAGTATACACAACACGTATACTCATTGAGGGCGAGACAGATATCGAGTTGGAGAGAAAGAAAGTCGTGCAATGCAAATAGACACAGCTAAGCAATAAAGTCAATAAGAAAGCATTCAATACAAACGACAATATATTAAACATTCAAGAAAGCATTAATACAACCATTCAAAACTATACCACACTCTGAAGGCTATGGTTCACTCTTACGAGCAATATACCATTTCACGAGTGATACATCAATCTCGAGCTTGATGTTGACAACGATTACAATAAGCACGCAACCACCTTATAACACCAGTTTAGAATACCCCGGAAGTATCCATCAATTCTACGACTCAAATCTCCCTAGGAGGTAACCCAAGCGAGAAAAGGGAATAGTCACGGAGCTAGAGCAACCAACACTGGCAACCCGAGGCTACCCAGAGAGGCCCATCACTCATGCTCCTGACACTATGCAATGCAAGACTTGATACAAGGCGATAAACGAGCGATAACACAACAATACAGATTAGAGACGATAGACAAGATAACAGGCATTTGCAATCAAATATGTAACAAGAATAACACCAACAAACATTATCAAGCAATAATAAGTATTCTATAGACATTATAAACATTCTATAGGCAATATACTATGAAAACACACAAAATCCCAAAAATGACCCCAACTTTCAAAACGCTACTACTTTCAAACGAGCCACGAGCTTTGGAAACCGACTTCACCAATCCTCCTAGGTCACCATAAGGCACGTCTAAAGACTCCGAAACCCTATTTAACCCTGGAATTCACGCAAAGTCCCGATTTTCCCCTTTGCTCGTTTGAACTACAACTATACTAACGAAACACCCAACCAATGCCATAATCGCACCAAAAGTGCTTCAATGGCCTCCCGAAACAATACCATCATGCAAAACGAGAAAACGCTAAACTCAACCTAAACGACCCCGACTTTCACCAAGGCATATTTCTTGTTTTTTCCATTACGCAATCTAAACAAATCATGCATTTAGGCATCCTAGCATACCTAGCACCTTTTTACCTCAACAGACAGCATAACAATGCAACTTCATCGTTTCAAGGGTTTACTATTCACAAATTACTATTTAACTAACAATTTATATTTCAATTTCGATATTCAACCGTAGAAAATGTTAAAAAGCTATAAATACATGTTCTACGATTGCTAGGGAACATACTTTAAGCCCCAAATCAATTAAAACAACAATATATGGATAAAACCCAAAAATTAAAGTTAATACACAAAATATTCAAATGCGCAAATAACGATGAAACCCTCACCTTAGACGCTCCTAGACGCAAGGAAAACCTCCTAGGATGCCTCGGAAACCACCCCGTGCAAGCTCACGCGAAGAATCGAAGATTTGAAGGTTGAAATGTTTTTTTTTTCTCTTTGGATTTTCGGCCCTGCCCTTTTCTGTTTTAGCTCTTTTTTTGTGCTATTTAAGCTATTAAAAGGATGACACAAGGTCAAATGGTCAAGGCTTTGGTCAATGTTCACTTAAGTTGGTCAATCAAGCTTATTTCATGCATTTTAGGGCTAAAACAAGTAACATAAATCCTATTCTAGTTAAATACAACTTAAAACACTAAAATTAAAACACTAAATACTAGTTTTCACTATTTGTTGAGGACTAAGAACCGCTCTCTAATTATCGCTCTCAATATGCAATGCACGTTGCGACAACAAAGAAGTAACAATTAAATCTCAAAGAATCTAAGAAATATATCATTTTTGGAAAGCATCATAGTTTAAAATTTACTCCGGCTCGAAGCTACTTTTCATTTAATTGAAAACCGAGCATTAAGTTGCAAGAAAAATAAAACCGATTAGCAATAATATGTAAAGTAGTTGATATTCCCTTAAAATAATTAACTCAAGTATTATTTCAATTACTTCTAAAAGAAATATGTAAATAAAGCTACAAATAAATGTTTAACTAAAAATAAACACAAATTCAATGCCAACATTTAAGATGTCACTTAGTTAAATGCAATTAAATGCCATTAAATGCATGCCAGGTTCGGGTTATCACATCCTTCCCCCCTTAAAACAATTGCGTCCTCGCAATTCTTCTTCCAATAGAACTCTGAATCATCTGAAATCCAACTCTGACTAATCTTCTTCGGCTGCTGAGCAAGTGGTGAATAAAGATGCTCGTAGGAACACTCGAATAGAAATCCCAACCAAGAATGCCGAGAAAATACCAACTAAAGACTGAAGCAAAGATACTGTAGATAAAATCACATCACATATTAATGATAAAAGGAATACCAAATGAATACCCCATACACGAATCTCTAGTAGAAGTTCAACTATTACTGCCCGAGAATCCCCAAGCAAAAAGCCAAATAAAGGCTCAATCAAAGGTTCCATCCAGAGGTCCAAAGAAGTACCCCGTTGGTCATGAATTTCATAGAAGAATTCCCTGTTAAGAGTGCTAAAGAAAATACTAAGAAACCCAATCAAATATACTTCAAAAGTTCCAAAGAAGCCTTCCGAATAATAACCCATAGGACAACCAATTAGATTCCAAGTATCGCTATCAAATGCTGAGAAGAATGTCAAAGGAAATAGCAGAGAAAATACAAGGTGCCCAATAAGACAATCAAGTTGAATAACAAATATAGTTTCCCAGATAGACGAAAACTCCAAGGATAAACATCGAACTAGTGAACAATATACCGAAACCAAACTCTGAGGCCTCTTCACTGTTTGTCAAGTGAGAACTTCATGCAACCTTGCCAATAAGGAAAATACCAATAGAACGCCCAATAAGAATTTCAAAGAATACCATAAGTAGTATTATACAATAAGTCTGATAGGAACTCCAAATACCAAACCTACTGAGGAACACTGAAGAAGATATCCGAAACAATGCTCCAATAAGAAAGTAGCCAAGTTTGCCCAATAAGTAAATACTAAATAAATGGCCATTAAGGATCCTAGAGAATGCCATTGAAGAATTTCCAATCAAGGATGCCAATGTCACACCAATAAAGACCGAGACACATATACCATAGATAATACTGTGCAGTAAGGCCGATTGAAATCCCAATAGCCAAATCCACCGAGAAATGCCAACAGAAGTCTCCAAAGAATACCCATTAAGAAAACCAAAGAATGCTCCAAAGAATAACCAAATAAAACCCCAAGAGAAAGCTACTCTTTCACAACTGTTAAGCACAGAGGAGGACCATAGAGATTCGCCAATAACCGAGCTCCAAAAGCAAACACCAATTCCCAAATAAAGGCTAGTCAAATGCCATTCATTTCCTGCCAATCCATACACCTTGAAAAGCCAGCGGTGAACCACTTTCTTCAGGGGAGGAAGAGGACTTACTTACCATTTCCATAAGACATGTATGAATGCCAATATATAACAGTTATACACATGGCTTAAACTATTATGCAAGCAAGTTTACAAAACAGTTTATTCAACAAAGTCACTCAAGCACGGCAATCAAGTCAAGCACAACATAATCAATTCAAATCACGGCATAGCTAATTCAAGACATTCTATACACACATTACAAGTAATACTTCAAGCAAATAACAATTCATGAGGTCGATTCAATTCACGATGCCAATTCGATAGGTCAATTCAATGCACAACTAAACACTTCACTTCACTTAGCACACAATTAACACATAACACATAACTATATCACATAGGAGCACACATTCAGGTCAAGACACACATTCTCACATACAAGCATACACTTTCAAAACACACTTAACAAGCACACATTCAAGGATCACTACCTACCAGACCGAGGACCCTGTCGCGGCTTATGAGCTAGACAAGCTCTGATACCACCTGTAACACCCCGATCCCTCTCGAGACCGGGAATTCTATCAATCAATCTAATCACAACCCAAATCCAAACCCGGGCATAATTTTTAGGGAAAACGGACGGAGTCTCCCCTATTTCTAGGCAAAAAGCAAACCTGCGACAGCATATAAGTGGACCAATACCATGTCCAAACATTCAACCACCTCAAGGCCATCCGAGCCTTGTTCTCAACAAGCAACCACAAGCAAATATACATACATTTTCAAGTACTAGACTATTCTAACTCTTCCTTTAAACAATACAAACATGCTTTGAAGTTAAGCTATGCTAACTGATTACATAAACTAGCTTATCAATTCACCTCAACTACTTAGCTAGATTTAAATTACATTTCTTTTAACAATAAATACATACAACATATGAAAGCATATATCTTTACAACTTCGACACTCAAGCCACATAGGCACGCAAGACAACTCTTCAGGCACGAACTTTCACGAAATCACGAACTTCCAGCTAACATAACATTTCCTGAAATGTGGTGGTGAAGAGTGGGTATACACAACACGTATACTCAGTGAGGGCGAGACAGATATCGAGTTGGAGAGAAAGAAAGTCGTGCAATGCAAATAGACACAGCTAAGCAATAAAGTCAATAAGAAAGCATTCAATACAAACGACAATATATTAAACATTCAAGAAAGCATTAACACAACCATTCAAAGCTATACCACACTCTGAAGGCTATGGTTCACTCTTACGAGCAATATACCATTTCACGAATGATACATCAATCTCGAGCTTGATGTTGACAACGATGACAATAAGCGCGCAACCACCTTATAACACCAATTTGGAATACCCCGGAAGTATCCATCAATTCTACGACCCAAATCTCCCTAGAAGGCAACCCAATAGAGAAAAGGGAATAGTCACGGAGCTAGAGCAACCAACACTGGCAACCCGAGGCTACCCAGAGAGGCCCATCACTCATGCGCCTGACACTATGAAATGCAAGACTCGATACAAGGCGATAAACGAGCGATAACACAACAATACATATTAGAGACGATTGTTAAGATAACAGGCATTTACAATCAAATATGTAACAAGAACAACACCAACAAACATTATCAAGCAATAATAAGTATTCTATAGACATTATAAACATTCTATAGGCAATATACTATGAAAACACACAAAATCCCAAAAATGACCCCAACTTTCAAAACGCTACTACTTTCAAACGAGCCACGAGCTTTGGAAACCGACTTCACCAATCCTCCTAGGTCACCATAAGGCACGTCTAAAGACCCCGAAACCCTACTTAACCCTGGAATTCACGCAAAGTCCCGATTTTCCCCTTTGCTCGTTTGAACTACAACTATACTAACGAAACACCCAACCAATGCCATAATCGCACCAAAAGTGCTTCCATGGCCTCCCGAAACAATGCCATCACGCAAAACGAGAAAATACTAAACTCGGCCTAAACGACCCCGACTTTTACCAAGGCATATTTCTCATTTTTTCCATTACGCAACCTAAACAAATCATGCATTTAGGAATCCTAGCATACCTATCACCTTTTCACCTCAACAAACAGCATAACAACGCAACTTCATCGTTTCAAGGGTTTACTATTCATAAATTACTAGTCAACTAACAATTTATATTTCAATTTCGATATTCAACCGTAGAAAATGTTAAAAAGCTATAAATACATGTTCTACGATTGCTAGGGAACATACTTTAAGCCTCAAATCAATTAAAACAACAATATACGGATAAAATCCAAAAATCAAAGTTAATACACAAAATATTCAAATGCACAAATAACGATGAAACCCTCACCTTAGACGCTCCTAGACGCAAGGAAAACCTCCTAGGATGCCTCGGAAACCACCCCGTGCAAGCTCACGCGAAGAATCGAAGATTTGAAGGTTGAAATATTTTTTTTTTCTCTTTGGATTTTCAGCCATGCCCTTTTCTGTTTCAGCTCTTTTTTTTGTGCTATTTAAGCTATTAAAAGGATGACACAAGGTCAAATGGTCAAGCCTTTGGTCAATGTTCACTTAAGTTGGTCAATCAAGCTTATTTCATGCATTTTAGGGCTAAAACAAGTAACATAAATCCTATTCTAGTTAAATACAACTTAAAACACTAAAATTAAAACACTAAATACTAGTTTTCACTATTTGTTGAGGACTAGGAACCGCTCTCTAACTATCGCTCTCGATATGCAATGCACGTTGCGACAACAAAGAAGTAACAATTAAATCTCAAAGAATCTAAGAAATATATCATTTTTGGAAAGCATCATAGTTTAAAATTTACTCCGGCTCAGAGCTACTTTTCATTTAATTGAAAACCGAGCATTAAGTTACAAGAAAAATAAAACCGATTAGCAATAATATGAAAAGTAGTTGATATTCCTTTAAAATAATTAACTCAAGTATTATTTCAATTACTTCTAAAAGAAATATGTAAATAAAGCTACAAATAAATGTTTAACTAAAAATAAACACAAATTCAATGCCAACATTTAAGATGTCACTTAGTTAAATGCAATTAAAAGCCATTAAATGCATGCCGGGTTCGGGTTATCACAGGCACCGTTTGAGGTATTGTATGGATGTAAGTGTCGATCCCCAATTTACTGGGATGAAGTAGGTGAGACGAAGACTTTTGACCCAACCCTTCTACCTGAACTTATGAAGACTGTTGATAATATCCACCTCATCCGGAAATGGATGCTTACCGCCCAAAGCAGGCAAAAGAGTTATGCAGATCGACGTAGACGGAGTCTAGAGTTTGAGGTCGGCGACAAGGTGTTCTTGAAGATATCGCCGCGAAGGGGACTGATTAAACACGGCAAAGGTAGAAAGTTGAGCCCGAGGTTTGTAGGACCATTTGAGATAATTGAGAAGGTTGGAAAATTGGCGTATCGCCTGGCACTACCCCAAAACCTCTCCAATATTCACGATGTCTTTTATGTTTCAATGCTGCGGAAGTATCACCCTGATCCATGGCATATCTTGGAGGCAGAGCCGTTGCAGCTTCGGGAGAACTTGTCTTATGAGGAGAAGCCCATTCGGATCCTAGACCAACAAGATCGGGAGTTGCGCAACAAAACTATACCGATGGTGAAAGTGCTGTGGGATCATCATGGAGTTGAAGAAGCAACATGGGAAAGGCGAGACCAGATGGAGCAATAGTATCCAGTTTATTTCAAAGGTAATATTGAATTTCGGGACGAAATTCTTTTCAAGAGGGGAGGATGTGAGGCCCGATCTAGATTTGCGTGCGATACCTCATTTCGTGTGTCCTAATCTAGATTTGTGTGCCTTGACCTAGGTTTAAGAGTTGTGTTTTATTTTATGCGCCTTGCATTGGATTTTGTGCATTCATTTAGGGTTGCGTGCATTTACTTGGAAAACGTGTATTCGTCTCGTAGTTCGTGCCCTACCTTGTAGTGCGTGCCTTCGACCTAGGAAAGCGTGCCCTCACGCTAATTAAGAAAGCATCTTACACGAAGCATTGGGTTATTAATTAATCCTACAACTTCCACTAACTATTATTAAATTACTAATTCAACCTACTAGAAGACAAAATCTCACAAAAAGCTAGACATTCCTTATTCTTTATTCCTTATTCTTTTGCACATTCAACACACAATTAAATAATGCTCAAAAGATGACAAAAATCAGATTTTTTAGATGCCTTGGCCGACCACCATATGGGCTTTTGTGCTTGCTTGCTTAATTCAATTTAAATCCTAGACAATCTATGACAATTCTATGACACATTGCATAAAAAATTTAGCTCAAAAACTCAACCCAAAGCCTTCAAATCTCAACCAAATGCTCCTTGCCCATGCTAGGAATTTCAAAATGCTTCTTGAAGACATAAAAACCTGAATTGCAATGCCCAAGGCCAAACACATGCATCAACATTTGCAAAAGCTATCATTTTCTTTCATTTCTCTCATTCTCCTCACATTTCTCTCTCTCCCTCTCATTCTTCTCTCTCCCTCTCATTCTTCTCCCTCTCTCTCTCGGCCTTGGCTGAGTTTCATCATTCCATAGCTCATCTTCATCATTCCATGGTGCATCAAGGCAAGCAAGTAGCTAAGAAACTCGACCAAGCAAGCTAGGTTGCAAGAAAACTCACATGCAAGCTCTTTGAGTTACCATTTTGGCCTAGGTGAGTTTGATAGCTTCCATTTATTTTCTTCTTGTTCTAACCACATGCACCTACTAAGAACTTGGTCACTAAGCTAGGAAAAATAGAGAGAAATCGGGTGGTGTCTCGGCTAAGCAAGGAAGAAGACCAAATTTGTGCTTCATCAAAGTTTTGTGCATCTTCTTGTTGATTTGTTAAGGTGAGGGCTAAAACTTCTTGAAAATCTTTCAAAAATCCACATGCATGCTCTTAAATGTTTGTCTTTGCTTCTGTAATTGAGTTATATGTGTGTTCATAAGCTTTTACAACCATGCATGGCAAGATTTTGGCTTGAAGGTGATGATAGTTGAAATCGGGTTTGGTGACAGCTTTCTGTTTTGTTGTTTCGAGGTGAGTTTGGCGAGGAAAATGATGTTGAAAATGCATGAAAATTGGTAGGTGACTAGTTTTTCTAGTTTTGAACATTTTTCACAGAAATAGGCCAAAGCTAATTTTGAATCTAAGATCCTCAAACAGGCAAATCATTAAAATGTGTCCAAATCTGGAAGTCTGGAAAAAATGAAGCAGGTATTGGCAGATGCACTGACCTTGTAGAACGAACCAGTTTTGACTTAGTAAATTATGTCAAAAATGCATGAAATTTGGTATGCTGCTATATTTTTCAGTTCTGGACATTTTTATCAGAAATGGACTAAGGCTAAATCTTAACCTAAGGACCTCAAAAATGAAAAGTATTGAAATATGTGCAAATCTGGACAGTTTTGTGCAATCCCACTGTTTTGTCTATAACTATTGGACCCGAACTCTAAATGATGCGAGGTTTGTTTCTAAATTTAGTTCACTTCTTTAGATTTAATTTGACATCTTATTCATTGGAATTTGAGATTGTTTGCTTATCTTAATGATTGTAAGAAAACAGCCTATTGCAGTAACGGTTTCACATAGTTATATGCTTTGAAAATTTGCTGTAACTTCTCTTGTGGTATTAAATGCTTGGGATTGTGGCATTGGGATGTTGTGTGGACTGTTTTTAATACTTGGGGATGTTTGAATTAATTGATGCATGGCTTGAGATTGATTTTGAGTTGACTTGAGGCTTAATCGCACGGGTAAGCACGAAATGGAAACTCTAGTGACTAGGTAAACTTGCTAAGTGTTGATCCTTTGGATATTGTGTGTAATTATATGTTTAGTAGGCTGCCCGTAGTTTCCCTTATAGCCCTAAATGTGATTTTGATCATTGCATGTTGACAAATAGGCCTTTCTTGCATCCGAACCCACGTAGATGTTGTTGTATGTTGAATAATCTTATCACTTGATTACGTGGACTTCGAAATGGGTTATATGGCTTGATTTACATGTGTTACATGACTGCCTGTTTAATGTTCATATAACTTCATATGCCTTTCAAGTGAAATTACTTGTCTTATCGTGCCTCGCTTGTTTACTTGTCAATGTGCAATCTTATGACTGTCCGGAGGCAACCTACTTTGTTGTCCTCATAATGTGATATATTAAATGTCATAAATATGCATTGCATATAAGGTTGCAACCTTTCATTCTAGCGCGGTAGCGTTCACGTACACCGGGCGGCATCGGGCTTGCTGGTGCAACTGTGACTACCATTGTCCAATTTCCTATCTCGCTTGAGGGCTAGACTTCTTCGGAGAGTTAGGTCGTAGGATTTCGGGGTACATCCGGAGTACACCCACTTTGCGTGATAAGGGGATGATTTGAAGTCGGCTGCAACAATTGACACTGGAAATGAATTGAGAGCAAAAACTCACCGTATCCTTTTTACTATGTGTATAAGTACTCTCGCTTGGTTCCTAGAGGACCTCCAGGAGGAAAGACGGGTATTGTGTTCATTTACTTTTGTATTATTGTTATGTACTTAATTGTGTTATATTCATGCTTGCAAAAGGATTTTCATAAGTTGAACCGGAAAATGAGTTTCAAAACCTATTTCTCGTTCCCCCTCGTTGAGTTCATAAGGACTCACCCTCTTTTATTATCTCAGGTGAAGAAGATCAAGAACAGGTACCCGAGGACGACGTGCCTAACGATGATTCCTTGGAGTGATTGCCTGTCCTATGTGCTTTGCGTGATTATGGCTATTTGTGAACACTATGCTGCTTGAAGACTATTTCTTTTATGTTGCTTGTTGTTTGTAATGTAAAAGACCCCCGTTGTAATTTGGGGTCTAATTTTGGTTTGTGCTGATAATAACTAGACAGATACTATTGTGGTCGTTTTGCTATTATTATTGGCTAGTATCTATCATAGGTTTATGACGTATCAGGTAAGGACTAAGTAAACGAACCTATCCAATCTTAAGTAGGTACTCACTATTAAACTAAGATCAACAGGTACTTTTGTAACGAGGATTAACAAACAGACGAGATATAGTATCATACTAGGTTATTAATCAAACGAGACTCCGAGATAACCAATAGGTATTTCAATTGATGGTAAATAGTAATCTTAGTTGGAAATGAAATTGAGATTGAAAAATTTGAGGCGTTTAGAGAATCAGGTCAAACTAAGGAGCCCAATTACAGCCGTTATGCTGCCGGTTTTTCAGAGAATTTTAGGAGTTTAGGCCAAAACGTTAAGTGTTAAATCTTCATAAACGGTTAAGTATGTGATATGACTTGAATGTTAGATCACACCCTAGTCTAACCTTTATAGGCCGGGTTGGGGCGTGACAGGCCCTTTAATGTCCCGCGAGTAAGGTTGTCGTCCTTTTAACAGCTCACGACATACGATCCGGGACGGAAAAACAGAGCAAAAGAAGAAAAGTGGCCTGAAACTGATGAAAATGTTCGATTTTGGGCCCCAAAAACGGCATAGCAAGCAAGCTTGCTGCCCCCGTCGTAGAGCTCTTGGAGTGCTTTACAACAATATGATGTGCACCGCGTAACTCCTTACGGATCAAAAGTTATGGGCACCGGAGCGACGGAGACTTGGTCACAAGCCCTACGCCCTCGGTTTGTGGGCCCAACTTCCACGTGAAGCGAAGTTGTCTTGCCCAAGGTGCCGTGGGATTTGATAATAGAAATGTGGTGGATAAAGTATCTTGGCAACCCTAACCGGAGCAAAAAAAATTGAAAATGGGGGTGCAACACGAGGACTTCGCAGGGGGCCACCCATTCTAGTACTACTCTCACCTAAGCACGCTTAACTTCGGAGTTTTGATGGGATCCGGTGCATTAGTGCTGGTAGGATGGCACCAATCATGTTGAGGGCACAATTCCTTTATGTGTTAACGGTTCACAGTCCCAGCCTAGAGAGATGGCCCATTCAAAAAGCCCAATAGGCTTAACGATAACCCATCTGCTTCAACAACGCAGCATCCTCGCAAGACATGATATCGACGCGTTGTAGGGCCCTCTAATATCCCGCGAGTAAGGTTGTCGTCCTTTTAACAGCTCACGACGTACGATCCGGGACGGAAAAACAGAGCAAAAGAAGAAAAGTGGCCTGAAACTGATCAAAACGTTCAATTTTGGGCTCCAAAAAGGGCATAGCAAGCAAACTTGCTGCCCCAATCGTAGAGCTCTCAGAGTTCTTTGCAACAGTATACTGTACGCCGCGTAACTCCTTACGGATCAAAAGTTATGGGCACTGGAGCGACGGAGACTTGGTCACAAGCCCTACGCCCTCGGTTTGTGGGCCCAGCCTTCACGTTAAGCGAAGTTGTCTTTCCCAAGGTACCGTGGGATTCGATAATAGAAATGTGGTGGATAAAGTATCTTGGTAACCCTAACCGGAGCAAAAAAAATTGAAAATGGGGTGCAACACGAGGACTTCCCAAGGGGTCACCTATCCTAGTACTACTCTCGCCCAAGCATGCTTAACTTCGGAGTTCTGATAGGATCCGATGCATTAATGCTAGTATGATTTCACCCGTCATGTTGAGGGCACAATTCCTTTATGTGTTAAAGGTTCACAGTCCCAGCCTAGAGAGATGGCCCATTCAAAAGGCCCAATGGGCATAACAAAAACCCATCTGGTTCAACAACGCAGCATCCTCACAAGGCGTGATATCGACACATTGTAGGGCCCTCTAATGTCCCGCGAGTATGGTTGTCGTCCTTTTAACAACTCACGACGTACAATCCGGGATGAAAAAACATAGCAAAAGAAGAAAAGTGGCCCGAAACTGATGAAAATGTTCGATTTTGGGCTCCAAAAATGTCACAGTAAGCAATCTGGCTGCCCCCGTCGTAGAGCTCTCGGAGAGCTTTGCAACGGTATGTTGTGCGCTGCGTAACTCCTTACGGATCAAAAGTTATAGGCACCGGAGCGACGGAGACCTGGTCACAAGCCCTACGCCCTCGGTTTGCGGTCCCAGCCTCCATGTGAAGTGATGTTGTCTTGCCCAAGGTGCCATGGGATTCGGTAATAGAAATTTGGTGGATAATGTATCTTGGCAACCCTAACCAGGGCAAAAAAATTGAAAAGAGGGGTGTAACACAAGGACTTCCTAGGGGGTCACCCATCCTAGTACTACTCTCGCCCAAGCACGCTTAACTTCGAAATTCTAATGGGATCCGTTGCATTAGTGCTGGTATGATCGCACCCGTCATGTTGAGGGCACAATTCCGTTATATGTTAATAGTTCACAGTCCTAGCCTAGAAAGATGGCCCATTCAAAAGGCCCAATGGGCTTAACGACAACCCATTCGCTTCAACAACGCAGCATCCTCACAAGACGTGATATCGACGCATTTTAGGGCCCTCTAATGTCCCGCGAGTAGGGTTGTCGTCCTTTTAACAGCTCACGGCGTATGATCCGGGACAGAAAAACTGAGTAAAAGAAGAAAAGTGGCCCAAAACTGATGAAAACGTTCAATTTTGGGCTCCAATAACGGGCACCACATGCAAGTTGGCTACCCCCGTCGTAGAGCACTCGGAGAGCTTTGCAACGGCATGCTGTGCACCGCGTAACTTCTTACGAATCAAAAGTTATGGGCACGGAGCGACGGAGACCTGGTCACAAGCTCTACGCACTCGGTTTGCGGGCCCAACCTCTATGTGAAGCGAAGTTTTCTTGCCTAATGTTCCGTGGGATTCGATAATAGAAATTTGGTGGATAAAGTATCTTGCCAACCATAACCAGGGCAAAAAAAATTGAAAAGGGGGTGCAACACGAGGACTTTCCAAGGGGTCACCCATCCTAGTACTACTCTAGCCCAAGCACGCTTAACTTCGGAGTTCTGATGGGATCTGGTGCATTAGTGCTGGTATGATCGCACCCGTCATGTTGAGGGCACAATTCCTTTATTTGTTAACGGTTCACAGTCCCAGCCTAGAGAGATGGCCCATTCAAAAGGCCTAATGGGCTTAACGACAACCTATCATCTTCAACAACGCAGCATCCTTGCAAGATATGATGTCGACGCGTTGTAGGGCCCTATAATGTCCCGCGAGTAAGGTTGTCGTCCTTTTACCAGCTCACGACGTACGATCCGGGATGGAAAAATAGAGGAAAAGAAGAAAAATGGCCCGAAACTGATGAAAATATTCGATTTTGGGCTCCAAAAATGGGCACCGCGAGCAAGCTGGCTACCCCCATCATAGAGCTCTCAGAGAGCTTTGCAACGGTATGCTGTGCACCGCGTCACTTTTTAAGAATCAAAAGTAATGGGCACCGGAGCGACGAAGACCTGTTCACAAGCCCGACGAACTCTGTTTGCGGGCCCAGCCTCTACGTGAAGCGAAGTTGTCTTGCCCAATGTTCTGTGGGATTCGGTAATATCTTGGCAAGCTTAACCAGGGCAAAAAAAATTGAAAAAGGGGTGCAACACGAGGACTTTCCAGGGGGTCACCCATCCTAGTACTACTCTCGCCCAAGCACGCTTAACTTCGGAGTTCTGATGGGATCCGGTACATTAGTGCTGGTATGATCGCACCCGTCATGTTGTGGGTACAATTCCTTTATTTGTTAACGGTTCACAGTCTCAGCCTAGAGAGATGGCCTATTCAAAAGGCCCAATGGGCTTAACGACAACCCATCCGCTTCAACAACGCAGCATCCTCGCAAGACGTAATATCGACGCGTTGTAAGGCCCTCTAATGTCCTGCGAGTAAGGTTGTTGTCCTTTTAACAGCTCACAACATATGATCCGGGACGAAAAGAATAGAGCAAAAGAAGAAAAGTGGGCAAACCTGATGAATACGTTTGATTTTGGGCTCTAAAATCGGGCACAGCGAGGAGCTCTCGGAGAGCTTTGCAACGGTATGTTGTGCGCCGCGTAACTCCTTACAGATCAAAAGTTATGGGCACTGGAGCGACGGAGACCTGGTCATAAGTCCTACGCCCTAGGTTTGCGGGCCCAGCCTCCACGTGAAGCGAAATTGTCTTGCCCAATGTTCCGTGGGAATCGGTAATAGAAATTTGGTGGATAAAGTATCTTGGCAACCCTAACTAGGGCAAAAAAATTGAAAATGGGGTGCAACATGAGGACTTCCCACGGGGTCACCCATCCTGGTACTACTCTCCCCCAAGCACGCTTAACTTTGAAGTTTTGATGGGATCCGGTGCATTAGTGCTCGTATGATTGCACCCGTCATGTTGAGGGCATAATTCATTTATTCGTTAACGGTTCACAGTCCCAGCCTAGAGAGATGGCCCATTCAAAAGGCCCAATCGGCTTAACGACAACCCATCTGCTTTAACAACGCAGCATCCTCGCAAGACGTGATATCGATGCGTTGTAGGGCCCTCTAATGTCCCGTGAGTAAGGTTGTCGTCCTTTTAACAGCTCACGACGTACGATCCGGGTCGAAAAAACGGAGCAAAAAAAGAAAAGTGGCCTGAAACTGATGAAAACGTTCAATTTTGGGCTCCAAAAATGGGCACAAAGAGCAAGCTTGGTACCCCCGTCGTAGAGCTCTCAGAGAGCTTTGCAACGGTATGTTGTGCACCACGTAACTCATTAATCAAAAGTTATGGGCACCGGAGCGACGGAGACCTGGTCACAAGCCCTACGCCCTCGGTTTGCGGGCCCAGCCTCCACCGGTAGCGAAGTTGTCTTGCCCAAGGTGCCGTGCGATTCGATAATAGAAATGTGGTGGATAAAGTATCTTGGCAACCCTAACTGGAGCAAAAAATATTGAAAAGGGGGGTGCAACACGAGTAGTACTATAAGGTTACCTATCTTAGTACTACTCTCGCCCAAGCACGCTTAACTTCGGAGTCCTGATAGGATCCGGTGCATTTGTGCTGGTATGATCACACTCGTCATGTTGAGGGCGTAATTCTTTTATGTGTTAACCGTTCACAGTCCCAGCCTAGGAAGATGGCCTATTCAAAAGGCCCAATGGGCTTAACGATAACCCATCAGCTTCAACAACGAAGCATCCTCGCAAGACGTGATATCGACGCGTTGTAGGGCCCCCTAATGTCCAGCGAGTAAGGTTGTCGTTCTTTTAACAGCTCACGACGTACGATCCAGGACGGAGAAACAGAGCAAAAGAAGAAAAGTGGCTAGAAACTGATGAAAACGTTCGATTTTTGGCTTCAAAAATGGGCATAGCGAGCAAGCTGGCTGCCCCCTTTGTAGAGCTCTCAGAGAGCTTTGCAACGGTATGCTGTGTGCCGTGTAACTCATTACGGATCAAAAGTTATGGGCACCGAAGCAATAGAGACCTGGTCACAAGCCCTACGCCCTCGATTTGCGGGCCCAGCCTCCACGTGAAGCGAAGTTGTCTTGCCCAAGGTACCGTGGGATTCGATAATAGAAATGTGGTAGATAAAGTATCTTGGAAACACTATCCGGAGCAAAAAAAATTGAAAAAGGGGGTGCAACATGAGGACTTCCCAGGGGGTCACCCATCCTAGTACTACTTTCTCCCAAACATGCTTAACTTCGGCGTTCTGATGGGATCCGGTGCATCAGTGCTGGTATAATCGCACCCGTCATGTTGAGGGCACAATTCCTTTATGTGTTAACGGTTCACAGTCCCAGCATAGAGAGATGGCATATTCAAAAGGCCGAATGGGCTTAACGACAACCTATCAGCTTCAACAACGCAGCATCATTGAAAGTCATGATTTCGACGCATTATAGGGCCCTCTAGTGTCCCGCGAATAAGGTTGTCGTCCTTTTAACAACTCATGACGTACGATCCGGGATGAAAAAATAGAGCAAAAGAAGAAAAGTGGCCCGAAACTGATGAAAACGTTCGATTTTGGACTCCAAAAAGGGTACCGCAAGCAAGCTGGCTGCCCCCGTCATAGAGCTCTCAGAGAGCTTTGCAACGGTATGCTGTGCCCCACGTAACTCCTTACGGATCAAAAGTTATGGGCACCAGAGCGACGGAGACCTGGTCACAAGCCCTACGCCCTCAGTTTGCGGGTCCAGCCTCCACATAAAGCGAAGTTGTCTTGCGCAATGTGCCGTGGGATTTGATAATAGAAATGCGGTGGATAAAGTATCTTGGCAACCCTAACCGGAGCAAAAAAAATTAAAAAGGGGGGTGCAACACGAGGATTTCCAGGGGGTCAGCCATCCTGGTACTACTCTCGCCCAAGCACGCTTAACTTTGGAGTTTTGATGGGATCCTGTGCTTTAGTGCTGGTATGATCGCACCTGTCATGTTTAGGGCACAATTCATTTATGTGTTAACGGTTCACAGCCCCAGCCTAGATAGATGGCCCATTCGAAAGGCCTAATGGGCTTAACGACAACCCATCCGCTTCAACAACGCAACATCCTCGCAAGACGTGATATCGATGCGTTGTAGGGCCCTCTAATGTTCTGCGAGTAAGGTTGTCGTCCTTTTAACAACTCACGACGTACGATCCAGGATGAAAAAATAGAGCAAAAGAAGAAAAGTGGCCTGACACTGATGAAAAAGTTCGATTTGCAATGGTCGCTGCCCCCGTCGTAGAGCTCTCAGAGAGCTTTGCAATGGTACGTTGTGCGCTGCGTAACTCCTTACAAATCAAAAGTTATGGGCACCAGAGCGACGGA
Organism: Ehretia macrophylla; assembly: GCA_037974665.1. Lineage (NCBI taxonomy): Eukaryota > Viridiplantae > Streptophyta > Magnoliopsida > Boraginales > Ehretiaceae > Ehretia > Ehretia macrophylla. The sequence goes on along the minus strand of CM075777.1, from coordinate 53,055,274 downwards.
GACCTGGTCACAAGCCCTACCCCCTCGGTTTGCAGGCCCAGCCTCTACGTGAAGCGAAGTTTTCTTGTCCAATGTTCTGTGGGATTCCGTAATAGAAATTTGGTGGATAAAGTATCTTGGCAACCCTAACCAGGGCAAAAAAAAAGTTGAAAAATGGGTGCAACACGAGGACTTCCTAGGGGGTCACCCATACTAGTACAACTCTCGCCCAAGCATGCTTAACTTCGGAGCTGTGATGGGATCCGGTGCATTAGTGCTGGTATGATCGCACCCATCATGTTGAGGGCAAAATTCCTTTATTTATTAACGGTTCACAGTACCAGCCTAGAGAAATGGCCAATTCGAAAGGCCCAATAGGCTTAACGATAACCCATCCACTTCAGCAACGCATCATCCTAGGAAGACATGATATCGACGCGTTGTAAGGCCCTCTAATTTCCTGCGAGTAAGGTTGTTGTCCTTTTAACAGCTCACGACGTACGATCCGAGACGGAAAAACAGAGCAAATGAAGAAAAGTGGCCTAAAACTGATGAAAATGTTCGATTTTGGGCTGCAAAAAGGGTACAGCGAGCAAGTCGGCTACCCCCGTCGTAGTGCTCTCAGAGAGCTTTGCAACGGTATGCTATGCGCCGCGTAACTCCTTACGGATCAAAAGTTATGGGCACTGGAGCGACGGAGACCTAGTCACAAGACCTACGCCCTCGGTTTGCGGTCCCAACCTCTACGTGAAGCGAAGTTGTCTTACCCAATGTTTTGTAGGATTTGGTAATAGAAATTTGGTGGATAAAGTATCTTGGCAACCCTAACTAGGGCAAAAAAAATTGAAAAGGCGGTGCAACACGAGTACATCTCAAGGGGTCACCCATCCTAGTACTACTCTCGCCCAAGCACGCTTAACTACTGAGTTCTAATGGGATTCGGTGCATTAGTGCTGGTATGATCGCACCCGTAATGTTGAGGGAACAATTCTTTTATGTATTAACGGTTTACAGTCTCAGCCTAAAGAGATAGCCCATTCAAAAGACACAATGGGCTTAACAACAACCCATCAGCTTCAACAACGCAGCATCCTCGCAAGACGTGATATCGACGCATTGTAGGGCACTCTAATGTCCCACGAGTAAGGTTGTCGTCCTTTTAACGGCTCACGACGTACGATCTGGGACCGAAAAACAGAGGAAAAATAGAAAAGTGGCCTGAAACTGATGAAAGCGTTCGATTTTGGGCTCGAAAAAAGGGCACAACAAGTAGGCTGGCTTCCCTCGTCGTAGAGCTCTCGTAGAGCTTTGCAACGGTATGCTGTGCGCCGCGTAACTCCTTACAGATCAAAAGTTATGGGCACCGGAGCGACGGAGACCTGGTCACAAGTTCTACGCCCTCGGTTTGCGGGCCCAGGCTCTACGTGAAGCGAAGTTGTCTTGCCAATTGTTCTGTGGAATTCGGTAATAGAAATTTGGTGGATAAAGTATCTTGGCAATCCTAACCAGGGCAAAGAAAATTGAAAAGGGGGTGCAACACGAGGACTTCCCAGGGGGTCACCCATCCTAGTACTACTCTCACACAAGCACGCTTAACTTCGGACTTCTGATGGGATCTGGTGCATTAGTGCTGGTATGATCACACCTGTCATGTTGAGTGCACAATTCCTTTATTTGTTAACGATTTACAGTCCCAGCCTAGAGAAATGGCCAATTCAAAAGGCCCAATGGGCTTAACGATAACCCATCCGCTTCAACAATGCAGCATCCTAGCAAGACGTGATATCGACGCATTGTAAGGCCTTCTAATGTCCCGCGAGTAAGGTTGTTGTCCTTTTAACAGCTCACGACGTACGATCTGGGATGGAAAACCAGAGCAAAAGAAGAAAAGTGGCCTGAAACTGATGAAAACGTTTGATTTTGAGCTCCAAAAAGGGCACAACAGGCAAACTGGCTGCCCCCATCTTAGAGCTCTCAGAGAGCTTTACAACGGTATGCTGTGCGCCGTGTAACTCCTTACGGATCAAAAGTTATGGGCACCGGAACGACGGAGACCTTCTCACAAGCTCTACGCCCTTGGTTTGCTGGCCCAGCCTCTACGTGAAGCGAAGTTGTCTTGCCCAATGTTCCGTGGGATTCGGTAATAGAAATTTGATGGATAAAGTATCTTGGCAACCCTAACCAGGGAAAGAAAAATTGAGAAGGCGGTGCAACACGAGGACTTCCCAGGGGGCCACCCATCCTAGTATTACTCTCACCCAAGCACGCTTAACTTCTTAATTCTGATGGGATATGGTGCATTGGTGCTGGTATGATCGCACCTGTAATGTTGAGGGCACAATTCCTTTTTGTGTTAACGGTTCACAGTCCCAGCCTAGAGAGATGGCCCATTCAAAAGACACAATGGGCTTAACGACAACCCATCCGCTTCAACAATGCAGCATCCTCGCAAGACGTGATATCAACGCGTTGTAGGGCCCTCTAATGTCCCGCGAGTAAGGTTGTCATCCTTTTAACAGCTCACGACGTATGATCCAGGACAGAAAAACAGAGCAAAAGAAGAAAAGTCGCTTGAAACTGATGAAAACGTTCGATTTTGGGCACAAAAAAGGGCACAGCAAGCAGGCTGGCTTCCCTCGTCGTAGAGCTCTCGTAGAGCTTTGCAACAGTATGTTGTGCGCCGCGTAACTCCTTACGGATCAAAAGTTATGGGCACCGCAGCGACGGAGACCTGGTCACAAGCTCTGCGCCCTCGGTTTGCGGGCCCAACCTGGTCACATAAAGCAAAGTTGTCTTGCCCAAGGTGCCGTGGGATTTGGTGATAGAAATTTGGTGGATAAAGTATCTTGGCAACCCTAACCAGGGCAAAAATAATTGAAAAAGGGGGTGCAACACGAGGACTTCCCAGGGGGTCACCCATCCTAGTACTACTCTCGCCCAAGCACGCTTAACTTCGGAGTTCTGATGGGATCCGGTGCATTAGTGCTAGTATGATCGCACCTGTAATGTTGAGTGCACAATTCCTTTTTGTGTTAATGGCTCACAGTCCTAACCTAGAGAGATGGCCCATTCAAAAGGCCCAATGGGCTTAACGATAACCCATCCGCTTCAACAACGCAGCATCCTCATAAAAAGTGATATTGACGCATTGTAAGGCCCTCTAATGTCCCGAGAGTAAGGTTGTTGTCCTTTTAACAGCTCACGACGTACGATCCAGGACGGAAAAACAGAGCTAAAATAGAAAAGTGGCCCAAAACTGATGAAAACGTTCGATTTTGGGCTCCAAAAAAGGGCACAACGAGCAGGCTTGCTACCCTCGTTGTAGAGCTCTCGGAGAGCTTTGTAACGGTATGCTGTGCGCCGCGTAACTCCTTACGGATCAAAAGTTATAGGCACCTGATCGAAGGAGACCTGGTCACAAGCTCTACGCCCTCAGTTTGCGGGCCCAGCCTCTACGTGAAACGATGTTGTGTTGCCCAAGGTGTCGTGGGATTTGGTAATAGAAATTTGGTGGATAAAGTATCTTGGCCACCCAAACCAGGGCAAAAAAAATTGAAAAGGAGGGTGCAACACGAGGACTTCCTAGGGGGTCACCCATCCTAGTACTACTATCGCCCAAGCACGCTTAACTTCGGAGTTCTGATGGGATCCGGTGCATTAGTGCTGGTATGATCGCACCTGTCATGTTGAGGGCACAATTTCTTCATGTGTTAACGGTTCACAGTCCCAGCCTAGAGAGATGGCCCATTCAAAAGGCCCAATGGGCTTAACGAAAACCCATCCACTTCAACAACGCAGCATCCTCGCAAGACGTGATATCGACGCTTTGTAAGGCCCTCTAATGTCCCGCGAGTATGGTTGTCATACTTTTAACAACTCACGACGTACGATCAGGGATGAAAAAACATAGCAAAAGAAGAAAAGTGGCCTGAAACTGATGAAAACCTTCAATTTTGGGCTCCAAAATCGGGCACAGCGAGTAGGCTCGCTGCCCCCGTCGTAGAGCTCTCGGAGAGCTTTGCAACGATATGTTGTGCCCCGCGTAACTCCTTACGAATCAAAAGTTATGGGCACCGGTGTCATGCCCTAACCCGGCCTATAAAGGTTAGACTATGGTGTGATCTAAACATTCACGTCACGTCTCGTACTTAACCGTTCATGAAGATTTAACACTTAATGTTTTGGCCTAAACTCCAAAATTTTCTGGAAAACCGGCAGCATAACGGCTGTAATTGGGCTCTTTGTTTTGACCTAATTCTCTAAACGCCTCAAAATTTATCATCTCAAATTCATTTCCAACTAAGATTACTATTTATCATCAATTGAAATGCCTACTGGTTGTCTTGATGTCTCGTTTGATTAATAACCTAACATGATAACTATGTCCCGTTTATTTGTCAATTTCCTATCATGCAAGTACCTATTATCTTTTAGTTTGCAAATGAGCACCTAAGTGAAATTAGATAGAATTAACTTAGTTGATTGTTCATCTAGTAGTTTGAATGCCTACGATAACTACTAATTAAGAAAACGAAAGCAAACAACCAAATAAAAGTTCGTCCGGTTATAGATAGTACAATCCCAGAATTAGACCCAAATTACAACGGGGTCATTTACATCAATAAAATGAGTAGTTTGCAATCAAACACAACATCCATATAGCAATCACTTTTAGGCAAAGCACAAAAGCACGTAGGGACAGGCAATCACTCCAAGGAATCATTGTTAGGCACATCGTCCTCGGGTACCTGTTCTTGATCTTCTTCACCTGAGATGATAAAAGAGGGTGAGTCCTTATGAACTCAGCGAGGGGGAATGAGAAATAGGTTTTGAAACTCATTTTCCAGTTCAACTTATGAAATCCTTTTGCAAGCATGAATATAACAATAACATAAGTACAGGAACAAAAATACCGGTCTTTCCTCTCCGAGGTTCTCTAGGAACTAAGCGAGAGTACTTATACAGATAGTAAAAAGGATACAGTGAGCTTTTGCTCTCAGATCATTTCCAGGATCAGTTATTGCTGCCAACTTCAAATCATCCCCAAACACGCCAGGTGGGTATACTCCGGATGTACCCCGAAATCCTACGACCTAACTCTCTGAGGAAGTCTAGCCCCCAAGCGAGAGAGGGAATGGGACCATGGTAGTCACGGGTGCACCGGCAAGCCCGATGCCGCCCGGTGTGCATGATCGCTACCATGCCGACAGGAAAGGTTGCAACCTTGTATGCAGTGCACATTTATGACATTAACATATCACGTTAGGAGGACAACAAAGTAGGTTGCCTCCGGACAGTCATAAGATTGCACATTGACAAGTAAACAGGCATGGCACGATAAGACAAGTAATTTCACTTGAAAGGCATATAGAGTCATATGAACATTAAACGGGCAGCCATGTAACACATGTAAATCATGCCATATAACTCATTCCGAAGTCCACGTGATCAAATAATAAGATTATATAACATGCAACAACGTCTACGTGGGCTCGGATGCTAGCAAAGCTTATTTGTTAACATGCAATGATCAAAATCATATTTAGGACTATAAAGGCATTTACGGGCAGCCTACTAAGCATATAATTCCACACAATATCCAAATGATCAACACTTAGCAAGCCTACCTAGTCATTAGGGTTTCCGTTTCATGCTTAACCGTGTGATTAAACCCTAAGTCAACTCAAAATCATTCTCAAGTCATGCATCATTTAATTCAACATCCTCAAGTACTCAAAACAGTCCACACAATATCCCAACACCACAATTCCAAGCAATTAGTACCACAAGAGAGGTTACAACAATTTTCCAAGCATATAACTAAGTGAAACCCTCACTGCAATAGGCTGTATTCTCACAAACATTAAGACAAGCAAGCAATCTCCAATTCCAGTGAATAAGATGTCAAATTAAATCTTAATAAGTGAACTAAGATCAGGAACAAATCTTGCATCAATTGGAGTTCGGGATCATTATATATAGCCGAAACAGTGGGATAGCACAAAACTGTCCAGATTTGCACGCTTTTCAGTAATTGACATTTTTGAGGTCCTTAGAGTCAGATTCAGCCTTAGTCCATTTCTGACAATAATGTCCAGAACTGAAAAATATAGCAGCACACCAATTTTCATGCATTTTGGATATCATTAACTAAGTCAAATATGGTTCGTTCAACAAGGTCAGTGCATATGCCAAAACCTGCTTCATTTTTTTTTCCAGATTTCCAGATTTGGACACATTTTAAAGATTTGCTATTTTGAGGACCTTAGAGTCAAAATTAGCTTCGGCCTATTTCGGCAAAAAATGTTCAAAACTAGAAAAACTAGTCACCTACCAATTTTCATGCATTTTAAACATCATTTTCCTAGCTAAACTTACCTCGAAACAATCTGGTCAGAGAGCTGTCAACAATCCGACTTCACCTATCACCACTTTCAAGCCAAAATCTTGCCATGCATGGTTGTTTAAGCTTATGAACAACCATATAACTCAAGTACAGAAGCAAAGACATACATTTATGAGCATGCATGTGAATTTTTGAAGGATTTTCAAAAGGTTTTAGCCCTCACCTTAGCAATCAACCAAGAAGATGCACAAAAACTTGTTGAAGCACAAATTTCTTCTTCTTCCTTGCTTAGCCAAGACACCACCCGATTTCTCTCTATTTTTCCTAGCTTAGTGGCCAAGTTCTTAGTACATGCATGTGGTTAGAACAAGAAGAAAAGAAATGGAACCTAGTAAACTCACCAAGGCTGAAAATGGTGACTCAAAAAGCTTGCATGTGTGATTCTTGCATCCTAGCTTGCTTGGGTGAGTTTCTTTGCTTGTTGTTTGTCTTGATGCACCATAGGATGATGAAGATGAGCTAAGGGATGAAGAAACTCAGCCCAAAACCGAGATGGAGAGAGAAGAATGAGAGGGAGAGAGAGAAATGTGAGGAGAATGAGAGAAATGAAAGAAAAATGAGGCTTTTTGCAAAAGTTGATGCATGGGTTCAGCCTTGAGCTTAGAAATTCTGATTTTTATGTCTTCAAGAGGCATTTTGAAATTCCTAGCATGGGCAAGGAGCACTTGGTCGAAAATGGTGTGCATTGGGTAGGGTTTTGGGGCTATTTTTTTATGCATTTGTGTCATAATATGTCATAGATTGTCTAGGACTAATTTTTTATGCATTTGTGTCATTAGAATTATCATAGGAATGTTGGGAAATTAGGGAATCTAAGTAGAATAAAATATAGGAATGTTTGTTGATGAGTTGAATTATGAATAGAATAATAGATAGTGGAAATGTAGGAATAGTTTAGTATTATTTTATTGTTAGTGGAGTTTGTAGAGAATTTGAATTAGGAATATAATATTGGTTAGTGGATTGTGTAGGATTATTTTAGTGTCTAGTGCTTTTTGTAGGATTCTTTCTTGATTAACGTGGTGGCACGGATTCCTAGATCTAGGGCACGAATTACGAGGTAGACATGAACTACGAGGTAAGACACGAACTTCAAGACTAATGCACGTACTTCAAGATAAATGCACAAATTCTAATGCAATACACGTAAATTGAGGTACGACTCTTAAACCTAGGTTAGGATAAATAATTCAAGGTCAGGGCACACAAAACGAGGCATGCACGAAAACCAAGACAGGGCACGTAATCCAAGGCCAGTCATATCATTCTTGGTCTATGGCACGCAAATCAAGGTAACACACGTTATTCAGGGTCGGGCCTCATAACCGGAGCGACGCAGACCTGGTCACAAGCCCTACGCCCTCGATTTGCCGGCCCAGCCTCCACGTGAGGCGAAGTTCTCTTGCCCAAAGTGCCGTGGGATTCGATAATATTAATGTGGTGGATAAAGTATCTTGGCAACCCTAACCGGAGCAAAAAAAATTGAAAAGGAGGGTGCAACACGAGGACTTCCCAGGGGGTCACCCATCCTAGTACTACTCTCACCCAAGCACGCTTCAATTCGGAGTTCTAATGGGATCCGATGCATTAGTACTGGTATGATCGCACCCGTCATGTTGAGGGCACAATTCCTTAATGTGTTAACGGTTCACAGTCCTAGCCTAGAGAGATGGCCCATTCAAAAGGCCTAATGGGCTTAATGAAAATCCATCCGCTTCAACAACATAGCATCCTCGCAAATGTGATATCGACGCATTGTAGGGCCCTCTAATGTCCCGCGAGTAAGGTTGTCGTCCTTTTAACAGCTCACGACGTATGATCCGGGACGAAAAAACATAGCAAAAGAAGAAAAGTGGCCCGAAACTGATGAAAACGTTCGATTTTGGGCTCCAAAATTCCGCACCATGAGCAAGCTCGCTGCCCCCGTCGTAGAGCTCTCGGAGAGCTTTGCAACGATATGTTGTGCGCCGCATAACTCCTTATGGATCAAAAGTTATGGGCACCGAAGCGATGGAGACTTGGTCACAAGCCCTATGCCCTTGGTTTGCGGGCCCAGCCTCAACGTGAAGCGATGTTCTCTTGCCCAAGGTGCTGTGGGATTCGATAATAGAAATGTGGTGGATAAAGTATCTTGGCAACCCTAACCGGAGCAAAAAACATTGAAAAGGGCGGTGCAACACGAGGACTTCCTAGGGGTTCACCCATCCTAGTACTACTCTCGCCTAAGCAAGCTTAACTTCGGAGTTCTGATGGGATCCGGTGCATTAGTGTTGGTATGATCGCACCCGTCATGTTGAGGGAACAATTCCTTTATGTGTTAACGGTTCACAGTCCCAGCCGAGAGATATGGCCCATTCAAAAGGCACAATGGGCTTAACGACAACCCATCTGCTTCAACAACGCAGCATCCTCGCAAGACGTGATTTTGACGCGTTGTGGGGCCCTCTAATGTCCCGCGAGTAAGGTCATCGTCCTTTTAACAGCTCATAACGTACGATCCGGGACAGAAAAACAGAGCAAAAGAAGAAAAGTGGCCTGAAACTGATGAAAACGTTCGATATTGGGCTCCAAAAATGGCACAGCTGGCAAGTTTCTGCCCCCGTCGTAGAGCTCTCAGAGTGCTTTGCAATGGTATGCTGTGCGCTGCATAACTCCTTACGGGTCAAAAGTTATGGGCACCGGAGCGACGGAGACCTGGTCACAAGCCCTATGCCTTTGGTTTGCGGGCCCAGCCTCAACGTGAAGCGAAGTTGTCTTGCCCGACGTTCCGTGGGATTCGGTAATAGAAATTTGGTGGATAAAGTATCTTGGCAACCCTAACCAGGGCAAAAAAAATTGAAAATGGGTGCAACACGAGGACTTCCCAGGGGGTTACCTATCCTAGTACTACTCTCGCCCAAGCACGCTTAACTTCGGAGTTCTGATGGGATCCAGTGCATTAATGCTGGTATGATCGTACCCGTCATGTTGAGGGCACAATTCCTTTATTTGTTAACCGTTCACAGTCCCAGTCGAGAGAGATGGCCCATTCAAAAGGCCCAATAGGCTTAACGACAGCCCATCCGCTTCAACAACGTAACATTCTCGCAAGACGTAATATCGACACGTTGTAGGGCCCTCTAATGTCCCGCGAGTAAGGTTGTCGTCCTTTTAACAGCTCACGATGTACGATCCAGGATGAAAAAACAAAGCAAAAGAAGAAAAATGGCCTGAAACTGATGAAAATGTTCGATTTTGGGCTCCAAAAACTGGCACAGCTAGTTAGCTCATTGCCCTCGTAGTAGAGCTCTCAAAGAGCTTTGCAACGGTATGCTGTGCGCCGCGTAACTCCTTACAGATCAAACGTTATGGGCATCGGAGCGAGAGAGACTTGGTCACAAGCCCTACGCCCTCGGTTTGCAGGCCCAGCCTCTACGTGAAGCGAATTTGTCTTGCCCAATGTTCCGTGGGATTCGGTAATAGAAATTTGCTGGATAAAGTATCTTGGGGACCCTAACCTGGGCAAAAAAAATTAAAAATGGGGTGCAACACGAGGACTTCACAAGTGGTCACCCATCCTAGTACTACTCTTGCCCAAGCACGCTTAACTTCGGAGTTCTGATAGGATCCGGTGCGTTAGTGCTGGCATGATCGCACGCGTAATGTTTGAGGGCACAATTCCTTTATTTGTTAACGGTTCACAGTCCCAGCCTAGATAGATGGCTCATTCAAAAGGCCCAATGGGCTTAACGACAACCCATCTGCTTCAACAATGCAGCATCGTCGCAAGACGTGATATCGACACGTTGTAGGGCCTTCTAATCTCTCGCGAGATAGGTTGTCGTCCTTTTAACCGCTCACGACGTACGGTCTAGGATGAAAAAATAGAGCAAAAGAAGAAAAGTGGCCTGAAACTGATGAAAAAGTTCGATTTTGGGCTCCAAACATAGGCACAGCGCGCAAGCTAGCTGCCCCGTCGTAGAACTCTTAGAAAACTTTGCAACGGTATGCTGTGCGCCGCGTAACTCCTTACGGATCAAAAGTTATGGGCCCCGGAACGACGGAGGCTTGGTCACAAGCCCTACGCCCTCGGTTTGCGGGCCCAGCCTCTACGTGAAGCTAAGTTGTCTTGCCCAATGTTCTGTGGGATTCGATAATAGAAATTTTCTGGATAAAGTATCTTGGCAACCCTAACCAGGGCAAAAAAAATTGAAAAGGAGGTGCAACACGAGGACTTCCCAAGGGGTCACCCATCCTAGTACTACTCTCGCCTAAGCACACTTAACTTCGGAGTTCTGATAGGATCCGGTGCATTAGTGCTGGTATGATTGCACCTGTCATGTTTAGGGCACAATTCCTTTATTTGTTAACGGTTCACAGTCCCAGCTTAGAGAGATGGCCTATTCAAAAGGCCCAATGAGCTTAATGACAATCCATACCCTTCAACAACGCAGCATCAGCGGAAGACGTGATATCGATGTATTTTAGGGCCCTCTAATGTCCCGCGAGTAAGGTTGTCGTCCTTTTAACAGCTCACGACATACGATCCGGGACGAAAAAACAGAACAAAAGAAGAAAAGTGGCCTGAAACTGATGAAAACGTTTGACTTTGGGCTCCAAAAAGGGTACAGCGAGCAAGCTCGCTACCCCTTTCGCAGAGCTGTAGGAGAGCTTTGCAACGGTATGCTGTGCGCCACGTAACTCCTTACGTACGAAAAGTTAAGGGCACCGAAGCGACGGAGACCTGGTCACAAGCCCTACGCCCCCAGTTTGCGTGCCCAACCTCCACGTGAAGCGAAGCTGTCTTGCCCAAGGTGCCGTGGGATTTGATAATAGAAATGTGGTGGATAAAATATCTCGGCAACCCTAACCGGAGCAAAAAAAATTGAAAATGGGGGTGCAACACGAGGACTTCCTAGGAGGTCACCTATCCTTGTACTACTATAGCCCAAGCACGCTTAACTTCGATGTTCTGATAGAATCCGGTGTATTAGTGCTAGTACGAATGCACCCGTCATGTTTAGGGCACAATTCCTTTATTTGCTAACGGTTCACAGTCCTAGCCTAGAGTGACGGCTCATTCAAAAGGCCCAATGGGCTTAACGACAACCCATCCGCTTTAACAACGCAGCATCCTCGCAAGACGTGTTATCGACACGTTGTAGGGCCCTCTAATGTCCAGCGAGTAAGGTTGTCGTCATTTTAACAGATCACGACTTACGATCCAGGACGGAAAAACATAGCAAAAGAAGAAAAGTAGCCTGAAACTGATGAAAACGTTCGATTTTGGGCTCCAAAAATGGGCACAACGAGCAAGCTAGCTGCCCCGTCGTAGAGTTCTCAAAGAGCATGGCAATGGTATACTGTGCACCTCGTAACTCCTTACGGATCAAAAGTTATGGGCACCGGAGCGACGGAGACCTGGTCACAAGCCCTACGGCCTCGGTTTGTGGGCCCAGCCTCCACGTGAAGCGAAGTTGTCTTGGCCAAGGTGCCGTGGGATTCAATAATATAAATGTGGTAGATAAAGTAGCTTGGCAACCCAAACCGGAGCAAAAAAAATTGTAAAGGTGGGTGCAACACGAGGAATTCCCAAGGGGTCACCCATCCTTGTACTACTCTCGCCCATGCACGCTTAACTTCGGAGTTCTGATGGGATCCGGTGCATTAGTGCTGGTATGATCGCACCCGTCATGTTGAGGGCACAATTCCTTTATGTGTTAACGGTTCACAGTCCCAGCCTAGAGAGATGGCTAATTCAATAGGCCCAATGGGCTTTACGATAAGCCATCCACTTCAACAATGCAGCATCTTAGTAAGACATGATATCAACGCATTGTAGGGCCCTCTAATGTCCCGCGAGTAAGGTTGTCGACCTTTTAACAGCTCACAACGTACGATTCGGGATGGAAAAATAGAGCAAAAGAAGAAAAGTGGCCCAAAACTGATGAAAATGTTCGATTTTGGTTTCCAAAAATGGGTAAACCAAGCAAGCTTGCAGCCCCCGTCATAGAGATCTCGAAGAGCTTTGCAACGGTATACTGTGCGCCGCGTAACTCCTTACAGATCAAAAGTTATTGGCACCGGAGCGACGGAGACCTGGTCACAAGCCCTACGCCCTCTGTTTGCGGGCCCAGGCTTCACGTGAAGTGAAGTTGTCTTGCCCAAGGTGCCATGGGATTCGATAATAGAAATATGGTGGATAAAGTATCTTAGCAACCCTAACCGGAGCAAAAAAAATTGAAAAGGGGGGTACAAAACGAGGACTTCCTAGGGGGTCACCCATCCTAGTACTACTCCCGCTCAAGCACGCTTAACTTTGGAGTTCTGATGGGATCCAGTGCATTAGTGCTAGTATGATCGCACCCGCTATGTTGAAGGCACAATTCCTTTATTTGTTAACGGTTCACAGTCCCAACCTAGAGAGATGGCCCATTCAAAAGGCCCAATGGGCTTAACGACAACCCATCTGCTTCAACAACGTAGCATCCTCACAAGACGTGATATCGACGCGATGTAGGGCCCTCTAATGTCCCGCGAGTAAGGTTGTCATCCTTTTAACAGCTCACAACGTACGATCCGGGACAAAAAAACAAAGCAAAAGAAGAAAAGTGGCCTAAAACTGATGAAAACGTTCGATTTTGGACACCAAAAGGGGCACTGCGAGCAAGCTGGCTGCCCCCATCGTAGAGCTCTCAAAGTGCTTTGCAACGGTATGTTGTGCGGTGCGTAACTCCTTACGGATCAAAAGTTATGTGCACCGGAGCGACGGTGACCTAGTCACAAGCCCCACGCCCTCGGTTTGCGGGCCCAACGTCTACGTGAAGCGAATTTGTCTTGCCCAATGTTTCGTGGGATTCGGTAATAGAAATTTGGTGGATAAAGTATCTTGGCAACCCTGACCAGGGAAAAAAAATTGAAAAGAGGGTGCAACACGAGGACTTCCCAAGGGGTTACCCATCCTAGCACTACTCTCGCCCAAGCACGCTTAAGTTCGGAGTTCTGATGGGATCCAGTGCATTAGTGTTGGTATGATTGCACCCGTCATGTTGAGGGCACAATTCCTTTATTTGCTAACGGTTCACAGTCCCAGCCTAGAGAGATAGCCCATTCAAAAGGCCCAATGGGCTTAACAACAACCCATCCGCTTCAACAACATAGCATCCTCGCAAGACGTGATATCGACGCATTGTAGGGCCCTCTATTGGCCCGCGAGTAAGGTTGTTGTCCTTTTAACAACTCACGACGTATGATCCGGGATGAAAAAATAGAGCAAAAGAAGAAAAGTGGCCTGAAATTGATGAAAACGTTCGATTTTGGGCTCCAAAAAGGGCAAAGCGAGCAAGCTCACTGCCTCCTTCATAGAGCTGTTGGAGAGCTTTGCAACGGTATGCTGTGCGCCGCGTAACTCCTTACGGATCAAAAGTTATGGGCATCGGAGCGACGGAGCGACGGAGACCTGGTCACCAGCCCTACGCCCTCGGTCTGCGGGTCCAGCCTCCACGTGAAGCAAAGTTGTCTTGCCCAAGGTACCGTGGGATTCGATAATAGAAATGTGGCGGATAAAGTATCTTGGCAACCCAAACCGGAGCAAAAAAAATTGAAAAGGGGGGTGCAACACGAGGACTTCGCAAGGGGTCACCCATCCTAGCACTACTCTCGCCCAAGCACGCTTAACTTCGGAGTTCTGATGTGATCCGGTGCATGAGTGCTGGTATGATCTCATCCGTCATGTTAAGGGCACAATTCCTTTATGTGTTAACGGTTCATAGTCCCAGCCTAGAGAGATGACCAATTCAAAAGGCCCAATGGGCTTAATGATAACCCATCCTCTTCAACAACGCAGCATCCTAGCAAAATGTGATATCGACTCGTTGTAGGGCCCTCTAATGTCCTGCGAGTAAGGTTGTCGTCCTATTAACAACTCACGATGTTCGATCCGGGATGGAAAAAGAGAGCAAAAGAAGAAAAGTGGCCCGAAACTGATGAAAATGTTCGATTTTGGTCTCCAAAAATGGGCAAACCAAGCAAGCAGGCTGTCTCCATCGTAGAGCTCTAGGAGAGCTTTGCAACGGTATGATGTGCGCCACGTAATGCCTTACGGATCAAAAATTATGGGCATCGGAGCGACGGAGACCTGGTCACAGGCCCTATGCCCTCAGTTTGCGAGCCAGGCTTATACGTGGAGTGATATTGTCTTGGCCAATGTTCCGTGGGATTCAGTAACAGAAATTTGGTGGATAAAGTATCTTGGCAACCCTCACCAGGGCAAAAAAAATTGAAAAGGGGGTGCAACACGAGGACCTCCCAGGGGGTCACCCATCCAAGTACTACTCTCGCCCAATCACGCTTAACTTCGGAGTTCTGATGGGATTCGGTGCATTAGTGCTAGTATGATCACACCCTTCATGTTGAGGGATCAATTCCTTTATGTGTTAATGGTTCACAGTCCCAACCTAGAGAGATGGCTAATTCAAAAGGCCCAATGGGCTTAACGATAATCCATCCGCTTCAACAACGCCGCATCCTAGGAAGACGTGATATCAACGCATTATAGGGCCCTCTAATGTCCCGCGAGTAAGGTTGTCGTCCTTTTAACAGCTCACGACGTAGGATCTGGGATGGAAAAACATAGCAAAAGTAGAAATGTGACCCAAAACTGATAAAAATGTTCGATTTTGGTTTCCAAAAAGGGCAAACCAAGGCAGCTTGCCGCCCCTGTCGTAGAGCTCTCGGAGAGCTTTGCAATAGTATGTTGTGCGCCGCGTAATACCTTACGGATCAAAAGTTATGGGTATCGGAGCGACGGAGACCTGGTCACAAGCCCTACGCCCTCGGTTTGCATGCCCAGCATCTACTTGAAGCGAAGTTGTCTTGCCCAATGTTCTGTGGGATTCGGTAATAGAAATTTGGTTCATAAAGTATCTTGACAACCCTAACCAGGGAAAAAAAATTGAAAAAGCGGTGCAACACGGGGGTCACCCATCCTAGTACTACTCTTGCCCAAGAACACTTAACTTCGAAGTTCTGATGGGATTCGGTGCATTAGTGCTAGTATGATCGCACCCATCATGTTTAGGGCACAATTCTTTTATTTGTTAACGGTTCACAGTCCCATCCTAGAGAGACGGCCCATTCAAAAGGCCCAATGGGCTTAACGACAATACATCCACTTCAACAACGTAGCATCCTCGCAAGACGTGATATCGACGCATTCTAGGGCCCTCCAATGTCCAGCGAGTAAAGTTGTCGTCGTTTTAACAGATCACGACGTACGATCCGGGATAAAAAAACAAAGCAAAAGAAGAAATTGGCCTGAAACTGATGAAAACGTTTGATTTTGTGCTCAAAAAATGGGCACAGCGAGCAAGCTGGCTGACCTGTCGTAGAGCTCTCAGAGAGCTTTGCAACGGTATACTGTGCGCCAATTAACTCCTTACGGATCAATAGTTATGGGCATCAGAGCGACGGAGACTTGGTCACAAGCCCTACGCCCTCAGTTTGCTGGCCCTGCCTCCACGTGAAGTGAAGTTGTCTTGCCTAAGGGGCCGTGGGATTCAATAATAGAAATGTGGTAGATAAAGTATCTTGGAAACCCAAACCGGAGCAAAAAAAATTCAAAAGGGGGGTGCAACACGAGGAATTCCCAGGGGGTCACCCATCCTAGTACTACTCTCGCCCAAGCACGCTTAACTTCGGAGTTTTGATGGGATCCAGTGCATTAGTTCTGGTATGATCACACCCGTCATGTTGAGGGCACAATTCCTTTATATGTTAACGGTTCATTGTCCCAGCCTAGAGAGATGGCCAATTCAAAATGCCCAATGGGCTTAAGGACAACACATCTGCTTCACCAACGCAGCATCCTTGCAAGACGTGATATCGACGCATTGTAGGGCCCTCTAATATCCCGCGAGTAAGGTTGTCGTCCTTTTAACAGCTCACGACGTACGATTTGGGATGAAAAAATAGAGCAAAAGAAGATAAGTGGCCTAAAACTGATAAAAACGTTCGATTTTGGGCTCCAAAAAGGGCACAGCGACCAAGCTGGCAGCCCTCATCGTAGAGCTCTCAGAGAGCTTTGCAACAGTATGCTGTGCTTCGCGTAACTCTTTACGGATCTAAAGTTATGGACACCGGAGCGACGGAGACCTGGTCAAAAGCCCTACGCCCTCGGTTTGCAGGCCCATCCTCTATGTGTACCGAAGTTGTCTTGCCCAATGTTCCGTGGGATTCGGTAATAGAAATTTAATGGATAAAGTATTTTGGCAACCCTAACCCGGGCAAAAAAAATTGAAAAGGGGGTGCAACACGAGGACTTCCCAGGGGGTCACCCATCCTAGCACTACTCTTGCCCAAGCACGCTTAACTTTGGAGTTCTGATGGGTTCCGGTGCATTAGTGCTAGTATGATCGTACCCGTCATGTTGAGGGCACAATTCCTTTATTTTTTAACGGTTCACAGTCCCAGCCTTGAGAGATGGCCCATTCAAAAGGCCCAATGGGCTTAACGACAACCCATCCGCTTCAACAACGCAGCATCCTCGCAAGACGTGATATCGACGCATTGTAGGGCACTCTAATGTCCCGCAAGTAAGGTTGTCGTCCTTTTAACAACTCGCGACGTACAATCCGGTACGGAAAAACAGAGCAAAAGAAGAAAAGTGGCTTGAAAATAATCAAAACGTTCAATTTTGGGCTCCAAAAAGGGCAAAGCGAGCAAGCTCACTGCCTCCTTCGTAGAGCTGTTGGAGAGCTTTGCAACGGTATGCTGTGCACCGCGTAACTCCTTATGGATCAAAAGTTATGGGCGCCGGAGCGACGGAGCGACAGAGACTTGGTCACAAGCCCTACGCCCTCGGTCTGCGGGTACAGCCTCCACGTGAAACGAAGTTGTCTTGCCCAACGTGCTGTGGGATTCGATAATAGAAATATGGTGGATAAAGTATCTTGGCAACCCAAGCCGGAGCAAAAAAAATTGAAAAGGGGGGTGCAAAACGAGGACTTCCCAGGGGGTCGCCCATCCTAGCACTACTCTCGCCCAAGCACGCTTAACTTCAGAGTTCTGATGTGATCTGGTGCATGAGTGCTGGTATGATCGCACCCGTTATGTTGAGGGCACAATTCCTTTATGTGTTAACGGTTCACAGTCCCAGCCTGGAGAGATAGCCAATTCAAAAGGCCCAATGGGCGTAACGATAACCCATCCACTTCAAGAACACAGCATCCTAGCAAGACGTGATATGGACGCGTTGTAGGGCCCTCTAATGTCCAGCGATTAAGGTTGTCGTCCTTTTAACTGCTCACGACGTACGATCCGGGATGGAAAAACAAAGCAAAAGAAGAAAAATGGCCCAAAATCGATTTTGGGTTCCAAAAATGGGCAAAGCAAGCAAGCTCGCTGCCCCCGTCGTAGAGATCTCGGAGAGCTTTGCAACGGTATGTTGTGCACCACGTAACTCCTTACGGATCAAAAGTTATGGGCACCGGAGCGACGGAGACCTGGTCACAAGCCCTACGCCCTCGGTTGGCGGGCCCAGCCTCCATGTGAAATGAAGTTGTCTTGCCCAAGGTGCCGTGGGATTCGATAATAGAAATGTGGTGGATAAAGTATCTTGGCAACCCTAACCGGAGCAAAATAAATTGAAAAGAGGGGTGCAACACGAGGACTTCCCAGGGGGTCACCCATCCTAGTACAACTCTCGCCCAAGCACGCTTAACTTCGGAGATCTGATGGGTGCATTAGTGCTGGTATGATCGCACCCATCATGTTGAGGGCACAATTCTTTTATTTTTTAACAGCTCACAGTCCTAGCCTAGAGAGATGGCCCATTCAAAAGGCCCAATGTGCTTAACAACAACCCATCCGCTTCAACAACGCAGCATCCTCGCAAGGCGTGATATCGACGCATTGTAGGGCCCTCTAATGGCCCGCGAGTAGGGTTGTCGTCCTTTTAACTACTCACGACGTATGATCCGGGATGGAAAAACAAAGCAAAATAAGAAAAGTGGCATAAAACTGATGAAAACTTTCAATTTTGGGCCCCAAAAAGGGCACAGCGAGCAAGCTCGCTACCCACTTCGTACGACTGTCGGAGAGCTTTGCAAAGGTATGCTGTGGGACGCGTAACTCCTTACGGATCAAAAGTTATGGGCACCAGAGCGACGGAGACCTGGTCACAAGCCCTACGCCCTCGGTTTGCAGGCCCAGCCTCCACGTGAAGCGAAGTTGTCTTGCCCAAGGTACCGTGGGATTCGATAATTGAAATGTGGTGGATAAAGTATCTTGGCAACCCAAACCAGAGCAAAAAAAAATTAAAAAAAGGGGGTGCAACACGAGGACTTCCCAGGGGGTCACCCATCCTAGTACTACTTTCGTCCAAGCCAGCTTAACTTTAGAGTTCTGATGGGATCCGGTGCGTTAGTGCCCATATGATCGCACCCGTCAAGTTGAGGGCACAATTCCTTTATGTGTTAACGGTTCACAGTCCCAGCCTAGAGAGATGGCCAATTCAAATGGCCCAATGGGCTTAACGATAACCTATCAGCTTCAACAACGCAGCATCCTAGCAAGTAGTGATATCGACTCGTTGTAGGGCCCTCTAGTTTCCCGCGAGTAAAGTTGTCGTCCTTTTAACAGCTCACGACGTACGATCCGGGACATAAAAACAGAGCAATAGATGAAAATTGGCCTAAAACTGATGAAGACGTTCGATTTTGGATCCATAAAGGGGCAAAGCAAGCAAGCTTGTTGCCCCCGTCGTAGAGCTCTCGGAGAGCTTTGCAACGGTATCTTGTGCGCCACGTAACTCCTTACGGATCAGAAGTTATGGGCACCGGAGCGACGGCGACCTAGTCACAAGCCCTACGCCCTCGGTTTGCGGGTCCAGCCTCCACGTGAAGCGAAGTTGTCTTGCCCATGGTGCCGTGGGATTTGATAATAGAAATGTGGTGGATAAAGTATCTTGGCAACCCTAACCGGAGCAAAAAAAATTGAAAAGAGGGGTGCAACACGCGGAATTCCCAAGGGGTCACCCATCATAGCACTACTCTCGCCCAAGCACGCTTAACTTTGAAGTTCTGATGGGATCCGGTGTATTAGTGCTGGTATGATTGCACCCGTCATGTTGAGGGCACAATTCCTTTATGTGTTAACGGTTCACAGTCCCAGCCTAGATAGATGGCCCATTCAAAAGGCCCAATGGGCTTAACGACAACCAATCCGCTTCAACAACGCAGCATCCTCGGAAGACGTGATATTGACGCGTTGCAGGGCCCTCTAATGTCCTGCGGGTAAGGTTGTCGTCCTTTTAACTGCTCACGACGCATGATCCGGGACCGAAAAACAAAGCAAAAGAAAAAAATTGTCCAGAAACTAATGAAAACGTTCGATTTTGTGCACTAAAAAGGGCACAGTGAGCAAGCTCGCTGCCCCCTTCGTAGAACTATCGGAGAGCTCTGTAATGGTATGTTGTGCACCGCGTAACTCCTTACGGATCAAAATTTATGGGCACCGAAGTGACGGAGACCTGGTCACAGGCCCTACGCCCACTGTTTGCGGACCCAGCCTCCACGTGAAGCGAAGTTGTCTTGCCCAATGTTCCGTGGGATTCGGTAATAGAAATTTGGTGGATAATGTATCTTGGCAACCCTAACTAGGGCAAAAAAAATTGAAAAAAGGGTGCAACACGAGGACTTCCCAGGGGGTCACCCATCCTAGTACTACTCTCGCCCAAGCACGCTTTACTTCGGAGTTCTCATAGGATTCAGTGCATTAGTGCTGGTATGATCGCACCCGTCATGTTGAGAGCACAATTCCTTTATGTGTTAACGGTTCACAGTCCCAGCCTAGAGAGATGGCCAATTCAAATGGCCCAATGGGCTTAACGATAACCTATCCGCTTCAACAACGCAGCATCCTAGCAAGTAGTGATATCGACTCGTTGTAGGGCCCTCTAGTTTCCCGCGAGTAAAGTTGTCGTCCTTTTAACAGCTCACGACGCACGATCCGGGACATAAAAACAGAGCAATAGATGAAAATTGGCCTAAAACTGATAAAGACGTTCGATTTTGGATTCCATAAAGGGGCAAAGCAAGCAAGCTTGTTGCCCCTGTCGTAGAGCTCTCGGAGAGCTTTGCAACGGTATCTTGTGCGCCACGTAACTCCTTACGGATCAAAAGTTATGGACACCGGAGCGACGGCGACCTAGTCACAAGCCCTACGCCCTCGGTTTGCGGGCCCAGCCTCCACGTGAAGCGAAGTTGTCTTGCCCAAGGTGCCGTGGGATTTGATAATAGAAATGTGGTGGATAAAGTATCTTGGCAACCCTAACCGGAGCAAAAAAAATTGAAAAGAGGGGTGCAACACGCGGAATTCCCAGGGGGTCACCCATCATAGCACTACTCTCGCCCAAGCACGCTTAACTTCGAAGTTCTGATGGGATCCGGTGTATTAGTGCTGGTATGATTGCACCCGTCATGTTGAGGGCACAATTCCTTTATGTGTTAACGGTTCACAGTCCCAGCCTAGATAGATGGCCCATTCAAAAGGCCCAATAGGCTTAACGACAACCAATCCGCTTCAACAACGCAGCATCCTCGGAAGATGTGATATCGATGCGTTGCAGGGCCCTCTAATATCCTGCGGGTAAGGTTGTCGTCCTTTTAACTGCTCACGACGCACGATCCGGGACCGAAAAACAAAGCAAAAGAAAAAAATTGGCCAGAAACTAATGAAAACGTTCGATTTTGTGCACTAAAAAGGGCACAGCGAGCAAGCTCGTTTCCCTCTTCGTAGAACTATCGGTGAGCTCTGTAACGGTATGTTGTGCGCTGCGTAACTCCTTACGGATCAAAAGTTATGGGCACCGAAGTGACGGAGACCTGGTCACAGGCCCTACGCTCACTGTTTGCGGACCCAGCCTCCACGTAAAGCGAAGTTGTCTTGCCCAATGTTCCGTGGGATTCGGTAATAGAAATTTGGTGGATAATGTATCGTGGCAACCCTAACTAGGGCAAAAAAAATTGAAAAAAGGGTGCAACACGAGGACTTCCCAGGGGGTCACCCATCCTAGTACTACTCTCGCCCAAGCACGCTTTACTTCGGAGTTCTGATAGGATTCAGTGCATTAGTGCTGGTATGATCGCACCCATCATGTTGAGGGCACAATTCCTTTATTTGTTAACGGTTCACAGTCCCAGCCTAGAGAGATGGCCCATTCAAATGGCCCAATGGGCTTAATGATAACCCATCCGCTTCAACAACGCAGCATTCTAGCAAGTAGTGATATCGACTCATTGTAGGGCCCTCTAGTGTCCCGCGAGTAAAGTTGTCGTCCTTTTAACAGCTCACGACGTACGATCCGGGACATAAAAACAGAGCAAAAGAAGAAAAGTGGTCGAAAACTGATGAAAATGTTCAATTTTGGGTTCCATAAAGGGCACAGCGAGCAAGCTCGTTTCCCCCTTCGTAGAACTATCGAAGAGCTTTGCAACGGTATCCTGTACGCCACGTAACTCCTTACGGATCAAAAGTTATGGGCACCGGAGCGATGGAGACCTGGTCACAAGCCCTACGCCCTCGGTTTGCGGGCCCAGCCTCCACGTGATGCAAAGTTGTCTTGCCCAAGGTGCCGTGGGATTCGATAATAGAAATGTGGAGGATAAAGTATCTTGGCAACCCTAACCGGAGCAAAAAAAATTGAAAAGAGGGGTGCAACACGCGGACTTCCCATGGGGTCACCCATCCTAGCACTACTCTCGCCCAAGCACGCTAAACTTCGGAGTTCTGATGGGATCCGGTGCATTAGTGCTGGTATGGTCGCACCCGTCATGTTGAGAGCACAATTTCTTTATGTGTTAACGGTTCACAGTCCCAGCCTAGAGAGATGGCCCATTCAAAAGGCCCAATGCGCTTAACGACAACCAATCTGCTTCAACAACGCAGCATCGTCAGAAGACTTGATATCGACGCGTTACAGGGCCCCCTGTCGTCCTTTTAACTCCTTACGACGTACGATTCGGGACCGAAAAACAGAGCAAAAGGAAAAAATTGGCCATAAAATAATGAAAATGTTCGATTTTGTGATCCAAAAAGGGCACAACGAGCAAGCTCGCTGCCCCCTTCGTAGAGTTGTTAGAGAGCTTTGTAACGGTATGCTGTGCGCCGCGTAACTCCTTACGGATCAAAAGTTATGGGCACCGGAGCGACGGAGACCTGGTCACAGGCCCTACGCCCTCGGTTTGTGGGCCCAGCCTCCACGTGAAGCGAAGTTGTCTTGCCCAATATTCTGTGGGATTCGGTAATAGAAATTTGGTGGATAATGTATCTTGGCAACCCTAACCAGGGAAAAAAAAATTGAAAAAGGGGTGCAACACGAGGTCTTCCCAGGGGGTCACCCATCCTAGTACTACTCTCGCCCAAGCACGCTTTACTTCGGAGTTCTGATGGGATCCGGTGCATTAGTGCTTGTATAATCGCACCCATCATGTTGAGGGCACAATTCCTTTATTTGTTAATGGTTCACAGTCCCAGCCTAGAGAAATGGCCCATTCAAAAGGCCCAATGGGCTTAACGACAACCAATACGCTTCAACAATGCAGCGTCCTTGCAAGACGTGATATCGACGCATTGTAGGGCCCTCTAATGTCCCGCTAATAAGGTTGTCGTCCTTTAAACAGCTCACGACGTACGATCCAGGTCAGAAAACAGAGCAAATGAAGAAAATGGTCAAAAACTGATGAAAACGTTCGATTTTGGGCTCAAAAAAGGGCAAGGCGAGCAAGCTCACTGCCCCCTTCGTAGAGCTATCGGAGAGCTTTGCAACGGTATGTTGTGCGCCGCGTAACTCCTTACGGATCAAAAGTTATGGGCAACGGAGCGACGGAGACTTGGTCACAAGCCCTACGCCCTCGGTTTGTGGGCCCAGCCCCCACGTGAAGCGAAGTTGCCTTGCCCAAGGTGCCGTGGGATTCAATAATAGAAATGTGGCGGATAAAGTATCTTGGTAACTTAAACCGGAGCAAAAAAAATTGAAAATGGGGGTGCAACACGAGGACTTCCCAAGGGGTCACCCATCCTAGTACTACTCTCGCCCAAGCACGCTTAACTTTGGAGTTCTGATGGGATCCGGTGCATTAGTGCTAGTATGATCACACCCGTTATGTTGAGGGCAAAATTCCTTTATGTGTTAACGGTTCATAGTCCCAGCCTTGGGAGATGGCCAATTCAAAAGGCCCAATGGGCTTAACGATAACCCATCCGCTTCAACAATGCAGCATCCTAGCAAGACGTGATATCATCGCGTTGTAGGGCCCTCTAATGTCCCGCGAGTAAGGTTGTCGTCCTTTTAACAGCTCATGACTTACGATCCGAGATGGAAAAAGAGAGCAAAAGAAGAAAAGTGGCCCAAAATTGATGAAAACGTTCGATTTTGTGTTCCAAAAAAAGCAAAGCAAGCAAGCTGGCTGCCCCCATTGTAGAGTTCTCAGAGAGCTTTGCAACGGTATGCTGTGCGCCGCATAACTCCTTACAGATCAAAAGTTATGGGCACCGGAGCGACTGAGACCTTGTCATAAGCCCTACGCCCTCGGTTTGTGGGCCCAGCCTCCACGTGAAGCGAAGTTCTCTTGCCCAAGGTGCCGTGGGATTCGATAATCGAAATGTGGTGGATAATGTATCTTGGCAACCCTAACCGGAGCAAAAAAAATGGAAAAGGGGGGTGCAACACGAGGACTTCCCACGGGTCACCAATCCTAGTACTATTCTCGCCCAAGCACACTTAACTTCGGAGTTTTGATGGGATCCGGTGCATTAGTGCTGGTATGATTGCACCCGTCATGTTGAGGGCACAATTTCTTTATGTGTTAACAGTTCACAGTCGCATCCTAGAGAGATGACCCATTCAAAAGGCCCAATGGGCTTAACGACAACCCATCTACTTCAACAACGCAGCATCCTCGCAAGACGTGATATCGACACATTGTAGATCCCTCTAATGTCCTGCTAGTAAGGTTGTCGTCCATTCAACATCTCATGACATACGATCCGGGACGATGAAATAGAGCAAAAGAAGAAAAGTGGCCTGAAACTGATGAAAACGTTCAATTTTGGGCTAAAAAAATGGGACATCAAGCAGGCTGGCTGCCCCTGTTGTAGAACTCTCAGAGAGCTTTGCAACGGTATGCTATGCGCCGCATAACTGTTTATGGAATAAAAAGTTATGGGCACCGAAGCGACGGAGACCTGGTCACAAGCCCTACACCCTCAGTTTGCGGTCCAAGCCTCTATGTGAAGCGAAGTTGTCTTGCCCAATGTTCCGTGGGATTCGGTAATAGAAATTTGGTGGATAAAGTATCTTGGCAACCCTAACCAGGGCAAAAAAAAATTGAAAAGGGGGTGCAACACAAGGACTTCCCAGGGGGTCACCCATCCTACTACTACTCTCGCCGAAGCACGCTTAACTTCGAAGTTCTGATGGGATCCGATGCATTAGTGTAGATATGATCGCACCCGTCTTGTTGAGGGCACAATTCCTTCATTTGTTAATGGTTCACATTCCCATCCTAGAGAGATGGCCCATTCAAAATGCCCAATGGGCTTAACAACAGCCCATCTGCTTCAACAACACTGCATCCTCGCAAGACGTGATATTGACGCGTTGTAGGGCCCTCTAATGTCCCGCGAGTAAGGTTGTCATCCTTTTAACAGCTCACGACGTACGATCCGGGATGAAAAAACATAGCAAAAGAAGAAAAGTGGCATGAAACTGATGAAAACGTTCAATTTTGGGCTCCAAAAATGGGCATAGTGAGCAAGCTGGCTGCCCCCGTTGTAGAGCTCTCAGAGAGCTTTGCAACTGTATGTTGTGCGCTGCGTAACTCCTTACGGATCAAAAGTCATGGGCACCGGAGCGACAGAGACCTGGTCACAAGCCCTACGCTCTCGGTTTGCGGGCCCAGCCTCTTCGTGAAGCGAAGTTGTCTTGCCCAATGTTCCGTGGGATTCGGTAATAGAAATTTGGTGGATAAAGTATCTTGGCAACCCCAACCAGGGGAAAAAAATTGAAAAGGGGGTGCAACACTAGGACTTCCCAAGGGGTCACCCATCCTAGTACTACTCTCGCCCAAGAACGCTTAACTTCGGAGTTCTGATAGGATCCGGTGCATTAGTAATGGTATGATCACACCCGTCATGTTCATGGCACAATTCCCCTATTTGTTAACGGTTCACAGTCCAAGCCTAGAGAGATGGACCATCAAAAGGCCCAATGGGCTTAACGACAACCCATCCACTTTAACAACGTAGCATCCTCGTAAGACGTGATATCGACACGTTGTAAGGCCCTCTAATGTCACGCAAGTAAGGTTGTCGTCCTTTTAACAGCATACGACGTACGATCCAGTACGAAAAAATAGAGTAAAAGAAGAAAAGTGGCCTGAAACTGATGAAAACATTTGATTTTGGGCTCCAAAAAGGGCAAAACGAGCAAGCTCGATGCCCCGTTCGTAGAGCTATCAGAGAGCTTTGCAACGGTATGATGTGCGCCGCGTAACTCCTTACGGATCAAAAGTTATGGGCACCGCAGCGACGGAGACCTGGTCACAAGCCCTATGCCCCCGGTTTGTGGGTCCAGCCTCCACGTGAAGCGAAGTTGTCTTGCCCAAGGTGGTGTGGGATTCGATAATAGAAATGTGGTGGATAAAGTATCTTGGCAACCCAAACCGGAGCAAGAAAAATTGAAAAGGGGGGTGCAACACGAGGACATTCCAGGGGGTCAACCATCCTAGTACTACTCTCGCCCAAGCACGCTTAACTTCGGAGTTCTGATGGGATCCGTTGCATTAGTACTGGTATGATCGTACCCGTCATGTTGAGGGCACAATTCCTTTATGTGTTAACGGTTCACAGTTCCTGCCTAGAGAGATGGCCAATTCAAAAGGCCTAATGGGCTTAACGATAACCCATCTACTTCAACAATGTAGCATCCTAGCAGGACGTGATATCGACGCATGGTAGGGCCCCCTAATGTCCGTTGAATAAGGTTGTCATCCTTTTAACAGCTCACGATGTACGATCCAGGACGAAAAAATAGAGCAAAAGAAGAAAAGTGGCCTAAAACTGACGAAAACGTTCTATTTTGGGCTCAAAAAATTAGCACAGCGAGCAAGCTGGCTTCCCCTGCCGTAGAGCTCTCAGAGAGCTTTACAAAGGTATGCTGTGCGCTGCGTAACTCCTTACCGATCAAAATTTATGGCACCGAAGCGATGGAGACCTGGTCACAAGCCCTATGCCCTCGATTTGCTGGCCCAGCCTCTACGTGAAGCGAAGTTGTCTTGCCCAATGTTCCATGGGATTCGTTAATAGAAATTTGGTGGATAAAGTATCTTGGCAACCCTAACCAGGGCAAAAAAAATTGAAAAGGGGGTGCAACACGAGGACTTCTCAAGGAGTCACCCATCCTAGTACTACTCTCGCCCAAGCACGCTTAAGTTCAGAGTTCTGATGGGATCCGGTCCATTAGTGCTGGTCTGATCGCTCCCATCATGCTGAGGGCACAATTCCTTTATTTGTTAACGGCTCACAGTCCCAGCCTAGAGAGATGGCCCATTCAAAAGGCCCAATAGGCTTTACGACAACCCATCCACTTCAACAACGCAGCAACCTCGCAAGACGTGATATCGACGCGTTGTAGGGCCCTCTAATGTCCCGTGAGGAAGTTTGTTGTCCTTTTAACAGCTCACGACGTACGATCCAAGACGGAAAAATAGAGCAAAAGAAGAAAAATGGCCTGAAATTGATGAAAACATTCGATTTTAGGCTCCAAAAAAGGCATAGCGAGCAAGCTCACTGCCCCCGTCATATAGCTATCGGAGAGCTTTGCAACGGTATGCTGTGCGCCGCATAACTATTTACGGATCAAAAGTTATGGGCACCGGAGCGACAAAGACCTGGTCACAAGCCCCACGCCCTCGGTTTGCTGGCCCAGCCTCCACGTGAAGCAAAGTTGTCTTGCCTAAGGTGCCGTGGGATTCGATAATAGAAATGTGGTGGATAAAGTATCTTGGCAACCCAAACCGGAGCAAAAAAAATTGAAAATGGGGGTGTAACACGAGGACATCCCAGGGGGTCACCCATCCTAATACTACTCTCACCCAAGCACGCTTAACTTCAGAGTTCTGATGGGATCCGATGCATTTGTACTGGTATGATCGCACCCGTCATGTTGAGAGCACAATTCCTTTATGTGTTAACGGTTCACAGTCCCAGCCTAGAGAGATGGCCAATTCAAAAGGCCCAATGGGCTTAACGATAACCCATTTGCTTCAACAACGCAGCATCCCAGCAAGACTTGATATCAACGCGTTGTAGGGCCCCCTAATGTCCCGCGAGTAAGGTTGTGGTCCTTTTAACAGCTCACGACGTACGATCCGGGATGAAAAAAAGAGCAAAAGAAGAAAAGTGGCATGAAACTAATGAAAACATTCGATTTTAGGCTCCAAAAAGGGGCACAGTGAGCAAGCTGGCTGCCCCCATCGTAGAGCTCTCAGAGAGCTTTGCAACGGTATGCTGTGCGCTACGTAACTCCTTAAGGATCAAAAGTTATGGGCACCAGAGCGACGGAGACCTGGTCACAAGCCCTACGCCCACGGTTTGCAGGCCCAACCTCTACGTGAAGCGAAGTTGTCTTGCCCATTGTTCCGTGGGATTCGGTAATAGAAATTTGGTTGAAAAAGTATCTTGGCAACCTTAACCAGGGCAAAAAATTTTGAAATGGGGGTACAACACGAGGACTTCCCAGGGGGTCACCCATCCTAGTACTACTCTCGCCCATGTACGTTTAACTTCAAAGTTCTGATGGGATCCTGTGCATTAGTGCTAGTATGATCGTACCCATCATGTTGAGGGCACAATTCCTTTACGTGTTAACAGTTCACAGTCCCAGCATAGAGAGATGGCCCATTCAAAAGTCCTAATGGGCTTAACGATAATCCATCCGCTTTAACAACACAGCATCCTAACAAGACGTGATATCGACGCATTGTAGGGCCCCCTAATGTCCCACGAGTAAGGTTTTCGTCCTTTTAACAGCTCACGACGTACAATCCGGGACGAGAAAACAAAGCAATAGAAGAAAAGTGACTTGAAATAGATGAAAACTTTCGATTTTGGGCTCCAAAAATGAGCACAGCGAGCAAGCTGGCTGCCCCCGTCATAGAGTTCTCAGAGAGCTTTGCAACGGTATGCTGTGCGCCGCCTAACTCCTTATGGATCAAAAGTTATGGGCACCGGAGCAACGGAGACCTGGTCACAAGCCCTACACCCTCGATTTGCGGGCCCAGCCTCCACGTGAAGCGAAGTTGTCTGGCCCAAGGTGCCGCGGGATTCGATAATAGAAATGTGGTGGATAAAGTATCTTGGCAACCCAAGCCGAAGCAAAAAAAAATTGAAAAGGGGGGTACAACACGAGGACATCCCACGGGGTCACCCATCCTAGTACTACTCTCGCCCAAGCACGCTTAACTTCGGAGTTCTGATGGGATCCGGTGTATTAGTGCTGGTATGATCGCACCCGCCATATTGAGGGCACAATTCCTTTATCTGTTAAGGGTTCACTGTCCCAGCCTAGAGAGATGGCCAATTCAAAAGGCCCAATGGGCTTAATGATAATCCATCTGCTTCAACAATGCAGCATCCTAGCAAGACGTGATATCGATGTATTGTAGGGCCCCCTAATGTCCCGCGAGTAAGGTTGTCGTCCTTTTAACAACTCACGACGTACGATCTGGGACGAAAAAATAGAGCAAAAGAAGAAAAGTGGCCTGAAACTGATGAAAACGTTCAATTTTGGGCTCCAAAAAGGGGCACAGCGAGCAAGCTGGATGCCCCCATCATAGAGCTCTCAGAGAGCTTTGCAACGGTATACTGTGCGCCGCGTAACTCCTTACGGATCAAAAGTTATGGGCACCGGAGCGACAGAGATCTAGTCACAAGCCCTACGCCCTCGGTTTGTGGGCCCAGCCTCTACGTGAAACGAAGTTGTCTTGCCCAATGTTCCGTGGGATTCGGTAATAGAAATTTGGTGGATAAAGTATCTTTGCAACCCTAACTAGGGCAAAAAAAAATTGAAAAAAGGGTGCAACACGAGGACTTCCCAGGGGGCCACCCATCCTAGTACTACTCTCGCCCAAGCACGCTTAACTTCGGAGTTCTGACAGGATCCGGTGCATTAGTGCTGGCATGATCGCACCCGTCATGTTGAGGGCACAATTCCTTTATTTGTTATCGGTTCACAGTCCCAGCCTAGAGAGATGGCCAATTCAAAAGGCCCAATGGGGTGAACGATAACCCATCTGCTTCAACAACACCGCATCCTAGCAAGACGTGGTATCGACGCGTTGTATGGCCCCCTAATATCCCCTGAGTAAGGTTGTCGTTCTTTTAACAGCACACGACGTACGATCCAGGATGAAAAAATAGGGCAAAAGAAGAAAAGTGGCCTGAAACTAATGAAAACGTTCGCTTTTGGGCTCTAAAAACGGGCATAGCGAGCAAGCTAGTTGCCCCAGTCATAGAGCTTTCAGAGAGCTTTGCAACGGTTTGCTGTGCGCAGCGTAACTCCTTTCGGATGAAAAGTTATGGGCACCGGAGCGACGGAGACCTGGTCACAAGCCCTATGGCCTCGGTTTGCTAGCCTAGCCTCTACGTGAAGCGAAGTTGTCTTGCCCAATGTTCCATGGGATTTGATAATAGAAATTTGGCGTATAAAGTATCTTGGCAACCTTAACCATGGCAAAAAAAATTGAAAAGGATGTGCAACACGAGGACTTCCCAGAGGGTCACCCATCCTAGTACTACTCTCGCACAAGCACGCTTAACTTCAGAGTTTTGATGGGATCCGGTGCATTAGTACTGGTATGATCGCACCCGTCATGTTGATGGCGCAATTCCTTTATTTGTTAACGGTTCACCGTCCCATCCTAGAGAGATGGCCCATTCAAAAGACCCAATGGGCTTAACGACAACCCATCCGCTTCAACAACGCAGCATCCTCACAAGACATGATATCGATGCGTTGTAGAGCCCTCTAATGGCCCGCGAGTAAG
Source organism: Ehretia macrophylla (assembly GCA_037974665.1). Classification (NCBI taxonomy): domain Eukaryota; kingdom Viridiplantae; phylum Streptophyta; class Magnoliopsida; order Boraginales; family Ehretiaceae; genus Ehretia; species Ehretia macrophylla. The sequence goes on along the minus strand of CM075777.1, from coordinate 53,024,806 downwards.
GTTGTCTTCTATTTAACAGCTCACGATGTACGATCTGAGATGAAAAAATATAGAAAAAAAAGAAAAGTGGCCAAAAACTGATGAAAACGTTTGATTTTGGGCTCCAAAAACTGGCACACCAAGCAAGTTGGCTGTCTTTTCCATAGAGCTCTTTGAGAGCTTTGCAACGGTATGCTATGCGCCACGTAACTCCCTAAGGATCAAAAGTTATGGGCACCGGAGCGACGGAGACCTGGTCACAAGCCCTACGCCCTCAGTTTGCGGGCCTAGCCTCCACGTAAAGCGAAGTTGTTTTGCCCAAGGTGCCATGGTATTCGATAATAGAAATGTGGTGGATAAAGTATCTTGGCAACCCTAACCGGAGCAAAAAAAATTGAAAAGGGGGGTGCAATACGAGGACAACCCGGGGGGTCACTCATCCTAGTACTACTCTCGCCCAAGCACGCTTAACTTTGGAGCTGTAATGGGATCCAGTGCATTAGTGCTGGTATGATCGCACCCGTCATGTTGAGGGAAAAATTCAATTATGTGTTAACTATTCATAGTCCCAGCCTAGAGAGATGGCCAATTCAAAAGGCCCAATGGGCTTATAACCCATCCACTTCAAAAACGCAGCATCCTAGCAAGACGTGATAACGACGTGTTTTAGGGCCCCCTAATGTCCTGCGAGTAATGTTGTCATCCTTTTAACAGCTCACGGCGTACGATCCTGACGAAAAAATAGAGCAAAAGAAGAAAAGTGGCCTGAAACTGATGAAAATGTTCAATTTTGGTCTCCAAAAAGGGGCATAACGAGCAAGCTGGTTGCCCCTGTCGTAGAGCTCTCAGAGAGCTTTGCAACGGTATGTTGTGCGCCGTGTAACTCCTTACGGATCAAAAGTTATGGGCACCGGAGCGATAGAAACCTGGTCACAAGCCCTACGCCCTCGGTTTACGGGCCCAGCCGCTACGTGAAGCGAAGTTGTCTTGCCCAATGTTCCAGGGGATTTGGTAATAGAAATTTGGTGGATAAAGTACATTGGCAACCTTAACCACTGCAAAGAAAATTGAAAAGGGGATGCAACACAAGGACTTCCCATGGGGTCACCCATCCTAGTGCTACTCTCGCCCAAGCACGCTTAACTTCAGAGTTCTGATGGGATTCGGTGCATTAGGGCTGGTGTAATCGCAGCCATCATGTTGAGGGCACAGTTCCTTTATTTGTTAACGGTTCACAGTCCCATCCTAAAGAGATGGAGCATTCAAAAGGCCCAATGTGATTAACGACAACCCATCTACTTCAACAACGCAGCATTCTCGCAAGACGTGATATTGACGCATTGTAGGGCCCTCTAATGTCCCGCGAGTAAGGTTGTCGTCCTTTTAACAGCTCATGACGTATGATTCGAGAAGAAAAAATACAGCAAAAGAAGAAAAGTAGCATGAAACTAATGAAAATGTTTGATTTTGGGCTCCAAAAATGGGCACAGCGAGCTAGCTGGTTGTCGCCGTCGTAGAGCTCTTAGAGAGCTTTGCCACGGTATGCTGTGCACCGCGTAAGTCCATACGGATCAAAAGTTATGGGCACCGGAGCGACGGAGACCTGGTCACAAGCCCTATGCCCTCGGTTTGCGGGCCCAGCCTCTACGTTAAGTGAAGTTGTCTTGCCCAATGTTCCGTGGGATTCGGTAATCGAAATTTGGTAGATAAAGTATCTTGGCAACCCTAGCCGAGGCAAAAAAAATTGAAAAGGGTGTGCAACACGAGGACTTCCCCGTGGGTCACCCATCCTAGTGCTACTCTCGCCCAAGCACGCTTAACTTCGGAGTTATGATGGGATCCGGTGCATTAGTGCTAGTATGATCACACCCGTCATGTTGAGGGCACAATTCCTTTATGTGTTAACAGTTCATAGTCCCAGCCTAGAGAGATGGCCAATTCAAAAGGCCCAATAGGCTTAACGATAACCCATCTGCTTAAACAACGCAGCATCCTAGCTAGACGTGATATCGACACGTTGTAGGGCCCCCTAATGTCCCGCGAGCAAGGTCGTCATCCTTTTAACAGCTCGCAATTTACGATCCGGGATGAAAAAACAGAGCGAAATAAGAAAAGTGGCTTGAAATTTATGAAAATGTTCGATTTTGGACTCCAAAATAGGCACAGTGAGCAAGCTGACTGCCCCTGTCGTAGAGCTCTCAGAGAGCTTTGCAATGGTATGTTGTGCGCCGCGTAAGTCCATACCAATCAGAAGTTATGGGCACCGGAGCGACGGTGACCTGGTCACAAGCCCTACGCCCTCAGTTTGCGGACCCAGCCTCCACAGTGAAGTGAAGTTGTCTTGCTCATGGTGCCGTGGGATCCGATAATGGAAATGTGGTGGATAAAGTATCTTGGCAACCCAAACCGGAGCAAAAAAAATTGAAAAGGGGGGTGCAACACGAGGACATCCCAGGGGATCACACATCCTAGTACAACTCTCTCCCAAGCACGCTTAACTTCGGAGTTCTGATGGGATCCGATGCATTAGTGCTGGTATGATCGCACCGGTCATGTTGAGGGCACAATTCCTTTATGTGTTAACGGTTCACAGTCCAGTGTAGAGAGATGGCCAATTCAAAATGCCCAATGGGCTTAACGATAACCCATCTGCTTCAACAACGCAGCATCCTAGCAAGATGTGATATTGACACGTTGTAGGGCCCCCTAATGTCCCGTATGTATGGTTGTTGTCCTTTTAACATCTCACGACGTACGATCCGGGAAGAAAAAATATAGCAAAAGAAGAAAAGCGGTCTGAAACTGATGAAAACATTCGATTTTGGGCACCAAAAAGGGCATAGCAAGGAAGCTAGCTGCTCCCGTCGTAGAGCTCTCAAAGAGCTCTGCAACGGTATACTGTGTGCCGCGTAACTCCTTACGGATCAAAAGGTATGGGCACTGGAGCAACGGAGACCAGGTCACAAGCCCTACGCCCTCGGTTTGCGAGCCCAGCCTCCATGTGAAGCGAAGTTGTCTTGCCCAAGGTGCCGTGGCATTCGATAATAGAAATATGGTGGATAAAATATCTTGGCAACCCTAACCCGGGCAAAAAAAATTGAAAAGATGGTGCAACACGAGGACTTCGTAGGGGGTCACCCATCCTAGTACTACTCTCGCCCAAGTACGCTTAACTTCGGAGTTTTGATAGGATTTGGTGCATTAGCACTGGTATGATCATACCTGTCATGTTGACGGCACAATTCCTATATATGTTAACGGTTCACAATCCCAGCTTAGAGAGATGGCCAATTCAAAAGGCCCAATGGGCTTAACAATAACCCATCTGCTTCAACAGCGCAGCATCCTAGCATGACGTGATATTGATGCATTGTAGTGCCCCCTAATGTCCCGCGAGTAAGGTTGTCTTCCTTTTAACATCTCATGACGTACGATCCGGGATGAAAAAACTGAGCAAAAGCAGAAAAGTGACCTGAAACTAAAGAAAACGTTCGATTTTGGGCTCCAAAAATGGGCACAGCGGGAAAGCTGGCTGCCCCTGTCGTAGAGCTCTCAGAGAGCTTTGCAACGGTATGTTGTGCACCGCGTAACTCCTTACGCATCAAAAGTAATGGGCAACGGAGTGACGGAGACCTGGTCACAAGCCCTACGCCCTCGGTTTGCGGGCCCAGCCTCTACGTGAAGCGAAGTTGTCTTACGGAATTCAGTAATTGAAATTTTGTGGATAAAGTATCTTGGCACCCTTAACCAGGGCAAAAAAAATTGAAAAAGGGGTGCAACACGAGGACTTCCCAAGGGGTCACCCATCCTAGTACTACTCTCTCCCAAGAGCGCATAACTTCAGACTTCTGATGGGATCCGGTGCATTAGCGCTGGTATGATTGCACCCGTCATGTTTAGGGCACAATTCCTTTATTTGTTAATGGTTCACAATCCCATCCTAGAGAGAAGGCCCATTCAAAAGGCCCAATGGGCTTAACGAAAACCCATCCGCTTCAATAACGTAGCATCCTCACAAAACGTGTTATCGATATGTTGTAGGGCCCTCTAATGTCCCACGAGTAAGGTTGTCATCCTTTTAACAGCTCACGACGTACGATCCGGTATGAAAAAATATGGTAAAAGAAGAAATGTGGCTTGAAACTGATGAAAACGTTCGATTTTGGGCTCCAAAAATAGGTACATTGAGCTTTGCAATGGTATGCTGTGCGCTGCGTAACTCCATACGGATCAAAAGTTATGGGCACCGGAGCGACGAAAACCTGGTCACAAGCCCTACGCCCTCGGTTTGCGGGCCCAACCTCCACGTGAAGCGAAGTGTTCTTGCCCAATGTTCCGTATGATTAAGTAATAGAAATTTGGTGGATAAAGTATATTGGCAACCCTAACCAGGGCAAAAAAATTTGAAAATGGGGTACAACACGAGGATTTCCCAGGGGGTCACCCATCCTAATACTACTCTCGCCCAAGCAAGCTTAACTTCGGAGTTCTGACGGGATCTGGTGCATTAGTGCTGGTATGATCACACCCGTCATGTTGAGGGCACAATTCCTTTATTTGTTAACGGTTCACAGTCCCAGCCTAGAGAGATGGCCAATTCAAAAGGCCCAATGGGCTTAAAGATAACCCATTTGCTTCAACAACGCAGCATCCTAGCAAGACATTATATCGACGCGTTGTAGGGCCATCTAATGTCCCGCGAGTAAGGTTGTCGCCCTTTTAACAGCTCACAACGTACGATCCGGGATGAAAAAGCAGAGCAAAAGAAGAAAATTGGCCTGAAACTGATGAAAATGTTCCATTTTAGGATCCAAAAATGGGCACAACGAGCAAGCTGGCTGCCCCCGTTGTAGAGCTCTCAGAGAGCTTTGTAACGGTATGCTGTGTGCCGCGTAACTCCTTGCAGATCAAAAGTAATGGGCACCGGAGCGACGGAGACCTGGTCACAAGCGCTACGCCCTAGGTTAGCGGGCCCAGCCTGCACGTGAAGCGAAGTTGTCATGCCCAAGGTGTCGTAGGATTAGATAATAGAAATGTGGTAGATAAAGTATCTTGGCAACACAAACCGGAGAAAAAAAAATTGAAAAAGGGGTTGCAACACGAGAACATCCCAGGGGGTCACCTATCCTAGAACTACTATCGCCCAAGCACGCTTAACTTCGGAGTTCTGATGGGATCTGGTGCATTAGTGCTGGTATGATTGCGCCCGTCATGTTGAGGGCACAATTCCTTTATTTGTTAACGGTTCACAATCCCATCCTAGAGAGATGGCCTATTCAGAAGGCCCAATGTGCTTAACGATAACCCATCTGCTTCAACAACGCAACATCCTCACAAGATGTGATATCGACGCGTTGTAGGGCTCTCTAATGTCCCACGAGTAACGTTGTCGTCCTTTTAAGAGCTCACGATGTACGATCCGGGACGAAAATACAGGGCAAAAGAAGAAAAGTGTCCTGAAACTGATGAAAATGTTAGATTTTGGGCTCTAAAAATAGGCACAGCGAGCAAGCTGGCTACCCCTGTCGTAGAGCTCTCTGAGATCTTTGCAACGGTATGTTGCGCACCGCGTAACTCCTTATGGATCAAAAGTTATGGGCACCGGAGCGACAGAGACCTGGTCACAAGCCCTACGCCCTCGGTTTGCTGGCCCAGCCTCCACGTGAAGCGAAGTTGTCTTACCCAAGGTGCCGTGGGATTCGATAATAGAAATGTGGTGGATAAAGTATTTCGACAACCCAAACCGGAGCAAAAAAAATTGAAAAGGGGGGTGCAACACGAGGACATCCTAGGGGGTCACCCATCTTAATCATACCCTCGCCCAAGTGCGCTTAACTTCGGAGTTCTGATGGGATCCGGAGCATTAATATTGGTATGATCGCACCCGTCATGTTGAGGGTACAATTCCTTTATGTGTTAACGGTTCACAGTCCCAGCCTAGAGAGATGGCCAATTCAAAAGGCCCAATGGGCTTAACGATGACTTATCTGCTTAAAAAACGCAGCATCCAGCAAGATGTGATATTGACGCATTGTAGGGCTCTCTAATGTCCCACGAGTATGGTTGTTATCCTTTTAATAGCTCACGACGTACGATCCGGGACGAAAAACAGAGCAAAAGAAGAAAAGTGGCCTGAAATTGTTGAAAACGTTCAATTTTGGGATCCAAAAAGGGCACAACGAGCAAGCTGGCTGCCCCTGTCATAGAGCTCTCAGAAAGCTTTGCAACGGTATGCTGTGCGCCGCGTAACTCCTTACGGATCAAAAGTTATGGACACCGGAGCGACGGAGACTTGGTCACAAGCGCTACACCCTAGGTTAGCGGGCCCAGCCTCCACGTGAAGCGAAGTTGTCTTGCCCAAGGTGCCGTGGGATTAAATAATAGAAATGTGGTAGATAAAGTATCTTGGCACCACAAACCGGAGCCAAAAAAATTGAAAAGGTGGTTGCAACACGAGGACATCACAAGAGGTCACCCATCCTAGTACTACTCTTGCCCAAGCATGCTTAACTTCGGAGTTCTCTTGGGATCTGGTGCATTAATGCTGGTATGATCGCGCCCGTCATGTCGAGGGCACAATTCCTTTATTTGTTAACGGTTCACAGTCCCATCGTAGAGAGATAGCCCATTTAAAAGGTCCAATGTGCATAACGACAACCCATCTGCTTCAACAACGCAGCATCCTCGCAAGACGTGATATCGACGCGTTGTAGGGTCCTCTAGTGTCCCGCGTGTAAGGTTGTCGCCATTTTAACAGCTCACGATATACCATCCAGGACGAAAAAATAGAGCGAAAGAAGAAAAGTGGCCTGAAACAGATGAAAACGTTCGATTTTGGGCTCCAAAAAGGGCACAAGGAGAAGCTCACTGCTTTCTTCGTCGAGATGTCGGAGAGCTTTCCAACGGTATGTTGTGCATCGCGTAACTCCTTATGGATCAAAAGTTATGGGCACCGGAGCGACGGAGACTTGGTCATAAGCCCTACGCCCTCAGTTTGCGGGCCCAGCCTCCACGTGAAGCGAAGTTGTCTTACCCAAGGTGCCGTGGGATTCGATAATGGAAATGTGGTGGATAAAATATCTCGACAACCCAAACCGGAGCAAAAAAATTTGAAAAGGGGGTTGCAACACGAGGACTTCCTAGAGGGTCACCCATCCTAGTACTACCCTCGCCCAAGCGCGCTTAACTTCGGAGTTCTGATGGCATCCGATGCATTAATGCTGGTATGATTCCTTTATGTGTTAACGGTTCACAGTCCCAGCCTAGAGAGATGGCCAATTCAAAAGGCCCAATGGGCTTAACGATAACCCATCTGCTTCAACAACGCCGCATCCTTGCAAGATATGATATCGACGCATTGTAGGGCCCTCTAATGTCCCGCGAGTAAGGTTGTCATCCTTTTAACAGCTCACGACGTACAATCCGGGATGAAAAAACAGAGCAAAAAAAGAAAAGTAGCCAGAAACTGATGAAAATGTTCAATTTTTGAATCCAAAAATAGCACAGCGAGCAAGGTGGCTGCGCAATCATAGAGCTCACAGAGAGCTTTGCAATGGTATGCTGTACGCCGTGTAACTCCTAACGCATCAAAAGTTATGGGCACCGGAGCGACGGAGAACTGGTCAAAAGCGCTACGACCTAGGTTTGCGGGCCTATCCTCCACGTGAAGCAAAGTTGTCTTGCCTAAGGTGCCGTGGGATTAGATAATAGAAATGTGGTGGATAAAGTATCTTGGCAACCCAAATCGGAGCAAAAAAAATTGAAAAGGGGGGTACAACACGAGGACATCCCAGGGGGTCACCCATCCTATTATTACTCTCACCCAAGCACGCTTAACTTCGGAGTTCTGATGGGGTCCACTGCATTAGTGCTGGTATGATCACTCCCGTCATGTTGAGGGCACAATTCCTTTATTTGTTAATGGTTCACAGTCCCATCCTAGAGAGATGGCCCATTCAAATAGCCCAATGGGCTTAACGACAACCCATCTGCTTCAACAACGCAGCATCCTCGCAAGATGTGATATCGATGCATTGTAGAGCCCTCTAATGTCCCGCGAGTAAGGTTGTCGTCCTTTAAACAGCTCACGATGTACGATCCAAGACGGAAAAATAGAGCAAAAGAAGAAAAGTTGCCTAAAACTGACGAAAACGTTAGATTTTTGGCTCTAAAAAGGGCACAGCGAGAAGGTCGTTGCGTTCTTCGTAGAGCTGTCGGACAGCTTTGCAACGGTATGCTGTGCACCGTGTAACTCCTTACGGATCAAAAGTTATGGGCACCGGAGCGACGGAGACCTGGTCACAAGCCCTACGCCCTCGGTTTGCGGGCCTAGCCTCCACGTGAAGCGAAGTTGTCTTACCCAAGGTGCCGTGGGATTCGAAAATAGAAATGTGGTGGATAAAGGGGGTTGCAACACGAGGACATCCCAGGGGGTCACCCATCCTAGTACTACTCTCGCCCAAGCGCGCTTAACTTAGGATTTCTGATGGATCCGGTGCATTATTGCTGGTATGATCGCACCCGTCATGTTGAGGGCACAATTTTTTTATGTATTAACGATTCACAGTCCTAGCCTAGAGAGATGGCCCATCAAAAGGCCCAATGGGCTTAACGACAACCCATCCACTTCAACAACGTAGCATCCTCTCAAGACGTGATATCGACACGTTGTAGGGCCATCTAATGTCCCGCGAGTAAGGTTGTCGTCCTTTTTAACAGCTCACGACGTACGATCCGGGTCGAAAAAACAGAGCAAAGAAGAAAAGTGGCCTGAAACTGATGAAAATATTTGATTTTAGGCTCCAAAAAGGGCACAACGAACAAGCTCGATGCCCCCTTCGTAGAGCTATTAGAGAGCTTTGCAACGGTATGCTGTGCGCCACGTAACTCATTACGGATCAAAAGTTATGGGCACCGGAGCGACAGAGACCTGGTCACAAGCCCTACGCTCTCGGTTTGCGGGCCCAGCCTCTTCGTGAAGCGAAGTTGTCTTGCCCAATGTTCCGTGGGATTCGGTAACAGAAATTTGGTGGATAAAGTATCTTGGCAACCCCAACCAGGGGAAAGAAATTGAAAATGGGGTGCAACACTAGGACTTCCCAAGGGGTCACCCATCCTAGTACTACTCTCGCCCAAGAACGCTTAACTTCGGAGTTCTGATAGGATCCGGTGCATTAGTAATGGTATGATCGCACCCGTCATGTTCATGGCACAATTCCTCTATTTGTTAACGGTTCACAGTCCAAGCCTAGAGAGATGGACCATCAAAAGGCCCAATGGGCTTAACGACAACCCATCTGCTTCAACAACGCAGCATCCTAGCAAGACTCGATATCGACGCATTGTAGGTCCCCCTAATGTCCGGCGAGTAAGGTTGTCATCCTTTTAACAGCTCACGATGTACGATCCGGGATGAAAAAACAGAGTAAACGAAGAAAAGTGGCTTGAAACTGACGAAACCATTCGATTTTGGGCTCCAAAATCGGGCACAGCGAGCAAGCTGATTGCCCCTGTCGTAGAGCTCTTAGAGAGCTTTACAAAGGTATGCTGTGCGCCGCATAACTCCTTACGGATCAAAAGTTGTGGCACCGGAGCGACGGAGACCTGGTCACAAGCCCAATGCACTCGGTTCGCGGGCCCAGCATCTACGTGAAGCGAAGTTGTCTTGCCTAATGTTCCGTGGGATTCGGTAATAGAAATTTGGTGGATAAAGTATCTTGGCAACCCTAACTAGGGGAAAAAAATTGAAAAAGGGGTACAACACGAGGAATTCTCAAGGGGTCACCCATCCTAGTACTACTCTCGCCCAAGCACGCTTAACTTCGCAGTTCTAATGGGATCCGGTGCATTAGTGCTGGTATGATCGCACCCGTCATGTTGAGGGCATAATTCCTTTATTTGTTAACGGTTCAGAGTCCCAGCCCAGAGAGATGGCCCATTAAAAAGGCCCAATGGGCTTAACGACAATCCATCCGCTTCAACAACGCAGCATCCTCGCAAGACGTGATATCCACACATTGTAGGGCCCTCTAATGTCCCGCGTATCAGTTTGTCATCCTTTTAACAGCTCACGACGTACGATCCAAGACGGAAAAATAGAGCAAAAGAAGAAAAATTGCCTGAAACTGATGAAAACGTTCGATTTTGGGCTCCAAAAAGGGCATAGCGAGCAAGCTCACTGCCCCCTTCGTATAGCTTTCGGAGAGCATTGCAACGGTATGTTGTGTGCCGCGTAACTCCTTACGAATCAAAAGTTATGGGCACCGGAGCGACAGAGACCTGGTCACAAGCCCTACGCCCTCGGTTTGTGGGCCCAGCCTCAACGTGAAGCGAAGTTGTCTTGCCTAAGGTGCCGTGGGATTCGATAATAGAAATGTGGTGGATAAAGTATATTGACAACCCAAACTGAAGCAAAAAAAATTGAAAAGGGGGGTGCAACACGAGGGCATCCCAAGAGGTCACCCATCCTAGTACTACTCTCGCCCAAGCACGCTTAACCTCAAAGTTCTGATGGGATCCGATGCATTAGAGCTAGTATGATCGCACCCGTCATGTTGAGGGCACAATTCCTTTATGTGTTAACATTTCACAGTCCCAGCCTAAAGAGATGGCCAACTCAAAAGGCCCAATGGGCTTAACGATAACCCATATGCTTCAACAACGCAACATCCCAGCAAGACATGATATCGACGCATTGTAGGGCCCCCTAATGTCCCACGAGTAAGGTTGTAGTTCTCTTAACAGCTCACGACGTACGATCCAGGATCAAAAAACAGAGCAAAAGAAGAAAAGTGGACTGAAACTAATGAAAACGTTCAATTATACGGTCCAAAAATGGGCACAGCAAGCAAGCTGGCTACCCCCATCGTAGAGCTCTCAGAGAGCTTTGCAACGGTATGCTGTGCACCGCGTAACTCCTTACGGATCAAAAGTTATGGGCCCTAGAGCTACGGAGACCTGGTCACAAGCCCTACGCCCTCGGTTTGCGGGCCCAGCCTCTACGTGAAGCGAAGTTGTCTTGCCCATTGTTCCGTGGGATTCGATAATAGAAATTTGGTGGATAAAATATCTTGGCAAGCTTAACCAGGGCAAAAAAATTTGAAAACGGGGTACAACATGAGGACTTCCCAGGGGGTCACCCATCCTAGTACTACTCTCGCCCAAGTACGTTTAACTTCAGAGTTTTGATGGGATCCGGTGCATTAGTGCTGGTATGATCGCACCCGTCCTGTTGAGGGCACAATTCCTTTATTTGCTAACGGTTCACAGTCCCATCCTAGAGAGATGGCCCATTCAAAAGGCCCAATGGGCTTAACGATAACCCATCCGCTTCAACAATGCAGCATCCTCGCAAGACATGATATCGATGCATTGTAGGCCCCTCTAATGTCCCGCGAGTAAGGTTATCCTCCTTTTAACAGCTCACGACGTACGATCCGGGACGAAAAAATAGAGCAAAAGAAGAAAAGTGGGCTAAAACTGATGAAAATGTTCGATTTTGGTCTCCAAAAAGGGCACAGCGAGTAAGCTGGCTGCCCCCGTCGTAGAGCTCTCAGAGAGCTTTGCATCGGTATGCTGTGCGCTGCGTAACTCCTTACGTATCAAAGGTAATGGGTACCGGAGCGACGGAGACCTGGTCACAAGCCCTACGCCCTGCATTTGCGGGCCCAGCCTCTACGTGAAGCGAAGTTGACTTGCCCAATGTTCCGTGGGATTCGGTAATAGAAATTTTGTTGATAAAGTATCTTGGCAACCTTAACCAAGGCAAAAAAAATTGAAAAGGGGGTGCGACACGAGGACTTCCCAGGGGGTCACCCATCCTAGTACTACTCTAGCCCAAGCATGCATAACTTCAAAGTTCTGATGGGATCCGGTGCATTAGTGCTGGTATGATCGCACCCGTCATGTTTATGGCACAATTCCTTTATTTGTTAACGGTTCACAATCCCATCCTGGAGAGATGGCCCATTCAAAAGGCCTAATGGGCTTAATAAAAACCCATCCGCTTCAACAACGCAGCATCCTCACAAGACGTGTTATCGATGCGTTGCAGGGCCCTCTAATATCCCGCGAGTAAGGTTGTCGTCCTTTTCATAGCTCACGACGTATGATCCGGGACGAAAAAATAGGTCAAAAGAAGAAAAGTGGCCTGAAACTGATGAAAAGATTCGATTTTGGGCTCCAAAAATAGGCACAGCGAGCAAGCTGGCTGCCCCCGTCGTAGAGCTCTCAGGGAGCTTTGCAACGGTATGTTGTGCGCCGCGTAACTCCATACGAATCAAAAGTTATGGGCACCGGAGCGACGGATACCTGGTCACAAGCCTTACGCCCTCGGTTTGCGGGCCCATCCTCTACGTGAAGTGAAGTTTTCTTGCCCAATGTTCCGTGGTATTCAGTAATAGAAATTTGGCGGATAAAGTATCTTGGCAACCCTAACCAGGGCAAAAAAAATTGAAAAGAGGGTGCAACAAGAGGATTTCCCACGGGGTCACCCATCCTAGTACTACTCTTGCCAAAGCAAGTTTAACTTCGGAGTTCTGACTGGATTTGGTGCATTAGTGCTGGTATGATCACACCCGTCATGTTGAGGGCACAATTCCTTTATTTGTTAACGGTTCACAGTCCTAGCCTAGAGAGATGGCCAATTTAAAAGGTCCAATGGGCTTAAAGATAACCCATTTGCTTCAACAACGCAGCATCCTAGAAAGATGTGATATCGACGTGTTGTAAGGCCCTCTAATGTCCCACGAGTAAGGTTGTAGCCCTTTTAATAGCTCACGACGTACGATCCGGGATGAAAAAATAGAGCAAGAGAAGAAAAGTGGCTTGAAACTGATAAAAATGTTCAATTTTGGGATCCAAAAATGGGCGCAGCGAGCAAGCTGGCTTCCCCCGTCGTAGAGCTGTCAGAGAGCTTTGCAATGGTATGCTGTGCGCCGCGTAACTCCTTACGGATCAAAAGTTATGGGCACCGAAGCGACGGAGACCTGGTCACAAGCGCTACGCCTTTGGTTAGCGGGCCCAGCCTCCACGTGAAGCGAAGTTGTCTTGCCCAATGTGCTATGGGATTAGATAATAGAAATGTGGTAGATAAAGTATCTTGGCAACACAAACTGAAGCAAAAAAAATTGAAAAGGGGGGTGCAACACGAGGACATCCTAGGGGGTCACCCATCCTAGTACTACTCTCACCCAAGCACCCTTAACTTCGGAGTTGTGATGGGATCCGGTGCATTAGTTCTGGTATGATCGCGCCTGTCATGTTGAGGGCACAATTCTATTATTTGTTAACGGATCACAATCCCATCCTAGAGAGATGGCCCATTCAAATGGCCTAATGTGCTTAACGACAACCCATCTACTTCAACAACGTAGCATCCTCGCAAGACGTGATATCAACGCGTTGTAGGGCCCACTAATGTCCCGCGAGTAAGGTTGTCATCCGTTTAACAGCTCACGATGTACGATCTAGGACGCAAAAATATAGCAAAAGAAGAAAAGTGGCCTGAAACTGATGAAAATGTTCGATTTTGGGCTCTAAAAAGCTCACAGCGAGAAGTTCACTGCCTTCTTTGTAGAGCTGTCGGAGAGCTTTGCAACGGTATGCTGTGTACCGCGTAACTCCTTATGGATCAAAAGTTATGGGCACCGGAGCGACGGAGACCTGGTGACAAGCCCTACACCCTCGGTTTGCGGGCCCAGCCTCCACGTGAAGCGAAGTTGTCTTACCCAAGGTGCCGTGGGATTCGATAATAGAAATATGGTGGATAAAGTATCTTGACAAACCAAATCGAAGCAAAAAAAAATTGAAAAGGGGGGTGCAACACGAGGACATCCTAGGGGGTCACCCATCCTAGCACTACCCTCGCCCAAGCGCGCTTAACTTCGGAGTTCTGATGGGATCCGGTGCATTAATGCTGGTATGATCGTACCTGTCATGTTGAAGGTACAATTCCTTTATGTGTTAACGGTTCACAGTTCCAGCCTAGAGAGATGGCCAATTCAAAAGGCCCAATGGGCTTAACGATAACCCATCTACTTTAACAACACAGCATCCTAGCAAGAGGTGATATCGACGCATTGTAGGGCCCTCTAATGTCCCGCGAGTAAGGTTGTCATCCTTTTAACAGCTCACGACGTACGATCTAGGATGAAAAAATAGAGCAAAAGATGAAAAGTGGCCTGAAACTGATGAAAACATTCGATTTTGGGATCCAAAAAGGGCAAAGCGAGCATGCTGGCTACCCTCGTCATAGAGCTCTCAGAGAGCTTTGCAACGGTATGCTGTGTGCCGCGTAATTCTTTACGGATCAAAAGTTATGGGCACCGGAGCGACGGAGACCTTGTCACAAGTGCTACGCCCTAGGTTTGCGGGCCTATCCTCCACGTCAATCGAAGTTGTCTTGCCCAAGGTGCCGTGAGATTAGATAATAGAAATGGGGTGGATAAAGTATCTTGGCAACCCAAACCGGAGAAAAAAAAATTGAAAAGGGGGGTGCAACACGAGGACATCCCAAGGGGTCACCCATCCTAGTACTACTCTCACCCAAGCACGCTTAACATTGGAGTTCTGATGGGATCCGGTGCTTTAGTGCTGGTATAATCGCACCCCTCATGTTGAGGGCACAATTCCTTTATTTGTTAACGGTTCACAGTCCCATCCTAGAGAGATGGCCCATTCAAAAGGCCCAATGGGCTTAACGACAACCCATCTGCTTCAACAACGTAGCATCATCGCAAGACGTGATATAGTCGCGTTGTTGGGCCCTCTAATGTCCCGCGAGTAAGGTTGTCATCCTTTTAACAGCTCATGACGTATGATCCGGGACGAAAAAACAGAGCAAAAGAAGAAAAGTGGCCTGAAACTGATGAAAACGTTTGATTTTGGGCTCCAAAAAGGGCACAACGAGAAGCTCGTTGCCTTCTTCGTAGAGCTGCCGGAGAGCTTTGCAACAGTATACTGTACACCGCGTAACTCCTTAGGGATCAAAAGTTATGGGCACCGGAGCGACAGAGACCTAGTCACAAGCCCTACGCCCTCGGTTTGCGGGCCCAGCCTCCACGTGAAGTGAAGTTGTCTTACCCATGGTGCCGTGGGATTCGATAATAGAAATGTGGTGGATAAAGTATCTTGGCAACCCAAACCGGAGCAAAAAAAATTGAAAAGGGGGTTGTAACAGGAGGACATCCCAGGGGGTCACCCATCCTAGTACTACTCTCGCCCAAGCGCGCTTAACTTCGGAGTTCTAATGGGATCCGGTGCATTTGTGCTGGTATGATCGCACCTGTAATGTTGAGGGCACAATTCCTTTATGTGTTAACGATTCACAGTACCAGCCTAGAGAAATGGCCCATCAAAAGGCCCAATGGGCTTAACGATAACCCATCCACTTCAACAACGTAGTATCCTTGCAAGACCTGATATCGACACATTGTAGGGCCCTCTAATGTCCCGCGAGTAAGGTTGTCGTCCTTTTAATAGCTCACGACGTACGATCCGGGACGAAAAAATATAGCAAAAGAAGAAAAGTGGCCTGAAACGGATGAAAACGTTTGATTTTGGGCTCCAAAAGGGCACAACGAGCAAGCTCGATGCCCCCTTGGTAGAGCTATCCAAGAGCTTTCCAACGGTGTGCTGTGCGCCGCGTAACTCCTTGCGGATCAAAAGTTATGGGCACCGGAGCGACGGTGACCAGGTCACAAGCCCTATGCCCTCGGTTTACAGGCCCATCCTCGACGTGAATTGAAGTTGTCATGCCCAAGGTGGTATGGGATTCGATAATAGAAATGTGGTGGATAAAGTATCTTGTCAACCCAAACCGAAGCAAGAAAAATTGAAAAGGGAGGTGCAACACGAGGACATTCTTGGGGGTCAATCATCCTAGTACTACTCTCGCCCAAGCATGCTTAACTTCGGAGTTCTGATGGGATTCGGTGCATGAATGCTAATATGATCGCATCCGTCATGTTGAGGGCACAATTCCTTTATGTGTTAACGGTTCACAGTCCCAGCGTAGAGAGATGGCCAATTCAAAAGGCCCAATGGGCTTAACGATAACCCATCTGCTTCAACAACGCAGCATCCTAGCAAGACGTGATATCGACGCGTTGTAGGGCCCCCTAATGTCTGGCGAGTAAGGTTGTCGTCCTTTTAATAGCTCACGATGTACGATCCGGGACGAAAAAACAGAGCAAAAGAAGAAAAGTTGCCTGAAACTGAGGAAATCGTTCGATTTTGGGCTCTAAAAATGGGTACAGTGAGCAAGCTGGCTGCCCTTGTCGTAGAGCTCTCAGAAAGCTTTACAAAGGTATGATGTGTGCCGCATAACTCCTTACTTCAAAAGTTATGGCACCAGAGCAACGGAGACCTGGTCACAAGCCCTATGCACTTGGTTTGCGGGCCCAGCCTTTACGTGAAGCGAAGTTGTCTTGCCCAATGCTCTGTGGGATTCGGTAATAGAAATTTCGTGGATAAAGTATCTTGGCAACCCTAACCAGGGCAAAAAAAATGAAAAGGGGTGCAACACGAGGACTTCTCAAGGGGTCACCCATCCTAGTACTACTCTCGCCCAAGCACGCTTAACTTCAGAGTTCTGATAGGATCCGGTGCATTAGTGCCAGTATGATCGCACCCGTCATGTTGAGGGCACAATTCCTTTATTTGTTAATGGTTCACAGTCACACCCTAGAGAGATGGCCCATTCAAAAGGCCCAATAGGCTTAACGACAACCCATCCGCTTCAACAACGCAGCATCCTCGCAAGACGTGATATCGACACGTTGTAGGGCCCTCTAATGTCCCGCGAGTAAGGTTGTCGTCCTTTTAACAGCTCACGATGTACGATCTGGGACGGAAAAACAAAGCAAAAGAAGAAAAATGGCCTGAAACTGATGAAAACGTTAGATTTTGGGCTCCAAAAATAGGCACAGCGAGCAAGCTGGCTACCCCTGTCGTAGAGCTCTCCGAGAGCTTTGCAACGGTATGCTGTACACCGCGTAACTCCTTATGGATGAAAAGTTATGGGCATCGGAGCGACGGAGACCTGGTCACAAGCCCTACGCCCTCGGTTTGCGGGCCCAGCCTCCACGTGAAGCGAAGTTATCTTACCCAAGGTGCCGTGGGATTCGATAATAGAAATGTGGTGGATAAAGTATCTTGACAACCCAAATCGGAGCAAAAAAAAATTGAAAAAGGGGGTGCAACACGAGGACATCCTAAGGGGTCACCCATCCTAGTACTACCCTCGCCCAAGGGCGCTTAACTTCGGAGTTTTGATGGGATCCGGTGCATTAATGCTGGTATGATCGCACCCGCCATGTTGGGGGTACAATTCATTTATGTGTTAACGGTTCACAGTCCCAGCCTAGAGAGATGGCCAATTCAAAAGGCCCAATGGGCTTAACGATAACCCATCTGCTTCAACAACGCAGCATCCTAGCAAGAGGTGATATCGACGCATTGTAGGGCCCTTTAATGTCCCGCGAGTAAGGTTGTCATCCTTTTAACAGCTCACGACGTACGATATGGGATGAAAAAATAGAGCAAAAGATGAAAAGTGGCCTGAAACTGATGAAAACGTTCAAATTTGGGATCCAAAAAGGGCAAAGCGAGCATGCTAGCTTCCCTCGTCATAGATCTCTCAGAGAGCTTTGCAACGGTATGTTGTGCGACGCGTAACTCCTTTCCGATCAAAAGTTATGGGCACCGGAGCGACGGAGACCTGGTCACAAGTGCTACGCTCTAGGTTTGCGGGCCTATCCTCCATGTGAAGCGAAGTTGTCTTGCCCAAGGTGCCGTGGGATTAGATAATAGAAATGTGGTGGATAAAGTATCTTGGCAACCCAAATCGGAGAAAAAAAATTGAAAAGGGGTACGCAACACGAGGACATCCCAAGGGGTCACCCATCCTAGTACCACTCTCGCCCATGCACGCTTAACTTTGGAGTTCTAATGGGATCAGGTGCATTAGTGCTGGTATAATCGCACCCATCATGTTGATGGCACAATTCCTTTATTTGTTAACGGTTCACAGTCCCATCCTAGAGAGATGGCGGGACTTAATGATAACCCATTTGCTTCAACAACGTAGCATCCTCGCAAGACGTAATATCGACGCATTGTTAGGCCCTCTAATATCCCGCGAGTAAGGTTGTCATCCTTTTAACAGCTCATGACGTATGATCTGGGATGAAAAAACAGAGCAAAAGAAGAAAAGTGGCCTGAAACTGATGAAAACGTTCGATTTTGAGCTCCAAAAAGGGCACAGCGAGAAGCTCGCTGCCTTCTTCGTAGAGCTGTCGGAGAGCTTTGCAATGGCATACTTTGTAGGGCCCTCTAATGTCCAGCGAGTAAGGTTGTCGTCCTTTTAACAGCTCACGACGTGCGATCCGAGACGGAAAAATAGAGCAAAAGAAAAAAAGTGGCCTGAAATTGATGAAAACATTAGATTTTGGACTCCGAAAAGGGCAGAGCGAGCAAGCTCACTACCCCTTTCGTAGAGCTGTCAGAGAGCTTCACAACAGTATGCTGTGTGCCGCGTAACTCTTACGAATCAAAAGTTATGGGCACCGGAGCGACGGAGACCTGGTCACAAGCCCTACGCCCTCGGTTTGTGGGCCTGCCTCCACGTGAAGCGAAGTTGTCTTGCCCAAGGTACTGTGGGATTCGATAATAGAAAAGTGGTGGATAAAGTATCTTGGCAACCCAAACCAGAGCATAAAAAATACAAAAGGGGGTTGCAACACGAGGACATCCCAGGGGGTCACCCATCCTAGTACTAATCTCACCCAAGCATTCTTAACTTCGGAGATCTGATGGGATCTGGTGCATTAGTGCTGGTATGATCGCACCCGTTATGTTGAGGGCACAATTCCTTTATGTGTTAATGGTCCACAGTCCCATCCCAGAGAGATGACCAATTCAAAAGGCCCAATGGGCTTAACGATAACCCATCTACTTCTACAACGCAGCATCCTAGCAAGACGTGATATCGACGCGTTGTAGGGCCCCCTAATGTCCCACGAGTAAGGTTGTCGTCCTTTTAACAGCTCACGACGTACGATCTGGGACGAAAATATAGAGCAAAGGAAGAAAAGTGGCCTAAAACTGATGAAAACGTTCGATTTTGGGATACAGAAACTGGCACGGAGCGCAAGCTAGCAGCCCCTGTCGTAGAGCTCTCAGAGAGCTTTGCAACGGTATGTTGTGCACCGCGTAACTCCTTACGGATCAAAAGTTATGGCCAACGGAGCGATGGAGACCTGGTCACAAGCCCTACGCCCGCGGTTTGCAGGCCCAGCCTCTACGTTTTGCGAAGTCATCTTGCCCAATGTTCCGTGGATTCGGTAATAGAAATTTGATGGATAAAGTATCTTGGCAACCATAACCAGGGCAAAAAAAATTGAAAAGAGGGTGCAACACGAGAACTTCCCAAGGGGTCACCCATCCTAGTACTACTCTCGCCCCAACATGCTTAACTTTGGAGTTCTGATGGGATTTGGTGCATTAGTGCTTGTATGATCGCACCCGTCATGTTGAGGGCACAATTCCTTTATTGGTTAACGGTTCACTGTCCCAGCTTAGAGAGATGGCCTATTCAAAAGGTCCAATGGGCTTAACGACAACCCATCTGCTTCAACAACGTAGCATCCTCCTAAGACGTGATATCGACGCGTTGTAGAGCCCTCTAATGTCCCGCAAGTAAGGTTGTCGTCCTTTAAACAACTAACGACATACGATCCAAGACGGAAAAACAGAGCAAAAGAAGAAAAGTGGACTAAAACTGACGAAAACGTTCGATTTTTGGCACCAAAAAGGGCACAGCGAGGAGCTCGCTGCGTTCTTCGTAGAGCTGTCGGACAGCTTTGCAACAGTATGATGTGCACCGTGTAACTCCTTACAGATCAAAAGTTATGGGCACCGGAGCGACGGAGACCTGGTCACAAGCCCTACGCCCTCGGTTTACGGGCCTAGCCTCCACGTGAAGCGAAGTTGTCTTACCCAAGGTGCCGTGGGATTCGATAATAGAAATGTGGTGGATAAAGGGCGTTGCAACACGAGGACATCCCAAGGGGTCACCCATCCTAGTACTACTCTCGCCCAAGCGCGCTTAACTTCGGATTTCTGATGGATCCGGTTCATTATTGATGGTATGATCGCACCCGTCATGTTGAGGGCACAATTTCTTTATGTATTAACGATTCACAGTCCCAGCCTAGAGAGATGGCCCATCAAAAGGCCCAATGGGCTTAACGACAACCTATCCACTTCAACAACGTAGCATCCTCGCAAGACGTGATATCGACACGTTGTAGGGCCATCTAATGTCCCGCGAGTAAGGTTGTCGTCCTTTTTAACAACTCACGACGTACGATCTGGGTCGGAAAAATAGAGCAAAGAAGAAAAGTGGCCTGAAACTGATGAAAATATTTGATTTTGGGCTCCCAAAAGGGCACAACGAGCAAGCTCGATGCCCCCTTCGTAGAGCTATCGGAGAGCTTTGCAATGGTATGCTATGCGCCACGTAACTCATTTCGGATCAAAAGTTATGGGCACAGGAGCGACGGAGACCTGGACACAAGCCCTATGCCCTCGGTTTGCGGGCCCAGCCTCCACGTGAAGCGAAGTTGTCTTGCCCAAGGTGGTGTGGGATTCGATAATACAAATGTGGTGGATAAAGTATCTTGGCAACCCAAATCGGAGCAAGAAAAATTGAAATGGGGCGTGCAACACGAGGACATTCCAGGGGGTCAAGCATCGTAGTACTACTCTCGCCCAATCACGCTTAACTTCGGAGTTCTGATGGGATCCGGTGCATTAGTGCTGGTATGATCGCACCCGTCATGTTGAGGGCACAATTCCTTGATGTGTTAACAGTTCACAGTCCGAGCCTAGAGAGATGGCAAATTCAAAAGGCCCAATGGGCTTAACGATAACCCATATGCTTCAACAACGCAGCATCCTAGCAAGACGTGATATCGACGCATTATAGGTCCCCCTAATGTCCGGCGAGTAAGGTTGTCATCCTTTTAACAGCTCACGATGTACGATCCGGGACGAAAAAATAGAGTAAACGAAGAAAAGTGGCTTGAAACTGACAAAACCGTTCTATTTTGGGCTCCAAAATCGGGCACAGCGAGCAAGCTGGCTGCCCCTGTCGTAGAGCTCTCAGAGAGCTTTACAATGGTATGCTGTGCACCGCGTAACTCCTTACGGATCAAAAGTTGTGGCACCGGAGCGACGGAGACCTGGTCACAAGCCCAATGCACTCGGTTCGCGGGCCCAGCATCTACGTGAAGCGAAGTTGTCTTGCCCAATGTTCTTTGGGATTCGATAATAGAAATTTGGTGGAGAAAGTATCTTGGCAACCCTAACTAGGTGAAAAAAATTGAAAAGGGGGTACAACACGAGGAATTCTCAAGGGGTCACCCATCCTAGTACTACTCTCGCCCAAGCACGCTTAACTTCGCAGTTCTGATGGGATCCGGTGCATTAGTGCTGGTATGATCGCACCCGTCATGTTTAGGGCATAATTCCTTTATTTGTTAACAGTTCAGAGTCCCAGCCCAGAGAGATGGCCCATTCAAAAGGCCCAATGGGCTTGACGACAACCCATCCGCTTCAACAATGCAGCATCCTCGCAAGACGTGATATCGACGCGTTGTAGAGCCCTCTAATGTCCCGCGTATAAGTTTGTCGTCCTTTTAACAACTCACGACGTACGATCCAAGACGGAAAAACAGTGCAAAAGAAGAAAAATTGCCTGAAACTGATGAAAACGTTCGATTTTGGGCTCCAAAAAGGGCACAGCGAGCAAGCTCACTGCCCCCTTCGTATAGCTATCAGAGAGCTTTGCAACGGTATGCTGTGTGCCGCGTAACTCCTTACGAATCAAAAGTTATGGGCACCGGAGCGACAGAGACCTGGTCACAAGCCCTACGCCCTCGGTTTGTGGGCCCAACCTCAACGTGAAGCGAAGTTGTCTTGCCTAAGGTGCCGTGGGATTCGATAATAGAAATGTGGTGGATAAAGTATATTGACAACCCAAACCGAAGCAAAAAAAATTGAAAAGGGTGGTGCAACACGAGGACATCCCAAGGGGTCACCCATCCTAGTACTACTCTCGCCCAAGCACGCTTAACCTCGAAGTTCTGATGGGATCCGATGCATTAGTGCTAGTATGATCGCACCCGTCATGTTGAGTGCACAATTCCTTTATGTGTTAACGTTTCACAGTCCCAGCCTAGAGAGATGGCCAATTCAAAATGCCCAATGGGCTTAACGATAACCCATCTGCTTCAACAACGCAACATCCCAGAAAGACATGATATCGACGCATTGTAGGGCCCCCTAATGTCCCGCGAGTAAGGTTGTAGTCCTTTTAACAGCTCACGACGTACGATCCAGGATCAAAAAACATAGCAAAAGAAAAAAAGTGGACTGAAACTAATGAAAACGTCTAATTATACGGTCCAAAAATGGGCACAGCGAGCAAGCTGGCTACCCCCATCGTAGAGCTCTCAGAGAGCTTTGCAACGGTATGCTGTGCACCGCGTAACTCCTTACGGATCAAAAGTTATGGGCCCTAGAGCTACGGAGACCTGGTCACATGCCCTACGCCCTCGGTTTGCGGGCCCAGCCTCTACGTGAAGCGAAGTTGTCTTGCCTATTGTTCCGTGGGATTCGGTAATAGAAATTTGGTGGATAAAATATCTTGGCAACCTTAACCAGGGCAAAAAAATTTGAAAACAGGGTACTACATGAGGACTTCCCAGGGGGTCACCAATCCTGGTACTACTCTCGCCCAAGTACGTTTAACTTCAGAGTTTTGATGGGATCCGGTGCATTAGTTCTGGTATGATCGCACCCGTCCTGTTGAGGGCACAATTCCTTTATTTGCTAACGGTTCACAGTCCCAGCCTAGAGAGATGGCCCATTCAAAAGGCCCAATGGGCCTAACGACAACACATCCGCTTCAACAATGCAGCATCCTCGCAAGACATGATATCGATGCATTGTAGGGCCCTCTAATGTCCCATGAGTACAGTTTTCATCCTTTTAACAGCTCACGACATACGATTCAGGACGAAAAAATAGAGCAAAAGAAGAAAATTGTGCTAAAACTGATGAAAATGTTCGATTTTGGTCTCCAAAAAGGGCACAGCGAGTAAATTGGCTGCCCCCGTCGTAGAGCTCTCAGAGAGCTTTGCAACGCTATGCTGTGCGCTGCCTAACTCCTTACGTATCATAGGTAATGGGTACCGGAGCGACGGAGACTTGGTCACAAGCCCTACGCCCTGCATTTGCGGGCCCTGCCGCTACGTAAAGCGAAGTTGACTTGCCCAATGTTCCGTGGGATTCGGTAATAGAAATTTTGTTGATAAAGTATCTTGGCAACCTTAACCAAGGCAAAAAAAATTGAAAAGGGGGTGCAACACGAGGACTTCCCAGGGGGTCACCCATCCTAGTACTACTCTAGCCCAAGCATGCATAACTTCAGAGTTCTGATGGGATCCGGTGCATTAGTGCTGGTATGATCGCACCCGTCATGTTTATGGCACAATTCCTTTATTTGTTAACGGTTCACAATCCCATCCTGGAGAAATGGCCCATTCAAAAGGCCTAATGGGCTTAATAAAAACCCATCCGCTTCAACAACGCAGCATCCTCACAAGACGTGTTATCGATGCGTTGTAGGGACCTCTAATGTCCCGCGAGTAAGGTTGTCGTCTTTTTCACAGCTCACGACGTATGATCAGGGACGAAAAAATAGGGCAAAAGAAGAAAAGTGGCCTGAAACTGATGAAAACGTTCGATTTTGGGCTCTAAAAAGCGCACAGTGAGAAGTTCACTGCCTTCTTTGTAGAGCTGTCGGAGAGCTTTGCAACGGTATGCTGTGCACCGCGTAACTCCTTATGATTAAAAGTTATGGGCACCGGAGCGACGGAGACCTGGTGACAAGCCCTACACCCACGGTTTGCGGGCCCAGCCTCCACGTGAAGCGAAGTTGTCTTACCCAAGGTGCCGTGAGATTCGATAATAGAAATGTGGTAGATAAAGTATCTTGACAACCCAAATCGAAGCAAAAAAAAATTGAAAAGGGGGTGCAACACGAGGACATCCTAGGGGGTCACCCATCCTAGTACTACCCTCGCCCAAGCGCGCTTAACTTCGGAGTTCTGATGGGATCCGGTGCATTAATGCTGGTATGATCGCACCTGTCATGTTGAAGGTACAATTCCTTTATGTGTTAACGGTTCACAGTCCCAGCCTAGAGAGATGGCCAAATCAAAAGGCCCAATGGGCTTAACGATAACCCATCTGCTTTAACAATGCAGCATCCTAGCAAGAGGTGATATCGACGCATTGTAGGGCCCTCTAATGTCCCACGAGTAAGGTTTTCATCCTTTTAACAGCTCACGACGTACGATCTAGGATGAAAAAATAGAGCAAAAGATGAAAAGTGGCTTGAAACTAATGAAAACATTCGATTTTGGGATCCAAAAAGGGCAAAGCGAGCATGCTGGCTACCCTCGTCATAGAGCTCTCAGAGAGCTTTGCAACGGTATGCTGTGTGCCGCGTAATTCTTTACGGATCAAAAGTTATGGGCACCGGAGTGACGGAGACCTGGTCACAAATGCTACGCCCTAGGTTTGCGGGCCTATCCTCCACGTGAATCGAAGTTGTCTTGCCCAAGGTGCCGTGGGATTAGATAATAGAAATGTGGTGGATAAAGTATCTTGGCAACCCAAACCGGAGAAAAAAAAATTGAAAAGGGGGGTGCAACACGAGGACATCCCAAGGGGTCACCCATCCTAGTACTACTCTCACCCAAGCACGCTTAACATTGGAGTTCTGATGGGATCCGGTGCATTAGTGCTGGTATAATCGCACCCGTCATGATGAGGGCACAATTCCTTTATTTGTTAACGGTTCACAGTCCCAACCTAGAGAGATGGCCCATTCAAAAGGCCCAATGGGCTGAACGACAACCCATTTGCTTCAACAACGTAGCATCCTCGCAAGACGTGATATAGTCGCATTGTTGGGCCCTCTAATGTCCCGCGAGTATGGTTGTCGTCCTTTTAACAGCTCATGACGTATGATTCGGGACGGAAAAACAGAGCAAAAGAAGAAAAGTGGCCTGAAACTGATGAAAACGTTTGATTTTGGGCTCCAAAAAGGGCACAACGAGAAGCTCACTGCCTTCTTCGTAGAGCTGCCAGAGAGCTTTGCAACGGTATACTGTGCAACGCGTAACTCCTTAGGGATCAAAAGTTATGGGCACCGGAGCGACAAAGACCTAGTCACAAGCCCTACGCCCTCGGTTTGCGGGCCCAGCCTCCACGTGAAGCGAAGTTGTCTTACCCAAGGTGCCGTGGGATTCGATAATAGAAATGTGGTGGATAAAGTATCTTGGCAACCCAAACCGGAGCAAAAAAAATTGAAAACGGGGTTGCAACAGAAGGACATCCCAGGAGGTCACCCATCCTAGTACTACTCTCGCCCAAGCACGCTTAACTTCGGAGTTCTGATGGGATTCGGTGCATTTGTGCTGGTATGATCTCACCTGTAATGTTGAGGGCACAATTCCTTTATGTGTTAACGATTCACAGTACCAGCCTAGAGAAATGGCCCATCAAAAGGCCCAATGGGCTTAACGACAGCCCATCCACTTCAACAACGTAGTATCCTCGCAAGACCTGATATCGACACATTGTAGGGCCCTCTAATGTCCCGCGAGTAAGGTTGTCGTCCTTTTAATAGCTCACGACGTACGATCCGGGACGAAAAAATAGAGCAAAAGAAGAAAAGTGGCCTGAAACTGATGAAAACGTTTGGTTTTGGGCTCCAAAAGGGCACAACGAGCAAGCTCGATGCCCCCTTGGTAGAGCTGTCCGAGAGCTTTCCAACGGTGTGCTGTGCGCCGCGTAACTCCTTAAGGATCAAAAGTTATGGGCACCGGAGCGACGGTGACCAGGTCACAAGCCCTATGCCCTCGGTTTACGGGCCTATCCTCGACGTGAATCGAAGTTGTCTTGCCCAAGGTGGTATAGGATTCGATAATAGAAATGTGGTGGATAAAGTATCTTGTCAACCCAAACCGAAGCAAGAAAAATTGAAAAGGGGGGTGCAACACGAGGACATTCCTGGGGGTCAATCATCCTAGTACTACTCTCGCCCAAGCACGCTTAACTTCGGAGTTCTGATGGGATCTGGTGCATGAATGCTGGTATGATCGCACTCGTCATGTTGAGGGCACAATTCCTTTATGTGTTAACGGTTCACAGTCCCAGCGTAGAGAGATGGCCAATTCAAAAGGCCCAATGGGCTTAACGATAACCCATCTGCTTCAACAACGCAGCATCCTAACAAGACGTGATATCGACGCGTTGTAGGGCCCCCTAATGTCTGGCGAGTGAGGTTGTCGTCCTTTTAATAGCTCACGATGTACGATCCGGGAAGAAAAAACAGAGCAAAAGAAGAAAAGTTGCCTGAAACTGAGGAAACCGTTCGATTTTGGGCTCTAAAAACGGGTACAGTGAACAAGCTTGCTGCCCCTGTCGTAGAGCTCTCCGAAAGCTTTACAAAGGTATGATGTGTGCCGCATAACTCCTTACTTCAAAAGTTATGGCACCAGAGCAACGGAGACCTGGTCACAAGCCCTATGCACTTGGTTTGCGGGCCCAGCCTCTACGTGAAGCGAAGTTGTCTTGCCCAATGCTCTGTGGGATTCAGTAATAGAAATTTCGTGGATAAAGTATCTTGGCAACCCTAACCAGGGCAAAAAAAAATTGAAAAGGGGGTGCAACACGAGGACTTCTCAAGGGGTCACCCATCCTAGTACTACTCTCGCTCAAGCACGCTTAACTTCAGAGTTCTGATAGGATCTGGTGCATTAGTGCTAGTATGATCGCACCCGTCATGTTGAGGGCACAATTCCTATATTTGTTAACGGTTCACAGTCCCACCCTAAAGAGATGGCCCATTCAAAAGGCCCAATGGGCTTAACGACAACCCATCTGCTTCAACAAGGCAGCATCCTCGCAAGACGTGATATCGACGCGTTGTAGGGACCTCTAATGTCCTACGAGTAAGGTTGTCGTCCTTTTAACAGCTCACGATGTACGATCTGGGATGGAAAAACAAAGCAAAAGAAGAAAAATGGCCTGAAACTGATAAAAACGTTAGATTTTGGGCTCCAAAAATAGGCACAGTGAGCAAGCTGGCTACCCCTGTCGTAGAGCTCTCCGAGAGCTTTGCAACGGTATGCTGTGCACCACGTAACTCCTTATGGATCAAAAGTTATGGGCATCGGAGCGACGGAGACCTGGTCACAAGCCCTACGCCCTAAGGGGTCACCCATCCTAGTACTACCCTCGCCCAAGCGAGCTTAACTTCGGAGTTTTGATGGGATCCGGTGCATTAATGCTGGTATGATCGCACCCGCCATGTTGGGGGTACAATTCATTTATGTGTTAACGGTTCACAGTCCCAGCCTAGAGAGATGGCCAATTCAAAAGGCCCAATGGGCTTAACGATAACCCATCTGCTTCAACAACGCAGCATCCTAGCAAGAGGTGATATCGATGTATTGTAAGGCCCTTTAATGTCCCGCGAGTAAGGTTGTCATCCTTTTAACAGCTCACGACATACGATCTGGGATGAAAAAATAGAGCAAAAGACAAAAAGTGGCCTGAAACTGATGAAAACGTTCAAATTTGGGATCCAAAAAGGGCAAAGCGATCATGCTGGCTGCCCTCGTCATAGATCTCTCAGAGAGCTTTGCAACGGTATGCTGTGCGCCGCGTAACTCCTTTCGGATCAAAAGTTATGGGCTCCAGAGCGACGGAGACCTGGTCACAAGTGCTACGCTCTAGGCTTGCGGGCCTATCCTCCATGTGAAGCGAAGTTGTCTTGCCCTAGGTGCCGTGGGATTAGATAATAGAAATGTGGTGGATAAAGTATCTTGGCAACCCAAACTGGAGAAAAAAAATTGAAAAGGGGCGCGCAACACGAGGACATCCCAAGGGGTCACCCATCCTAGTACTACTCTCACCCATGCACGCTTAACTTTGGAGTTCTAATGGGATCAGGTGCATTAGTGCTGGTATAATCGCACCCGTCATGTTGAGGGCACAATTCTTTTATTTGTTAACGGTTCACAGTCCCATCCTAGAGAGATGGCGGGACTTAATGACAACCCATTTGCTTCAACAACGTAGCATCCTCGCAAGACGTAATATCGACGCATTGTTAGGCCCTCTAATGTCTCGCGAGTAAGGTTGTCGTCCTTTTAACAGCTCATGACGTATGATCCGGGACGAAAAAACAGAGCAAAAGAAGAAAAGTGGCCTGAAAGTGATGAAAATGTTCGATTTTGGGGGCTCCAAAAAAGGCACAGCGAGAAGCTCGCTGCCTTCTTCGTAGAGCTGTCGGAGAGCTTTGCAACGGCATACTTTGTAGGGCCCTCTAATGTCCAGCGAGTAAGGTTGTCGTCCTTTTAACAGCTCACGACGTGCGATCCGAGTCGGAGAAATAGAGCAAAAGAAAAAAAGTGGCCTGAAACTGATGAAAACATTCGATTTTGGACTCCAAAAGGGGCAGAGCGAGCAAGCTCACTACCCCTTTCGTAGAGCTGTCGGAGAGCTTCACAACAGTATGCTGTGTGCCGCGTAACTCTGACGAATCAAAAGTTATGGGCACCGGAGCGACGGAGACCTGGTCACAAGCCCTACGCCCAAGGTGCTGTGGGATTCGATAATAGAAAAGTGGTGGATAAAGTATCTTGGCAACCCAAACCAGAGCATAAAAAATACAAAAGTTGGTTGCAACACGAGGACATCCCAGGGGGTCACCCATCCTAGTACTAATCTCACCCAAGCACTCTTAACTTCGGAGTTCTGATGGGATCTGGTGCATTAGTGCTGGTATAATCGCACCTGTTATGTTGAGGGCATAATTCCTTTATGTGTTAATGATCCACAATCCCATCCTAGAGAGATGACCAATTCAAAAGGCCCAATGGGCTTAACGATAACCCATCTACTTCTACAACGCAGCATCCTAGCAAGACGTGATATCGACGCATTGTAGGGCCCCCTCCTGTCCCACAAGTAGGGTTGTCGTCCTTTTAACAGCTCACGACGTACGATTCGGGACGAAAATATAGAGCAAAAGAAGAAAAGTGGCCTAAAACTGATGAAAATATTCAATTTTGGGCTCCAGAAACTTGCACGGAGAGCAAGCTAGCAGCCCCCGTCGTAGAGATCTCAGAGAGCTTTGCAACGGTATGCTGTGCACCGCGTAACTCCTTACGGATCAAAAGTTATGGCCAACGGAGCGTGGAGACCTGGTCACAAGCCCTACGCCCGCGGTTTGCAGGCCCAGCCTCTACGTTATGCGAAGTCATCTTGCCCAATGTTCCGTGGATTCGGTAATAGAAATTTGATGGATAAAGTATCTTGGCAACCATAACCAGGGCAAAAAAAATTGAAAAGAGGGTGCAACACGAGAACTTCCCAAGGGGTCACCCATCCTAGTACTACTCTCGCCCCAACATGCTTAACTTTGGAGTTCTGATGGGATTTGGTGCACTAGTGCTAGTATGATCGCACCCGTCATGTTGAGGGCACAATTCCTTTATTTGTTAACGGTTCACTGTCCCAGCCTAGAGAGATGGCCTATTCAAAAGGCCCAATGGGCTTAACGACAACCCATCTGCTTCAACAACGCAGAATTCTCGCAAGACGTGATATCGACACGTTGTAGGGCCCTATAATGCCCTGCGAGTAAGGTTGTCGTCCTTTAAACAACTCACGACGTACGATCCCGGACGGAAAAACAGAGTAAAAGAAGAAAATTGGCCTGAAACTTATGAAAACATTCGATTTTGGGCTCCAAAAAGGGCACAGCGAGCAAACTCGCTGCCCCTTTTGTATAGCTATCGGAGAGCTTTGTAACGGTGTGCTGTGCGCCACGTAACTCCTTACGGATCAAAAGTTATGGGCACCGGAGCGACGGAGACCTGGTCACAAGCCCTACGCCCTCGGTTTGTGGGCACACCCTCCACGTGAAGCGAAGTTATCTTACCTAAGGTGCCGTGGCATTCGATAATAGAAATGTGGTGGATAAAGTATCCTGGCAACCCAAACCGGAGCAAAAAAAATTGAAAAGGGGGTGCAACACGAGGACATCCCAGAGGGTCACCCATCCTAGTACTACTCTCGCCCAAGCACGTCTGATGGGATCCGATGCATTTGTGCTGGTATTATCGTACCCGTCATGTTGAGGGCACAATTCCTTTATTTGCTAACGTTTCACAGTCCCATCCTAGAGAGATGGCCCATTCAAAAGGCCCAATGGGCTTAACGAAAACTCGTTCGCTTCAACAACGCAGCATCCTCGCAAGACGTGATATCGACACCTTGTAGGGCCCTCTAATGTGCCGCGAGTAAGGTTTTCATCCTTTTAACAGCTCACGACATATGATCCGGAACGAAAAAACAGAGCCAAAGAAGAAAAGTGGCATGAAACTAATGAAAATGTTTGATTTTGAGCTCTAAAAATGGGCATAGCGAGCAAGCTGGCTGCCCCTATCGTAGAGCCCTCAGAGAACTTTGCTACGGTATGCTGTGCGCTGCGTAACTCCTTACGGATCAATAGTTATGGGCACCGGAGCGACGGAGACTTGGTCACAAGCCCTACGCACTCGGTTTGCAGGCCCAGCCTCTACGTGAAGCGAACTTGTCTTGCCTAATGTTACGTGGGATTCGGTAATAGAAATTTGGTGGATAAAGTATCTTGGCAACCCTAACTAGGGCAAAAAAAATTGAAAAGGGGGTGCAACACGAGGACTTCCCAGGGCATCACCCATCCTAGTACTACTCTCGCCCAAGCACACTTAACTTCGGAGTTCTGATGGGATCCGATGCATTAGTGCTGGTATGATTGTACCCGTCATGTTGAGGGCACAATTCCTTTATTTGTTAACTGTTCACAGTCCTGGGCTAGAGAGATGGCCAATTCAAAAGGCCCAATGGGCTTAACGATAACCCATCTACTTCAACAACGTAGCATCCTAGCAAGACGTGGCATCAACACGTTGTAAGGCCCCATATTGTCCTACGAGTAAGGCTGTCGTCCTTTTAAACGCTAACGACGTACGATCCGGGATGAAAAAATAGGGTAAAAGAAGAAAAGTGGCCTGAAACTAATGAAAACGTTCGATTTTGGGCTCCAAAAACGGGAACAGGGAGCAAACTGGCTGCCCCTGTGGTAAAGCTCTTAGAGAGCTTTGTAACGGTACGTTGTGCGCCGCATAACTCCTTACGGATCAAAAGTTATGCGCACCAGAGCGACGGAGACTTGGTCACAAGCCTTACACCCTCGGTTTGCGAACCTAGCCTTTACGTGAAGCGAAGTTGTCTTGCCTAGTGTTCCGTGGGATTCGGTAATAGAAATTTGGCGTATAAAGTAAGTTGGCAACCTTAACCCGGGCAAACAAAATTAAAAAGGATGTGCAACACGAGGACATCCCAGGGGGTCACCCATCCTAGTACTACTCTCGCACAAGCACGCTTAACTTCGGAGTTCTGATGGGATCCGGTGCATTAGTACTGGTATGATCGCACCCGTCATATTGATGGCACAATTCTTTTTTTTGTTAACGGTTCACAGTCCCATCCTAGAGAGATGGCCCATTCAAAAGGCCCAATGGGCTTAACGACAACCCATCTGCTTCAACAACGCAGCTTCCTCGCAAGGCGTGATATCGACGCATTGTAGAGCCCTCTAATGGCCCGCGAGTAAGGTTGTCGTCCTTTTAACATCTCACGACGTACGATCCGGGATGAAAAAACATAGTTAAAGTAGAAAAGTGACCAAAAACTGATTAAAACATTCGATTTTGAGCTCCAAAAACAGGCACGCCGAGCAAGTTGGATGTCCTTGTCATAGAGCTCTCAGAGAGCTTTGCAACGGTATGCTGTGCGCCACGTAACTCCTTTCGGATCAAAAGTTATGGGTACTGGAGCGACGGAGACCTAGTCACAAGCCCTACGCCCTCGGTTTGCGGGCCCAGCCTCTACGTGAATCGAAGTTATCTTGCCCAAAGTTCCGTGGGATTCGGTAATATAAATTTGGTGGATAAAGTATCTTGGCAACCTTAACCAGGGCAAAAAAAATTTGAAAATAATACGCAACACGAGGACTTCCCAAGGATCACCCATCCAAGTACTACTCTCACCCAAGCACGCTTAACTTCGGAGTTCTTATGGGATCCGGTGCATTAGTGCTGGTATGATCGCACCCGTCATGTTGAGAGCACAATTCCATTATTTGTTAACTGTTCACAGTCCCATCCTAGAGAGATGGCCCATTCAAAAGGCCTAATGGGCTTAACGACAACCCATCCGCTTCAACAACGCAACATCCTCGCAAGACGTGATATCGACAAGTTGTAGGGCCCTCTAATGTCCCATGAGTTAGGTTGTCATCCTTTTAACAGCTCACGACGTACGATCCGGGAAGAAACAATAGAGCAAAAGAAGAAAAGTGGCCTGTAACTGATGAAAACGTTCTATTTTGGGCTCCAAAAAGGGCATACCGAGCAAGTTGGCTGGCCCCGTCGTAGAGCTCTCAGAGAGCTTTGCAACGGTATGCTTTGCGGCACATAACTCCTTACGGATCAAAAGTTATGGGCACCGGAGCGACGGAGACCTGGTCACAAGCCCTACGCCCTCGGGTTGCAGGCCCAGCCTCTACGTGAAGCGAAGTTGTCTTGCCCAAGGTGCCGTGGGATTCGTTAATAGAAATGTGGTGGATAAAGTATCTTGGCAACCCAAACCAGAGCAAAAAAAATTGAAAAGGTGGGTGCAACATGAGGACATCCCAGGGGGTCACCCATCCTAGTACTACTCTCGCCCAAGCACGCTTAACTTCGGAGTTCTGATGGGATCCGGTGCATTAGTGCTGGTATGATTGCACCCGTCATGTTGAGGGCACAATTCATTTATGTGTTAACTGTTCACAGTCCCAGCCTAGAGAGATGGCCAATTCTAAAGGCCCAATGGGCTTAACGATAACCCATCCGCTTCAACAACGCAGCATCCTAGCAAGACGTGATAACGATGCATTGTAAGGCCCCCTAATGTCCCGCGAGTAATGTTGTCGTCCTTTTAACAGCTCACGACGTACGATCCGGGACGAAAAAACAGAGCAAAAGAAGAAAACTGGCCTGAAACTAATAAAAACATTCAATTTTGGTCTCCAAAAAGGGGCACAGCGAGCAAGTTGGTTGCCCCCGTCGTAGAGCTCTCAGAGAGATTTGCAACGGTATGCTGTGCGCCGCGTAACTACTTACGGATCAAAAGTTATGGGCGCCAGAGAGACGGAGACCTTAACCATGGCAAAAAAAATTGAAAATGGGGTGCAACACGAGGACATCCTAGGGGGTCACCCATCCTAGTGCTACTCTCGCCCAAGCACGCTTAACTTCGGAGTTCAGATGGGATCCAGTGCATTAGTGCTGGTATGATCGCACCCGTCATGTTGAGGGCACAGTTCCTTTATTTGTTAACGGTTCACAGTCCCATCCTAGAGAGATGGCGCATTCAATAGGCCCAATGGGCTTAACGATAACCCATCTGCTTCAACAACGCAGCATTCTCGCAAGACGTGATATTGATGCATTGTAGGGCCCTCTAATGTCCCGCGAGTAAGGTTGTCGTCCTTTTAACAGCTATCGACGTACGATCCGAGAGGAAAAAATAGTGCAAAAGAAGAAAATTTGCATGAAACTGATGAAAATGTTCGATTTTGGGCTCCAAAAACGGGCACAGTGAGCAAGCTAGCTGCCGCCGTCGTAGAGCTCTCAGAGAGCTTTGCCACGGTATGCTGTGCACCGCGTAACTCCATACGTATCAAAAGTTATGAGCACCGGAGCGACGGAGACCTGGTCACAAGCCCTATGCCCTCGGTTTACGGGCCCAGCTTCTACGTAAAGTGAAGTTGTCTTGCCCAACATTCCGTGGGATTCGGTAATTGAAATTTGGTGTATAAAGTATCTTGGCAACGCTAACCAGGGCAAAAAAAATTGAAAAGGGTGTGCAACACGAGGACTTCCCAAGGGGTCACCCATCCTATTGCTACTCTCACCCAAGCACACTTAACTTCAAAGTTCTGATGGGATCTGGTGCATTAGTTCTGGTATGATCGCACCCGTCATGTTGAGGGCACAATTCCTTTATGTGTTAACAGTTCACAGTCCCGCCTAGAGAGATGGCCAATTCAAAAGGCCCAATGGGCTTAACGATAACCCATCTGCTTCAACAACGTAGCATCCTAGCAAGACGTGATATCGACACGTTGTAGGGCCCCCTAATATCCCGCGAGTAAGGTTGTCATCCTTTTAACAGCTCACGACGTACGATCCGGGATGAAAAAACATAGCAAAAGAAGAAAAGTGGCTTGAAATTGATGAAAATGTTCTATTTTAGGCTCCAAAAATGGACACAGCAAGCAAGCTGGCTGCCCCTGTCGTAGAGCACTCAGAGAGCTTTGCAACGGTAAGTTGTGCGCCGCGTAACTCCTTATAGATTAAAAGTTATGGGCACCGGAGCGATAGAGACCTGGTCACAAGCCCTACGCCCTCGGTTTGCGGGCCCAGCCCCTACATGATTCGAAGTCGTCTTCCCAATGTTCCGTGGGATTCGGTAATAGAAATTTGATGGATAATGTATCTTGGCAACCTTAACCATGGCAAAAAAAATTGAAAAGAGGGTGCAACACGAGGACTTCCCAGAGGGTCACCCATCCTAGTACTACTCTCGCCCAAGCATGCTTAACTTTGGAGTTCTGATTGGATCCGGTGCATTAGTGCTAGTATGATCGCACCTGTCATGTTGAGGGCACAATTCATTTTTGTGTTAACTGTTCACAGTCCCAGCCGAAAGAGATGGCCAATTCAAAAGGTCCAATGGGCTTAACGATAACCCATCCGCTTCAACAACGTAGCATCCTAGCAAGATATGATAACGACGCGTTGTAGGACCCCCTAATGTCCCGCGAGTAATGTTGTAGTCCTTTTAACAGCTCATGACGTACGATCCGGGATGAAAAAATAGAGCAAAAGAAGTAAAGTGGCCTGAAACTGATGAAAACGTTTGATTTTGGTCTCCAAAAAGGGGCAAAGCGAGCAAGCTGGCTGCCCCCGTCGTAGAGCTCTCAGAGAGCTTTGCAACTGTATGCAGTGCACCGCGTAACTCTTTACGGATCAAAAGTTATGGGCACCAGAGCGACGGAGACCTGGTCACAAGCCCTACGCCCTCGGTTTGCAGGCCCAGCCTCTACGTGAAGCGAAGTTGTCTTGCCCAATGTTCCATGGGATTCGGTAAAAGAAATTTGATGGATAAAGTACATTGGCAACCTTAACCACGGCAAAAAAAAATTGAAAAGGAGGTGCAACACGACTTCCCAGGGGGTCACCCATCCTAGTGCTACGCTCGCCCAAGCACGCTTAACTTCGGAGTTCTGATGGGATCCGGTGCATTAGTGCTGGTATGATCGCACCCGTCATGTTGAGGGCATAGTTCATTTATTTGTTAACGGTTCACAGTCCCATCCTAGAGAGATGGCACATTCAAAAGGCCTAATGGGCTTAACGACAACCCATCTGCTTCAACAACGCAGCATTCTCGCAAGACGTGATATTGACGCATTGTAGGGCCCTCTAATGTCCCCCGAGTAAGGTTGTCGCCCTTTTAATAGCTCACGACGTATGATCCAAGACAAAAAAACAGAGCAAAAGAAGAAAAATGGCATGAAACTGATGAAAATATTCGATTTTGGGCTCCAAAAAGGGTACAGCGAGCAAGCTGGCTGCTGACGTCGTATAGCTCTCAAAGAGAATTGCCACGGTATGCTGTGCACTGCATAACTCCATACGGATCAAAAGTTATGGGCACCGGAATGACAGAGACCTGGTCACAAGCCCTATGCCCTCGGTTTGCGGGCCCAGCCTCTACGTGAAGAGAATGTTGGCTTGCCCAATGTTCCGTGGGATTCGCCTAATCGAAATTTGGTGGATAAAGTATCCTGGCAATCCTAACCAGGGCAAAAAACAATTGAAAAGGGTGTGCAACACGAGGACTTTCCCGGGGTTCACCCATCATAGTGCTACTCTCGCCCAAGCATGCTTAACTTCGGAGTTCTGATGGGATCCGGTGCATTAAAGCTGGTATGATCGCACCCGTCATGTTGAGGGCACAATTCCTTTATTTGTTA
This sequence comes from Ehretia macrophylla, assembly GCA_037974665.1. Lineage (NCBI taxonomy): Eukaryota > Viridiplantae > Streptophyta > Magnoliopsida > Boraginales > Ehretiaceae > Ehretia > Ehretia macrophylla. The sequence goes on along the minus strand of CM075777.1, from coordinate 52,988,544 downwards.
ACAGTTCACAGTCCCAGCCTAGAGAGATGGCCAATACAAAAGGCCCAATGGGCTTAACGATAACCCATCTGCTTCAACAACGTAGCATTCTAACAAGACGTGATATCGACACGTTGTATGGCCCCGTAATGTCCCCCGAGTATGGTTGCATTCTTTTAAAAGCTCACGACGTACGATCCGGGATGAAAAAACAGAGCAAAAGAAGAAAACTGCCTTGAAATTGATGAAAATGTTCAATTTTGGGCTCCAAAAATGGGCACAGCGAGCAAGTTGGCTGTCCCTGTCGTAGAGCTCTCAGAGAGCTTTGCAACGGTATGCTGTGCGCCGTATAACTCCTTACGGATCAAAAGTTATAGGCACCGGAGTGACAGAGACCTGGTCACTAGCACTACGCCCTCGGTTTGCAGGCCCAGCCTCCACGTGAAGCAAAGTTGTCTTACTGAAGGTGTCGTCGGTTCCGATAATAGAAATGTGGTGGATAAAATATCTTGGCAACCCAAACCGGAGCAAAAAAAATTGAAAAGGGGGGTGCAACACGAGGACATCCCAGGGGGTCACACATCCTAGTACTACTCTCGCCCAAGCACGCTTAACTTCGGAGTTCTGATGGGATCCGGTGCATTAGTGCTGGTATGATCGCACCGGTCATATTGAGGGCACAATTCCTTTATGTGTTAACGGTTCACAGTCCCAGCGTAGAGAGATGGCCAATTCAAAAGGCCCAATGGGCTTAACGATAACCCATCTGCTTCAACAACGCTGCATCCTAGCAAAACATGATATCGATGAGTTGTAGGGCCCCCTAATATCCCGCGAGTAAGGTTGTCTTCCTTTTAACAGCTCACGACGTACGATACGGGACGAAAAAACTGAGCAAAAGAAAAAAAGTGGTCTAAAACTGATGAAAACGTTTGATTTTCGGCTCCAAAAAGAGCACAGCGAGCAAGCTAACTACCCCCGTCGTAGAGCCCTCAAAGTACTCTGCAACGGTATACTGTGTGCCACGTAACTCCTTACGGATCAAAAGTTATGGGCACCGGAGCAACGGAGACCTAGTCACAAGCCCTACGCCCTCAGTTTGCGGGCCCAGCATCCATATGAAGCGAAGTTGTCTTGCCCAAGGTGCCATGGGATTCGATAATTGAAATGTGGTGGATAAAGTATCTTGGCAACCCTAACCAGGGCAAAAAAAATTAAAAAGGGGGTGCAACACGAGGACTTCCTAGGGGTTCACCCATCCTAGTACTAATCCCGCCCAAGCACGCTTAACTTCGGAGTTCTGATAGGATCTGGTACATTAGTGCTGGTATGATCACACCCGTCATGTTGAGGGCACAATTCCAATATGTGTTAATGGTTCACAGTCCCAGCCTAGAGAGATGGCCAATTCAGAAGGCCCAATGGGCTTAACGATAACCCATCTGCTTTAAAAATGCAGCATCCTAGCATGACGTGATATCGACGTGTTGTAGTGCCCCCTAATGTCCCGCGAGTAAGGTTGTCTTCCTTTTAACAGCACACGACGTACGATCCGGGACGAAAAAACAGAGCAAAAGAAGATAAGTGGCCAGAAACTGAGGAAAATGTTTGATTTTGGGCTCCAAAAATGGGCACATAGAGCAAGCTGGCTACCCCCGTCGTAGAGCTCTCAGAGAGCGTTGCAACGGTATGTTGTGCGTCGCGTAACTCCTTACGGATCAAAAGTAATGGGCACCGGACGACGGAGACCTGCTCACAGGCCCTACGCCCTCGGTTTGCAGGCCCAGCCTCTACGTCAAGCGAAGTTGTCTTGTCCAATGTTCCGTGGGATTCGGTAATAGAAATTTTGTAGATAAAGTATTTGGCAACCTTAACCAAGGCAAAAAAAATTGAAAAGGGGGTGCAACACGAGGACTTCCCAGGGGGTCACCCATCCTAGTACTACTCTCACCCAAGCACGCATAACTTTAGAGTTCTGATGGGATCTGGTGCATTAGTGCTGGTATGATCACACCCGTCATGTTTAGGGCACAATTCCTTCATTTGTTAACGGTTCACAGTCCCATCCTAGAGAGATGGCCCATTCAAAAGGCCCAATGGGCTTAACGAAAACCCATCCGCTTCAACAACGTAGCATCCTCGAAAGACGTGTTATCGATATGTTGTAGGGCCCTCTAATGTCCCGCGAGTAAGGTTTTCGTCCTTTTAACAGCTCACGACGTACGATCCAGGACGAAAAAACAGGGCAAAAGAAGAAAAGTGGCCTGAAATTGATGAAAACGTTCGATTTTGGGCTCCAAAAACTAGCACAGCGAGCAAGCTGGCTGCCCCCGTGGTAGAGCTCTTAGAGAGCTTTGTAACGGTATGTTGTGCGCCGCGTAACTCTATACGGATCAAAAGTTATGGGCACCGGAGCGACGAAGACCTGGTCACAAGCCCTACGCCCTCAGTTTGCGGGCCCAGCCTCTACGTGAAGCGAAGTTATCTTGCCCAATGTTCTGTGGGATTCAGTAATAGAAATTTGGTGGATAAAGTATCTTGGCAACCCCAACCAAGGAAAAAAAATTGAAAAGGGGGTGCAACACGAGGATTTTCCAGGGGGTCACCCATCCTAGTACTACTCTCGCCTAAGCAAGCTTAACTTCGGAGTTCTGATGGGATCCGGTGCATTAGTGCTGGTATGATCGCACCCGTTATGTTGAGGGCACAATTCCTTTATTTGTTAACGGTTCACAGTCCCAGCCTACAGAGATGGCCAATTCACAAGGCCCAGTGGGCTTAAAGATAACCCATTTTCTTCAACAACGCAGCCTCCTAGCAAGACGTGATATCAACGCGTTGTAGGGCCCTCTAATGTCCCGCGAGTAAGGTTGTCGTCCTTTTAACAGCTCACGACGTACGATCCGGGGCGAAAAAATAGAGCAAAAGAAGAAAAGTGGCCTGAAACTGATGAAAACGTTCAATTTTGGTATCCAAAAACGGGCACACCGAGCAAGCTGGCTGCCCCTTTCGTAAAGCTCTCATAGAGCTTTGCAACGGTATGCTGTTCGCCGCGTAACTCCTTACGGATCAAAAGTTATGGGCCCCGGAGCGACGGAGACCTGGTCACAAGTGCTACGCACTAGGTTTGCGGGCCCATCCTCCACGTGTATCGAAGTTGTCTTGCCCAAGGTGCCATGGGATTAGATAATTGAATTGTGGTCGATAAAGTATCATGGCAACACAAACCGGAGCAAAAAAAATTGAAAAGGGGGGTGCAACACGAGGACATCCTAGGGGGTCACCCATCTTAGTACTACTCTCGCCCAAGCACGCTTAACTTCGGAGTTCTGATGGGATCCGGTGCATTAGTGCTGGTATGATCGCACCCGTCATGTTGAGGGCATAATTCCTTTACTTGTTAACGGTTCACAGTCCCATCCTAGAGAGATGGCCCATTCAAAAGGCCCAATGTGCTTAACGACATCCCATCTGCTTCAACAACACAGCATCCTCGCAAGACGTGATATCGACGCATTGTAGGGCCCTCTAATGTCCCGCGAGTAAGGTTGTCGTCCTTTTAACAGCTCACGATGTATGATCTGAGATGAAAAAATAGAGCAAAAGAAGAAAAGTGGCCTGAAACTGATAAAAACGTTCGATTTTGGGCTCCAAAATGGGCACAGCGAGAAGCTCACTGCCTTCTTCGTAGGGCTGTCGGAGAGCTTTGCAACGGTATACTGTGCACCGCGTAAACTCCTTATGGATCAAAAGTTATAGGCACCGGAGCGACGGAGACCTGGTCACAAGCCCTACGCCCTCGATTTGCAGGCCCAACCTCCATGTGAAGCGAAGTTGTCTTGCCCAAGGTGCCGTGGGATTCGATAATAGAAATGTGGTGGATAAAGTATCTTGGCAACCCTAACCAGGGCAAAAAAAATTGAAAATGGGGTACAACACGAGGATTTCCCAGGGGGTCACCCATCTTAGTACTACTTCCGCCCAAGCAAGCTTAAATTCGGAGTTCTGACGGGATCTGGTGCATTAGTGCTGGTATGATCACACCCGTCATGTTGAGGGCACAATTCCTTTATTTGTTAACGGTTCACAATCCCAGCCTACAGAGATGGCCAATTCAAAAGGCCCAATGGGCTTAAAGATAACCCATTTGCTTCAACAACACAGCATCCTAGCAAAATGTGATATCGACTCATTGTTGGGCCCTCTAATGTCCCGTGAGTAAGGTAGTCGTCCTTTTAACAGCTCACGACGTACGATCCGGGACGAAAAAATAGAGCAAAAGAAGAAAAGTGGCCTGAAACTGATGAAAATGTTCAATTTTGGGATCCAAAAAGGGCACAGCGAGCAAGCTGGCTTCCCTTGTCGTAGAGCTCTCAGATAGCTTTGCAACGGTATGTTGTGCGCCGCGTAACTCCTTACGGATCAGAAGTTATGGGCACCGAAGCGACGGAGACCTGGTCACTAGCCCTACGCCCTCGGTTTGCGGGCCCAGCCTCTACGGGAAGCGAAGTTGTCTTGCTCAAGGTGTCGTCGGATCCGATAATAGAAATATGGTGGATAAAGTACCTTGGCAACCCAAACCGGAGCAAAAAAAATTGAAAAATGGGGTGCAACACGAGGACATCCCAGGGGGTCCCACATCCTAGTACTACTCTCGCCCAAGCCCTCTTAACTTCGGAGTTCTGATGGGATCCGGTGCATTGGTGCTGGTATGATCGCACCGGTCATGTTGAGGGCACAATTCCTTTATTTGTTAACGGTTCACAGTCCTAGCGTAGAGAGATGGCCAATTCAAAAGGCCCAATGGGCTTAACGATAACCCATCTGCTTCAACAATGCAGCATCCTAGCAAGACGTGATATCGACGCGTTGTAGGGCCCCCTAATGTCCCGCGAGTAAGGTTGTCGTCCTTTTAACAGCTCACGACGTACGATCCGGGATGAAAAAACTGAGCAAAATAAAAAAAAGTGGTCTAAAACTGATGAAAATGTTCGATTTTGGTCTCCAAAAAGGGCACAGCAATTAAGCTAGCTGCCCCCGTCGTAGAGCTCTGAGAATGCTCTGCAACGGTATACTGTGTGTCGCGTAACTCCTTGCGGATCAAAAGTTATGGGCACCGGAGCAGAAAGACCTGGTCACAAGCCCTACGCCCTCGGTTTGCGGGCCCAGCCTCCATGTGAAGTGAAGTTGTCTTGCCCAAGGTGCCGTGGGATTCGGTAATAGAAATTTTGTGGATAAAGTATCTTGGCAACCTTAACCAAGGCAAAAAAAATTGAAAAGGGGGTGCAAGACGAGGACTTCCCAGGGCGTCACCCATTCTAGTACTACTCTCACCCAAGCACGCATAACTTCAGAGTTCTGTTGAGATCCGGTACATTAGTGCTGGTATGATCGCACCCGTCATGTTAAGGGCACAATTCCCTTATTTGTTAACGGTTCACAGTCCCATCCTAGAGAGGTGGCCCATTCAAAAGGCCCAATGGGCTTAACGAAAACCCATCCGCTTCAACAACATAGCATCCTCGAAAGACGTGTTATCGATGCGTTGTAGGACCCTCTAATGTCCCGCGAGTAAGGTTGTTGTCCTTTTAACAGCTCACAACGTACGATCCAGGACGAAAAAACAGGACAAAAGAAGAAAAGTGGCCTAAAACTGATGAAAACGTTCGATTTTGGACTCCAAAAATAGGCACAGCAAGCAAGCTAGCTACCCCCGTCATAGAGCTCTCAGAGAGCTTTGCAACGGTATGCTGTGCGCCGTGTAACTCCATACGGATCAAAAGTTATGGGCACCGGAGCGACGAAGACCTGGTCACACGCCCTACGCCCTCGGTTTGCCGGCCCAGCCTTTACATGAAGCGAAGTTATCTTGCCCAATGTTCCGTGGGATTCAGTAATATAAATTTGGTGGATAAAGTATCTTGGCAACCCTAACCAGGGCAAAAAAAATTCAAAACGGGGTACAACACGAGAGTTTCCTAAAGGGTCACCCATCCTAGTATCTCGCCCAAGCAAGCTTAACCTCGGAGTTCTGACGGGATCTGGTGCATTAGTGCTGGTATGATCGCACCGGTCATGTTGAGGGCACAATTCCCTTATTTGTTAACGGTTCACAGTCCCAACCTAGAGAGATAGCCAATTCAAAAGGCCCAATGGGATTAAAGATAACCCATTTGCTTCAACAACGCAGCATCCTAACAAGACATGATATCGACGTCTTGTAGGGCCCTCTAATGTCCATTGAGTAAGGTTGTCGTCCTTTTAACAGCTCCCGACGTACGATCCGGGATGAAAAAATAGAGCAAAAGAAGAAAAGTTGCCTAAAACTGATGAAAACGTTCAATTTTGGGATCCAAAAAATGGGCACAGCGAGCAAGCTGGCTGCCCCTGTTGTAGAGATCTCAGAGAGCTTTGCAACGGTATGCTGTGCGCCGCGTAACTCCTTACGGATCAAAAGTTATAGGCACCGGAGCGACGGAGACCTGGTCACAAGCACTACACCCTAGGTTTGTGGGCCCAGCCTCCACGTCAAGCGAAGTTGTCTTGCCCAAGGTGCCGTGGGATTAGATAATAGAAATGTGGTTGATAAAGTATCTTGGCAACACAAACCGGAGCAAAAAAAATTGAAAAGGGGGGTGCAACACGAGGACATCCCAGGGGGTCACCCATACTAGTACTACTCTCACCCAAGCATGCTTAACTTCAAAGTTCTGATGGGATCCGGTGCATTAATGCTAGTATGATCGTACCCGTCACGTTGAGGGCACAATTCCTTTATCTGTTAACGGTTCACAGTCCCAGCCTAGAGAGATGGCCCATTCAGAAGGCCCAATGGGCTTAACGACAACCCATCTGCTTCAACAACGCAGCATCTTCGCAAGACGTGATATCGACGTGTTGTAGGGCCCTCTAATGTCCCGCGAGTAAGGTTGTCGTTCTTTTAACAGCTCACGATGTACGATCTGGGATGGAAAAATAGAGCAAAAGAAGAAAAGTGGCCCGAAACTGATGAAAACGTTCGATTTTGGGCTCCAAAAAGGGCACAGCGAGAAGCTCACTACCATCTTCGTAGAGCTGTCGAAGAGCTTTGCAACGGTATACTGTGCACCGCGTAACTCCTTATGGATCAAAAGTTATGGGCATCGGAGCGACGGAGACCTGGTCACAAGCCCTACGCCCTCGATTTGTGGGGCCGCCCTCCAGGTGAAGAGAGGTTGTCATATCCAAGGTGCCGTGGGATTCGATAATAGAAATGTGGTGGATAAAGTATCTTGACAACCCAAACCGGAGCAAAAAAAAATTGAAAAAAGGGGTGCAACACGAGGACATCCCAAGGGGTTACCCATCCTAGTACGACCATCGCCCAAGCGCGCTTAACTTCGGAGTTCTGATGGGATCCGGTGCATTAATGCTGGTATGATCGAACCCGTCATGTTGGGGGTACAATTCATTTATGTGTTAACGGTTCACAGTCCCAGCCTAGAGAGATGGCCAATTCAAAAGGCCCAATGGGCTTAACGATAACCCATCTGCTTCAACAACGCAGCATCCTAGTAAAACGTGATATCGACGCATTGTAGGGCCCTCTAATGTCCCGCGAGTAAGGTTTTCATCCTTTTAACAGCTCACGACGTACGATCCAGGACGAAAAACCAGAGCAAAAGAAGAAAAGTGGTATAAAACTGAAGAAAACGTTCGATTTTGAGATCCAAAAAGGGCACATCGAGCAAGCTGGCTACCCCCGTCATAGAGCTCTCAGAGAGCTTTGCAAGGGTATGCTGTGCGCTGCGTAACTCCTTACGGATCAAAAGTTATGGGCACCGGAGCGACAGAGACCTGGTCACAAGTGCTACGCCCTAGGTTTGCGGGCCTATCCTCCACGTGAAGCGAAGTTGTCTTGCCCAAGGTGCCGCGGGATTAGATAATAGAAATGTGGTGGATAAAGTATCTTGGCAACCTAAACCGGAGCAAAAAAAATTGAAAAGGGGGGTGCAACACGAGGCCATCCCAGGGGGTCAACCATCCTAGTACTACTCTCGCCCAAGCACGCTTAACTTCGGAGTTCTGATGGGATCCGGTGCATTAGTGCTGGTATGATCGTACCCGTCATGTTGAGGGCACAATTCCTTTATTTGTTAACGGTTCACAGTCCCATCTTAGAGAAATGGCCCATTCAAAAGGCCCAATGGGCTTAACGACAACCCATCTACTTCAACAACGCAGCATCCTCACAAGACGTGATATCAACGCGTTGTAGGGCCCTCTAATGTCCCGTGAGTAAGGTTGTCATCCTTTTAACAGCTCACGACGTACGATCTGGGACGAAAAAACAAAGCAAAAGAAGAAAAGTGGCCTGAAACTGATGAAAACGTTCGATTTTGGGCTCCAAAAAGGGCACAGCGAGAAGCTCGCTGCCTTCTCCGTAGAGCTGTCGGAGAGCTTTGCAACGGTATGCTGTGCACTACGTAACTCCATACGAATCAAAAGTTATGGGCACTAGAGCGACGGAGACCTGGTCACAAGCCCTACGCCCTCGGTTTGCGGGCCCAGCCTCCATGTGAAGTGAAGTTGTCTTACCCAAGGTACCGTGGGATTCGATAATAGAAATGTGGTGGATAAAGTATCTTGGCAACCCAAACCGGAGCAAAAAAAATTGTAAAGGGGGGTGCAACACGAGGATTTCTCAGGGGGTCACCCATCCTAGTACTACTCTCACCCAAGCGCGCTTAACTTCGGAGTTCTGATGGGATCTGGTGCATTAGTGCTGGTATGATCGCACCCGTCATGTTGAGGGCACAATTCCTTTATGTGTTAACGATTCACAGTCCCAGCCAAGAGAGATTGCCAATTCAAAAGCTTAACGATAACCCATCTGCTTCAACAACGCAACATCCTAGCAAGACATGATATCGACGCGTTGTAGGCCCGTCTAATGTCCCGCGAGTAAGGTTGTCGTCCTTTTAATAGCTCACGACTGACGATCCGGGATGAAAAAATAGAGAAAAAGAATAAAAGTGGCCTGAAACTGATGAAAGCGTTCGATTTTGGGATCCAAAAAGGGGCACAGCAAGCAAGCTGGTTGCCCCCGTCGTAGAGCTCCCAGAGAGCTTTGCAACAGTATGTTGTGCGCCGCGTAACTCCATGCAGATCAAAAGTTATGGGCATCGGAGCGACGGAGACCTGCTCACAAGCCCTATGCCCTCGGTTTGCGGGCCCAGCCTCTACGTGAAGCGAAGTTGTCTTGCCCAATGTTCGATGGGATTCGGTAATAGAAATTTGGTGGATAAAGTATCTTGGCAACCTTAACCAAGGCAAAAAAAAAATTGAAAAGGGAGTGCAACATGAGGACTTCCCAAGGGGTCACCTATCCTAGTACTACTCTCGCCCAAGCACGCTTAACTTCGGAGTTCTGATGGGATCTGGTGCATTAGTGGTGGTATGATCGCATCCGTCATGTTGAGGGCACATTTCATTTATGTGTTAACGGTTCACAGTCCCAGCCTAGAGAGATGACCAATTCAAAAGGCCCAATGGGCTTAACGATAACCCATATGCTTCAACAACGCAGCATCCTAGCAAGACGTGATATCAGCTCGTTGTAGGGCCCCCTAATGTCCCGCGAGTAAGATTGTCATCCTTTTAACAGCTCACGACTTACGATCCGGGATGAAAAAATAGAGCAAAAGAAGAAAAGTGGCCTGAAATTGATGAAAATGTTATTGATGAAAACGTTTGATTTTGGGCTTCAAAAAGGGGCACAGTGAGCAAACTGGCTGCCCCTGTCGTAGAGCTCTCAGAGAGCTTTGTAACGGTATGCTGTGCGCCGCGTAACTCCTTACGGATCAAAAGTTATGGGCACCGGAGCGACGGAGACCTGGTCTGTCATGCCCCAACCCGGCCTATAAGGTTAGACTAGGGTGTGTTCTAAACATTCAGGTCATATCACATGCTTAACCGTTTATGAAGATTACACACTTAATGTTTTTGGCCTAAACTCCAAATATTTTTGGAAAACCGGCAGCATAACGGCTGTAATTGGGCTCTTTGGTTTAACCTAATTCTCTAAACGCCTCAAAATTTACTATCTCAAATTCATTTCCGACTAAGATTGCTATTTATAATCAATTGAAATGCCTATTGGTTATCTCAATATCTCGTTTGATTTATAACCTAGCATGATACTATGTCTCGTTTGTTTGTTTATCCTCGTTACAAAAGTACATGTTGATCTTTGCTTAATAGCGAGTACCTGTTTAAGATTGGATAAGTTCATTTACTTAGTCCTTAACTAATACGTCATGACCTATGATAGATACTAGTGGTAATAATAGCAAAAACGATCATAGTGGTGTCTAGCGTCAGTCTACTTAATATCAGTACAAACCAAAATTAGACCCCAAATTACAACGGGGGTCTTTTACATTACAAATAGCAAGCAACATAAAAGAAATAGTCTTCAGGTAATATAGAGTTCACAAGTAGCCATAATCACGCAAAGCACACAAACAGGCAATCACTCCAAGGATTCATCGTTAGGCACACCGTCCTCGGGTACCTGTTCTGGATCTTCTTCACCTGAGATGATAAAAGAGGGTGAGTCCTTATGAACTCAGCGAGGGAGAAACGAGAAATAGGTTTTGAAACTCATTTTCCAGTTCAACTTATGAAAATCCTTTTGCAAGCATGAACATAACAATAATATAAAGTAAAGGAACAGAAATACCAGTCTTTCCTCCCAAAGTTCTCTAGGAACCAAGCGAGAGTACTTATACAGATAGTAAAAAGGATACAGTGAGCTTTTGCTCTCAGATTAGTTCCAGAATCAGTTGTTGCGGCCGACTTCAAATCATCCCCCAAACACGCCAGGTGGGTGTACTCCGGATGTACCCCAAAATCCTACGACCCAACTCTCCGAAGAAGTCTAGCCCCCAAGCGAGAGAGGGAATGGGACCATGGTAGTCACGGGTGCACCAGCAAGCCTGATGCCGCCCGATGTGCGTGATCGCTACCATGCCGACATGAAAGGTTGCAACCTTGTATGCAGTGCACATTTATGACATTAACATATTACGTTAGGAGGACAACAAAGTAGGTTGCCTTTAGACAGTCATAAGATTGCACATTGACAAGTAAACAGGCAGGGCACGATAAGACAAGTAATTTCACTTGAAAGGCATATAGAGTTATATGAACATTAAATGGGCAGCCATGTAACACATGTAAATTAAGCCATATAACTCATTTCGAAGTCCACGTAATCAAGTGATAGGATTATTCAACATGCAACAACATTTACGTGAATTCGGATGCAAGAAAAGCCTATTTGTCAACATGCAATGATCAAAATTACATTTAAGGTTATAAGGGCAACTTCGGGCAGCCTACTAAGTGTATAATTTCACACAATATCCAAATGATCAATACTTAGCAAGCCTATCTAGTCATTAGAGTTTCCATTTCGTGCATATCCGCGCAATTTGAGCCCAAAACCAACTCAAAGTCAATCTCAAGCCATGCATCATTTAACTCAACATCCTCAAACATTCAAAACAGTCCACACAACATCCCAAAGCTACAATCCCAAGCATTTAATTCAACAAGAGAAGTCATAACAATTTTCTAAGCATAACACTAAGTGAAACCCCTACCGCAAAAGGCGGTTTTCTCACAATCATTAAGATAAGAAAAAAATCTCCAATTCTAGTGAATAAGATGTCAAATTAAATCTTAAGAAGTGAACTAAAATCAGAAACAAACCTTGCATCATTTGGAGTTCGGGATCATTACTTATAGCCGAAATAGTGGGATAGCACAAAACTGTCCAGATTTGCATACATTTCGATAATTGACATTTTTGAGGTCCTTAGGGTCAGATTTAGCCTTAGTACATTTCTGACAAAAATGTCCAGAACTTACAAATGTAGCATCACACTAAATTTCATGCATTTTTGACATCGTTTACTAAGTCAAATCTGGTTCGTTCTACAAGGTCAGTGCATCTGCCAAAACCTGCTTCATTTTTCCAGATTTCCAGATCTGGACACATTTCAAAGATTTGCCATTTTGAGGACCTTAGATTCGAAATTAGCTTTGGCCTATTTCTTTGAAAAATGTTCAAAACTGGAAAAAATAGTCACCTTCCAATTTTCATGCATTTTCAACATCATTTTCCTAGCCAAACTCACCTCAAAACAACAAGTCAGAGAGCTGTCACATAATCCGATTTCACCTATCATCATCTTCAAGCCAAAATCTTGCCATGCATGGTTGCAAAAGCTTATGAACGAACATATAACTCAAGAACAGAAGCAAGGACATACATTTATGAGCATGCATGTGGATTTTTGAAGAATTTTCAAAAGGTTTTAGCCCTCACCTTAGCAATCAACCAAGAGGATGCACAAAAACTTGTTGAAGCAAACTTTTCTTCTTCTCCTTTGCTTAGCCGAGGTTCCAACTAGATTTTCTCTATTTTTCCTAGCTTAGTGACCAAGCTCTTAGTACATGCATGAGGTTAGAACAAGAGGAAAATAAATGGAAGCCAAGAAACTTAGCTAGGGCCGAAATGAAAGTTCAAGGAACATGCATGTGTGATTCTTGCATCCTAGCTAGCTTGCTTGAGTTTCTTTGATTGTTGCCTGTCTTGATGCACCATGAATTGATGAAGATGAGCAAAGGATGGTGAGAACTCAGCCAAGGCCGAGAGAGAGAGAGAGAAAATGAAAGGGAGAGAGAGAAGATGAGACGAAAATGAAGAAATGACAAAAAAAACAAAGGCCTTGAAGTTTGATGAGCATGTTCGGCCTTGGGCTTCCAAAATTCCTGATTTTGTGTCTTCAAGATGTGATTTTAAAATGTTAGCATGGGCAATGGTTGTTTGGTCGAGCAAGGAGAAGAAATTGAGGTGGTTTTGAGCAATTTTTTTTTTAAGCATTGATAAGTGTTTTTGTGTCATGACTTGTCTAGAATCAATTTGAATTTATCATGCATGCAAAGATATCTCCTAGTGGTTGGCCAAGGCTATACAATTTCTGAATTTTTGTCAACTATTGGAGTATTATTTAATTGTGTGTTGGAAGTGCAAAAAGAATAAGGAATAAAGATTGGAGAATGTTTAGTGTTTAGTGAATTTTTGTCTTCTAGTGAGTTGAATTAGGATTATAATATTGATAGTGGATTTTGTAGGATTATTTAGTAGTCTAGTGCTTTGTGTAAGATGCTTTCTTGATTAGCGTGAGGGCATGCTTTCCTAGGTCTAGGGCACACACTACGAGGTAGAACACGAACTACAAGACGAACGCACATTTTTCAAGTAAATGCACGCAACCCTAAATGAATGCACGTAATTCAGTGCATGGCACATAAAATGAACACAATTCTTAAACCTAGGTCAAGGCATGCAAATCTAGATTAGGGCACACGAAACAAGGTATCGCACGCAAATCGGGGTCGAGCCTTACATCCTCCCCTCCTTAAAAGAATTTTGTCCTGAAATTCAACATTACCTTGAAATAAAGCTGGATATTGCTACTCCATCTGGTCTCGCCTTTCCCACGTTGCTTCTTCAATTCCATGATGATCCCACAGCACTATCACCATTGGTATAGTTTTGTTGTGCAACTCCCGATCTTGCTGGTCTAGGATCCGAATGGGCTTCTCCTCGTAAGACAAGTTCTCTCGAAGCTACAACGGCTCTGGCTCCAAGATATGCGATGGATCAGGGTGGTACTTCCGCAGCATCGAAACATGAAAGACGTCGTGAATATTGGAGAGGTTCTGGGGTAGTACTAGGCGATACGCCAACTTGCCAACCTTCTCGACTATCTCAAATGGTCCTACAAACCTCGGGCTCAACTTTTCACCCTTGCCATGTTTAATCTGTCCACTCCGGGGTGATATCTTCAAGAACAACTTGTCGCCAACCTCAAACTCGAGACTCCGTCTCCGTCGGTCTGCATAACTCTTCTGCCTGCTCTGGGCGGTAAGCATCCGTTTCCGGATGAGGTGGATATTATCAACAGTCTTCATAAGTTCAGGTAAAAGGGTCGGGTCAAAAGTCTTCGTCTCACCTACTTCATCCCAGTAAATTGGGGATCGACACTTACGTCCATACAGCGCCTCAAATGGGGCCATCCCGATAGTGGCCTGATAACTATTATTATAAGCGAACTCCGCTAGAGATAGATACTTCTCCCAACCTTTTCTGAAATCTAAAACACACGCCCTCAGCATATCCTCCAGAATCTGAATAGTTCTCTCTGATTGTCCATCAGTCTGAGGGTGATAAGCCGTGCTGAAACTCAACTTCGTTCCCAAAGCTTCTTGCAATCTCTTCCAAAATCGGCAAGTAAAGCGAGGATCCCTATCCGATACAATACTCACAGGCAACCCGTGCAATTTTACGATCTCCGCCACATACATATCTCCCAATTTCTCAGGACTATCCTCCTTGTTCATCGGTAAGAAATGCGCCGACTTAGTCAATCTATCCACTATGACCCAAACGGCGTCATGACCCTTTTGTGATCTCGGTAGGTCCATAACAAAGTCCATAGTTATATGTTCCTATTTCCATCGAGGGATTTCCAACGGCTGAAGTAAACCTGCAGGTCGTTGATGCTCCGCTTTGACTCTCTGGCAAGTCAAGCACCGTGCCACAAACTCCGCAATTTCTCTTTTCATGTTATTCCACCAATAGTGTTGCTTCAAATCCCGGTACATCTTTGTTCCGCTGGGGTGGATAGTATATCTGGAATTATGGGCTTCATCAAGAATCTTCTTTTTCAGCTCTGGCTCATTGGGAACACAAATCCGGTTCCTAAACCTCCAAACACTATCATCATGAAACTTGAAATCTGTGTTGCTTTCTTTAATCTTCTGAAATTGTTGGTCCTTCTGTTGAGCCTCCCGTAACTCAGACAACAATGTCGATTGAACTTGTGTAGTGGCAAAAAGTAACCCTTCCCGAGTCAATTGTGGTTTCTACGAAAATGCTTCCTCAAACAACTCCTGTACCTTGACTTCTAGTTTTGCCATGCTTGCTTTTCTACTTAAGGCATCTGCAACTACGTTTGCTTTACCAGGCACATAATTGATTGTGCAGTTATAATCATCCAAAAGCTCCATCCACCGCCTTTGCCTCATATTCAACTCTTTTTGAGAGAA
The DNA here is from genome assembly GCA_037974665.1 of Ehretia macrophylla. Lineage (NCBI taxonomy): Eukaryota > Viridiplantae > Streptophyta > Magnoliopsida > Boraginales > Ehretiaceae > Ehretia > Ehretia macrophylla. Next base: position 52,973,400 of record CM075777.1, on the reverse strand, counting down.
CAAGTATTTCAAGCTCTTATGATCAGTAAATACCTCAAACTTGTTACCCTACAGATAATGCCTCCATTTCTTGAGTGCAAACACAATAGCCGCTAACTCCAATTCATGCGTTGGGTAATTCACTTCATACGGCTTTGGATTCCTAGAAGCATATGCAATCACTCTTCCATTTTGCATCAACACACAACCCAATCCTTCCTTCGAAGCATCGCTATAGATTACAAAACCTTGACTCCCTTCAGGCAATGCAAGAACGGGTGCGGTAGTCAATCTTTTCTTCAATTCTTGGAAGCTGTTCTCACACTTATCATCCCACACGAACTTTGTTTTCTTTTGAGTGAGCTTTGTAAGCGGTCCTGCAATCTTAGAGAAATCCTTCACGAATCTCCGATAATAGCCGGCTAGACCAAGGAAACTCCGAACCTCTGTAACGTTCTCCGGCTTCTTCCAAGATATCACAACATCTATTTTTGTTGGGTCCACTGCTATTCCCTCTTGGGATATGATATGCCCCAAAAATGCAATCTGTTGCAACCAAAATTCACACTTGCTAAACTTTGCATACAATTGATGCTCTCGAAGTTTCTGCAGTACCAACCGCAGATGTTGTTCATGCTCCACCTCAGATTTCGAGTATACCAGAATATCATCGATGAAGATCACCACAAATTGGTCCAAGTAGGGTTGAAACACCCTGTGCATCAAATCCATAAAAGCTGCAGGGGCATTGGTTAGTCCAAAAGGCATAACTACATATTCATAATGCCCATATCTTGTCCTGAAAGCCGTTTTAGGCACATCCTCCTTTTTGATCCGCAACTGATAATACCCTAGCCTTAGGTCGAGTTTCGAATACACTTTGGCTTCTTGCAGTTGATCAAATAACTCGTCGATCAGTGGTAGTGGGTATTTATTCTTGACAGTCACTTGGTTCAGTCCTCGGTAGTCGATGCATAGCCTCAACGTTCCATCTTTCTTCTTTACAAATAGAACTGGTGCACCCCACGGTGAAGAACTTGGTTGAACAAACCCCTTCTTTAACAGTCCTTGCAATTGGTCTTTCAATTCTTGTAGCTCAGCCGATGCCATACGATAGGGAGCTTTAGATATCGGTTGGGCGCCAGGCAGTAGCTGTATAACAAACTCAATTTCTCGATTTGGGGGTAAACCGGGTAATTCTTTTGGAAACACATCCGCATAGTCTTTGATCACAGGCATCTCCTCTAACTTAGCTTTGTCCGATGGCTTATTGATGAGGTAAGCTAAGTATCCGCTACACCCTTTCCTCAGGGACTTCACTGCCTTTGTAGATGAAATGATGGAACTCCCGGTGAAATCTCTTCGACCCATAACCTCCAGTATCGGTTGATCAAGTACCCGGAACGCTATAATCTTTGCCCGGCAATCTAGTTGGACATGATGTTTTGCCAGCCAGTCCATCCCTAAAATGACCTCATATTCTCGAAAAGGTAATACAATAAGATTGGCTGAGAATTCCCTATCCTTAATTTGGATTTTACATGCTTTACAAGCTGAGCTAGTTACAAGTTTAGAACCCATTGGAGTACCAACTTCTACTTCATATGGCAAACATAAAACTTTCAGTTTTACACGTTCCACACATAAGGGAGTAATAAATGAATGAGTAGCACCCAGATCAATTAACACCCTAACAGATTGATTTAGTATGAAGAATGTACCTTCAACAACAGCGGTCTCATCTGGAATCTCCTCGCACTCAATAGCATAAGCTCGAGCCTGAACTCTAGGAACTAGAGTCTTGCCTCTACCGGCTGGTTTACCCTGATTCTGCCCTGCCTGCCGTTTAGGGTAATCCTTGATCTGATGCTGATCACTACCACATCTCATACATCGTCCCGACTTCCTCCAACACTGGGCCTCGGTATGCCCCTTCCTGTCATAATAAGAACAGCTGACGGATTGAGTAGCAAGTGAACTACCTGTGGATCCACGGGCGGAAGAGGCTGATGGTACTTTCGTCGGGCCACGGTTATTCACTGGCCTGCTCTGGCTCGGGCCCTGATTACGACCCTGACTCTGGAATTTCCTTTGCTGACCTAGAGGCTGGTATGGTTTCTTGTTCGGCTGACTCAAACCGGCTCCATCTAGTTTCCTCTTCTCAACTCGAGAAGCAGCAGCAAAGATAGCAGAATAGGTATCGAAGTCATGAGAAGCCAACTGGTCCTGAATCTCTGGCCTCAATCCAGTAGTAAATTTCCACATCTTCGCCTCCGGAGTACAGACCATATATTGAGCATAACGGGACTGTCGGTCAAAACGAGCCTCATACTGGGCCACCGTCATGTTACCCTGGGTTAAGTGCATGAACTCCTCAGCCCGCCTCTGCCTGGAGACTGCAAGTACATATTTCTCCTTAAATGCCTTAACGAAATTACCCCACAAGCGAGGTGTCTGATCAGTTTCCCACAGTGCCTCTACAGTGTGCCACCAATGCTCGGCATCCCCATGCAACAGAAACATAGCAAATTCCACCTTTTTTTCATCTATATAATCAAGTGGCCTAAAAATCTTCTCGATCTCGGATAGCCAAGCCTCTGCTTTCTCATCATCAGCTTTCCCGTGGAATTTAGATTGGCGAAAGTCAAGGAACTCCCTCATTCTGCTATGTCTCCCGTGGTTACCCTCATTCCTGTTGTTGTTGTTGGTGTCACGTGCATCTTGACGCTTCATCACTCGTGATACACGATCCATGGCATTCGCCATCATATTAAACATAGCTATACTGGGATTAGTTTGATAGGCATCACCGGTCTCTTGGGGTTCACCGCTCCTATTAGTAGTACGGGTACTAGGGCCAGCCATCTATAGGTACAGATTACGATGCACAATTTATTGGAATATGACAATTAAGAATTTAATGCGTAAGATATGCAGCATAATATAGATACAATCCTAGAGACAATTAAGGCATGTTAATCACTTAAACACATAAAACATAGAAGGCACATTTATCACACAATAACACATAAACAAGTCATCCTAATTATCTTAGGGCTCTACCCACAGTCCAAGAGTTAAACCCGGCTTAAGCAATCTAAGCTCTGATACCATTCTTACATAAGGTGTCATGCCCCAACCCAGCCTATAAGGTTAGACTAGGGTGTGATCTAAACATTCAGGTCATATCACATGCTTAACCGTTTATGAAGATTACACACTTAATGTTTTTGGCCTAAACTCCAAAATTTTTTGGAAAACCGGTAGTATAACAGCTGTAATTGGGCTCTTTGGTTTAACCTAATTCTCTAAACGCCTCAAAATTTACTATCTCAAATTCATTTCCAACTAAGATTGCTATTTATCATCACTTGAAACGCCTATTGGTTATCTCAATGTCTCGTTTGATTTATAACCTAGCATGATACTATGTCTCATTTGTTTGTTTATTCTCGTTACAAAAGTACTGTTGATCTTAGCTTAATAGCAAGTACCTGTTTAAGATTGGATAAGTTCATTTACTTAGTCCTTAACTAATACGTCAAGACCTATGATAGATACTAGCGGTAATAATAGCAAAAATGATCATATTAGTATCTATCGTCAGTCTACTTAATATCAGTACAAACCAAAAGTAGACCCCAAATTACAACGGGGGTCTTTTACATTACAAATAGCAAGCAACATAAAAGAAATAGTCTTGAAGTAGTATAGAGTTCACAAGTAGCCATAATCACGCAAAGCACACAAACAGACAATCACTCCAAGGATTCATCGTTAGGCACACCGTCCTCGGGTACCTATTATGGATCTTCTTTACCTGAGATGATAAAAGAGGGTAAGTCCTTATGAACTCAGCGAAGGGGAAACGAGAAATAGGTTTTGAAACTCATTTTCCAGTTTAACTTATGAAAATCCTTTTGCAAGCATGAACATAACAATAATATAAAGTAAAGGAATAGAAATACCAGTTTTTCCTCCCCGAGGTTCTCTAGGAACCAAGTGAGAGTACTTATACAGATAGTAAAAAGGATACAGTGAGCTTTTGCTCTCAGATCAGTTCCAGAATCAGTTGTTGCGGCCAACTTCAAATCATCCCCCAAACACGCCAGGTGGGTGTACTCCGGATGTACCCCGAAATCCTACGACCCAACTCTCCGAGAAAGTCTAGCCCCCAAGCGAGAGAGGGAATGGGACCATGGTAGTCACGGGTGCACCGGCAAGCCCGATGCCGCCCGGTGTGCGTGATCGCTACTATGCCGACATGAAAGGTTGCAACCTTGTATGCAGTCCACATTTATGACATTAACATATCACGTTAGGAGGACGACAAAGTAGGTTGCCTCCAGACAGTCATAAGATTGCAAATTGACAAGTAAACAGGCAGGGCACAATAAGACAAGTAATTTCACTTGAAAGGCATATAGAGTTATATGAACATTAAACGGGCAGCCATGTAACACATGTAAATTAAGCCATATAACTCATTTCGAAGTCCACGTAATCAAGTGATAGGATTATTCAACATGCAACAACATCTACGTGGATTCGGATGCAAGAAAAGCCTATTTGTCAACATGCAATGATCAAAATTACATTTAAGGTTATAAGGGAAACTACGGGCAGCCTACTAAGCGTATAATTCCACACAATATCCAAATGATCAACACTTAGCAAGCCTATCTAGTCATTAGGGTTTCCATTTCGTGCATATCCGCGCAATTTGAGCCCAAAACCAACTCAAAGTCAATCTCAAGCCATGCATCATTTAACTCAACATCCTCAAACATTCAAAACAGTCCACACAACATCCCAAAGCTACAATCCCAAGCATTTAATTCAACAAGAGAAGTCACAACAATTTTCTAAGCATAACACTAAGTGAAACCCTTACCGCAATAGGCTGTTTCCTCACAATCATTAAGATAAGCAAAAAATATCCAATTCTAGTGACTAAGATGTCAAATTAAAGCTTAAGAAGTAAGCTAAAATCAGAAACAAACCTTGCATCATTTGGAGTTCGGGATCATTAGTTATAGCCGAAACAGTGGAATAGCACAAAACTGTCCAGATTTGCACACATTTCGATAATTGACATTTTTGAGGTCCTTAGGGTCAGATTTAGCCTTAGTACATTTCTGACAAAAATGTCCAGAACTTACAAATGTAGCATCACACTAAATTTCATGCATTTTTGACATCGTTTACTAAGTCAAATCTGGTTCGTTCTACAAGGTCAGTGCATCTGCCAAAACCTGCTTCATTTTTCCAGATTTCCAGATCTGGACACATTTCAAAGATTTGCCATTTTGAGGACCTTAGATTCGAAATTAGCTTTGGCCTATTTCTTTGAAAAATGTTCAAAACTGGAAAAAATAGTCACCTTCCAATTTTCATGCATTTTCAACATCATTTTCCTAGCCAAACTCACCTCAAAACAACAAGTCAGAGAGCTGTCACATAATCCGATTTCACCTATCATCATCTTCAAGCCAAAATCTTGCCATGCATGGTTGCAAAAGCTTATGAACGAACATATAACTCAAGAACAGAAGCAAGGACATACATTTATGAGCATGCATGTGGATTTTTGAAGAATTTTCAAAAGGTTTTAGCCCTCACCTTAGCAATCAACCAAGAGGATGCACAAAAACTTGTTGAAGCAAACTTTTCTTCTTCTCCTTTGCTTAGCCGAGGTTCCAACTAGATTTTCTCTATTTTTCCTAGCTTAGTGACCAAGCTCTTAGTACATGCATGAGGTTAGAACAAGAGGAAAATAAATGGAAGCCAAGAAACTTAGCTAGGGCCGAAATGAAAGTTCAAGGAACATGCATGTATGATTCTTGCATCCTAGCTAGCTTGCTTGAGTTTCTTTGATTGTTGCTTGTCTTGATGCACCATGAATTGATGAAGATGAGCAAAGGATGGTGATAACTCAGCCAAGGCCGAGAGAGAGAGAGAGAGAGAAAATGAAAGGGAGAGAGAGAAGATAAGACGAAAATGAAGAAATGACAAAAAAAACAAAGGCCTTGAAGTTTGATGAGCATGTTCGGCCTTGGGCTTCCAAAATTCCTGATTTTGTGTCTTCAAGATGTGATTTTAAAATGTTAGCATGGGCAATGGTTGTTTGGTCAAGCAAGGTGAAGAAATTGAGGTGGTTTTGAGCAATTTTTTTTTTAAGCATTGATAAGTGTTTTTGTGTCATGACTTGTCTAGAATCAATTTGAATTTATCATGCATGCAAAGATATATCCTAGTGGTTGGCCAAGGCTATACAATTTCTGAATTTTTGTCAACTATTGGAGTATTATTTAATTGTGTGTTGGAAGTGCAAAAAGAATAAGGAATAAAGAATGGAGAATGTTTAGTGTTTAGTGAATTTTTGTCTTCTAGTGAGTTGAATTAGGATTATAATATTGATAGTGGATTTTGTAGGATTATTTAGTAGTCTAGTACTTTTTGTAAGATGCTTTCTTGATTAGCGTGAGGGCACGCTTTCCTAGGTCGAGGGCACGCACTACGAGGTAAGACACAAACTACAAGACGAACGCACGTTTTTGAAGTAAATGCACGCAACCCTAAATGAATGCACGTAATTCAATTCATGGCACATAAAATGAACACAATTCTTAAACCTAGGTCAAGGCACGCAAATCTAGATTAGGGCACACGAAACGAGGTATCGCACGCAAATCCTGGTCGGGCCTCACATGGTCACAAGCCCTACGCCCTCCGTTTACGGGCCTAGCCTCTACGTGAAGCGAAGTTGTCTTGCCCAAGGTGCCATGGGATTCAATAATAGAAATGTGGTGGATAAAGTATCTTGGCAACCCAAACCGGAGCAAAAAAAATTGAAAAGGGGGGTGCAACACGGGGACATCCCAAGGGATCACCTATCCTAGTACTACTCTCACCCAAGAACGCTTAACTTCGGAGTTCTGATGGGATCCGGTGCATTAGTGCTGGTATGATCGCACCCGTCATGTTGAGGGCACAATTCCATTATGGGTTAACGGTTCACAGTCCCAGCTTAGAGAGATGGCCAATTCAAAAGGCCCAATGGGCTTAACGATAGCCCATCTGCTTCAACAACGTAGCATCTTAGCAAAACGGTATATCGACGCATTGTAGGGCCCCCTAATGTCCCGCGAGTAGGGTTGTCGTCCTTTTAACAGCTCACGACGTACGATCCGGGACGAAAAAATAGAGCAAATGAAGAAAAAAGGCCTAAAATTGATGAAAACGTTCGATTTTGGGCTCCAAAATAGGCACAACGAGCAAGCTGCCTGCCCCCGTTGTAGAGCTCTCTGAGAGCTCTACAACGGTATACTGTGCGCCGCGTAACTCCTTACGGATCAAAAGTTATGGGCACCGGAGCAACGGAGACCTGGTCACAAGCCCTACGCCCTCAGTTTGCTGGCCCAGCATCCACGTAAAGCGAAGTTGTCTTGCCCAAGGTGCCGTGGGATTCGATAATAGAAATATAGTGGATAAAGTATCTTGGCAAACCAAACTGGAGCAAAAAAAATTGAAAAGGGGGGTGCAACACGACGACATCCCAGGAGGTCACCTATACTAGTACTACTCTCGCCCAAGCACGCTTAACTTCGGAGTTCTGTTGGGATCCGATGCATTAGTGCTAGTATGATCGCGTCCGTCAAGTTGATGGCACAATTCCTTTATGTGTTAACGGTTCACAGTCCCAGCCTAGAGAGATGGCCAATTCAAAAGGCCCAATGGGCTTAACGATAACCCATATGCTTCAACAACGCAGCATCCAAGCAAGTCGTGATATCGACGCGTTGTAGGGCCCCCTAATGTCTCGCGAGTACCGTTGTCGTCCTTTTAACAGCTCACGACGTACGATCCGGGATGAAAAAACAGAGCAAAAGAAGAAAACTGGCCTGAACCTAATGAAAACGTTCGATTTTGGGCTACAAAAATGTGCACAGCTAGCAAGCTGGCTACCCCCGTCGTAGAGCTCTCAGACAGCTTTGCAACGATATGCTGTGTACCGCGTAACTCCTTACGGATCAAAAGTTTTGGGCACCGGAGCGACGGAGACCTGGTCAAAAGCCCTACGCCCTCGGTTTGCGGGCCCAGCCTCTACGTGAAATTTGGTAGGATTTGGTAATAGAAATTTGGTGGATAAAGTATCTTGGCAACCTTAACCTAGGCAAAAAAAATTGAAAAGGGGGTGCAACACGAGGACTTCCCAAGGGGTCACCCATCCTAGTACTACACTCGCCCAAGCACGCTTAACTTCGGAGTTCTGATGGGATCCCGTGCATTAGTGCTGGTATGATCGCACCTGTCATATTGAGGGCACAATTCCTTTATTTGTTAACGGTTCATAGTCCCATCCTAGAGAGATGGCCCATTCAAAAGACCCAATGGGCTTAACAAAAACCCATCCACTTCAACAACGTAGCATCCTCGCAAGATGTGATATCGACGCGTTGTAGGGCCCTCTAATGTCCTGCAAGTAAGGTTGTCGTCCTTTTAACAGCTCACGACGTACGATCCGGATTGAAAAAATAGGGCAAAATAAGAGATGTGGCCTGAAACTGATGAAAATGTTCGATTTTAGGCTATAAAAAGGGGCACAGCAAGCAAGCTGGCTGCCCCCGTCGTAGAGCTCTAAGAGAGCTTTGCAACGGTATGCTGTGCGCTGCGTAACTCCATACAGATCAAAAGTTATGGGTACCCGAGCGACGGAGACCTGGTCACAAGCCCTACGCCCTCGGTTTGCGGGCCCAGCCTCTACGTGAAGCGAAGTTGTCTTGCCCAATGTTCCGTGGGATTTGGTAATAGAAATTTGGTGGATAAAGTATCTTGGCAACCTTAACCAAGGCAAAAAAAATTGAAAAGGGGGTGCAACACGAGGACTTCCCAAGAGGTCACCCATCCTAGTACTACTCTCGCCCAAGCACACTTAACTTCGGAGTTCTGATGGGATCCCGTGCATTAGTGCTGGTATGATCGCACCCGTCATATTGAGGGCACAATTTCTTTATTTGTTAATGGTTCACAGTCCCATCCTAGAGAAATGGCCCATTCAAAAGGCCCAATGGGCTTAACAAAAACCCATCCACTTCAACAACGTAGCATCCTCACAAGATGTGATATCGACGCGTTGTAGGGCCATCTAATGTCCCGCGAGTAAGGTCGTCGTCCTTTTAACAGCTCACGACGTACGATCCGGATTAAAAAAATAGGGCAAAATAAGAGAAGTGGCCTGAAACAAATGAAAATGTTCGATTTTGGGCTATAAAAAGGGGTACAGCAAGCAAGCTGGCTGCCCCCGTCATAGAGCTCTCAGAGAGCTTTGCAACGGTATGTTGTGCACCGCGTAACTCCATACAGATCAAAACTTATGGGCACCGGAGCGACGGAAACCTGGTCACAAGCCCTACGCCCTCGGTTTGCAGGCCCAGCCTCTACGTGTAGCGAAGTTGTCTTGCCCAATGTTCCGTGCGATTTGGTAATAGAAATTTTGTGGATAAAGTATCTTGGCAACCTTAACCAAGGCAAAAAAAATTGAAAAGGGGGTGCAACACGAGGACTTCCCAAGAGGTCACCCATCCTAGTACTACTCTCGCCCAAGCACACTTAACTTCGGAGTTCTGATGGGATCCCGTGCATTAGTGCTGGTATGATCGCACCCGTCATATTGAGGGCACAATTTCTTTATTTGTTAATGGTTCACAGTCCCATCCTAGAGAAATGGCCCATTCAAAAGGCCCAATGGGCTTAACAAAAACCCATCCACTTCAACAACGTAGCATCCTCACAAGATGTGATATCGACGCGTTGTAGGGCCATCTAATGTCCCGCGAGTAAGGTCGTCGTCCTTTTAACAGCTCACGACGTACGATCCGGATTAAAAAAATAGGGCAAAATAAGAGAAGTGGCCTGAAACAAATGAAAATGTTCGATTTTGGGCTATAAAAAGGGGTACAGCAAGCAAGCTGGCTGCCCCCGTCATAGAGCTCTCAGAGAGCTTTGCAACGGTATGTTGTGCACCGCGTAACTCCATACAGATCAAAACTTATGGGCACCGGAGCGACGGAAACCTGGTCACAAGCCCTACGCCCTCGGTTTGCAGGCCCAGCCTCTACGTGTAGCGAAGTTGTCTTGCCCAATGTTCCGTGCGATTTGGTAATAGAAATTTTGTGGATAAAGTATCTTGGCAACCCTAACCAGGGCAAAAAAAAATTGAAAAGGGGGTGCAACACGAGGACTTCCTAGGGGGTCACCCATTCTAGTACTACTCTCGCCCAAGCACGCTTAACTTCGGAGTTCTGATGGGATCCGGTGCATTAGTGCTAGTCTGATCGCACCAGTCATGTTGAGGGCACAATTCCTTTGTTTGTTAACGGTTCACAGTCCCAGCCTAGAGAGATAGCCCATTCAAAAGGCACAATGGGCTTAACGATAACCCATCCGCTTCAACAACGCAGCATCCTCGCATGACGTGATATTGACACGTTGTAGGGCCCTCTAATGTCCCGCGAGTAAGGTTGTCGTCCTTTTAATAGCTCACGACGCATGATCCGGGACGGAAAAATAGAGCAAAAGAAGAAAAGTCGCCTGAAACTGATGAAAACGTTCAATTTTGGGCTCCAAAAAGGGCACAGCGAGAAGCTCGCTGCCCTCTTCATAGAGCTGTCGGAGAGCTTAGCAACGGTATGATGTACACCGCATAACTCCTTACGGATCAAAAGTTATGGGCACCGGAGCGACGGAGACCTGGTCACAAGCCCTATGCATCCGGTTTGCGGGCCCCGCCTCCACGTGAAGTGAAGTTATCTTGCCCAATGTGCCATGGGATTCGATAATAGAAATGTGGCGGATAAAGTATCTTGGCAACCCAAATCGGAGCAAAAAATATTGAAAAGGGGGGTGCAACACGAGGATATCCCAGGGGGTCACCCATCCTAGTACTACTCTCGCCCAAGCACGCTTAACTTCGGAGTTCTGATGGGATCTGGTGCATTAGTGCTGGTATGATCACACCCGTCATGTTGAGGGAAAAATTCCTTTATGCGTTAACGGTTCACAGTCCCAGCCTAGAGAGATGGCCAATTCAAAAGGCCCAATGGTCTTAACGATAACCTAAATGCTTCAACAACACAGCATCCAAGCAAGACGTGATATCGACGCATTGTAGGGCCCCCTAATGTCCCGCGAGTACAGTTGTCGTCCTTTTAACAGCTCACGACGTACGATCCAGGACGAAAAAATAGGGAAAAAGAAGAAAAGTGGCTTGAAACTAATGAAAACATTCAATTTTGGGAACCAAAAATGGGCAAAGCGAGCAAGCAAGTTGCCCCCATCGTAAAGCTCTCAGAGAGCTTTGCAACGATATGCTGTGCGCCGCGTAACTCCTTACGGATCAAAAGTTATGGGCACCGGAGCGATGGAGACCTAGTCACTAGCCCTACGCCCTCGGTTTGCGGGCCCAGCCTCCACGTAAAGTGAAGTTGTCTTGCCCAAGGTGCCGTGGGATTCGATAAAAGAAATGTGGTGAATAAAGTATCTTGCCAACCCAAACCGGAACAAAAAAAATTAAAAAGGGGGGTGCAACACGAGGACATCCCAAGGGGTCACCCATCCTAGTACTACTCTCGCCCAAGCACGCTTAACTTCGGAGTTCTGATGGGATTCAGTGCATTAGTGCTGGTATGATCGCACCCGTCATGTTGAGGGCACAATTCCTTTATTTGTTAACGGTTCACAGTCCCAACCTAGAGATATGGCCCATTCAAAAGGCCCAATGGGCTTAACGATAACCCATATGCTTCAACAATGCCGCATCCAAGCAAGACATGATATCGATGCGTTTTAGGGCCCCCTAATGTCCCGCGAGTACGGTTGTTGTCCTTTTAACAGCTCACGACGTACGATCCGGGATGAAAAAATAGGGCAAAAGAAGAAAAGTGGCCTGAAACTGATGAAAACATTCGATTTTGGCCTAAAAAAATGGGCAAAGCGAGCAAGCTGGTTGCCCCCGTCGTAGAGCTCTCAGAGAGCTTTGCAACGGTATGTTGTGCGCCGCGTAACTCCTTACGGATCAAAAGTTATAGGACCGGAGCGACGGAGACCTGGTCAAAAGCCCTACGCCCTCGGTTTGCGGGCCCAGCCTCCACGTGAAGCAAAGTTGTCTTGCCCAAGGTGCCATGGGATTCGGTAATAGAAATTTGGTGGATAAAGTATCTTAGCAACCTTAACCAGTACAAAAAAAAATTGAAATGGGGGTGCAACACGAGGACTTCCCTGCGGATCACCCATCCTAGTACTACTCTCGCCCAAGCACGCTTAACTTCGGAGTTCTGGTGGGATCCGGTGCATTAATGCTGGTATGATCGCACCCGTCATGTTGAGGGCACAATTTCTTTATTTGTTAATGGTTCACAGTCCCATCCTTGAGATATGGCCCATTCAAAAGGCCCAATGGGATTAACGAAAACTAATCCGCTTCAACAACGCAACATCCTCGCAAGACATGATATCGACGTGTTGTACGACCCTCTAATGTACCGCGAGTAAGGTTGTCGTCCTTTTAACAGCTTACGACGTACGATCCGGGATGAAAAAATAGGGCAAAACAAGAAAAGTGGCCTAAAACTGATAAAAACATTCAATTTTGGGCTCCAAGAATGGGCACAGCGAGCGAGCTGGCTGCCCCCATCGTAGAGCTCTTAGAGAGCTTTGCAACTGTATGCTGTGCGCCGCGTAACTCTATACGGATCAAAAGTTATGGGCACCGGAGTGACGGAGACCTGGTCACAAGCCCTACGCCCTCGGTTTGCAGGCCCAGCCTCTACGTGAAGCGAAGTTGTCTTGCCCAATGTTCCGTGGGATTCAGTAATAGAAATTTGGTGGATAAAGTATCTTGGCAACCCTAACCAGGGCAAAAAAAATTGAAAAGGGGGTGCAACACGAGGACTTCCCAGGGGATCACCCATACTAGTACTACTCTTGCCCAAGCACGCTTAACTTCGGAGTTCTGATGGGATCCGGTGCATTAGTGCTGGTATGATCGCACCCGTCCTGTTGATGGCACAATTCCTTTATTTGTTAACGGTTCGCAGTCCCAGCCTAGAGAGATGGCCCATTCAGAAGGCCCAATGGGCTTAACGATAACCCATCCGCTTCAACAACGCAGCATCCTCGCATGACGTGATATCAACACGTTGTAGGGCCCTCTAATGTCCCGCGAGTAAGGTTGTCGTCCTTTTAATAGCTCACGACATACAATCCGGGACGGAAAAACAAAGCAAAAGAAGAAAAGTGGCTTGAAACTGATGAAAACATTCAATTTTGGGATCCAAAAAGGGAACAGCGAGAAGCTCGCTGCCCTCTTTGTAGAGCTATCGGAGAGCTATGCAACAGTATGATGTGCACCGCGTAACTCCTTACGGATCAAAAGTTATAGGCACCGGAGCGACGGAGACCTGGTTAGAAGCCCTACGCCCTCAGTTTGCAGGCCCAGCCTCCACGTGAAGCTAAGTTATTTTTCCCAATGTGCCGTGGGATTCAATAATTGAAATGTGGTGGATAAAGTATCTTGGCAACCCAAACCAAAGCAAAAAAAATTAAAAAGGGGGGTGCAACACCAGGACATCCCAGGGGGTCACCCATCCTAGTACTACTCTCGCCCAAGCATGCTTAACTTCAGAGTTCTAATGGGATCCGGTGCATTAGTGCTAGTATGATCGCACCCGTCATGTTGAGGGCACAATTCCTTTATATGTTAACGGTTCACAGTCCCAGCCTAGAGAGATGGCCAATTCAAAAGGTCCAATGGGCTTAACGATAACCTATATGCTTCAACAACGGAGCAGCCAAGCAAGACTTGATATTTACGTGTTCTAGGGTCCCCCTAATGTCCCGCGAGTACAGTTTTCGTCCTTTTAACAGCTCACGACGTATGATCCAGGACAAAAAAATAGAGCAAAAGATGAAAAGTAGCCTGAAATTGATGAAAACGTTCGATTTTGGGCTCCAAAAATGGGCACAGCTAGCAACCTGGCTGCCCCTATCGTAGAGCTCTTAAAGAGCTTTGCAACGGTATGCTGTGCGCCGCGTAACTCCTTACGGATCAAAAGTTATGGGCACTAGAGCGACAGAGACCTGGTCACAAGCCCCACGCCCTCGGTTTGCGGGCCCAGCCTCAACGTGAAGCGAAGTTGTCTTGCCCAAGGTGCCGTGGGATTCGTTAATAGAAATTTGGTGGATAAAGTATCTTGGCAACCTTAACCAGTACAAAAAAATTGAAATGGGAGTGCAACACGAGGACTTCCCAAGGGGTCACCCATCCTAGTACTACTCTCGCCTAAGCACGCTTAACTTCGGAGTTCAGATGGGATCCGGTGCATTAGTGCTGGTATGATCGCACCCGTCATGTTGAGGGCACAATTCCTTTATTTGTTAATGGTTCACAGTCCCATCCTTGAGAGATGGCCCATTCAAAAGGCCCAATGGGCTTAACGAAAACCAATCCGCTTCAACAACGCAGCATCCTTGCAAGACGTGATATCGACGCGTTGTAGGGCCCTATAATGTCCCGCGAGTAAAGTTGTCTTCCTTTTAACAGCTCACGATGTATGATCCGGGGCAAAAAAACTGGGCAAAACTAGAAAAGTGGCCTGAAACTGATGAAAACATTCCATTTTGGGCTCCAAGAATGGGCACAACAAGCGAGCTGGCTACCCCCGTCGTAGAGCTCTTAGAGAGCTTTGCAACTGTATGTTGTGCGCCGTGTAGCTCTATACGGATCAAAAGTTATGGGCACCGGAGCGACGGAGACCTGGACACGAGCCTTACGCCCTCGGTTTGTAGGCCCAGCCTCTACGTGAAGCGAAGTTGTCTTACCCAATGTTCCATGGGATTCGATAATAGAAATTTGGTGGATAAAGTATCTTGGCAACCCTAACAAGGGCAAAAAAAATTGAAAAGGGGGTGCAACATGAGGACTTCCAAGGGGGTCACCCATCCTAGTACTACTTTCGCCCAAGCAAGCTTAACTTCGGAGTTCTGATGGGATCCGGTGCATTAGTGTTGGTATGATCGCACCCATCATGTTCATGGCACAATTCATTTATTTGTTAACGGTTCACAGTCCCAACCTAGAGAGATGGCCTATTCAAAAGGCCCAATAGGCATAACGACAACCCATCCGCTTCAACAACGCAGCATCCTGGCATGACGGGATATCTACACGTTCTAGGGCCCTCTAATGTCTCGCGAGTAAGGTTGTCATCCTTTTAACAGCTCACGGAGTACGATCCGGGACAGAAAAATAGAGCAAAAGAAGAAAAGTGGCCTTTAACTGATGAAAACGTTCGATTTTGGGCTCCAAAAAGGGCACAGCAAGAAGCTCGCTGCCCTATTCGTAGGGCTGTCGGAGAGCTTAGCAACGGTATGATGTGCACCACATAACTCCTTACGGATCAAAAGTTATGGGCACCGGAGCGACGGAGACTTGGTCACAAGCCCTACGCCCTCGGTTTGCGGGCCCAGCCTCCACGTGAAGCGAAGTTGTCTTGCCCAATGTTCCGTGGGATTCGTTAATAGAAATTTGGTGGATAAAGTATCTTGGCAACCTTAACCAGTACAAAAAAAATTGAAATGGGGGTGCAACACGAGGACTTCCCAGGGGGTCACCCATACTAGTACTACACTCACCTAAGCACGCTTAACTTCGGAGTTCTTATGGGATCCGGTGCATTAGTGCTGGTATGATCGCACCCGTCAAGTTGAGGGCACAATTTCTTTATTTGTTAATGGTTCACAGTCCCATCCTTGAGAGATGGCCCATTCAAAAGGCCCAATGGGCTTAACGAAAGCCAATCCGCTTCAACAACACAGCATCCTCGCAAGACATGATATCGAAGCAATGTAGGGCCCTCTAATATCCTGCGAGTATGGTTGTCGTCCATTTAACAGCTCACGACGTACGATCCGGGATGAAAAAACAGGGCAAAAGAAGAAAAGTGGCCTGAAACTGATGAAAACATTCAATTTTGGGCTCCAAGAATGGGCACAGCGAGCGAGCTGGTTTCCCCCGTCGTAGAGCTCTCAGAGAGCTTTGCAACTGTATGTTGTGCGCCGCGTAACTCTATGCGGATCAAAAGTTATGGGCACCGGAACGACAGAGACCAGGTCACAAGCCCTACGCCCTCGGTTTACAGGCCCAGCCTTGACCTGAAGCGAAGTTGTCTTGCCCAATGTTCTATGGGATTCGATAATAGAAATTTGGTGGATAAAGTATCTTGGCAACCCTAACAGGGGCAAAAAAAAATTGAAAAGGGGGTGCAACATGAGGACTTCGAAGAGGGTCACCCATTCTAGTACTACTCTCGCTCAAGCAAGCTTAACTTCGGAGTTCTGATGGAATCCGGTGCATTAGTGCTGGTATGATCGCACCCGTCATGTTGAGGGCACAATTCCTTTATTTGTTAACGTTTCACAGTCCCAGCCTAGAGAGATGGCCCATTCAAAAGGCCCAATGGGCATAACGACAACCCATCCGCTTCAACAACGCAGCATTCTTGCATGACATGATATCGACACGTTGTAGGGCCCTCTAATGTCCCGCGAGTAAGGTTGTCGTCCTTTTAACAGCTCACGACGTACGATCCGGGATGAAAAAATAGAGCAAAAGAAGAAAAGTGGCCTTTAACTGATGAAAACGTTCGATTTTGGGCTCCAAAAAGGGCACAGCGAGAAGCTCGCTGCCCTCTTCGTAGAGCTATCGGAGAGCTTAGCAACGGTATGATGTGCACCGCATAACTCCTTACCGATCAAAAGTTATTGTCACCGGAGCGACGGGGACCTGGTCACAAGCCCTACGCCCTCGGTTTGCTGGCCCAGCCTCCACTTGAAGCGAAATTATCTTGCCCAATGTGTCGTGGGATTCGATAATAGAAATGTCGTGGATAAAATATCTTGGCAACCCAAACCGGATATCGACGCGTTGTAGGGCCCCCTAATGTCCCGCGAGTATGGTTGTCATCCTTTTAACAGCTCACGACGTACAATCCGGGACAAAAAAATAGAGAAAAAGAAGAAAAGTGGCTTGAAACTGATGAAAATATTCGATTTTGGGATCCAAAAATGGGAAAAGCGAGCAATCTAGTTGCCCCCATCGTAGAGCTCTCAGAGAGCTTTGCAACGATATGCTGTGCGTTGCGTAACTCCTTACGGATCAAAAGTTATGGGTACCGAAGTGACGGAAACCTGGTCACAAGCCCTACGCCCTCGGTTTGCAGGCCCAGCCTCCTTGTGAGGCGAAGTTGTCTTCCCCAAGGTTCCGTGGGATTCGATAATAGAAATGTGGTGGATAAAGTATCTTGGCAACCCAAACCAGAGCAAAAAAAATTGAAAAGGGGGGTGCAACACAAGGACATCCTAGGGGGTCACCCATCCTAGTACTACTCTCGCCCAAGCACGCTTAACTTCGGAGTTCTGATGGGATTCAGCGCATTAGTGCTGGTATGATCGCACCAGTCATGTTGAGGACACAATTCTTTTATTTGTTAACGGTTCACAGTCCCGTCCTAGAGAGATGGACCATTCAAAAGGCCCAATGGGCTTAACGATAACCCATATGCTTCAACAACGCAGCATCCAAGCAAGACATGATATCGATACTTTTTAGGGACCCCTAATGTCCCGCGAGTACGGTTGTCGTCCTTTTAACAACTCATGACGTACGATCCGGGACGAAAATACAGAGCAAAAGAAGAAAAGTGGCCTGAAACTGATGCAAACATTCGATTTTGGGCTCAAAAAATGGGCAAAAAGAGCAAGTTGGCTGCCCCCGTCTTGGAGCTCTCAGAGAGCTTTGCAACGGTATGTTGTGCGCCGCGTAACTCTTTATGGATCAAAATTTATGGGCACCGGAGTGACGAATTCCTAGTCACGAGCCCTACGCCCTCGGTTTGCGGGTCCAGCCTCTACGTGAAGCGAAGTTGTCTAGCCCAATGTTCCGTGGGATTCGGTAATAGAAATTTGGTTGATAAAGTATCTTGGCAACCTTAACCAGTGCAAAAAAAAATTGAAAATGGGGTGTAACACGAGGACTTTCAAGGGGGTCACCCATCCTAGTACTACTCTCGCCCAAGCACGCTTAACTTTGGATTTCTGATGGGATCCGGTGCATTAGTGCTGGTATGATCACACCCGTCATGTTGAGGCACAATTCCTTTATTTGTTAAAGGATCACAGTCTCATCCTAGAGAGAAGGCCCATTCAAAAGGCCCAATGGGCTTAACGAAAACCCATCCGCTTCAACAACGCAGCATCCTCACAAGACGTGATATCAACGCATTGTAGGGCCCTCTAATATCCCGCGAGTAAGGTTGTCGTCCTTTTAACAACTAACGACGTACGATCCGGGATGATAAAACAAGGCAAAATAAGAAAAGTAGTCTAAAACTAATAAAAATGTTCAATTTTGGGCTCCAAAAATGGGCACAGCGAGCAAGCTGGCTACCCCCATCGTAGAGCTCTCAGAGAGCTTTGTAACGGTATACTGTACGCCGCGTAACTCCATACGAATCAAAAGTTATGGGCACCGGAGCGACAGAGACCTAGTCACAAGCCCTACGCTCTCGGTTTGCGGGTCCAGCCTCTACGTGAATCGAAGTTGTCTTGCCCAATGTTCCGTGGGATTCGGTAATATAAATTTGGTGGATAAAGTATCTTGGCAACCCTAACCAGGGCAAAAAAAATTGAAAAGGTGGTGGAACTCGAGGACTTCCCAGGGGGTCACCCATCCTAGTACTACTCTTGCCCAAGCAAGCTTAACTTCGGTGTTCTGATGGGATCCGATGCATTAGTGCTGGTATGATTGCACCCGTCATGTTGAGGGCACAATTCCTTTATTTGTTAACGGTTCACTGTCCCAGCCTAGAGAGATGGCCCATTCAAAAGGCCCAATGGGCTTAACGACAACCCATCCGCTTCAACAACGCAGCATCCTCGCATTACGTGTTATCGACATGTTGTAGGGCCCTCTAATGTCCCGCGAGTAAGGTTGTCGTCCTTTTAACAGCTCACGACGTACGATCCGAGATGAAAAAACAGAGCAAATGAAGAAAAGTGGCCTGAAATTGATGAAAACGTTTGATTTTGGGCTCCAAAAATGGGTACAACGAGCAAGCTGGCTGCCCCTGTCGTAGAGCTCTCAGAGAGCTTTGCAACGGTATGCTGTGCACCGCGTAACTCCTTACGGATCAAAAGTGATGGGCACCGGAGCGACAGAGAACTTGTCACAAGCCCTACGCCCTCGGTTTGCGGGCCCAGCCTCTACGTGAAGTGAAGTTGTCTTGCCCAATGTTCTATGGGATTCGATAATATAAATTTTGTGGATAAAGTATCTTGGCAACCTTAACCAGGGCAAACAAAATTGAAAAGAGGGTGCAACACGAGGACTTCCCAGGGGGTCACCATTCCTAGTACTACTCTCGTCCAACCAAACTTAACTTCGGAGTTTTGATGGGATCCGGTGCATTAGTGCTGGCATGATCGCACCCGTCATGTTGAGGGCACAATACCTTTATGTGTTAAAGGTTCACAGTCCCATCCTAGAGAGATGGCCCATTCAAAAGGCCCAATGGGCTTACCGACAACCTATCTGTTTCAACAATGCAACATCCTCGCAAGACGTGATATCGACGCGTTGTAGGCCCTCTAATGTCCCGTGAGTAAGGTTGTCGTCCTTTTAACAGCTCACGACGTACGATCCGGGACGAAAAAATAGAGCAAAAGAAGAAAAGTGGCCAGAAACTGATGAAAACGTTCAATTTTGGGATCCAAAAATGGTTACCACGAGCAAACTGGCTGCCCCCGTTGTAGAGCTTTCAGGGAGCTTTGCAACGGTATGTTGTGCGTCACGTAACTCGTTACGGATCAAAAGTTATGGGCACCGGAGCGACGGAGACCTGGTTACATACGCTACGCCCTAGGTTTACGGGCCCAGCCTCCACGTGAAGCGAAGTTGTCTTGCCCAAGGTGCCGTGGGATTAGATAATAGAAATGTGGTGGATAAAGTTTTTTGGCAACCCAAACCGGTGGAAAAAAAATTGAAAAGTGGGGTGCAACACGAGGACTTCCCAGGGGGTCACCCATCCTAGTACTACTCTCGCCCAAGCATGCTTAACTTCAGAGTTCTGATGGGATCCGGTGCATTAGTGCGGGTATGATCACACCTGTCAATTTGAGGGCACAATTTATTTATTTGTTACCGGTTCACAGTCCCATCCTAGAGAGATGGCCCATTCAAAAGGCCCAATAGGCTTAACGACAACCCATCCGCTTCAACAACGTAGAATCCTCACAAGACGTGATATCGACATGTTGTAGGGCCCTCTACTGTCCCGCGAGTAAGGTTGTCGTCCTTTTAACAGCTCACGACGTATGATCCGGGATGGAAAAACAGAGCTAAAGAAGAAAATTGGCCAGAAACTGATGAAAACGTTCGATTTTGGGATCCAAAAATGGTTACCGCGAGCAAGCTGGTTGCCCCCATTGTAGAGCTTTCAGAGAGCTTTGCAACGGTATGTTGTGCGTCACGTAACTCGTTACGGATCAAAAGTTATAGGCACCGGAGCTACGGAGACCTGGTTACAAGCGTTACACCCTAGGTTTACGGGCCCAGCCTCCACGTGAAGCGAAGTTGTCTTGCCCAAGGTGCCGTGGGATTAGATAATAGAAATGTGGTGGATAAAGTTTTTTGGCAACCCAAACCGGAGCAAAAAAAAATTGAAAAGTGGGGTGCAACACGAGGACATCCCAGGGGGTCACCCATCCTAGTACTACTCTCGCCCAAGCACGCTTAACTTCATAGTTCTGATGGGATCCGGTGCATTAGTGCTGGTATGATCGCACCCGTCATGTTGAGGGTACAATTCCTTTATGTGTCAACGGTTCACAGTCCTAGCCTAGAGAGATGGACAATTCAAAAATCCCAATGGGCTTAATGATAACCCATCTGCTTCAACAACGCATCATCCTGGAAATACGTGATATCGATGCATTGTAGGGCCCCCTAATGTCCCACGAGTAAGGTTGTTGTCCTTTTAACAGCTCACAATGTACGATCCGGGAAGAAAAAACAAAGCAAAAGAAGAAAAGTGGCCTGAAACTGATGAAAACGTTTGATTTTGGGCTCTAAAAAGGGCACAGCAAGCAAGTTGGCAGCCCCTGTCGTAGAGCTCTCAGTGAGCTTTGCAACGGTATGCTGTGCGTCGTGTAACTCCTTACGGATCAAAAGTTATGGGCACCGGAGCGACGGAGACCTGGTCACAAGCCCAATGCCCTCGATTTACGGGCCCAGCCTCTACGTGAAGTGAAGTTGTCTAGCCCAATGTTCCGTGGGATTTGGTAATAGAAATTTGGTGGATAAAGTATCTTGGCAACCTTAACCAAGGCAAAAAAAATTGAAAAAGGGGTGCAACACGAGGACATCCCAGGGTGTCAACCATCCTAGTACTACTCTCGCCCAAGCACGCTTAACTTCGGAGTTTTGATGGGATCAGGTGCATTAGTGCTGTTATAATTGCACCCGTCATGTTGAGGGCACAATTCCTTTATTTGTTAACGGTTCACAGTCCCATGCTAGAGAGATGGCCCATTCAAAATGCCCAATGGGCTTAACGACAACCCATCCGCTTCAACAACGTAGTATTCTCACAAGACGTGATATCGACGAGTTGTAGGACCCTCTAATGTCCCGCGAGTAAGGTTGTCGTCCTTTTAATAGCTCACGACGTACGATCCGGGACGAAAAAATAGGGCAAAAGAAGAAAAGTGGCATGAAACTTATGAAAATGTTCGATTTTGGGCTCCAAAATGGGCACAGCAAGCAAGTTGGCTGTGCCCATTGTAGATCTCTCAGAGAGCTTTGCAATGGTATGTTGTGCGCCACGTAACTCCATACGGATCAAAAGTTATGGGCACCGGAGCGACGGAGACCTGGTCACAAGCCCTACGCCCTCAGTTTACGGGCCTAGCCTCTACGTGAAGCGAAGTTGTCTTGTCCAATGTTCCATGGGATTCGGTAATAGAAATTTGGTGGATAAAGTATCTTGGCAACCCTAACCAGGGCAAAAAAAATTGAAAATGGGGTGCAACACGAGGACTTCCAAGGGTGTCACCCATCCTAGTACTACTCTTGCCCAAGCATGCTTAACTTCGGAGTTCTGATGGGATCCGGTGCATTAGTGCGGGTATGATCGAACCCGTCAATTTGAGGGCACAATTTCTTTATTTGTTACCGATTCACAGTCCCATCTTAGAGAAATGGCCCATTCAAAAGGCCCAATGGGCTTAACGACAACCCATCCACTTCAACAACGCATCATCCTCGCAAGACGTGACATCGACAAGTTGTAGGGCCCTCTACTCTCCTGCGAGTAAGGTTGTCATCCTTTTAATAGCTCACGACGTACGATCCGGGATGGAAAAACAGAGCAAAAGAAGAAAAGTGGCCTGAAACTGATGAAAACGTTCGATTTTAGGCCCCAAAACGGGCAAAACGAGCAAGCTCGCTGCCCCCTTCGTAGAGCTGTCGGAGAGCTTTGCAACGGTATGCTGTGCACCGCGTAACTCTTTACAGATCAAAAGTTATGGGCACCAAAGCGACGGAGACCTGGTCACAAGCCCTACGCCCTCAGTTTGCGGGCCCAACCTCCACGTGAAGCGAAGCTGTCTACCCCAAGGTGCCGTGGGATTCGATAATAGAAATGTGGTGGATAAAGTATCTTGGCAACCCAAACCAAAGCATAAAAAATTGAAAAGGGGTGTGCAACACGAGGACATCCCGGGGGATCACCCATCCTAGTACTACTCTCGCCCAAGCACGTTTAACTTCATAGTTCTGATGGGATCCGGTGCATTTGTGCTGGTATGATCGCACCAGTCATGTTAAGGGCACAATTCCTTTATGTGTTAACGGTTCACAGTGCTAGCCCAGAGAGATGTCTAATTCAAAAGGCCCAATGGGCTTAACGATAACCCATCTGCTTCAACAACGCAGCATCCTAGCAAGACATGATATTGACGCATTGTAGGCCCCCATAATGTCCCACGGGTAAGGTTGTTGTCTTTTTAACAGCTCATGACGTACGATCGGGGACAAAAAAACTGGGCAAAAGAAGAAAAGTGGCCTGAAACTGATGAAAACGTTCGATTTTGTGCTCCAAAAATGGGCACAGCGTGTATACTGGCTGCCCCTGACGTAGAGCTCTCAGAGAGCTTTGCAACGGTCTACTGTGCGCTGCGTAACTCCTTACGGATCAAAAGTTATGGGCACCGAAGCGACGGAGACCTAGTCACAAACCCTAGGCCCTCGGTTTGCAGGCCCAGCCTCTACGTGAAGCGAAGTTGTCTTGCCCAATGTTCCGTGGGATTCAGTAATAGAAATTTGGTGGATAAAGTATCTTGGCAACCTTAACCAGGGCAAATAAAATTGAAAAGAGGGTGCAACACGAGGACTTCCCAAGGGGTCACCCATCCTAGTACTACTCTCGTCCAAGCAAGCTTCACTTCGGAGTTCTGATGGGATTCGGTGCATTAGCGCTGGTATGATCGCACCCGTCATGTTGAGGGCACAATTCTTTTATTTGTTAATAGTTCACATTCCCATCCTAGATAGATGGCCCATTAAAAAGGCCCAATGGGCTTAACGACAACCCATCTGCTTCAAAAATGCAGCATCCTCGCAAGACGTGATATCGACGCGTTGTAGGCCCTCTAATGTCCCACGAGTAGGGTTATCGTCCTTTTAAGAGCTCACGACGTACGATCCGGGATGAAAAAACAGAGCAAAAGAAGAAAAGTGGCCTGAAACTAATCAAAATATTCGATTTTGGGATCCAAAAAGGGGCACATTGAGCAAGCTGCCTACCCACGTCGTAGAGCTCTCAGAGAGCATTGCAACGGTATGTTGTGCGCCGCGTAACTCGTTAAGGATCAAAAGTTATAGGCACCGGAGCGAAGGAGACCTGGTCACAAGCGCTACGCCCTAGGTTTGCGGGCCCAGCCTCCACCTGAAGCGAAGTTGTCTTGCCCAAGGTGTCGTGGGATTAGATAATAGAAATGTGGTGGATAAAGTATCTTGGCAACCCAAACCGGAGCCAAAAAAATTGAAAAGGGGGGTACAACACGAGGACATCCCAGGGGGTCACCTATCCTAGTACTACTCTCGCCCAAGCACGCTTAACTTCGGAGTTCCGATGGGATCCGGTGCATTAGTGCTGGTATGATCGCACCCATCATGTTGATGGCACAATTCCTTTATGTGTTAACAGTTCACAGTCCCAGCCTAGAGAGATGGCCAATTCAAAAGGCCCAATGGGCTTAACGATAACCCATTTGCTTCAAAAGCGCAGCATCCTAGCAATAAGTGATATCGACACATTTTAGGTCCCCCTAATGTCCCACGAGTAGGGTTGTTGTCCTTTTAACAACTCACGACGTACGATCTGGGACCAAAAAACAGAGCAAAAGAAGAAAAGTGGCCTGAAACTGATGAAAACGTTTGATTTTGTGCCCTAAAAAGGGCACAGCGAGCAAGCTGGTTGCCCCTGTCGTAGAGCTCTCAGAGAGCTTTGCAACGGTGTGCTATGTGCCGCGTAACTCCTTACGGATCAAAAGTTATGGGCACTGGAGTGACGGAGACCTGGTCACAAGCCCTACGCCCTCGGTTTGCGGGCCCAGCCTCTACGTGATGCGAAGTTGTCTTGCCCAATGTTCCGTGGGATTCGGTAATATAAATTTGGTGGATAAAATATCTTTGCAACCCTAACCAGGGTAAAAAAAATTTAAAAGGGGGTGCAACACTAGGACTTCCCAGGGGGTCACCCATCCTAGTTCTACTCTCGCCGAAGCACGCTTAGCTTCGGAGTTCTGATGGGATCCGGTGCATTAGTGCTGGTATGATCGTACCCGTCATGTTGAGGGCACAATTCCTTTATTTGTTAACGGTTCACAGTCCCAGCCTAGAGAGATAGCCCATTCAAAAGGCACAATGGGCTTAACGATAACCCATCCGCTTCAACAACGCAGCATCCTCGCATGACGTGATATTGACACGTTGTAGGGCCCTTTAATGTCCCGCGAGTAAGATTGTCGTCCTTTTAATAGCTCACGACGTACGATTCGGGACGGAAAAACAAAGCAAAAGAAGAAAAGTGGCTTGAAACTGATGAAAACATTCGATTTTGGGCTCCAAAAAGTGCACAGCGAGAAGCTCGCTGCCCTCTTCGTATAGCTATCGGAGAGCTTTGCAACGGTATGATGTGCACCGCGTAACTCCTTACGGATCAAAAGTTATGGGCACCGGAGCTATGGAGAACTTGTCAGAAGCCCTACGCCCTCGGTTTACAGGCCCAGCCTCCACGTGAAGCAAAGTTGTCATGCCCAAGGTACCGTGGGATTCGGTAATAGAAATTTGGTGGATAAAGTATCTTAGCAACCTTAACCAGTACAAAAAAAATTGAAATGGGGGTGCAACACGAAGACTTCACAGGGGATCACCCATCCTAGTACTACCTCGCCCAAACACGCTTAACTTCGGAGTTCTGATGGGATCCGGTGTATTAGTGTTGGTGTAATCGCACATGTCATGTTGAGGGCACAATTCCTTTATTTGTTAACGGTTCACAATCCCATGCTAGAGAGATGGCCCATTCAAATGGCCCAATGGGCTTAACGACAACCCATCCGCTTCAACAACGCAACATCCACGCAAGACGTAATATCGAAGGGTTATAGGGCCCTCTAATGTCCCTCGAGTAGGGTTGTCATCCTTTTAACAGCTCACGAAGTACGATCCGGGATGAAAAAACAGGGCAAAAGAGGAAAAGTGGCCTGAAATTGATGAAAACGTTCGATTTTGGTCTCCAAAAATGGGCACAGCGAGCAAGCTTGCTACCCCCGTCATAGAGCTCTCAGAGAACTTTGTAATGGTATGTTGTGCGCCACGTAACTCCATGCGGATCAAAAGTTATGGGCACCGGAGCGACGGAGAATTGGTCATAAGCCCTACGCCCTCGGTTTGCGGGCCTAGACTCTACGTGAAGCGAAGTTGTCTTGTCCAATGTTACGTGGCACTCGGTAATAGAAATTTGGTAGATAAAGTATCTTGGCAACCCTAATCAGGGCAAAAAAATTGTAAATTAGGTGCAACACGAGGACTTCCCAGGGGGTCACCCATCCAAGTACTACTCTCGCCCAAGCACGCTTAACATCGGAGTTCTGATGGGATCCGGTGCATTAGTGCTGGTATGATTGCACCCGTCATGTTGAGGGAACAATTCCTTTATTTGTTAACGGTTCACAGTCCCAACCTAGAGAGATGGCCCATTCAAAAGGCCCAATGGGCTTAACGACAACATATCTGTTTCAACAACGCAGCATCCTCGCAAGACGTGATATCGACACGTTGTAGGGCCCTCTACTGTCCCGCGAGTAAGGTTGTCATCCTTTTAACAGCTCACAACGTACGATCCAGGACGAAAAAATAGAGCAAAGAAGAAAAGTGGACTGACACTGATGAAAACGTTCGATTTTGGGCTCCAAAAAGGGGCACAGCGAGCAAGCTGGCTGCCCCCGTCGTAGAGCTCTCAGAGAGAATTTCACCGGTATGCTGTGCACCACGTAACTCCTTATGGATCAAAAGTTATGGGCACCGGAGCGACGGAGACCTGGTCACAAGCCCTACGCCCTCGGTGTGCGGGCCCAGCCTCTACATGAAGCGAAGTTATCTTGCCCAATGTAACGTGGGATTCGGTAATAGAAATTTGGTGGCTAAAGTATCTTGGCAACCTTAACCAGGGCAAAAAAAATTTAAAAGGGGGTGTAACACGAGGACTTCCTTGGGGGTCACCTATCGTAGTACTACTCTCGCCCAAGCATGCTTAATTTCGGAGTTCTGATGGGATCCGGTGCATTAGTGCTGGTATGATCGCACCCGTCATGTTGAGGGCACAATTCCTTTATTTGTTAACGGTTCACAGTCCCATCCTAGAGAGATGGCCCATACAAAAGGCCCAATGGGCTTAACGACAACCCATCCACTTCAACAAAGCAACATCCTAGTAAAACGTGATATCGACGCGTTGTAGGTCTAGCTAATGTCCCGCAAATAAGGTTGTCATCTTTTTAACAACTCACGACGCACGCTCCGGGACAAAAAAATAGTGCAAAAGAAGAAAAGTGGCCTGAAAGTAATGAAAATGTTCGATTTTGGGCTCCAAAAAGGGGCACAGCGAGCAAGCTGGCTGCCCCCTTCGCAGAGCTCTCAGAGAGCTTTGCAACGGTATGCTGTGCGCCGCATAACTCCTTACCGATCAAAAGTTATGGGCACCGGAGCAACAGAGACCTGGTCATAAGACCTACGCCCTCGGTTTACGGGCCCAGTCTCTACGTGAAGCGAAGTTGTCTTGCCCAATGTTCCGTGGGATTCGGTAATAGAAATTTGGTGGATAAAGTATCTTGGCAACCCTAACCAGGGCAAAAAAAATTGAAAAGAGGGTGCAACACGAGGACTTCCCAGGGGGTCACCCATCCTAGTACTACCTCGCCCAAGCACGCTTAACTTCGGAGTTCTGATTGGATCCGGTGCATTAGTGCTGGTATGATCGTACCCGTCATATTGAGGGAACAATTCCTTTATTTGTTAACGGTTCAAAGTTCCAGCCTAGTGAGATGGCCCAATCAAAAGGCCCAATGGGCTTAACGACAACCCATCCAATTCAATAACGCAGCATCCTCGCAAGACGTGATATCAACATGTTGTAGGGCCCTCTAATGTCCCGCGAGTAAGGTTGTCGTAATTTTTACAGCTCACAACGTACGATCCGGGACGAAAAAAAATAGTAAAAGAAGAAAAGTGGCCTGAAACTGATGAAAACGTTCGATTTTGGGCTCCAAAAAGGGCACAGCGAGCAAGCTCGCTGCCCCCTTCGTAAAGCTATTGGAAAGCTTTTCAACAGTTTGCTGTGCACCATGTAATTTCTTACGGATCAAAAGTTATGGGCACCGGAGCGACGGAGACTTGGTCACAAATCATACGGCCTCGGTTTGCGGGCTTATCCTCCACGTGAAGTGAAGTTGTCTTGCCCAAGGTGCCGTGGTGTTCAATAATAGAAATGTGGTGGATAAAGCATCTTGACAACCCAAACCAGAGCAAAAAAAATTGAAAAGAGGGATGCAAGATGAGGACATCCCAGGGGGTCACCCATCCTAGTACTACTCTCGCCCAAGCATGCTTAACTTCGGAGTTCTGATAGGATCTGGTGCATTAGTGCTGGTATGATCGCACCCATCATGTTGAGGGCACAATTCCTTTATTTGTTAACAGTTCACAGTCCCAGCTTAGAGACATGGCCAATTCAAATAGCCCAATGGGCTTAACGACAACCCATCTGCTTCAACAACGTAACATCCTAGCAAGACGTGATATTGACACATTGTAGGGTCCCCTAATGTCCCGCGAGTAAGGTTGTCGTCCTTTTAACAGCTCACGACATACGATCCGGGATGGAAAAACAGTACAAAAGAAGAAAAGTGGCCTAAAACTGAAGAAAACATTCGATTTTGGGCTCCAAAAAGGGTACAGCGAGCAAGCTCACTGCCCCTTTCGTAGAGCTATTGGAGAGCTTTGCAACGGTATGTTGCGCACCACATAACTCCTTACGGATCAAAAGTTATGGGCACCGGAGCGACGGAGACCTGGTAACAAGCCCTACGCCCTCGGTTTGCGGGCCCAGCCTCCATGTGAAGTGAAGTTGTCTTGCCCAAGGTGCCGTGGGATTCGATAATAGAAATGTGGTGGATAAAGTATCTTGGCAACCCAAACCGGAGCAAAAAAAATTGAAAAGGAGGATGCAACACGAGAACATCCCAGGGTATTACCCATCCTAGTACTACTCTCGCCCAAGCACGCTTAACTTCGGAGTTCTGATAGGATCCGATGCATTAGTGCTGTTATGATCACACCCGTCATGTTGAGGGCACGATTCCTTTATTTGTTAACAGTTCACAGTCCCAGCCTAGAGAGATGGCCCATTCAAAAGGGCCAATGGGCTTAACGACAACCCATCTGCTTCAACAACGCAGCATCCTAGCAAGACGTGATATCGATGCATTGTAGGGCCCCCTAATGTCCAGCGAGTAAGGTTGTCGTCCTTTTAGCAACTCACAACGTACGAACTGGGACGAAAAAATAGAGCAAAAGAAGAAATGTGGCCTGAAACTGACGAAAATGTTCGATTTTGGCATACAAAAATGGGCATAGCGAGCAAGCTTGCTGCCTCCGTCATAGAGGACTCAGAGACCTTTGCAACAGTATGTTGTGTGCCGCGTAACTCCTTACGGATCGAAAGTTATGGGCACCGGAGCGACAGAGACCTGGTCACAAGCCCTACGCCCTCGGTTTGCGGGGCAAGCCTCAACGTGAAGTGAAGTTGTCTTGCCCAATGTTCCGTGGGATTCGGTAATAGAAATTTGGTGGATAAAGTACGTTGGCAACCTTAACCAGGGCAAAAAAAATTGAAAAGGGGGTGCAACACGAGGGCTTCCTTGGGGGTCACCCACCCTAGAACTATTCTTGCCTAAGCATGCTTAATTTCGGAGTTCTGATGGGATCCGGTGCATTAGTACTGGTATGATCGCACCCGTCATGTTGAGGGCACAATTCCTTTATTTGTTAACGGTTCACAGTCCCATCCTAAAGAGATGGCCCATTGAAAAGGCCCAATGGGCTTACCGACTACCCATCCGTTTCAATAACGCAACATCCATGCAAAACGTGATATCGACGCGTTGTAGGTCCCACTAATGTCCCACGACTAAGGTTGTCGTCTTTTTAACAGCTCACGACGTACTCTCTGAGACGAAAAAATAGAGCAAAAAAAGAAAAGTGGCTAGAAACTGATAAAAACATTCGATTTTGGGCTCCAAAAAGGGGCACAGAGAGCAAACAGGCTGCCCCCATTGTAGAGCTCTCAAAGTGCTTTGCAACGGTATGCTGTGCACCGCGTAACTCCTTACGGATCAAAAGTTATGGGCACCGGAGCGACGGAGACTAGCTCACATGCCCTACGCCCTCGGTTTGCGGGCCCAGCAACTACGTGAAGCGAAGTTGTCTTGCCCAATGTTCCGTGGGATTCGGTGATAGAAATTTGGTGGATAAAGTATCTTGGCAACCCTAACCAGGGCAAAAAAAATTGAAAAGGGGTTGCAACACGAGGACTTCCCAGGGGGTCACCCATCCTAGCACTACTCTCGCCCAAGCACGCTTAACTTTAGAGTTCTGATGGGATCCGGTGCATTAGCGCTGGTATGATCACACCCGTCATGTTGAAGGCACAATTCCTTTATTTGTTAACGGTTCACAGTCACAACCTAGAGAGACGGCCCATTCAAAGGGCCCAATGGGCTTAACCACAACCCATCTGCTTCACTAATGCAGCATCCTCGCAAGACGTGATATCGACATGTTGTAGGTCCCTCTAATGTCCCGCGAGTAAGGTTGTCGTCCTTTTAACAGCTCACGACGTATGATCCGGGACGGAAAAAAATAGTAAAAGATGAAAAGTGGCCTGAAACTTGTGAAAACGTTCGATTTTGGGCTCCAAAAAGAGCACAGCGAGCAAGCTCGCCACCCCCTTCGTAGAGTTGTTGGAAAGCTTTGCAACAGTATGCTGTGCACTGCGTAACTTCTTATGAATCAAAAGTTATGGGCACCGGAGCGACGGAGACCTGGTCACAAACCTTACGCCCTCAGTTTGCGGGCCCAGCATCCACGTGAAGCGAAGTTGTCTTGCCCAAGGTGCCGTGGTGTTCGATAATAGAAATGTGGTGCAAAAAGTATCTTGGCAACCCAAACCGGAGCAAAAAAAATTGAAAATGGGGGTGCAACACGAGGACATCGCAGGGGGTCACCCATCCTAATACTACTCTCGCCCAAGCACGCTTAACTTCGGAGTTCTGATAGGATCTAGTGCATTAGTGCTGGTATGATCGCACCCGTCATGTTGAGGGCACAATTCCTTCATGTGTTAATGGTTCACAGTCCCAGCCTAGAGAGATGGCCAATCCAAAAGGCCCAATAGGCTTAACGATAACCCATCTGCTTCAACAACGCAGCATCCTAGCAAGACATGATATCGACGCGTTGTAGGGCCCCTAATGTGCCACGAGTAAGGTTGTCGTCCTTTTAACAGCTCACGACGTACGATCTGGGACAAAAAAATAGTGCAAAAGAAGAAAAGTGGCCTAAAACTGATGAAAATGTTCGATTTTGGGCTCCAAAAAGGGCACAGCAAGCAAGCTCGCTGCCCCTTTCATAGAGCTGTCGGAGAGCTTTGCAATGGTATACAGTGCACCGCAAAACTCCCTACGGATCAAAAGTTATGGGCACCGGAACGACGGAGACCTGGTCACAAGCCCTACGCCATCGGTTTGCGGGCCCAGCCTCCACGTGAAGCGAAGTTGTTTTGCCCAAGGTGCCGTGGGATTCGATAATAGAAATGTGGTGGATAAATTATCTTGGCAACCAAAACCGGAGCAAAAAAAATCGAAAAGGGGGGTGCAACACGAGGACATCCCAGGGGGTTACCCATCCTAGTACTATTCTCGCCCAAGCACGCTTAACTTCGGAGTTCTGATAGGATTCGGTGCATTAATGCTGGTATGATCGCACCCATCATGTTGAGGGCACAATTCCTTTATTTGTTAACGGTTCACAGTCCCAGCCTAGAGAGATAGCCTATTCAAAAGGCCCAATGAGCTTAACGACAACCCATCCGCTTCAACAATGTAGCATCCTCGCAAGACGTGATATCGACATATTGTAGGGCCCTCTAATGTCCTGCGAGTTTGGTTGTCGTCCTTTTAACCGCTCACGACGTACGATCCTGGACGGACAAACAGAGCAAAAGAAGAAAAGTGGCCTGAAACTGATGAAAACGTTCGATTTTGGGCTCCAAAAAGGGCACAGCATGCAAGCTCGCTGCCCCGCTCGTAGAGCTGTCGGAGAGCTTTGCAACGGTATGCTGTGCTCACCGTAACTCCTTACGGATCAAAAGTTATGGGCACCGGAGCGACGGGGACCTGGTCACAAGCCCTTCACCCTAGGTTTGCGGGCCCAGCCTCTACGTGAAGTGAAGTTGTCTTGCCCAATGTTCAATGGGATTCGGTAATAGAGATTTGGTGGATAAAGTATCCTGGCAACCCTAACCAGGGCAAAATAAATTGAAAAGGGGGTGCAACACGAGGACTTCCCAGGGGGTCACCCATCCTAGTACTACTCTCATCCAAGCACGCTTAACTTTAGAGTTCTGATGGGATCCGGTGCATTAGTGCTGGTATGATCACACCCGTCATGTTGAGGGCACAATTCCTTTATTTTTTAATGGTTCACAGTCCCAGCCTATGGAGATGGCCAATTCAAAAGGCCCAATGGGCTTAACGATAACCCATCTACTTCAAGAATACAGCATCCTTGCAAGACATGATATCGACGCGTTGTAAGGCCCCCTAATGTCCCGCGACTAAGGTTGTCGTCCTTTTACTAGCTCACGGCGTACGATCCGGAACGTAAAAATAGAGCAAAAGTTGAAAAGTGGCCTGAAACTGATGAAAACGTTCGATTTTTGGCTCCAAAAAGGGTACAGCGAGAAAGTTGGTTGCCCCCATCGTAGAGCTCTCAGAGAGCTTTGCAATCGTATGCTGTGCGACGCCTAACTCCTTACAGATCAAAAGTTATGGGCACCGGAGCGACGGAGACCTGGTCACAAGCCCTACGCCCTTGGTTTGCGGGCCCAGCCTCTACGTGAAGCGAAGTTGTCTTGCCCAATGTTTTGTGGGATTCGGTAAAAGAAATTTGGTGGATAAAGTATCTTGGCAACCCTAGCCAGGGCAAAAAAATTTGAAAAGGGGGTACAACACGAGGACTTCCCAAGGGGTCACCCATCCTAGTGCTACTCTCGCCCAAGCACGCTTAACTTCGGAGTTCTTATGGGATCTGGTGCATTAATGCTGGTATGATCGCACTCGTCATGTTGAGAGCACAATTCCTTTATTTGTTAACGGTTCACAATCCCAACCTAGAGAGATGGCCCACTCAAAAGGCCCAATGGGCTTAACGACAACC
Source organism: Ehretia macrophylla (assembly GCA_037974665.1). Classification (NCBI taxonomy): domain Eukaryota; kingdom Viridiplantae; phylum Streptophyta; class Magnoliopsida; order Boraginales; family Ehretiaceae; genus Ehretia; species Ehretia macrophylla. The sequence continues at coordinate 52,940,246 of CM075777.1, read as the reverse complement.
CATCCGCTTCAACAACACAGCATCCTCGCAAGACGTGGTATCGACACATTGCAAGGCCCTCTAATGTCCTGCGAGAAAGGTTGTCGTGCTTTTAACAGCTCACGACGTACGATCAGGGAAGAAAAAACAGAGCAAAAGAAGAAAAGTTGCCTGAGACAGATGAAAACGTTTGATTTTGGGCTCCAAAAATGGGCACAGCGAGCAAGCTGGCTGCCCCGTCGTAGAGCTCTCAGAGAGCTTCGCAACGGTATGCTGTGCACCACGTAACTCCTTACGGATCAAAAGTTATGGGCACCGGAGCGACGGAGACCTGGTCACAAGCCCTATGCCCTCAATTTGCAGGCCCAGCCTCTGCGTGAAGCGAAGTTGTCTTGCCCAATGTTCCATGGGATTCGGTAATAGAAATTTGGTGGATAAAGTATCTTGGCAACCTTAACCAGGGCAAATAAATTTGAAAAGAGGGTGCAACACGAGGACTTCCCAGGGGGTCACCTATCCTAGTACTAATCTCGCCGAAGCACGCTTAACTTCAGAGTTTTGATGGGATCCGGTGCATTATTGCTGGTATGATCGCACCCATCATGTTGAGGGCACAATTCCTTTATTTGTTAACGGTTCACAGTCCCATCCTAGAGAGATGGCCCATTCAAAAGGCCCAATGGGCTTAACGATAACCCATCTGCTTCAACAATGCAGCATCCTTGCAAAACGTGATATCGACGCATTGTAGGGCTCCCTAATGTCCCGCGCCAAAGGTTGTCGTCCTTTTACCAGCTCACGACATACGATCCGGGATGAAAAAATAGAGCAAAAGAGGAAAAGTGGCATGAAACTGATAAAAACATTCGATTTTTGGCTCCAAAAACAAGGGCAGCGAGCAAGTTGGCTGCCCCCATCGTAGAGCTCTCAGAGTGCTTTGCAACGGTATGCTGTGCGCCGTGTAACTCCTTACGGATCCAAAGTTATGGGCACCAGAGCGACGGAGACCTGGTCACAAGCCCTATGCCCTCGGTTTGCGAGCCCAACCTCCATGTGAAGTGAAGTTGTCTTGCCCAAGGTGCCGTGAGATTCGATAATAGAAATTTGGTGGATAATGTATCTTGGCAACCCAAACCAGAGCAAAAAAAATTAAAAAGGGGGATGCAACACGAGGACATCCCAGGGGGTCACCCATCCTAGTACTACTCTCGCCCAAGCACGCTTAACTTCGGAGTTTTGATAGGATCCGGTGCATTAGTGCTGGTATGATCGCACCCGTCATGTTGAGGGTACAATTCATTTGTGTTAACGGTTCACAGTCCCAGCCTAGAGAGATGGCCCATTTAAAAGGCCCAATGGGCTTAACGGTAACCCATCTGCTTCAACAACGCAACATCCTTGCAATACGTGATATCGGCACATTGTCGGACCCCCTAATGTCCCGCAAGTAAGGTTGTTGTCCTTTTAACAGCTCACGACGTACGATCCGGGACGAAAAAACATAGTAAAAGAAGAAAAGTGCCTGAAACTGATTAAAACGTTCGATTTTGGGCTCCAAAAATAGGCACAGCCAGCAAGCTGGCTGCCCCTATTGTAGAGCTCTCAGATAGCTTTGCAACGGTATGCTGTGCGGAGCGTAACTCCTTACGAATCAAAAGTTATGGGCACCGGAGCGACGGAGACCTGGACACAAGCCCTACGCCCTCGGTTTGCGGGCCCAGCCTCTACGTGAAGCGAAGTTGTCTTGCCCAATGTTCTGTGAGATTCGGTAATAGAAATTGGGTGGATAAAGTATCTTGGCAACCTTAACAAGGGCAAAAAAAATTGAAAAGGGGGTGAAACACGAGGACTTCCCAGAGGGTCACCCATCCTAGTACTACTCTCGCCCAAGCACACTTAACTTCGGAGTTCTGTTGGGATCCGGTGCATTAGTGCTGGTATAATCGCACCGGTCATGTTGAGGGCACAATTCCTTTATTTGTTAACGGTTCACAGTCCCATGCTAGAGAGATGGCCCATTCAAAAGGCCCAATGGGCTTAACCACAACCCATCCGCTTCAACGACGCAACATCCTCGCAAGACGTGATATCGACACGTTGTAGGGCCCTCTAATGTCCCGCTAGTAAGGTTGTAGTCCTTCTAATAGCTCATGACGTACGATCCGCAATGAAAAAACAGAGCAATAGAAGAAAAGTGGCATAAAACTGATAAAAACGTTCGATTTTGGGCTCCAAAAATGGGCAAAGCAAGCAAGCTGGTTGCCCCCGTTGTAGAGCTCTCAGAGAGCTTTGGAACGGTATGCTGTGTGCCGCGTAACTCCTTACGGATCAAAAGTTATGGGCACTGGAGCGACGGAGACCTGGTGTCAAGCCCTACGCCCTCGGTTTGCGGGCCTAGCATGCACGTAGCATCCTAGCAAGTCGTGATATCGACGCGTTGTCGAGCCGTCTAATGTCTTGCGAGTATGGTTGTCGTTCTTTCAACAGTTCACGACGTACGATCCGGGGCGAAAAAACAGAGCAAAAGAAGAAAAGTGGCTTGAAACTAATGAAAACTTTCATTTTTGGGCTCCATAAATGGGCACAGCAAGCAAGCTGGCTGCCCTCGTCGAGGAGCTCTCAGAAAGCTTTGTAACGGTATGGTGTGCGGTGAGTAACTCCTCACAGATCAAAATTTATGGGCACCGGAGCGACGGAGACCTGGTCACAAGCCCTACGCCCTCGGTTCGCGGACCCAGCCTCTATGTGAAGCGAAGTTGTCTTGCCCAATGTTCCGTGGGATTCGGTAATAGAAATTTGGTGGATAAAGTATCTTGGCAAGCTTAACCAGGGCAAAAAAAATTGAAAAGGGGGTGCAACACGAGGACTACCCAGGGGGTCACCCATCCTAATACTACTCTTACCCAACCACACTTAATTTCGGAGTTCTGATGGGATCCGATGGATTAATGCTGGTATGATCGCACCCGTCATGTTGAGGGCACAATTCCTTTATGTGTTAACGGTTCACAGTCCCATCCTAGAGAGATGGCCCAATCCAAAGGCCCAATGGGCTTAACGACAACCCATCTATTTTAACAACGCAGCGTCATCGCAAAACGTGATATTGACGCGTTGTAGGGCCCTCTAATGTCCCGCGAGTAAGGTTGTCATCTTTTTAATAGCTCACGATGTACGATTCAGGACGACAAAATAGAGCAAAAGAAGAAAAGTGGCCTGAAACTGATGAAAACATTCGATTTTGGGCTCCAAAAATGAGCACAGCGAGCAAGCTAGCTGCCCCCGTCGTAGAGCTCTCCGAAAGCCTTGCAACGGTATGCTGTGCACCGCGTAACTCCATACGGATCAAAAGTTATGGGTACCCGAGCGACGGAGACCTGGTCATAAGCCCTACGCCCTCGGTTTGCGGGCCCAGCCTCTACGTGAAGCGAAGTTGTCTTGCCCAATGTTCCGTGGGATTCGGTAATATAAATTTGGTGTATAAAGTATCTTGGCAACCCTAACTAGGGCAAAAAAAATTGAAAAGGGGGTACAACACGAGGACATTCCAGGGGGTCGCCCATCCTAGTACTACTCTCGCCCAAGCACGCTTAACTTCAGAGTTCTGATGGGATTCGGTGCATTAGTGCTGGTATGATCGCACCCGTCATGTTGAGGGCACAATTCCTTTATTTGTTAACGGTTCACAGTCCCAGCCTAGAGAGATGGCCCATTCAAAAGGCCCAATGGGCTTAACGACAACCCATCCACTTCAACAACGCAGCATCCTCGCAAGACGTGATATCGACACATTGTAGGGCCCTCTAATGTCCCGCGAGTAAGGTTGTCGTCCTTTTAACAGCTCACGACGTACGATCCGGGACGGAAAAAAATAGTAAAAGAAGAAAAGTGGCCTGAAACTGATGAAAATGTTCTATTTTGGGCTCCAAAAAGGGCACAGCGAGCAAGCTCACTGCCCCCTTCGTAGAGCTGATGGAAAGCTTTGCAACAGTATGCTGTGCACCGCGTAACTCCTTACGGATCAAAAGTTATGGGCACCGGAGCGACGGAGACCTGGTCAGAAACCCTACGCCCTCGGTTTGCGGGCCCAGCCTCCACGTGAAATGAATTTGTCTTGCCCAAGGTGCCGTGGTGTTCGATAATAGAAATGTAGTGGATAAAGTATCTTGGCAACCCAAACCGGAGCAAAAAAAATTGAAAAGGTGGGTGCAACATGAGGACATCCCAGGGGGTCACCCGTCCTAGTACTACTCTTGCCTAAGCACGCTTAACTTTGGAGTTCTGATATGATCTGGTGCATTAGTGCTGGTATGATCGCACCCGTCTTGTTGAGGGCACAATTCCTATATGTGTTAACGGTTCACAGTCCCAGCCTAGAGAGATGGCCAATTCAAAAGGCCCAATGAGCTTAACGATAACCCATCTGCTTCAACAACACAGCATCCAAGCAAGACATGATATCGACGCGTTGTAGGGCCTCCTAATGTCCCGCGAGAAAGTTTGTCGTCTTTTTAATAGCTCACGACGCACGATCCGGGATGGAAAAACATTTCAAAAGTAGAAAAGTGGCCCAAAACTGATGAAAACGTTCGATTTTGGTCTCCAAAGAGGGCACAGTGAGCAAGCTCGCTGCCCCTTTCGTAGAGCTGTCGGAGAGCTTTGCAACGGTATGTCGTGCACCACGTAACTCCTTACGGATCGAAAGTTATAGGCCCCGGAGCAACGGAGACCTGGTCACAAGCCCTACGCCCTCGGTTTGCGGGCCCAGCCTCCACGTGAAGCGAAGTTGTCTTGCCCAAGGTTCCGTGGGATTCAATAATAGAAATGTGGTGGATAAAATATCTTGGCAACCAAAACCGGAGAAAAAAAAATTGAAAAGGGGGGTGCCACACCAGGACATCCCAGGGGGTCACCCATCCTAGTACTACTCTCGCCCAAGCACGCTTAACTTCGGAGTTCTGATGGGATCCGGTGCATTAGTGCTGGTATGATCGCACCCGTCATGTTGAGGGCACAATTTCTTTATTTGTTAACGGTTCACAGTCCCATCCTAGAGAGATAGCGCATTCAAAAGGCCCAATGGGCTTAATGACAACCCATCCTCTTCAACAACGAAGCATCCTCGCAAGATGTGATATCGACACGCCGTAGGGCCCTCTAATGTCCCGCAAGTAAGGTTGTCGTCCTTTTAACAGCTCACGACGTACGATCCGCAACGAAAAAAATAGTAAAAGAAGAAAAATTGCTTGAAACTGATGAAAACGTTCAATTTTGAGGTCCAAAAAGGGCAAAGCGAGCAAACTCGCTGCCCCCTTCGTAGAGCTGATGGAAAGCTTTGCAACAGTATGCTGTGCCACACGTAACTCCATACGGATCAAAAGTTATGGGCACCGGAGCGACGGAAACCTGGTCACAAACCCTACGCCCTCGGTTTGCAGGCCCAGCCTTCACTTGAAACGAATTTTCCTTGCCCAAGGTGCCGTGGTGTTTGATAATAGAAATGTGGTGGATAAAGTATCTTGGCAACCCAAACCGGAGCAAAAAAAATTAAAAAGGGGGGTGCAACATGAGGACATCCCAGGGGGTCACCCATCCTAGTACTACTCTCGCCCAAGCATGCTTAACTTTGGCGTTCTGATAGGATCTGGTGCATTAGTGATGGTATGATCGCACCCGTCATGTTGAGGGCACAATTCCTTTATGTGTTAACGGTTCACAGTCCCAACCTAGAGAGATGGACAATTCAAAAGGTCAAATGGGCTTAATGATAACCCATCTGCTTCAACAACACAGCATCCTAGCAAGACGTGATATCCACGCGTTGTAGGGCCTCCTAATCTCCCACGAGTATGTTTGTCATCCTTTTAACTGCTCACGACGTACGATCCGGGACGGAAAAATAGTGCAAAAGAAGAAAAGTGGCCTAAAACTGATGAAAACGTTCGATTTTGTGCTCCAAAAAGGGCACAGCGAGCAAGCTCGCTGCCCCTTTCGTAGGTCTGTCGGAGAGCTTTGCAACGGTATGCTGTGCACCGCGTAACCACTAACGGATCGAAGGTTATGGGCACCGGAGCGACAGAGACCTGGTCACAAGCCCTACGCCCTCGGTTTGCGGGCTCAGCCTCCACGTGAAGCGAAGTTGTCTTGCCCAAGGTGCAGTGGGATTCGATAATAGAAATGTGGTGGATAAAGTATCTTGGAAACCCAAACCGGAGCAAAAAAAATTGAAAAGGGGCGTGCAACACGAGGACATCCAAGGGGGTCACCTATCCTAGTACTACTCTCACCCAAGCACGCTTAACTTCAGAGTTCTGATGGGATCCGGTGCATTAGTGCTAGTATGATCGCACCCGTCATGTTGAGGGCACAATTCCTTTATTTGTTAACAGCTCACAGTCCCAGCCTAGAGATATGGCCCATTCAAAAGGCCCAATGGGCTTAACTACAACCCATCCGCTTCAACAACGCAGCATCCTCGCAAGATGTGATATTGACGCGTTGAAGGGCCCGCTAATGTCACGTGAGTAAGGTTGTCGTCCTTTTAAAATCTCATGACGTACAATCCGGGACGTAAAAATAGAGCAAAAGATGAAAAGTGGCCTGAAACTGATGAAAATGTTCGATTTTGGGCTCCAAAAAGGGCACAGCGAGCAAGCTGGTTGCCTTCGTCTTAGAGCTCTCAGAGAGCTTTGCAATGGTATACTATGCGACGCGTAACTCCTTACGGATCAAAAGTTATGGGAACCGGAGCGACGGAGACCTGGTCACAAGCCCTACGCCCTTGGTTTGCGGGCCCAGCCTCTACGTGAAGCGAAGTTGTCTTGCCCAATGTTCTATGGGATTCAGTAATAGAAATTTGGTGGATAAAGTATCTTGGCAACCCTAACCAGGGCAAAAAAAATTGAAAAGAAGGTGCAACACGAGGACTTCCCAGGGTGTCACCCATCCTAGTGCTAGTCTCGCCCAAGCACGCTTAACTTCAGAGTTCTTATGGGATCCGGTGTATTAGTGCTGGTATGATCGCACTCGTCATGTTGAGAGTACAATTCCATTATTTGTTAACGGTTCACAGTCCCAGCCTAGAGAGATGGCCCATTCAAAAGGCCCAATGGGCTTAACGACAACCTATCTGCTTCAACAACGCAGCATCCTCGCAAGACGTGGTATCGACGCATTGTAGGGCCCTCTAATGTCCAGCGAGAAAAGTTGTCATCCTTTTAACAGCTCACGACGTACGATCCGGGATGAAAAAACAGAGCAAAAGAAGAAAAGTAGCCTGAAACTTATGAAATTGTTTGATTTTGGGCTCGAAAATGGGCACAGTGAGCAAGCTGGCTGCCCTCGTCGTAGAGCTCTCAGAGAGCTTTACAACGGTATGCTGTGTGTCGCGTAACTCCTAACGGATCAAAAGTTATGGGCACCGAAGCGACGGAGACCTGGTCACAAGCCCTACGCCCTCGGTTAGCGGGCCCAGCCTCTACGTGAAGCGAAGTTGTCTTGCCTATTATTCCGTGGGATTCGGTAATAAAAATTTGGTGGATAAAGTATCTTGGCAACCTTAACCAGGGCAAATAAATTTGAAAAGGGGGAGCAACACGAGGACTTCCCGGGGGGTAACCCATCCTAGTACTACTCTTGCCCAAGCACTCTTAATTTCAGAGCTCTGATGGGATTCAGTGCATTAGTGCTGGTATGATCGCACCCATCATGTTGAGGGCACAATTCCTTTATTTATTAACGATTCACAGTCTTAGCCTAGAGAGATGGCCCGTTCAAAAGGCCCAATGGGCTTAACGACAACCCATCCGCTTCAACAACGTAGTATCCTCGCAAGATGTGATATCGAAGTGTTGTAGGGCCCTCTAATGTCCCGCGAGTAAGGTTGTCGACCTTTTAAAATCTCACGACGTACGATCCGGGATGTAAAAATAAAGCAAAAGATGAAAAGTGGCCTGAAAATGATGAAAACGTTTGATTTTGGGCTCCAAAAAGGGCACAGCGAGCAAGCTGGTTGCCCCCGTCGTAGAGCTCTTAGAGAGCGTTGCAATGGTATGTTGTGCGACGCGTAACTCCTTACGGATCAAAAGTTATGGGCACCGGAGCCACGGAGACCTGGTCACCAGCCCTACACCCTCGGTTTGCAGGCCCATCCTCTACGTGAAGCGAAGTTGTCTTGCCCAATGTTATGTGGGATTCGGTAATAGAAATTTGGTGGATAAAGTATCTTGGCAACCCTAACCACGGCCAAAAAAAATTGTAAAGGGGGTTCAACACGACGACTTCCCAGGGGGTCACCCATCCTAGTGCTACTCTCGCCCAAGCACGCTTAACTTTGGAGTTCTGATAGGATCCGATGCATTAGTGCTGGTATGATCGCACTCGTCATGTTGAGAGCACAATTTCTTTATTTGTTAACGGTTCACAGTCCCAGCCTAGAGAGATGGCCCATTCAAAAGGCCCAATGGGTTAACGACAACCCATCCGCTTCAACAACGCAGCATCCTCGCAAGATGTGGCATCGACGCATTATAGGGCCCTCTAATGTCCCGCGAGAAAAGTTGTCGTCCTTTTTAACAGCTCACGACGTATGATCCGGGATGAAAAAACAGAGCAAAAGAAGAAAAGTAACCTGAAATTGATGAAAACGTTTGATTTAGGGCTCCAAAAATGGGCACAGCGAGCAAGCAGGCTGCCCCTGTCGTAGAGCTCTCAGAGAGCTTTGTAACGGTATGCTGTGCGCCGCGTAACTCCTAACGGATCAAAAGTTATGGGCACCGGAGCGACGGAGACCTGGTCACAAGCCCTACGCCCTCGGTTTGCGGGTCCAGCCTCTACGTGAAGCGAAGTTGTCTTGCCCAATGTTCCGTGGGATTCGGTAATAAAAATTTGGTGGATAAAGTATCTTGGCAACCTTAACCAGGGCAAATAAATTTGAAAAGAGGGTGCAACACGAGGATTTCCCAGGGGGTCACCCATCCTAGTACTACTCTTGCCCAAGCACTCTTAATTTCAGAGCTCTGATAGGATCCGGTGCATTAGTGCTGGTATGATCGCACCCATCATGTTGAGGGCACAATTCCTTTATTTGTTAACGGTTCACAGTCCTATCCTAGATAGATGGCCCATTCATAAGGTCCAATGGGCTTAACGACAACCCATCCGCTTCAACAATGCAACATCCTCGCAAGACGTGATATCAACGGGTTGTAGGGCCCTCTAATATCCCACGTGTATGGTTGTCATCCTTTTAACAGCTCGTGACGTACGATCCGGGATGAAAAAATAGATCAAAAGAAGAAAAATGTCCTAAAACTGATGAAAACGTTCGATTTTGCGCTCCAAAAATAGGGGCAGCGAGCAAACTGGCTGCCCCCGTCGTAGAGCTCTCAGAGTGCTTTGCAACGGTATGCTGTGCGCCGCGTAACTCCTTGTGGATCAAAAGTTATGGGCACCGGAGCAACGGAGACCTGGTGACAAGCCCTACGCCCTCGGTTTGCGAGCCCAGCCTCCACGTGAAGCGAAGTTGTCTTGCCTAAGGTGCCGTGAGATTCGACAATAGATATCTGGTGGATAATGTATCTTGGCAACCCAAACCGGAGCAAAAAAAATTGAAAAGGGGGGTGCAACACGAGGACATCCTAGGGGATCACCCATCCTAGTACTATTCTTGCCCAAGCACGCTTAACTTCGGAGTTCTGATAGGATCTGGTGCACTAGTACTGGTATGATCGCACCCGTCATTTTGAGGGCACAATTCCTTTGTGTTAACGGTTCACAGTCCCAGCCTAGAGAGATGGCCAATTTAAAAGGCCCAATGGGCTTAACGATAACCCATCTGCTTCAACAACGCAGCATCCTAGCAATACGTGATATCGACGCATTGTAGGACCCCCTAATGTCCCGCGAGTAAGGTTGTTTTCCTTTTAACAGCTCACGACGTACGATCCCGGACGAAAAAATATAGCAAAAGAAGAAAAGTGGCTTGAAACTGATAAAAATGTTCGATTTTGGGCTCCAAAAATGGGCACACCGAGCAGGCTGGCTGCCCCTGTCGTAGAGCTCTCAGACAGCTTTGCAACGGTATACTGTGCATAGCGTAACTCCTTACGGATCAAAAGTTATGGGCACCGAAGCGACAGAGACCTGGTCACAAGCCCTACGCCCTCGGTTTGCGGGCCCAGCCTCTACCTGAAGCGAAGTTGTCTTGCCCAATGTTCCGTGGGATTCGGTAATAGAAATTTGGTAGATAAAGTATCTTGGCAACCTTAACCAAGGCAAAAAAAATTGAAAAGGGGGTGCAACACGAGGACTTCCCAAGGGGTCACCCATCCTATTAATACTCTCGCCCAAGCACGCTTAACTTTGGGGTTCTGATGGGATCCGGTGCATTAATGCTGGTATGATCGCACCAGTCATGTTGAGGGCACAATTCCTTTATTTGTTAACGGTTCACAGTCCCATGCTAGAGAGATGGCCCATTCAAAAGGCCCAATGGGCTTAACGACAACCCATCCGCTTCAACGACGCAACATCCTCGCAATACATGATATCGACGCGTTGTAGGGCCCTCTAATGTCCCGCGAGTAAGGTTGTCGTCCTTTTAATAGCTCATGACGTACGATCCGGGATGAAAAAACAGAGTAAAAGAAGAAAAGTGGCATGAAACTGATGAAAACGTTCGATTTTGGGCTCCAAAAATGGGCACAGCGAGTAAGCTGGCTTCCCCCATCATAGAGCTCTCAGTGAGCTTTGGAACGTTATGCTGTGCGCCGCGTAACTCCTTACGGATCAAAAGTTATGAGCACCAGGGCGACGGAGACCTGGTCACAAGCCCTATGCCCTCGGTTTGCGGGCCCAGCCTCTACGTGAAGTGAAGTTGTCTTGCCCAATATTCCGTGGGATTCGGTAATAGAAATTTGGTGTATAAAGTATCTTGGCAACCCTAACCAGGGCAAAAAAAATTGAAAAGGGGGTGCAACACGAGGATATCCCAGGGGGTCACCCATCCTAGTACTACTCTCGCCCAAGCACGGTTAACTTTGGAGTTCTGATGGGATCCGGTGCATTAGTGCTGGTATGATCGCACCCGTCATGTTGAGGGCACAATTTCTTTATTTGTTAACGGTTCACAGTCCCAGCCTAGAGAGATAGCCCATTCAAAAGGCCCAATGGGCTTAACGACAGCCTATCCACTTCAACAACGTAGCATCCTCGTAAGACGTGATATCGACACGTTGTAGGGCCCTCTAATGTCCCGCGAGTAAGGTTGTCGTCCTTTTAACAGCTCACGACATGCGATCCGGGACGGAAGAAAATAGTAAAAGAAGAAAAGTGGCCTGAAACTAATGAAAACGTTCGATTTTGGGCTCCAAAAAGGGCACAGCGAGCAAGCTCGCTGCCCCCTTCGTAGAGCTGCTGGAAAGCTTTGCAACAGTATGTTGTGCACCGCGTAACTCCTTACGGATCAAAAGTTATGGGCACCGGAGCGACGGAGACCTGGTCACAAACCCTACGCCCTCGGTTTGCGGGCCCAGCCTCCACGTGAAGCGAAGTTGTCTTGCCCAAGGTGCCGTGGTGTTCGATAATAGAAATGTGGTGGATAAAGTATCTTGGCAACCCAAACCGGAGCCAAAAAAATTGAAAAGGGGGGTGCAACACGAGGAAATCCCAGGGGGTCACCCATCCTAGTACTACTCTCGCCCAAGCACGCTTAACTTCGGAGTTCTGATGGGATCCGGTGCATTAATGCTGGTATGATTGCACCCGTCATGTTGAGGGCATAATTCCTTTATTTGTTAACGGTTCACAGTCCCAGCCTAGAGAGATGGCCTATGCAAAAGGCCCAATGGGCTTAATGACAACCCATCCACTTCAACAACGCAGCATCCCCGCAAGACGTGATATCGACACGTTGTAGGGCCCTCTAATGTCCCACGAGTAAGGTTGTCGTCCTTTTAACAGCTCACGACGTACGATCCGGTACGGAAAAAATTAGTAAAAGAAGAAAAGTGGCCTGAAACTGATGAAAACGTTCGATTTTGGGCTCCAAAAAGGGCACAGCGAGCAAGCTCGCTGCCCCCTTCGTAAAGCTGATGGAAAGTTTTGCAACAGCGGGTTTAGGAGGAGTAATCTTCTTAGGCTCGCGACATCACGTCCCAAAGTTTAACCTGGTGAATTTTGGGGGCGTGACAATGATCGCCTAAGAATAGAAAGTGAGCATCATTTCGCAATAAAATCCAAAATAAAGCAAACACAACAAGTATAACAAGCAGTCAATCTCCCCATTGAGATGAAATATTGTTATCTAGAAAACAACATTAATAGGTGGCATCGGAACTGTAAACAGAGGACACCATGAGATTAAAATAACTTCTCAGTATAAAATGATCTTGACACCAACTTCCTCTCTAAATAGCATCTCACCACGGGTTTGGCTGGGATGCAGGATTCTGATCTGAGTACACTAGGGGAGAAGAAAGTCATAAAAAGTATTACCCAGTGCCTGATGGACAATCACCTATCAAAATGATCTTGAAGGCCTACCACTAGAGAAAAGCTTGTATAGCAACTTGCCCCCGACACTAGGAAACTCTCATGGACTACAAGATTTATTCTTCGGAGTCACACAATATTGCAATTTACATACCAAAATAATAAAACAAATGTGACAACAATATTTCATTTCCGACACAGGCTGCTGTTGGGAAATATACATGACAATTAAAAATAATTGCGCAGTGGAAAATTAATAATGTATACGTCCATCTTTAATTATGCAGATCTAAATCAAATAATAATTTAATCTAATTAAATTAAATCTGCATTAGTTCTAGGATTACGTCTTGAAGCATAGTTCGATATAGAATTTGAATCAAGCTCCCCACGTGTGAAGCCTCCAAGATTGATCCACACAGAATCTGCACTTGCTAATTGGATTTCTACCCCCACTAGGTTTCTAGAGAAATCCTATATATTTTTCTGACTGATAAATTGTGTTAGCTATTGTCTGTCAGAATGCTGCAATATATAGGAGACACATCATGACCTAGGGTCATATGTAGACTGGACTAAAATAACCAGTCTTGGACTTCATAATAATCAGATCACCATCTAATAACTACAAGTCCAATTAAATTAATATTTAGGACAATCCTAAATTTAATTTAATCTTTTCTCTAATCCAATTAATCTGCAAATTCTATTTGTGTGTAACCTCTTGGGTTCATAATTAATCGGTAGCAAATAATTAATTCTTCTAATTAATTAAATTAGAAATCTTTCTAATTAATTTGCAAATCGTGATAACACCTAGTAGTGTATCACGATTACCCAATTAAAGATGAAGTGCAAGTATGCGAACCCAAATAGTAATTTATCTGCAATCAAATCCTACTGTCTTAATTATCCCGATCGAGCCAGAGTCATGGATTGGGTCGTCAAACTTTCTTACTCGACCATATGCAAAAACCTAATTAATTAGTGACTAATGAATAAATCGTGGAACGACTTCCACTATTCCACCTTGCCCAAGGATTTCAAGTTACTCAATTAATCAGATTACATAGGACACCCAATTGACAGTTTTCGTATCTACACATTCATTTCTGCATGATGGAATAAATCACAACCACTGAATACATTGTCTAATCCATGATTAGGACTAGTTTATTTGCACCAGCAAATCATGATATTCCTAATCATGAGATAAGCGTAGTGTCTCAAGTCTAAGGATTAATTGCATAATTACATGATACAACGAATTATTGACATTCCATGTAATTCGTTGTATCGGTGATCAAGTCCAGTTACTTATTCACAATAAGTAGTTATACATCTACTATAACGATATGAGACAAATCATCCAAACTGACATCCATATAATTTGGTTAGTAGACTGTAATCCGATCTATCTGGATAAACTAACGCCCAATTAGTTTATCCTATGATCGGGGACAACTTTTAGAATATATTTATGATTATAGATTCCATCACTTATATCCTTACTCTTAAGGATATAATCTATAAATAGTATTCTAAGGACTTTATTTATTTAATCAAAATATTTATAATAAATAAATAAATTGCCCATATTAAATGAATTAATAAATTAAATAACACATTATCCATAATTCCAAAATACAATTTGTTGGTTTTTGGGCATTATTCCTAACAATCCCCCACTTGCACTAAAGCCAATCAGAATGGTATCTCATACCCATTCCCTCTAAGTGTTGATCCAAAGACTGCTTAGTCAGAGCCTTGGTCAACGGGTCAGCAGTGTTATCTGATGAAGCTATTTTCTGCATCACTGTCACCTCTTCCCACAATTTCTCGGATAATGTGGTAACGCCTCCCTACGTGTTTGGATTTTTGGTGAGACCTCGGTTCCTTAGCTTACACTATCGCTCCATTATTATCACAATGTAAAGGTACTACGACCTCAATAGAGGGAACCACTTCAAGTTCCGAGACGAACTTCTTAATCCAAACTGCCTCTTTTGCTGTATCTAATGCTGCGATGTATTCGGCTTCTGTAGTGGAATCTGCAGTCGTACTCTGTTTGGAACTCTTCTAACTGACCGCTCCTCTATTACAAAAGAAAATGAATCCAGATGTGGATTTACGAGCATCCACATCAAATTGAAAATCCGAGTCAGTGAAACCCTCGATTTTCAATTTCTCTCCTCCATATACCAAGACCATATCCTTAGTCCTATTCAGGTACTTCAGGATATTCTTGACTGCTATTTAGTGTTCCCCACCTGGATCTGACTAATATCTGCTAGTAACACTTACAGCATGAGCGATATCAGGCCTAGTACATAGTATGGCATACATAAGGCTTCCAATTGCTGAAGCGTATGGAATCCTATTCATCCTCTCTCTTTCTTCAGCTGTCTTAGGACTCATAGCCCTAGAGAGATGAATGCCATGTCTAAAAGGTAACAACCCCCTTTTAGAATCCTACATGTTAAACCTCTTTAACACCTTATCTATGTACATACTCTGAGAGAGACCTATCAATCATTTCGATCTATCTCTATAAATTCGAATTCCTAGGATATAGGTTGCTTCTCCCAAGTCTTTCATGGAGAATGTTCCTGATAACCAAACCTTGACAGATGACATTATACCAATGTCATTCCCAATTAGTAGTATGTCATCTACATACAAGATGAGAAATGTTACTTCTTTATTGCTGACTTTCTTGAAAACACAAGGTTCATCTTCATTCTTAATGAAGCCAAATGTTCTGACGACCTCGTCAAAACGTTTGTTCCAACTCCTTGAGGCTTGTTTGAGTCCATAGATGGATCTTTTTAGCTTGCACAGTTTGTGACTTTCACCCATGGATTCAAAACCCATTGGTTGTTCCATATAAATGTCTTCTTCAATGAAGCCATTAAGAAAAGTCGTTTTGACATCCATCCGCCATATCTCACAATCATAGTGTACAGCTATAGCCAATAAAATCCTAATGGATTTAAGCATTGCTACTGGTGAGAAGGTTTCCTCATAGTCAACTCCTTGTCTCTGACGGTAACCTTTTGCCACTAACCTTGCTTTGAAGGTTTCTACCTTCCCATCTGCACCCCTCTTTCTCTTATATACCCATTTGCACCCAATAGGTACAATACCTTCAGGTGGGTCTACAAGATTCCAGACTTGATTGGTGTGCATTGAATCCATCTCTGATTTCATGGCTTCAAGCCATTTTCCTGAGTCCCTATTAGAAATAGCTTCGTCATAGGTTAGGGGATCATCCACATGATCACCATCATCCAATGTGAACAACTCTTGTCCTTGGCTATGAAGGTAGCTATATCTTGTGGGGGGACGAACAGTCCTTAAAGACTTACATATCTGTGGTGAAACAATTGGTTCTTCTTGAATAGTTTCATCCTGGATCAAACCTTGGGTTTCTACCTGGTCAATTGGTTACTTAATGTTTCCCTTATTAAGCTCTACTTTTCTTCCCAAACCACCTTCTTGGATGAACTCTTCCTTCAAGAATATGGCATGTCTACTGACGAAGACTCTCTGGTCAGTAGGGGAATAAAAGTTGTATCCCAATGAATCCTTAGGATAACCAATGAATCTGACTTTGTCGGATCTCGCTTCCAATTTCTCAGTTTTAAGCCTTTTGATGTAAACAGGACAACCCCATACTCTAATGTGATTAAAGCTGAGCTTCTTATTTCTCCAGATCTCATAAGGAGTGCTTACAACTGATTTGGAAGTGACCCTATTCTAGATGTATGCCGCGGTGAGAAGAGCATGACCCCAAAGGCCAATAGGTAAATCAGTATAACTCATCATTGATCTGACCATGTCCAACAGAGTCCTATTTCTCTTTTCTGACATACCATTAACAGGTGTTCCAGGTGGAGTCAATGATACAATTATACCATTTTCTTTGAGATACTCTTGGAATTCAGTACTAAGGTATTCCCCTCCTCAATCAAACCGAAGAGCCTTAATCCTTTTTCCAATTTGGTTTTCTACTTCTGCTCTGTATTCTTTGAACCTTTCAAAGGATTCAGATTTGTGTTTCATAAGATACACATACCCATACCGAGACACATCATCAGTAAACGTAATGAAGTAGGCAAAACCATCTCGGGCCAATTCACCAAAAGGCCCACACACATCAGTGTGTATTAATTCTAAAATATTTGTAGCTCTTTGCCTTTGTCCCACAAAGGATGATTTGGTCATTTTACCTAGGATGCAAGATTCACATGTTGGGAATGGACTCGGGCCACATGGGCTTATAAGTCATTCTTTCTCCAACTTCGTAATTCTAGCTTCCCCTATGTGACCTAATCTTAAGTGCCACAAATATTTAGAATTAATGGTATCTCTAGACCTTTTAAAGGTGTGTACATTCATGCATTACTCATTTTTATTGTCTTCTTTCTTTATATCAAGTATATAGCCCATTTACTAATTTGCCAATGCCAACACATTTATTTCGTAAATAAATAAAACATCCATTATCCATAAACTTAAATTCAAAACCATTTTGAACTAATACTGAAACGGAAATGATGTTCCTCAAAACATTTGACAAAAATAAACAATTATCCAAAACTAAAGTAAATTCAGACGACAAAGTAAGACAACATATCCCAATAGCTAACGCAGCAACCATTGCTCCATTTCCCACCTTCAGGACCACGTCGCCTTCTCCCAAAACTCTACTTCTCCTCAGTTCCTGTACAGAAGTACAAATATGAGAAGTGGCACCAGAGTCTAGCACCCATGAAGTAGAACCATGATTAATCGAAAGACTAATCTCAAACATGAGCAATCGAGACATACTTGCAAATGCCTTGCCCTTTCCCTTCAAACTCTTGAGGTACTCTGGACAATTCCCCTTCAAATGTCCTTCCTTCTCACAATGAAAACAAGTTCTAGGCTTTGCAACCTTCTCCTTTTTTCTTGGACACTCCTCTTGTAGGCTTACCCTGAGGGGCCTTTTTACCTTTCTTCTTGTTCCTTTTCTGCTTCTTAGCAGATGAAGAAGAGACAAATGCCAACACAGTTTCCTTACCTTTTCTTTTCATTTTCCTTTGATATATAACTAGCATATTCAAGAGCTGATGTAAGGTGCGCTCAATGTCATTCATTTGGAAATTGACAATAAAGGAATGGAAGGATTCAAGTAGAGATTGAAGTATCAAGTCTGTTTACAAGTTCGAATCCATAGAGAAATTAAAGGATTCAAGACGCACGATCAAACTGATCATCTTAAGAACATGCGTATTGACATCTGATCCCTCACTCATCCTCAATCGAAATAATTCCCTAGATATCTCATACCTGGCAACCCTGTTCTTTATACCATACAACTCTTATAAGTGTTTGATGATTTTAGTGACATCTTCCATGTCCTCGTGTTGATGTTGAAGCTCATTCGTCATTGAAGCCAAAACGTAGCTTTTGACCTTCAACGCATCATCACGCCATTTCCTAATGGTTTCCAGTTCCTCTTCAGATGCCCCTTGAGCCTCTTCAGGAAGTGGACCATCAAGCACGTACTCAATCTTTGTAGAATTCAGTATGATTTTCAAGTTATGGAACCAGTCAGCATAGTTTGGTCCAGTCAAACAGTTCTTATCTAGGATAGTTGCAAGAGGATTCATTTTTTACATGTAACTGCAGAAAATAATTAATTGAAATTAGATAACAGTATTATTAACTACTTGACTTGAGTCTTTAAATCAAATAGTACCCCCTACTAAATTTTTTGAATTCCACACTTCCCTAGTAAAAAAAAGGAAAATCAAATAAATGATTTTCTTAGTAGGTTGGGGGGCCCATTAATTTTTGTTTCACCTCACATTATAGATTCTTGGTGATACAAAGACTAATGAGTTAATAACACCTTATTCAATGCATCACATACAAATCACAATTTACTTGCCTACAATTCCCTTGACCTCACATTATAGATTGTTGGTCTCTAAGAATTGTTTAAGTCAAACCCATTATCCTAGAAAATTTGGATCAATGCAATATCAACCCCTCACATGATAGATTTTTGGAAGCCAGTGAGAATCCAAATTCTCCTACATCTCATGTTTTATAGACTTAGTTTACATATTAATACAAATAAATAGCCCCTATGTGTCCACAGCCAGCTACTCACTTCTCTAACACATAAACTAATCTATGATAATAGAAGGCAACGATATAATCTACTCTTAGACTACATCATTATTAACTTAATATTTAGAGTGTGAAGATTTGTTGGTCTTTAATTAAGGTCTCACTTTTCACATGCTTCTGGTTTCAATTTATCACATAAACTAAACTAGAACCATCCACGCATTTGAAATATATATTGCATAATAAATAAATGCATGTAAATAAATAGGATGATAATAGACTAGGAGCACTATCAACCCAAGCCACTGGGTTGAATTCCTAAAATAAAATTAGGGCCCAATAGTTGGGCTACTCCTTGTTGGGCTTCACAAAACTCTTTCTGCGAACGGGGTCCACCAACTCCTTGATGCATCCTGCTTGGTCTCCTTGTTACATTCATGTAAATAGATTCCTAATCTAGTGGGATACATAAATGAAAATAGGGGTTTTACATTATCAAAATGGATAAGAGGCATGCAAGCCCCATTTAAATAACTACATAAAACCCAAATGAATAAATAAATAAATAAATAAACATGTATCCATTCATTCATCCATTCTAGTCCATGATCATCCAAACACATAATCATAAAAATAATAGGTAATCCACGAATATGGCACAATTAATTTCCTTGATATAATCTCATTATATCTTGTTGTCTAAATTTAATAAACCATTTATTAAATAAGCAAAATATCTCATATTTTAAAATAAATAAATAAATAACTCCTTTTTTATCATTTAAAATAATTAATAAACAATTTATTAATTAAAATCTCTTAATATTATATGGGTTTTAAATAAATTGGGTTTTTACTAAAATAAAGTTTGGGCTAAATTTAAATAAAACAGTCCAACCATTTTAATAAAATAAGCTCAACCCAACAATATTTTGAAAACAACCCAAAGAGCCCATATAACAAATAGCCCAACTAAAAGAAATAAATCAAAAAAAACAACCCCACAACCCATGAACCCCAACCCTTGGGTCATGGGTTTGGACCTGGATCCGAATCCCTACTTGGATTCAGATCTGGGTTGAAACCCTAGATTCAAAAGAAAAATATATTTTTTTTCTTTTTCTCTTTCCTCTTGCCGCTGCCTCCTTGCGCAGCGCTGCCAAACAGTATGGCTGCTGCTTTTGTGGCGCTGCTGGGGTAGGCAACGACGCCCTCAGCGCCGCTGCGGCAGTAGCGCCCAGCGTTGCTACCACAGCAGTGCAGTGGGCCGCTACCGGCAGTGGCCTAGCCACTGCTGGCAGCAGCGGCGCCACTGCCTAGGGTAGGTGGGGTTTTCAAATTTTTTTTTTTTTAAATTTCAGAAACGTTTTTCAAAAATTCTGAAAAATACATACAATATATATAAAAACAGAATAGTTAAAATTTTCAGAAACACACTTTTCATAAAAATTTTAATTATGAAAAATACTTTTCCATATAAATTGGGAAGGAAGATTTTTGGGCTATTTTTCAATTACAAAATTAAACAACTTTAATTTCAATATAAGAGATATAGGAAATTGTGCCATAAACGTTAAATCGCATAACAAACATGAACGGTGGCTCTGATACCACTGTTGAAAAATATACATGACAATTAAAAATAATTGCGCAGTGGAAAATTAATCATGTATCCGCCCATGTTTAATTATGCATATCTAAATCAAATAATAACTTAATCTAATTAAATTAAATATGCAATAGTTCTAGGATTACCGCTTGAAGCGTAGTTCGATGTAGAATCTGAATCAAGTTTCCCACGTGTGAAGCCTCCAAGATTGATCCACACAGAATCTACACTTGCTAATTGGATTTCTACCCCCACTAGGTTTCTAGAGAAATCCTATATATTTTTCTGACTGATAAATTATGCTAGCTGTTGTCTGCTATGCTGCAATATATAGGAGACACATCATGACCTAGGGTCATATGTGGACTAGACTAAAATAACTAGTCTTGGGTTTCATAATAATCAGATCACCATCTAATTACTACGAGTCCAATTAAATTAATATTTAGGACAATCCTAAATTTAATTTAACATTTTCTCTAATCCAATTAATCTGCAAATTCCATTTGTGTGTGACCTCTCGGGTTTATAATTAATCGGTAGCGAATAATTAATTCCTCTAATTAATTAAATTAGAACTCTTTCTAATTAATTCGCAAATCGTGAGTGACACCTAGTAGTGTATCACGATTACCCAATTAAAGATGAAGTGCAAGTATGCGAACCCAAATAGTAATTTATCTGCAATCAAATCCTACTGTCTTAATTATCTCGATCGAGCTAGAATCATGGATTAGGTCGTCAAACTCTCTTACTCGACCATATGCCAAAACCTAATTAATTAGTGACTAATGAATAAATCGTGGAATGACTTCCACTATTTCACATTGGCCAATGATTTCAAGTCACTCAATTAATCAGATTGCATAGGATACCCAATTGACAGTTTCCGTATCTACACATTCATTTATGCATGAT
Source organism: Ehretia macrophylla (assembly GCA_037974665.1). NCBI lineage: Eukaryota > Viridiplantae > Streptophyta > Magnoliopsida > Boraginales > Ehretiaceae > Ehretia > Ehretia macrophylla. Next base: position 52,919,125 of record CM075777.1, on the reverse strand, counting down.
GAATAAATCACAACCACTGAATATATTGTCTAATCCATGATTAGGACTAGCTTATTTGCACAAGCAAATTATGACATTCCTAATCATGAGATAATCGTAGTGTCTCAGGTCTAAGGATTAATTGCATAATTACATGATACAACGAATTATTGACATTCCATATAATTCGTTGTATCGGTGGTCAAGTCCAGTTACTTATTCACAATAAGTAGTTATACATCTACTATAACGATATGAGACAAATCGCCCAAACTAACATCTTATATAATTTGGTTAGTAGACTGTAATCCGATCTATCCGGATAAACTAATGCCCAATTAGTTTATCCTATGATCGGAGATAACTTTTAGAATATATTTATAATTATAGATTCCGTCACTCATATCCTTACTTCTAAAGATAGAATCTATAAATAGTATTCTAAGGATTTTATTTATTTAATCAAAACATTTATAATAACTAAATAAACTGCCTATATTAAATGAATTAATAAATTAAATAACACATCCATAATTCCAAAATACAATTTATTGACTTTTGGACATTATTCCTAACCGCTGCAGAACGCGACTAATCAATCCAAAACCTTGACCCGTGAAATAGAAGAATGCTGCCCACTAAAGGAGAAGAAAAAGTGGGGGAACAAGCAAAGGTTGGGATGGCAAACCATCGGTATGCATAGCATACATTTGAAGAAAGGTACTGCAAAAGAACACAATTACATTACCTGTATCCGGTCCTTGTTCCCAACTGTTATATTTGAAATAGTCCAGCAAGCATTTATCTTGATACTCTTTTCGTGATCATGTGTCACCAGGTTTAGTAGGCAAGGAAGTACACCATGGTCAATTAGATACGAGTACACAGAAATTGTTTCCTTCTTTTTCCTTTCCCCCTATTTGTTGTTTTCTTTTGATTGTGAATTAAAATCGCATCTGATATAATATATTACTTTGTTGAATCTTTTACCAGTTTGTACCTGAGATGTCAGTGCAATCTCATTGGTCTCATATTCCTGCGTCTCCTCTTCACTCAATTCCTTGCTCGTGGCCATTGCAGCAACAAGTGGAAAGTGTATTTCCTTTGCAGTTTGGCCGTGGACATCTTGTTGACCAGTCATTAAATGCTAATAAATTCCCTGACACTCAGACTTCAATATCGTCAAGAAATGGTCCAAGCTTTAGTATGGCAGCAGATACCAATGTTTTACGGTTTCCTGATGAGCTAGGTGTAGGAGACTCATCCAGCTCCACCACCATAGGGGCATCTGCTCATAGTGCTGCCTGCCAGAGTTCTTCAGGAAATGCAACTGTAGATGCTGGCAAAAATTACAGTATTCGGGATGGCGTGAGCAATAACAGTAAAGGCGAGAATACTGGCTCTTTGAGGTCTCAGTCATCATCCCATCATAGGTTAGCATATGCCCAGCAAAGTCAGTCTTCTGGGTATAGTTACCAAAGAGGTGGTGGGGGTGTCTCAAAGAAACATTTCAGGAAATGAGTGGTCTTACCGCAGAACAGGGTACCACAACAGGAACCAGTCATTCAATTCAGAGAAGGGCTTTCCCTCTACCAAAGTTAAACAGATATATGTTGTTAAACAAACAAGCAGTGACATTTAAGCTGCTGGTTGAGCAAAACTGATGTTTTTCACAGATAAATGTTAGGAAAGTGTGGCGCTGAGTCACATTCCAGAATCAAAAAATGCCACTTCCTGCATTACAGCAACCTTCTCAGGCAGATGACCCTAATGAAGCGAGGTTTTTTCCCTCATATTTCACAAGGTAGCCCAAAAGTCTTCTTCGATTTCTACTCTTTAGTGTTAAGATGATTATTGGCATCATTCTGGCTTTCTGACAATCATTGGTGCATGTTTTGGAGTTGGGCTTCTAATGAGCCGTAGCAGTCTATTGTTATTATTGTCTGCATCTCTTGTAGTTAGGAAGGTATAGGTTTTGCATGTGAAACAATGAGAGCCTTGATGCTTTCTGATATTAGATGTTAGTGTGACAAGAGAGTTGTAATTGGCCTCAACATGTGCCACTCTTTGCTAAACATATTAGCAGTAGTGCTTTGTTTTTCTTATATCATCAATATGTATGTTTTTGAGTAGTGGAATTGTAAAAGTTGTTGCCGATTAAGTTATATTCTTTTCGTTGTCTTTAAATCATTGCACTATTTGAAGGTAGTTTATTTTCATTATTGTGAATTTCTTTTTTTTTCTTTTTTTTTTAAACTCGTGATGTTGGTTTAAGATTGGAGTGGGCATTGTCATAAACTTCTCATGGGTGTGGTATTTCAGAAGTGGGCATGTCTTATTTGTATGTCTAGTTAGCATGTTAAAAGAAGAGAGGGAGTTTAAAAAGTTTTTTAAGTTAACATGCCAATATCCACATATATGTAAGAGATGATATTTGATTGATAAAAATAAGTAATATCTAACATTACTCTTTTGTTTAAAAAAAAGTGCACTAGTGAGATTTAACTCTTGATTGATTTTGAGTTGAATTAGAAGAATTATGCCAAAATAGTTAAAAATGAATTTTGACATTTCCAAGATAAATAAATTAAAAGTGACAACACAAAGAAAGGGAAAAATCTTTAATATGGGTGATTGATTGAAATGGATGGTAAGTGTCACACATATTCCTTACCATAAAGATAAAAACGACCTGAATCAACATTCAATTTCACGTCACTCTAGCATATAAAGAGTCATTACAACATATGAAACGTGGAAATGTAGTCATTTACTACATCCGAAGTCCAATCCAGGCTGATTTCCTTTAGGTAATGTTTCACGCTCCTCCTCCTCCTTATCATCATCATCATTATCATCCCCTTCCTTATCCAACCAATATGTCTCGAGTATTCGTACCACTTTTTCATGAATTTCATCATCATCATGAGCCTGTAGGTCTTTTATCTTTTCTAAGCCTTCAACTTCTTCTATCATTTGCACGAAGTTGTTAACATCTCTAGTGTTCCCCTGGTTCTTTTCAACTTCCCCAACCTTCAATATGTTTTCTAGTCCTTTTAAACATGCAGTGACAATTTTTGGATTAGAACATACGAGGAGATCACACAATGGCTTTATACAGCCTTCACTCACCAGGAACCTATCACCCCCAATACATGAAAACATCAAAATTTCACATCCATAAAGTTATTAGAAATGGAAATGGAAGTTAAGACAAGGAAACATACTTCATTTGCTCATTTGTAACATGAAAAGTAACATTCGATATTGCTCGAGCTGTCTATTTCTTTATATCAACTTCAACTATTTTGAGTAGATTGAGCAAGGAATCAATCAATCCAGCCTCAATGACACCCTAAGAATAGGGAAATACAGAGTGAGCGTCATATCGCAATAAATATCCAAAATGAAGGACAACACGAAAACCAAACAAGCAACGAATCTACACCATTGAGGTGGCATCAGAACCATAAATAAAACCATCACATCACCTGTGTCTTGTCCCTGTTCCCTGTTGTTATATGTGAAATAATCCAACAAGCTCTTGTCTTGATAGTCTTTTCGTGATCATGTGTCAACAGGTTCAGTAGGTAAGGAGGTGCCCCATGGTCAATTATAACCTGCGGATGAAGTGAGCCTATTATACAAGTTGTCAACAAAGGTGAAGACAAAATTAAGGAAATGAAGAAAGAGATCTTAAACATATTGGATAGAAAGCTAGAAGCGCTCGAGGACTTGTATCAACACTATATGTATCATTAAGCATTCCGAAAATGCACAACAAGAAGAACAAAATCATAAATGTCATTTTCGAAATATTTGAAAAAGGGAAAACAGGCATATGGAGATGAAATCATCAAGCCATACATCTCTTGACACACTTGGAATTAACAACTAAAAATATTGTAGATCAAGTAAAATCTGTAAGCATAATTATTGCAAAACATACTGCAATTGAATTTATCAGAATCATGTAATCATCACAATAAAATCAATTGGACATAAGTTATTTACTTGATGCCGAAGACGACTTGATGCGGAAGATGAAACCAAGACAATAATTAATTGATTTCTCAACCTTAACCCTATTCTTAATAGTGTAGATGTGTGATGAAATTCTACAACTCTCTTCTGGGTAGAGAGAAGACCAATTAACATATATTTATAGGAACATGTTACTTCCATCAAGTAACCTAATGGATTTGGACTTTAGTGAGCTGTTAATTAAGTAGGTCACAATAACTTAATGAGTCACACCACTTACATTCTCCCACTTGACCCATTAATTTCATGGACGATAAGATTCAATCATAAACATAAGGCGCACATAAGAGATTAAATCCTTACATAATGTCCTTCATAATTATCAAAGAATAACAGACTACTAAATGTGGGTTATAGCGGTTGTACATCATTCACTCAATGTACTCCCTTCTATATACCACAACAATAATAATCAGTCACACTTGGTCATAATCGTAATGGTCCACGATAATGTCTTTTATAGAATTTCCTGTTTTACTTAATAAGCATAAGTCACGTGCATACTGTCATGAAACAGGAAAAACTTTAATGTTTGTTAGAAATACGTCATTGAGCTCAGAGTATCAACATAAGAACACATATATCTTTCATAATTACAACTAAGTCATATCATTTCTTCATGTCCCTTAAAGGTTTGGTTGTAAGCCTTTAGCCATAAATCTACAGTTATGAGATCAGTACTTATGTGTTCGATAGACACTCTTTGTTTCTAAACTTCCTCTTTAATGACAAATACTTTAACTCCATGTATTTGGCACCTCATGATTATTTGTCATTTTAGAGAAGAAAACTGTTGCAGAATTATCACAATAAATTTTCAGCGACTTTGCAATTAGTGTCGACAAATCCAAGTCTTGAAATTAATTTTCTGCAACCATAATGCATGAGCTGTAGTTTCATAATATACTACAAATTCTTCTTCCATAATGGAGGACATAACGATAGTCTATTTCGCACTTTTTCATAAGGTCACTCCCATTGCTTAAAGGAAAGGTTGACCAGTGGACTTTATGCTGTCAACACATCCAATAAGATTTGAATTCAAATATCCAATCACTTTAAATGATTAGATCATTTATATATCAGTAAGTAGCCCTTGATCTTTTCAGATACCTTAAACTTTCATTACAGCTATCACGTAATTCAATTAAGAATTACTTTATAACATTCCGCATCATTATTGGACACTACATGAGACTAAATTTATTCACATCAAATTTCTTTAGAATTCTTTCAATATAGGTTTTTCAGAGACAATCCTAACATTCTTTGTGATCCATCATAGAATATTTCAATTCCTATCACAAAGGATGTCTTTCCCATATTTTCACTTCCAAAATGCTATGAGAGAAAACTTGAGTGTCATGCAATATGTCAATACATTAGCAGCAAGAAGAGCATTACCAACATATAGGACTTAAAAGAAATATAAATTTACTCTCACTGATCTTTCGGTATACTCACAGAATAAGATTGCATTCCTTAAACCAAAAGCTGTAATGGTATTACAAAACTTAATAAACCATTATGAAGCCAATTTAAGCCCATATATCGATTAACTAAGTTTACACACCATATGACCTTGTCCCTCTATTGAAAAACTTCAGGTTGGTCCATATGAAACTTTCTCCTCAAGATCGTCATTAAGGAACATAATTTTCACTTTATTTGGTATAACTCTAAAGCATAATGAGTCACCAATACCATGATTATCCTTAAAAGAGTCTTCGAGACTAAGGAAAAGTTTCTTTATAATCAATGCCACTTTTATATGTATTAACTTCTTGCAACTGATCTAGTCTTATAAGCTTAATTTTGCCATTAGAGTTACTTTTGATCTTAAAAGTCATTGACCGTTAACTCTTTTGAACTTTCTGACAATTTGACTAGATCCTTAACTTTATTTTGTAGCATAGAATCCACCTCTTCTTTCAAGGCATCAATCCATTTATTAGACTCTGTACTTCATATGGCTAGTGAAAATGAAGTCAGATCTTTATTGACTCATACTCAAATATCAAAGTTTGACTCATATAAATAAACCACATAATCATCATGAATAACTGTCTTTCTCTCCCTTTGAGATCCTAACTATATTATTTGTGGTTCATATAGGTCAACTTCTAGTGAGTTAGCATTTATAAGTGATGGTTCCCCCTTTATTTGCTATTCAATGTTGTTAAAACGTTCAACAACACTTCGAATAACTTCTGATAAAAATAACATTAATGGATAAGGAAAAATCCATCACAACTTCTCTAATATCCACTCTATAAGGTTCATCACTCCTACCAACTTCACTATTCTTTATGAATCTAACATTACTGACTCCACAAAATTTCAACAAATAGACATAATCATAATGTGAAATCAACTATAAAGTAATGAAATACTTTTCTCCATTAAAAGAGAATACATCAAAAGGTCTATAAACATTAGGGTGTGTAATTTCAAAAAGTTGTGTTCTTCTTGTGGCTCAATTATTACTGTGCTTGGTTTGCTTCTACTTTATGCAATTCACACACATGCCAAGATCAATAAAATCTAGACTCAGTAAAATCTCATTATGTACCAATCTATATCTAATCATTCATTAGTAATACAAATAAACATTTATGCCACAAGTAAACAGAACTTTGACTTAGCCTACCACGCTTAATTCCAATATTATGTTGCTCAATAAGTAGGATACATAGAACATACCATCAAGTTTTAGTTTATATAATCCATCACTAAGAATATCGAACCCAACAATTATGGTATTTTCCAATAAACTAAAACATTTATGTTCAATCTTAATATTAAATACAAAAACATTCAACTTTAATAAAAAAACTAAGTTCCTAAAAAACATATAGATACATAGAACGACTGAAAAATAATGTGATGGCTAGCCTTAAGGATTAAACGATAAGTCTTAAACTTTCAATTAGAGCCTTCACATAATTTTTCATGTACAAAGCTTTAATTTGGATTTATGTTTTAGATCATAAGCTAACATATTGAAAACAAAAGTGGTGGCAACAAAATCAAGCCACTAGGTATTAAGAAGAATATCACTTAAAATTGATTTAAAACATATAAAGAAATTATAATTACCTTTATTTTTCAAACCGTACTTTATATTCGGACAGTCTTTAAAAGTGACCTACTTTATTACAAAAGTGGCACATGTAAACCAGAATTTTTATCCTACGAGTCGAAGAATCGTTAACAGACTCTTTCATTTTTCCTTGATTCTGTTCATTTTAAATTCTTTACTAACTGCTTGACCCACGAGATTGACAATGTGACTTAATTGACTCTTCAATCTCATTTCCTCCTAAACAAACATACTAGCCAATTCACATAATCACTTATCCTTAATAGTGTTATAATTAATTTGAAAAGGCTCATATTCATAAGGTAATGAGTTCAAGATAAAAAGTACTCGAAAGCATGCATTCACTATCATTCCCAATGACTTTAATCTTGCTGCAACATTAGTCATCTCTATGATATGCTTTTACATAATTCTCGATCCATCATACTTTCATGGTTGTGAGCATAGCTATGAGCATATCAGTGAATGACTTATATACGAAATTGAAACTTTTCTTTCGCAAACCTTAGGTATTTTTTATCATCATTAGTTTGTGGAATGGTCAATTTGCATAAACATGATAGTTAATCTATCAGACCGTTTCCAAGCATTATAATGAGTTTTCTCTTCCTCACTGCTTGAATCCGTAATAACACAGGAGGTTTGTCATTCATAGCAATTAAGTCCAAATTCAACAAAATTTAAGTGAAATTGGACTTATTTGCACCATTTGAAGAAGTTCAATCCATTAGACGATCAAACATGAAGCATGCGAATAAAGAGAAAAGGTACAAATATTGCATAATATTTCAACATAATCATGGATTAATAATGACTATATACTTAATGCTGACAATATCATGGATTCAAATAAAATAAATAAAATATCATAGTGTATTAAAGTTCTCCTTTGGGTAGAATCTAAAATATACAATCATAAAGTAAATGCTCATATAATAATATTATTAGACAATTAAAATAATTTAGTTTGTCTCAACATGTTTACTATTCACAGGATAAATGATTCACCTTTGGGTGAATCCAAAATTCCAATGAATAATAAACGTCAAATTAGCCATCAATTCACAATCTCAATAATAGGCATTCTGTAATTGAATGGATAATTGACAAAAAGTAAAATTCATGATCTTTATAGTTCGGCCAATTTGGTGACTAACAAACTAACATAACATGGATTTAACTTTAAACTATTAGTGAATAAAATTCATAATTTTCTTGGTTGGCCACTTTGGTGACTAACAAACCAACGTAATATGAATTTTAAATTTAGATAGTAGTCGTCGTTAATGCATAAAATCCAAAACTTTCTGGTTTGACCACTTTGGTGACTAACAAACCGACTTAATATGGATTTTAAACTTAATAATAATTGTCATTGAAGAAAATCCATCAACTTTCTAGTTTGGCCACTTTGGTTTCTAACAAACTATCTTAATATAGATTTTTTTTATTCAATGACAATTAAAACCAACATGATCTTAGATTTTCTTTTCTTCAATTTATTGAGCCCATAAGTGAAAAGAAAATACACATACATATCATTGTTTGTTCATAATTCCACTTCTAAAAAAAGAGAGAAAATTTGCATGTCTAATAAACAAACTACATTCTGATTTTTATTATAATAATGAAACATACTATTTTACATCTTTACTAACATGCAAAAGTGGACACTGAACATTGATATGCATGGTGGAATTGATGCAGCATGCAAGAGTCTTTATTGTGAATTTCCTTAATGTAATAGACTTACATAATCACCAGATGTATGTAAATGACCATGCTATAATTGATCCAGAAGCTAGGCAACCATAAGAAAACGCTACTTTTATATGTACATATACATAATAACATCAGCCCAGGACAATCTAATGTGGGACTCTTTATTTGGACTTTCCTTAACATAGAAACACACAACTTCGGCCAAATAGTCATAACAAAAGAAAAGCATAAGTGTAATAGGTCTTTATAATTTCAAGAGAAAGTTGGCAGAGATGACTTGCAGTACACCACATAATACTTGAGTCTTTGTTATGCCATACAACGCAAGAAAACCTCAAACACTCAATATCTTTACATAATAGATTTTACCATGCTCTGTTCGTGCTGCAAGCATAAAAGGAAAATTCCATATAAATAAAGTTTACCAAAACCATTGAAACAAATGCATAAGAATGTAGTAATGCTACGTAACAAAAGCATTTAAGAGTACAGTTTCATTACATTATGCATCGCACATATGCCTCTGTAAATTAAAACTTTTCAAACTATACATTCATAAAATTTGTTTCACGTCATAGCTAAGGCAAGATGCATTACTCGTGCTATAAGAAATTAAGGGCCTTGAGTTTGCATGACAAGAAAAGTTGAGATTCATTTAGTACACAATATGCACGTTGGTCAGTGCTTCAATTGATGTAGCAACAATCAAAGCAACTAAGACGGTATGATGGTTTTCATAAAAATAAATTGAATCACATAATTGTAAATATCAACAATTAGATTTCATAATAGAGATTACATGATCTGATATGGTGGCTCTGATACCACATGTAAGCATAATTATTGCAAAACATACTGCAATTGAGTTTATCAGAATCATGTAATCATCACAATATAAGTTACTTACTTGATGCCGAAGACGACTTGATGCGGAAGATAAAACCAAGACAACAATTAATTGATTTCTCTACCTTAACCCTATTCTTAATAGTGTAGATATGTGATAGAAATCTACAACTCTATTCCGGGTAGGGAGATGACCAATTAACATGTATTTATAGGAACATGTTACTTCCATCAAGTAACCTAATGAGCTTGGACTTTAGTGGGCTATTAACTAAGTGGGTCACCAATAACTTAATGGGTCACACCACTTACAAAATCTCGATGACAAAGCTATATCCCTTAATTCAATGAAAAGGTTAAGACATCACCCCGATCATTATGTGCAATTCAAATTGACAAATTGGAAAATCCAAACTATTCCCCACTTCTTTCATGGACAAAATTACACCAAAGAGTGGGTCAAATTTTACTTAACTCTCTAAGACGAGGATTTGACCAATGGACAAAATTTTATCATGAATACAATAAAGCACTTGAAACAGAAGCTCATACCTGAATCTGGACATCATCTCCTGTCGCAATATTTCCAACTGTTTTTAGTGCAGGAATGATCACAATTGGAGATGGATGACTGAAATATTAATTTATTACAACTTTATTTCATAATCAACGAGAATATGTTATAGTTAAAGACCCAAACAAAAGAAGAAGGTTAACTTTTCACTCACAGGAGCAACTCCACAAGTTGTTGACAAATGCCAACATCAATCACAAGTTGAATGTTGTCATTTGTACCGTTAGAGAGAGAAACAAAAGCCTCGCATGTATGCCTTAATACCTCTTCATCATTTGAATAAATAAAATGCCGTAATGTTGGAAGTAATAGTTTTATCTGACAGCATTATCGTGATAAATTATTGGTAGGTAAGAAGCAATCCAAAGAAAAATAATTATAGTCAAAACAACACACAAACAACGCTGACCAACCTGCTCAAATTGAGATTCATTTGGGTAACATAAATTACGCAAGACCCTTGCCCCACGTCTCAACATCATAACATCGGCATGTTCATTTAATTGAAGCAACAAAGGCATCAGAACTCCGTGTTCGAGAACAAGGTCACGACACTCACGAGAGTCACAAGCAATATTCCCTAATGCACAAAGAGCCTGCAGGTTAAGAAGACAATCCAAATAAGCAATCTTTGGATCAATACTTGGAACTATATATGCAATATATAGCCATGATGTACGTACTACCTCTTCACGAATATTATCACGAGGGGAGCCGATTAGCTTTACAAAATTTGGCAATGCTCCATGGTCTATTACCACCCTTATGTACTCCCAGGTTCCAGAAGCCATTTCAGTAAGTGCCCAAGCAGCATGAAACTAAAAAGTACATAGAAGAGGAAGTCAAAGGTATCTATGATACTCAAAGGTATCTAGATAAGATAAAGGATAGAAGTGCAACATAGTACAACCTCAAACCTGAAGCTGTGGAAAATCTTCTCTTGTGAGGAACTCAACAAAGCGAAAAATGACTCCAGATTGTATAATTTCATCCTTAGGTACCCCCTCTGATAGTTACATCAAAAGATCTATTCAGTGATTTAAAAGTCATATATATAAGCATAAAAAAGAAAACCAAACGACATCACAACTCATACTCTTATAAGGCAATTTTTTGAACAGAATAGTTCCCTGCAGCTGCAAATTGCTGTCATTTGACCAAACATCAGCAATCATTTTTTGAAGTCTCTCTAACTGCACGTAGATAAATTTTCATTTAATCATAACCATGAAAAATACCAAGCTAGCTAAAACCAATTATTTCGCCTATACCTTCAATAAATTGACAACCCACTGATACTAATTAACATAAACAATCCAACTTAAACCCAAATACACACAATATAAGCCTTGGATTCAAATGTACTATTAATACAACACCATCTCATTACAAAATCACACAAATCAATAAATATATACCCAGAGACACTTACATAGGCATACATGAAGAATACATATATTCAAACACTCATGGCCAAAGGAAGCACAAACATTCATATTCCTTTATCAAATGAGTTGTATGGAACTACTATTTTGGAACAAGCCTTATAGAACACTCTCCTATTAACGGCAGCCAAACAATGGGTTATTAATATTTGTTTATTTGTTAAAAATTCTGAAAGTACTCCTAAAACTCCTAAAAAATTCCACATATCTAATAACTTATTAAATGAAAATAATACATGATTTTCAGTCTCAAACAAATAAATCTGACTTCGAACTCCAAGTAAAATTTGAGTTTTCCCCTTCTGTTGATGCATGCATTTCACATTAAATTTAGTGCAACTATTATTTTCAATTAATTTCTTATAACTCCAAAATATAAGAAATTCCACATACCTAATTCAACAGCTTATTAACTGAAAATAATGCTCGACTTTTAGTCTAAAAGAAATAGATAGGACTTTGAACTCCATGTAAAATTAGAATTTTTCCCTTCTCTTTTTTGGATGGGGTGAGAACCCAATTGGCAGAATCCGACCATTGGATTATCTGGTAGAGCTCGAACACCAACTATACATGTGCATGTATAGTTGAATTGATTGGTGGATATGGATGTTTATGTTTAATTCTGTGCAAGTATATGGTAATATGGTAATATGTAAGTTATATTCCCTCGTTATGAGATATTTTTGTAAATGACATCTCCCCTACTGGGGTTAAATAATCCTTTTGTACTCTTTTTGACTGTCATATTAATGAAATGTTCATGACTTTACAAAAAAAAAAAAAAACTATACATGCACATAAGATATAAAATATTATTTATAAAGACACATATACACAACTAAAATTCAATCCCTTCAACAATTAAGAAGCAATCCTAAGAAAAATCATTTTCGTAAAACAATACACATCATCGAGCAGCTAGTTCGAAGAGGTTGAGGTCTGCCTCTATACAGGTACAGAGCTAGGAATTTTAACATTGGGGGTCAAAATAGTTTTTTTCAATAATACTACATAGAATTTGTTAAAAATAGGGGGCGGGTAATTTTTTTTTTTTTTTAACGAGACTACATAGATATTCTTTAAAAAATTCCCCTTAGTACCGCTCCTGCCTCTATAAAAAATGTACAAGATCCATGTGGAATTTCTCAACATCAAAATTTTGCATGTTTATTTGAATTGAATTACTCGTTCGAATAAGAAATAATTATTGGATGACATACCTGCTTTGTTTCCATGACATATGTTTTATTTACTTCTTCACTAAAGTTAAAAAACAAAGGATTAAGGAAAGCAAAATAACGAAGAAAAAGGTAATTATACCTGCAGGGCCTCTTTTGTGCTCCTGCCTTGATAGTCTGGTTTTCTTGCTTTTATTTCTGCTAGCGTAAGAGTTGTTGATAAAATTGTAGATGGATTATATTCCTTCCCGTCAAGCTGAATACACTCTAGCAATGACGCCTTACGCAAGAGGCGATATGGCAAAGTTTTAAGCTTCGGGCATTCATCCATTGTTAACCAATGGAGGCGTGGCATTAATGAGACAGTATCATCTTCTTCTTCTTCCAGAGTTATGTCTTCCCACTCCTCCCATTCTTCACAGCTAATGAGTTCTAACTCCTCCAACATTGGGAATCCAACAGAAGGCAAGGGCAACGACTCTCTTATTCCCAAAAATACAGGGCCCACAGACTTTAGTTCAAGAAACATCGTTATTTTAAGCTTTTCAAGTAAAGGTAGTATTCCCAACGAGGGCAAAGAAGTCAAGTTGTAGAAGAATTCAAGAGTCAAATGTCTAAGATGCTTGAGGGATGTCATCCATGTGGCGAGTCGGGTTCCTTCATAATTGCACACATATAAGATTTGTATGTTTGGGGGTGATTCAAGAGCTTCCATTATAGCTTCTGTCTCCCTTATCAAATTAGCAAGGTTTAGTGATAAGTGTTGGATGTGCTTCTTAGATTTTATATCTGCATCCTTTGCATTTGTCACATCCAAATTACCTGCTATTTTAATAATCAGGCTTCCTCGAAGTTGGTTTAAACTTTTCAAATAACCTAACTTGTTGTGTTCCCCTTTGACCACGAAAGATTTCAATGTCCGTAAACTTGTCAACTTTCCAATTCCTTCAGGATAGTTCATATCTGTTCTGCTAGGAAAGAGGTGTCTCAACTTCTTCAATTTCTCAATCCCAGGTAGAAGCTCTTTAAGTTTCCAACAACCATCTAAATTCAATGTTTGCAAATTGTACAAGTCATAAACAGTTGTGGGTAATTCCCTGAGTTCATCATTATCGCACAAGCCCAAGTACCTCAAGTGAATTAAATTTCCTATATTCTTTGGAAGCTCCTTGAAACTACACCCATTTAACTTTAACATCCTAACGAGTTTAAGGCTATTCAACAGTGTGTCCAATTTGAAGTTCTTCGCCCAAAAGCTAAGAAGTTGTCCCATATTGCAATTGGGAGGAGTATCAATAGCTTCTTCACTATCAAACCAGGATAGATGACGTGCATTATTAGAGAATGTCTCTTTCTTTTTCCCTTCAATTATTAAACATTCTTCTTTCATTAGAAATTGGGCAAAATCATGCACTATGTCGTGCATTTTACATGTGACTATCTTCTCCCCGAAATCATAGTCTTTTTCAAAGTCTTGAAAGAACGAGCGTATGGCCAAATACTCAAAATAATCCCTACCTATCTGTTCCATCTCACTCTCACTTTTAGTTGAGTTGAGATAACCTTGCCCCAACCATGCCTTAATTAGGTCATCAACATCTATTCGACTATCTTTGGGAAAGACAGCACAATACGAGAAGCATCTTTTCAATGGAGAGGGCAAGTCAATATAACTTAGATACATATGAGGAAAAAGCTGAACTTCAGCTACCTCCAATTCCCACATATTACTATCCCTGACTTGCTGCCATGCTTCAAGAGTGTTTTTCGAATATAAGAGGCCACCTACAGCTTTTATAGCTAGAGGCAAGCCCTTACATCTACTATTTATTTCTTTGCCAATTGTTTCAACTCTTGCACGTTCGATCTCAGTTCGACTAGAAAAAGCTTCTTTGCAAAATAATAACCAGCTATCTGGCTCAGACAATACACCCAAGGGAATAGTACATGTAGCACCTGCAACTCTTGCCACTTCATTGCTTCTTGTTGTCAATAAAATTGTACTTCCAGGAGCACCATGATTTAGAGAGTTTTTGAACGGTTGCCATTTCATTTGGTCCTCTGTCCATACATTATCGAAAACAAGAAGGAATTTTTTCCCAAGAATAGATTTTATTATTTGTTGTAGTAGCGAGTCGAGTTCATTCAAATTTGTTGAACTCGACTGCAGAGCTTCTAGGATTGCTTTCGCAATCCTGATTTCATCAAAAGGGTTGGATACACAAACCCACCCTCTTTTCTCATAATGTCCCTTTACTTGGACATCGTTATATGCCAATTGAGCAAGGGCTGTTTTGCCTATTCCCCCCGTACCAATTATGGACACTATTTGGATGGCATGTTTATCTTCTTGACGACTTTCAGACAACAACTGACTTATTAGGATTTTCTTATCAGTTTCACGACCAAATACACTGGATTCATCAATGAGTGAGGTACTGGCAACTGGTGTCCATTCTTTTGAATCGCCACTAGTTTTGTCAAACCTAAATTTATCCTTCTCTTTGGCAATGAAATCCAATTTTGCATTGAGTTCCCTTATTTTGACTGCAATCTCACGATTTACAACCACTTGCTTGAAGCAAAAATAAGAGGAAGAGACAAAGGAACATACCCGTTGCTTAGGAATAACAGAAGTTGAATCAATATTAGTAGTGATGCTGCTGCTGCTTCCTTCAATTTCTTTTCTAAGAATTTGGTAGTTCCACTCGTCTAGCACGTCATCAATTTCGTAGGATACATCTTGGAGTTTCTGCAACCACAACTTCACACGTTCCTCCTTGATCCATCTTCTCTCTGCATCAACTAGCTCGACTTGAATGCTTTTGAATGTCTCGGACAGATTGAGGACCTTTTTCTCAACCCCAATCAGCAGATCAATCTCCTCTTTCGCCTGCTTGGTCAAGAGGTCAAGTAATTGCTCCACCACTACAGAAACGACTGCCTCGGCTGCCATGCTTGTCAAATTATTATTTGCTCTCTAAATATGGTTTTTGTTACACAATGAGATAAGAGTTTGTATTGTTTCTGTGCTCAAAGCCTCGCAAAACACCCCTTTTTATTGCTTATCCTTAGCCGAAAGAAAATTATTAAACAACGACTAGTCGGAATTGACTACAATCTAATTCACATGTGACGACGTGATACTAACTTAAACAAAGAAGATGATTTATTATTTTAGCAACCACTAGTCGGGGATCGGGCCTGTCTAACTTGATTATTTTACAAGCTTTAAGAATGCAGTAACATGACGTGGGGTTTTATGCTCGATTATTTTAGGGTTAATACTACTTTTAATTATTTATTTTTGATCTTATTGATACTTTGATCTTTTATCATTTCAGTCTCTTCTCCTTTAAAGTTAAGACACCGTTAATCCTTGTCGTTAATTCTGTTAAAAAAAATAAAAACAGCTTATGATTGACCAAAATACCCCTGTAATTTGGTACTGGTAGCAGTGGTGGTGGTAGGGGTTTTTGGTTAATCATGTGTTTTTTCCGTCTTTTTTTAATAGAATCAACGATAAAAACTGACAGTATTTCAACTTTAAAAGATAAATGATTGAAATATCTCACTTTTAAAGATAAATGACCAAAATATCAATGAGATCAAAAATAAGAGACCAAAAATAATATTAACCCATTATTTTAATACGAGACTTGACAAGACTTACAACTGTAATTCTACAAGAGAGAAGAAGGTTTATTAATTTGTTGAATGTGAAGAAATCTCACATAGCATCTCAACGTTTTGTGCTTGATGGCTACTAGTATAGAAAAAGATCAGATATAATTAGAAATCTATTATAAGTAGTTTTACCTTACATAATGCAAGAAATGGTTTACACGATTCAAACTCGTTACCTTCAGGTCGCGACGAGCCTTCAAATGAAAGTTTGTTTAGCCGAAAGGTCCGACACTTTAAAGTGCATCTGACCAGAAAGAATTAGCTTTCTCAAACAATCAAGTTATTTAAATTGATGCAAAAGTTTCGCTCTCGTAACAAGGTACACTGAAGGCCACAAATTGGCCAGTACAACAGCTCAACATAGACCTTTCCACCCTATTACCATAAAATGTATATGAGCCAAAACCAAATAAATTAGAGATTTAAAGCCACCGACTCCAACCAACTTTCTCTTCTTCAAGAGATGCATACACTAATCCTGCGAGAGCGATAGCTGATGCTGCGGCAATGGTGACAAAATTCAGCGAAGCAAGAAGTGGAAATACTCCTTAAGACTCCTCCGATGGACCATCTTCTCCAGGGAGGCCAAATATTCTGAGGTTTCGATCCATTGATCCAACAGCGATATATTTTGCATCAGGACCAAACTTTACACATGTTGCCTTACCTGTAGCCACGAGTAATTTTTCGTCATGGTTATCAAGTTACAAGAGGCCAAAATGTTGAAGGCATTAGCAGGAGAGCTTTTCAAATTGAATGGAAAAAGTCTTTAAGTTTTCAGAAATCAAAAAGCTTTGCACCACCAAAAACTAGATCAATTTCATTTTTATTTCTGATACTGCATGTCTCATTGACTTCTGCATGCACGAGGGTGTACGCGAGAGCATGTGCGTGTGGGGTAGAGAGAGAGAGAGAGAGAGCATACCTGTGCCTGACAAATCAGGGAATGTTTTGATAAGGTTCCATTCAGACTTAACACTAGCGACTTGATATACTCTGCAATAGCACCATAAAGAGCACATTAGAATCCAGGCTGGGCACCAGAGTCCCCGCTACATTAACCGTAAAATGACCATAATGCCTAAAATAGTTGCAGCTCTGATAAAGTTTCAAGTTAGAGAGGAAGAAGGAAAAACACCGAGCACCAAAAGGTATATCCAGAAAGTATACCTTATATCTGAGCCTGCTAATGCGAGGTAACTTCCACTATGATCAAATTCCACTGCAATTAGAAAGGAAAAGCATCATTTACATAGTGTTTGGATTGCACAAAGGAATGGAAAGGAAAGTAAAGTGGAGGGAAAAAAATAAAGGAAAGGAAAGGAAGTGAATTACCTTGTTTGGATTGCAAAAAAATAATAATGAAAAGGAAAGAAAAGGGTCTTATGATCTTTTGTTTAGATTGGAAAGGAAAGGAAAGGAAAAAGAAAATTTTAAATGCAAAATTACTTGAGTACCATTTTTTATTTTTATAACCATGAGATATGTAGGGACAAAAAAGACATTTTGTGGTGAAACCTTTCCTTTCCCCTACAAACACCCCAAATTGGAAGGTTTGAAAAACCCATCCAATTAAAGGAAATGGAAGGATTTTCGTACCCCTCCATATCCTTTACTTATTTCAAAATTGCAATCCAAACAAGGGAAAGGGTTCCTTATCCCCTTCCCTTCCTTTCCTTTAAAAATGTGAATCCAAACAAGCTGTAAAGTTCTACACACGCATAGAATTGTAAATACTCCGTAACACAAGGGATCTAGTTGAAACATAAGACATTTGGTTGTCAACACAAGAATATGGATATAGCGATGCAAGCATCGACAAAGACGCATCAGACTTGAATATTTCTATGAGTTACTGCAGCCATTATCCAAACATATATGGATCTTTCATTCAGAGTTTAATTTTTCAGATCATATACAACACAACTGTCAAGTTACGTTCAAATTAAGAAAGATATTTTTGCATGCCTAAAAAGGGGTTAATGTCAAAGAAATTTCCATATTTATACCTTTTTCTAGTTAGCAGGCAACCGACCGTTAAAATAGTCTAGATGAATAGTATTATTAGTGCACCATAACTCCCTAGAACTTTTTATTTCTTTTTGAAAATTGACTCCTAGAACTTTTGGTCCAGAAAATTTAGACAGGTAGCTATGAACTAAGAGTGAGAGGATGCAATACCAGCTTGTGTAGGCGTATTTTCTTCATAAGGAGTAAAGTTCCTGAAGTTCCTCAGTTTGCGCAGATCCCAAAGCTTAACACCATCTTGAGCTGCAGTCTGACGAATTGAGCCAGAAGTTAGGGTTCAGCATGTGATGTATACTAATTGCACCTTTTATACATAGAAGGAACACGTACCGCTAGGAAATAACCGTTTTCTGAAAAAGATATGGCAGTTACAGCCCCAACATGCCCATCAAATTTCGCAACATTTGCCTAAAGACCAATACCAAAACTAAGAATACTCAACTGATGAAAGGAAATCATGGCAAAATCTGACAAAGAAAGTAAATGAATCACACCTGAGTCTTTACATCCCAAATCTTAACGACAGCCCCTGATGTGCCTGTTCCAAGGATGAGACCATCAGGATGAAAAGCTGCAGAAGTATAGCCCTCTGATTCTGAGGTATCAGTAACCTGCAAAATTTCTAACCGATCATCCAGTGTAGAGTAGCAGAAGCGAGATGACCAGTATGATGCTTGCTAATACACAAATCAGACAGGAGAAAAGTTGGAAGAGTAGAGAGGCCAACCTGAGTCAGGCATAAACCAGAAGCAAGTTCATAAAAGCACCATGTATTGTCAAGAGAAGCAGTCACAAAATAGTTATCGGTTGCGTGAATAGTGACAGCTTGAACCTGCAAAAGTTTAAAAATATTTTATTGCCATTGATCAAATAACATGATAATGAATTGGAAGGTGCATAACCCTCGGTTCTTTTAGACCTAATTTTAAAATTTCTGTTCACTTAGGCAAGATCAAAAACCTAAAATGAGCAAATAGAAAGAGATCTTCACAAGCTATCCTCCCACCCTTTCCTCTTATGTGTATCCATTCCCAAGTGTCTTTTGCTTCCATCCCTTCATCTGTATAAATATCGGTAGGCTCCAGACGACAGATAGACAGGAGACACTACAACACATATAGCTCAAGTAGACCATTCAAAATAGTACAAGAATTACTATTCACTATCATTTTGAGAAAATTAGCTAGAATCATTAGCAATTGCAAGGAGGTAATGTAGACGATTGGAAATCGGAAAAATAGTAGATATGAGAAACGATTTTTTTAGTGCAAAGCCTTTGTTAAAGCAGAGGATGAACAGTTCCATCAAGCATAGCCATCACTAGGCCCCTCCCCCAGTCTTGCTTAAGCATAAACCCAACTACTGGCAACAATCATAAGGTAAAAATGAATAATTAGTAGCCATATATTAGTAACTAAATGTGAAAAAAAAGCAGTTTGTTACCTCTGCGGTATGATCCTTCAAGATGTGTCTACAATCATAGTTGCCATTTTCAGAACCTTGCCAAACGCGAACTGTCTGCAATAGTAGCGGATAAATACTTGAAAATAGGAAGCAAAGCAACTAAAGTGACAAAGAGACTAGGACAGCTAATTGCAAATTCATGACTCCACACAGTCACTGTTCCAACAAATAAATGTTTTATTATCTAAAAGGAGAGACAGAATTCAAATTATGCAAAAAACTCAACATCTCTCATCGAACAAGACATCCAGTAATCATCTAATAAGAACATCCAGCATGTATGGTTGTATCCCCCTGCCATGAGCAGAGATCTTATCAGCAAAATTAGCATATCCCCTATCCATCATTAGCATGATCAGTTTTACACAATTTTCTTCAGCTAAAATAGTTCAAACTAATAAGGCAGCATGACTTCTTTGCTAAGGACATTTGCTAGTCATCTAATGTATGGAATGTGGAGGCTCTGTCCTCTACCCACAGGGATATCAGCCATTCGTTTGTTTCTCATTCCTGATTATATTTCCTCTCTATCAGGCACAATGACTAAGCTGCAGATTGGATATTATGTAAATGACTTGTAGAGAAGGCTCCTTGAAAACAACAAACACAAATTGAAAAGATATTCTACTGCATCTCGTTTCTTTATTGCAGAAGAATGAGAATAAAGATCCTGCGCATTCCCAATGCAAGCAGAAGCAACTTTACACTCTCAATTCAGTAGTAAGATATTATCAGCTGAAATACCTGTAGTGCACATCTGAATTTTCCTAATAGTGTCCATTTAGAAGGAAAACAAAACATGTCAAAAAGATCCATTACCACCTGCTCAATTGCATAGTAATTCCTTCTCATATTATAAATTAAACCAAATTATCAGCAAGCCAACAGACTTCCTCCAAAAAAAGAGATAGGAAAGACAGATATTAAATGTGATTGGAGGACACAATCAAAATCAGAGAAAAGGTCCAACTGAATAACAGTTAATATGGATCACAAATAGTGTATAGGATTTACCTTATCTGCGGAACCAGTAACAACTAAGTCACCTTGGGCCACAAATTTGACACTGGTAACCTACAAAATGATATCTAAATCAGGAAAGCAAATTGAAATGCTCAACAAAGGAATATATCAAAAGAAACATTGGTGAATAAACAAATGTCACAGGCCACAGACCCTCTTTGAGTGACCGCTAAGTGTCGATAAAATCTGTCCTGAAGGTCTATCAAAGACTACAGCATTTGCATCAACCCCACCAGTAGCAATTAGGTCCTGATGAACCAGCATATCAGACAAAGTAAAATAGTGAATGACATGGATTAAGCACTTAAAAAAAGTGAAGAAAAGAATAAAGCGGTTAAGACCCTAGTAATATATAGATGCAGGACAAACCAAAATCATGCATATAAATTGGCTGATAACAAGGCAAAACTATGCATAAAAACGAAATATTTCTGAAATGAAAAAAAAAAATATTAAGGCTTATCTTGGGCCGACTGTAAGAAGCCAATTCATTTTTGTGAGACATGGATTTCTCATTTGATTAAAAATTATTCCGTAAACCAGATATTTTATTATGTCTTGTCTGGGAAAAAAAGTCATGATGTAACATGAATTACATAAATTTATAGTTCATTGGTTAGAAAAATCAACAGATACTTTAAACCAGCTGATTACCCAATGTAAGATGAGCATTTCATAGAGTGCATAATTCTTCATCAATATAGAATACTTTAAATGTAAAATACAATACACACGCACAAAAACATATATATCACAACCACATCCATTGTATCAGGCTGAGTAAAAGAGTTAACTTATTTTATTCATATGGAGAGCCACAATACTGAAAGAACGGAAATAAGACCAATGAAATGTGTAGATTGTGATGAATTAACATACCTTAGCATAATGAATATCCAAGGATAATATCCCAGGTTTGTTTGTTTTGTGAAGAGGATAACTGTTGAGTTGCGTGTATCTCTCCAAGGCCTCAACTGGAGCCAATGTTGGAGGTATCTGTACATGTATACCAATAAATTCATGGTCACCCCTTTCATACTGATCATTCAATATACATCTCTAAAACAACTAGGGAAGTAACAACGAAAATTTGCATATATGAATAGGAGTTACAAGGGAGTTTGGCGAGTTAACAAGCTGGTAGCTTATAATATTCCAGAATGCACATGCTTGGTAAATCTGCTAGTAAGCATGTTGTTTTGCTAATTTTCAGAGCTCATTCACCTCAATTTTATTTTTCGCTTATAAGCACTCACATTGTAAGCTAGTTTGACCTAATGCAATCATATGATAACCATCTTAGTACAATTTTATCTATCTAGCACTTATAAACCAAAACTTAGTGCTAACTAGGGTTTATAAGCACCATGGAACTTTTTTAAGCTAAGCCAAACACCTCATTGCCACTCCAAGTTTTCAACCTTATCATCCCTTATCATCATATATCTTACCTGTCGCTTTTTCCTTTGCTGGGAGAGTGCAGCATTACAATCAGAGAGCTCCGAGATGACACTGGATGAGATGCCTGGATGGATTTTCTCACCAGGACCCATCTCCTCATCCTCAGCACCTACAAAGACCAGGAGTAAGAATAAATCAGCCACTATAAATGGAAAGAAAAAACAATTAACATACAATACACCCTAAACCACAAGATGCGAGAACCTCTTTTCCCGTTGCTCAAAGCAGCATCGTTAACTGCTGTTGCTGTCGCCACTGACATAGGTGCTTGCCTTTCAGCTTCTGCTAGCAAAGCCCTAGCCTCATCCCTTTCCTTTTTTAGCCTTGCAATTACACGGCAAGCAGCATCATGCTGCCAAGGCATGATAGAAAAACTTAGGACCATACATCACTGGGCAAGCATATATCCAAGAAAAACTAAGTTCGTGAAAGCAAATATAATCAAAGAAATAGGTTTGGAGCAAAAATTCAGGAACTGTACATCACCGAGCAAGCATACCCAAGGAAAACCAAGTTTGTGAAGGCAAATATAATTAAAGAAATAGGCTAGGAGAAGAGAACTAGAGCAGAAAAATGAGTGAAGAAAGTAAAATTCAGGCTATTTTACTGGTAGGATGAAGAACATATTTCAAAATTACATAGCACCTCTGAAAAATTAATAATTTCAGTTGATTCCCAGAGAAATATTTCTTGGAGCTACAATTACTAATAACACAATACATAGAGTAGGAGTACTGTAAGATCTATTATTCCATATTTATACAGTTATCACAAAAAGAAATTCACCATCTATCTAGTCCTCATTGCTTACCTGATATAAGGCATGACTCAGCTCTTGCCTTGCACCATGTAATTGTTGCTCCAATGCAAAATTGGATAGCATCAACCCATCCCATTCCTTGTTTGAAGCAAGAATATATTAAAAAGAAGAGTAATCAAATATGAAATGAAAGGGTATGATCTACTCTCCACTACATGCATAAGCGCATGCAACAGGAGTCATAAACGATCAAGAATAAAGCTCTTTAACTGGAAAAATAAGTTACAAACGGATCAGACAAAGTGATAGGATCAAATAGCTCAGCGAAAGATAGTTTTACATCTAGGAACAAGAAGCTGACACCTAAAAGATGTTAAACAAAAAGAAGATGAACATAAAAGTGGAAGATGCAAGCAAAACATTTTATCACTTATGCATACCAAACACGTAACAGTTTTTATAACTAAAAATGTTAATACGAATATTATCTTGTGACTAGGAAAATAAGGATAAGAAGTTTCTGAAAGTAAACTTAGAAATAGTAGATCAACCTCCACAGTGCAAAGAACGACTAATTTAAATTGCAGGTAGCTGATTTTAAAAACTACGATATGGTTCAGCAGAAATACATGTCAATGATAGAATAGGAAAAAACACTTAAAATGAGAGAACTGTCGAAAGTTTCTTGACTTGTACTTTCTGAAACAAATATATCCACATACATATTTTATATTGGGCTTTCCCCAACAAATGGTTAACATTAAGATTCAATATCCCTAATACACGGAAGACATCAAGACTAAATGCAGATATAAGGAAGACATTTTGATTTATTACTATACAATACATTACTGAACGACAGTAATTTCTTATCAATAGGCATTGACATAATCATTTAAACCTAATTTGTTTTCATTAACACAAAACAATGCCGAGTTCAAGTGAAGAAACTTGAAGTCACTACTGAACTTCCTTTTTTGTCATGGAAGTTTATACATAAACATACGTAGACATATTCAACTTGCAACACCATGAAAGTATATGAAATAGAGAAAAGGAAAAGTATAAAAGGCAAGGAATGGGACACATACAATCTGAAACATTCCCAGCATCCCAGGAATGCTTGCAGCCTGAACCGGTCGAGGCTTCACTATCTGCAATCAATTCTAAGAAGAGTAAGATCCAAGGAGTTAAGGAATGCAATTAGAAAATAGTTCAACTCCTTAAAACTGATAGCATAAAGCGAATTACGAGAACAGAATACATCAAAGCATACCTTGCCAGTTTTCACTGGAAGAATATCATCCATCGTCAGTGGCTCCCCAGTAATTGGACATTTACCATAATC
Source organism: Ehretia macrophylla (assembly GCA_037974665.1). Classification (NCBI taxonomy): domain Eukaryota; kingdom Viridiplantae; phylum Streptophyta; class Magnoliopsida; order Boraginales; family Ehretiaceae; genus Ehretia; species Ehretia macrophylla. The sequence goes on along the minus strand of CM075777.1, from coordinate 52,894,460 downwards.
CTACAAGGTGAGCAGGAAAAAACGAAAAAGGGATGAAAAAAGAAAAGTGCATACACGTACACAAACAACAAAGAGCAGAATCCTGTCAACGACATATTTATTATCAACAATCAAAAGCAATAATATTGAAGATTGTAAAAAAAAACTGATAATAGACTAATAACTAAGCAATAACGAAAGTATAGCATCATCTTTTCTGTTAATGAAAAAGTCGAAAGAAATAAAAATGAGTCCTAATGTAAAAACAGTTAAAAATCACGACATTCTAGGCCCGCTACCTCAAAGCTCAGCACGGACAAAATTCATCTTCGTAGCGGTAGACTATTTCACGAAATGGATAGAGACAGAAGCAGTTCCGAAAATAACAGTCAATATATCTTTATCTATATATCCAATATATCTCTGTGTGTGTGGGTGGGTTGGGGTCTATGTATGTTTATATATGTGAGAAATTTTTTGCTAAACAATGAGGAACCTTAATTTTGAGTGTGCAGGTACTAAAGAGTCCTTACACTACCATTTAGCACATATCATCTAGCTGGGTTTAGCCACTATCAAACAACAAGAAAGAAACAACCAAATGGAAACACCAACCCACTTTGGCTCTTGGCCCGTACAATGTCCTAGGGCTTGGGGTGATTGAAGCAAGTGGGGATGCCTAGACAACATTTTTATTCCAAGGCTGCAGTAAGTAGACTGAAAGGTCATTCTGCCCCTTGTCCCTGAAGTTGGGAAATATCTTATCAACCTTTCTTGCTGCAATCCGACCAATTTCAAGACTCTATTTCTCAATCAGAATGAAAGGGCAAAGGCTTTCACAGGCAACATCTTTATATATATCTGCAATATATATGTATATATATGTATATGTATCCACACACACACACACAATGTCACGTACACCTTCCTTTGCCAGACACTGCTATTCGCGAGAACCTTGTGCATTGGATACGACATTCAATTAGGAACCCAAATTATGAAGTATTCACAACTTATTGGAATATATTGGCTATTTTTTTCCTTAGATTTACAGTAAGTTGCGTAATACTTCAAATTCAACATTTTCTTACAAGATTAGGCTTTTGAGCTTTTAACCTCCAACTTTACAATCCTATAGCGTCAAATAACCAATTGAAACTTCAACACTCAAACAAAATCATAAATGAAAACCAAAAAAAAAAAAAAAGTAAAATAACCTAGAACATATATATACACATAACACATAAATATACGTAATGCATGTTTAATAAGGAGACGAACCGAGATGTGTCGCTCGATTAAGCGCTTCTCGAAGAGTAGGCCGGACTTGGCGGAGACGACGGGCTCCTCCGGCACCTCGCCGGAAACTGTACGGAGGCAATTGCAAATTCAATAGCCGTAGATCAGACTAAAGCTACTATATATATAAGCATGTCAAGAATACAAACATACATATACATTATATATATATATAGAGAGAGAGAATACTTACTTGAACAATACATTTTTGTTGAGAGAGAGAAGGGGGAGAGTTTAGGGTTTTTGCTGAGAAAGAAAGGAGGGAGGGAGAGAGAGAGGGGGGAGAAAAATTGATTTAGCGAGGGTTTTGAAGTGGATCCGACCCAATTATTGTTAATGAACAAAAGATCTTGTGTGCTGGTGGTCTCGTAACATTTGGGTCTCCTTCTGATTTACTAAAAGTGATCGGGTTTCGTTGATTTTTTATGATTGAATTTTTTTAATTGAGTTTTTACATTATAAAATAAAATACATATATATATTTGGTTTACGTTTTTAAAAGTGTTAGATTTAACTTTTTATTTATTTTTTTGGAGCAACGTTAATTATTTAATTATTTTTTACCATAAAACTTTATAATTTGTCACGTGTTACAAGTCAAATTTAAATAAAAATTGAAAGATTTAATGACAAAGTTGAAAATCAATATGAGAAAATAAATTGAAAAAGTGAGTTTATCTCTCATGAGAAAAATAAAATCAATTGTGTTCATTGTTGGGTTCAGTCTGACACACCATCAAAGCATTTGCTCATGCTTTGCCAAGTATGCTTTAGTTTAGTTCAGCTCAATTTGTGTTCGTGTGGGTGTGGTAAATGATAGATGATGTGAGTTTTTACAACAACTATGTAAATATTGTGTGCGGTCACGAAGTAAAATATATTTTATAAACTTCTTAAAGACTAACACTCTCGTTGGAATAACTACAACATTCATTATTAATATAATCATCATAAAACTTATTCCAAAATTCTAATTTCAAGATAAATTGAAAGAAAATCCTTGAAGCGTTAATTTATTTTTTTGATACCAAGTAACTAATTAAGGTAGGCCAAAAAGGCCCTCCCTTTATATTTATTAAAATCAAACTTTTCTTTCTATATCCGTTATAGAAAAAAACTCTAATTCATAAAGTTATCATCAATGGAGTCTCTATAATGGGTCTCTATCCATTATTTTAGAGACCCATATAGAGATCAAATAGTGTTTTAAAGACCCACTTAGAGACTAAGGTAAAAAAAACTATTATAGAGACCTATTTAGAGACCAAGATAAAAAAAAAATTTCCAGTGACGGTCTCTATAAAATTGAGTCTCTATATCGTGTTAATTTTAATTTTACATAATAATTTGATTATGTATAATTTTTTCTCGTGTGTCACTTTTTTTTAATTAATTATTATTTAGATTATCTCAATTTTTTTAACGAATATTTCAAGCAAAAAATATATAATTTGCGACGAACATAACGTTTAAAAAATTAGAATTACTTTTAATTACATAATTGCATTTTGAAAAAAAACTAATTAAAACAAAAAACATTAAAAAAAACTATAAAAACTAAAAAAGCTATACAAACCAAAAAAACTAAATTAAAAAAGTAAAAATAACCAAACTAAAAAAACTAAAACAAAAAACATTAAAAAAAACTATAAAAACTAAAAAAGTTATACAAACCAAAAAATTAAATAAAAAAAGTAAAAAACAAAACATTAATTAAAATATATATTAAAAAACTTAATTAAAAAAAAATTAACCCTAACTATAAAACACCCCCCCCCCCCCTCCCCTTCTACCTTTCCCTTTCCCCTTTCCCTTTCCCCACGCAGCACCACCAACAGCGCCCCACCCCCCACCCCACGCCACCCCACCCTCAGCGGCCCCGTCCCCTCCCCTCTGCCTCTCCCCCACCATCGCGAACCTCCCCCCCACCATCTCGCGCCCCACCCCACTGCCCTCCCCCCACCATCGCGCGCCCCACTCCACTGCCCCTCCCCCCTCACCATCGCGCTCCCCACCCCACTGCCCCCCTTCACCATCGCTCACCCCTCATCGCGCTCCCCACCCCCCCTCACCATCGCGCACCCCCTCCCCCCCCTCCCCCATCAACCATTTTTTTTTCTCTGTTTATTTACCTTTTTTCTGTTTGTTGAGGAAAACAAGCTTAAAAATTTGTTTAAAAATATGTGGTATGTTTCAAAATTTGTTTGTGGATGAAGATTTGTGAATTTGTTGTTGGTTTTTTTTTTCAGATCTGGTTGCATATATAGGATGAATTCAACAGTTCTTTTTTTTTCAGCTTTTGCAGGATGTTCAAACGGCTACATTGTCAGAATGTTGATTTTTTTTTTTCTTGTCTGATCAAAAAAAAAATTGTATTTTTTTTTTCAGATGTCAGAACGTCAGATCGTCACATGCCAAATTTAGAGACTCATTTTTGTCTTCTTGTATAGTCTCCATTTTCTTCAACAAATTTGTTGAAGAAAATGGAAACTATGTGCTATTTTAGAGACTCAAAGTTTGAGTGATGTCATAATTTTGTCAAAAACTATCAAATAGTGTTTTAGAGACTCCCATTGGTGATGAATTTTGATCAATAGAGTCTCTAAAATAGCAATTATTGCTATTTAGAGACCCTTTAGAGACTCTATTGAGGATGCCCTAACAAAAAAAAGGGTAGAATAAAAAATTTGAACCTACACTCAGGCTTGAAAAATAGGTAGGATGCAAAGACCACACGCAATCGCATACACATAAGAAACCACCTGAAGACTCGGAGTTCATAAAAAAAAAAAAAAAAATTAATTAGAATAAAGCAACATTACCTTGATGATCCATGGGATTTTGAGGATCCATTAATCCAGGGGGAAAGGATTTTCACAGGTGGAAAAGCAAGAAAAAACATATTTTTAATGATGATCGTTGAATTAAAACCCATTCTTGATCATCCCTAAGTTAGGATTTCGAGTAAGGAATTAATATTCTACTAGACTATTAGGTATTTCATTAGGATAATATTTAGTCTTTTTCTAACTTGATTACGACATGGCTTGAAAATGTCAGCCGAAAGACGATTTATCTTAATTCAAGCTTATTTCTTTGTGATTGGTGCTCGTACTTAACATCAACATGTCTTTATATAGTCTGACCTTGGCTTTATCTTTTGATGTAACACTTTTAGAAATTTATTCCAAGATCTATTTCGATCTAGAAATATTTATTTAGAGTTTAGTTAATAATTTATTTTATAAATAATTATCAATAACCAACATGTTGTCAGTTACATTTGTTTAACTTTACAGCAATAAATGTTACAATTTAGAGTTAATTACACCAATTAAGTGATCATTATTTTGATTATAAAACTGTTACTTTTATTTTTTCTATAAATACCTGAGTTGTTCTTGGCATGACAAGGTGTTAAGGTAAAAATTCGTTGTCCGAGCTAAACATGAGACCTGTAAAACAAAGGCTCAACTGATGGTTATTTTCAGGGACATCTTTCAATGATCAAATCAGTTAGTGAGTTCGAGCATGAATAATATGAAATAAGACTTTAATGGGGTGTTTGGTTTGCGGATTATAAATAGATTCTTGAAAATAAAGGGTTAGGAATGTAATATTCTCATGTTTGGTTCATGGATTAAAAAATTATTCCTGAAAATATTGGATTCCTGAAAATCCTTTATTCCCATGTTTTAGCCAAAATTTATTCTTATGTCAAGGGGTGGAATATGTTATTTATGAGTTGTGAAATAATTTGGAAAACATAAAAAAGATAAAAACACTCTAACTAAAAATAACTTTTTCTTATTTTCTCTGATACAACTGTTGTTTGACCTAGGACATCCATTAAACATCATTATCTTCTCACCTCACAATCTCAAACTCTCCACACTTCTCAGTGAGGTATGTTTCTATATCACCATCGTCATCGCCATAGCCATTCTTCACTCTCAGAAGCACGTTGAAAATGAAGACTCCAAGAGTGAAGAAGCACGCAGAGAAACCAAACAACAAAGATGAAGAAGAGAATTTGAAATCTAATAATAAAGCAGAAGAAGAAATCTTCGATGTTTCACCTGTCGTCTCCGACGCCGACACCGACGTACTTCATTTCAAATTTATTTAATTTTTTTATTTTTATTTTATTTCTTTATCGATTTATTTAACGGTAAAAAGTACGGAATAAGATTAAGAATTTTAGTATTGATAGAATTTCTGGCATAGTTTTCATAAAACTTACACTTTTTTCAATCTTCATATTTTCTAATCTGATTACTATGTTTGTGACATTATTAATAAGTTGATTGTATAGATACAATAAAAAAATGTCTTAAATATGATATTGGAGTTATTTTTTCAGTTATGGGTATTTTTGAAAAAGTAATCAAGATTTCTGGGAATCTCAAGTGCAAACCAAACGCAATATTATAATATTTCCAATAATTTGAGAAAATATTCCCATAAATATTTTTGGTAAACAAAACAGATCTTACAATATTGCTGGGAATCACATTCCTCTTAGGAATAAAAAATTAATCCACGAACCAAACGCCCCATAAGAGTAACTATTTTATCAGAAAAATAATTACCTTTTTTGTGACTATTGGTGTGCCATTTGTACTATGCTATCGGGTAATGAATCTTTTGAGATATATGGTAGGTTTCAAAAATTTAAAAAGATCTCTAAAAGAATACATCATATAAAATAGCACTTTAGATAGGTCGTTCCGTATTACGTCCTCATAGCCTATCGGGTCAGATAGACCCTTAACACAGTCTCTGACACTTTCCCTTGATTCCTTTATGTTTTAATATAGTCAGCTATTAACAACAAAGGGTCAGGAAATTGCTTTAGCCCATTTGTTGTATCTGTTAATTTGAAGAACTAATATTGCAAGAAGAAAATAGTTTTACTCTAACCAACCCTGCTCAATGGATGCTTGTTAATCACCCAGAAAAATATGTATTTTTATATCCATGCATGCTCGTTGAACTGGTTTTCTTTAAACTGGAGAGCATCCTACCTGTCTAAGATGTAAATTCTTGGTGGATAGAACAAATGCTGAAGAGGGTTTATAGTTTTAGAAATTCAATATAATTCTATTTAAAGTGTCACTATATAAAAAAAAAATAATGGAGAGCTGATAAGGAATCAACAATGGTCAATGAAGTCAGCTCAAGAAGGTGACAGCTCAGCAAGATAAAATTGAAAGTTAGACTAGTAAATCAATTAGTTGGATCTAGCTGTATTACCTCACGTGATGAATTAGATTACTATAAATAGATAAAGATGTAAACACATTATTGATGAAGTAATACAAAATCAGATATTTTTCTCTTTCTTTAAGTCTTCACATGGTATCAAGAGCACTCTAAAAGAGATCTCTCTTTTTCGGTCCTGAGCCTTTCTCTTTTTTTTTCCGCCATTGTTACACCTTCGAAGCTTTAATAACAGCTTGAGCTACTACAGTTGATCAATAATGACGACTAATGATACAATTGATCTACCGGCAAATCTTCGACTGCTTCTCCAGAATCTAAACTCTCTGGTTCAAATAAAGCTAGATAATAGCAATTATCAGCTATGGCGAGCTCAGATTCAGACAATTTTTCGTGCAAATCAACTGCTGGATTATCTGCTAGGCACCAAACCGTGTCCTTCACAGCAGATTACTAATGCTGATGGTGAAAAAGTTGTGAATCCTGCTCATGAACAATGGTGTATTGTTGATGAACACCTCAAAACATGTTTGTATGCCTTGATTACGCCTCCGTTTCTCTCGCAAGTCCTTACTCTATCAACTGCTTCTGTGATCTGGCGTCATCTTGAGAAAAGATACCACTCGATGTCGCGATCTCATATTCAACAGTTGAAGATGCGTCTTCATACTCTGAACAAAGGCACACAATCGATTCGGGCCTATTTGGATGATGTTAAACGTATTGTTGATAGTCTTGCTTCTGTGTCCGAAGTAATCAGTGATGATGATCTTGTGCTTTACATTCTAAATGGATTGTCTGCAGAATTTGATACTATCACTGCCTCCATACGTGTTAGCAAAGAGTCTCTTAGTATTGAGGAACTCACAAATTTGCTTATCACGGAAGACTTCGTCTAAAGCGCACTAGCAAACTCTCAGTTGTTGAATCAGCTAGTTCAGATATTCACACAGCTCTTAATATGCAAAGAACCTATGGTCACAATGGTAACAATCGTGGACGAGGTCGCAACTTCAATGGTCGAGGTGGTAGAGGTAATCGAGAAGGTTCTGGTTATAATGCCAGTCAAGCATCGCTAGGAGCCACTAAGCCTTCTAATTCAGATACTAAGGTGTACTGTCAGATATGTAACAAACCAAACCATCAGGCTTTGGATTGTTGGCACCGTTTTGATGGTGTCAACTATGTCAGAATGAAAGCCAACAAGCAGGCCCTTACTGCTCAAACTGGCGTCCATTCTTCTTCAACACCTTCTGAGCAGTGTTCATGGTACCTAGACAGTGGGGCAAATTCGCATGTTACTGGTGATCTTGGTTTTCTTTCATCCTACTATCCTTATGAGGGAGGAGACTCTATTTATGTTGGAAATGGCACTACTCTGCCCATAGCACATACTGGCCATGGTACTCTCTTTACTCCTTTTAGTGTCCTTCATTTAAAAAATGTCTTACATGTTCCTAGTATATCTTCCAATTTGCTTTCTGTTTATCAACTAGCTCATGATAATAATTCTACTTTAATTTTCAATGACAAGGAGGTTACCATTGTGGACAACCTCAATCATCAAATCAAGTACAAGGGCCTCTGTAGCAATGGCCTTTACTGCCTTCCTGCAACTATGACTTCCTTGAACACTTCATCATCATCTACACGTTACTGCTACAGTTCAACTACAGTTGCTATTCCTGCGGCTGTATGGCATCAAAGGCTAGGACACCCTAGTCCTAAAGCTCTACAACTTCTTCGCTCATTACTTCCAATGAGTCACAATAACACTGGCTTTGTATGTGAGCCCTGCTCTATAGCTAAATCACATAAACTGTCTTTTTCTTTATCTGAATCTAGAACTATTGCACCGTTTGGTTTAGTCCACACTGATGTCTAGGGACCTACTAGTATACCTTCATTTAGTCACTACAAATATTATGTACTTTTTGTAGATGATTTCACAAAGTACTCATGGTTGTACCCTTTGAAATCAAAAGCTGAAGTTTTCTATGTTTTTCTTGCTTTTCACTCTATGATTGTGACTCAGTTTGATGCCAAACTAAAAATCTTAAGGTCAGATAATGGCTCAGAGTTTATCAACACAAGATTTGCACAATACCTACAAACTAAAGGCATCATTCACCAAACATCGTGTCCATATACCCCGGAACAGAATGGTCGGGTCGAGAGAAAACACATGCATCTAATTGAGACAGTGTTAACTCTCTTACATCAAGCTAAACTCCCCAATACATTCTGGTTAGAAGCCTCGGTGACTGCTAACTACTTAATTAATCGGCAGCCTAAGCCTTTACTTTATAATAGATCACCTTATGAGTGTCTATTTTCCAAACCACCTGATTATTCATTGTTAAGAGTCTTTGGATGCCTTTGCTTTCCCTGGTTAAGACCATACTCTAACCATAAATTGGAACCAAGGTCTACACCATGTTTATTTCTAGGCTATTCCTCAACCACAAAAGGCTATAAGTGCTACAGTTTACAAACTAAACAGATCTTCTTATCTAGACACGTCAATTTTTTTGAACATATCTTCCCTTATAAGTCTTCACATACTGACACTGTGTGTCCTACACCACCTATTTTCCCTGTTTTTACTTCTCAACCTGTTCAAGAGTCTATTATATTCTCCTCTCCAATCACGAGTGAACAACTTGCATCACCTACTCCTATACCTCACTTACCTCTATCACCAACTGTGCACTCTAAGGTTTCCGCCTTATCACATCCTATAGAGGACACTCAATCCTCTATATCACCAATTGTTCCTCAATCTTCATCTGCGGTTCATGCTTCTTCATCTCCTAATCCTACTATTTCAACCCATTCTATGGTCACCAGGTCACAAACTGGTTCCCTTAGGTCTAAGCTCTTTCATATTAATAACCTTACTCTTACACCACCTACTTCTGAACCTCTCTCATATAAAGAAGTTTATAAGAATGTCCATTGGTAGAATGCTATGAAAGAAGAGTTTGATGCTTTAATTTCCCAAAACACATGGTCTTTAGTTCCTCTTCCGGATAGAATACACCCTATTGGCTGTAAATGGGTCTATAAGAGCAAACGACATGCTGATGGGAGCGAAGCAAGGTATAAGGCAAGACTCGTTGCCAAAGGATTTCATCAATCATACGATTTGGATTGCTCTGAAACATTCAGTCCAGTGGTGAAGATTCAGACTGTGAGAATTGTCCTAACTATTGCACTAACAAATGGCTGGAAAATCAAACAGATGGATGTATCCAATGCCTTCCTCCATGGCATATTGCAAGAAGAAGTTTATATGCAACAACCACAAGGGTTTATTGATCCCCAATACCCTAATCACGTGTGCAAGCTTCAGAAGTCAATCTATGGGCCTAAACAGGCCCCAAGAGCCTGGTATCAACTATTGTCTAAGTTTCTTATTGATCATGATTTTATTTGTAGCAAAGCCGATACATCTTTATTTGTCCACCACAAAGATCTAACAACAATTGTAGTACTAGTATATGTCGATGATATCTTGATTACAGGAGATTCAGAAGCTGCCATTCAAACATTAGTGCAAGCTATGCGCCGCAACTTGTAATGAAAGACTTGGGTACGCTGTCATATTTCCTTGGTCTTGAGGTTGAGTACAACTCAGCTGGTTTGATCCTCCATCAATCCAAATATGCAGCTAATATCCTTAAGAAAGCAGGTATGGCAAATTGTAAGCCGATTGCAAGTCCTGCTTCATCTGCACCAACAGAATCTATTCAGCAATCACCTGACCCTCTTTATGCTGATCCAACATACTTTAGAAGCATTGTGGGAGCCTTGCAGTACTTAACACTCACACGGCTTGATCTTCAATATGCAGTGAATAGTGTTTTCTAACAGATGCACAGTCCTACACAAGGACATTTTGCAGCACTTAAACGACTCCTACGTTATGTGCAGGGTACACTACATCTTGGTCTTCAATTTCGCCCAACTACTCTAACAATGCAGGCATTTTCTGATTCGGATTGGGCTACTGGCATCCCAGATTGGTGGTCAACCACTGGCTTCTGTATCTTTCTTAGTGATAACCTGGTTGCATGGTCCACCAAGAAGCAGCCAACTGTATCACGCTCTTCGACAAAAGCTGAATATCGAGCCTTAGCCTCCACTGCTGCAGAACTTCGATGGTTGAGTTTTATTTTGAAAGACCTGTCTATTGCCAGTCCATGTCCCAAGCTCTAGTGTGATAATATTTCAGCAATTGCACTGGCTTCAAACCCCGTCTATCATAATAGGACGAAACACGTTGCCTTAGATTATCATTTTATTCGAGAGCTTGTTGCGGCCAAGTTCCTAAGTCTCTCTCATGTTCCGACTGCTCAACAACCAGCTGATATGTTTACAAAGCCATTGTCTGTGAACAAATTTCAATTTCTGCGTAACAAGCTGCCCTTTGATCCTCGCACTCAGCTTGCGGGGGGATGATAAGGAATCAACAATGGTCAATGAAATAAGCTCAAGAAGGTGACAGCTCAGCAAGATAAAACTGAAAGTTAGACTAGTAAATCAATTAGTTGGATCCAGCTGTATTAGCTCACGTGATGAATTAGATTACTATAAATAGATAAAGATGTAAACACATTATTGATGAAGTAATACAAAATCAGATATTTTTCTCTTTCCTTTAAGTCTTCACAAGTGCTATAAATTCATTAATTATTTGAGAATTGCCATTTGGGATCAAATCACTTCGAGTCCCTTCGGACCATCTTTTCTCTTTTTTTTAGGTGGTGCGAATTGTAGCAGTCTTATATTTTAAAACCCGAAAACTCAGCAACTTAAACAACTTTAATAACATTGGAAATTCGCCAAAGAGACATGACACTCGCAATGTTTGCGAGAGATTGCGAGCTCGAGTCTCGTTAGTTATATTTGTATATATGTATGACCTTAGATCTTTCTTTGAATCAAAAAAAAAAAAAACATTGGAAATCAATTGTGTATTCAACTTCATCATTATAATTATCATAATTGTAAGATTTACGATTCGTATCTTATAATTCTTCAGTGATAATGAAGATGATGACAAGAAGGGCTGGTTGTTATTGTTGTTGTGATAACCTTTATGTTAGTTTAGTGAAGGAACTTTCACGATTTCAAAAAATGCTATTCCGATTCACGATTAATGACTTGACAAATTCTAATTTTTCTAGAGCACTGCCATATTCTTTCGACCCAGTTTCTTTTTCTTTATTTGCTTCTCTTCTTTTGCGTATATGTGTTTGGTTTTCAGGTAACACTTGATTTGATTTAATTTAGTTCTGTGTTTGCTCGTACTTGTCACTACTACATTGTATTCCATCTCTAGCTTCAATGATCTAGATCACATCTTTTACCTAATAACTTCAATTATCCACTGTAAATCAAATATGAAAACCATATTTGTGATCTTAACTAGAAGAAAGCATCTTATACAGGGTGTGTTGGCACCACTCAGAGAGTACATATCTGCAGCTATATATGAAGGTTGAATGATGTAGGCATGACAAAGGCCTCTTAACAAGATGATCACATCAAGATTAGTCAATTCAAAGTTATCCAAACACGTAAAAATTAAGTTCTTTTCATCTTGGAATAGTTGTCTTCTTAGTGTTGGGTGATGCTTATATCCTGAATTTTGGCATAAATGCAGGCATGTGATGGGTGGTTCTGTTTGTTCACTATCCTTAATACTATGTAGGGGTAGCAAAAGCGAGTCTTCATAGGGCAATTGTTACAGTTTATGGCTCCGAACCTGGGTGATCTATGAACCTGAGTGATCTTTCCATTCGATAGAGATTAAAATATATAACGAATGACAGATTTAGACTAGTGCAGAACTACAATCCTACTAACAAAAGAAAACATTTAAAAGATAATATGTATTTTAAAAACAAAAAAATTAAATATCTATGTATTCTAACTAGTTAGAGAAACTAATTAACCTCCACTAAACCAAAAATATAAATATACTACTATAGTTAAAAAATAATGTGTTTCATCCTTTTTCGAGAAGAATTATTGGATCTGCCCCTACATACAACTTTAACACTTATACTTATATAAGATTTTTTTTAGGAGTTTAAATTAATTTTTTTAACTAAAAATAATTTTGAATACACGTATTTTCAACAAAAAAAAAATTCCCCCTATTAGGATTGCAAGAGGGAAAGGAAAGAAAAGTAAAGTGGAGGAAGAAAAATAAAGGAAATGAATTACCTGGTTTGGATTGTAAAAAATAATAATAGAAAGGAAAGAAAATGATTTTATGATTTTTTATTTAGATTGGAGAAGGAAAGGAAAAGTTAATTTTAAATGCAAAATTATTTAAGGACCCTTTTTTATGTTTGTAACAATGAGATATATAAAGACAAAATAGACTTTTTATAACTTTACTTTCATTTCTCTCTAAAAAATCTCAAATTGAAAAAATTGTGAAATTCTTCTCATTAAAGTAAATCCCTCCATAACCTTTCATTCCTATAAAATTGCAATTCAAAGATTGAAAAATCCTCCCCCCCCCCCCCCCCCCCCCCCCCCCCCCCCCAATCTTTAATATTGCCAAATCCAACCAAGCTATTCGAGTGCAACCTTCGCTCACCATTGAATGAGTCAGCCATTGGTGTCACTGCTTGGAATATGGTTTCAGACATATCACCAAGGAAGAAAAGTTTTCAACGCGAAACCATGTCCATGCCTTTGATTCCAACCAAGCTAATCTTTCGCCACTTGAAGGGATTTCATCAAACTTGGTAAAAACTTTATGCTATCGAATATTTGATACATCAAGTTAAAAGTAAAAATGTCCTCAAAGGATGTCATGCTTCCAGTTCTGGTACAATGGTTGATTAAAAGAGTTCATTTTTTTTTACCACTATAGCATAAACAGGTGTCGATGTCCTGGAAGATTGTCATGGTGTTTTTGTTAAATGTAAGATAAAGCTGTATCTTAAATTGGAACGGACCCTTTTTTGAATTTCACATTAAAAGAGCTTTACGCGCCCAGAAAATATTTTTTATAGAAAATAACAGGAATTCAAATGAATATAGGGATCGAAAGTAGTTGTTCTATCTTTTCTGGAATGTAAAAGCCTTATTGATTCTGTATCCACTAACTGTAAAGGCTTACGATGCCTTCCGGGAGTAGGTTCTTCTATATCATCTTCGAAAGCGATGTAAGCATATTGTAATATATATATATATATATATATATATAGTTATATATATATATATATGTAGTTATAGTATAATCTCTTTAAATTAATAACGTTGTATTAAATTCTATTAATTTAGTAAGATATTAATTTATCAATAAATTAATAATGGCATATTCAATTGAGTTTTCAAAATGTAAGACTTTCTAAATTTGAGTATTTTTAGAGTTCTAAAGTCCAAAAAACAACACTAATAATGGTAAAAGTACGTGAAGTCCACAACTTTTATCATTTTTTAAGCCAAAATAGAGCCTGGAGGATAACATGACTATTAATTTATAGAGATATTTTTATTTTTTTGGATTTATAGTAAACATATTATGATTATGATGTATTTTTTTGAAAAATAACTTGTATTTTTTCGGTCCAATTTTAAAAGATAAGTAATGATAATAGAAGATAAAATTTAATTTAGTAGGATTAAAACAAATTTTTTTTAATATCATATTTAAGTCCTTATAGGATTAAGATGAAAACTAATTTCTCTAATTTTGTAGAATTATCTCAATTTTTTCTCTTTAAATAATTAAATATGATATTCAATTAGATTTGAAGTTTAACAAAAAATAATCTACTGTTGATTGATATTTTTAGAAAATTTCATAGTCAAGTTATTATATACTTTTTAGCTAATTATTAATTTATAAAATATTTGGGTCAATAAAATATAAATAATTTTTTTAAATGTATTATCTTATAATTTTATGAATTTATTAACTTTTTACATTGGTCCCAAATCGTGACTGAATATTTTTATTAATTAAAAAAGATTATTAATTTATCAAATATTAATTTAAAAAGATTTTATTTTATATATATATATATATATATATATATATATATATATATATATATATATATATATTATAATATATGTTATTAAAAGCATGTAATTATCACATAAAATTACTAAAAGGGCATAAGTTACAAATGGACGCGAAAGATGAACATGATGGTGATTATTTGATGGTTCTGATGCAAAGCAACCTAGGAAATAGACCTTTTCAAAGATGCCTTAAAGATGGTCATTGGATTCTACCAAGTTTGGGATCTGAGGTGGAGGGCCACCAGGCTCTTTTTGCTTTTGCTATATATCTGTCCTGTACATTGTTCTCATGCTTCCTCATCCAGAAGTTTTAAACCTTCTTGTGGCTATTCTTGCCCCATGTCCTGCGTGCAACGAAAGCACCATCTTTTTCTGAGATATAGAGACGTCCAAAAAAAAAAAAAATCATTAATTTAAAAAAAAAAAAAAGATTTGACCCCTCAATTAAAAATAAAAAAGTTATAAAAGTCTTAAAACAATGTGGAGTTAGCTGTGACAGTTAGTCATAAATATATTTAGATTAATGGTGTAGGTTTAAGACGTTATAGTTGGATATTATTTTTTGGCAAAAAAAAAAAGAATCGCGCCCCCCCCCCCCACCCCCACCCCCACCCAAACCAACATTACTATACAAAAAAAAAAAAAATTCTGGCTCCCCAACACTAGATTTCTGACTCTGCCCCTATATATATCTAAAGAATTTTTATGTTTGTATATAAGTTAACGAATCGTCATCTGGCCTAAAGGTTATGTGTTCAAATTGCAAAAATAATATCATATAAAAGTATAAAATAAAATTATGTATAATAAATTTAAAATGATTTAGGTTTTCTTGACCTCGTATATATCAAGAGCTTCTCACACTTGAATGCCCTTTATTTAATTTAATGCTACTTTTTTTTTTTTGCCTCAATGATACATGTTCTCTGTAGATATTAATAGACATGGGCAAGTGGATACCATGATACCATGTTCTCAGTACTTCTATATAAGAATGATTGTTTACTGCATAATTTAATCATCTCATATAAATTAATTAAAACTTTTAAAATAAATATATAAGACTATGAATTATTCCTCATTTTTTTCAAATACCAATTGTCTTCTGTAATTGACTTTAATATGGTGTTAAAATATGTTTAATTATTTTATATAAATAAATTAATTTTAATACGAAGCCTCGTGTTAACTAAATGATTCTAAAACATATAATGGCCCACCAGGATAAGCATCAAAATATGCTCAATTTTAGCCAATACATATATCATGTATATAGTGACCACCTAAAAATATCGAACGTATGTGCAATGATTTCAGTTGAGCCAGCGTGACTAATTCACTACTATTATATATATTCACTACTATATATTTTTTCTACCCTATATACTTGTTAAACATTTTTTTCTTAGGGATTTTTATTTTTTGCTTAGATTTTATCCATACTTTGTTTGATTGAGACACTTTATTTTATTTTTTGTTCCGAATGTGCATTTATTTCAGTTTTTTCTTTTTGAATTTTTTTTTTTTCATTCTTCGTTGAAGTTTTTAGGGGCTCTGACAAAAAGGCCATAAACGAGCTTAGCTTCTTAATGTTGAGGTGATAAGCTGCTCAGAATTGCAGCTAATTTTATGAATCGGCAGTTTATAATGTCTAACAAATTATTGCTTTATGAATCTGATTTCTAACCGCTTTTATAACTAAAAGTGCAGTCTTTTTGGGTAGTATTTTAATCTAATTTAATGTTATGTTTTTTTTTGGGTAGTATTTTGTTTAATTTAGTTATAGACCTTTACTTTAATGATATGTGTAGTGTCGTAGATGTATACAGTATTTCATATAATTTTGTCATTATGTTTTGCTTACTCTTACACATGTTATTTATTTTGATTGTTTTATTCTTTATGGCATAGGGATGGCGAGCACAATTATTGTGCATTTTTGTTTTGATGCATGCTATAATTTTGTGAAGTGTTATTTGGTTTTGAAGTGGAGACTTTTGAGGATATCGATGTATTCACCACTTTTGAGGACACATGTCGGCATAATTATGGAGTGTAATTAGCTTTTTTTTTAGATAACTAATATTTTTTTTAGATTGGTTTGATTTTTTTGTTAAACAGTTACAATATTGGCTTTGGTCTTATATTTATGGATTGTTGTTGATGATGAAAGTTTATGTAGTTTGCTTTTTTGTTAAAGATTAAAACAATTTTATGGAACTGTAATAGCTAAGCGGGATTATAATATTATGTATTCTCTTGACCATTTTTGTATAAAATCATACAAAGCATAAATTGGCCAAAAAAAAAGAAGAAGAGAAAAATCAAGTATTAGGATGGAATTTCTGCCACTTTTGCTGACATGCAAATTTAGTTATTTTGGCAAAATAAGGACAAAATTGTCTTTTAGAAAAATAAGGACAGAATTGTCTTTTAGCAACATTCAAACAGAAAAGTGGATGTTTTATTAACATAAGGGGTCTGAGTCATAGTTTTCAAAATGTAAGGGACCTGAGTCACATTTACTAAAAGTGCAAGGGGGTCTCATTCAAAGTTACCCTATATTTTATCTATCGTAATATTTAACACTGTCATAGAAAAGTTAAAAAATGTTAAAAATAATTTTAACAATTGTATATGTTCGTGTTGTAAATTTTATATTACAACAATTTTTTTTATAAATAATAAGCAATGATTTTTTAAATTATTGCTATTAAATTATACTTTTAATATTGCTACAAAAAAAAATATTATGAGTAATTATTAACAAAATGTGATAAAAAAAAATTAAGTATTGCAGTTAAATAAAATCGTTGTTAGTTCATATAACAGTTAGAATACCATTATAATAAAAAACCTAATGCCTTTTTCATTTATCAATTAAAATGTTACGAAAAAAAAAAAACTAAAATATTCCCTAGAAATCCTGAGACATATACGAGATAAATATAAAGAAATCCTATTTTGTCCTAGCTTACATAGTAACCTTATTCCCAAGACATGTAGGATTTCTTTATGTTTAGGGTAAATAGTATATTATCTCTCTCTAGTTTATTCAAAACGCATAGATTAGAACCTCTTTATGTGGTTCTAAAATTACTAGGGAATATTTCTGTAGTCAATTAAAATAGTGTATCATATCTCTTATGTAAAAAAAATGTTAAAAAGTAATCGCAAGTGAATGTCACTCGTATAGTTTGCAACTTTACACTATTAGTTTGATATTTTTCACTTACTTTTACATTTATGCGGATCAAAATGCACCATTCTCAAAATCACAGTAGGTCGCAAACTGCACGTGTAATATTCACTTGCGATTAAATTTAACATTTTTTTTGAAGAAGAGGTTCCATGCACTATTATTTTGATTGACCACAA
Organism: Ehretia macrophylla; assembly: GCA_037974665.1. Classification (NCBI taxonomy): domain Eukaryota; kingdom Viridiplantae; phylum Streptophyta; class Magnoliopsida; order Boraginales; family Ehretiaceae; genus Ehretia; species Ehretia macrophylla. The sequence continues at coordinate 52,876,523 of CM075777.1, read as the reverse complement.
GAGGATTCCGTAGTGACTTTGAAACCACAGAGGTTCCATATACTTTTAGTAAACCATAGGGATAATATGTCATTTACTCTTACATTTATATAAATATTGATTTGACTTCATTGAGGTGAGTAATGAGAGTGTAACAAGACAAAGATTTAACGTTAGAGAATTTTATTTTGTGTATTTATTTATTATTTTAGTGAATTTTCTTTTCTTATTTGTCCCGTGACATTGATTTTGTCAAACCACGTACCCCAAATAATAACAGTATAAATTAAAAGTCCTCTTAATTTATGCAGCCTGATCATATTGTGATACTTTTTACTCTATTTGACCACTTACTCAGTATTGATTCTTCAATCTTTTGGAAATGATCACGAGGACAAGTGTGTTATTATTCCATTTGAAGTTCGTTTTCGCTTTTGGCCCCCCACCTCCACCAACCAACACCCCCTCGCCCCCCAACCCCAACTGCCCCCCCCCCCCCCCCCCCCCCCCCAAAAAAAAAAAAAGGTTCGTTTTCGCTGTCTATAATATATAGTCAAGTGAATTTTTTACCAATTATGTTTCCCATTCAGTATAGGAAATTCTTTTTGGATTATAGCATAGTACTCACAGGGACCATGGTGGCATGGTATGCATTAATATTGGGATCATGCAGGAAAATACGTGGATTAAGACAATATTTTAATTGGTTCGGAGACTAGCTTATCTTTATGACCTATCTCTGATATTACACTTAATATATACAGAGAAAACTTAAAGTTTTCTATGATTGGGTTGATGCGTGAAAAAATATCTAAATAAGTCATATACTTGTTTCTATATATGAAAAAACATAAACATTTCCACAACTTCCCGAGCTGGTTTTATGCATGAAAAGTTTTAAACATTCCTACAATAGGCTTTTTATAAATAAAAAAAAATACGAAAAACTCTTCACACATAATTACATATTTTCAAATCAAGAAATGACCGTAGAAAACTCTCTCAGACTCACGTCTATCTTCATGGTGTGTGATATTTGATTAATAATGACAAGATAAAAAAAAAGAATTATTTACTAGTATTAATCCTACCGAGATTAAAATTTCTATTTTTTACTTTCACCGAACATCTATTTATTTTTAGAATAAGTTCAGACTTGAAACTTAATAAAAATATCCGACAACTAGTAGGCGGTCCTACCGGGTATGCTTGGTTTTTCAGTTGGATTGACGTTATTATAAGCAATTTTATATCTTCACAATATACTTTTTGTTGAAAGCTCAAGCTGGGACAAATATTCGGAAAAAAGCATTTCTCATAAAAGTTGTAGCTATGAGCAAAGAGGCAGCCATTTTCAGAAGCCTGTTGCATGCGTGGGAACTTTATCCATACACTGTCACATAAATATTCACTTCTAACTTTCTAAAGTGTCAAAACAAATGGCGAATAAAATGATTAGCACTTTCGTCACGTCACATAGCAACTAACTTGGACTCGATGATAAATTCTGCCTCTTTTATTTTTTAATTACAAAAGGGTGAAAGTCAAAATTAAGCAACTACTAATATATGAGATATGACATTCTTTTTATCCATCTCTAAAATTTTTTACAAATACATTAAAATTAGATCGATACTACAAAAAAAATAAAAGAATATAGACGGTGATTTTTTTCCTCATAAATGGCAGTTTATGCTTATTTATCGGTGACGACTCATCTAACTGTCATCATAGCTCATGTCACCTATAGTTTTTAGCTATAGGCTTCAAGAAAACCATCACTTATGTCTTCTGTTGATGGTGGTTTCTACTAACCGCCGCTATGTTTGAGACTTTTTGAAACCTCCGTCTCTAATAGTGTTAATAGCGTCAGTTTTTCTTCACCAATGCCTATTTATCCTTTTTCTTTAGTGGGAATGGGTCCTAAAAAATTGACTCAAGTCGTAATTAGAGATCTAATTTATACATTTATTGACTTATTTTCCTATAGATATATGACACCCGAAATCCAGACTTACTTCGCAAATTTTTTTATCAATCCTCAATCACTAGTCTAAAATGGCTATTTTAAGGGCTGTCCTCCTTCACAAAGGAAAGAATAACCATACAGTCCGTTTGAACATGAAGGCAATCCACTTGCAATGCAATTGCTATATGCAGGCCCCCCAAAGAACCATTTGCTCAGCTCTAGTTATCTCTTTTTTCAAGGTAGTTATTCCATTAGTCTATATTAATATCAGTTTATTTATACGGAGTGGGTCTCACATGTTGTTATTCTATCCATTTATTCTAATATCAGTTTACTCATATTGAATAAACTCTATATATATAAGACCCACTTTTTATGTCACAAAATGATATCAATCTCTTTTTCTTTATCTTCTTCTTAAACTTTACGTACATGAATAGCATAACAGGAGTAAGAATGAGAAAAGCACAACATGTAGTCGTAATCTCCAAAAAGCGTGAATCTCTTTCATTATTGCTTTGGATAGTTTATGCTTAATAAAAGCTCTTCTTTGACTGAAAGCTCAGGAACAAAGGGATCATGTTCTAAGGCTATATAGCTAGCCTATCACATAATGAATCTAGTAATTATTTTTAGCACCTGTGATATTCTTAATTATCAGCAGAAAGTTGAACACCTTTTACTTCAAAATCATTCTGAATGAAACTACTCCACAAAAGACAGAGACAAACCCCACCCCACCACCACCACCACCACCTCGAACTCGGGTATAAGGTCGGGTCTAAAATATTTTATAAGTAGAGATTAAATGAGTTTGATAACAAAATTAGTGGAGTAAAATAGTTTGTATGTGCTAAATATACATAGGGTAAATATCACACCGTCTCCCTATAAAACTTATATATATCAGTTTACCCTCCTATGTTAGTAAAACTATTAAACACCTCTCTACACTTTTTGAAACCCGACACACCACCCCCTTCCGTCTCTTTTAAACTAACGTCTTTAAAAAATTCGTTAAAATAATATTTTTACCCTTATATTATATATATTTTTTTCCTTTTCTTTATTCTCTTTCCTCCCATTCTTTTTTTTAAAAAAAAGAAATTTTCATCATCTTCCTCACCTCACACCCCCACCCCCCCCACCCCACCCCACCCCACCCCCCACCCTTACCCCCGTCAACCACCCAACTTCCCAAACCCCCCGTCAGCCCTCGACCCCACCCCTCCCACCCCTCCCACCCCTATTAGCTGCCCCCCCAAGCCCCCCACCCCTAGGGCCGTCCCTTCTAGCCCTCCACCCCTAGCCCTATCGTGTGTGTTGTGTGTGCGTGTGTTCTATGTATCGTGTGCGTGTGCATGTTGTGTATGTTGTGTGTGCATACTATGTGTGTTGTATGTGTTGTGTGTGTGCGTGTTGTACAAGGGCTTATGGGGGTGGGGGAAGGGGTGGTAGGTGAGCTGACAATGGTGGGGTGGGGCTGAAAACGGGGAGGGGAGGGGGGGAAATGGGTTTTATATATTTTTTTCAATAGATACAAGGGCATTTTAATCAGTAACTTAACTCATATAAAGGCAAATCACAATCGCAGCTGCGGAAATAGTGCGTAACATGCACCTTTGACGGTAAAAGTGACTGACAACAAACAGAGGAGGGTAGTATGTCATGTTTCATAAAGCATAGAGGGATTTTTGATAGTTTTACTAATATACGGTGCGAGTTGATATATATGTGTTTCACAGAGGGACGTAGTAACATTTACCCATATACATATTTTATTAAGCTATTTTAAATAATTTTGTGAGAATTGAACGCCCACAACTTATACTATAAACCTGACTCTATACAAACCAGTCAAGCGCGGTTATGCTTACCACTTTAGGTTGTTTAATTTTATTAATGGTGCAATGGAACCAAAACTACTGTAGTTTCTTTTACAATTTGTGTAATATGTTATTGAAGGGAAAAAAGAAAAGGTACAAATATCAAGGAAAAAAGAAAAAGTACAAATGTCAACAACACGTTAGATCAATTTTAAAGAAAGTTCAATAAATATTTTTCTTTTGAGAAAAAAAGTTGATTGATGTGAGTCTCAAAGAGTTTAACTTAGGGATCTAACTAAATCGGGTAGAAGATAATTCCTCAATACAATGAGTCTCAAACTAGTAAATTTGAACTGATCCTTTCTAATTTTGTGTGTGTAACAAAGTGGCCATGGTTTTCAGGGTATTTGCCTACATTTCAATAACCACGTTCCACAATGAAGGTGTGACAAAGATGGCAAGCCTAAAAAACATCCACATTCATTGTCTAGAAATGGTGGTCATGGAGCACTATCAATAATCTTTCAACTTGATTGATGATATCTGCTGGATTCTATTCATATCAAACACCTTTTTCATTTGTGCATGTATCTAACAAATAGGTTATCAAGTGGTATGCAATTAAATTTGGTAAAATAGTTAGCGACTGTTTACCCAATAATTAATCCATTTAGTAAGATCTGAATTATTTTAATATTTATGCTCTCTCTATTTTATCTAACTCTCGAGATTTGGATCCACTCTTAGTCGGTCACTTTCGCTCTTAGTGCTTTAAGTGCTTATAATTGGTAAAGGAAATTGTGAAAATAAGTATGTATCGATCAAAATAGCTCCTCATCATACAACTAATTCTTGCCTAGTAAACATTTTCAGTTCCTGTTAATCCGTATTAGGAGAAAATTCAACTTCATCACAATTGAAGAAAAAATTTTGTTATAAATTATTATAATCAAATATTTACAGTGAAAACCTTCTTCAATTAAGAGTAGGGTCTCTAAAAGGTTTTTTTTTATTAAGTTCTAGGAATTATTTGCTATTATTTTTTAATCCAAATCTATTTCTGATTAATTAGCTAGATGTCGATATATTTTTTTTGTTTGGAAAATGCCAACAATTAAAGCAAGGAAATATAACTGCGTAAAACAAATGTTATAAAGAAAAAAATAAAGAAAATTGTATATCATTTCGATATGATAACTTATAATAAATCCAATCGGGGTGTTGGTGGAACACTTGTTCACATCTTAGATTTAAATCAGTCAATAGACTAATTTTCTTGGGACTAGTTTCGAATAGACCTTGTTCTTGATTGATCTGAATCATGCCTTTTTCCGAGCAAGACATGTGTCCCGAGATTTCACCATAGCGCAAGCTCTTCTAAAAGTGTTACTTGTTAGTAGGAACAACAAAAAATGACCATGCAACAAATTCAATTAGGTCTTGTGTCTAACTAACTCGAATCACGCTTTTTCCAAACGAGAATATGTGTCACAAAAATTCAACAACTAGCACAATCTCAAAAAACTTCCCAAAAGTGTTACTTGTTAGCAGAAGCAACAAAAACAATGACCATGCAACAAATTCAATGTACATTAGTTTAACAATGAAACGCCAAAACTCATTAGGGTGGAGATGTTTTTTAACCATGTCTGCATATAGATATTACTAAAAGGTCCTAAACGGAACTGGTAAAGTAACACCTTTTTTTTTTTTAATTTTCTAACTAATCTGTTAATTAGTTTTATAATTTTGCTTGGTCAACTCAATTTCAGCTAGGTCCATACAACAAGCTAAGGTAAAGGAATTTGACCCTGGTCCTACGCTACTATGTCATCCTATTGTCGTTCAGACAACTCTCCAAGTGTAAATCATACAAAACAAAATTACTAAAATACCCACGCAGACTTAGGTCCATTGTGTGGTCAAGCGACACCATCGGGTTGACTCCATGTACGACACCCCACAACCCTATATAACTAAGCCATGCAATTTGCTTAATATGTTAGCTAGTGCTTTTTTATCTCTCTCATATATACCATTTCTGTGTTGATTTTCATGGTGTTTTCTGAACTATACTGAAGAAAATCTTGTGGGACATGTTATATGTATGAGCTTGTGTTTTCGCCATTAATGGTGGTTTAGAGAAGCTTGAAGAAGAGGAAAGTTATAAAGGTTTTTGAGTAGTGAAGATATTGTTAGTTTGGAGGGGAATTTAAAGAACAAATTTTGGCATGCAGGACATGGTTCACCCTCCGGAACAGCTTCCCATTGTACTTCCTCAGACCTTCGAGGTTCTTTACATGATCAATTTTTTTTTTTTCCGCAAGTTTATGTGCCGTGAAAAAAGAGAAAGAAAGGAAGAAAATGATGATCATATGAATATTGAATACATGATTTTTGAATGGTCACTGTTGTTTATGATGATCTCAAAAGCATTTGGTTGCTTGTTTGTTTTCACTTTTGATTTCTGGATATTGTTTCATTTATCTCCTTCGTCAACATGTTTATTTTACTGTGTCTTTTTTCGAGATAGTGTCCGGATCGTCACGTCTCTTTCATTCTTTTACCTTGATTTTTGAACTTGAGTAGTGACATCGTTCCTACCGTCCTTCCAATCTACACCTTTCTGTATCTATAATCTTAGACTTTTTTATTTTATTGTTACCAATACATGAGATCTCAAGTCCCTCATGTTTCTTTAATTCTTTTTTCTTTGCTTCCCATTATTAGATCATGTCCTTTTCACAACCAAAACAGGTATTGTGAAACAAGTTTTTTTTTTTTTTTTTCTTTTTATTGGCATTGAACTTTAGGGATCAAAACTGATATTATCTAGAAGGTCTTTCATACTTATTGATTATATGTTGAATCAATTTAACCAAATATATGCACTTGTGTTCATCTATATGCCACTTAAAACTGCCTAAAAACTCATTTTTTCACACTTATTCACTAAGTCAATCGTCATAGCATGTGCATTTGCTTTCAAAAGATTTTTCAACCTTACACGCATGGAGGACGGATCTAAAAAAAATTTCAGCGATAATTGAATGACCATACAAATAATTTTTTTTTTTCAAAAGGAATTAATTGATTTCTCAAACTAAAAATATACGTAAAATACATATGTACACTTAAAAAACTCCTAGCTAGTGGACGTTATAGTGCACACGCCACGATTGTTCACCAAATGTCATTTTCTATATGCACTTTTGTTGCGACACTGATCTCAATCATGAACTCTCCTCATGGTAGATGCCATTTCTAAAGGGGTTATGGTGCATTATAAACTTTTCATTCTTATTGCTTTAGTTTTATTCTATTGATTCTTTGACTCAATTAGAATGCGAAAGCAACATAAGGTAGCTAGCACTTCACATGCATAACATTATGGTTATAAGTGCTTTGAGGTTCCAATTGTTTGTTCAGATATGATTGTTACTCCATTTTTCACTAGAAGATTAAATACCATGAACCATTCAAGTTTTGTCTTTCATTGGTGGCTCATGCAGGACGGATCTAAAAAAATTTTCAGCGATAATTGAATGACCATACAAATAATTTTTTTTTTTCAAAAAGAATTAATTGATTTCTCAAACTAAAAATATACGTAAAATACATATGTACACTTAAAAAACTCCGAGCTAGTGGACGTTATAGTGCACACGCCACGATTGTTCACCAAATGTCATTCTCTATATGCACTTTTGTTGCGACACTGATCTCAATCATAAACTCTCCTCATGGTAGATGCCATTTCTAAAGGGGTTATGGTGCATTATAAACTTTTCATGCTTATTGCTTTAGTTTTCTTCTATTGATTCTTTGACTCAATTAGGATGCGAAAGCAACATAAGGTATAACATTATGGAATTACACTCGTCGAACTTGTCAATAAATTGAAATTGTCCTGTCGTTTAATTCATTTTTTTGGGATCATGGTATAATTGTATTCTGAGTAAGGAAAAATTCTTCGTTGAACCCGAGTCACTAGCATCACACACCGTTGGATGGACACATGTAGACAAGTGAAATGATATTGCACACATCTATTGTGCCACAAATGGTATAAAATAAGAATTTATTTCCAGTATTGATCTATTTCATAATGCTAGATTATCATTCTCAAACTTTCTTCCCTCATTCAATTGATTCTTTCCCCTTTTTGCAGGAAGAAATTACAAGCCCCCTCAATGCTCATATATTCGATTTTTGTGAGTCTGTGATATTTCCAGAGACTCTCCAGAATTCTGAAGTTGCTTCAAACTCAAATTGTTGCTATGAAGAACACTCTTCATCATATCCCACAAACCTTTCCCTTACTTCAGACATGAATAAATATACAAGTAGCTTAGATAATAACAATAAATTCGATCCATATAATCCCCCCACCACAACTATCACTTCCAGCTCCACCATCTCCTCCACCCTGACCCCGAACCACGGAACAACTAATGGTAACCTCTCACTTTTTTTCGATTCCCCAGAGGAAATCGAAAATGACATCTCGGCTTCTATAGACTTCAGCACCTCCCCGAATTTCACAGTTCCTCAATTTCTCAACACAGAACAAGAGCAATTCGATCTTTCCACGCTCAGCAATCAAATCCAGGTCGCACCAGATCATGTTGCTGATCATGGTGGATCGGTTCATCAGTACAATCCTGACCCGCCAGTCATGCCACTTATGGCGCCTACACTACCACCTGTCTACGAAGATGAATGCTTATCGTCCGTTCCTTCTTATATGCGGATGACTTCTTCCGCGCCTTCTTGTCCTCTCCTTGATCCGGGGCTGGGATCGTACCTGCCAACTGCATTGTCTGTTGACAACTCCGGAATTTTATCCGGGGCTGGTTTGTTTCTGGGGTCAGAATTGGCACCTCAGGACCTGGATTTTCAGGGAGATAATGGTGGGATTTTCTGTACAGATACTATGCCAAGAGTTTTCAATTGCACTAGTGATCTTCAGGTACTAGCTATATTGTTCTTAACAATATTGTTCAATGAAAATTCAACTACACATGACATAACATCTTTTGGCCAAGTTCTTTGTTTTCGGAATTTAAGGCCATTTTCAACCGCCTTTTTAAATTTTTTCTTATAATAGGGAGTGAACGGGTAATTTTCAATGTCAGTTTTACTTCACCAACACTCTTCTTTTTAAATAATACATTATTTTAATATTTTTTATTCCTGTTAACAACTTGGTGTTAATTTCAATCATTTGTTACACTACTAATATTATTTTTTCTAATTTGAAGCTTTTTCAATGGCAATAACATTTTTTTAATTTTAATTTTTAATATCATTTTAATTTTATTTTGTAATTTGAATAGAAAATCAAATCCCTTTTATATATATATATACTAAAGAGCCAAAAACCAGAGACTCCCAAAAATAAAAAGTCATTTTTTTTTTAATTCAAGGGAGGCTTAAGTCATACAATATATATTAAATGATGTCACTTGTAAGAATTAATTTCACAACTTCTCACAATTACAGTGAAAAACATACCACTAGACCAAAAGTGCGGTGGGTAAAAGCCTTTTTGCTAGGACTATTAGAGATGGCCTAATATGGTCTCAGATGATGAAAAAGTTGAATTTATTTGGCATTTTTTTAGTGCATTGGGTACTATTTGCACCTAATTGATTTTTTTTTTTTTTGTCTTTTTAAAGGCACTAACTAATGAGAGTCAACATCTCATCAAAGGATGTACAAGTTCGACGCCTTTGGCATCAGACATCACAAATTTGGAAGACTCTTCCTTCAAGGTGGGAAAACTCTCTGTTGAAGAGAGAAAAGAGAAGATCCATCGATACATGAAGAAAAGAAATGAAAGGAATTTCAGCAAGAAAATCAAGGTCTGTTTATTAATTGTTCCTTGCGTTGGTACGAATTGATTGTCCTGAAATTGAGTTGGATCATGTTCATTCACGTACAGGGAGGGACGGATTTAGGATAGTTTATTGGTGAAAAGTAAGTAATTTCGGAGACCAAAAACTAATGAGGTTATGGAGGGGGAGTTGAGTGATTTTTCAAATAAAAACTACTAAGATATTTTAAAATAAAACATATTTTGTAGACCTTGAGGTTTGTATGGTCAATTTCATAACAAATAAATAGGTCTATTGTATTGTACATCGTAAAAAAAAAGTTTTTTGTTTTTGAAATTTAATCACATTATTTCTTTTGAAAAGATATTATGTTCAAGTAAGCAAATATGTTATGGTTATAAGTGTTTATCAATCGTGTATAAAATTTTAATTATAAACCCAGTTCTAATAGTTTACGTTTATAAGCTTACTGATTTGAATGCGAAATTGCAGTATGCATGCCGCAAAACGCTGGCAGACAGTAGGCCTCGGGTTAGAGGAAGGTTTGCAAAGAATGATGAATTGGCAGAGGCTGCCAGGGCTGCTATTATGCACCATGAAGAAGACACAGATGAAGATGTAAGAATTTATTTTGCTTTTTGAAATTTTTTACATAACCTTCATCACTAACATTTGCGTGAACTAATTTTTAATATAAGGATCGTCAACTATAACACCAAGCTTTTTGTTTTGCACTGTTGATATGAAATGAATACGCTCACTTGTTTAGTAAAAAAAACAAAACTATAACACAAAAAGCTATTGGGGCATGAAGGATTCCAATTGGTTCATGTTTACCACGAGGTAAATTGTTGTGCGAATTGCTTATGAATTTTACCTTAGACTCTATCTATTGGATTTCACCCCAATGAACAAACCCCTCAAACATTGCTTAATTTGTCCCATTGGAAAAGAATAAAAGGGGAGAAGCTTCTTCCCTTATGATTGTGTTGTAACTTGCTAGCTTAACCTCCCTTAAGGAGAGAGAAAGAAAAAAAACCAAAAAATCCCTATTACACAATGCCAGTTTAATCAAAGGGAATTAGCAGACCTTGTTTCAACAAAGCTTGGTCAAAACTCAGACCAAATTAAGTCTTATCCACTAGTTAAATAGATCGAAGTCGGTTATGGAATTGAGTGTACCAGTTATTCTTATTGACGGTTATCTCTGTTAATTATATGTATAGAAAATTTCATTTGAATGTCTTAATTTTTTTTTAATTTCACGATTTCCTTTTTCCAAAACAGATTATCTTTATCTTTTTGTATATTCCTCATTATTTTTTTTCCCAGTGCCAGCAAGTGGTGGTTGTGAAAGAAGAAGATATGGTAGACTCTTCAGAAATTTTTGCACATCTCAGTGGTGTGAATTCATTCAAATGCAACAATCCAATCAATCCCCTTCAATCTTGGATATGATCGTCAGCTTGCTTTTCTCAAGCCTGCACAATTTTGCAGAGCCTCGTTTGAGTAGCAGATAAATTAATTAATCAATCTCTGAAAACAAAAAAAGAAAAAAAGAAAAAGAAAAGAAGAAGTAGACAGATGAAAAATAATTTGCTCACTGAGGTTATATATTAAGCCAATAATTGAGTTAATGTATAGTTATTTAATGATATAGTATATGAATAATAGTTTCATTTTTGTACATACATTTATAACTCATATGCAACTCTCTAGCAAATAAAATTTTTGCTAGAGGCACAAGTTGAACACAATGCACATTAACCAAATACATATATAAATACACATATACTCGACCTTCATGGTGTCTGTAATAGTTTAGTAAATACTTCAAGTGCATATATGATCTTGAAGAAATGTTGTAAAAATACAATGCACCATTAATGAAAAAAATTATACTAGTACACAATTTTGTCTGATAATTTACTTTTTCTCTCTTTGTGACTTTCTCTTAGAATTTTCATTGGTCATGTTAAGAATTAAGGGGTTTTCATCCTAAAACCAATTAGTGTTAGGTAAAGTAATCCAAAATTTTATATGATGAACTCGAAATTTATGACTTTTCTATGTATGATTTTAAAAATGTATATTTCAACAGGTCCAACGGACTAGGTTTCTTCCGATTGGATGAAGACGCTAGAAGTAGAATATCTTCCACAATCTAAAGAATTCAGATGGCTTTTTGAATAATTTGAATTTGAGGTGGCTATGATCGTTTACATATTTGGATGAAATAAAAAGAAAAAAGAAACAAAAAAAAAAGAAAAAGATTGAGAAATTGGAAAGCATTCTCCCGTTGGGCTGCAAAATATTTTACCCATCTATTTATTCATCAAAGTGATACGATCGATGAGCTTTTCTTTTGGTCCAGATCCAATTTCTCATGGTCACCAAAACTAAGTGGTGGAAAAGATCATCCACCTCATATTCCATTTAAAAAAGTTAAAGTGAGATTGATTTATTTATTTATACGAGTCCAGTAAAAAAATGATTTCTTATATGTGGACCCTATTTAAATTTTTTTGGATCTTGCATCTAAATCATTGTTCCCACTTTATTACACATAGATAACTGTGTTAATCCCAGAATTTGTGGGTAAATGAAAAACATTCTTCCAGTCAACATGGTAAAAATATTTATTATTCTATTGCACATTCAATAGAAGCCATCTCTTTATTATTATTTTTTTCTTTTTGGTCTGAAACATTAAAAGTTTCATTAAGGTTGTAAACTTTATAACCTTTTTTTTTTTAATTTAAAAAAAAGGTTGTAATCTTTATAACTTACCTAAGGTTATACCATGACTGAATCGCAATTGAGATTCTTGTCAAAAAGCAGTCTATTGAAATTTAGATTTGTGATTTATTGCATCACATTTGTTTGTGTAGTAAAACTCGGACAAATTTTCCAATACGACACCTGAAAGATAGGAAATTGTATAAAAGAAAGAACTAAATAAACGTAGAACTTGGATATTTTCTTTTCTTTTCTTTTTTTTTTTGTCGTAAGAAAAAGCGACAAGATGCATATTTACAAGGTTAAGAAGAACGATGGAAGTTGTAGCATCCCAATTGGAAAAAGCATAAGCTATTTCCAAGCCAAAATTACCACAACCAACCACCTACACATTTTTGTCATAAAAACTCTTGACGGACATAAACGTTGTAGTTGGTATTTCATGAATCTCTCTTAAATACATAAGCATACGTAGGTACAAAGAGACAGGGAGAGTTGGGGTTTTCGAGAGAGAGGAAGGAGAAGAAAGAGGGAAAGATAAATGTATGGGAATAATTTGGTTTTGAAATGAAGGGTTTAGATTGATTTAATTATTTTATCTAGTGTTTTTGAATGTTTTGATATAGAGGTTAATATTTTAGACATATGAACGGATGAGATTATCCCACCAATAGTTTAGAAAGTATAAAAATAGGAAATGATCCAAATTTATGACTCCAATGGGGCGTTTGGTTCGTAAATTAGTTTTTAATTTATAGGAATCACATTTTCAGGAATGCGATTCTCAAGATTGTGATTTCCAGGAATGTTGTAAAATCTGTTTAGTATACCAAAAATATTAATGGAAATATTTTCTCAAATTCTTAGAAATATTATAATATTGTGTTTGGTTTGCACTTGATATTTCAGGAAATCTTGATTAGTTTTTTAAAAATACCCATAACTGAAAAAATAACTCCAATATCATATTCAAGGCATTTTTTTTTTCTTGTTGATGCACAATCAACTTATTAATGATGTCACAAATATTTATCATTGAAAAAAAAAATACCAATTAACAATAGATTAAACAAAAAAGTAGGAATACACTATATTAACATATCGAAGACAATAAAAATTTTGAGAGGTGAGGCTGGTAGGTGAATAATTGTCAAAAGAAGGATTTGTCTTGGAGTTGGAGTTGGAATGATCTTCGGGCTGAGGGTAGCCCTGAAACGTTCGCCTTCAAAAGATCCATGGCATGTATTGCCCATGAAACAATCAAATACCACCTTACTTCCTTAACAACTTCAACTAGTTCTCTATGCTTGACTCATCTAAAAAATCTTTTTAATCAAGTGAAAAAAAAATTATTAGAAAAATTGCTGAAAATAAAATGAAATGGAAAAGGAGAAGAGAAAATCAGAGATGATGTCTACATATCATATGACTCATTTAAAAAATCTTTTTAATCAAGTGAAAAAAAAATTATTAGAAAAATTGCTGAAAATAAAATGAAATGGAAAAGGAGAAGAGAAAATCAGAGATGATGTCTACATATCATAGAGGCAGCAGCCAGCAGATGAAATAGAGATGGAGGAAAAAAGGCAGACAATAAGAAGAAGAAATAATATATACTATAGGAAGCAGTGAAAAGTAATTAAGAGCAATACTATAAAAAGTGTAGGACTTGTGATAAGAGAAACACGGACACGCAATCACAGAGACCTACACAAGAGAGACGAAACATGTGATACCATTATTATTAAGGTGAAGAAAGAACAAGGACATAAAATTGCTATTGCTAATCTTGTTGATCTTGTTGTTGATGATGATCGGAATGAATTAATTTTAGATGATGATATTTGATGGATACTCTAGGTCAAGTAACGATTGTATCAGATAAAATATGAAAAAAATATTTTTAGTTAGGATATTTTCGTCTTTTTATGTTCTCTAAATTATTTCCACAACTTGGGAATAACATATTCTCACCCCCTAACATGGGAATAAAGAATTCTCATGAATTTAATATTCTCAGAAATAATTTTTTAATCCACGAACCAAATATGTGAATATTACATTGCTAACTCCTTATTCCCAAAAATCTATTTATAATCCGTGAATCAAACGCCCCACAAGAGTTTTCTAACTTTGTCTATCTTCCCCCCTTTTTCCTTATTTTGTTTTCAAAGGAGTAGCCCTCTCTCTATCTTTGTCTTCAATGCTTCTATCACAAAATTAATGTGTCATCTTGACAAAATATTATTTTTCTTTATGCCTTTTCACCCATAAATTTCCTCTGAAAGCTAAAATTGTTTTTATATGTTCTATTGAAAATGAGGTAACTGGGTTTTAATTCTTTTCAGTTTAAAGAAACCATGATGGAGATTTATTCTTTGCAGAGGCAAAGAAATACTCTGAGAATTTGGCGGCATATAGTTCTATGCTCAATGGCTTGAAAAGGGGAATTGTTGGTAGACAAATGAATTATGTAACCACCTACAAGTGGTGGAGGAGTTAAATGAAGACCTAATTGTGTCTAAGAGCAAGAGGCGAAAGAGAGCAACTGATAATCTCTTAGATTAAATATAGACTGTAGTACGAGATTTGCAACTTGCAGACAAAGTTTGAGTCGGCTAAAAGCACAGGCGTTTCGCGAACAAAACAGGGTCGCAAATTTTGTAGTGAGTGGTTCAACTGCTTACTATAGCTTTTTTGGTGGAGTTCATGAATGATGATAGGAGAGTGGGCGCAAGTACGAGACGGAATTCCAAAGATTTGAGGAACGAGTCTTAAGAATGAAGAGGAAAGCGGAAATATAAAATGCGAGTAAAATGCACCATATATCTTTGTATTTTTAAAATATTGCGTCATAAATCTTCTGTTTTAAAAAGTAATGCCACAAAATCCTGTGTTTTTTAAAATATTATAAATAAAACCCTGCTGTCAGTTTTTTTGTTATTTTTAATACCAAAAATAACGAAAAAAATTGACGGTAGGGTTTTAGTTGTAACGTTTTCAAAAATACAGAATTTGTGGCTCTACTTTTTAATACCAAAAATAAAATAAAAAACTGACGGCATGGTTTTATTTGTAACGTTTTTAAAAACACAGAGTTTGTAACGCTACTTTTTATAACACAACTTTTTAAAATTTTACTATATAAAATACTAATCCGAAGGTATATTTATGCAATATCAAGCAACAAAAGAAAAGTCTTGGGTTCAGCTCGTTGTAGCTGAGTTTAGCATTTTGATTGTATCAAGCAACAAAAGAAAAGTTCTCTAGACCTATGGATACAAGTGAAAAGCTGTCGTGTATGATGAGACCCATGGGTATTAGACGTCTTTCCTTTTCCTTTTTTTCTTTTCTTTTTCTCTTTTTGGTTAGATTACTAACACATCTTTTGATATGTTTAACATTTAACATTTTTGTAGAATGGTTAAAAATCATTACAAATGATTTTAATCAATACATATAGTATTGTTGTGTGGCAACAATTTTGTTTGTAAATAATATGCAACAATTTCAAAAATAATTGCATTTAAACTATAACTTTAAAACAATGTGGAAAAATCTCATGAGAAATTATTAACAAAAAATGATAAAAATAAAAAATTAACATTTGCAATTTAATAAAAATGTTGTAAAAGGTTTTAGCTTATACAATAATTAAAAATTCGTTGCAAAAAGATACTTATTACAATCATTTTTTGTCTTCTCAATAGTTATTTTTTATTTTTTAATTAGGATTCTCCCACCAGCACTTGCCGGCAGCAAGATGCTAATCTTGTCTTACAACCTGCAAAATCAAAATGTTTTAACATGAATCCAACGAATAGTACTTTATCTAAAGGACCTTGATTTTAATGATGAACTTTCAATTTGAACTTTCTATTATTTATTTACTATATTATTTGATGTAATGTAACATTAACTACCGGTTCATTTTATCTAAAGGACATAGCAGTTGTAAAATAATAATAATAATAATAATAATTGGAGTTGACCTCTGGTATCACTCGTCACATTCTTAGACATATTAACATAATGATCTGCGAAATGGGAAAATTTGGGACCCAAAAAAGGGAGAGTGAACGAAGAAATTGGTTAGGGGGAGTAATTTGTAGAATTAAAAATAGTTACAAAGAATTTTTGGATGACATAAATAAATTTGGCTCATTTTACGTTCACATATATTATATTGAGTTATCTTAACACATTAATCAAGTTTTACAATGTGACATGAATTATTTTAGGTGCATTGCAATTCTTTCAATTTCAAAAAGAAAAAGAAAGGAAATCCAATTTATACTCTCTTCATCCCATTTTTCTTTTATCTATTTTCTTCAGCTTAAGATTTCATAGTTCGCTGTAAATAATTAGAGATAATGCCTATTCGTATCTCCTTGATTACACACATATAATTACTGTGAAAAATTCATTTACTTTTTAATTTAACTATAAGGAATATATAATTATATACGATATAAGTGCAATCAAGTATTTCGTCCATAAGAGTGGGAAAGATTATAATGTCCCACCTCCACATCAATTGTGGGACTAATTGTTGGTCTTTATTTAAGTGCTAAAAACTTGCTTAATAACTATGCAATTTCCTATCCCCATGGCATGGCTCGAGGGGTAAGAGTGAAAAAAGTGTGTGAATGTCGCAAGCTTGATTTTCCGTTCTCCTTTTGAGGTTCTGTTCCTAATTCACTGTATGCATATTTGGAGTTAGATTCTGCATCCGGAGTTTTATTAATTGATGGCTGGATCCTACCAGATAATCCATTAATCGAGCTCTGCTAATTGGGCTTAACTTGTTATTCAGGAAAAAAAAAACAAAAAAAATGGCAATTTCCTTTTCGGCAATGAATCTAAGGCCTTATGATAATTTTTTGTCAAACTTCTTACACTAGTTTTACTTGCAAATTTGGACTTTTTGGGCTTGGATGTGACATGTTCACTTATGCCTCGCAACATACAAATACTTAAGTATTATAACTAATTTAACTATAGGATGAAAACAATAAAAAATAAATTGATTAATTTTGAACAATAAAGACTCATTTAAAATTTTATTCAAATAATAGGGACCATTTGAATAATTTTTCCTTATTTTAATATGTTGCGCTGTTTCACGATTAAAAAGATAAATTTTATACAAATAACCCGATAACTCCAATGATCCAATTGTTGAACTAATTGAGATTTGTAATAATTCTTAGCCAAAAAAGAGAGATATTTTGTAAAACATTACTTTTTCATTCATGTATGATTTCACCAAAGAAAAATGACTGATTTAATAAATAATTACTTTTACAAAAAAATCTTTTAGTTTTACCCCTCTAATATAGTTTATTACATTTTTGTCTAATGACTTGTATTAATCACAGAAACAAAATATGTACATCAGAGGCAAAGACCAAAAAACAGAAACTACCAGGATGCAATTCCGCAAAAATAAGTCTACACAACTATCTAGCTCAAAAGGCTACACATGTTTTTGTTAGTAAGGTTGTTTCTAAATTGTCCCATATCAAATATGATATTTTTTAGGATAACATCCTCGCAAATTGCCTCATTCCAATGGATCCCTTATTTTTCTCTCTTTCTAAATGTGATAAATAATTATACAAAAGAGGAGTTTCATAATGGTGGCAGTGAGCAAAGTACACGAGTTGTTGGTAAGCATCCACTATGCGATATTAGTTAATATTACTCTTTTCTTTTTTTCTTTGCAGGTACAAAATCGTTACATTTTTACCATTCTCGAAAATATCTTGCACCTTTTATCTTTTTTCTAATAGGACCAAAAACTAATGTGGGATCTCTCCACAACTTTCATGCAAGTAGATTGATATCACTATTTTAAACATCACTTTTATATCATTTTCAATGATAATGTTATCGATACCACCTCAAGTTGCACAAAGATAGGCATTCCACATTCTAGTGGAGAGAGAGTTCAATGTTTAGCCAATCAAGACCCCTTATTTCAAGCTTTGTGTTCCTATTCCAATCAAATGAAAATGATTTTCAACAGCTGAGAATTTGCCCATTGACACTCGTTTCGACAAATATTTAGTCATGATCATATCACATTCACATGTGAGCGGTTGAATAAGTCAGTTAAAATTTTTTGACTTTACAACATTAAACTATATGAGGTGGTTGTTCATTTTCTTCAAAGGTTGTTACTAGACGGCTGTCAAATGCCAACAAAAATTTTCCCATCAAAAAAAACTTAGTAAATTAGGTACAGCTGATTGAGACAATAATTGTCTTCATTATGAACTGACATGTCCCCCCTGCCTAAATCTTTGAATTTTTGAATTCAAAGAGATAGCGCGAATTGAGGGATATGGAAGGATATTAAAATGTGCATAGAACAACTTCAATGTGTTGCAAAATAATATTCCTAGAAAAAGGCACTAGAAAACAAAATTGTGTGAATAAACTTTTGAAGAAAAAAAGTTACTAATAAGTATATAATATTCCTGGAAAAAGTCACTGCAAAACAAATTTATTAAAAAAAATAGAGACTAAGGCTCTATTTTGACGTAAAGTGATGGACTCCGTATATATTTAAATTTTACAAACTCTATTGATATTGTTTTTTGGGCCATTAGGTCTCTAAAAATACCAAAATTTAAAAGTTAAAGACCCAAAATATATTTTAAAGACTCCATTGAAGATGCTCTTATGGAGGAATGTGTTTGGCATAGATCCGGAAAATATAAAAAATAACTAATAAATAGGAAAGATATAAGTTTTACAATGGCTAAATAGTCGGGAATACAACGGTTATGGTTTAAATCCAAAATTAATAGATACATGATCTTTAACAAACCGAACAATGAAAGGGACTGAAGTGTTCGCTAGATTTGGTTTTGTAAGGGGTAATTATCGGGTAGTTAGATATGTTTTGGTATTAGACATTTAAAAATTTTGATTATTAACTTATTAAAAAATAGATAAAATACTGATATACTATATATATGTATATAACTAAGAATATAAAAATAACACTGTTTGATGGAAGTATGAAAAGTTGTGAGAATAATTTTTTTGTAATTATATTAGATGCTTTTACTATGAATTAAGATTAAATTGATATAATATGTTTGTGAAGAAATTTATACAATACCTTGTCGTTTTTAGTCTTTTTGAGATTGAATGTTTATTTTTGGACAAAAATTGCATTGGTTATATGATTTATTTTGGATTTGTTCGTTTTATTGTGATATAGATTCAATTTATTTTTCTACATTTATTTTACATTTTTTTTTTTTGCATTTAAACTAATTTTCTTAATTATCATTTTTGTTCACGTACTCGTGGATTTCTCAATATTTATCGTGTTCGGATTGATAAATGGTTTCCGAAGACATAGGCTTTCGGTTTCAGTTTTTGTAACATGTTATGCTAATCAAAAAAAAAAATATATATATAGATTCGATTTTTTTACAAAATTTTACCCTGCTATCATCCCTACGAAATTTACATACGTTAGTTTTCTCTGAACGTAATGTAAATTTCAGACTACAAAATCATTATTCTTTTTCTTTTTTTTTTTTTTTTTTTTTTGGTCACACACGACCATTATTCTCTAACAATAGGGAGCAAACACGAAGTTAGCAAGTCAAATCACAAATTTACAAATAAGGAGGTGAACTTTAAATAGATTAATGAATTTTCTCCTTCAAATTTATTGTAAATTTTGTGCTAAATTTTGATAAGGACGTGTTTAGATCTATTCAGTGAATCTCTTGATCATAATCATATCTTGGTTGATTTTAATCACAGATATCATATAAGTGGGTATGATTAGATTTCGACTTTGAAAATTGAAAGGACATCATAGCAGATACTTCACGTGGATGCAATGAAACAGCCAAATGTTTTAGTTGCATATTTGGATGTTATGTGAGATAAAAGTCAGCTGATGATATCAAAATGTTTATTAGTTGCATATTTGGATGTTAGTGGAAACTTCAACCTTACATTTAGAATTTATAATTTTAGTGTAAAATTTTGTTTGGTTTAATTTTTTGACATTTAAAAATATTTTTTTTAAATTTCGTAGAAAAAAAAACTTATAGATTACTTGAGGAAAGTTTTATCCATACAGCATAAAGGTGACCTTAGTAGAGTCGAATCTAGCTCAAAAAAGGAGCATAGGATGTTTATTGTCAATTATTTTTACTTCATAAGGTTCAATTATCTAAGCGAATTAAATTGTGAACGGGATTACAAAATCAATTATCGAGTGATCAAACTGGCAATGTTCTTTATCAGTTTTCTTCTATTTTCTATCATGACTTCTCCCCTAGTGGGATTGGATATTTTCGATTATTAATACTTTGGTTACTATTTTATTGACAAAAAAAATAATAATAAAGTATTTTCGGGGAAGAAGGAAAATATGCCATGAGTCCTTATTTGAAATTTTGAATGCAATCTTGCCTATTACAAGGTAATATTTACGCTCTGACCCAAAAAAATAGTAAGATTTATGCGTAAAACACATTATTACAATAATGTACTACATTGAGCATAATACGATCAATGGTTAAGAACTGAAGATAAAGTACAAATAGCAAAATGTTTTTTTTCCTCAATAAAAAGGTGGAATTAAGATATTCATTAAATCTTGTTTATCAAATGTATTATACCCGCTTTATCATAATATCAGCTAATAACATAATATTAATTTGTGTGAACGATAAAGAGTGAACAAATTACTATAATTCTCGAAGAAAATAGAAGATTAAAATATGTGGTAATGCCCTAAGTTCTTCCATTAATTCGGGAACAAATGACTTGAACTCAAAGAAAGAAACGAGGACAAATTATAGCAAAAAAATTCATGACCATCCTAGTTTACTTATATATTCAACTTCCTCTTTTGTTATCTTTGAAATGACCCTTGAAGCAAACATGTGAACCTCTCAAAATCAGGTTAGGTTTCAAAATAGACGTCAGATACAGCAAGGTATCATAGTGACACTTCTTAAATTCTCTAGAATTCTTCGATTTACGTTACTGCAGTATCACTTAATTTGGGAAAATTTTTGAGTTAGTTTAAAGTGATTTATTAGTGTCTCATATAATTAGTGTGATCACATGTAAGGATACACGTGTGAGTCTCACTAATTTATGAGAGACTAATATTAGCCCGTACTAACTGAATATTTTTGAATAACTTTTGCCTACCAAGGATGAAATATCAATTATTGTTCCTTCTTTCCACATATGCCTCTCAATAATGGTGGTATTTTAAGTTGTGGAGCTGAAACATTCATCGACCCAAACAAAATCTACTAAGTTTTATCCCACTAAATAAGGTAAATTATATAAATTTGATAACATTACTTATGACTCTCGAGGACTGTATCTTCTTTAACTCCATACAAGTGAGATCTCGCCTAAATATATCATTTGCGTCAAAAGTTTTATTCCTAGCATTACCAATCTCAAGTCTTGATGACCGAGTCCTGAGTCATAAGCACTTATAGAGATTTAAGGGTGTGTTTGGATTGAAGGAGGGAGGTTTAGTAAAGGAGAAGAAAGGAGAAAAATATAAAGGATAGTAGGAAAGAGGATTAAATCATGTTTGGATTAAGTAATTTGAAGAAAGGAGAGTATCATAAAGGATGATGAGTATCATTTGTTTGGATTAGAGGGAAAATGGAAGGAAATGATAAATTTTATGTGTAAAATGACTTTTATATCCTTTTTTATTTTATATTATTTTAAAAGTGAATGTCAAAATTGTTATTACAGTGAATATTACTTTTCCCTCCTCTAATTTTATTCCAAATTGGAGTGATTACATTTGGAGGGTATGGAGGGATTGGGTTTATCCCCTCTATACTCCAACTACTCATTCACTCTCAAACCAAACAAGATAACGGACTAAGTCACTCATTTACTAAATCTCCCATTCCCTCCATTCCCCTCAATCCAAACATACTGTAAGAGTAGTTTAGTGGTAACAGTTGAGAGGCTAGGGTTTGAATTTCATGAAAATTGGATAAAACAAAAAATAAAAATAAAAATATTTCAAATTCTGATAAAAGAAGAGGGTAGCATTAAATAACCGACAATCCTCTTAACACTTCTGTTTTCTTCATATGAAGCATTCATTGACCTTACAAAAAAAAAATAAAAAAAATCCTTTACTATTTTCAATCTATAAAAACTTTTAGTTCCTACAAGATCAAAAAATTCAATCACCAAAATCACTTAGTTATGAGTCTACTCAATTTTGTTACCGAAATTACTTAATTTTTGATAAAACATCTTACATCTGACTATTTTCATGATGCTACGCACAATGGAAACTATGCCGAACTGAATTTGAATTTAAATTTAAATGTGTCCTAGCGGTGGATAACAAAGAAAAAATAAAATAATGCAGTCTAAAATCTAAAGCCCCCAGAACTAAGGCGCTGCACATGCAATAAATAAATAAATAAATAAAAGTCATAAGAACAGTTACAAGACAACATTAATTACTAGTACTAGCACTATCAAATCTACTGTTCATTAAATTCAAACCACATAAAAACATGAGATCCCCAAAATGTTTGTCCTTGGCCTTCCCTACATTATCCCCTACAAATATATCATCTTCTGTATAGATTCGAAATAAATAAAAAAATAATGAATTTTATTTATTTTTTAATAACTAGGAATTTTTTTTAGATATAACCATATTAAATTAATTTTAAGATTATAAATTCTGTAATACTATTCTACCTTTTAGTCTTAGGGTTTTGATTTTTTTGGAAATTCTCAGCGTTTTTCAAAATTATCGTGCTTGCCAGTCTCGATCATATGCCACCATGATTTAGGCCTCCTCCAGGCGATCTAGATTCTCCTTCTCGGCTTCTTTGCAGGGATGAATGTGCTACCCTCGACCTACGGCTGGGTCATTCAGTGACCCAACTTACGTTTTGGACCTAGAGTCCTCAGCCTGTGGCCTTTAATTGATTTGTCCAGGTATGGTCTGGGTTATGCCTATTACACACGATACATTCCAACACATGTTCTAAATTAATTTAAAATAAATTAATATAAATTTAAATTTAAAATTTTAAATAACAAATCGTTGTTATGTGATTATTCCATACATCATTTGAAAGGCAAATAATGTATCTTATTATAAGAATAGTTTATGCAGAGCGTCACATGTTTGGCAAATCATGGGTAAGAATTAAGGGTCCACTATGTCTGTGTTTGAGGTCTTTTTTTTTCTTTTTTTTTTTCTTTTGGTCAAGGTGTCTTTTGTTTTGTTTTGTTTTTTTTTTTTTGGTCAAGGGGTCTTTTGTTGCTTTTAGTCAATGTTGTCTGTTTATACATGTTTCTTTTTTATGGTGGGCACATTGTCCAGTACCTATCGTGCGTACCAGCTCATACATTTTTGCGCAACCTTACACTATCTTGAAAGGTTTTGGGTTTTGACCCAAAAAAAAAAAAAAAAAGGTTTTGGGTTAATACTAGGAACAGTCATTTTCTTTTTAACAATAAGTAAAGTAATTTTTTTATTGACCATGAAGAATTAGTCAATACAACTTAGCATGGCTTATAATTCTCGTTTTAATACAAAATATCTCAAAATTTATTTTTAAAATATGTAATATTTTTTAAAAGTAATATAAAATTATTTTAGGTCTTCCTTTGAACATAAAAAAATTAGTCAATTACACAATGTATCTATACATAAGAAGCAAAAGGCCTAAATAATGCTTTAACTTTTTATACGATAATATTTTAGGTTCTAATGGTTCTTTTTTCATTTTTTGATCATTTACGTTTTAATGGGAATTGCTTTAGTCAAACTAACGAAGTTTCTTGTTAAAAATCAAAATTCGCAAAATAAAAAATTGCGAACTAAAATCTTTTTTCATAAAATGTTAAAGAGTTGTTGTACTATTATGTGACATTTTATCTCACATTAATTTTATAAAAAACATTTATATATAATTTATAATAACTTAAATCTCTATCTTATCAATATGAAATTAAACATTTTAGACACGTTAAATTAAATTTACTGTGTTCACAAACTAATAATCTGACCCGAATAATGACATATTAACTCATAATATTCTCTCTCCCTTCATATATATACATATGCAAATTTTTTTTTTGGGATGATGTGAGAACTAATAGAATTCGATCATTAACTAATAAATTTAATAAAATAATAAAAAATATCAAACTTATAACTTTGCAATAATAATTTTATTTTACTATTGCTAAATTATACCCTAGAGCCATGCATATGCAAACTTTATACAAACATATGGACACATGACATGCCACATGAGTTTCCCAATCCATATCCCTTTCTCCATGAAAGTTGAAAAACACGGTTGTGGATTCCTTGCCACCATGAAAATGCAAAACAATTTGGCAAAATGCAGGACCCACCACGTAGCCCCAGAAAATGGACTTTGATGGTTATACATTTTTCTCCCCCAAAACCAAACGTGGCTTACGCCACTCACAAGACCACAAGCCAAATTTTCAGTTTAAGTTGCACACACACTTGCACTAATTAATAATGCTCATAATATCAGTTTTCGATAATCAAATTTTATTTATAATATTACGATAATTGAATTTTATTTATAATATTGTGATGTTATGAAAGGTTACTTATGATTAGATTGCCTTTCTCTTTCTAGAATCTTGTAACTCTCTTGTGTACTTGAAGTAGTGGAGGGGAGCTAAAGAGACAGCTTTACTTGTTGAGTTCTTCTTCTTCCTATACCATGTGCAAAAGTTGGTAAATTTTTTTTTTTTTTTTTGTTCCTAACCCCATTTTTTTCTCTTTCTCTTTTTTAATCTTTTATACAATTTGGACCTTTTTGAATTAATGTTGTTTGTCTCTAGTCATTTTTTTTGCTTTGTGGGTATGGCTTAAAATTCACTGTTGAGATGTTTTCTATGTTGGGTTTCAGCTGTTCTTGAAGAAGTGGTGAAGGAAAGCAGCAAAAGATTTGAACTTTGAATCACTTACTTGAGGTACTCTTTTATTATGTTTTTATAGCATCTTTACTAATTTTGTTTATTTGTGAACTTTTGGGTTTTGAACTTGTTCTTGAGCTGAGAAAAGGCTGGTATTCTTATTTATGTTATCCCAAAGTGAGTCCGACCCTTATTCGCGCACCCCATGAATAGCATAAAACTTCGTGCACTATGTGTGTACAGAGTTTTGTACTTATAAAGTTTGTATCTTTTTACTCAGTGCTGTTTATGAATGTTAGAATCTGTAATATATGAATAGATTGGCAACATAATTCATTTCTTTTCAGGGCATAGGATCACATGGACTATTGTTTTGTTTATTTTGTTGTAGTTTCTGTTTATTTGATTGGTATGCATTTATGCTTCATATGATATACCTTTTACAGTTCTGGAGGGGCTTCTGTAACTCTACATGGCTCTTTGTTCCTCCCTATGTATGTGTTGCTTGTCTGTCTATTTCAGTCGAAGGGGGACGTGTAAAAACTGTTTCTTCGTGTTACTAATTTTACACTTTGATACTCATTGATAATACTATCGAGTTTTGTAGTTCGAAGTCGACCCTTTTGCTTGTGTATTATCCTTCATGCGTGGTTTCCTTCTCCCTTGATGTCTGGCTAAGGCCAGTTTAAGCAAAAAGGATCTGTTTTTCTCTTTCTGTTTACATTTTATTCTTCTGCGGTCGACTGAGATCAACCGCTTAAGCAGTTTAGTTTTCAGATTACTTGTGATTTTTTGAAGATCAATTGCATGACAGATAGGTCTTGCCGTGCAGGCTATCATTTTAAGCTTGATCATACATGTAAAGGTGGAATAAAAAGACTTAGTGTATGCCCTTGATGTTCTATTTTCCCTTCGAGCTGGAAGATGGGGGGCAGAAGAGTCAACATGGAGAAAGATGACGAAAACAAAGAAGACGCGTTGCAGGGCATGAATGAGAATATAGAATCAGCAGAGGAACAAAATTCATCCAAAAGTTTGATCCAGAGATTTGAGCCAGCAGACGTGTTGATTCTAGACATAAAAGAATTGCAGACTAAATCAAAAATTAGTGAAAGTTGCAGTTGGCAATTACTCTTTCAATTCCATGGTTTAGATGATAAGATACCAAAGCATTTAATTAGTTTGGATGAAAAATATCTCCGTTGTTGCCTTGAAGTAATGCGTGTTAATGCATTCAGGGCAGCCTCAGGCTATTTGTCCTCAACCATGGAGATTTTATCTAACAGCTTGGATTCGAGTAAAATTAGCAACGGAATTATGTATGATTGTGCAAGTTCTGAATATCCTTTGGCTGCTGGGACTGAGGGTGTTGTTATAAGCTCTATGGAAGATCCGATTCTTGGATCAATCACTGGCAGCAAGAGTATGATGAACATTCTAAGGAGCCCTTTACTTCAGCAATTTAGTGGCCTGGATTCTTATGTGAATACTGGAAGAGCAAGTTTACACGATGCCAAAGGCCATGAATGTTCTGATTTTGAGAGTTCTAGTTGCTCAACTGTCAGTTCATCCCAGAAGGTATCGAAAGAGATGATGATTGGAGACCGAGGTTGCAAACCTAAGCCTCTGCACAAGAGGCTTGTTTCTGTGTCAAGCACAAATTCTACCTCGTCAGATCAATCTTCTTCTGCTGCATCAAATTTTATCTGTCATGGAATGCTTCACTGCACTTGGAAGGATGGGTTTCCACAGTATATATTCTCCATAGATGATCAAAGGGAGGTGTATGCAGCTCACTTGTTTAAGATTGACTCACCAGATGATAAGGTTTTGGATTATGTTTATACATTTCATTCAAGACCGGGTGGCAGTTTAGAACATGAGATTCGTGAAAATGATTTACATATTGTGGGTAAGATGAGAGTGTCTACTTCGATTACACTGTGCCCCAACAAGTCAGACATAATGGAAACTCAATTTGTTCTGTTTGGTTCAAGTGACAATTATCTGAGAGAAACACAAACTTCAACTCGCACTATAAGGAAGAACAAAGCGTTGACTAAGAAGGTGGCAGATGTATTCCGGACTAGTCATTCATATAAGCAGAGAACATCTTCCAAATTCTCTGGGACAAGTGCCATTCTTGAAGATATATGCTGGGATCCATCTGAAGAATTGCACAACAATTTTGATCCAGGTGGGTTGAAACTTACAGAAAATGATTTTCCACCAAATCTCGAGTTGGCTGCCATAGTTGTGAAAGACCATCTATCTGGGAACTGCAAGAAGGCAGAAATTGGAGGATGGGGCTTGAAGTTTCTCAAGAATTCTGGGATTGGGAAAGCCAGTACATCACTGGAGACATCAGTGCCATCTGAATGCTGTGCACGGGAAAGTGGTGAATGCTCAACTAGCATGAACATTCTAATTCCAGCAGGTCTTCATGGAGGACCTAGAACACGAATAGGTGGTCCTTCAAGTCTCACCGATAGGTGGAGCTCTAGTGGGCATTGTGATTGTGGAGGGTGGGACATCGGTTGCCCGCTGACAGTACTCAATACTGGACCGAGCAGGAAAGACATGTCACCCCAAGCTGATATTTCTGGGGAGTGCAAGACATTTGATCTCTTTGTACAGGTATGTCAAGAGCTATCAACTCTGTTCTTTTATATGTTTCCCCCACGACATGTTAGTTCCACTTGATGCAAAAAGTAATATCTATAAATTGCTTGTCAGGATTTTCTTTGGAATTTCAAAGTTATCTGCACTTCTCCCATACTTTACAAACTCTTTGGGGGGAGTCGTGCATTTTGCCTAATAAAGCATATACATAATCATGGCTAAATTTCTATTCTGCAGGGTTCAAAGCAAAGTATACCAACCATGAAAATGACAAATATTCACGATGGATTGTATTATGTTCATTTTCAGTCAGTTCTATCAGCTCTGCAAGCTTTCTCAATTGCTGCAGCTATTATTCATAGCCATAGTCCAACACTTCGACCCAAAGTGTATAGGAACTGATAAAAGAAAAAGAAAAAAAAATCCACAATTATGTGAAGGTTCAGATAGAGTCACGTATATGTTTGATTTAATACACTCAGATGTTGTTCCTGTATTTTGTTTACTAATGTCTCTATTGCCCGATTGTTCTTCTACTTTGAGGTTATTCTCTATTGCCTACTCAACAGAAAGCTTTCTAGTCCAGATAGCAACTTTCAGTATGGTGAATTGTCTAAGAAGTTTAGATATCAGTCATCAATGTAGACATGTTTTTAGAATAATTAGAAGATAGGCAGTGTGGCATTACGAATTTGAGGATCGTGTAAAAGTCGACAAAGTTTAGATATGAGTTTTCAGCATAGAGTAGTTCTGGGGCAACTAGAAAATACACAAATGCTGACATTATTCATTTTGAGGATCGTGATTTTGTAAAACTGTATTTGCTTTATGCATATTATGAGCACCTGAGTTGGTTATGCATCTTTGTGCATCAAGCATAAAGTTCCTAAGAAGCACTTAAATTCTGCTTGTTTTCTGTGATAGTTACCCCCGGGTCGTTATTTAGAGAAAGGGCAGATCTAGGATAGTTTATTAGTCGGAAACTAGTGTGGTGTTGTAGTGCTAAATAGTTTGTCAGACAAAATATATCAATGCATTTTAGTAGTATTTTAAAGCATTTTGTAATGTAAGCGGGGTTGCAACTCCCGCGATGCCACAACTAGATCCGCCCGTGAGTTAGTTGACTGCATGGTTTGCTTTCTCATCCTTATACATAAAGCATATACGCTAGATATCACATGGAAATGTTGTTAAAGAAATTAGTTTCGCAACAGTTTTTTGTCACGCATTGTTTCATGCCACAGTCGAGAGGCGGATCTAGAATATTTTGTAAATTGATGTTAAGAAATTTTGAAAACCAAAGTTAGTGAAGATGTGGGAATTAACTTGGGAAAAACGACTCTAAAGACAAAAAATTATAAGGGTACATTATTTTATAGGAACCGAGGTGCCGATTCAACCTTTATAGCCAGTTGCCACAGTATGTCAAGCCTTGGCAATTAAACTACATGCTTCACCGCTTATGCGATTCTTTTCAAATCCTTGAAGTTTCATTTTTTACGAATATACCCCCGTACAGGATACTTAACGTATTAATTAGGGTATTATATGAGTCGATATACACAACGTTAGTATAAAATTGAAGCGGAACTAGAAGAATTAAGCTGTCTTGCTTCCCAGTAAGCTTTTTTGTTTGTGAGCCTATAATTGAGAATTTAGGTAAAATCGTAATTTACATGTTTTAGCATAATTTCATAGTATTTGCATAACACTTGCATGTAACAAAGTAGACCATTTTGCACGCAAGTTGCAAATCTAGGGTTCAATGGAGTTTTTTGTGATGTTCCACATTCATGGAATACAAATACGAGTGTGGTTAATAAGTCACTATTATGAGTTTAAATAATAACGGAGGTTAATTATTTTTGGTTATTTGATATTTGATCAATTTAGTTATTTTTATGAGAATTTTCTCGGTTGTCAGTCCCGAATTCTAAACATTGGGCTTAAATTTTGTGCAAGTCAAATTTTTGGAATTTCTTTCAAATCGGGCCTCATATGGCCCCACTATTGGTTCCATTTTGACAGTTCTTCTCATTTGGGTGTCATGGGCTTAAATCGAATGTGTGGTTAGAAAATAATGAGAATTTCACTTTTGGATATGTTTCTTTTTTTTTTTTTTTTAACTTTTTTATATGTTTCAATTGGAAAGTATTATCAATTTAACTTTCTTTCTTCTGATATTATCAACCTATGAGGTATGAAAAACAAATTATTTCGTCACTTATTCCAAAAATTAAGAGAGATAAATATTATATTACAAAGTAACATTTTCTTGGCTCCCAGGGACATACTCTAGCAGTAGTAGAGTGAGTCATGAGTTTGAAACTTCTTCTTTAAGTTTCACCCTTAACTAACTTGATGCATGTGTGGGTGCAGACCTAGTATTGACCAGAAAGACACCAGGCCAGATCATGAGTGAATAGTATATGTGTGGGGCGCAACGCTGCACCGGAGTCCGGGGGTTCACCAATTAGTGGTCGTGTTCCGTTAACTAGGTTCTCACGTCTTAAAAATTAGTAACATTTTCTCATTAAATCATCAAAAAAATATTTTCTTAGAATCTGAAGATATTACCATGCCTATTTCTTTTGGAATTTAAAGCAATAATCTAACTCAAAATCAAAGACAATCTAAACAATGAAAATTGTTTTTGGATTTCAAGATTTCCCACTAATATGGTTGTAGCTAAAGTTTCATCAACCTTTAAAGATACATAAATTTTCCTTTTTAATCCAACAAAGGCCATATTTAGCCATAGTGCACCAGAGGACTGATAATTTTGTATAAAAGGAAATAAGAGTGGAAAAATATTACAGTGGGATACTTCTTATTCTACTTGAATAAAAGTCATGAACGAATCTAAAATTTTATTTTAGTGATGATTAATTTGATTCTACATACTAAAAATTACACATGTTTTGAAAAAGAAAAAATTGAGCTAAAATAAACATATTTTTGAATAAATTTAAAACTAATAAGAACTATCACGGGCACTATAATAGATCTGTCCTTAATGATGATTGAGTGGTGACCTTTGATGACATGATGATAGAAAGGATCTCAATTTAAAAAAATAATAATAATCAATCACAACATATATTTTAATACCAAGCAGTTGAAATTTCCTCAAGTGGCCTAGGAGTTGTATAATGAATATTTTTAAAAAAAATGTCGAGTTGCATAGCAATGCAAAAATGCAATAAAAAAAAATGTAGCTATACGTTGACAATATAACGTACTCTCAACATGGTGTGTCCTTTATTATGGAGTATAGCTCTCTTATGGTATCTACTTGTAAGTTATAAATATTTTCAAATCAAACCACTCAAGAACAAATCCATTTTACCATAAATTATATTTGATGAGGGTGAAAAATATTGGTCGGCCCAAATTTAGTAATCTGACCTCAACTACTTGACCTGCAAAAAAAAGAAATGAATTGCGGGAGTGGTGGCCCATGTTTCCCTTCAGGTGCAAGAATGATTACTATGCCCGAGTCAAATGCAATAAGGTAGTTGTGAGCAATAAATGTACACGAGTTACTTGTAATGGTGGATGGAAAGGGCTATTTATACTAAGAATCATTCTGGGCAGCAATTGATGCTTAATGCTATCCGATAATGTTCATGCCTACCCAAGCTCAATACTCAGCGGATAAAGCCATTGTCCAACAAATAATAGAAGGTAGTGCATTTATATCACATCAATCATAAATGCCAGGCTGAAAAATCCATACAAGCCGGGGATCCGGGTCGGGAATAGCCCACTCGAGGTCGGAAATTGCACCCATATCAATATTAATTTTTGTCACGAAGCTTTTTATGTATGGCTTGAGTAGCTGGGATAATGCGACTCTTGAATCAACTTTTGAATTTTCATTTGGTGCTTCCATCAGTTGAGAAGAATCGGGTTAATTTTATTCACACTGTAAATTAAGTATTATAAAAGTTTATAACACAAGTAATTACGTTTCAAATTCTTGAAAAATTCGATACTATTTACCGATAGAAAGTTTTCTAATTCCGAGTCACTACTTAAGTATTTTATTTCAAAAGGCAGGCTAAAGTTGACAGACTTTATGTGAATCAACTACACCATGATTGATGCCCATACGTATGGGCCATAAAAATCAACCATAAATCTTGAGACTTTTCCCATTGAAGCCAAAGAATGTGACAGGTCAGACAATCACTAAAACTTTTAAATACAGATTCACAAACTCATTGCACGTGAAGGTTCGTGTTAGATACATCAAACTAATTAACTATATACTCTTTAAGAGTTTAAACTTTTAGATATAACTATCGTTAATCATTCCAGCTCTAATTTAAATGACCTGGCACCCTGAATGGCATGTGATCTTGAGAACAAACAATTCTCTGTGACAATCAAGTCCAATATCCATGTGATCCGAGATTTAACTTTCTTGTCAGTTTCCACAAGAAGTTTCTATTTAAATCTCAACACTTGCAATCTCAGATCACAACCAATCTTGCTGTGTGGGGGAAAAAATGACAAAAAGTCTTGGTTTTTTATTAGCAACTTTCTGTTTTCTTCTAGGCACAGCAATAGCAGATTGGAACATTTTGAACCAAAGAAGAAAAGATGGTCTGCAAATCACTTTGAAGAACTACTGTGAAAGCTGGAGAATGAATGTTGAGCTACACAACATTCGTGACTTCGAAGTAGTGCCTGAAGAATGTGTTGAATACATCAGAAAATACTTGACATCAACTCAATACACAGTGGACTCTGAGCGGACGATCGATGAATGCAGAGTTTATATCAGCACTGCTTGCAGCTTGAAGAAAGATGGAAAAGATGCTTGGATTTTCGACATTGATGATACTCTCCTCTCCACTGTTCCTTACTACAAGAAAATTGGTTTCGGGTAAGCTCTCGAGTAAGAAAATTTGTACTTGTTTACCCTTTCTCGTTTATATGACCGAGCCTGCAGTGCCATAAGTATATTTGATTTGTCAACAAAAATACAAGATCGATTGCTGCAAAATATAAACGCCATCAACTAGTTCACCAGAAATAAAGAAATCGTTATTAAACTCTAGAGAACAAAACCTGATAGGCTGAGAGGTATAAACTATTGATTGAAGTAGCACAACTCAACAACACGACTACCTATATCCACTTATCTTTCAGGAGTATGTTTATGCACGTTACATGTAATAGTACCTAAAATTACTACTGTATTTAATCTTGTCTCTCTAATTCTTTCTGCTCTTTGGCCTGACCTTGTCTGCATATATGCAATTAGTGGAAAGTTGAACATGACCTCTTTGGAAGAATGGATGAGCAAGGGCAAAGCTACAGGTCTAGACCACTCTCTGAAGCTGTTCAATGAGCTCAAAGCACAAGGAATTCAGATATTTTTGCTTTCCAGCAGAAGAGAAAGTCTCAGATCTGCAACCATCGACAACCTTGTCGATGTTGGTTACTTCGGATGGACCGGTCTATATCTGAGGTTTAAACTGGCTCTCCCCTTCTTTTCTCCATTCAAAATCAGCGTCTAAGTTGAAAACACAACATAAATTGATGCCTGCAACTTTGTTTTTCATACAGGGGTGCAGATGATGAATGTAAATCTGTTCAGCAATACAAGTCTGAGGTAAGGAAGCAGCTTATTAGCAAAGGATATCGCATCTGGGGCATTCTTGGAGATCAATGGAGCAGCATTGAAGGTCTCCCTAGTCCTAAAAGAACATTCAAGCTTCCAAACCCTTTATACTATGTTGCTTAAAGTGATTCTTTCGATTGTCAGAAGTTGCAGAAGTACACATTTGTTTGTTCATTTGAGCTGTATTTTACGCGCTGAGTTCATTATCTGATGGAATTAAGGTTTATGTGCAATTACTGAGCTACAAACTAATATCATCGTATCATTTTAACTTGTAATAATCCAATGAAAGTCTACTAACTAGACGTTCTACTGCTGATTACAGTGATGTGAAAGTTGTATCAGATGATAATGCATGATCAGAAACAACATATGCCCCAACATATCCATGAATTTATTCACCAAGAAGATTTTAATCCTAGATCCCGGTCTCTGAAACTAACACGAACAGATGAAATTTTGTCGACAAGAGATAAGACATGGGATTCACAGATCTGGAGTATGGTCTGCAAGTTCGCCTGAATAATGAAACCTTAATATGTATTGTAGATATCCGATTTCAAAGTCATTAGTTCTGACATGAAGACAGATTTATAACATCTTCTCTACATACCCTCAAGGCAGCAGATGTTCTTCAGATCGTAGCTTGGCTACTGCTTGCTTCTTGGCTAGTATTCAAATAAGCTACCATCAAACAAGCGTCATATATCTTCTTTCTTCAAGAAACCGTCATCATCTTTTGCAAGAGCATAAAGTGTTAGCCACCCAACCTTGCTCGCTATCCTGCAATGAGATAGTCCAAGTAGTAGGTACAGCATAGTCCATCGAGAAACTACTACTGCTACACAAGTAAGAAGTTACAAGAAACAAACCATGCAGGAATGTCATACACTTGACGATTCCCCTCCGTCATGCTCAAAAGCTCTGCAAATGTGAGCTTATCTGGTGCTGTACGAGCATATTTGCTGAAAATATTCTCCAAATTTACAGGAACAAACATATATATTTACATGATTAAAACAAATAAGAAGAAGCATCTAGAGCTGTGCCTCATTGGATCAATTTATTAAGTGATTAATACAATTAACATTGTTACCTTCCTTCTGTGTCAAAGATGCCAGAGTCACTTCCATGCTTTCCTTTGTGTTTGTTGCTTATGTATCGGGAACAGAAGAGAAGGGATCCAACCCTGCAAATAACGTAGGATCATGACTACATACCTAGCAATTCTAATATCAGAAAACGTAATTTGGAACTAGGATATAGATTGCTTAATCATTTGTGGCACATTATTGATATTGTCAAGGACATTTTAATGACATAGCATGCCCAAATGCTCGCATTTTATGAATATAGATAAAGAATAAGGACTATCAAAATTTGGCCCTTTAGTAAATGCATCTTAACTGGTGAAGGAAACATACTGGAAGGGTAGGGTAACTGAAAAAGCTATTGAAGAGGACTGTCAAAATGATAGACGCGAGCACGTTGAAGCCAATACTACGTAGTCCTGTTGTATCAGAAAATAAAAGTCAGATATAGAAATAGAAAGGGAATTAGTTTAGAAAAGTGTCTTAATTTGTTAACACATATTTTATGAAACCAGATATCCTACATTCGTCCAAATGAAGTAATATACAGGATATATGTCTAATGAAAAACAAGCAGCATTTTTGCAGTTCTTTGTTATGTCTGCATTTAACACACCATTAACTGCTCAAACAGCAGCAGGAAATGCTATTCGTACAGTAGTAGATCAAGGTATGCAACGAGCAAAAGTCATGATAAAAGGTCCCGGTAGCTACAAAAGTGAAGAACTATATCCCTTTCCTATTGCCATTAGCTAGGAATGATCTTAGATTAGAAAACTAATGAAACAAACTACTAGCATGCTAAAACAATTATGAGACCATCAACACCTCTACTATTGCAATAAATGATTTCGATTTCTTCATATGTCAATTTCAACTATTGCAATTATCAGTTTCATCATTTGTAAATGGTTAATAACAAATGGTGTTAGCATAAACACGGATTTAAGCATTTTGGTCCAATTGAGATAAAGGCTTAATGTGCTAACAGGTTAATAGCTCGACCCGAGTGAGGACAGGAGGACTACTATCTATTAAGATCTTACTTATAACGTAATTGAACAGAGTGGTTCTATGAGAATTTACCAACAGAAGTCTCCCATGCATATATGATCCCATCTTTATTCTGGTCAAAGAATGCCACATGTTGCTGAAGCACACTCATCTTTCCATTGTCATGGCCTGGTGTTCCACTGGCAGTCTGACATGGTCTGTGTCTGCTGCAACCAGTGCTCTAGCCAAGTCTATATTCACAAATATGTAAACCAAAACAAAGAAGCCAAACAACTGATCATATCAGTAATGTAGCTTATTCTAATAATCAAAGATAAGCTTAAGAATCAACTTATTTAATCTAACACAAGAGTTGATTTATCAGGTAAAGTGCAAAAAAATTTCTATATTTTGTCAAAGTTACACATTAAATCATTGTAAGTACCACAACCCCAGACAGAGTTAGTGAACCGTGTAATAATCAATAGGCAACCATTTCGCGCGGTTTGGGGGCACTTGAGTCGGCTGTCGACTCCCGACAACATCTTGATCCCACCCAATTTTTGGGCCAATTCTCCCTTTGTAATACCAAAAAAAGGAGCATTTGTCCTATTCTACTTCAAATGAGTGCGCCTTGAAAAGTGTTTTCTTTCATAAGAATCGCATGGTGTATCATTGTTATGAACCCCGTGCACTTGTTGGGCCTACTCCACACTCAGCTGGACCCCGGCTGTAACGTTTGAAGGATTTTTCCGTCTCAAGTGAACTTGCATGGTTTTGGAAGCTTTTCTTCCAGGTCATTCCTGATCTTTCTTAAAGCAGTAATTGGTGCAAGAGGTGCCTCCGTCGCCATTGCATCATCATCTTCCTTGATCATGTCTGCCATCTGATCTCTCTCGCTTTCAAAACTCTCGGGAGTACAAATGTTTATTATATGGCAAAAGATTATAAATGAAAACAAACTTTGTGCTTGACATCAATTTATGCCCCACATTAATCTTGTATGAATTTCAGTTTGATCCTAACCAACCGGATGAGATAAACATTCACACAATGTCATCATGGTAGTTGGATGTTACAAAATGTCCCGACTCCTGAGTCATTTTGCTAGATGCTATCGTTCACGAGAAAGGTAGTCCGGTATACAAAATTTTATTACATGCAAGGTTTTTAAGAGCGTCAAATCTATTTTGAGTCTATTGTAAAGTTTTCTCATTGTTTTATAAAAAAGAAAATTATAGCATCAATCCCGACTAATGCATCAATCTCTTCCATGATGTGTGAATTTCACAAATATGTGACAGTCTTATATAAGTTCGAACTGATATAGTAATTTTTTTTATAAAAAAATATTTGGCATAAAACAGGTCATGCACTTACATTAAGTGTCAAAAATTCCAAAATCAATTCTCAAAAACTATAATATCTTTGTGATATAAATTGAATTAAGCCTCCTTTATAATAAAAAGAAACATCCGACAATAGAAATTAGAAGCTAGTGACTACTAGCGATAGTTAAAGTAGTTACAACTTGGTCTACCTCTTATGACATGACAACCCAATTGCCAACACTCATTTTTCTCATTGAGCTCCGACCAAAAAAAAAAAAATTGTCTCATTGAGCTTGATAAACCATTCACAATTCTTTTCTTAATTTTCTATTTTCTTTACTTAACAGAACAGATATTCCTCAAAAATATATTTTTCCTCATTTTATATACAATTTTCTATAAGCGAAATAATTCGGTAGTAACTTATTACGGTTGAAGATTTCAAATTCAAATATATGCTTTTCTATCAGAATATTACTTGATACTTAATTAACTTGAAATATACATTTGACCACACAACTGCACCAGACCTAAGCCTAAGTCATTTACATTATTTAAAATATTACACATAAAATTTGATCTTAAGATCTCTCGCATTTAAAACAAAAATTATACTATTCATCG
This sequence comes from Ehretia macrophylla, assembly GCA_037974665.1. Lineage (NCBI taxonomy): Eukaryota > Viridiplantae > Streptophyta > Magnoliopsida > Boraginales > Ehretiaceae > Ehretia > Ehretia macrophylla. Next base: position 52,838,905 of record CM075777.1, on the reverse strand, counting down.
AAAAAACAAAAACTAACTATTAGTCTGCTAAGTGAAATCGGTTATACCATGCACGGTCCACTACAAACAAGCCCATTTTTCAACTAGCCCAACAACATTAAATCTTTTTTTTTTTTGGGGTCAAAACCCAACAACATTAAATCACCCAAAAAGCTCAAGCGCATCCTCCGCTCTCTCTTTCTCTCTCTCTTCAATTGTTGGATCCTTTTCAAGAGCATAAACAGACAAAGAATAAATGGCGAGTGAAGCACCGGCGGCTGCTGAAACGGTGGAGGCTCCAGCGACGGCGGAAAAGCAGCAACACAAGCTGGAGAGGAAATGGGCCTTCTGGTTCGATAAACAATCCGGGCCCAAACAAGGTGCCGCTTGGGGTACCTCTCTCCGCAAGCTCTACACTTTCGACACCGTTGAAGAATTTTGGTGGTAATGACTCCCCCCCCCGCCCCGCCCTACCGAGCCTTATCGGGACACGGTTAAATAATTTAAATGAATCTAACGACACCACTTATTCCTGTCATATAATAATTATTATTTTCTTTCTATTTCTATTAGGTCCAGATGTCGTTTAAATGTCTACATCCAACTCGTATATATAAATTTGTGTATTCATATGATTTGTTACAATAACTAAACTAGTGCTTATTGGGATACGTTGGAGACTATATGGATCTAACATCGTTACTTATTCTTATTAGATAATTGTGTTTTATTTTTGTTAGCTCCAGATATAGCTTATGTGTCTAGTCCAACTCGTGTATATTCATGTTTAGATGTGTATATTCTCGTGTCTGTGCGCGTTTTTAAGTAGACATATTATTTGTTAAGATTGATTTGGGAAGTTGATAATTTTTTTTATTTATAAATATTTAGTTTTTGATTTGATGGGTCAATTTTTTGGTGTATGTACTCACTCATATACGTATATAAACTTGTAAATTTAATGTTATTAGGATTGAATTACTAAATTTAGTATGTATATATGCTAATTTTCTTGCATATTTTGGATTTCTGCCGTGACATCGCATATTTTCTATTTTGCTTAAGCTCAATCTCTATGTGTGTGTGTGTCACATCTCAAGTCCCAAAATGTTTATGCCCATGTTGATTGTTGTGAATAACCCAAGCCATTTAAACATTCACTAATCCGGAACAAAATTACCAGGGGAGGGGATGTTACATGAGTGTGTGCGTGCATGGGTGTAGGTAAATTGTTGCGCTAAGCAAAATAGGCTTAAGTATGAAATATTTTAGTGGTAATTGACCCTACCCGAAAAACTAGAATAAGAAGACGAAATGAAAAATGGAAAAATATAACCAAAAAGACAGAAGAATTGAACTTCTGATTGTGATTGTAGTTTTTTCGTAATGATATTTTGAACAAAATGTGTTATTCTTGTTAAAGTGAAGTCGAAGTTGACTGGACATCTAGGGATAAAGCACTGTATTTTTCCCCCTTCTTTTGTGGTTAGAAGAGTTGATAATGGATTGTTTTGTGTACAAGTATAGGGTGAACAGTATGTCCTCACTTGCTAGAATAATTTAACGAAGTACCGGGGGAGTGGTGAGATGTAGTTTTAATTTTAAGGACCAGCTTGTTGTTTAGTATGTTACTCAAGTACTGGTTGTGCAAAGTGCGGGGTGATTGGGTAGAATGTGATGTCAATTTGGAGTTTCTTTGTTCGCGGGGTTGAAGATTGTGGATTTTCTTGCAGTTTGTATGATCAAATATTTAAACCGAGCAAGTTGCCTGTAGATGCCGATTTCCACTTGTTTAAAGCTGGGGTTGAGCCAAAATGGGAAGACCCCGAGTGTGCTAACGGAGGCAAGTGGACGATCGCTAGCAACAGAAAAGCCAATATGGACAATATGTGGCTTGAAACAGTAAGAACCTTTCTATCTTTCTCTAATTTATAGTTCTTTCTACTTGATAGCATGTTCATGACAGTCCATATAGCATGTGTGAAGTCTTTCTTACGTTCTGGTTGAGTTTGTTAACGTTTTTCTTGTAGATAATGAGTTTTTTGTTGAGCAGTTGATGGCTTTGATTGGTGAGCAATTTGACGAGGCTGATGAGATATGTGGAGTAGTCGCTAGTGCTCGTCAAAGGCAGGACAAACTTTCACTGTGGACAAAGAATGCCACTAATGAGGCTGCTCAGGTTTCAACTTGTCCTTTACATTGTTTTTCCTAACGGTTGTCCTTCACTAGCATTTTCTATTCTCTTTTATGCTTGGTGACAGGGGAGGGGGATTGATCCCCGTACCTTACCCAGTGTAAGATTTGGTTATACCATTGAACCCTTGATAGACTAGTTTAAGCATGTTTATATTGCTGGGTCAATATTCAAAAAAGGCAGATGTTAACTTTTGTCTTGATCTTTTATATGAAACAAAAGTAATCACAAGTGTATTCAAATTATTTCTTCTGGAAAGAGATACTTTGGTCAGAAATCATGGTTTAAGATGTCTTATTTCAACTTGTCCTTTACATTGTTTTTCCTAACGGTTGTCCTTCACTAGCATTTTCTATTCTCTTTTATGCTTGGTGACAGGGGAGGGGGATTGATCCCCGTACCTTACCCAGTGTAAGATTTGGTTATACCATTGAACCCTTGATAGACTAGTTTAAGCATGTTTATATTACTGGGTCAATATTCAAAAAAGGCAGATGTTAACTTTTGTCTTGATCTTTTATATGAAACAAAAGTAATCACAAGTGTATTCAAATTATTTCTTCTGGAAAGAGATACTTTGGTCAGAAATCATGGTTTAAGATGTCTTATTGCTTGTAGTTGTTTAGAAAGTGGTGGAAAGAGAATGGAAGCGCTACAAGTTTCCCCTTTTAGTGATGAAGATAGATGTACTCATTGAGCATATGAGTGCATGGATTCGTATGGTTCTACTTTTCTCGTCTCTACTCTCTGTCATAAGTAGATTTCTGTTTGCTATCATTTGGTCAATATGGAAAGAACATAACAAAAGAGCCTTCGAAAGGAAAAAAAATGCCTATCTCACTTGTGAGGAATAAATGGTTTCACAATTTAGCCTTTTGAATTTTAGGGTCTTGTAATATTACTGTTAATAATATAGAAGTATGTATTAATCGATTGTGTAGATAATCCTTGTTTATGGGTTGCACCCCTTTGGTCACATCAATAAACTTGCTCTTTTAACTTAAAAAAAGAAAAGTAGATTTCTGTGTGCTATTATGATCTGAAAGGGATTTCATAAATGTTTGATTTGGTTTATCCTTAGAATCTTACCTAATCACTAAACTCAAGAAACATTTTTTTGTTAAGGTTGAATCTGGGGCTGGTTTTTTTTCTATTGTCATGTAAATCTGAGTCGTTATATTTACTCATTATGCATGCATGTTACTAGAGTTCCAACTGTTGAAGCTTCAATTTGGGCTTTGTATGAGGGACATCTCCACATCCCCCTTTCCTCCCGAAACAGGAAAATGATTGTGTTTTGAAGAAAGACCACAAAATTTGGTAGTGGGGCATTCATAGTCTTAGCTTGTTTAGAATTTTCGGCCCGAGTAAAGTGGTAACTCTTTGAAGGATTCAGTCACCTGCTGGCAATGCTCATATGTGATTTGTTGGGGTGATATTGGGTCGAAAGTAGGAATGTATGGTCCAAAAGCTTGCATGTACAAACGCTGGATACAATGATTAAGATATTGTACCATCAAAGGGATAAAATGTGTCACGCCTCGAACCCAGAACCTCAAGCCTGCGGCGGGACTAGTGTTGTAGAAATAAGAGATAATTACTTGGGCCTCTAAGTCCAAAATAGTTAACCCAAGTTATCCTTTATAACCACAATACCCACTTATAAACCACACATATATACTATCTCCCACTGATGTGGGATATCACAAAAGGAGACCTTTAAAATGAAGGATGAGAACCAAGTAGTTTGACTAAGATTGATATAAGTAGATCTAGCGTTTCTCTAAGTCGCAGAACAATCAATTCTTTACTCTAGGTGTTTTACTTAGGGTTACAAAATGTAATATTTAGGTGCTAGGGGCCCCAGCTTTTGCCTTCCCCTGGAGCCCCATTGTTTTTGGTCTGAGAAAAAGAAGGGTAGGGGTGGCAATGGAGAGTGCTTTCTTTACATGTATAATGAATTGTTCACAGACGTAAGCAAGTGAATAAGATGTTCACCATCTTGTGTTTCAAATGCTAAGGGTTGAGGATGGACACGTGTTTGAGAATTTTGCTATATTCTGTGACTTGTATTGTTGAAGGAGACATCTGCAATGGAGATTCTTGATCTTTTTACTACTTCACAATGTGAAACTTTGTATTCCAGAGTGACATGTTATCGCATAAAATTGATTTAAGATTTTATGGGGGTTATACCTTTTCTCATAAATCTTTGGCATATACACTCTCTCCAATATTGGTTGTTAGTGCTTCCAAAATTTTCTGGACACAGCTGTCCATAGTTTTGCTCGGCGTACTGGAGTTGGTGTTGTTTACATTGTTGTTGCTTAAGTGTCAGAAGCTACAGGCAATATTTGAAAATCTGATCCCTTCAAACATGGGAATGTTACTTTTTAATAAGGCGTATGATTAGTTATTGATGACTTGATGTCTTGATATCTTGCAGATGAGCATCGGGAGGAAGTGGAAGGAAATCCTTGATGTCACAGATAAGATCTTTTACAGCTTCCATGTAAGTTCCATTGTTAAGGGAACCACTTGTTTCTAGTCCATGTCACTATTTTCTTCTAACTCATTTGTTATTGCAGGATGATTCTAAAACTCGATCAGCAAAAGGTCGATATAATGTGTGAACCACCTTGGTCACGCGTTGAGTTTGCAGGTCGTTCTTTTGTTTCCATATAGTTAGAATTTCAAAGAACCTGCTTATAGATTCAATTTTCCACATCTCTGCTGCAATTAGATTCAATTATTTTGCTCATAAGATAGTATTTCGCAAAGTAGCGTTGATGCTACATACCAGATGCTTTTTTTTTTTTTTTGTTTGTAACTGCTGCTGATCATCTGCAATGAACTACCCTTGGTATGAAACTTGCATTTGAATGAGTTACGATAATTTGAATGGCTAAATTATATATTGTGAGAATCACTTCTGCAGTTAGAGCTTTTGTCATTTTACCCTTTGCAGCTGTGTGTATAAGAAGATGAAATGTTGTTAGAGGCATGCACGAATGCAAAGCAACTCAATGAGCAATTTGCTGCAAACATTGTCCACATTTAACTTGAAAGTGTTCAAATTGACCGAGAGGCTATCTCCTTTGGGTCAATTTCGATAGGTCTTATATCTAATTATCTTTGACTATATCTCTTTTGAAACTCGGAAGGGTTTATGTATCTTGAGATTTAGACTCCTAGCGTGAGCCCTAGGAAGCCAAGAGGCAATTTTTTTGGGGTCAATCTTGCTACATCTTGTATCTAACTAATTTGGACAATACTTCTTTCGGTAAGTCTTATGCCTAACTAATTAGAATTATATCTTTTCTAAGCAGAATCTTGTGTCTTAAATTTTAAACCCTAATTTGAGCTTGAAGCGCTTCCTATTGGCGTTTTCCATTATTGGAAAAGAACATAAAAGTCCATTGATCAGGTGTTGATAGATGGGTGTAGGTGGTATATCATTTGGTGCTAAATCACCACCTGGATTCAGCTGGCGACTCTTGTTCCTAGTAATTTCTGATCATACAATAAGATTCTTATATTTCAAGATACAATACCCAAACAAAAAAATGTAACTCGGGTACATATGTAATCTAACGTTATGAATGAATTTAAATCCATAATAAACATCAATTAGACTTTGCTGCGAGCTTTTACTTTGTTGCCAGCTCTATTTTCTAGTGTTTTGTTTCTGATCATACAATAATATTCTTATATATCAAGATACAACACCCAAAATAGAGAATGTAACTTGGGGAACATATGTAGCTTAACGTTATGAAGGGATTCAAATTTGTGCTAAACACCAAACTAAACTCTGCTGCCAGCTCTTGTTTATCCATGATAAACACCTACTAGACTCTGCTACCAGCTCATGTTTCTAGTGTTTTGTTTCTGATTATATAATATAAACTGACTTGGAACCTTCACTCTGAACTAGACTCAACTGAGTCTCGGTTTCTTAACGCCTAATATTTCTACAGGATCATACAATAATCTTCTCATATTTCAAGATACAACACTCAAACTAGAAAATGTAACTCAGAGCTCGTTATGAAGGGATCCAAATCCGTGATAAACACTGACTACATTAAACTGGCAGCTCTTGTTCCTAGTCATTTGTTTTTGATCATACAATAACATTCTTATATTTCAACGTATAACATCAAACTAAACAATGTAACTCAGAGATACATATGTTGTCTGAAATATGCATGCATGAGGGTACATTGTGTTCAACTTTAGTTTTGATGGTCACCCAGATGGAGAATGATATGTACATCTGGAAGCTCTCAATGCTCTACTAGCTATGAACTTGAATAACATTTTTCTATCTTAGGTACTTATAAATGGAAGAAGAAATTGCCATCTCTTCAGGCAAGAAATCCAAGCCTCTCTCCATTCTTTTTTGCTAGTCGAATTAGTCCCTGTCGTTGTTTTGCATCTGCCCCTATTGACTTGCAAAATTCAGTGATTACCTGTCAATTTGATTAAGCATATAGTTAGATTATGTATATAGATCACTAAACGTGCAAGAAGTGTTAAATTCGTCCATAACCATAGAATACGAACCTAATTAAAATATTCATCAACGAAGGATCTTTCATTATATCAGCTCCTCTCTTCTCGAGAATCCAACCCTTGCTATTGTATAAACAACTATCTCTGGAACATAAAGTTTATTTATTTTTATAGAATACTCTACTTTAAGTATTTGTTCTAAATATAATTTATTTCGTCCCATTTTAAGGTTAAATCTAACAAATTAAAAGGCAATTAATATGACATTTATGCCACAAAAGTACTAAAAGTTAAACTGTAAATTCCTTATTATTAACTTATTTAATTTCATAAATGGACAAGGTGACTTATTTGAAATAAATACAAAGTTTAGTGTGTATTTAGAACGCGATTCATCATAATACGAAGAGTAATACTTCATATCATATTTTTATCCTTCCTTTTTATAGATGTGATATATAGTCAAACTCTTTGATGAAACAGACACATACTGCTTTAGAAATACACCATATGATTGGCGAATTTATACGGGAAATAGGGGCTTCAATCTTTTCTGGCCAAATTAAAAGAAAAAATTCAATTCTATGTACTTTTTGAAACAAATTAATATCTACGCATTTTTAGTAAAAAATTAATTAGTCTTCACTAAAAAAAACTCCCGAATTTCACAAATCAGGGACAGATAGACTTACTAATCCTAAAATATTTTTAAATATAACGATATTTTTAAAATATTAATTAACACTCACTAAGAAAAATAAAAAATTATATACACGTTGATTATATAATATAATCCCACTAAAAGGATATTATATACTCGCCCTAGGAGCAAATACTAACAAAGAAGGTATAATTACAAGATTGAGAATACAGTGCGTACCTGTGAGTGCAAAGCAATAGCCTTCCCTCTAATCTGGTTGAACCTCTTCTTGCCTATAATGTTTCTGGTGACAACAACAATTGGGGCAAAAAGACCCTTCCCTTCATTCACATTTTTCATCATTGGCTGCGATCTCACAGGCCTCGCAACTCGAACATGGCTTGGCACTGCCTTGGCCTGAAACATACTGTACTCTTCACCAGCCATGGAAGTTCCCCAACTTCCATGAAAAGATGAACTCAAACCTCCATTAAAACCAGTTGCAGAAACTGATGTTGCCGCCATTGAAGCAAAACCCACTAAAGCTTGCAGTCTTTTGCTTTGAAGTGATGAAGATTTGGTGTAAATATGAGAGCCTTTGGTCTTTTTATTGGATGTTAAGTGTTGAAGAAAGCTAGCTCTGTTGCATTAATTTATAGCCACATGTATTGGTGGCTTTGATTTTTGTTTGTGATTTTCTTACTCAACACGTAGTTTACTTGGAATAAAATCTCTCTCTTTTATGGTCCCCAACAAGCCAACAACCACCTCCCATTCCCTAGTATGAGGATCTGAATCTTCTCTTCTGGGGGCTCGTTTTCATTCATGGGGGCCCCTTCTTTGTGTATATTTCACACGTAATCTTTTGTCTCGGGTGAAGTGTACAAGATTTTTATATATTTTTATAATATTGTATAATATTTTTTTATAATTTTAAAAATACATAATACTCTCTGTAGTTTCTAAAAATAATTACAATAGTCTCCTGTAATTTTAAAAGTACATGATACTTTCCTGTGGTTTCTGAAACTAAGCACAATAACCCTTTTTATCAAAAAATTTGTTTATTTTAACAAAAATTGTGATGCACGAGCGTGAAATGCGATTATTCAATTTTTTTTTTGCTTAAATTATTAATTATTCAGACAAAAATACTTTTATATGACACATTTTTTTTTCTTTAGTGTTGGAAAAAATTGGTGTTTTTGTCCAAACAATTTGAAATTTAAGCAAAAAAACGCATTTGATAGGCGTGCATCATATTTTTTGTTGAAATAGATGAATTTTTTTATGAAGGGGACTGTTATGCTTAGTTCCAGAAATCACAGGGGAGTACCGTGCACTTTTAAAACCACAGAGGCCTATTGTGCTTAGTTTTAGAAATCAAAGAGGGTACCATCCAATTTTAAAATCACAAAGAAATATTGTGCAACTTTACAAAAGTATAGGGCACGAGGGAAGGTCCTATGCACTTCACCCTGTATTATATAAATTTGGATACTTTCATAACATTTATTCTTTTATCACCTTACGAGGAAGATATAGACTTTTGATTATTTGATTCAACCATATGAAACAATAATGGTAAGCCCCAGGTGAAATCAGTTTCAAATTGTAGCTATTATCCAAATCAAACGATTAGTGATTCAGATCTTAATGTTGATAAAGTCTGCTCATCTCTCCGAAAAAAATATTTGACTTACGATACGATTATGGTATTCAAAGGTATTCAATCCCACAAGTGAGATGCTCAGTTGACTCCTTAACCTTAATAAGAAGGCTATGAAATAGTTGAAAGCAAATGTTGAATTGGAAACTTACATTTTACAAAAAAAGAATGGTCGAGACATCTTCGCTCATCAAGAGCCAACTTTGCTCTTTGGGACTATGATAAGTGTCCAAATGAATCTATTTCAATTTCCAGCTATTATTATTACTTCATCACCATAAGATGAAATAATTAACAATTCAAATTCCTTTTATAATGTTATAACACAATGTGCGTTACAAGAGTTTACAAACACTTCAAATGAGTTGCCCATTAAGCATGTCCACTTGCTATATTGTTTTCATGTTTTGACCGAAGACCTAGAGACGAAGTTTTTGTTACCAAATCATGTTTCATTTCCTTACTTTTCCCACTGCATCTGCGTGCTTGTGAACCTCATTGTTGTCAATGGCTCAGAAAATATGGGAAACTAGTTTGATGGCAGGCTGGCTGAATAAGATGGCTGTGATTTTGAACCGTTAACGTCCAACTCAAAAGAAACTTCGGTGTCAACAGTAAGCACAGCTTGTTCCTCAGGCATGGCTTTTGAACACGTCGCCATATGTATCTGTGGAAACGTGTTAATTCGATTCTAGAGACATCCGAACTTTGAATTTTGCGTGCAAAAGTACACAGAGAGACCCGTAAAAGTGTGGTGGAATAGTCGGGTGACAATATGTTGTTATCAAAGTATTAAGTAGAATGATTGAATAGTAATTTATTATAATTAGAGGTATAAATTGGTTTGTTCATATCTGTTCAATTAGCTTGAAAAAGTCATGATATAGGACAAGCAACTTGAAGCATAGTCCATAACTTGAATACTCCGAAGCAAAGTTAAAAGATGTTATGAAAAATATAATAAGAACATTTGAAATTGCCTCGAGAATTTTGGCTTGGAACAAGTCTTAGCAAAGCCCTCAATAGATAAGTACCAGTGTCATTGTAAACTCCGTTAAATAAATATATGAAGGGTAAAATATCTTCCAATTAACTCTACAAATAGTTGAATTGAATTCCAAATACTGTAGATGTATATATAATATTCCATAGATTACGACTTTGACATCAAGTCACAAACATAGGAAGATGGAAAAGTTTTTGAGAAGGTTAGTGCCAGATTAAAATGTCTAAAATTTAGACAAATAACTACAAAATAGTTAAATTTAGTGCATACATATGATGCACTTTCCATCTCACAGTCTTTTAGTTATTTGTACAAGAGATGTTTGTATTACTAAAAAAGGGAATTTTGGTTGGTTAGGCAGTTGAATAATAAGCAGTGGTATTTTAATTTTAGAAATAATTTTATAATTTTGAGTATTTAAATTTATTTTGTTAATTAAAATCTATTTCAATTGAAAAGAAGTACAATAGAAAAGGCCCAATAATTAGTAGGCCCAACCCAGAAAGGGCCTCAACTATTATGTAGGCCCGACCCAAAAAAAAGAAAGTAAACAAACGACTAAATCAATCAGATGTGAACAATATCGTGAATTGAACTGGAAAACCACCAAGGAGACTATGATTGACAAAGTTTAATTCTAAGATAGTGGAAGTAAGATAAAATAACAAAATTGAAAGATTTTGTTTAGAAATTTCTCGAAAAACTAATCATAAGTTCTTCTTTTCATTTGAATAATAGGGTTGTTATATGGATGACTAGTGGTCAAACCCATTAATGAGAAACTAGAAGTGACCACTGTCAAAGAGAAAAGTAAGGGAGATTTGGGCTTGATTGTTTCTTTTTTGGGCCTAGCCCATTGTTGTGAATTTTTGGGGATGTGAAAATGACCTTGTGATCGGGTTTCTTGGGTGAGGTTGAGTTGGATTTGGGTCACTTGTCTATATTCTAATATTTTTATTTATGAAAATTAGTAATGAAAAATGCGAACATTTAAAAATAATATTTTACACAATCACGAAATATTGGATTAATATAATTTTATTCGCATACTATACATCCAAAATATTATTTTAATATTTATTTTATATGACTTTATCTTATTACATATTTTAATTAACAAAAATGTCTTTTTTTTGTCAAAAAAATGTCTCTTATAACCAACCATTGAAAGTATACAAATCTACAAAATAGTCCTTCTTTACAAAGTCAACCCTATTACATATTTTAATTAACAAAAATGTCTTTTTTTTGTCAAAAAAATGTTTCTTATAACCAACCATTAAAAGTATACAAATCTACAAAAATAGTCCTTCTTTACAAAGTCAACCTTTTTATATCGAGTAAAATACACCATACATCATGTGTTTTACTAAAGTTGTATCATAAATTATGTATTTTCAAAAGTTGCATGATAGACTGTATGTTATAGAAAAAGTTACATATTGCCCCCTGCCATCTATTTCTCTGTCAAATTTAACGTGTAGTGTAATATACGCGCCTATGATGCAAAACTTGCTAATATCATACTGTAAAACATATAGATAAAGATGAAAATACCCTATTTACTACCTCAATAGCCTCTGTTAAATCTAAGACCTGAAGAACAAGTCAATTTGGTCGAGTGGGCACACCATTGTTACAGAGAAAATACCTTTTTTTTTTTTTTCCCAGAGAAGAGACCCTTAGTCCTAATTTAACAGTGTGTTTGGATTGAGGGGGAAAATTTTAATAAAGGAGAGAAGAGGAGAGTATCATAAAGGAGAGGAAGGAAGATGATTAAATCATGTTTGGATTGGATAATTTGAGGAAATGAAAATATTATAAAGGAGTGAAATCATCCTTTGTTTGGATTGGAAAGAAAATGGAAGGGATGGATAAATTTTATGTATAAAATGACTTTTAAGCCCTTTTCTTATTTTATACAAAACTTTACCAATTTTAAATATTATTTTCTTTATTCTTTATTCTTTTTTATTTTTTTCCATCTTTTCCTCCATCTTCCTTCATCTTCTTCACGCAGTAGCCTTTAACCCCAAAAAAAAAAAAAAAAAAAACAACAACAACAACAAATACTTGCAGCAACTTTATGGCCATGTTTCTTTTTTATTCTTTACTCATCTTCTTCCTTCCTCACACAAACACAACTACACACATTACACATATATTTACACACATAAAACCACACGGACACACACCAAAGCAAACACACAGAAGCTGTACACATGAAAACACAAGCACACACAGTTGCATGCTTTCAGTTGAGAAGATGAAAGAGATGAGGAGGTCAAAATTGGTATCAAATTTTTGTTGGCTCTCCCTCCTTCCATTTTACCCTAAATTGGAAGGAAAGAAAAATTGGGTGTATGAGGGGTTGTTTTAACCCCTTCATTCCTCTCCCCCTTGATAACCTTCCAAAACAAACAAGAGAAGAATTAAACCCCTCCTTTACTAAACCTCCCATTCCCCCTATTCCCCTCAATCTAAACACACCCTAAAGGATGAAGTTGCACCAGAGCATTCGGACAAATATGTTGAAATAGTATTTCATTGCTTGAAGGATAAAGGCATCGAAAGACCAGCAATGAACGATGTTCGTTGAAGCCTCAAAAGGCTGTTGAAGAAAAGGGTTTCGTGATATATGTAAGTGACGACATCGCAAGTACCTCTTCTTTGCCAATTTTGCATGGAGATATCAACATAGTTCCTAGGTCAGAAAAGAGACAAACTCATCTCACGATTAAGTAACTATCATATCTTTTTGAATCATGTTATTTTACAAGTATAAGATACCTTCAAATCGACGCGAAATTTGACTATTCTAAGTGCTTTTGTTAGTTTCTCTCTAGGGTTTTAAAAATGGGATTTTTTCTCTCAAACTTTGGTAAAATTTATTTGCAAATGGTAAAGCTGGTGAAGCCATGCAGTAAATAACATTTAAATGAGGGTAATTTCGTATTTAGCAACATCTAACTAACAGAGTTAAAGAGAAGTATAGTTTGGGTTGTGTGTACAACATTTTCCATAACAAGTCTATTATACAACTTTTAGAAACACAGAGTTTATAAAATAATTTTAGTAAAATACAAGAGAGTGTGATGTATTTTAGTCACCTGCATTGTTAAAAATAAATAAATAAATAAAATGAAGCCCAATTAAGGTTCCGTTTGTTTGCTGTAAAATATTTTTTCAGAAAATATTTTCTTAATTTTTCAGTGTTTGGTAACACTGAAAAATTGATTAATTAGAAAATATTTTACAGTCAATAATTGCGGCTGCTTTTACTTAATTTTCCTGTTTTTGGTTAACTGAAAAATATTTTTCGATTAACAATTGCTACTAGTACAAAATTTGAGAAAATATTTTCATGTCATTGGGAGAAGAAAATATTTTATATAACTTACTATAAATTCAAACACCAAAAAATATTTTTTAATATTTTATTTTTTAAAAAAATATTTGTTTCTAATAAATTATTTTATAGTAAACAAATAGAGCCTACAAAAATATTTTATTTTAAAAAAAATATTTTTTTTTTATCGAAAACAAAATATTTTACCACAAACAAACTGAGCCCCCTAAGAGGATCGCATGGAAGCAAACCAAGGAGAGAGTAAACCCCTAGCATAGGAAAGCTTTACAAAGGGAAAAAATCCATTTTGGTCCCTGAGATTTGGTATAAAGACCAAACAGGTCCCTGAGGTTTGGAAAAAGACCAAACAAGTCCTTGAAATTTGGAAAAAGACCAAATAGGTCCCTGAGGTTTAGAAAAAGACCAAACAGGTCCTTGAGATTTGAAAAAAGATCAAATAGGTCCCTGAGATTTAAAAAAAGACCAAACAGGTCCCTAAGATTTGAAAAAAGACCAAACAGGTCTCTGAGATTTGGAAAAAGACCAAGCAGGTCCCTGTGATTTGGAAAAAGACCAAACAGGTCCCTCATGTTATGTTTGAGTTAAAAGTCAAAGGTTTGACCAGATAAAAAGACTTGAATGCCCTTACTTTAGTAGTTGGAGATTTGGAGGGAAGGGAAAAAAAAAAAAAAGATTGGAACTATGTAACAGGCACAGCTATTTAAGCACCTAAGCTATTTTTTTCTTTTCTTTTCTCTCTTTCAAGAAAATAAGAGCCTTAATTTTTTTAGAATACACCTTTTTTGTTAACAACAAAATATTAAGAGCCAAACTCTTCTAAGTAGGAAAAATTTTGTTGTTGTCGTTGTTTCGTTTTTTTTTTTAGAATACACCTTTTTTGTTAACAACAAAATATTAAGAGCCAAACTCTTCTAAGTAGGAAAAAATTTTGTTGTTGTCGTTGTTTCATTTTTTTTTTTAGTGAGAAAGAGCATGAATTGAAAGAGATAAAAGAAAAAAAAAATAGCTTGGGTGCTTAAATAGCTGTGTCTGTTGTATGGTCCCAATTTTTTTTTTTTTTTTTCCCTTCCCTCCAAATCTCTAACTACTAAAGTAAGGGCATTCAAGCCTTTTTATCTAGTCAAACATTTGACTTTTAACTCAAACATAACATGAGGGACTTGTTTGGTCTTTTTCCAAATCTTAAGGACCTGTTTGGTCTTTTTTCAAATCTCAAGGACCTGTTTGGTCTTTTCTAAATCTCAAGGACCTATTTAGTCTTTTTCAAAATCTCAGGGACCTGTTTAGTTTTTTTCCAAATCTCAGGAACTTGTTTGGTCTTTTTTCAAATCTCAGAAACCTGTTTGATCTTTTTCCAAATTTTAAAAATCTGTTTGATCTTTATACCAAATCTCAGGGCCAAAATGGGTTTTTCTCCTTTACAAAGTCAACCCTTTTACCCAGTCTCTCTTGGGAGATGATAGAGAGCACCAACATACAAACCAAAATGATCAAAACACTACATTCCATTTCCATTGCTTCCATTTCCTTGTCATAAAATCTCCAAAAATCTCAATGTCCAACACATCAACGCATTCAACATTCCATCGCAATCAAACAACAAAAAACCCCACATAATCAACACACACACACACACACACACACACACTGAGAGAGAGCCAAAAAAATGGCATCTTTAGCAACCAATTTTACAGCTTTCCTCTTAATATTCCCAGTAGGCATCCGCAGAATGCTTTGTTCCTTCTCACTTTACCTTAAGAACCCATCTCAGTACAGATCAAGAACATGGTATTTTTCAGACCCAAAATGGAAAAACTTTGACTTTTACACCCTTTTGATAGCTCTCCCCATAGCCTCATTTTCCAACGTTTTCTTCTTCTTGGCTTTTTCAGGCCACCCCACTTTCAAATTCTCATTCTTGCAACAATCTTTGCTCATTTTCCTCTTCTGGGTACTCTTGATTCTCATCATCTTCAAAGATAGTTTGGATCTTTTCGCAATCGATGAGAGTTTTGTGTTTGTGTTTGCTGGAATTGCATTTGGTGTCGAGTTTTTGATGACTGGGAAAGGTGTTGTGGGACTTGGTGGTGGCGTGTATGAGATTTTAAGCGGATTGGCTCTTGTTTGTGCTGGTTGTTGTCTGTATTTGTCCATCTGGCCAACGGCGTTTTTTGCTGAGTTTCTGTTGTCTTCCGGGATTGTTTTGAAGGGGACTTGGGTTCTGCAAGTGGGTTTGTCATTGTACACTGATGCATTTGGGTTGAAAGGTTGTCAAAAGGTTTCGATGGAGTTTGGTAAAGGGGAGACTGATGTGAAGTGTGAGCTTGAGGAGGATAGATTGAGAGGTATGGCATTGATGAATTTAGTATTCATTGGGCATGTCATTCTGGTGATCATTGTGAGCTTCTTGCTGTTTGGGCTATTGTATCATAATAGGAGCATGAGATTTGGTGAGGCAAGCGGGCCATTGCTGGCTGCGATTGAATCAGAAAATGTGCAGATGCAGGCACTTCCTGAATTTGAGATGGAATGAGAGCTTTTGATTGAACATTTTTCTTGAAGCCATTGTGCGAAAGGAGACATTGATGATTTCTGTCAGTGTGAGTTTGTGAAAGAGTTCTTCAATCTATTTTGGTAGATAGTCTTAGCCCTTTGCTTTTTTCATCTTTTCGGTTATATCTTAAGGATTTTGTTACTGAATTATCCTTCAATGAATATGAGCTTTTCATTCTTATGAATTTATAGTGCATGGTACTCTGCTACTTGTTACGTTTGGCACATGACGAGAATAAGAAAACATGGAATGACCAAGGTAAAATGTGTTTGTGCGCATTTATCTTTTCATAAAGCTATAAGTCTCATGTAGATCAGAAGCTCAAAAGAAAAGCTCCAAAGACTAAACCCGGCAGATTTCTAAATGATATCCTGGCAGTATCTTTTCTATGTTTGTAAACCAATGCTGGAGGTTTAACTGCCAAAAGACAAAATTGGGGAACAATTGAATGTTGAAAAAGGTAAATTCAGACATATTTTTTACCGGTAGTTTGCAAGTTGGTCATGATAATGGGAATCACAAAACAGAAGGAGACAGCCGCTCATATGCAAATCTTAGCATAAAGATTTAAGTTTCTTGACTAGATCTGAGATGCTGAACTCGTAGATGATTGTATCATTTCCGCTTAACTAGACGTCAACTGCCTGTGAATGTTTGTTTGCGCTTGAGCTTGGTTATTGATCTAGCTTCTTTTTCATACTGCAAAGAATGTCTATCTGACTTACCAAGAGTACTTCCAATTAGGAGAAGCTATGTCTTTATTTTGAGATTGTTCACCTCTACTAATAGAATAGCAAACTGAACTCTATATGTGGTATTCTTTCTATTGAACGAACACAAGAATTCTGGAGAATGACTTTGTCTATAATTCACAAGACCACCAAGCTGGAGGAATGCGATGCTAGATTTTCTTGTGAGGCACTGCCTCTGTCCAAATGTTTTTGATCCTTCTTGAGTCATCTTGCCACTTTATGCGTATGTTAAATTGAGAGATGAAAACAACAAGCCATTATGATGTTTCAGTTTGAGTAGCTTTAGTAAGGTCTCAAGGTGCTGAAGCAGATATATATCTGAGAGAGATTGTGTCTGATTATTAATCAGGCGATAGACATATGCTTCTGAACGTGTTGAATGGATCCAGTTCTCTGGTAATAACCCATTTTAGAAACCTTTCTTGGGCCATCTATAAGTCTTATGAAACTATATATGCATACAAGTGGTGTAATGTAACCACTTTATACCAAAGAAATTACGAGGAACAATCTTTTGATATGTTTCTTAGGGTCTGACAACATGGATATAATTACTAAAGCTGCTGCATATGAAGAACATGTTAACGCTAACCATCTTGTTATACTTTTTAATTTTTTTTTTAAACATTTTCACCTGTTCTTCTGAATCTTGCAAATTCATGTCGCCAAAGATTACGAGGAAACATATACCTTTCAGAAAATGAAAAATGAAAGAACAAAAGAAATATCAATAGGGGGCTAGATTGCATATCAAGGTTAAGCATTTTGAAACAATTGTTCCACATGAACGTTCTGGCATGAGAAGTCTCCTAAAAGTCTTGCCTGCAACAGTAACAGGTTTTGAGTGTCAATTTTTTGATCTGAGATTTCTCAGATGCACAAGAAAAAAATTTAATTTGGTTGATGTCGATGTTTAAGAGCAACAGCCTGCTTTCCAAATTATTGTATGTCATTATTTTTGGCACATTCAAATTTTAACTCTGTCAATGACTTAGAAGATTAAATCTGCTTGATAATAGTCATGTCTTATGAGGGTCTAGCAAAATCAATCAATAGTTTCATATTTGCATCTAGAAACCTCCAAGTTACTGTTCCCAATGATTATTTGCTTAAATGCATGTTGATATGGAGAGCTGCCTTATATGGTGGCAGTTGTGACTTGGTTTATTTAGTTTGGCCAATCTATGGCAATCTGCTGGATCTTTGGTTTAAAGTAAACTTTGTCCGGTGTGCAAGGATCTGTAAAGCAACAAGGGTTTTAATTGATTGTGAGCAATTTGACGACGACTTGAAAATGATTGAAGATATGTTCCAAAACCATGTTGTCCTCGATGAATGTTCATGCGAAGATATAAGTAGTTCATGAAGGAACTTGATGGCACTTCCCTCGGCAGCTGAAGGTGTGTTCTTATGCCATTGTCCCATGGAAATGAGGTGATGGTATCTGATGCAATTAACAGTAGAATATTGTTTCCAATACAAAGTCATGTTTGGAATATATGATAAAACGTGACAGGAAGATCTTTATTCAGATTTCTATTGTGTGGAAATGCATCAGGATACTATATAGCATTCATATGAAAAAATTTAAGAGAGCTATAATTTGTAAACAGATAATGGGATATGAAGTGTTCAATGGTAACACATGAAGATTATCAATAACTGTTCTTTGCTATTTTTACTGGTGTCACAACTTTCTAGATAGGGTGATCAAGTGACTTGGCATTCTGTTTACCTTAGAGAATGCTGTTTCTTATCTCTAAATCAGAAATATTGGTAGATATACAAGGTAATTGAAGGATAAACCAACGTATCTAAATGGTAATTCAGCTGAAAGAAGGGGTTTGCAGAGAATCTTTCTATATGTTGTATGCCTCCGGAAACACTTTTGTTGTTTTTGTTGTTTCAGATTGCACAGCTTAAAGGTTGGGTAAGGGCATTACATAAGAGGCTGCTTGGAAACAATAAGGTATGGTGCGGTCTTTGCTATTGAGTTTGCAAGATATGTTGCAAAGTCCATTAGTGGCACTAATTACAATTAATGCTTCTAGATGTGGAGTATGACAATCTCTTAGGGGCCCAGATATGAGGTTTCTCTTATTGTCAGCAACTGAGTTTCGAGGTAACTTTCTTACTGAACTCGGTAATCTTTCATTTGTTGAAGTCTTCTTTCCAATTTAAGGATACACATATTTCTTCCCAAGTCCTAGATTGGTTGGATACATTTTCTAGATTTCCTTTTTTCTTTGATAGCATGTACTGGAACCACTGGCAGAAAAAATAATAATAATAATAATAATAATGCCAGAGTTACATATTTTATTTTGTGATTCAACACTGTTTCTTGTTTGATACAAAGATTCTCCGCCCCCTCCCTTTATATTTGACAATTGAAATGTAAGAAAGGACTGGCCCTTTATGCAGTAATGAATTTATTCTAGCGGTGAATTTGTTTTCATGGTAAAGCACAGCCTCAAAACTTTTAAGATTTAATCGGACTTGGGATTGGTATGTGTTGTTTTCCCCATGTATGGAGGATCTCAATATGATGAGACATTTTGAGGTGTCTGATTCATAAACTAATGTTTGTCTAACAAAAATGTTATTTATTTAGCCCAATATTGGAGTATAGGTGTGATAAAGCTCTTGATCCCTTCCCTTTTCCGCCAAAAGAAATTCGTTTAGGAGATCCAAAAGTAGAAGAGGACAACAATTTCTCAAATGTCAAATCGGTTATAATTTTTTTTTGGTGCACGAAGGTGCCCATTTATTTCAGAGTTTGGAATAGAGTATCCTAAAAACATTTTGGAAGGAACTCCGATTTTAGATATAACCAAAACTGCCTCTACTCTCATATGATGTGATTAAACATGGTTCTTAGGAATATTCCAACTTGGTGAAAAGGGACATGAAGCAATATTGTAGAAGCATCTTGGAGTTAATGAGAGTTGATGGTGTAGAAGCATCAGAAGTTTCAGTCTAATGGGAAAAAGGAAAAAGAGAAAATCGTAAAGGAAAGAAGCAATTTGTTCTAGCTGTTGTCCACTGTAGGAGAAAGCGAGATCTGCATACACTTTTAGATTATTAGATATGAAGGTTAACAAGATCTAACAACTTTGTGATATGACCAAAGAGATGTTAACATTTATCCATTTTAGTATATCTTGCCACAGAAGAAAATTTGGGAATCTTCAGCCATCGTCCACGGAAACGGCTAAACCCCTGAATTCTTAATCTTGAGCGAAGTCTCTTCATCTTACTTTTGAAATCATATCCTTGTCTCTGGATTTTGGATTTGGAGAACCTTACCAATTTCCTCATGAATTTCCATGCTGCATCAGAGAATTTATCTTTGTTGAAGTGAGGTCAAGAATGATATAACTAGCCATGAAAAATTAAAAGAAAAATGAAAGACACGAGAATAAGTAATGAAATTGCTGATGTGGTCAATTATTTGTTAAAGTTGGCCCTGGAAAACTGGTGCTGATAGCCATTGGTCATTTGGAAAAACTAGTGCTGACATAGTAGTTACAAACTTAAGTCTCTGGACTGCAAAAGATGAGTAGTGAAAATTCTTTAAAATGGTGAATGTTTTTTGAACTCCACCGGTGTGGGCCACACATGTTAGAAATAAAGGTGGGGCCCACAACTATTTTGAAGAAGAACCCAAAGAGTAGCGGATCAGCTAAGTATATGTGCAGATTTAAACTGCTTGTACCTATCCTCTATTTGTCAGCATACCCCGAATTTATCCATACCTTTTGCCTTCTTCTTAGTCTCTTGATCATCTTCTACTCCTGCCTTCATCAAGACCTGCAAAGTTGCAATGAGAAGAAAAGTTCATGTAAAATGCTCGTTACGGACATGAACTATCTCATTTGTTTCATTGAAACAAATATAGAGTATATTTTGGGTAGAATTATATTACCTCCACCAAGCTTTCCAAACAAGTTCTCATCCTTCTTTGTATAAATCCCCTAGTGCTCTGTTTCACACTCAGTTTTAGCTCAAGGTTTTTGAGAAAAATTCTGAAGAAATACTCTACCTTATGAGACTGATAAATGATAAATTTACCTTCACATGATATTTTACAAGTGCATAAAAGTTCAGTAGGCTCCATACGGTCTTGTCCATCTTCTTTCCTTCAACATGGCGTGAAGTAATCTCTGCAAGTCCAGGACATTAGTTTCCCTTCAGATATTTGCATAAGAGGTAAATTCTTGCATCAGTCCCACGGATTGGGTCAATCTCACACATGGTTGATAGGACCTACATGTGTGGGTCCCACTAATATGTGGAAGATTGACATCAGTTCAGACTAAATGAAAAGTTTCCTTATATTAGATGCAAAATGGAAATGCTATTACTTATTGTCTTGTGAAGTGTCAAGTGGCAAGTACGATCAAATAGATCAAAACAGGGCAATAGCTAGGTATGAGCCATTAATCATCCTACCGAGGATATCTTCTCGGCTGGAATCATAAGTGGGTTGTCTCCTATCTGATGATCTTTTCTATGGGTAGAGCTACTGTGAGCAGAGTTATGCAATCTCATGATTGAATTAGCATGGTGGTTATGATCAAGGAAAAAGAAAAAGAAAAAGAAAAAAATCAGCATGGTGGTGCCAAGTGCTTGATGGCATAATCTCCCCTTACCATGTGGAAAACATAAAAAGAAATGGAAAAGCAAAATTGAGATCTTGCAAAGTGGAAATAAATTTCTAGGGAATTCAGCATATTGGGTGTACAGGTGATACCAAAAGAAACAAATCCTCCATTGGTGCTCAAGTCGTCAATTAGTTCTCCTCTTAACTCTGGAGGTGGAATGGGTGACCAGATGCAATGAGGTGCCTTAGAAAATGCTTCTTTACTTCCAACATCCATGAGTTCCTTTGAAAAGCTTTCAATTATTAATAATCAATTTGGATATATATTCAAAGTATCTTTCTTCTACAAAATACTGCTATACTGTTACCTGGAAGAATGCTGTTGCAATAATCACATCCGTGTTTTCCTTAAAGCGCATTGGGAACACTACAGTAATTTTTGTTGGCTACAATGACATGGATTAGTATGCTCTATGAAAGTAAAGAAGTTACAACAAAATTTCATGTTTTGCTTGTAAGTACCAATAATAGTCCAATATCTCAGTCAAAGTTTACCAAAAAGCTAGGTGTATAATCAGCCACCCTGCTACCATTCTGAATTAGTGGGACAATAGGTTTTGTTTGTATTATAAAAAATTGTGAGAAAACAATATGAGTTAACTTAGAGGTGTCTATTGAAATGACCACGTCATCCTAAAAGTTTAAGTTGTTAGAGAGGGGTTTATTTATCTAATATATTGTCTTCATTATGTCCCCTCATGTGTAGACGAGATTCCATTTGGTTGAGCCTAGCACGTTAAAATATTCTTCTAAAAAGGTGGCAGCAAAACTTGCATCTAGAATCTTTTTGAACCTGGCTCTGATATTATATTGAAATGATCACATCATCTAAAAGTTTAATCTTTTAGAAGGGCGTTTATTTCTTTAATCTTTTGTCTTCAACAGTTTCAATAATAATAACGTTAGCTGCACAGGAGGTACAGCTTGCAATGTCTAGCTACTGATTGTGTAAAGATATATCATGCTGAAATTGCTAGTAGTTATGTTAGTAAGACTAATTTATGTTAAGTCTTTTCGATGCTGATGTAGAGAAATTGAGTTTAAGCGATAAATTCCTTTATTCATCAAGAGTTGGTGAGCAGACTACAGTCTTCTCAAGCTTTCTGTTATGTTTTTGCAGGTGGTGGTTCCCTAAAGGAAGAATGGAAGATTTAGCTTACCTGCTTGATGGCATAGAAAGGTTCCCTTGGGTTATAAACAAGTTTGATTGGTCTGTATGTTCCCTGATATACATCCAATGAATTCACATCCCATAAAATTTGTTTCAGCTGAGAGCTCAGTATTACAGCTTGCAGTGAGGAAATGTCTGATATCATTTTTATTGATTCTGCAAATAAATCAGGTCAATGAAATCTTAATCAAAAGCCAGTTGAAGGAATATTTTGGCGTAGACATTTATCTAACGAGTATCTGAAACATAAATGTTACATCACTTGAAGATAGAGAAGTGATAGAAGATTCAAATAATTGGTAGGTAATAAAATCATCCTTTTGATTTGGTGCTAGAGTAGTTTAGCATTCAGTGCAAGTCATGGCATTCATATTAAATCCATGGCCTTTCCCAAGCGCTACGTGCAGCACTTGGACACTTCTTGTTGCAAATTTTATGATTACATATAATGAGCTCCACCAAATAATTGGTAGGTAATAAAATCATCTTTCTGACTTAATGCTAGAGTAGTTTAGCCAGTGGAGATGTACTGACCTCTGTGTGGAATTCTCATAAAGTTAAGTCTTAAAGTTATCTGATATCCTTCATTTGGGGGCTCAATAATCTCCAAAACATCTGGGCAGATTGCCTTTACTGTCTCCAAAGTGTGACGTGAAAGTCGCGATGAAGGTATGATTCCTTGAGATAGGAGCGGTGTTGATACTGATAAGTAGGTATCCCGTGGATTTGATGCGGAAGACTGTTGATCATTCAATGTTACAGTTAGACAATTTCCATATATGTATATATTAATTTATGTGTATATATATGCTTGACTAATGCAGTTACCTGAACATGGTATTCCACAGATCCAAATTCATACAAGTGATGGTCTAACTCCACTGGCTTTTCAATGCTGTCTTGAAAGAATTTACATTGATCACCAACAGAGATGGTACAATTGTATCATGACATTACAGAATTTGAATAAACATATATTTGGATTGCTTGAAGAAATCTAGTAAGCACAGATAAAACTCAATTAATGGAATGTCAGGCCTCTTTTTCTCAGTATCGAAACAAGATCAACATTTGTAAGTATGATAAGTAGTAGCTATTTATCTACGAGAAACTTGGAACTGGAAATCTTACAGAGACCAGGAGATCATTTACTCTTTGATGATTATAGAACAGGATGTCTCATGATTAGAAATGCATTATCTTTTATCTGAAGCATTTGTTTATCCAGTTTACATAAACTTAATCTTTCTGATGCTTTTGTTGTTTTGTGTGCAAATTAACTAACTTTGTTTCTTGATCCCTCCCTCATACTCCTCTTTCCTCGAGAAAAAGAAAGAAAGATGAAGAGAAGATATATTTTCTGGTTGCTGAGTATTTGTTCAAGTGCAAGAGATGAACCTGTCGCGTTATCCTACTTTATTGTATGGCATTATCTGATCTGCTGCCTAATGAATAATATTTCATGAATATCTCCAGGTGTTCATCACTTTCGAAGTTTAAGGTCTTACTCCTATGTACTGGTGATGTTGCTACTGCTAACTCAAGAATTGAAGAAAGTATCTAATTTCACACACCAAAGGTTTGCAGTATCTACATTAAGAATCAACCTATGAACACAATTCTTTGTCTCCTAAAGTTTAGAAACCCCTCATAACTGCGCAAAAAATCACCCCATTTCCCATTTACTGGTATCCTACAGAGTTTATAGTCGTATAAAAAGAGCTAGATTGTAATTTTTCTAAACATTCTCTAGTTCTGATGTAGGACTTTTTTGTTTTGTTCCCTTTGTCATTCATGATTGCGTCGTGCACAATAAGATGTATTTCAGTCACAAGTGGACTGCAATGGTTGAAAATATAATATCTCAATTACTTGTAGTATTTCATTTGCTGGTGCCAGTTTGTGATTGTTGCTGAAAATTGCAATCTATGAAGTGTATTGAATGATTAGGACATTACTCAACATCAGTAGCAGATTCGAATGAGTGAATAAACAGAATCTGCCAACTTATTTATGTAGGTCAAGGTGAAGTTGGATGCTATATTTCTGTCTGAAATCTGCATTTCTACAGTTTCTTCATCGACTCTGTTAAGAATCATGGAGTTCTATTGAGATTCTGTCATGGTTCCATTTGAAAACCTATTGGTATTAGGAGTAACCCAGGATTTTATAAAGCGGTATTTGAGTTTATCAGTTTTCCATGCAAGATTGTATATTCTAAGAGAATTCATGCCCTATCCCTCTTTTTCTTTTTCCTTTTACTTTTTGCGACGAGCGTTAAAACATAGTACATATTGGAATTTATTACTCAAATGAGATTGAAGTTGCAATAAAACTTATCAGCATGTACACAACTCTGCTTCAATCTGTGGAACATTTAGACACAAAAAACTTGACAGAGGTGGTATATACAGAGACATAAAAACACAGCCAAACAATTTATCTTACTGGTACAATTTCAGCAGAATCTCCTTCAATGCTGGTGAAGCCCTTTGAAAACATGCCACTCTCTCTCTCCCTCTTGTCTTCATCTCTCTCTCTGTCTCTCTCTCACACACACACAGAGTGAAGCATTGATTTGAGGATGGAGTGGAGAGACTTCTTCACTTGTTAGTGATATGTCAGTAAGAATTTGGAGTACAATGCAAGTATGTTGATGCAATCATTTTTAGCAACTTTTGAAGCAATTCACCTACCTTAAAGCCTCACCACTTGTTTGACAATCTCCTCTATGCAATACAACAACTACTTGCGTTACAAGCACAGCAAACTAGTCATGTTTTCTATACAATCAAACTTTCTAAATGGCTATGATTCACTTGCCAAGGGCTACAATGTGAATTTAAAAGATAAAATAAGGTTAACAAATTTAGCTTTTTTTTGGGTTAAAAAAAAAAATCCATTAGATCTCCATGATTATTAATGGACTCAATATCCCATGGATTCTACTACAATTACTTGTTGATTACAAAGACATTAATAATTATGCTTTGATATGTTATGCGACCACAATTTTTTTGACTAACTATTTTCCATCGCTCGCTTTTTTAGTGACCAAAGGGCATGGATTTTTGTGGTCGCTCATCCCTTTTTTCTTGTAGTGGTAGCATGTCAATTGTCCACTTTTTTCAATAAATGCTCCACTCGTATAGTTATACCATTTAGTATCTAAAACCTTTTCAATTTTAACTTGAGATACTCCACTTAGATTTTGTTGTTTGTATTTTTATACGTTAATATAAACATAAAAAGCTTAATTTAACCCACATAATAATCAACTTCCTTATTTAGATATTTCTTTTCACAAAATAGCTTATGTAAATAGTAGAATTGATGTTTAACTTGTGAACCATTGTGTATTATTAGAAAGTCAATTGAAAGTAGTTAAGAGTTTCTTGATCTGGAGCCAAAATTGCTGAAAGTAGGAAAAGCGAGTTTGCATAATATACTAGCTCAATCTGATGTATACAATTCGCATCGAACTAGGCTTACAAGTTTTGGAAATAGTCTTTTGTAATATGTAAGGGAAAACTACATATAATTGACCTTAAAATGAGTCTGATCCGTTCCCTGACCTTACATATAATAAAAGTTTCGTGCACTGATCTGTCTTTAAACTTATGCAGACGCTTTCTGCTACTTCAAATTTGCAAAACTTGTTTTATCTCTGTTTTTCCAAAACATTGCTATATATCACCTT
The DNA here is from genome assembly GCA_037974665.1 of Ehretia macrophylla. Classification (NCBI taxonomy): domain Eukaryota; kingdom Viridiplantae; phylum Streptophyta; class Magnoliopsida; order Boraginales; family Ehretiaceae; genus Ehretia; species Ehretia macrophylla. The sequence continues at coordinate 52,812,686 of CM075777.1, read as the reverse complement.
TCACCCTTTGTTATATAATAGATTGTTTTCAGATTCTTACCATACGTGAAAGAGTGACATAAACTATTACTCAATAAGATGGTAAGTACAGAAAGAATTTCTTCTTTTTTTTTTTTTTTTCCTTTCTGGCAAACTTCTTATTTTAATATGCAGTTAACAAAAATATAACTGATATTCAAAATCAGATCATTATCCATTAATTTATATATGTCTGAACCCCAATTTTGATACAGGATTTGCCAAGAACATCATGTTGTAAACAATCTATAATTCACAAAAAAAAAAGAAGCAATATTGAAGATTACTGAACACAAGCAACAACACAACACACTCAAAATAACTCATGTTTGTCATATACTGTTGCACAAAGAATGCTAGCTTCAGGGCAACATCCATGCTCTGGATGAGGCTAAATCTTGGCAATGCTTTCTGCATCTGATCAAAGCAACCAGTTTGAGAGACTGGCATCAACTGCAGTTTCACGCGTCCGGGTTTTTGAACGGCTTAGATTTGGCTTAGAGTTCAATGGTACATGGCAGTAACTGGTGCTTATTATACGCGAGTTTTGCAGGTTTTCTTGCTCTGACATGATGCTCGGACGCGCCTTTTTCATCATAGTAGCTCTAGCTTTTAGTGCTTTCCATTGAGTGAGATTTTCAACTGGATTAAGCACAGAGTAAGCATACAGATCCCTATGCCTAACATTGTGATTTGATTCAGCCATTCTTTCTTCTGACAGCTGAGTATTGATAATTGTTTCATCTGATTCTGCAGATGCAGAGTTAAACATACAAAACTTCACTTGCTTTATGTTATGCTCTTCCTTTTCATCGTTGCTACTGAAATCAATTACTTCTTCGTCATCAAACTCATCATCATCATCATCCAAATCACTATCTTCAATTGTTATCTCATCCTCATCATCATAGCTGTTTCTGCAATTTTGATATCTGTAATTTGCAGGATACGGTACATTCCTCGCTATTGCGTCCTCCTTGTAACGTTCATCCAGAATGGTATCTCTCTGTGTTTTTTCTTCATTGAATTCCCATCTGTTTTCCTCCTCGCCATCGATCTCATCACACTGCAATGGCTCATAAGTCTTGACGTTTAAATTGAAGCTCACTTTCTTCTTTATTTTCAAGCTCGATGGATCTTTAGGATTGTCTCTACCCACAGAAATAAATAAAGAGATTAATAATAATTTAGTACATTAAAAGTTTATGTAAATTTTCAAAAGGAAAAGTATATCAGCTTTTTTAGATATCATTTACTCACCTAACCTCAGAGATCTTAGGCTTCTGAGTATTGTCAAGTTCAGTAAAGACATCAGATTCTAGAGGTACATAACTTCCATGCATCTAAACATTGATATAACAGAAGATTCATGCAGTTGGTTAGAGTCCGTTACTTGAACGAAACTAAATCTCGCGGAATCATAGTAAATATATGACAGATACATTTCTTACTTGCTAAAAAATTGATGTGTTTCATGACAAATCAAATTTAGATCAAGTAGGACTAATATATATACAGGGGCGGATTCAGGATTAGTGTTTAGTGGGGGTCAAAAACATACAATTTAGTACACGTACATAAATGACTTTTTCTAATAGAGGCTAAATAGTTTTTTAGTTTAAAAATCTCTTAAAAATACACATGTTTCTAAAAAGTGCAGCCCCATATCTCCACTTTAGGGGTCAATAGCCTATGAATGGCTCCGCCCGTGTATATATATACATATAACTTGACACATTACTTACATGATTTGTAGATGCAATTTTGTTGCATGACTTGGGACGATTTCGTTTCTTTGTGTAACCAAAACAGGCAAGAAAGCAGCCCATTTGAAGCCTGCAAGATGTATACTGACTTTGCTATCCTTTGCTATAAGGGTGGTGAGAAGAAATGCAGATTATTACATTGGATTGTCTTTATAGACATGTAAAAAGTATGCAATCTAATATATGCTGATAGAGATTTTGAATGGATTTGCCTCCAACGGGTATTTGAAAAAATAGGAACGTTGAGAAAAGGGTCGAAGTAATAATGATGGATGAGGTATATGTGTGTGCGTGTGGTTCATGAGTTTAATTAAAGACATGAGACAAAAAAGCCAGCTTACATTTAGTTGACTTGTTGCAATGGTGCTCACCACTTTGTTTTGAACCAAGTCTTGTCTCTAGATGGTTTTAATGGCATTTGTGTGAAGTTTTTATTATGACGATAAATTCATCCTACGTAAGAGTAAATTCACTTATAAAGTTATAAATTTTTATGATATAGTAATATGTATTAATATTTGTATCAGTTCAGTTAAAAGATAGATTCGAATTAATAACTTTTGGTTCACAAATCAACATTTTTATTATTTGTTTCGGTGAGAAGTATAATATCAATAACTTTTAGTATAAGTAAGGACGGATCCATTATAATACTAGTAGGGGTTGCAGCCTCTTTTTTTTTTGCCAAGTCAGTGAGTAAAGGATTTCATTAATAAAAATGAGAGAACAAGAGGTGGGTCAAAAGATCAGTTTACAAAGAAGAGACAAAATTAAAAATAAGGTAAAATGCACCATACCCCTTTGTGTTTTGCAAAAGTTACATAATAAACCCTCTGTTTTCAAAAGTGGCGTAAAACCCTCTGTGTTATCCATAATGTTGCACACTCTCCCCAATCCGAACATCTGTTAAACTTTGTCAGTTAAAAGTTTTAAAAGACGAAATTACCCCCTGTTAAATAAATACATTTTGCATTTTATTTAGCTTTTCAATTTTTCTTCATTATTATGCATCACATTAATGAAATTTCCATAAAAATAATTTCATATAAATGGTAAATATTTTCATTATACTTGAAATTAATCTAATGTTTCAAGTTTCATGTGATTTGATTAAGAAATGAAAAAAATATAAAATTTTGAAGTTTTTTTTTCATGGACTAAAATTATGCAAGTTAAAAGTTAAAGAGGACCACAAAACGGCGTCGTTTTGCGTTTAAAGTCCGATCAAATACAAAGTTGGCACATGAAGGATTTGAACCCATGACTTTCAATCCCATCCACGCGTAACTTAACCATGTAGCCATTTCTATTCTTAAGTCTTACTCCAGCACGAAATATATACATTTGCTTCCACATTACAACAGCGACCACTACACTCAATCTACGCCATTCCTCTCGCCATCTTCATCAACTACATCTGCCATTGCAACCACCTCCACCAGCCAGTAACAAATCTATCAAGCTATTGCACAACAATAACCATTTCAAAGTCATAAAACTTTGGGGAAAAAAATAAGGTTTAATTTAAAACCCAATCTCAAAGCACAATTCCTATATGAAACTTATTTATAGGTTATGAGGATTTTCAACCCAATCTCAAAGCTTAATTCATGTATGAAAATTATTTATAGGTTATGAGGATTTTCAAAATATTATTATTTTTGAGTATCTAAAATTATTTATGGTAGAGATATGTACTAGTGGGATGTGCTAGAGGTGAGGAAGAAGAAGGGTGAAAAAAGAAAAAAAGAAAAAAAAAAACAAAAGAAAGAAAAGTTAGAAATAATGGTATTTTGGTCAATCAATGAGCATTTTAATGCTTTGTGCGATTCTTACTTGCATTATAAGTGTGTGTATATCACTCTCCATTAAGTTTAACGAAAAATTGGATGGAAGGGTTATGATACAATATTTTGAATAACACAGGGGGTTTTACGCTACTTTTGAAAACATAGGGTTTATTATGCAACTTTTTACAAAACACAAGGGGATATGATGCATTTTACTCTTAAAAATAAACTAAAATAACTTATTCTAGAAAAACAAAGAGAACTAAAATAAGATAATAATTCAGTGAATAAGGAAAAGGTGAAATCAAGGGATTGCAGCCTATGCTAATCTTAAATTTTTTAAAAATATGTGTATTATCTCAAATTTGTACCTATTGGTCCCAAATTTTTCTAAAAATATGTGTGTTTGGTTCAATTTTTTTTTTAAATATATTTTTTATATAAAAACTAAAATTAATTCTTACTGAAAATATATATTTTATATTACACCTCTTGCCGAAACAAAATTCTAAATTTGCCTACGTGATAAAACCTTCAAAAGAAACAAGATGCTGAAGCATCAAGACTGGTGATATCCATGGTTGGTATAGTTTGTATTGATTGGCTGAAAGTTTACTTGAATGGATAAGTAGAGACTCTCTTTTGACCTGCAAGTCCAAATCATAATAGTATGGATAGTTTTTTTTTTTTGTCATTAATATGGATGTATTGATATGAATATGAAAACATTCAATGACACAATTATTCTAAATCTTATTGTAGTGAGGCACTAATAAAATTAAATAGAAACAAACAAAACATAGGGAAATTACATTTTTTATAATTTCAAATTGCAAAAAAAAAAAAATAGATTGCACAAAATCATGTTTTCAATTGAATTATCAAATTCGAATATATATATATTAACGAATTAGCATCAGGAACAATTTCTACCATGCTTTCAAGAAATATAAGTGTGTCAAATGACCAATATATACATTAAATACATTGGTCTATAGTGTAAATAATTTTCTTGCAAAGTATTCAAAACCTTAATATCCAACATTGTAACTTGCAAGACTCATCTATATATGATGACTCTCATAAGAAAAGGAAAACAAAAGAAATAAGAAAAAGAAAATAATTCAATGATCTCATCAAATCATATTATTATAGTTCCAGAGAATTAATAAATAGAAATTTACAGCCGTAAATCCAACATGAGGCGTAAAAACAAAATGTAGGAATAGTATGAAAAAGTAAAATAAACATGAAAGAAATGACAACTAATTCTTTTCAACAGTGAGTGTGAACTCAATTAAATAAATTTAATTCGACTTATCTCCCTTATTGTCCAAATAAATTTGTTTCGACTTGAGTTCATTCTTATCCAAATAAACTCGTATTGGCTCCACTCTAAACTCAAGGAAATAAGCTTGAATATAGCCATATTTCTAATGGGAAAGGCCAAAATGGCTTCTGAGGTTTGGGAAAAGTCCCAAACAGGTCGCTTAGATTTGGAAATTACCCAAAGTTAGTCCCTCCATTTAACTTCCATTTGTCTCTATTTAACGGTCAACATTTTGACCACACAAAAAGACTATAATACCTTTATAGCTTAAAAAAGTAATGAAATTTGAAATGAAAAAATCCAAAATGGTCCCTAAGGTTTGGGTAAAGTCCCAAATAGGTCCTTAAGGTTTGGGAATTACCCAAACAAGTCCGTCCTTCATTTAACGGACATTACTCTTAACGTCTGGAAGGGCAAATTTTTTTTAAAAAATTTCAGAACTTGAAATCTATACCTTTTTTTTTACTTTTTTTTTTCCTGACTCTCATCTCTGTTGTTTTTATTCTCTCAGACAATGTAATACAAGTTTGTTAGTTTATTGAGCTGCAACAGTTGATTTTGCATATGAAAATATCACAACTCTTGAAATTAATTTTTAGATTTTTTTTATTTCTTAGAATTTTATTTTATTTTGACAAATCATTTAGATATTAGCGTTGATAAAATAATATATAGTTTAAGCAACATTTTCGTTATTTTTCCTTTATTTTTGAATTAACTTTTTAGATATTTTAATTTCTAATGTTTATTTATTTTTTAGAAATATGAACTACAAGTGGCTTTAAAAATAAATTTGTTTGTACACTTCAAGGAAACAAATAGAAATTTGTGGAAGTGCAATTATTATGAGGAATTTGTCATTTTTAATTAATTTTTTTATACGAAAAATGTTAAATTCTATATAATCAATCATTTTTTAAGCAATTTTTTTTCTCAAATTTTTTCAGAGGTTATTGTCATTAATTGGAGCGCTGCAAGTCGTTTAGCAATTTTTTATTTTTTTCATGAATGTTATTCTAGTCGCGTTATGTTAAGATGATGTGATTTTTATCAATTGCGTCATTTTTAATTTTTAGCTAAATATTAAAATATTAATAATCAGTTATTTTTGAGCAATTCTGTATTTACAATATGATTATTTTGTTTTATTGATAATATATATAATTTTATATTTTATTATGTTTTTGAAGTTATAAGAATATTATAGTCTTTTTGTTTGGTCAAAGCGTTGACTGTTAAATAAAGACAACGAAAGTTAGATAGAGGGACTAATTTAAGTAATTTCCAAACATGAAGGACCTGTTTGAGACTTTACCCAAACCTCAGGGACTATTTTGACTTTTTTCCTATTTCGAATAGACTCACCTCTATTACAACCTCGTACAATAGAAAAATAAAATAAAATAAAAAACCAAAAAAAGAAAAGGATCTAAGCTAAGCCAAGAGTATATGTCAGTTACTGAGCTGTACATGTGAAATTTCAACACCTCCACAAAAAATATCTAATACAACACCAATCAAATCTGGACCCTTCATTTCACCAAATCTCAACCCTCCATTACCTTCTTACTTGCACACCCTTCACTCTCCAAAACCCAGTCCAACAACACTCGTAGCCGTCTCCCACCCACTACGCCCCCCCCCCCCCCCCCCCCACCCCCCACCTATACAAACATACATACATACATATATACGTATACACATAAATGGATTCAGATCAAGGGAAGCTATTCATAGGAGGGATATCATGGGAGACAACAGAAGACAAACTGAAAGACTATTTCGGTGGGTACGGAGATGTTCTTCAGACCGTTGTTATGAGGGATAAAATTACCGGAAAGCCCCGTGGCTTCGGCTTTGTTGTCTTTGCAGATCCCGCTGTCCTTGACGCTGTTCTTCAAGAGAGACACGTCATCGATGGCCGCGCGGTAACGCCTCATTTTCAGATTTATTATTATTATATTTTCTGATTGTTGTTCTCTTTATCTTTTCTCTGGACCCGAGCGTATAGCGAGGGATTTGTGCACCGGATTGAGTGCCCGTTATTTTCTCGTCTGGGTGTGTTTTATTTTTGTACTTTTAGCTGATTGAACCTTAATTTTTGCCGGTAATGTGATTTTTATCTTTAGTTTGGCTTTCTGGTATTTGTTGATTTTGTGTAGTTTAGCTGATTGAACCTTAAATTTTGCCCATAATGTGATTGTATTTGTTGATTTTGTGTAGTTTTAGCTAATTCTTGATGGTTTTTGTTTCTGATTTAGATATATCTGTGCATTTTCTGCTAGTTTCTGATGGCTATATACATCTATGCATCTTGTAGATTGAACTTAAACCCATTCTTAGTTATGGCTCTAAGTTTAGTTCTAATTCACGTTTTTACCTCCTTATTGGCTTCTGGGTATGCGATACTTTTGTGTAGCTAGTTCTTCTCTGATGGGTCAGCTCCACATAGTGCTTCTTTACATAATTTAAGAATTGACTCTGCTTTTCTGATAAAAATTTCATTATCATGTTTTCGGGCTGATCTTTTAAATCTTTTTTGTCTTCTGAACATTACAGACTATTTCCCCCTTTTGGTGCTGTCATTGCCTAAGGGCCGCATGAAATTATTTCTGATTGGAATCTGTAATGAAGTAATAATCTTCAATTGCAATATTGTGGAAGAGGTGGTCAAATTTTGATTTTTCAAATGCATCTAAAATGAGCAAATGTCAATATTACATCACAACTTAGGAGATGAATAAGATTTTCTTATTCTTTTTTTTTTTTTTTGGTTTGTGCCTGTATATGGTTGAAAAGTTTAATACATATTTCAACTTGCATTGGTATGTCGTGATGTTAATTAGTGTCTATTTTCTGTTGGTCTTCTTTTGCATAACCACTAGTTTTAATGTTTCAGGTTGAGGCTAAGAGGGCCTTGTCAAGAGAGGAGCAGCAAATCTCAAAAGCCGGAAACCCTAATTCTGGTAGAAATTTTGGAGGCGGTGGAAATACCAGGACCAAGAAGATATTTGTTGGGGGTTTGCCTCCAACACTCACTGAGGATGGATTCCGTCACTATTTTGACGCTTATGGTAATGTAACTGATGTAGTAATTATGTATGACCAGCAGACGAACAGACCTCGTGGATTTGGATTCATTTCTTTTGATTCTGAAGATGCTGTAGATAGGGTTTTACACAAGACCTTCCATGATTTGAATGGTAAACAAGTCGAAGTGAAGCGTGCACTTCCTAAAGATGCCAATCCTGGTGCTACTGGTCGTTCCATGGGTGGTAGTGGCGGCAGTAGTGGTGGAAGTTATCAAGGATATGGTCAATCTGGAGGCAATTCTTATGATGGTCGTATGGATTCTAACAGGTATATGCAGTCTCAAAATGCTGGCGGTGGTTATCCACCTTACGGATCCTCTGGGTATAATACACCAGGCTATGGGTATGGTCCTAATAATGGCATGGGTTATGGTGGCTATGGGAGTTATGGTGCTGCAAATCCTGGGTATGGTGGTCCTGGTGCAGCCTATGGAAACCCCAATGTTCCTAGCGCTGGCTATGGAGCTAGCCAACCAAATGCTCCCAGAAATTCATGGAGCTCTCAGACTCCCACTGGTTATGGAAGTATGGGCTATGGAAGTGCTCCCTGGGGTGCTCCTAATGCTAGTGGTGGTGGCTCTACTGGTAATGGTGGAGCTGCTGCAGGTCAATCTCCTAGTGGAGCTGCTGGATATGGTAATCAGGGTTACGGTTATGGTGGGTATGGGGCAAGTGATGGAGGATATGGAAATCAAGCTGGTTATGGAGCCGTTGGTGGACGTGCTGGAAGTGGTCCAAATAGTAATGCACCTGTTGGCGGTGGTGCTGCTGGAGACCTACAAGCAGGTGGTGGAGGCTACATGGGAGGGAGCTATGGTGATGCCAGCTACGGAAATCAAGGTTGGAGATCCGACCCATCACAAGCTTCTGGCAACTATGGGGCCCAGGCAAATGGACCTTATGGTGGTGGATATGGTGGTGCACCTGCTCGACAGGCTCAGCAGCAGTGATCATACCCTTGAATTTGGCTGAGATGTTATCTACAATTGGAGGTTTTGCAGCAAATGTTCTCGGAAGTCAGAAATGGAGCAGGCGGCTCTTGCAAAATCACATGCACAATGGGACTGGTTGGATTGCTTTAAATTCAGTAGTTTGCGGTTATCTATTTTGCTAGTCTTAATAAGTAGCAGCTTTTTGAGGAGTATAATTGCCTCTTTAGTATTTGCTTTCTGAATGTAGTTTAAATTTGAGCGTGCTTATAGCTATGTTACTAGCCTATTCGGAGCTTTTGCTTATGGTAATGTTGAGGATATATTATGTGTGTTTAATTGCTGATGATTATTCTGGTTATAGAAATCTTGGCTTTCTTCGGCAGGATTTAGATTGACTTAGGAATTCATGATTTCTAAGGCTGATGATAGTCATCTCTTATTACTATTTTGTTGTTATTACGTTGTAGTGCTTCTTTGTTATGTAGTAGGTGGAAGGAGACATACTGAGGCTTCTTAGTAGTGCAGCTATAGCTAACTTCGGTAGATCAGTTCGTAATGGGTAGCAGTAATTGTAGTGGTAGCTAAATTTTGAAAATGGCATAATCATTTCCCCCTGTATTTGCCCTTGTGTTTGTACAGGAGGAGAGATGTTCAAGTGCTAATTGGGTTCAATTGAAGTGCACACTCACAGCTAAACTTGAGCTTTGTGCTGGGGATGTGTTTAGCATGGAGTGATACTCTTTTGACACGTGCACTAACTGAAACTTGTCATGCTGAAGCAGGCCATGGAGCTGCTGGTGAAATGGATTCAAGATTGTGGTTTGATGGTAATTTACAACCCAACTTTTGGTGTGTTATTAGAGCAGAGTTGTGTCAGTGGACTATGATTCGTTAAAAATTTGAGTCAGTATAAGTAGTTTCTTTGTTCGAGTATGAGAAAACTTGACCCGGAAAAAAAGGATGGGAAATTGCTCATTTACAACTTTGTCAGTTGACGTTAGGCTGAAGTAAATTTGCCAATTTCCGTCGGTATTTATGGTTTGAATTTATTAAGATGGAAGACAATGTGCTAGTTTCCCTCAACATTTTGTGCTGAACTTTATAGTTATGAGATAGGTGAATTTTCAGTGGATTGTTTTGGTCGTGTTATCTATTAGCAGAGGATTGTGGCTGTTTATGGTGGTGATATACTTTTCTGGGTTTATCTGTAAATGTTGCGTGTGGCTGTTTATGGTGGTGGTCATATACTTCTCTGAGTGAGTTTGCAGGTGTTGCATATTTGATAACAAAAATCCGATACTTAGAAAAAAGATGTTAATGACTTCATTTTTTCATAGGATAGTACCACTTTTCTGTTTATAACACTAGTTGGTGACAAAACTGCTTTGACAACTTCATTTCTCAGGTAGTATACCACTTTTCTGTTAATTCACTAGTTGGGGATATCCTTTTCATGTCTGCCTGCCAATGCACGTTGAGGCTTAGCATATTTGTGGGGCTTGCACTGCGTCATTGGATCCTTAATAATGTTATTAGGAGATCAATAGTGGTGAGGTGGTGATGCAGTTATTTGTTTGTTCTTCACGCTCAATGTTCTAAATTATTTTATTATAATTGTATCACCAATTTACAACGATTGTATTACGTTATCAGGGGATCCAAATCTGTATCTGAAGATTAGATTCACCCCCAGTGCATTGTGATTTCATGTGATTGTGTTGAAGTGGCTTCTTTTTGCCCTTCACTGGCAGTGTTGATGTGGCTTTCATTATGTGTGTCTTTTCACTCTCTCCCTTCCCCTCCTATCCGCTTCCCCACCCCCCTAAAATGAATTTCCCACCGTATGGCTGGTTGGTGATTGTTAGCTATTATGGCTTTATGCAAACGAGTTGTAATCTGCAATCCGAACTTTAGGTGGATCACTTTCATTCTCTATTTGAAAGAGTAGTTTGAAGTATTTGGAAATCATTACTATAAATCTAGAAATATGTTTTCAGTCCAAATTAAACTACAATTCTCACCAGTCAACTAAGAGTTCATATCGACAAAACAAAAATTTTCATTCTTTTAGATTCAAACTGAGACTTAATGATTGGGAATTTGAATATATTTGGAGATGCTACGCAACAAATCCAGGGGAGATTGATTTGTGGAGATTTTTTTCTCTCTATTAACAAAGAGATCTTGATGTAATTGTCACATATTAAATCAAGCACAGTTTTGAAATTTGATGTATATTCCCAAAGACAAATTACAAATTACAAGGATGTGAAAGAATCACAACAGAGGAGATATAAAGAATGGGCCCAAGACAATGTGAGCTGGCTGAGTCATTTTTAGCTAAACTCTTGAACACAATGTGAACAATCAATAGGTTGAAGGTATTGCCCTATATGGATCGCCAAACGATGCAACATTTCCTGTTCGTGAGAATACAACCTACAAAAGAGAGCATTGTTTCAGCAACCCTTATGATTTTAGTCACATTCGTTCTTTCAAACGTTCGATTGTTTTAAACCATAATCACTTTCCATGCGGAAAGTCAAAAATGCCTTGATTGCCATTTCTCTATCATACGCCACTCTTTCATCTTTTTGGTCATGTGTACCCGTCAATAAGGCAACGATTTTCTCCAAGAATTTTCCCGTCTTATAAACCTTTAGAGGTTATTAAATTAATACAATACATCATGGTTGAACTTGCAGGTTCGACAAATAAGAGATTTTGCCTTTTACTCAAAAGGAAATAGCATTTTCACATGTATTCTTTGTAGACATTTTTATGATAAATCTTGATGAAGATAACTCCTTAAATGTTAAGTCACAATAAAGACTCAATCCACAATTGCAAACTATAATAGATAAACTATCAGTTGTATTATTGATCGACTTAGATGCTTTACTGGTAAAACCACTTGATGCATTATATGGTTCTCTTAGAACATTTGATAACCTTCAGTTTTGTATCTCATCTATGCATGCCAATTACGATGAGCATGGAAGCAGGTCGACAAGCAATGGCACAAAATGCACGTCGTGATATGTAAAAAATTTCTGGAGATATATATACCTGGTAGTTTCCAAGCGTGCAAGTCTTGAAACCAGCTGTGCAATAATCAAAATAGTATTCCCACGTCCGGATGAACTTTTCATTGAATCCCAATGCAAGAATTTGGCTAAAAAACACAGGCATCAATGATGTTAGGAGGTGATAAACGCGTAACGTGTATTTGTTTTCACTTAAAAAATGCACTAGCAGTCCTTACTGATGTAAAGATTTTTACCTCTGCTTTTCCAGGAAGTTTTTCCTCCAATATCTGAGTGTTTGATAGTAATGAATGCCTATATTTTCCAAATGCTCCACGCTGGATTCAAGAAATTCAATAAATTTTATTACACGAAAAGACTTTCAGAAGGGCGTCAGAACATCCATCCGGGAAAGGGAAAATTTGAAACTGTACCAGAGCCTGGATGCAGTAGCCATGGCTGAGGTCACTCGACTCAACGCAGGTAAGCATCCCCCTGGGAATATATATTCTTTTATGAAGTCTGAGCTTTGCCTGTATTCGTTGTACCTCTCATCTGGTATTGATATGAACTGCGAACAGATCAAGCACTTATAATTGTTAGCTATAAGCAGATGTTAAATAGAGGTGATTAATACGTGATCAAAAGGAGGAAGCATTATTTTTCGTCTCAATGTCATTATATTTGGAGTTGAAATTTAGTTTCATTAGCCAGTAGAGGAGGAAAAAGTACACCTAAGCAGCCGGATATACACCAAAGTGAAAATAGGAAGAAGGATGTATCGCAAGAGAGAAAACTACGCTAATGTGGAAGGTGTAATCGCATTAAGGCAATAAGATTCCACTCTTCGTCTTATTAATTATATTTGCAATTCATACCTGTAGAACAAGAAGACCATCTTCTTCCAGAACTGAGTCGCAACATCCAAAAAACTGCTCCATATATTCATGGCCAACAGCTTCTAACATCTCACTGCAAATGATCGCAAATAAGATTATCGTTTGTACCTAAAATGATTTAACACGCACACACACAAAAGAAAAAAGTCTATAGTGGTGTACCAAGATATAATTCTGTCAAATTTGCAGGTTTCTGGCAATTGCCGATAGTCACAGAGAAGAAATTTTATGTGATCCTGCAAGTAAAGTGAAAAAGATATTGGCTTAAATTGCCTGTTCGATAAGAGAAAAGACTAGGATAAAATCACTTTAGACATATCATTCTTCATATATAATTTGATTTCGTGCAATCAAACAGTCAAAGTTCAAACTTTCCAATTGTGCTTTACTATTGCAGCAGATTAACATGTGAAAACCTTTCTCGCCCATTTCGGAAGGTGCAATATATGATTTGTGATCATTATGCCCTTAGCTCTTCCAGGCATTGGACAGGGGAGACTAAGCCAAGCCACTAGGACCAAGTGTCAAGTTGAATAAATCAACATGGCTCAACTGGAGAAATTCCTGGAGTTAATTGAAAGACATCCCCTCTTCATTATTTACAGGGCGGTTCAAAGGGAAAAAAGCAGAAGGAACGATCCGTAGCACGCAAAATTTGCTCTCCTCGCAGTAAGAAAGAAGTCAACACTGTAGGCTTCTCCTCAGCATTCAATCTTCGATTCAAAGAACTGTGCTTAGCCCCACTTCATCAAAATTATAAGCTTTTTCCACATCCATACTGATCTATAAGTAGATCAGTATTGACCATATAATAAAACCAAATCTTGATCCATCGAGTCCCCAAAAGGTAAGAACTCCGACCTGGCTACGTCTTTTTGCCCGACCAGTTGAGGACAAGGATTTCACTCGTTATAGGACTTAATGTGGATATCAAATTCTTTGTTATTACACTAGAAGAGTAAATTTTCAAAAAAAACTTCCAAGGCTCATGGATAGTTGCTTGGAGAAGTTGTTTAACAGAATTGATGTGCACATAAGAGACAGATCCAACAACTACTACATATATCATTCAGAAAGATTAAAATTTCCAGATACCTGGAGGCCAGCTTCCTTCACTTTCGCTTCTGCATATCTCAGTTGTTGAACGGACAAAGTGATGCCAGTATATTGACATCCAGTTCGCTTGACAACTTCAATAGCTAAACTTCCCCAACCACTTCCAATCTCTAGAACATGATGTTCCTTACTTATTCTTGCCTAGATTAAGCGGAAGTGGATCAACATCGGTGAGAAAGTCTATTAGACACTATAGGAATATACTATGTATAGGCATCGTGTCACCTTTTCAATTAAAAGTGATATTTTCCTGAGCTGAGCAACTTTTAAATCTTCACCTTCAGTCTATCCACGGGACAAAAGATCGGTATAATTTGGAAAACAAGAAGGTAGAAAAAGGAAAAGTTAGCTATTGTTCATTGCCAGAAGCAAAAAGGAAAAAACAAAACTCAAATCCTGACCTTAAATATTGCAGAAGAGTATGTCATTGTTTCATCCAGGAACAACGAAAAAAGTTCATTACTCTGTTGAAGAGGGGAAAAACAAGCTTTTCAGCTAACGTCTTCTTTGAATCATGATTTCAAAATTATGCACAAAAAAGGTATATTGAATCAAAACCAAGATGAAAATATATAGAGGGATGTGTAGAACACACAAAACAAAGATAATCAAGGATGATTACATGTTCTCATACAAGGAAACTGAAAATGAAAGGTTGCGGAAAGGTAACATTTTTCCAGTGCATAGACAAAAATTATTGTTTACTGAAAGTGAATTGCTATTTTCAACCTCCATGACCTATGGTACAAAAAGCTTTATAAACTTCTTGTCTTACCAAATCATAATGACGTGAGATGTTCCGGCGAGCCTGAGTTAAAGAATTTCGCCTTAAAGCATGATCAAAGAAATATTTTGCTGAAGCTAATCCTGCAGAGAAAAGTAATGGTGTCCACCAGCCTCTGGAGATAATGGAATTAAAATCTGGGAAAATGACTAAATGTTTGCATATGCGCATAAATAGTCCAACTGTAACCTTTACCTTTTCTTTCTCAATCTTGTGATAGAAGCATTTAAATCTCTGTTGGCAACACATATCTGCAAAACCAATATTAGGGAGGCAAAAGACAGAATGAAACTGTTGTTATACATTACAAACTATTTTCTTACCATGAAAAAGTGAAGAAGCCCACAATCTTTATCAACAAACGAGAAGTCCCCATCAATATAGGCATCAGCCAGGCCTAAATCAGCTTGAGTTGCAATCTAGCAAAAGAATATTGCATAACAATGATTTTTCTTTTTCTAGAAGTTTTAATTAAAAATCACTCAAAATACATTTTAAAAATGTTGGACAAAATTAGAAAATCACCTTCCAGTAAAACTGGGGATTGTGTACCCTTATTGAAACTTTCAATGGACTCTTTTTTCTGGATCCTTCAAAAGTGAAAATTGTTCCCCCTTCTTCCAATAAACTGTTGCATCACAAGTTTCATGATGTTATGTGTATCCATGTAAATTTTCAATTAATCCAAAGAAATAAATTCCGAAGGGAATAATGTTAACATTGAGAAACTGTGGGACACGATAGAATTGGCTACACAGAAGAGTTAAGAGTCAGAAAAATTGTAAGTAAAATTTAGATAATAAGACCAACTGCAATAAAGACCAGCAATAATTGTATCCAACGTTTAGAGTACAGATAGAATGCTTGAATGACATATTAAAACTTTTAATCTGAAACTAATGTTAAGTAACATTGCTCTTATGGTCTGATGAGAAGAAGATAGCAGTCACAGCTTATAGAGAAAGCAGCATCACTTTATTGTGAATGAATCTTACAATAAAAAAAATTAACAAATCTTTATACAGCCTCCTTCATGTTTTGCCAAATCCTTATACAGCCTCTTTCATTTGTCACCATCATGCAAACACGAATCAAATACTTAAACCGTAATCTGAAGGAAGGCAAATGTTATGCTGCTCATATACTCATGCATCGTCTCAAAATTAAGGTCTGAAAAATACAGATGAGAAATTTTTAATAGTTAAAAAACACTCACATCAAGCAGCCAGTGGCAATAAATTGGTCAAGAAACCTAGTCACAAGAATGCGTGCCCCAGTTTCTTTCCATGAAGGCACCATGTGTTTGGGGTTGTTCAGAATTTCACAGTTCTTTCTAAGCAAGCCTTGTGCAGCAATTAGACCCGCCTAGAAACGAGCAAGCACAAATCATTAGCCATGTATACCAACTAGCTAATTGAAGAAACACACATGACATCTTCTAATTTGTTATCTTTTCTTTCTTCATGATGCCTGCCCTTGTATGTTCTTTTTTACAATTCTTCCTTGTTTTGTACTTGCATTCTGTAAAGACAGTGCCTTTAGTTGCATTATTAAATGAATATTATGTACCTTTAATCCATCCTCGTGGAATCCATAGCCTGAAACAAATGCAGCATATGACACACATATGAGTTGCTATACTTAAGTCACAATGAATAGATGACACAAAAGCTACTTACACTTCCCAGAACGGGTCACCATACAATGGCAGTGAGTAACATAAAGTAGAGATTACTGATTGGCATTAGTTAGATGAGTACATGGTAGAAAACATAAAGTATAATAGTTTAGTGCTCAAAAAGGATGGTTCATGCAAGATCACCACTGTATAAGTGTAGTATATGTGAAAAATGAACAAAAATATTTCTGCTAAATCAAATTTTGAGGAATTTCATTTTCAGTTCTAAAAGTGCACTTGTGTAATGATTGCGGATGAACAGATCAACATTT
Source organism: Ehretia macrophylla (assembly GCA_037974665.1). Lineage (NCBI taxonomy): Eukaryota > Viridiplantae > Streptophyta > Magnoliopsida > Boraginales > Ehretiaceae > Ehretia > Ehretia macrophylla. Next base: position 52,795,983 of record CM075777.1, on the reverse strand, counting down.
CGTTTGCAACATATTTCTTGTCTTATTTCTGCAGAAGGAAGCTTACCTTGATATGCTCCACAAAACCATATTCCTCTCTTCCCTTGGATGTGATCAAGCTCGAGTGAAGCTTTTGATGCTGCAACTGATGGAACTGGATGACCAGTTGACCATTTAAGCAACGTATGCTCTGGTGAGTGAGGTGGATTGAGGGTTACCAGATAAGGCATCTTAGTCTCTCCAAGGTTCTGCACGTGTAGAATTTTTTTCAATCAAGGGACTTAAATTTGTAGAGGGGAAAAATGGCCTTGTACTTGATGAGACTAACTGAAGGAATAAGTTAACAAGAGTAGGTATACAAACAATCAGAAGGTATTAAAAATGCTATATCATTATTAGTTGAATTCAGTCGCAATCTACATATTCAGGTAATCTATAGGTAATCCTTACAGGATCAGATGTTTCTCTTGTCCTAAAATTTACCAGAGAATTGCATAACAAATGCATATGCATTGTCAACTTCAATTTCAGCTTTGTGTTCCCTGCTGAGTAGGGAAAAACTGCAGTTTCTTTTGTCAATTGACTCATTTTTCAGCTCTTTATTTTGTCTGTAATCATTCTACGATTTAAGTCACAGAATATCGTTGAAGAGTGTTTCTGAACATGAACACTATTTAAAAAAATTGTGCATACCATGTTTGTTACCAGTCAGTAACACTATATATCCAACTTATGTTCACTAAAAATTACTGAATATAAAATTGTCATCAACCCTTATTTGAAATATCTCGAGTTCTACATGACTTTTTAAAACACAGGGTTTTATGTGTAACTTCAATAAATCACAAGGGGGGCTATGTATTTTACTCCTGTATGGAGTATCAAGAAACTGTAACACTTTGAAATTAACGGCGACTAAGTTACAGCTTGAATTTAAGTGGTAGAGTTGCAAACCTGGAGTACGTTGAGCCAATATGTCAGACATACTTTGTTATCAATAGTCCCAAGAAAATTCCAAGCGCTCCATGCTGCTGGGTTTCGGGGCATTAAACTTTTGTCATGATGAAGGAAAATATCACTGCCATAAAGGGGTAAAGAATGATTCTGCATTTTGTAGTCATAAAATATCACAGAACTTCAATTCAATGCAACAATTCACTGCTGCAGATATTCAGCAGCAAAATAATGCCTATTACTGTTTTAATAAAAAAAAAAAAAAGAAGTCATCATCCATATGCAAAATGAAATTTGCACTCAAAAGCAGAAGACTATTATTAGTACTAATTCTAAAGATTATAAATCCTCGAATTCACTAGATAAATTTGCACTAATTATCCCTAGTCTGGATCTTCACTCGTATGTCTATTATTTAGATAACTAGAATTCCGATGGATCAAACTATTGATGGATTTCTGTTTGCTGAGATTCGTGGATTAGATAACTAAAGTACTTAGGAAGCACGAGAAGGAATACACAAAAAAGAGTTTTGATGCAAACTATTAAATGGCGAGCAGTTGGAAGTTACAGAAAGATTATGTAATAATAATCATGTAACAGCGATTGCGAAAAGGAAATTTATATTTCAAATGCTATAGGTCATCTATGTTGAGATTGAACCTCTTCCTGATCTGAACTTGTGAACATTCATCCCCCAAAGCAGGGACCGGATGATCCAAGCAAGTTGCAAGAACATGTTAAAGAGTTTGAAGTAACTTCAGCACAGATAGACCGAAAACAGAAACAAACAAAAGCAAGAGAATTTCATTGGTCGATATCCGGCATTCATCATACTTCACTAGGTGAACATGAAAAACTTATTGACCATGCGAGAAAATGAAAGTATCTCGTCATGGGTAACTCATAAAATGAGAAATGAGAGTGGGCGCACATAAATGTTATGGTAGTGGCCAAGAGACTTAATAACAAACAGAAATGATAATTACAGAAAGATCTTTGTAAAGAAGAGAGAAGAAAAAAATAAAAATAAAAAGCACCTGTAGACATATTGGAAGGCACCAAGTATTCTTAGTTCATCAAATGTTGCCTGTTTCCCTAACATTGTGAGAGTATCTGGGGCATGTGCAGCAATTATGCATCCATCATATTTTTCTTCCAAAGCATCATCCAAGATTGTAACCGAACCTGCAAATTTGTTATCATATAAAATCATACGCATGTAACAGTTCTTATCAAGATAGCGCTTATGTATAAAGTTTATTTATTTATTTTTGGTACCATGCTGAAGCAGAATACTACTTACCTTCATCATTTTTTAGAACTGAACGTACTGCACAGCCATTTCTGATTTGACAGCCTCTTTTCTCCAGCTCTGTCCTGACCTGTGATAATGCATTCTCATTTCAGCACATACAGGCACCACATAGAACAAAATCTAAGATTTTTCCACAAATTCAGTTGGAAGTTACAAAATTCATAATATTCATCGACAAAAGGAAAAGGAAAAGAAGAGGAAAAAGGGATTCTGAAATCACCTTATTGACATAGGTGTGCGATCGCCATCTTACAGTGAGCCATTGAGGACGACCAAGTAGCTATGGATCAGGACATAGCAAAACATAAAGGACATGAGGAGAAGAAAAGATTGAAAAAGCAGTAAAATTTGAATTGTAGAAACTGGTTAACAAAGAGGGGTGATCTTACCTGAAGTAGATGGTGATTTCGACAAAATGAAAGAATGGAATAAGCAGAAAAGTTCATTACTCCTTCTGAAGAGCAGGACCAGATTGAAGCACATATTGGAACCTATGAAAAACGAAATTGATACGCGCATGCATTTGTGAAAATTGTGATCGAATGTAATGAACAAAGATATCCAGGATGTGTTAAGGTACTATAGTCTGGCAGTCTCACCAGGTAGGCCTTCTGAAACAGCTCCGAGTAACCACGTGAGTTAATGAAATGCCCCAGGGTCTCATTTCGATCTATGTCAGGATTGTTTTCAAGCTCTTCAAGGTAACTAAAATAAAATGCAAAAATTCTCAGTTTATCCCTGCTTTGGATGAACATTTTCCGAAATTTATTGCAGTTACCACCTCCATTAGCATCTTCATTGTAACTCTTAAAGCTTTCTTGCCAAATTAACACTTACAATAAAGATTCGCGAGCCTACTTCTTTTTTTTCTTTTTGGATTTTATTCTTTATTTTCATTTTCATTAATTCTTTTTTTCACTTCTGAGATTCATTAAATAGAATATAACTCTTTTTATGGAGGCAAATTGTAGAATTTTCTTTTTTCTTTTGGTTTTTCGCGCATACCTCGTAACATCGTTCTTGAATTTGACAATTTCTCTTAGCATTTGCCAGAAGTATGGATTCACTGCATTCATCTTCTGTGCAAATAAACTTGACAAGCCATTTCTGCTCCCCCATTCACAACCTCGGCCTTTGTCCAAGCTCACTGAGAATGACATATCGGATAACTCCATGTCAACTCCAAGACTCTCGAAGAATTCCATCATGTTTGGATAAGTTACCTGTCCAAGAAACCAACTAATTTGTTAGTCAACAGCTGAAAACCATTATGAGCTCAGTTATATGGATTTGTTGATACTATTCATTCCTATGGAAAGTAGCCGATTATCCGACATGGATTGGTCAAGACTTTTGGACCAGTATATAAGATATTGAACTATTTCACCGAACATCAATAGATTTTAGGACGTAACTTCAGAATTTTCGATAACAGCTTGAATGAATGATCACTCCAAACTGGCAAAATAAATAATAGAACCCTACTTAAATAGTAGTTTTCATCATTCTTCACTGATATTCAAAACCTCATGCTAACATAAACATTCTTTTCTTCTTCTTTTCCCATTCTTCCATGTCTTCCCTCGCGAAGCTCTCTTTTCTAACAAACTAAGGTCTTCCCGACATGGGTGGATTCAAGATTTTTGTTCAGTAGAGACTAAAAACTGACAACTAAATACTCATATATGGTCAATTTTTTTTCAGTTGAGGCTAAAAACACACACATGTTAAAAAAATACAGGTTTAGTTTATTCGTTGCTTCTTAAGGTACCAGCCTGTTAAGAAACATGGATTTCATCTTAAATCAACTAGTGTCCACGTGAATTAGCTCAAACTTTTATATGGTAATCTTGAATTTGATAATTTACTAATCTAGACAATTATATTCTATAACATCCTAGTACATGTGATTTGGATTGAAAGAACAGCTTTAATTATGAGAGCTGATCGGCAAGAGCTAATATAGAAGAGTAAAGTTAATTTATCAAACTTTTAAATGAGATAGTAAATTAATACATTTGACAAGCTGGATTAAAAAATAAAATAAAACAAGAATCAGAAAAAATTTAGATAGTAATATATAGCCTAGGACTTTTCCGTAAACTGATGAACTCTAATTTATTTCAAGTTTTTTATTCTGATACACGAAATTTCTATTATGAACAGGATTTAAAGAATATCAAATTCACTTTAAGATCTATTATACGTAGTTTTATTTTATAATTTTATAAAATGCTATTTTTAAGACTCATACCAATGACTTTTAAGTCATTCTCTTAAACTCGCCAAATGGAATCCACAATCTTTTAGAGTAATTTTTTAAATATTAAAACGTTTCGTAATCAAACCTTTCGTGTGCAACCATAGTTAGTTCTACACTTTTCGTACATGAGAAGGGCAACATAACTTGGCGGGCCAGGCAAATGGGCAACCCCCCTTTCCTTATCTATGAAATAATTTCTCTTATCGTCTACAGGAACTCCCAAGAGTGAAAATATCTAGTCACGAGCCTACCATATCCAACAAAATCCAGACAATCTCGACATTTCTTTACTTGCATGAAGTACAATATTGTTTAAAGGTTAGTACTTGCAAACAACAAAAAAGGGAAAAATGTATAAAAATGTTAACGAATCGTTCGGCTAACAGTGAGGGATGTACATTACAGCCAGGAGCTACAATTTTTACTTGTCCAAAAAATTATTACAAATTCTATGTATTTTGCAAAAAATAATATAAATGTTTGTGTATTTCTAGTTTAAAAAAATTAATTAACTCTCACTGAAAGAAAAAATACTTATATAATCAAAAAATTATGTGTTTAAATCCCATTGGAAAAAAAATTCATGAATTTGCCCCTGTCAACTAACATATGTGATGTAGGCCACAACCAATTCTGCTCAGATGAATTCAACTAACATTTTTAAAGCTTTTCTTAAAAAGAGATTATGGGCTCAAAAAAAATATGTAAATTTTATTAAAAATAAACACGTGTTGTTATAACTTGACACGCATCATCATCTTGTTCTATCTTTTCTTTCCTAAACTTTACCTTAGTGTCCGACTCGACACACGGACCTTCAATTGAATATACTTTAAACAATGTAAGGTAACATAACAGCAAGCGGGCCACGATATAGTAGTAGCTCTCATCAATCTACTTGTCATATTTCTTGGCCACAATACTTGAATAGTATACTAGAAAAATTTGTGTCTCTAAAAGAGACAACAATGTTGTTTAATGCATATAGCAAGCGGGTCATTTGTTAATTTATTATGTAACAACCTAGTAAGACAAGTCCACAACATATTCTTGGATTCCACAATTATGCCCACTTTATGCATAAGTATTAACTTTTTCATGCTTTCCGAACATCTTCATTAATTTTATCAAGATATGAAATTAATTAAGTGTATATTTTTAAATAGATTTAAAATTTTGAATTAAGTGGATACATATATAGCATTAGAGTTGTTAGAGTTGTGTTACGAAATCGTCTTAAATTCGAGTCTCATTCTTCACTATTTATTATGAATATAAATTAAATTTCACTTGCATGGTAAAAAAAGATATTCGAGATAATAAAATATAATTAAATATATAATCTTTAACATTATAAAAAAATTTAAAATTAAGTGGTCATTTACGATTTTGTTGCCATAAGTACAAATTGCCAAACAATAGTCTTGAAAGATTCTAGTCGTTCAACATTCCAGTACAAAAGGGTACTTTGGAACGGCTAGGCTCACTAGGCGGCGATTAGCATCTAAAGTAATCACTTTTGTTGCTATATTGTGCTTGTGCTTATTTATCATCATATAATCTTGGCCTGCAATAGTACCATTCAAATACCTATGGGTGGATGCACACTCTCCGTTATTCGGCTTGCAGTCTCTATTAATTAACTCCACAAGATAATTTGAAATATTTTGATATTTTTTAATATGTAAATTCACCTAATTTAGTCTCCATAATCCAGTAACTTTAATAAGCAAAACTACATAATTTTTTATAATAAAATATTTTAAATTTGTCCGTACATATAATATCAAGAGAAAGTACATCAGAGTTATTTTACATTAAGGACATGTTGAACATAGTTTAAGTTCTTGTTCATTCTAATTATTAGTGATTCATATTTTACCATGTTGATCAAAGCACAATACATTGAGGATATGAAAATGCTAAAAAACGTTACATGTGAATTATCTGGTAGAGTAGATGGTGGACTTCACGTGCTTGTAGGGCTCAGTCCATACTCAACCGGGTCTATCTAAATATAATGTTTTAAAGTATTTTCCTAATGTTGTATGCTCAAAAAAAGTATACAAAGTAAGCAAACCGCCCAAAATCTCAGGAAAGAAAAAAAAAAAACTAAGAGAAGTAAACATAGTAGTTGTTATGCAAGTATTACAGGGTGTAGATTTCGTCAGAATTTTTTGTGTACTCACCATGGGGTGAAATGAAATGAAATTATTTTTCTTGCTAAACGAGAAAGAAAAAGAAAAGAAAAGTAATTACCCGATTAAAGACCATGAAACCAAGGTCTACGTCGACCCCGTCGACAGTGACTGTGTTGGCATGGCCGCCTAAGTAATCCTCCTTCTCGTACAGCACCACATTGACGCCGGCTTTAGCCAATTCATATGCTGAAACCAGTCCACTGATGCCAGCACCCACCACCGCCACTCTCATCTTTTACAGTGCACTAGATTATCGTTTGAATGATTAGAACTGCATTTAACGTAAAATGTTCCTTAGGAAAAACTATATACACAAGAATGAGAAAATGATGTGCATGTAATTTCAAGAACAATGCATCAATTATGTTAATACAGGTTCCAAACTCTGTACATAATGGGAGTTTCGGATACTGAACTGCCCTTTATTGACCTTGACTAACAAGGATGGCCTTATGTAGAAGGGTTTCCTCATCACGATGACATTTCATCATGAAGATAAGAAGCCTTTTGAGTTCTTAAAACTTGTGGAAGAAAAGAATGGTGTCATATTGACAAAATTGATTCGATAGGAGGCTAAACCATGATATTTATAAATTCATTTTTGGAAAAGTTTCATTCCGAATTATATTCTGTTAATGTATATATAGTGTTGATTGTGTTACGAGAGAATCCGAATCTAAAAATACAGGATTAGTTAACTTACCTTGCAAACTATGGACTTTGGAAGTCACTTGCCAATGCTAGAAGAAGACTTACGACTTGCTTAGTTTGGATGTGTGAAAATCTTAACTAACTCCTCCAATTACTAAGGCTTTGCCCTTTTCTCTTTCTTCTTTATCTATTCTTGCTGTGATTGGTGGAAGAAGAAAAGGCACAACATGGGATTTGTCAGACTATAAAAAGGACGCTAAATATTGAAAGGACACTAAATATTGAAAAGGGTTGGGGAAGAGGGCCACCACTCCACTCTATGGTTTCATATGAAATTGCAAAAAAGGACAAGCTTGTATGGGACTCAAAAAGAGCACATTTTTCTTTTCTTTTGTTTTATTTTTATGATGAGAACTTCTCGTTGTAAGTTATTTGGATATGTACTAAGGTGTCGGATATTGTGTTTAAGAAGTTTCGACATATACCAAGGTGTTAGATATCGTATTTGAAATGTAAGTTTTTCACACACATTCTAAACACTTCACTATTAAACTAATCATTTGAAGCACGCGACTCTTTTCTCAATTTGTATTATTCACCTTACGTTTAATTATTATAATGAACATATATAGTAAATAATTGACAAGCATAACATTTTGAACATTTTGAGAGTAGGTTCTTATCATTTCAACATTGTTTTTTTCAAAATTAAACCAATCCATGCACTAATAAAAGGTGCAATTCTTAAGTAAGGGGAAACAAAAACAAATTTCATTCAACTACCCAAAGGTCAGGGGCGGAGAAGGGGGCACCAGCGGGAGTTCAGGCCCTTCAAGTCTCGAAATTTTATTTTTTAACATTTGGAATATTCTTTAAAAAAAATGTTATGGTTTCTCTTAATTTTTTACGAAAAACGATAACAAGAAAATTGAAAAATATACTTTTTATGTTCTAATTAACGACACTACTGACTACTGATTACGGTATAAAATACATCCCAAAAACATAAAAAACGATATCAAAAACATGAAAACAATAACAAAAAAATTGAATACTACACTTTTTATGTTCTAATCTCGTTTGAATACTACACTTTTTATGTTCTAATCAACGAGACTACAGATTTTTGATCAAAAAAAAAAAAAAAAAAAAACGAGACTACAGATTACGGTAAACTTAAAATTAACTACAACAATATCGCTCTCGGCAAAGAAAAACATGGGTTAATGCAATGGATGTAGACCTCAATCATGATGAAGGTCACAGAATCATGGTTAAATCAATTAATTATATAAAAAAAATCAATTGGAAATGGAAATGTGTTAATTAAGATTGGCCAGCTATACTTGGGACAATATTTGAATTGCCAAGGACCACATTTTTTTGTTCACTTGTGTCGACTGGGACTATGGCGACGTGGATTGCTCAACACCCTTTACGCATTCTTGGTGAATAGAGATCTGTTGAATATGTCCATGATAGAATGGTCAAACACGAGAACTCGTGAAGAATTCTGGTAGTTTCTTGTAGTGGATTGGAACTGGGGTTTGGATCTCTCGCAATATTAGAAAAAAATTTATTTATAATAAATTGTTCAAATTATTTTATCGTGATCATGTTATTAATTTGTTATTATTGAATATCTCTTATAATATTATAAGAATTCAAGTTTTTGAATATAGGAAGGTTGAGAGTACAAGATATGAGACAAGTATGACTTGTATATATTCTCAATGTCCTATTGTGATCAACACTAATCATGTGAGGGCAACAAACCTTTCTCAATGTATCCTACACCAATTATTGGATGGACATGTTGGTGGTTGTGCATCATTGATGGGCTAATTTTCGTTATATAATATACTCCATCATCGAAGAGGTGATATATAATACACTCAAAGAGAATAAGAAATTTTTAAAAGATTATCTGAATAGGATAAGCTAAGTAGAAACTTAATAAAGTAGGAGAAAAATTAATCCTCACTAGACGAAGACAAATTTTACATCTATAGCTCCTCTTTGATGTCTAGAGTAATAGAAACATCTCCAAAGAAAATGGACGTTATAATTGGTTTTATTATAGATAGAAATTACATTGATTCGCCTATGAATTTGAAAGAATATTTTCTAAAATTCTTTCTTACTTATTGTCGAACTTTATTAGTTAACATTATAAATAGAAAACGAAAAGCAAACATGTTTTGAAATTAATTGTTGGTGAAAGAAGAACTGATCAAATATTTAGAATGATAAAAAAACAAAAATTGTGTTTATTAGTTAACATTATAAATAGAAAACGAAAAGCAAACATGTTTTGAAATTAATTGTTGGTGAAAGAAGAACTGATCAAATATTTAGAATGATAAAAAAACAAAAATTGTGATAAGGACAATGTGAGCTTCATAACTAATGTAATTGTTGAAGGAAAATTTAGTAAATGGAGAAAGCAAGATAGTGATGGTAGTTATATTAGACGAATCATATTTGAAAGTTTGACGAAATATGTTCATATTGTTTTTAGTTAATTTGAGAAAATTAAGCAACAACGAATAATCAAATCTGAACCTATTTGAAAGTTTTTTTTTTTTTTTTTGACTAACATAAGAATTCAATTGATGAAATTTAACTATCAAATTATTCGACAAACCTAACCATCAACTGACTCTTTCCAAGTTAAGGGTTAGAAAAGGGATTTCATTTAAGTCAAAGCATGAAATCACGAATGTCCTTTCATTTTAATACATGCTACTGTGTCAATCAAACTATGTACGAAGAGTCATTAATGCTTTACAGAAAACTCCAGAGAGCTTAGGCTCCGTTTGTTTGCCCATAAAATATTTTCTCAAAAAATATTTTTTGGATTTTACAGTATTTGGTAACACTGGAAAATTAGTCAACCGTAAAATATTTTCAGGTCATAAATTGCGGCTGTTTTTTCTTAATTTTACGGTATTTGATAACATCAATAAATTGGTCAACCGTAAAATATTTTCCGGTTAACAATTGCGGCTAGTACAAAATTATGTAAAATGTTTTTATGTCCTTTAGGAAAAAAAAATATTTTACAGAACTTACGGCACATCCAAACACTAAAAAATATTTTTCAGTATTCCATTTTTCAGTAAAATATTTTTCCCCAACAAGTTATTTTACGGCAAACAAACAGAGCCTTAGGACAAGCTCAATAGGGACTCTAAAATGTAAAATTTTTTATTTTTGGGGATTTTTATACTTTTTTAGAGCCCCATACCCTAAAAAGTAACACTATTTATGAAAAAAATACATGTGTTCTACCACTTTTGGATTAAAAGATACCAAAATAGTGCTCCAAGCTAAAAAATGTTCAGTAAATTTGAACATTTTAGAGCCTAGAGCACTATTTTGACATTTTTTAATCCAAAAATGGTAGATTCCACGTACTTTTTAGAATATGTGACTTTAAAAAAATATAAAAATGCCCAAAAATAAAAAAATTTATATTTTAAAACCCCTATTAAGAATAGCCTTAGCTACATAATGGACTTAGCTATTAATGTCAATCAAAATCGTCCACCATTTTTTTTTTCTTTGTTGTGATAGTGCAAATATCATCACTACACAATGGAATTAGCTACCAGAGAATTTGGATCTCTTAATTATATTGTAACATTATTAGAGTGACATAAAATAATAATGTGATTATTTAATCCAAGTCCAGTATATAAGGCATGTGAATGTTACTGCACAAAAACCTTACAATATATAATGAAATATCTTTAGAATTTGAATCTCCTCATAATATTTGTTTCATCATAACATTATGAGAAAGATCTTAACCATGATTATTTGATCTAATGGTAATAAAGAAAATACTTGAATTAATTATTTTTTAATGTATATTTATCATTCATTAATTCAGCAACGTTGGATCAAATAATCAATAATCAATAATCAAATCTCTCTCATAATATTATAAAGAATAAGTGTTATAAGATGATTTAAATTCATATTTCAAACTCAATCAAAAAATAAATTATTATTTCTACCGTGTTTAACTGCCCGATCAGCAACAAGGCAGCATTCCAACCACACAGTCCACCCTCAATGAAATCATCAATATAACAAAATAAGCTTAATAATGTAACAACTCAAGCCCAAATGAGAACTCATCCCAAAAGACTCGTCTATTACAAGGTCGTCTCAAATAATTTGTGGACCTTGAGCGATCATCTAAATAGGAGCCTTAGTAATTAAGTTTTTTCTCAATAAAAAAAACTTTAAATTTTCTACTAAAATAATCACTACAAATAAAATAACATTTCTTCAATGTTCTTTCTCTTTATTAAGTATTTCTTCAGCATATTTCTTGGGTCTTAATAATTAAGCTTTATTAAGTCTATTGCATATAAGAACAATTAATAAAAAAATAAATATAAGTAAAAAAATTAATTATTTCAAGTTAAGATATATATAAATATGTAAACAATATCAAAATTTATCACATAAAAAAAAAGAGTTGAATGTATACCTCTATACTTTCTTTCTTGGGACAACTCTGTTTTCTTATATTATATATAAAATTAATATCACAATAAACAAAAATCGTTTAAGTGCTGGCCTTCAATAATTGGGCCTTCAATAGTTTAAAAATTGATTAAGTGCTAAGCGTTAGATATTCTTTTACTAAGTTAGTAATTTTATTTTATTTTTATCTTGGGGCCCCCAAGCTAAGGGGGCCTTGGGCCTAGGCTCAAGCTGCCCATAGCTTGGGCCGGGTCTGGTCTATTAGGTAAAAGAACTATCTTTTACTTAAGAAACACTTCTTGTGAAGGTGAAATTTCTATGTATGATCATTACAAAATATGTTCATATTATTTTTATTTAGTTTGAGAAAATTAAGCAACAATGAATAATCAAATCTGAAGCTATTTTACACATCTTGAATGTTTTTCAAATATTTTTTAAATAACATAAGAATTTAATTAACGAAATTTAACTACCGAATTATTTAACAAATCCCAACCATCAACTGGGCTATTTCCAAGTTAAGGGTTAGCAAAGGTACTTCATTTAAGTCCAAAGCATGAAGTCTTTCCAAGTTAAGGGTTAGAAAAGGCACTTCATTTTAGTCCAAAGCATGAAGTCATGAATGACCTTTTCGTTTGAATACGTGCTATTGTGTCAATCAAAATATGTACGGAAGAGCTATTAATGCTTTACAGAAAACTCCAGAGAGCTTAATCGTCCATCATTTTTTTTCCTTTGCCGTGAAAGTGCAAATATCATCACTACATAATGGAATTAGCTAGCCAAAGGATTTGGATTCCGTAATTATATTGTAACATTATTAGGGTGATATGAAATAATAATGTAATTATTTGATCCAATTCTAGTAGGATCTCATTATTAGATCATCTCTTAACACTTATTTTTTATAACATTATGAGAAAGATTGATTATTAATTATTTAATTTAACGTTGACAAATTAATCATTGATGATTGACAAATATAAATTAAAAAGTAGTTTATTCAAGTCTTTCCTCTATCACTATTAGATCAAATAATCATAGTTCAAATCTTTCTTATGATAATGTTATGAGAAAACAAGTATTTTTTGGATCCTAAAAATATTTCGTTAATTAGATGTTGTAAGATGTTGATAGTTCCATTTAATGTTAGATTAAAACCGCGCTCCTAAAGGAAAGCAATATTGATTCATGTAATGTAGGAATTTTAATGGATAATTCTTCTAGGTGGTCCCCAAGTGTGTCGAAATGAAGATTGAGTAATATCACATTTGACAAGCTTGATGTTGATGGAGATATAAGTGAAAGGTTCAAGGGTAATATCTTTGTGGACTTCTTTTTTTGGTCAAAAAGAACATTCATTAATTAAAAAATAATACAAACGAGTCCAAGTTTAAAAAGAACTAGACAGACATACTGTTGGAACTAAAGAGAATGATGGCAAATGAATGGTAGGGATGATAACGGGTATCTATTTTATTTAAAATTAATGAATAACCGTTCGATAAAAAATTGATAACAAAATCTGTTGAATAAATCGATAAGTTTTAGTTTTTATAAGTAATAATCGATTGATAAATTGATATGTTTTGGTTTTAGGCGTAAAAAAAAATCGAAACACAATTATTAATTTATTAATTATATATATATATATATATATATATTATTTAGAGATATTATAGATACATTGATAGATATGTGGATATGTCTTTAATGGGTTATAGGATAGATTTTAATATAAAAGTTGGGCTAAGGCCACTAGTAACATTTCAAACTATAATAATTATTGGGCTTAACAACATTTTAAACTATAACAATTTAAAAAATATAAAAAAAATAAAATCCTTATCATATAACCTAATACTCTCTACCTTTTCTACTTCTCTGTATCCAGCAGCCACATTATACAAATAGTAAAACCCATTCACAACATGCATTGTTTTTCTTCAAGCTTCAACTCGGCATTTAAGGGATTTTTTTGATATGTAATTTCTTTTATTTATTTATTATTATTTCAAGTACTTTTGAGCTTCTTTTTTTTGTTAATTACAAACATTCTCATTAACTGAGAGCTGATGATTCCAAAGCCGAAGATGACGTTGTCGCTGTAGCCATAACCGCCGAGGGAGAGGACGATGACAACGATATATTGAATTTTTTTTTATCCCGTTGGGTTTTAGTTTATTATTGTTACTTTGTGACATTTTGTGTGTTTTGATGTTGTATGTTGTAGATTTAAACTGTGCCTTGATGTTTTGTTTGGAAATTGTGGTGCTAGGGGATGTGTTATTGGTGCTCATTGTTGTAGATCGGAAGAAAAGAAGATTTTTTTTTTCAATTTGGTAGATATTTTAGATATGAATTAATGGTTATGTAATTTTTTTTTAAAATTTTTATTGCAATATTGTGTATGAATTTCGTTTTATTTTTTTTTTAGGTTTCTTCAACATTTAAATTGACTTTTTTTATAATATTTATGGAGTAGATTTTGTATTTAAATTAATTTATTTTAGATAATGTGTTTCAGATTCGGATAATCGGGGTTTTTTTAAGCCCGTCGATTTTGATTTTGGATAACAATTTTTAAACTCATCGATTTTCGATTTCGGTTTGCTAAACGGTTTTGGTTTTGGTTTTTGATTTTGCCAAAAACCATAAATAACCGACCAATTGTCATCCCTAATGAATGGTCCAATTTCTCATGTGACATATTTTCTAGATTATTCTCCTCAATAATTCTATTTCTAATGCTCATCATTATCTTTCGGAATTATGGTAAAATACATAATACCCCTGTATTATTGCAATGGTCTATTCACTTTCTCGTTGTATCATAATGATCTCATAAAATGGTTATTTATATATATATATATATATATAAATTGCACATAACTCTTAGGTAGTGATTGGTATGTGAGAATGGGTTGGGAATGTAATGACATTCCCAATTTTATTTTAATTCTCATGCTTGGTATGAAAGAATAAACCTGAAAATTTCATTCTCAAGGTAATCTCATTCCCTCATACATGGAAATAGCCATTTCAGGCCAAACACATGGAAGTAACCTATTCCCATGTGCTTGGAAATTGACCTTATTTTTTAAATGACAAACATACCCCCATCAAAATCTTCTACGTTGGAATACCTAAACAACGTTGTGTAAGCCCTAAACAATAGCTGTAATTTTTTTCTTCTCCATGTCTGCAATCATTTTCTCTTATTCAGATAACAAACATCATCAACGACAAGGAACAAGGTGCACTGTTAGGCTGTAATTTGGCACTATGATAATAATAATAATAATAATAATAATATTTATTGTTATTATTAAATTTATTTATTTATTGTTATTATTAAATTTATTTATTTATTTTATTATTAAATAAATAAAATTAATAATAATAATAATAATAATTATTATTATTATTATTATTATTATTATTATGTTCATGTTTATATTCATGTAAAATCTTATTTTTAATACTATAATAATGAAAGGATAATCATATCATATTATACAAGTTTTTCCCATTACCACTACTATATACTGTATACCAAACATGGGTTTGGAATCAATATATCCATTCTTATCTCCATTCATAGAGTATACCAATCATGTCATTCTCATTTATAAGTTCATTCCATTCTCAGTTATATTCCATTCCTTAACTCATTCCATTTATGTCCAAATTCATTTTAGTGTACCAATCGCTTCCTTAGTCCATCTAAATTAACTGTAAGTATGTCTCACGCTCTAACTTTATGGCTTGAAGTGTTGAATTCGCATTACCAGGCCTAAATATACATTTTTCCTTGCTAAAAGCTTTTATATCTATGACGAAACATGTTTGATTTGTCAAGAAAGTTGCCCCAACAACACCTTCTTGATCAACTTTAAGTGAACTTTAATTTATTTCTAATTTGAGAATTTGTAATCACCGTCCCATGTCCTATCCGTGTCGTGGTTCATCTAGAGGTGACATTTAGGTCGGGCTGACACAGTCTCAATTCAGTTCAGCACACGAAAATTCGGGCCCAGCCCAGTTCGAATAAAAGTGGGTTCGACTCGGCTCAACCCACCACATATAGGTGGGCCGGGCTGGATCATATATTTTTGAACCCATCCCATTTGTGCCCAAGCCCAGCCCAGCCCAGCTCAGCCCATAAGCTCAACCCAACCCAGCTCAAGCCCAATTCGAGCCCATATAAAACCCATCTTGAGATTATAATTTGTACATGTAATTTTTCTTATAAATAGTTAGTGTATTCAACTTCATTTTACTACAAAACTATATATTTATTTTACTACCTATTGTCTCTTTATTTTACTATAAGAGAATACACAATATCTATAGTTATGGGGGAAGAAAATCTTTCACAATGATTACGTTCAAATGTTTAGAATCATTTTGCTTACTTTGAAGAACATGGGTATGCAATTTGTAACTATTGTAAACGTAAATATATATTTCGTCGTCAATTCGGAACTGAAACACTTGTAAAACATCTTGTATCTCAACGCTCAAATGTTCTAAACTATTTTAATCCTCAACCACCGCCACCACCACTACCAACAGGCCCAGCACCCGCACAAAGAGCATAATAAAATAGTGAACTTCACCAACTTTCTTCAAGCATTTATATAATGTTTTTTTTTAATGTTTATTAGTAACGTATCCATGTCTCGTGAATTTGTGGTTTGTTAAGTAATATTTTATCATTTATATTAATATTATCAATCAACTTATGTCTTGTTAATTGTTAAATTAACTTTTTCGTAAAAAAAGTTTAAGCTTCAGCTTTTTTTGTTATTAATCTAACAATTAAAATTTAGAACACACTAATAAAAAATAAAAATAAAAAGATGGGTTGGCCTAGCCCAGCTCGGCCCAGCTCACGACTCGTGGTAGCGGGCTCGTGGTCCGAGTTGGGTCCTATATTTCAAGAATTGAGCCCAACCCAACTCAGCTCACTAAACATATGTGCCGAGTCGGACTCATTTTTCTTAACTCACAATTCAGTCGGGACGTGCTGGACTGACCCATTTGCCAGCTCCCGTTCATCCATGAAACCTATTTCAAAACCTGTAAATTACTAATCAAAATCTTACTCTATCATGTTTTACAGATTATAAGGAGTTTACTAACATTGATATCATAAAATAAAGGATATTATCGTTTTTTTGTTTTGTCGTTCACAAAATTAATGATCACCTGTGTTAGGACAGAGTGTGTAAAGTACGAGAAATTTATGAGATCATAAAGATATATATAATAAGAGATTACTAATTAATTACAATAAATAAGTAATTAGATATAGTGCATTTGGCACTTTGGAACCATAATATTCTCTTGTATTTGCATATATGTTCCCAACATTGTGATTTGTTAAAAGTAAGAAATATTTGAAACCCAATTCTTGCCGAAAAAGGGAAAAGCAAAAAAAAGAAAAAGAAAAAAGCAAAGCTTCACTTGGGCTCCTTGAACTAGAGCTCATTTGTCAGTTAACCAAGAACGAGCCAAGTCCAGCGAATTTCAGACCCAAAAAAAACAGCTCCAGCGATTCTTATTGTGTCATCAATAGCTCCAGCTAAATTGGATAAAATGATCGGATGGTGACTTGTTCAAATTAAAGGTTTCAAATTCGAACTATGACTTTCACCTACAATTTATCAAAAAAAAAAAAAAAAGCTTTGGCAAAGTTCAGATTTTAATTGTCCTTCTAAGTTCGAACAATGAGTTCCCCCCAAAGAAAAAAAAAAAAGCTTAGCAAAGTTCAGATTTTAATCGTCCTTTCACATTATACTAGCCAAAAGAACTTCACCAGGCCTATTACTGTATGATATACTTAAAAAAAAATAAAAATTTAAAGGAGGTCTAAGACGTACATATTAAACCAAACCAAACCAAAATCATACAAAACTGAACCTTTGTCCCATTAAATCGTACATATTAAACGATGTCATAAATTGATCTTGCAACCTCTTACAATTACAGTGAAAAATAAACCACTAGACCAAAGGCCTGGTGGTACAGTATGATAGACTTTAGTTCATAATTGTTATTCAAAGAATTTGTTACTATAAATGTTTAAGTATTAATTAATTTCATCCATAAATATGGTTTGGTCTGTTTTAAGTATTGCTTTAGTAATCATAGAAAAAAGCTTCTTGCTATTTTGCTAGGTTGTCCTTGATTAGCGTCTCTTGCCCAAAATTAGGGAATGAGTTTTGCTTAAACTAGAATGGGATTTTAAGAATATTGGTTTATTAACTTGAGTTTTCTCATATGAAATACAGAAAAAGAAAAAGATAACCTAGAATATCTACGAATATATATATTTGTTGTAACGATTGAACACAAGTACACATTTATGAAACAAATTAATAGATATATTATTTTGTTATGAGGCAACTTTTCACATCATTGATGGGCGTTGAACTCAATTTACTTGTTGATTTTTCCTATACCAATATGCTCCTTTATTTATTTTTCCATGCCACAAGTTACTATTTCTTTTCCCTAAATTATATACTTAATAATTCTCCTCTATAATCCTTTTCTCATGTTTCTTTTTAATAATCATAGAATTCTCTTCTCTATTCAATGAAAAATAAACCTTTAAAAAAAAAAAAACAAACTTCAAAATATTTAGACAGATGTTTGTATATGACTTGAAAAACCCACTCTATATAAAAAGAATTGAGGTATGTCTGTGTCACGTTTTCAAGAATCTCTCCAAATTGAAATCATATATGTCCGTACACATATGCAACACTGTTGCATGCATGGCATAAGACTTTGAGCATCCAACATTTACTTGGCGAAGATCATTTTGAGAAGAAAGTCTTATGACTTCAATTCTCTTACCACCTTTGGATTTATGAATGAACTTACAATGGACATTGTGTGAAAGGTTAGATCCCAAAGCAGATTAAGATTGCTCACATATTAAAGCTCCTTTCCTAGCTCGTTTCTTTATTCAGAAGAGCCACTTTGAGAGTAACGACTTCACGTATACAGTTAGTTGTAACTGGAATTAGTTAATGCAATTGGCATGTAAGGTGTTGAACTTATAAAAGGATAACAAAGCAAGCAAACACTATCTTATTTCTATCTTGTTCTTCTTTCTTTCAATTCTCTGTAATTTTCCTTTCTTTTATGTCTTTCTATTCTTGCTCAAAATACTAGTTCATTACAGAGCTGTAGTGCTTCTGGAGTTCTAACATCTGGCATACAAAGCTCACTGTGAACTCTCATGCTCTCTTCTTTGGACTCCTCCTCCACATCATGAAATGCAAAGCTCACTTCATATGAATAACCAATTTTCAGTGGATTGTTTTGGTCGTCTTATCTATTAGCAGTGGATTGTGGCTGTTTATGGTGGTGATATACTTTTCTGGGTTTATCTGTAAATGTTGCGTGTGGCTGTTTATGGTGGTGGTCATATACTTCTCTGAGTGAGTTTGCAGGTGTTGCATATTTGATAACAAAAATCCGATACTTAGAAAAAAGATGTTAATGACTTCTTTTTTTCATAGGATAGTACCACTTTTCTGTTTAAACACTAGTTGGTGACAAAAACTGCTTTGACAACTTTATTTCTCAGGTAGTATATCACTTTTCTGTTAATTCACTAGTTGGGGATATCCCTTTATGTCTGCCTGCCAACGCACGTTGAGGCTTAACATATTTGTGGGGCTTGCATCATTGGATCCCTAAATAATGTTATTAGCAGATCAATAGTAGTGAGGTGGTGATGCAGTTATTTGTTTGTTCTTCACGCTCAATGTTCTAAATCATTTTATTATAATTGTATCACCAATTTACAACAATTGTATTACGTTATCAGGGGACCTAAATCTGTATCTGAAGATTAGATTCACCCCCAGTGCATTGTGATTTCATGTGATTGTGTTGAAGTGGCTTCTTTTTGCTCTTCACTGGCAATGTTGATGTGGCTTTCATTATGTGTCTTTTCACTCTTTCCCCTCCCTTTCACTCCCCTCCGCTCCCCCACCCCCCTAAAATGAATTTCCCGCCATATGGTTGGTTGGTCATTGCTAGCTATTATGGCTTTATGTAGACGAATTGTAACCCGCAATCCGAACTTTAGTTGGATGATCACTCTCATTCTCTATTTGAAAGAGTAGCTTGAAATATTTGGAAATCATTACTATAAATCTAGAAATATGTTTTCAATCCAAATTAAACTACAATTCTCACCAATCAACTAAGAGTTCATATCGACCAAACAAAATTTTTCATTTTTTGAGATTCAAACTGAGACTTAATAATTGAGAATTTGAATATATTTTGAGATAGTATGCAACAAATCCAAGGGAGATTGATTCGTGCAAATTTTTTTCTCTCAATTAACAAAGAGATCTTGACGTAATTGTCACATATTAAATCGAGCACAATTTTGAAATTTAATGTATATTCCCAGAGACAAATTACAAATTACATGGATGTTAAAGAATCAGAAAGAGGAGATACAAAAAATGGGCCCAAGACAATGTGAGCTGGCTGAGTTATTTTTAGCTCAACTCTTGAACACAATGTGAACAATCAATAGGTTGAAGGTATAGCCCAATATGGATCGTCGAATGATGCAACATTTCCTGGTCGTGAGAATACAACCTACAAAAGAGAGCATTGTTTCAGCAACCCTTAAGATTTTAGTCACATTCTTATAAGGGTTGTTCTTTCAAACGTTCGATTGTTTTAAATCGTAATCACTTTTCATGCGAAAAGTCAAAAATGCCCTGATTGTCATTTCTCTATCATACATCACTCTTTCATCTTTTTGGTCATGTGTACCCGTCAATAAGGCAACGATTTTCTCTAAGATGTTTCCGTCTTATAAACCATTGGAGGTGTTATTAAATTAATTTAATATATCATGGTTTAACTTGTAGGTTCGGCAAATAAGAGATTTTGCCTTTTACCTAAAAGGAAATAGCATTTGCACATGTATTATTTGCAGACATTTTTATGATAAATCTTGATGAAAATAACTCCTTAAATGTTAAGTCACAATAAAGTCTCAATCCACAATTGCAAACTATAATGGATAAACTATCAGTTGTATTATTGATCAACTTAGATGCTTTACTGATGAAACCACTTGATGCATTATATGGTTCTCTTAGAACATTTGATAACCTTCAGTTTTGTATCTCATCTATGCATGCCAATTATGATGAGCATGGAAGCAGGTCGACAAACAATGACACAAAATGCACGTCGTGATATGTAAAAAACATCTGGAGATATATATACCTGGTAATTTCCGAGCGTGCAAGTCTTGAAACCAGCCGCACAATAATCAAAATAGTATTCCCACGTCCAGATGAACTTTTCATTGAATCCCAATGCAAGAATTTGGCTAAGAAACACAGGCATCAATGATGTTATGAGGTGATAAACGTGTAACTCGAATTTGTTTTCACTTAAAAAATGAACTAGTAGTCCTTACTGATGCAAAGATTTTTACCTTTGCTTTTCCAGGAAGTTTTTCCTCCAATATCTGAGTGTTTGATAGTAATGAATGCCTATATTTTCCAAATGCTCCACGCTGGATTCAATAAATTCAATAAATTTTATTACACGAAAAGACTTTCAGAAGGGCGTCAGAATATCCATCCGGGAAAGGGCAAATTTGAAACTGTACCAGAGCCTGGATGCAGCAGCCATGGCTGAGGTCACTCGACTCAATGCAGGTAAGCATCCCCCTGGGAATATATATTCTTTTATGAAGTCCGAGCTTTGTCTGTTTTCGTCGTACCTCTCATCTGGTATTGATGTGAACTATGGACAGATCAAGCACTTATAATTGTTAGCTATAAGCAGATGTTAAATAGAGGTGATTGAGTTAAAATTTAGTTTCATATAGTCAGATTGCAATAGAAGAGGAAAAAGTACACCTAAGCAGCTGGATATACACCAAAGTGAAAATAGGAAGAAGGATGTATCGCAAGAAAGAAAACTACGCTAATGTGGAAGGTGTAATCACATTAAGGCAATAAGATTCCACTCTTAGTCTTATTAATTATATTTGCAATTCATACCTGTAGAACAAGAAGACCATCTTCTTCCAGAACTGAGTCACAACATCCAAAAAACTGCTCCATATATTCATGGCCAACAGCTTCTAACATCTCACTGCAAATGATCGCAAATAAGATTATCGTTTGTACCTAAAATGATTTAGCACGCACACACACAAAAGAAAAAAGTCTATAGTGGTGTACCAAGATATAATTCTGTCAAATTTGCAGGTTTCTGGCAATTGCCGATAGTCACAGAGAAGAAATTTTATGTGATCCTGCAAGTAAAGTGAAAAAGATATTGGCTTAAATTGCCTGTTCGATAAGAGAAAAGACTAGGATAAAATCACTTTAGACATATCATTCTTCATATATAATTTGATTTCGTGCAATCAAACAGTCAAAGTTCAAACTTTCCAATTGTGTTTTACTATTGCAGCAGATTAACATGTGAAAACCTTTCTCGCCCATTTTTGAAGGTGCAATATATGATTTGTGATCATTATGCCCTTAGCTCTTCCAGGCATTGGACAGGGTAGACTAAGCCAAGCCACTAGGACCAAGTGTCAAGTTGAATAAATCAACATGGCTCAACTGGAGAAATTCCCGGAGTTAATTGAAAGACATCCACTCTTCATTATTTACAGGGCGGTTCAAAGGGAAAAAAGCAGAAGGAACGATCCGTAGCACGCAAAATTTGCTCTCCTCGCAGTAAGAAAGAAGTCAACACTGTAGGCTTCTCCTCAGCATTCAATCTTCGATTCAAAGAACTGTGCTTAGCCCCACTTCATCAAAATTATAAGCTTTTTCTACATCCATACTGATCTATAAGTAGATCAGTATTGACCATATAATAAAACCAAATCTTGATCCATCGAGTCCCCAAAAGGTAAGAACTCCGACCTGGCTACGTCTTTTTGCCCGACCAGTTGAGGACAAGGATTTCACTCGTTATAGGACTTAATGTGGATATCAAATTCTTTGTTATTACACTAGAAAAGTAAATTTTCGAAAAAAACTTCCCAGGCTCATGGATAGTTGCTTGGAGAAGTTGTTTAACAGAATTGATGTGCACATAAGAGACAGATCCAACAACTACTACATATATCATTCAGAAAGATTAAAATTTCCAGATACCTGAAGGCCAGCTTCCTTCACTTTCGCTTCTGCATATCTCAGTTGTTGAACGGACAAAGTGATGCCAGTATATTGACATCCAGTTCGCTTGACAACTTCAATAGCTAAACTTCCCCAACCACTTCCAATCTCTAGAACATGATGTTCCTTACTTATTCTTGCCTAGATTAAGAGGAAGTGGATCAACATCGGTGAGAAAGTCTATTAGACACTATAGGAATATACTATGTATAGGCATCGTGTCACCTTTTCAATTAAAAGTGATATTTTCCTGAGCTGAGCAACTTTTAAATCTTCACCTTCAGTCTATCCACGGGACAAAAGATCGGTATAATTTGGAAAACAAGAAGGTAGAAAAAGGAAAAGTTAGCTATTGTTCATTGCCAGAAGCAAAAAGGAAAAAGCAAAACTCAAATCCTGACCTTAAATATTGCAGAAGAGTATGTCATTGTTTCATCCAGGAACAACGAAAAAAGTTCATTACTCTGTTGAAGGGGGGAAAAACAAGCTTTTCAGCTAACGTCTTCTTTGAATCATGATTTCAAAATTATGCACAAAAAAGGTATATTGAATCAAAACCAAGATGAAAATATATAGAGGGATGTGTAGAACACACAAAACAAAGATAATCAAGGATGATTACATGTTCTCATACAAGGAAACTGAAAATGAAAGGTTGCGGAAAGGTAACATTTTTCCAGTGCATAGACAAAAATTCTTGTTTACTGAAAGTGAATTGCTATTTTCAACCTTCAAGACCTATGGTACAAAAAGCTTTATAAACTTCTTGTCTTACCAAATCATAATGACGTGAGATGTTCTGGCGAGCCTGAGTTAAAGAATTTCGCCTTAAAGCATGATCAAAGAAATATTTTGCTGACGCTAATCCTGCAGAGAAAAGTAATGGTGTCCACCAGCCTCTGGAGATAATGGAATTAAAATCTGGGAAAATGACTAAATGTTTGCATATGCGCATAAATAGTCCAACTGTAACCTTTACCTTTTCTTTCTCAATCTTGTGATAGAAGCATTTAAATCTCTGTTGGCAACACATATCTGCAAAACCAATATTAGGGAGGCAAAAGACAGAATGAAACTGTTGTTATACATTACAAACTATTTTCTTACCATGAAAAAGTGAAGAAGCCCACAATCTTTATCAACAAACGAGAAGTCCCCATCAATATAGGCATCAGCCAGGCCTAAATCAGCTTGAGTTGCAATCTAGCAAAAGAATATTGCATGACAATGATTTTTCTTTTTCTAGAAGTTTTAATTAAAAATCACTCAAAATACATTTTAAAAATGTTGGACAAAATTAGAAAATCACCTTCCAGTAAAACTGGGGATTGTGTACCCTTATTGAAACTTTCAATGGACTCTTTTTTCTGGATCCTTCGAAAGTGAAAATTGTTCCCCCTTCTTCCAATAAACTGTTGGATCACAAGTTTCATGATGTTATGTGTATCCATGTAAATTTTCAATTAATCCAAAGAAATAAATTCCAAAGGGAATAATGTTAACATTGAGAAACTGTGGGACACGATAGAATTGGCTACACAGAAGAGTTAAGAGTCAGAAAAATTGTAAGTAAAATTTAGATAATAAGACCAACTGCAATAAAGACCAGCAATAATTGTATCCAACGTTTAGAGTACAGATAGAATGCTTGAATGACATATTAAAACTTTTAATCTGAAACTAATGTTAAGTAACATTGCTCTTATGGTTTGATGAGAAGAAGATAGCAGTCACAGCTTATAGAGAAAGCAGCATCACTTTATTGTGAATGAATCTTACAATAAAAAAAATTAACAAATCTTTATACAGCCTCCTTCATGTTTCGCCAAATCCTTATACAGCCTCTTTCATTTGTCGCCATCATGCAAACACGAATCAAATACTTAAACCGTAATCTGAAGGAAGGCAAATGTTATGCTGCTCATATACTCATGCATCGTCTCAAAATTAAGGTCTGAAAAATACAGATGAGAAATTTTTAATAGTTAAAAAACACTCACATCAAGCAGCCAGTGGCAATAAATTGGTCAAGAAACCTAGTCACAAGAATGCGTGCCCCAGTTTCTTTCCATGAAGGCACCATGTGTTTGGGGTTGTTCAGAATTTCACAGTTCTTTCTAAGCAAGCCTTGTGCAGCAATTAGACCCGCCTAGAAACGAGCAAGCACAAATCATTAGCCATGTATACCAACTAGCTAATTGAAGAAACACACATGACATCTTCTAATTTGTTATCTTTTCTTTCTTCATGATGCCTGCCCTTGTATGGTCTTTTTTACAATTCTTCCTTGTTTTGTACTTGCATTCTGTAAAGACAGTGCCTTTAGTTGCATTATTAAATGAATATTATGTACCTTTAATCCATCCTCGTGGAATCCATAGCCTGAAACAAATGCAGCATATGACACACATATGAGTTGCTATACTTAAGTCACAATGAATAGATGACACAAAAGCTACTTACACTTCCCAGAACGGGTCACCATACAATGGCAGTGAGTAACATAAAGTAGAGATTACAGATTGGCATAGTTAGATGAGTACATGGTAGAAAACATAAAGTATAATAGTTTAGTGCTCAAAAAGGATGGTTCATGCAAGATCACCACTGTATAAGTGTAGTATATGTGAAAAATGAACAAAAATATTTCTGCTACATCAAATTTTGAGGAATTTCATTTTCAGTTCTAAAAGTGCACTTGTGTAATGATTGCGGATGAACAGATCAACATTTCGTTTGCAACATATTTCTTGTCTTATTTCTGCAGAAGGAAGCTTACCCTGATATGCTCCACAAAACCATATTCCTCTCTTCCCTTGGATGTGATCAAGCTCGAGTGAAGCTTTTGATGCTGCAACTGATGGAACTGGATGACCAGTTGACCATTTAAGCAACGTATGCTCTGGTGAGTGAGGTGGATTGAGGGTTACCAGATAAGGCATCTTAGTCTCTCCAAGGTTCTGCACGTGTAGAATTCTTTTCAATCAAGGGACTTAAATTTGTAGAGGGGAAAAATGGCCTTGTACTTGATGAGACTAACTGAAGGAATAAGTTAACAAGAGTAGGTATACAAACAATCAGAAGGTATTAAAAATGCTATATCATTATTAGTTGAATTCAGTCGCAATCTACATATTCAGGTAATCTATAGGTAATCCTTACAGGATCAGATGTTACTCTTGTCCTAAAATTTACCAGAGAATTGAATAACAAATGCATATGCATTGTCAACTTCAATTTCAGCTTTGTGTTCCCTGCTGAGTAGGGAAAAACTGCAGTTTCTTTTGTCAATTGACTCATTTTTCAGCTCTTTATTTTGTCTGTAATCATTCTACGATTTAAGTCACAGAATATCGTTGAAGAGTGTTTCTGAACATGAACACTATTTAAAAAAATTGTGCATACCATGTTTGTTACCAGTCAGTAACACTATATATCCAACTTATGTTCACTAAAAATTACTGAATATAACATTGTCATCAACCCTTATTTGAAATATCTCGAGTTCTACATGACTTTTTAAAACACAGGGTTTTATGTGTAACTTCAATAAATCACAAGGGGAGCTATGTATTTTACTCCTGTATGGAGTATCAAGAAACTGTAACACTTTGAAATTAATGGCGACTAAGTTACAGCTTGAATTTAAGTGGTAGAGTTGCAAACCTGAAGTACGTTGAGCCAATATGTCAGACATACTTTGTTATCAATAGTCCCAAGAAAATTCCAAGCGCTCCATGCTGCTGGGTTTCGGGGCATTAAACTTTTGTCATGATGAAGGAAAATATCACTGCCATAAAGGGTTAAAGAATGATTCTGCATTTTGTAGTCATAAAATATCACAGAACTTCAATTCAATGCAACAATTCACTGCTGCAGATATTCAGCAGGAAAAATAATGCCTATTACTGTTTTAATATAATAAAAAAAAAAAAAGAAGTCATCATCCATATGCAAAATGAAATTTGCACTCAAAAGCAGAAGACTATTATTAGTACTAATTCTAAAGATTATAAATCCTCGAATTCACTAGATAAATTTGCACTAATTATCCCTAGTCTGGATCTTCACTCGTATGTCTATTATTTAGATAATTAGAATGCCGATGGATCAAACTATTGATGGATTTCAGTTTGCTGAGATTCGTGGATTAGATAACTAAAGTACTTAGGAAGCATGAGAAGGAATATACAAAACAGAGTTTTGATGCAAACTATTAAATCGCGAGCAGTTGGAAGTTACAGAAAGATTATGTAATAATAATCATGTAACAGCGATTGCGAAAAGGAAATTTATATTTCAAATGCTATAGGTCATCTATGTTGAGATTGAACCTCTTCCTGATCTGAACTTGTGAACATTCATCCCCCCAAAGCAGGGACCGGATGATCCAAGCAAGTTGCAAGAACATGTTAAAGAGTTTGAAGCAACTTCAGCACAGATAGACTGAAAACCGAAACAAACAAAAGCAAGAGAATTTCATTGGTCGATATCCGGCATTCATCATACTTCACTAGGTGAACATGAAAAACTTATTAACCGTGCGAGAAAATGAAAGTATCTCGTCATGGGTAACTCATAAAATGAGAAATGAGAGTGGGCGCACATAAATGTTATGGTAGTGGCCAAGAGACTTAATAACAAACAGAAATGATAATTACAGAAAGATCTTTGTAAAGAAGAGAGAAGAAAAAAATAAAAATAAAAAGCACCTGTAGACATATTGGAAGGCACCAAGTATTCTTAGTTCATCAAATGTTGCCTGTTTCCCTAACATTTTGAGTGTATCTGGGGCATGTGCAGCAATTATGCATCCATCATATTTTTCTTCCAATGCATCATCCAAGATTGTAACCGAACCTGCAAATTTGTTATCATATAAAATCAGACGCATGTAACAGTTCTTATCAAGATAACGCTTGTGTATAAAGTTTTATTTATTTATTTTTGGTACCATGCTGAAGCAGAATACTACTTACCTTCATCATTTTTTAGAACTGAACGTACTTCACAGCCATTTCTGATTTGACAGCCTCTTTTCTCCAGCTCTGTCCTGACCTGTGATAATGCATTCTCATTTCAGCACATACAGGCACCACATAGAACAAAATCTAAGATTTTTCCACAAATTCAGTTGGAAGTTGCAAAATTCATAATATTCATCGACAAAAGGAAAAGGAAAAGAAGAGGAAAAAGGGATTCTGAAATCACCTTATTGACATAGGTGTGCGATCGCCATCTTACAGTGAGCCATTGAGGACGACCAAGTAGCTATGGATCAGGACATAGCAAAACATAAAGGACATGAGGAGAAGAAAAGATTGAAAAAGCAGTAAAATTTGAATTGTAGAAACTGGTTAACAAAGAGGGGTGATCTTACCTGAAGTAGATGGTGATTTCGACAAAATGAAAGAATGGAATAAGCAGAAAAGTTCATTACTCCTTCTGAAGAGCAGGACCAGATTGAAGCACATATTGGAACCTATGAAAAACGAAATTGATATGCGCATGCATTTGTGAAAATTGTGATCGAATGTAATGAACAAAGATATCCAGGATGTGTTAAGGTACTATAGTCTGGCAGTCTCACCAGGTAGGCCTTCTGAAACAGCTCCGAGTAACCACGTGAGTTAATGAAATGCCCCAGGGTCTCATTTCGATCTATGTCAGGATTGTTTTCAAGCTCTTCAAGGTAACTAAAATAAAATGCAAAAATTATCAGTTTATTCCTGCTTTGGATGAACATTTTCCGAAATTTATTGCAGTTACCACCTCCATTAGCACCTTCATTGTAACTCTTAAAGCTTTCTTGCCAAATGAACACTTACAATAAAGATTCGCGAGCCTACTTCTTTTTTTTCTTTTTGGATTTTATTCTTTATTTTCATTTTCATTAATTCTTTATTTCACTTCTGAGATTCAGTAAATAGAATATAACTCTTTTTATGGAGGCAAATTGTAGAATTTTCTTTTTTCTTTTGGTTTTTCGCGCATACCTCATAACATCGTTCTTGAATTTGACAATTTCTCTTAGCATTTTCCAGAAGTATGGATTCACTGCATTCATCTTCTGTGCAAATAAACTTGACAAGCCATTTCTGCTCCCCCATTCACAACCTCGGCCTTTGTCCAAGCTCACTGAGAATGACATATCGGATAACTCCATGTCAACTCCAAGACTCTCGAAGAATTCCATCATGTTTGGATAAGTTACCTGTCCAAGAAACCAACTAATTTGTTAGTCAACAGTTGAAAACCATTATGAGCTCGGTTATATGGATTTGTTGATACTATTCATTCCTATGGAAAGTATCTGATTATCCGACATGGATTGGTCAAGACTTTTGGACCAGAATACAAGATATTGAACTATTTCACCGAACATCAATAAATTTTAGTACGTAACTTCAGAATTTTCGATAACAACTTGAATGAATGATCACTCCAAACTGGCAAAATAAATAATAGAACCCTGCTTAAATAGTAGTTTTCATCATTCTTCACTGATATTCAAAACCTCATGCTAACATAAACATTCTTTTCTTCTTCTTTTCCCATTCTTCCATGTCTTCCCTCGGGAAGCTCTCTTTTCTAACAAAATAAGGCCTTCCCGACATGGATGGATTCAAGATTTTTGTTCAGTAAAGACTAAAAACTAACAACTGAATACTCATATATGGTTAATTTTTTTTTCAGTTGAGGCTAAAAACACACACATGTTAAAAAAATATAGGTTTAATTTATTCATTGCTTCCTAAGGTACCAGCCTGTTAAGAAACATGGATTTCATCTTAAATCAACTAGTGTCCACGTGAAGTAGCTCAAACTTTTATATGGTAATTTTGAATTTGATAATTTACTAATCTAGACAATTATATTCTATAACATCCTAGTACATGTGATTTGGATTGAAAGAACAACTTTAATTATGAGAGCTGATCGGCAAGAGCTAATATAGAAGAGTAAAGTTAATTTATTAAACTTTTAAATAAGATAGTAAATTAATACATTTGACAAGCTGGATTAAAAAATAAAATAAAACAAGAATCAGAAAAAATTTAGATAGTAATATATAGCCTAGGACTTTTCCGTAAACTGATGAACTCTAATTTATTTCAAGTTTTTTATTCTAATACACGAAATTTCTATTATGAACAGGATTTAAAGAATATCAAATTCACTTTAAGATCTATTATACGTAATTTTATTTTATAATTTTATAAAATGCTATTTTTAAGACTCATACCAATGACTTTTAAGTCATTCTCTTAAACTCGCCAAATGGACCACAATCTTTTAGAGTAATTTTTTAAATATTAAAACGTTTCGTAGTCAAACCTTTCGTGTGCAACCATAGTTAGTTCTACACTTTTCGTACATGAGAAGGGCAACATAACTTGGCGGGCCAGGCAAATGGGCAACCCCCCTTTCCTTATCTATGAAATAATTTCTCTTATCGTCTACAGGAACTCCCAAGAGTGAAAATATCTAGTCACGAGCCTACCATATCCAACAAAATCCAGACAATCTCGACATTTCTTTACTTGCATGAAGTACAATATTGTTTAAAGGTTAGTACTTGCAAACAACAAAAAAGGGAAAAATGTATAAAAATGTTAACGAATCGTTCGGCTAACAGTGAGGGATGTACATTACAGCCAGGAGCTACAATTTTTACTTGTCCAAAAAATTATTACAAATTCTATGTATTTTGCAAAAAATAATATAAATGTTTGTGTATTTCTAGTTTAAAAAAATTAATTAACTCTCACTGAAAGAAAAAATACTTATATAATCAAAAAATTATGTGTTTAAATCCCATTGGAAAAAAAATTCATGAATTTGCCCCTGTCAACTAACATATGTGATGTAGGCCACAACCAATTCTGCTCAGATGAATTTAACTAACGTTTTTAAAGCTTTTCTTAAAAAGAGATTATGGGCTCAAAAAAAATATGTAAATTTTATTAAAAATAAACACGTGTTGTTATAACTTGACACGCATCATCATCTTGTTCTATCTTTTCTTCCCTAAACTTTACCTTAGTGTCCGACTCGACACACGGACCTTCAATTGAATATACTTTAAACAATGTAAGGTAACATAACAGCAAGCGGGCCACGATATAGTAGTAGCTCTCATCAATCTACTTGTCATATTTCTTGGCCACAATACTTGAATAGTATACTAGAAAAATTTGTGTCTCTAAAAGAGACAACAATGTTGTTTAATGCATATAGCAAGCGGGTCATTTGTTAATTTATTATGTAACAACCTAGTAAGACAAGTCCACAACATATTCTTGGATTCCACAATTATGCCCACTTTATGCATAAGTATTAACTTTTTCATGCTTTCCGTACATCTTCATTAATTTTATCAGAGATATTAAATTAATTAAGTGTATATTTTTAAATAGATTTAAAATTTTGAATTAAGTGGATACATATATAGCATTAGAGTTGTTAGAATTGTATTACGAAATCGTCTTAAATTCAAGTCTCATTCTTCACTATTTATTATGAATATAAATTAAATTTCACTTGTACAGTAAAGAAAGATATTCGAGATAATAAAATATAATTATATACATACTCTTTAACATTTTAAAAAAAATTAAAATTAAGTGGTCATTTACGATTTTGTTGCCATAAGTACATATTGCCAAACAATAGTCTTGAAAGATTCTAGTCGTTCAACATTCCAGTACAAAAGGGTACTTTGGAACGGCTAGGCTCACTAGGCGGCGATTAGCATCTAAAGTAATCACTTTTGTTGCTATATTGTGCTTGTGCTTATTTATCATCATATAATCTTGGCCTGCAATAGTACCATTCAAATACCTATGGGTGGATGCACACTCTCCGTTATTCGGCTTGCAGTCTCTATTAATTAACTCCACAAGATAATTTGAAATATTTTGATATTTTTTAATATGTAAATTCACCTAATTTAGTCTCCATAATCCAGTAACTTTAATAAGCAAAACTACATAATTTTTTATAATAAAATATTTTAAATTTGTCCGTACATATAATATCAAGAGAAAGTACATCAGAGTTATTTTACATTAAGGACATGTTGAACATAGTTTAAGTTCTTGTTCATTCTAATTATTAGTGATTCATATTTTACCATGTTGATCAAAGCACAATACATTGAGGATATGAAAATGCTAAAAAACGTTACATGTGAATTATCTGGTAGAGTAGATGGTGGACTTCACGTGCTTGTAGGGCTCAGTCCATACTCAACCGGGTCTATCTAAATATAATGTTTTAAAGTATTTTCCTAATGTTGTATGCTCAAAAAAAGTATACAAAGTAAGCAAACCGCCCAAAATCTCAGGAAAGAAAAAAAAAAAACTAAGAGAAGTAAACATAGTAGTTGTTATGCAAGTATTACAGGGTGTAGATTTCGTCAGAATTTTTTGTGTACTCACCATGGGGTGAAATGAAATGAAATTATTTTTCTTGCTAAACGAGAAAGAAAAAGAAAAGAAAAGTAATTACCCGATTAAAGACCATGAAACCAAGGTCTACGTCGACCCCGTCGACAGTGACTGTGTTGGCATGGCCGCCTAAGTAATCCTCCTTCTCGTACAGCACCACATTGACGCCGGCTTTAGCCAATTCATATGCTGAAACCAGTCCACTGATGCCAGCACCCACCACCGCCACTCTCATCTTTTACAGTGCACTAGATTATCGTTTGAATGATTAGAACTGCATTTAACGTAAAATGTTCCTTAGGAAAAACTATATACACAAGAATGAGAAAATGATGTGCATGTAATTTCAAGAACAATGCATCAATTATGTTAATACAGGTTCCAAACTCTGTACATAATGGGAGTTTCGGATACTGAACTGCCCTTTATTGACCTTGACTAACAAGGATGGCCTTATGTAGAAGGGTTTCCTCATCACGATGACATTTCATCATGAAGATAAGAAGCCTTTTGAGTTCTTAAAACTTGTGGAAGAAAAGAATGGTGTCATATTGACAAAATTGATTCGATAGGAGGCTAAACCATGATATTTATAAATTCATTTTTGGAAAAGTTTCATTCCGAATTATATTCTGTTAATGTATATATAGTGTTGATTGTGTTACGAGAGAATCCGAATCTAAAAATACAGGATTAGTTAACTTACCTTGCAAACTATGGACTTTGGAAGTCACTTGCCAATGCTAGAAGAAGACTTACGACTTGCTTAGTTTGGATGTGTGAAAATCTTAACTAACTCCTCCAATTACTAAGGCTTTGCCCTTTTCTCTTTCTTCTTTATCTATTCTTGCTGTGATTGGTGGAAGAAGAAAAGGCACAACATGGGATTTGTCAGACTATAAAAAGGACGCTAAATATTGAAAGGACACTAAATATTGAAAAGGGTTGGGGAAGAGGGCCACCACTCCACTCTATGGTTTCATATGAAATTGCAAAAAAGGACAAGCTTGTATGGGACTCAAAAAGAGCACATTTTTCTTTTCTTTTGTTTTATTTTTATGATGAGAACTTCTCGTTGTAAGTTATTTGGATATGTACTAAGGTGTCGGATATTGTGTTTAAGAAGTTTCGACATATACCAAGGTGTTAGATATCGTATTTGAGATGTAAGTTTTTCACACACATTCTAAACACTTCACTATTAAACTAATCATTTGAAGCACGCGACTCTTTTCTCAATTTGTATTATTCACCTTACGTTTAATTATTATAATGAACATATATAGTAAATAATTGACAAGCATAACATTTTGAACATTTTGAGAGTAGGTTCTTATCATTTCAACATTGTTTTTTTCAAAATTAAACCAATCCATGCACTAATAAAAGGTGCAATTCTTAAGTAAGGGGAAACAAAAACAAATTTCATTCAACTACCCAAAGGTCAGGGGCGGAGAAGGGGGCACCAGCGGGAGTTCAGGCCCTTCAAGTCTCGAAATTTTATTTTTTAACATTTGGAATATTCTTTAAAAAAAATGTTATGGTTTCTCTTAATTTTTTACGAAAAACGATAACAAGAAAATTGAAAAATATACTTTTTATTTTCTAATTAACGACACTACTGACTACTGATTACGGTATAAAATACATCCCAAAAACATAAAAAACGATATCAAAAACATGAAAACAATAACAAAAAAATTGAATACTACACTTTTTATGTTCTAATCTCGTTTGAATACTACACTTTTTATGTTCTAATCAACGAGACTACAGATTTTTGATCAAAAAAAAAAAAAAAAAAAAACGAGACTACAGATTACGGTAAACTTAAAATTAACTACAACAATATCGCTCTCGGCAAAGAAAAACATGGGTTAATGCAATGGATGTAGACCTCAATCATGATGAAGGTCACAGAATCATGGTTAAATCAATTAATTATAAAAAAAAAATCAATTGGAAATGGAAATGTGTTAATTAAGATTGGCCAGCTATACTTGGGACAATATTTGAATTGCCAAGGACCACATTTTTTTGTTCACTTGTGTCGACTGGGACTATGGCGACGTGGATTGCTCAACACCCTTTACGCATTCTTGGTGAATAGAGATCTGTTGAATATGTCCATGATAGAATGGTCAAACACGAGAACTGGTGAAGAATTCTGGTAGCTTCTTGTAGTGGATTGGAATCGGGGTTTGTATCTCTTGCAATGTTAGAAAAAAATTCGTTGATAATAAATTGTTCAAATTATTTTATCGTGATCATGTTATTAATTTGTTATTATTGAATATCTCTTATAACATTATAAGGATTCAAGTTTTTTAATATAAGAAAGTTGAGAGTACAAGATATGAGATAAGTATGACTTGTATATATTTTCAATGTCCCATTGTGGTCAGCACTAATCGTGTGCGGGCAACTAAGCTTTCTCAATGTATCCTATACCAATTATTGGATGGACATGTTGGTGGTTGTGCATCATTGACGGGCTAATCTAGTACGCTATATAATATACTCGTTCATCGAACAGTTGATATACAATACACTCAAAGAGAATAAGAAATTTTTAAAAGATTATCTGAATAGGTTAAGCTAAGTAGAAACTTAATAAAGTAGGAGAAAAATTAATCCTCACTAGACGAAGACAAATTTTACATCTATAGCTCCTCTTTGATGTCTAGAGTAATAGAAACATCTCCAAAGAAAATGGACGTTATAATTGGTTTTATTATAGATAGAAATTACATTGATTCGCCTATGAATTTGAAAGAATATTTTCTAAAATTCTTTCTTACTTATTGTCGAAGTTTATTAGTTAACATTATAAATAGAAAACGAAAAGCAAACATGTTTTGAAATTAATTGTTGGTGAAAGAAGAACTGATCAAATATTTAGAATGATAAAAAAACAAAAATTGTGTTTATTAGTTAACATTATAAATAGAAAACGAAAAGCAAACATGTTTTGAAATTAATTGTTGGTGAAAGAAGAACTGATCAAATATTTAGAATGATAAAAAAACAAAAATTGTGATAAGGACAATGTGAGCTTCATAACTAATGTAATTGTTGAAGGAAAATTTAGTAAATGGAGAAAGCAAGATAGTGATGGTAGTTATATTAGACGAATCATATTTGAAAGTTTGACGAAATATGTTCATATTGTTTTTAGTTAATTTGAGAAAATTAAGCAACAACTAATAATCAAATCTGAACCTATTTGAAAGTTTTTTTTTTTTTTTTTGACTGACATGAAAATTTAATTGATGAAATTCAACTATCAAATTATTCGACAAACCTAACCATCAACTGACTCTTTCCAAGTTAAGGGTTAGAAAAGGGATTTCATTTAAGTCAAAGCATGAAGTCACGAATGTCCTTTCATTTTAATACATGCTACTGTGTCAATCAAACTATGTACGAAGAGTCATTAATGCTTTACAGAAAACTCCAGAGAGCTTAGGCTCCGTTTGTTTGCCCATAAAATATTTTCTCAAAAAATATTTTTTGGATTTTACAGTATTTGGTAACACTGAAAAATTAGTCAACCGTAAAATATTTTCAGGTCATAAATTGCGGCTGTTTTTTCTTAGTTTTACGGTATTTGGTAACATCAAAAAATTGGTCAACCGTAAAATATTTTCCGGTTAACAATTGCGGCTAGTACAAAATTATGTAAAATGTTTTCATGTCCTTTAGGAAAAAAAAATATTTTACAGAACTTACGGCACATCCAAACAATAAAAAATATTTTTCAGTATTCCATTTTCCAGTAAAATATTTTTTCCCAACAAATTATTTTACGGCAAACAAACAGAGTCTTAGGACAAACTCAATAGGGGCTCTAAAATGTAAAACTTTTTATTTTTGGGGATTTTTATGCTTTTTTAGAGCCCCATACCCTAAAAAGTAACATTATTTATGAAAAAAATACATGGGTTCTACCACTTTTGGGTTAAAAAAATACCAAAATAGTGCTCCAAGCTCCAAAATGTTCAGTAAATTTGAACATTTTGAAGCCTGGAGCACTATTTTGACATTTTTTAATCCAAAAATGGTAGATCCTACGTATATTTTAGAATATGTGACTCTAAAAAAATATAAAAATGCCCAAAAATAAAAAAAATTATATTTTAAAGCCCCTATTAAAAATAGCCTTAGCTACATAATGGACTTAGCTATTAATGTCAATCAAAATCGTCCACCATTTTTTTTTCTTTGTTGTGAAAGTGCAAATATCATCACTACACAATGGAATTAGCTACCAGAGAATTTGGATCTCTTAATTATATTGTAACATTATTAGAGTGACATAAAATAATAATGTGATTATTTAATCCAAGTCCAGTATATAAGGCATGTGAATGTTACTGCACAAAAACCTTACAATATATAATGAAATATCTTTAGAATTTAAATCTCCTCATAATATTTGTTTCCTCATAATATTATGAGAAAGATCTTAACCATGATTATTTGATCTAATGGTAATAAAGAAAATACTTGAATTAATTATTTTTTAATGTATATTTATCATTTATCAATTCAGCAACGTTGGATCAAATAATCAATAATCAATAATCAATAATCAATAATCAATAATCAAATCTCTCTCATAATATTATAAAGAATAAGTGTTATAAGATGATTTAAATTCATATTTCAAACTCAATCAAAAAATAAATTATTATTTCTACCGTGTTTAACTGCCCGATCAGCAACAAGGCAGCATTCCAACCAACATAAACGTCCAAAATCTCGGAGGATAGTTACAGTGTAAGGTACCAACCCTTATTTGGCCACTCCTTGCTTATTCTATGCGAGAAAATTCTTCTATGAGACATGTGATAAATCTATCATAGTCAAATATCAAGTTATTATTCCATCAAATTAATTTACATTAGTTTGTATCGTGCAGATATGTTATATCATAATATTTAAAATTTCTTTTTTTACTAATTTGGCTTTACAGAGTTTTAAATAAATTACTATAATGTTTCCACTTATGACAATTGGTTAATATTTA
This sequence comes from Ehretia macrophylla, assembly GCA_037974665.1. NCBI lineage: Eukaryota > Viridiplantae > Streptophyta > Magnoliopsida > Boraginales > Ehretiaceae > Ehretia > Ehretia macrophylla. The sequence goes on along the minus strand of CM075777.1, from coordinate 52,758,417 downwards.
TCAACTAATTAAATTACTTTTTATTTATATACATGTAACAAATTTATCATATACTTCATAGAAGAAGAACATTTCTACACGACATATTCCATTTAATGTTAGACTAAAATCACGCTCCTAAAGGAAAGCAATATTGATTTATATAATGTAGGAATGGATAATTCGTGAAGGTGGTCCCCAAGTGTGTTGAAATGAATATTGAGTAATGTCACATTTGACAAGCTTGATGTTGATGGAGATATATGTGAAAGTATCAAGAGTAATATCTTTGTGGACTTGTTATGTGGAACTAAAAAGAATGATAGTGTCGAATGGTCCAATTTCTCGTGTAAAACATCTTCGAGACTATTCTCCTATTCTATTTCTAATACTTATTATCTTTTATAACAATGGTAAAAATGTGTTCAATGTGAATATGCTATCGCAATGATTTATTTACCCTCTCGTTCTATAATCTGAGCTTTATAACTAATGTAATTGTTGAAGGAAAATTATTGGTTCCGATTGATATGGGTTTTACAGTATTTGTCAGAGCATGTTAAGTTTAGTTATCGGACTCAATAGCAACCTATAGTTGAATACGGGAAAATGTACTAAACAAATTAATTTAGTAAATTGAGAAAGCAAGATAGTGATGTAGTTAGACGAAGATTCACATTTGAAAGTTTCTATATAACAAAATAAGCTCAATAATATAATAATTTAAGTCTCAATGGGAGAGCTCATCCCAAAAGACTAGTGTTTTAAGTGGGAGAACCCCTTATATTTAAAAAGTACCCTTTGTGAGGTGAGATTCATATGTGAGGTCATTACATTCCACTCCCTTTAAATTAAGAATTGACGCCCACATCGGGTTAACTTATCAACACTGGTCTAGCGGTAGCCCTTTTCTCTTGGCGGCAAGAAGCACTCCTTGTGAGGGTAAGATTTATATGTGAGATCATTACATTTCACCTCCCTTAAATTAAGAGTCGACGCCAACGTCGGGTGGTAGCCCTTTTCTCTTAGTGGCTGCACTCGTCTATCAGTATTCATTGTGACACTTGCCACACCTTAATTCAGCTTATAGTTTCCCCTCCACACAGTCCGCCCTCAATGAAATCATCAATATAACAAAATAAGCTCAATAATGTAACAACTCAAGCCCAAATGAGAACTCATCCCAAAAGACTAGTCTATTACAGGGTCGTCTCAAACAATTTAGGGACCTTGGACAATCATCTAAATAGGGCCTTAATAATTAAGTTTTTTCTCAATACAAAAAACTTTAAATTTTCTAATAAAATAATCACTACAAATAAAATGACATTTCTCCAATGTTCTTTCTCTTTATTAAGTCTTTCTTCAGCATATTTCTTGGGCCTTAATAATTAAGCTTTATTAAGTCTATTGCATATAAGAACAATTAATAAAAAAAATGAATATAAGTAAAAAAAAATTAATTATTTCAAGTTAAGATATATATAAATATGTAAATAATATCAAATTTATCACATAAAAAAAAAAAGAGTTGAATGTATACCTCTATGATTTCTTTCTTGGGATAGCCTTGCTTTCTTATATTATATGCAAAATTAATATCACAATAAACAAAAATCGTTTAAGTGCTGGCTTTCAATAGTTGGACATTCAATAGTTCAAAAATCGATTAAGTGTTGACCGTTGGACATTCTTTTACTAAATTAATATTATTATTATTTTTATCTTGGGGCCCCCAAGCTAAGGGGGCCTTGGGCACAGGCCCAAGCTGCCCATAGTTTGGGTCGGGTCTGGTCTATTAGGTAAAAGAATTATCTTTTACTTAAGAAACACCCTTTGTGAATGTGAAATTCTTATGTGAGATCATTACAAAATATGTTCATATTATTTTTATTTAATTTGAGAAAATTAAGCAACAACGAATAATCAAATCTAAAACTATTTTACACATCTTGAATGTTTTTCAAATATTTTTTAAATAACATGAAAACTCAATTAATAAAATTTAACTACCGAATTATTTAATAAATCCCAACCATCAACTGGGCTCTTTCCAAGATAAGGGTTAGCAAAGGTACTTTCATTTAAGTCCAAAGCATGAAGTCTTTCCAAGTTAAGGGTTAGAAAAGGTACTTCATTTAAGTCCAAAGCATGAAGTCATGAATGACCTTTTCATTTGAATACGTGCTATTGTGTCAATCAAAATATGTACGGAAGAGCTATTAATGCTTTACAGAAAACTCCAGAGAGCTTAATCGTCCATCATTTTTTTTTCTTCGCCGTGAAAGTGCAAATATCATCACTACATAATGGAATTAGCTAACCAAAGGATTTGGATTCCGTAATTATATTGTAACATTATTAGGGTGATATGAAATAATAATGTGATTATTTGATCCAATTTTAATAGGATCTCATTATTAGATAATCTCTTAACACTTATTTTTTACAACGTTATGAGAAAGATTGATTATTAATTATTTAATTTAACGTTGGCAAATTAATCATTGATGATTGACAAATATAAATTAAAAAGTAGTTTATTCAAGTATTTTCTCTTTAACCATTAGATCAAATAATCATGGCTCAAATCTTTCTTATGACAATGTTATGAGAAAACAAGTATTATTTGGATCCTAAAAATATTTCGTTAATCAGATGTTGTAAGATGTTGGTAGTTCCATTTAATGTTAGATTAAAACCGCGCTCCTAAAGGACAGCAATATTGATTCATGTAATGTAGGAATTTTAATGGATAATTCTTCTAGGTGGTCCCCAAGTGTGTCGAAATGAAGATTGAGTAATATAACATTTGACAAGCTTGATGTTGATGGAGATATAAGTGAAAGGTTCAAGGGTAATATCTTTGTGGACTTCTTTTTTTGGTCAAAAAGAACATTCATTAATTAAAAAATAATACAAACGAGTCCAAGTCTAAAAAAGACTAGACAGACATACTGTTGGAACTAAAGAGAATGATGGCAAATGAATGGTAAGGATGATATCGGGTATCTATTCTATTTAAAATCGACGGATAACTGTTCGATAAAAAACTAATAACAAAATTTGTTGAATAAATTGATAAGTTTTAATTTTTATAAGTAATAACCGATTGATAAACCGATAAGTTTTGGTTTTATATATATATATATATATATATATGTTTATTTAGAGATATTATAGATACATTGATAGATATGTGGATATGTCTTTAATGGGTTATAGGATAGATTTTAATATAAAAGTTGGGCTAAGGCCGACTAGTAACATTTCAAACTATAATAATTATTGGACTTAACAACATTTTAAACTATAACAATTTAAAAAATATAAAAAAAATAAAATCCTTATCATATAACCTAATACTCTCAACCTTTTCTACTTCTCTGTATCCAGCCGCCACATTATACAAATAGTAAAACCCATTCACAACATGCATTGTTTTTCTTCAAGCTTCAACTCGGCATTTAAGGGATTTTTTTCATATATAATTTATTTTTTTAATTTATTATTATTTCAAGTACTTTTGAGCTTCTTTTTTTTTTTGTTAATTTCTCATTAATTGAGAGTTGATGATTCCGAAGCCGAAGATGACGTCGTCGCTGTAGCCATAACCGTCGAGGGAGAGGACGATGACAACGATATATTGAATTTTTTTTTATCCCGTTGGGTTTTAGTTTATTATTGTTACTTTGTGACATTTTGTGTGTTTTGATGTTGTATGTTGTAGATTTAAACTGTGCCTTGATGTTTTGTCTGAAAATTGTGGTGCTAGGAGATGTGTTATTGGTGCTCATTGTTGTAGATCGGAAGACGAGAATAATTTTTTTTTCAATTCGGTGGATATTTTAGATATGAATTAATGGTTATGTAATTTTTTTAAAATTTTTTTTATTGCAATATTGTGTGTGAATTTCGTTTTATTTTGTTTTTAGGTTTCTTCAACATTTAAATTGATTTTTTTACAATATTTATGGAGTAAATTTTTTATTTAAATTAATTTATTTTAGATAATCTGTTTCGGATTCGGATAATCAAGGTTTTTTTAAGCCCGTCGATTTTGATTTTGGATAACAAATTTTAAACTCATCGATTTTCGATTTCGGTTTGCTAAACGGTTTTGGTTTTAGTTTTTGATTTTGCCAAAAATCGCAAATATCCGACCAATTGTCATCCCTAATTAATGGTCCAATTTCTCATGTGACATATTTTCTAGATTATTCTCCTCAATAATTCTATTTCTAATGGTCATCATTATCTTTCGGAATTATGGTAAAATACATAATACCCCTTTATTATTGCAATGGTCTATTCACCCTCTCGATCTATCACAATGATCTCATAAAATGGTTATTTTTATATATATATAAATTGCACATAACTCTTAGGTAGTGATTGGTATATGAGAATGGGTTGGGAATATAATGACATTCCCAATTTTATTTTAATTCTCATGCTTGGTATGAGGGAATAAACCTAGAAATTTCATTCTCAATGTAATCTCATTCCCCCATATATGGAAATAGCCATTTCAGGCCAAACACATGGAAGTAACCTATTCCCATGTGCTTGAAAATGGACCTTATTTTTTAAATGACAAACATACCCCCATTAAAATTCTTCTACGTTGGAAGACCTAAACAACGTTGTGTAAGCCCTAAACAATAGCTGTAATTTTTTTCTTCTCCAACGCCTGCAATCATTTTCTCTTCTTCAGATAACAAACATCACCAACGACAAGGAACAAGGTGCACTGTTAAGTTGTAATTTGGCACTATGATAATAATAATAATAATATTATTAATAATAATAATAATAATAATAATAATAATAATAATATTTATTGTTATTATTAAATTTATTTATTTATTTTATTATTAAATAAATAAAATTAATAATAATAATAATAATTATTATTATTATTATTATGTTCACGTTTATATTCATGTAAAATCTTATTTTTAATACTATAATAATGAAATGATAATCATGTCATATTATACAAGTTTTTCCCATTACCACTACTATATACTGTATACTAAACATGGGTTTGAAATCAATATACCTATTCCTATCTCCATTCATAGAGTATACCAATCATGTCATTCTCATTTTTAAGTTCATTCCATTATCAGTTATATTTCATTCCTTAACTCATTCCATTTATATCTAAATTCATTTCAGTGTACCAATCGCTTTCTTAGTCCATCTAAATTAACTGTAAGTGTGTCTCACGCTCTAACTTTATGGCTTGAAGTGTTGAATTCGCATTACCAGGCCTAAATATATATTTTTCCTTGCTAAAAGCTTTTATATCTATGGCGAAACATGTTTGATTTGTCAAGAAAGTTGCCCCAACAACACCTTCTTGATCAACTTTAAGTGAACATTAATTTATTTCTAATTTGAGAATTTGTAATCACCGTCCCATGTCCTATCCATGTGGTGGTTCATCTAGAGGTGACATTTGGGCCGGGCTGACATAGGCCTAATTCAGTCCAGCACACGAAAATTCAGGCCCAGCCCAGCTCGAATGAAAGTGGGTTCGACTCAGCTCAACCCACCACATATAGGTGGGCCGGGCTGGATCATATATTTTTGGACCCAGCCTATTTGTGCCTAAGCCCATTTTTGCCCAAGCCCAGCTCAGCCCATAAGCTCAACCCAACCCAGCTCAAGCCCAATTCGAGCCCATATAAAACCCATCTTGAGATTATAATTTGTACATGTAATTTTTCTTATAAATAGTTAGTGTATTCAACTTCATTTTACTACAAAACTATATATTTATTTTACTACTTATTGTCTCTTTATTTTACTATAAGAGAATACACAATATCTATGGCTATGGGGGAAGAAAATCTTTCACAACGATTACGTTCAAATGTTTGAAATCATTTTGCTTACTTTGAAGGACATGGGTATGCAATTTGTAACTATTGTAAACGTAAATATATATTTCGTCGTCAATTTGGAACTGAAACGCTTGTAAGACATCTTGTATCTCAACACTCAAATGTTCTAAACTATTTTAATCATCAACCACCGCCACCACCACAACTAACAGGCCCAGCACCCGCACAAGGAGCATAATAAAATATAGAACTTCACCAACTTTCTTCAAGCATTAATATAATGTTCTTTTTTTATGTTTATTAGTAACGTATCCATGTCTTGTGAACTTGTGGTTTGTTAAGTAATATTTTATCATTTATATTAATATTATCAATCAACTTATGTCTTGTTAATTGTTAAATTAACTTTTTTGGTAAAAAAAGTTTAAGTTTCAGTTTTTTTCATTATTAATCCAACAATTAAAATTTAGAACACACTAATAAAAAATAAAAATAAAAAGATGGGTTGGCCTAGCCCTGCTAGGCCCAGCTCGCGACTTGTGGTAGCGGGCTCGTGGGCCGAGCTGGGTCCTATATTTCAATAATTGAGTCCAACTCAGCTCAGCCCACTAAACATATATGCCGAGTCGGGCTCATTTTTCTTAACTCACGATTCAGTCGGGACGTGCTGGACTGGCCCATTTGCCAGCTCCCGTTCATCCATGAAACCTATTTCAAAACCTGTAAATTACTAATCAAAATCTTACTCTATCATGTTTTATAGATTATAAGGAGTTTACTAACATTGATATCATAAAATAAAGGATATTATCATTTTTTTGTTTTGTCGTTCACAAAATTAATGATCACCTGTGTTAGGACAGAGTGTGTAAAGTAAGAGAAGTTTATGAGATCATAAAGATATATATATAATAAAAGATTACTAATTAATTACAATAAACAAGTAATTAGATATAGTGCATTTGGCACTTTGGAACCATAATATTCTCTTGTATTTGCATATATGTTCCCAACATTGTGATTTGTTAAAAGTAAGAAATATTTGAAACCCAATTCTTGCCGAAAAAGGGAAAAGCAAAAAAAAGAAAAAGAAAAAAGCAAAGCTTCACTTGGGCTCAAAATAAGGCTTGAACTAGAGCTCATTTGTCAGTTAACCAAGAACGAGCCAAGTCCAGCGAATTTCAGACCCAAAAAAAACAGCTCCAGCGATTGTTAATGTGTCATCAATAGCTCCAGCTAAATTGGGTAAAATGATCGGATAGTGACTTGTTCGAATTAAAGGTTTCAAATTCGAACTATGACTTTCACCTACAATTTATCAAAAAAAAAAAAAAAAAGCTTTGGCAAGGTTCAGATTTTAATTGTCCTTCTAAGTTCGAACAATGAGTTCCCCCCAAAGAAAAAAAAAATAGCTTAGCAAAGTTCAGATTTTAATCGTCCTTTCACATTATACTAGCCAAAAGAACTTCACCAGGCCTATTACTGTATGATATACTTTAAAAAAAAAAAATTTAAAGAAGGTCTAAGTCATACATATTAAACCAAACCAAACCAAAATAAAACAAAACTGAGCCTTTGTCCCATTAAATCGTACATATTAAACGATGTCATAAATTAATCTTGCAACCTCTTACAATTACAGTGAATAATAAACCACTAGACCAAAGGCCTGGTGGTACAATATGATAAACTTTAGTTCATAATTGTTATTCAAAGAATTTGTTACTATAAATGTTTAAGTATTAATTAATTGCATCCATAAATATGGTTTGGTCTGTTTTAAGTATTGCTTTAGTAATCATAGAAAAAAGCTTCTTGCTATTTTGCTAGGTTGTCCTTGATTAGCGTCTCTTGCCCAAAATTAGGGAATGAGTTTTGCTTAAACTAGAATGGGATTTTAAGAATATTGGTTTATTAACTTGAGTTTTCTCATATGAAATACAGAAAAAGAAAAAGATAACCAAGAATATCTACGAATATATATATTTGTTGTAACGATTGAACACAAGTACACATTTATGAAACAAATTAATAGATATATTATTTTGTTATGAGGCAATTTTTCACATCATTGATGGGCGTTGAACTCAATTTACTTGTTGATTTTTCCTATACCAATATGCTCTATTTATTTTTCCATGCCACAAGTTACTATTTCTTTTCCCTAAATTATATACTTAATAATTCTCCTCTATAATCCTTTTCTCATGTTTCTTTTTAATAATCATAGAATTCTCTTCTCTATTCAATGAAAAATAAACCTTTTTTTTTTATAAAAAAAACACACTTCAAAATATTTAGACAGATGTTTGTATATGACTTGAAAAACCCACTCCATATAAAAAAGAATTGAGGTATGTCTGTGTCACGTTTTCAAGAATCTCTCCAAATTGAAATCATATATGTCCGTACACATATGCAACACTGTTGCATGCATGGCATAAGACTTTGAGCATCCAACATTTACTTGGCGAAGATCATTTTGAGAAGAAAGTCTTATGACTTCAATTCTCTTACCACCTTTGGATTTATGAATGAACTTACAATGGACATTGTGTGAAAGGTTAGATCCCAAAGCAGATTAAGATTGCTCACATATTAAAGCTCATTTCCCAGCTCGTTTCTTCATTCAGAGGAGCCACTTTGAGTGAAACGGCTTCACGTGTCTAGTTAGTTGTAACTGGAATTGGTTAATGTAATTGGCATGTGAGGTGTTGAGCTTATAAAAGGAGAAGAAAGGCACATAACAAAACAAGCAAACACTATCTTATTTCTATCTTGTTCTTCTTTCTTTCAATTCTCTGTAATTTTTCTTTTTTTTATGTCTTTCTATTATTGCTCAAAATACTAGTTCATTATATTGGTGCTTTTATTGAGAGTCGAACATGCCGGAAGGAACGAGCTTATACTATCCCTATCAACAAGATGATTATCAACAATATTACCAGCAACAATACTATCCCTATCTATACTACTACCCCTCTCACCATTATCATCAATATCAACAATTGTCTCATCATTATTATCCGCAGGCTGTTCATCCATACCATCACGTGCAAACACTCTATCATCCTCATGTTTACACCATGAATACTCCGCATTTTCCATCAACATCACAACCGAGCAGAGCCACACCACCAGCAGCGGCGGCCAAACATTCAGGGCGGCGACTACCATTCAATGCCACCAAGGGTCGGTTCTGTCTTCACTCAGTCAAGGATGCCGCATCCAAGTTTAAGCACTGCAAGGTTCGGTCAGAGTTGACGGCTAACAAGTTCGATGACTTCATAAAATCTAGTATGGGAAACATGGTCATGGTGCTTGGTGAACGCAACAGAGGGCGTGTAGGAGTCATTACGAACAGGGCGAAGCCTAAGGGTAGCGCTGCAACTCACAGCTGCGAAGATCTCAAGCTCGCGAACTCCGAAGCCGAGCCCGAATTCGAAACCCAAACCCAAGACTACGACGACTTTTTGAATCGCTCACAGTTACACTCGGAGGAGCTCTCGAAATTCGAGCAAGAGGTAAACGATTATAAAATTTCACAATTGGAACTCAAATATATTGATGAAATAGAATCTGCGAGGAAGATGTTTGATGTAATGACTGAGAAAGATTCGGCCGTGTCTAAGCTACGAGTTAATGCGTCTGTGACAAAACGTGATATGGTAGCAGCAGAGGCGTTACCTTTGGTGGTGTCGAGGCAGCAGAAGGAGACTGCGCATTACACGCTCAATCAAATTCAGCCTCGTGTTGTGTCGTCTGTGGAAGAACTGAGAAAGGCAGTGCAGGAAATGTTCTCAAACGAGAATGAGACTGTGGTCAAATCTCAATTCCTTGCTGGTGGTCGGGGGTTGGGAACATTCAAAAGTGGCCTCCAAGGTGGAGTTTCACATTGTCAAGGCGGACCAAGTTGAAGACACTGCTGGCAAGATGCTTGGACAGATACTTGTTACGAAACAGACTGGTCCCCAGGAAAAAATTGTCAGCAAGGTTTATCTGTGTCGAAAGCTGTCACTAGTCAATGCAATGTACTTCTCCATCATTCTTGACCGTAAAACTGCTGGTCCTCTTATTATTGCTTGTAGAAAAGGAGGAACTAGTATCGAAGACCTTGTGGAGAAATTCCCAGACATGATTATAAAGGTACCGATAGATGTTTTCAAAGGAATCACGAATAAGGATTGTGGCTGTTTATGGTGGTGATATACTTTTCTGGGTTTATCTGTAGGTGTCGCATGTGGCTGTTTGTGGTTGTCATATACTTCTCTGAGTGAGTTTGCAGGTGTTGCATATTTGATAACAAAAATCCGATACTTAGAAAAAAGATGTTAATGACTTCCTTTTTTCATAGGATAGTACTACTTTTCTGTTTAAACACTAGTTGAGGCTTAGCATATTTGTGGGGCTTGCGCTGCGTCATTGTGCAGCCGGAAGAAGTGCTCTAGGGTAGATATAACCATTAAGGATTTGGATCCTTAATAGTGTTATCAGGAGATCAATGGTAGTGAGGTGGTGATGCAGTTATTTGTTTGTTCTTCATGCTCAATGTTCTAGATCATTTTATTATTACTGTATTTTCAATTTACAACGATTATATTACGTTATCAGGGGATCTAAATTTGTGTCTAAAGATTATTAGATTCACCCCCAAGTGCATTGTGATTTCATGTGATTGTGTTGAAGTGGCTTCTTTTTGCTCTTCACTGGCAATGTTGATGTGGCTTTCATTATGTGTCTTTTCACTCTTTCCCCTCCCTTTCACTCCCCTCCGCTCCCCCACCCCCCTAAAATGAATTTCCCACCGTATGGTTGGTTGGTGATTGCTAGCTATTATGGCTTTATGCAGACGAGTTGTAACTCGCAATCCGAACTTTAGTTGGATGATCACTCTCATTCTCTATTTGAAAGAGTAGCTTGAAATATTTGGAAATCATTACTATAAATCTAGAAATATGTTTTCAATCCAAATTAAACTACAATTCTCACCAATCAACTAAGAGTTCATATCGACCAAACAAAATTTTTCATTTTTTGAGATTCAAACTGAGACTTAATAATTGAGAATTTGAATATATTTTGAGATAGTATGCGACAAATCCAAAGGAGATTGATTCGTGCAAATTTTTTTTCTCTCAATTAACAAAGAGATCTTGACGTAATTGTCACATATTAAATCGAGCACAATTTTGAAATTTAATGTATATTCCCAGAGACAAATTACAAATTACATGGATGTTAAAGAATCACAAAGAGGAGATACAAAAAAATGGGCCCAAGACAATGTGAGCTGGCTGAGTTATTTTTAGCTCAACTCTTGAACACAATGTGAACAATCAATAGGTTGAAGGTATAGCCCAATATGGATCGTCGAATGATGCAACATTTCCTGGTCGTGAGAATACAACCTACAAAAGAGAGCATTGTTTCAGCAACCCTTAAGATTTTAGTCACATTCTTATAAGGGTTGTTCTTTCAAACGTTCGATTGTTTTAAATCGAAATCATTTTTCATGCGAAAAGTAAAAAATGCCCTGATTGCCATTTCTCTATCATACACCACTCTTTCATCTTTTTGGTCATGTGTACCCGTCAATAAGGCAACGATTTTCTCTAAGATGTTTCCATCTTATAAACCATTGGAGGTGTTATTAAATTAATACAATATATCATGGTTTAACTTGTAGGTTCGGCAAATAAGAGATTTTGCCTTTTACCCAAAAGGAAATAGCATTTGCACATGTATTATTTGCAGACATTTTTATGATAAATCTTGATGAAAATAACTCCTTAAATGTTAAGTCACAATAAAGACTCAATCCACAATTGCAAACTATAATGGATAAACTATCAGTTGTATTATTGATCAACTTAGATGCTTAACTGGTGAAACCACTTGATGCATTATATGGTTCTCTTAGAACATTTGATAACCTTCAGTTTTGTATCTCATCTATGCATGCCAATTATGATGAGCATGGAAGCAGGTCGACAAGCAATGACACAAAATGCACGTCGTGATATGTAAAAAACATATGGAGATATATATACCTGGTAATTTCCGAGCGTGCAAGTCTTGAAACCAGCCGCACAATAATCAAAATAGTATTCCCCTATCCAGATGAACTTTTCATTGAATCCCAATGCAAGAATTTGGCTAAGAAACACAGGCAACAATGATGTTATGAGGTGATAAACGTGCAACGCGAATTTGTTTTCACTTAAAAAATGCACTAGTTGTCTTTACTGATGCAAAGATTTTTACCTCTGCTTTTCCAGGAAGTTTTTCCTCCAATATCTGAGTGTTTGATAGTAATGAATGCCTATATTTTCCAAATGCTCCACGCTGGATTCAAGAAATTCAATAAATTTTATTACACGAAAAGACTTTCAGAAGGGCGTCAGAACATCCATCCGGGAAAGGGAAAATTTGAAACTGTACCAGAGCCTGGATGCAGCAGCCATGGCTGAGGTCACTCGACTTAACGCAGGTAAGCATCCCCCTGGGAATATATATTCTTTTATGAAGTCTGAGCTTTGCCTGTATTCATTGTACCTCTCATCTGGTATTGATATGAACTGCGAACAGATCAAGCACTTATAATTGTTAGCTATAAGCAGATGTTAAATAGAGGTGATTAATACGTGATCAAAAGGAGGAAGCATTATTTTTCGTCTCAATGTCATTATATTTGGAGTTGAAATTTACTTTCATTAGCCAGTAGAGGAGGAAAAAGTACACCTAAGCAGCCGGATATACACCAAAGTGAAAATAGGAAGAAGGATGTATCGCAAGAGAGAAAACTACGCTAATGTGGAAGGTGTAATCGCATTAAGGCAATAAGATTCCACTCTTCGTCTTATTAATTATATTGCAATTCATACTTGTAGAACAAGAAGACCATCTTCTTCCAGAACTGAGTCACAACATCCAAAAAACTGCTCCATATATTCATGGCCAACAGCTTCTAACATCTCACTGCAAATGATCGCAAATAAGATTATTGTTTGTACCTAAAATGATTTAACATGCACACACACCAAAGAAAAAAGTCTATAGTGGTGTACCAAGATATAATTCTGTCAAATTTACAGGTTTCTGGCAATTGTCGATAGTAACAGAGAAGAAATTTTATGTGATCCTGCAAGTAAAGTTAAAAAGATCTTGGCTTAATTTGCCTGTTTGATAAGAGAAAAGACTAGGATAAAATCACTTTAGACGTATCATTCTTCAGATATAATTTGATTTCGTGCAATCAAACAGTCAAAGTTCAAACTTTCCAATTGAGCTTTACTATTGCAGCATATTAACATGTGAAAAACTTTCTCGCCCATTTCTGAAGGTGCAATATACGGTTTCTTATTCATTATGCCCTTTGCTCTTCCAAGCACTGGACAGGGGAGACTAAGCTGAGCCACTAGGACCTTCCCAAATGTCAAGTTGAATAAATTAACATGGCTCAACTGGAGAAATTCCTGGAGTTAATTGAAATACATCCACTCTTCATTTTTTAACAGGGCAATTCAAAGGGAAGAAAAGCAGAAGGAACGATCTGTAGCATGCAAAATTTTATCTCCTCGCAGTAAGAAAGAAGTCAACACTGTAGGCTTCAACATCTAAGTGCAAAGCTGCTTGAATGAGCTGGTCAGGTCAACTTCTCCTCAGCATTCAACCTTCGATCCAAAGAACTGTGCTTAGCCCTACTTTATCAAAATTATAAGCTTTTTCTACATCCACATGATCTAAGGAGATCAGTATTGACCATATAATAAAAGCAGATCTTGATCCATCGAGTCTCCAGAAAGTAAGAACTTTGACCTGGCTACGTCTTTTTGCCCGACTAGTTGAGGACAAGGATTTCACTCATTATATGACTTAATGTGGATATCAGATTCTTTGTTATTACACTAGAAGAGTCAATTTTCGACAAAATCTTCCAAGGCTCATGGATAGTTTCTTGGAGAAGTTGTTGAACAGAATTGATGTGCACATAAGAGTCACAGATCCAACAACTACATCATCTATCATTCAGAGAAATTAAAATTTCCAGATACCTGAAGGCCAACTTCCTTCACTTTTGCTTCTGCATATCTCAGTTGTTGAACATACAAAGTTATGCCAGTATATTGACATCCAGTTTGCTTGGCAACTTCAATAGCTAAACTTCCCCAACCACTTCCAATCTCTAGAACATGATGTTCTTTATTTATTCTCGCCTAGATTAAGCAAAAGTGGATCAACATCAGCGAGAAAGTCAATAGACACTATAGGAATATATTGTGTATAGGCATTGTGTCACCTTTTCAATCAAAAGTGATATTTTCCTGAGCTGAGCAACTTTCAAGTCTTCACATTCAGTCTATCCACGGGACAAAAAGATCGGTAAAATATGGAAAACAACAGAGTGGAAAAAGGAATAGTTGGCTATTGTTCATTGCCAAAAGAAAAAAAGGGAAAAAAAGGAAGAAACAAAACTCGAATCATGACCTTAAATATTGCAGAAGAGTATGTCATTGTTTCGTCCAGGAACAGAGAAAAAAGTTCATTACTCTGTCCAAGGGGGGAAAACAAGGCTTTCAACTAACTTCTTCTTTGAGTCATGATTTCAAAATTATATAAAATAGTATATTGAATCAAAATCCAGATGAAAATATGTAAAGGGATGCGTAGAACATACCAAACAAATATAATTAAAAATGATTACATGTTCTCACAAAAGGAAACTGAAAATGAAAGGTTGCAGGCAAGGTCTTACTTTTCGTGTACCAGTGCTTAGACTAAAAATTCTTGTTTATTGATAGTGAATTGCTATTTTCAATCTTCATGACTATGGTACAAAAAAGCTTTAAAAGCTTCTTATCATACCAAATCATAATGATGTGAGATGTTCCGGCGAGCATGAGTTAAAGAATTTCGCCTTAAAGCATGATCAAAAAAATATTTTGCTGACGCTAATCTTGCGAAGAAAAGTAATGGTGTCCACCAGCCTCTGGAGGTAATGGAACGCAGACACCGATTAAAATCTGGGAAAATGACTAAATGTTTGCACATGCGTATAGATAGTCCAACAGTAGCCTTTACCTTTTCTTTCTCGATCTTGTGACTGAAGCATTTAAATCTCTGTTGGCAACACATATATGCAAAACCAATATTAGGGAGGCAAAAGACAGATTGCAGTTATTGGTATACATTTACAAACTATTTTCTTACCATGAAAAAGTGAAGAAGCCCGCAATCTTTATCAACAAATGAAAAGTCCCCATCAATATAGGCATCAGCTAGGCCTAAATCAGCTTGAGTTGCAATCTAGCAAAAGAATATAGCATGAAAATGATTTTTCTTTTTTATAGAAGTTTTAATTAAAAATTACTTGAAATACATTTAAAAAATTAGAAAATCACCTTCCAGTAAAACTGGGGATTGTGTACTCTTATAGAAACTTTTAATGGACTCTTTTTTCTGGATCCTTCAAAAGTGAATATTGTTCCCCCTTCTTCCAACAAACTGTTGCATCACAAGTTTCATGATTTTGTGCGTAACCATGTAGATTTTCAATTAATCCCAAGAAATAAAGTCCAAATGGAATAATGTTAACATTGACAGACTGGGGGACAAAATGGAATTGGCTAGGCAGAAGAGTTATGAGTCAGAAAATTGTAAGCAAAATTATTTTTATATGGCCAAATGCAATAAAGATCAGCAAAAATTGCAGTTAACGTTTGAAGTACAACTAGAATGCTGGAAAGTTCCATGTTTAAAATTTTTAATCCGAAAATAATGTTAAGTAACATTGCTCTTATGGTTTGATGAGAAGAAGATATGTCACAGCTTATAGAGAAAGCAGCATCACTTTTATTGTGAATGAATCTTACAATAAAAAAATTAACATATCTTTATACAGCCTCTTTCATGTTTCGCCATCATGCAAACATGAATCAAATACTTAAACTGTAATATGAAGGGATGCAAATGTTATGCTGCTCGTATACTCATGCATCGTCTCAAAATTAAGGTCTGAAAAATACAGATGAGGAATTCTTATAGTTAAAAAACACTCACATCAAGCAGCCAATGCCAATATATTGGTCAAGAAACCTAGTCACAAGAATGCGTGCCCCAGTTTCTTTCCATGGAGGTACCATGTGTTTGGGGTTGTTCAGAATTTCACAGTTCTTTCTAAGCAAGCCTTTTGCAGCAATTAGACCCGCATAGAAAGGAGCAAGCACAAATCATTAGCCATGTATACCAACTAGCTAATTGAAGAAACATACACGACATCTTCTAATTTGTTATCTTTTCTTTCTTCATGATGCCTGCCCTTGTATGTTTTTTTTTACAATTTGTCCTTGTTTTGTACTTGCATTCTGTAAAGACGGTGCCTTTAGTTGCATTATTAAATGAATATTATGTACCTTTAATCCATCCTCATGGAATCCATAGCCTGAAACAAATGCAGCATATGACACACATATGAGTTGGTATACTTAAGTCACTACGAATAGATGACACAAAAGCTACTTACACTTCCCAGAACGGGCCACTATACAATGGCAGTGAGCAACATAAAGTAGAGATTACTGATTGGCATAGTTAGATGAGTTCATAGTAGAAAACATAAAGTATAATAGTTTAGTGCTCAAAAAGGATGGTTCATGCAAGATCACCACTGTATAAGTGTAGTATATTTGAAAAACGAACAAAAATATTTCTGCTAAATCAAAATTTGAGGAATTTCATTTTCAGTTTCTAAAAGTGCACTTGTGTAATGATTGCAGATGAATAGATCAACATTTCATTTGCAACATATTTCGTCTTATTTCTGCAGAAGGAAGCTTACCCTGATATGCACCACAAAACCATATTCCTCTCTTCCCTTGGATGTGATCAAGCTCGAGTGAAGCTTTTGATGCTGCAACTGATGGAACTGGATGACCAGTTGACCATTTAAGCAACGTATGCTCTGGCGAGTGAGGTGGATTGAGGGTAACCAGATAAGGCATTTTAGTCTCTCCAAGGTTCTGCACGTGTAGAATTCTTTTCAATCAAGGGACTTAAATTTGTAGAGGGGAAAAATGGCCTTGTACTTGATGAGACTAACTGAAGGAATAAGTTAACAAGAGTAAGTATACAAACAATCAGAAGGTATTAAAAATGTTATATCATTATTAGTTGAATTCAGTCGCAATCCAAAAATTCAGGTAATCTATAGGTAATCCTTACAGGATCAGATGTTACTCGTCGTGAAATTTACCAGAGAAATGCATAACAAATGCATATGCATTGTCGACTTTCAATTTGAGCTTTGCGTTCCCTGCTGAGTATGCAAAAACTGCAGTTTCCTTTTGTCAATTGACTCATTTTTTAGCTCTTTATTTTGTCTGTAATCATTCTACGATTTAAGCAACAGAATATCATTGAAGGGTATTTCTGAACATGAATTACTGTTTAAAAAATTTGTGCATACCATGTTTGCTACCAGTCAGTAACACTATATATCCAACTTATGTTTAGTAAAAAATTACTGGAATAGAACATTGTCATTAACCCTTATTCAAAATATCTTGAGTTTTACACGACTTTTTAAAACACATGGTTTTATGTGCAACTTCAATAAAGCCAAGGGGAGCTATGTATTTTACTCCAGTATGGAGTATCAAGAAACTGTAACACTTTGAAATTAACGGCGACTAAGTTACAGCTTGAATTTAAGCGGTAGTGTTACAAACCTGGAGTACGTTGAGCCAATATGTCAGACATACTTTGTTATAAATAGTCCCAAGAAAATTCCAAGCGCTCCATGCTGCTGGGTTTCGGGGCATTAAACTTTTGTCATGATGAAGGAAAATATCACTGCCATAAAGGATTAAAGAATGATTATGCATTTTGTAGTCATAAAATAAAACAGAACTTCAATTCAATGCAACAATTCACTGTTGCAGATATTCAGCACGAAAAATAATGTCTATTATTGTTTTATTATAAAAAAAAGAAAAAGATGTCATCATCCATATGCAAAATGTGATTTGCACTCAAAAGCATAAGACTGTCATTAGTACTAATTCTAAAGATTATAAATCCTCAAATTCACCAAATAAATTTGCACTGATTCTAGTACTCTACCGACTACCACCCCTAGTCTGTATCTTCACTCGTATGCCTATTATTCAGATAACTAGAATTCCGATGGAGCAAATTATTGATGGATTTCAGTTTGCTGAGATTCATGGATTAGATAACGACAGTACTTAGGAAGCATGAAAAGGAATACACAAAAAAGAGTTTTGATGCAAACTATTAAATCGCGAGCAGTTATAAGTTACTAAAAGATTATGTAATAATAATCATCTAACAGTGATTGCGAGAAGGAAATTTATATTTCAAATGCTATAGGTCATCTATGTTGAGATTGAACCTCTTCCTGATCTATAACTTCTGAACATTCATCCCCCAAAGCATGGATCGGATGATCCAAGCAAGTTGCAAGAACATGTTAAAAAGTTTGAAATAACTTCGGCATGGATAAACTGAAAACGGAAACAAACAAAAGCAAGAGAATTTCATTGGTCCATATCAAGCATTCATCATACTTCACCAGGTGAACATGAAAAACTTATTAACCATGCGAGAAAATGAAACTATCTCGTCATGGGTAACTCATAAAATGAGAAATGAGTATGGGCGCACATAAATGTTATGGTAGTGGCCAAGAGACTCAAACAGAAATGATAATTAGAGGAAGATCTTTGTAAAGAAGAAAAAAGAAAAACATAAAAATAAAAAGCACCTGTAGACATATTGGAAGGCACCAAGTATTCTTAGTTCATCAAATGTTGCCTGTTTCCCTAACATTTTGAGAGTATCTGGGGCATGTGCAGCAATTATGCATCCATCATATTTTTCTTCCGAAGCATCATCCAAGATTGTAACCGAACCTGCAAATTTGTTAACATGTAAAATCAGACGCACGTAACAGTTCTTACCAAGATAGCACTTATGTATAAAGTTTTATTTATTTATTTATTTCTTTTTGGTACTATGCTGAAGCAGAATATTACTTACCTTCATCATTTTTTAAAACTGAACGTACTTCACAGCCATTTCTGATTTGACAGCCTCTTTTCTCCAGCTCTGTCCTGACCTGGGATAATGCATTCTCATTTCAGCACATACAAGCACCACATAGAACAAAATCTAAGATTTTTCCACAAATTTAGTTGGAAGTTATAAAATTCATAATATTCATCAACAAAAGGAAAAGGAAAAGAAGGGTAAAAAGGGATTCTGAAATCACCTTATTGACATAGGTGTGCGATCGCCATCTTACAGTGAGCCATTGAGGACGACCAAATAGCTATGGAACAGGGCATAGCAAACATAAAGGACATGATGAGAAGAAAATATTGAAAAAACAGTAAAAATTGAATTGTAGAAACTGGTTAACAAAGAGGAGTGATCTTACCTGAAGTAGATGGTGATTTCGACAAAATGAAAAAATGGAATAAGCAGAAAAGTTCATTACTCCTTCTGAAGAGCAGGGCCAGGTTGAAGCACATATTGGAACCTATGAAACACGAAATTGATACGCGCATGCATTTGTGAAAATTGTGATTGAATGTAATGGACAAAGATATCCTGGATGTGTTAAGGTACTATAGTATGGCAGTCTCACCAGGTAGGCCTTCTGAAACGGCTCCGAGTAACCACGTGAGTTAATGAAATGCCCCAGGGTCTCATTTCGATCTATGTCAAGATTGTTTTCAAGCTCTTCAAGGTAACTAAAATAAAATGCAAAAATTCTCAGCTTATCCCTGCTTTGGGTGAACATTTTCAGAAATTTATTGCTGTTACCACCTCCATTAGCATCTTCATTGTAACTCTTAAAGCTTTCTTGCCAAATGAACACTTACAATAAAGATTCGCGAGCCTACTTCTTTTTTTTCTTTTTGGATTTTATTCTTTATTTTCATTTTCATTAATTCTTTATTTCACTTCTGAGATTCAGTAAATAGAATATAACTCTTTTTATGGAGGCAAATTGTAGAATTTTCTTTTTTCTTTTGGTTTTTCGCGCATACCTCATAACATCGTTCTTGAATTTGACGATTTCTCTTAGCATTTGCCAGAAGTATGGATTCACTGCATTCATCTTCTGTGCAAATAAACTTGACAAGCCATTTCTGCTCCCCCATTCACAACCTCGGCCTTTGTCCAAGCTCACTGAGAATGACATATCGGATAACTCCATGTCAACTCCAAGACTCTCGAAGAATTCCATCATGTTTGGATAAGTTACCTATCCAAGAAACCAACTAATTTGTTACTCAACAGCTGAAAACCATTATGAGCTCGGTTATATGGATTTGTTGATACTATTCATTCCTATGGAAAGTATCCGATTATCCGACATGGATTGATCAAGACTTTTGGACCAGTATACAAGATATTGAACATTGTATATTTTATTTATTTTATAAGAAAGTTAAAAGTAGCATTTAAAAAGTTTGTGTTGTTATTTTATATATTTTAGTTGTGGAATTAAATTACATTCATTACGTAAATAAAACTCCTGTTATTTAGTCGTATTATGATTTTGTCTTCAAGTCCGGATAAATCTTTAAAAACCCTATTGTATTGTTTGATTATCGTCTAAAAGCTCCTCAGTCCTCGTTAACTTCGTACGTGTTCTTTTATTTATGATTTTCTATATCATAAACATTTTCTTATAGTTGTGTTACTTTAGTTGTACCGATACTGTTACGGTACCACGGTACAGGAACTGTAACTGTACCATTTTAAGCTGGTACTGATACCGCCACTGTATGAATTGGGCCCAAATTTATTACTGAACCGACACTGCACCGGTTAAATGCAATCACAATTATTTCTATATAATTTGTTTATGAATCGTTTTAGTAACTATTCTCTTCTGTTTCACTAAATGTATTAGCCTGTCAATTATTAACCAACTGTTAAATGTATAGCAACTGTTGTGAAATTTGTGAATTCCAGTCAGAAATTTTATGACTCAATCCTCAAGTTGTACTTTTATTGTGGATTGAATTCTCTTACTGAGCTTTTGTTCACTCACCATTTTTGCCTCTGCCTGCTTTCTTTGCAGTTAAAACAGAATAAGCACTACATCTGTGAGCAGGGTAGAGTCACTCGAGCGCGGCGATTTAGTGGCATGAAAGCTACCTTATTGAATGTTATTAGAATTCGGATTTGAAACTTTATTTGTGACATTTGAGGATCTCTTCTTTATGATTATTTGAAGATTTGGTTTGTAATCGAATACATACGACTTGATTGGATGTCATTAAATATTTGTGGTTTAATGGCTCTGATTTGAGTGTTTAATAGATGTGCACCTAGCGAGCTTTGGGGATCTTATCCTTTTAGCACGCGGCATGTCACGTGCCGAGTCAGTGTACAAGTGTTTATTTTCAGGGCGTGACAGAGATGGTATCAGAGCTATAGGTTCTGATCATTTGAGGACTTGTGGATTGGGTAGCTAAATTGTTGTTGCGTATTAAAAAAATGATTAGGATTAAATTCATTATTTTTGATTATAAGAGTCCTTAGATTTTTATTTATGATTTTGGAGGTTTGAATTGTCTCTTACAGGATTCGTATCTAAGAGATTAAGTTTTGAGGACGACACTTTTCTAAACAGAGAAGAATGTAATACCCCAATATTTTTTTTAGCAGTTAAAAAAATAAAAATAAATTGACAAAGGAAGATGAGTTTGTTTGCATAATGTTAATTGTTGAAGGATTGTTCATAGTAGCTCTCATTTTAGTTTGTTTTTTTACTTTAAACTAGTAATTGGAGTAAAAATGTGAAATCAGTTAGAAGTGTTGCAAATCAAGTTATGCGCCACAGATCTGAGTCTTATTGTTAGGTATGTGTATTTTAGATAATTGAATCTTGGTAGTTTAAAATTTTGATGATTAGTTTTCTTTTTGAGAAAACAAAATTTGTATTTTAGTCCTCCTTAGTATGTATCTCATTAATTGCTCTAAGTTGTAAATTTACCATACGTATTGATATTGTGGTCTATGATTCTGATTAGGACTTTGAGGTTCTGATAATCTGGCAAGTATAATTGATTTTTGGATTCAAGTTCTACAATCAGGATAACCATTAGAAATGAAACAAAGGAATTAGAACTTTCAAGATAGTACAGCTTGATGACTGCTTGGTGGATTTTTTTTTTTTAAAGTATAGTCATTTGAACATTTTAAGTTAAGCCAAATCTATCTGTAGCATCAAGTAAGTTCTATATGGAGTGCCTAGGTATGAATGTGTTATTTCCCAGAGTAATATTCATAGTTTTTGTTGTATAGAAGATGAATATATGACTGGAGTCTTATTTTGCCTTGTTATGATCAAATAAAAGATTTAGATGCAGCTGAAGTACTATTGGCAAAAAGAATACATGTTTGAGATTGTAAACTATACCCGAATATTTTGATAATAAGTTGAGAACCATAGCGAGTGCGAAAAATTAATTGTGAAATTCTTTTTAAGTTACCTTATATATCAATTTGGATTTAGTTGTCAAATATATAGGTTTGAGTATTATGTGGTAATTGAAAAAAAAAATTATTACGTATATGATATTTTGTTATCTAGTTTAAGATTGGATTAGATTTCTGGAGAGTATGGATACGATTTTGCTTATAATTTGGTTCTGATTCTTAGGAATAATAATCATGTGATTGAGGAATTGGCTTTAAAATTTTGTACTAAATTACATGTAATGAGAATAAAGAATGAATTCAACATCCTTTCTTTTGAGTTAAATAGTTGATTTTTGGGTTCAATTGTTATGGTTCGGATGACTATTAGAAATTAAATAAGGCAGTCAAAACCCTCAACTTGATGAAGCTCGGTGTAGCTAAGTGGATAAATCTAGGTGGGATATTTGGACTTCAATAATTTAAGATAAACAAATTTATTTGTGTGATCAAGCTAAGTTCTATATAGTGAACTTAAGGGCGAACATTCCTACTTACGATGTGATCTTCATAGTCTGTTTGATTGAAAGATGAACAAATGATAAAAGGGTTTTAGTTTTGCCTCATTATGATCAAATGGAGAGTTTAAATGCATTGAAGTAGTATTTGCATAAAGGATGCGAGTAAAGAAATGATAAACTAGATTCGGATATTGAAGGATCATAGCAAGTAATAAGATGATTTGAAAAACTGTTCAAATTTACCTTTGGTATTATTTTTGGGTTAGTTGTCATGTGTGAGTTTATAGATTGTGTGGTAATTGTGGATATTAGAGCTAATACACATATTATAGTGGAAATTAAGGATACACTTTGGGCATCTAAGGAAATTCTCCAAAGAAAAGTTATTATAAATATTATAGTGAATGTTAGAAATACTTCAGAGACTACTATTGTTGTGTAATGGATAAGAAAATAGTAGTGAAGTCATTATGGTACTTGTTTTTCCTATAAGGTTTGAGATTGAAAGATTTGGCATTGCTTAGAATTTGACTTGACATATTTATAAATTGTTAATGCGTTATCTTTTAATTGTAAGTTAGCATTGTCTTCCATTATAATTCTATTTTGGAATGTTTTAAATGCTATGTCCATTACTGTACCGAGAGTTTTGTGTTATATCAACTATGATTCTGGGATACTGTTTTCAACCCAGTTATCAATCATTTTGGAATGTTTTGAATACTATGTCTGTTACTGTACTGAGAGTTTTGTGTTATATCAGCTATGATTCTGGGATACTGTTTTCAACCCAGCTATCAGTTCTGATTCTGAATTGTGATGCCGTTTAGCTATGCTAGAAATTTAATTGTTGCTCTCTCCTATATAACGTTTGAATTTGTCTTATAAGAGATTGAATTAGCAACTTTTAGTAGCACTTAATTAATTGTTGTTTGCTAATCTCGTTCTTGCTCATTTGACTATTGAATGGTTGATTCACTTGAATGAACATAACGTTACATCAAAATTCTGTGTATATTATGATGTTTGATGAGTGTGAATGATCAGTGATTTAGTAAAGAAGCCTCTGATTTTTTTATTATTTTTTATTAGTGGATAAAACCAAAATGATTATGTCTGATATCAATAATTCCTTTTCTTTTTCGATCAACGACAAATCTTAATTGTTGATTAAGTTAAATCCTATGATGCAGGCTCATACAATTGTGTTGACTTGATAGAATGATCTCTATAGTCTATGTTAGTCCAATGAAGGACACATTATAGGAGCTTTGTTCCGCTTTCTTATGATAAAATAAAAAAGTGTTGATGAGTTTATCTACAGTGAAATAGATGACTAACCTTATAGGTTCACATATTTTGTGAAAGCTTTACCTATAAGAAATTGACAAGGTATTTCTGAAAGGATTACAACATATCAGGATTCTATATCATTGTTTGCTAAGCTATCTAGTTGTCTTAGTATATTGGAAAGTATTTGTGCATCATTGTACATATATTTTCAAGCTATGAAGTTTGAGGGTTGAGTAGTGGACTACTCCAAGTTAAATGTATTGACTATTTGAAAAATTATCAACATTATTATCATGACTGGCTTTGGTAGATAAGAATATGAAATCTTAGTTCGTGGCACAAACTGGTGAACTTATCAGGTTCTACTAATCTATAAGTGGAAAGATATTGAGATAGAACTTTTGCCAATAATATTCACTAAGATGATTATCGTACTTGTGGTGTGTTAATAAAATTTGGAGCTTCAGTTTGAGGATTTCTCAATTTGAAACATTTTAGTAAAGGGACAAAAAGGAAATGGGATTTTGGATCTTACGGAACCTGCTCATGTATAATATGATTATGAGGACAAAACCTCTTTTAAGGAATAAGAGGTTTTAATGACACTTCTTGGACAAATAGCCAAACCTTTTCGCACTATCGTATGTGATGCTAAATTGGTGGAACAAATCTTGATAAACAGAAGTTAGTGGAAATTTTTTGAAGAAGACATCATTTAGCTTAGTACGACAACACGTATAGCCCTTATAAGTCAAAGATAGACATACTTTATGACCAAGTATGTACGCTACATTCTTTTTCATGCTCCCTAATGCAAACCACTAAATGATTGGAGTTTTGATAGGAGACAAAAAAATGGATAAAGTGTCAAGGTATCATATTGTATAGTTCAATGGCATAACTTACATGGGAACTCAAGTTTGAAGCAAGAATGAAGTGTTCCTTCTTCATTACTGATTAAGGTAAGTTTCGAGGACGAAACTTTTATAAGGGAGGAAAGATGTAATAGCCGTAAAAAACAAAAAAAAAAAGTAAAATAATCAAAAGGAGAAACAAAGTAGCATAAAATGGGGAAAACGTAAAGTGAAGTGGAAGAAAAAGTATAGTGAGGGTAATGATGAAAGGAATGGTAATGATGATTTGGACCACAAAAATAATAATAATAATAAAAAATGCATAAGAGTGATCAAACGCCTCATTTTGTTTTGCTGCTACCATTTCCTTCATGCTTTAATCAAACATTTGAAGAATCCATAGGCAGAAGGTTAATCAAGTGAGGTAAGTGATTTAATTCATAGGCTAGAAAAATTTATCATAAGGTTTGAAATAATTTATAGAATTAATTATTGATGACTTATTTGGTAATAGAAAGTTTGATTTATGTGTTTAGGAGATTGAAGTGGTGACTAAATTTTGCAGTTTTGTGAATTGAGAATTTTGCTTTGGGATCAAAGTGTAAGTGGAATTCATCTATCCTCCTCCAAATATTTTCTCTGCTTATCTTAGTTTTTAAATCTGAGATTTGTTCCTTCTTGTGTTATATCCTTTTGTTAGTATAAGTTTAATTCGAAAGTGAATTTGATATTTCATTCGTTAAGATCTCTTATTGTTATTTTTCCCTTTAAGGATTACTCCGAACTTTGAGTTATTTAATGATTAAGTTCATATGGAATTGTTAAATAAAATTATTATTATTTTGGATTTTGTTCTATTAAATGACCAAATTTAAGATATTATGTAATTGTTAGACTTTGTACTTTTGATTGTCGAATTCAGCTTTCATTATATATCCGAACATGAGTTTGATTGAAACTATTGAATTAAAAGATAGATTTTTAAACAATTTGAATATAAAAGATTAAAAAAACAAAAAATAATGAAAGTCACTGGACAGTGACCTTTGAAAAAGTCACTTAGTGACTACCGTCTCTGACCAGAGACGTTAATATATTATCGATATTAATTTTTTATTATTATTAATATAAATAAATAAATAAATATATATATATATATACATATATATTTATATATATTTTGAACATTGTATATTTTATTTATTTCATAAGAAAGTTAAAAGTAGCATTTAAAAAGTTTGTGTTGTTATTTTATATATTTTAGTTGTGGAATTAAATTCCATTCATTACGTAAATAAAACTCCTGTTATTTAGTCGTATTATGATTTTGTTTTCAAGTCCGGATAAATCTTTAAAAACCCTATTGTATTGTTTGATTATCGTCTAAAAGCTCCTCAGTCCTCGTTAACTTCGTACGTGTTCTTTTATTTATGATTTTCTATATCATAAACATTTTCTTATAGTTGTGTTACTTTAGTTGTACCGATACTATTACGGTACCACGGTACAAGAACTGTAACTGTACCATTTTAAGCGGGTACTGATACCGCCACTGTATGAATTGGCCCCAAATTTATTACTGAACCGACACTGCACCGGTTAAATGCAGTCACAATTATTTCTATATAATTTGTTTATGAATCGTTTTAGTAACTATTCTCTTCTGTTCTACTAAATGTATTAGTCTGTCAATTATTAACCAACTGTTAAATGTATAGCAACTGTTGTGAAATTTGTGAATTCCAGTCAGAAATTTTATGACTCAATCCTCAAGTTGTACTTTTATTGTGGATTGAATTCTCTTACTGAGCTTTTGTTCGCTCACCATTTTTGCCTCCGTCTGCTTTCTTTGCCGTTAAAACAGAATAAGCACTACATCTGTGAGCAGGGTAGAGTCACTCGAGCGCGGCGATTTAGTGGCATGAAAGCTACCTTATTGAATGTTATTAGAATTCGGATTCGAAACTTTATTTGTGACATTTGAGGATTTCTTCTTTATGACTATTTGGAGATTTGGTTTGTAATCGAATACATACGACTTGATTGGATGTCATTAAATATTTGTGGTTTAATGGCTCTGATTTGAGTGTTTAATAGATGTGCGCCTAGCGAGCTTTAGGGATCTTATCCTTTTAGCATGTGGCATGTCACGTGCCGAGTCAGTGCACAAGTGTTTATTTTTGGGGCGCGACAATGTACCTTTAATCCATCCTCATGGAATCCATAGCCTGAAACAAATGCAGCATATGACACACATATGAGTTGCTATACTTAAGTCACAATGAATAGATGACACAAAAGCTACTTACACTTCCCAGAACGGGTCACCATACAATGGCAGTGAGTAACATAAAGTAGAGATTACTGATTGGCATAGTTAGATGAGTACATGGTAGAAAACATAAAGTATAATAGTTTAGTGCTCAAAAAGGATGGTTCATGCAAGATCACCACTGTATAAGTGTAGTATATGTGAAAAATGAACAAAAATATTTCTGCTAAATCAAATTTTGAGGAATTTCATTTTCAGTTCTAAAAGTGCACTTGTGTAATGATTGCGGATGAACAGATCAACATTTCGTTTGCAACATATTTCTTGTCTTATTTCTGCAGAAGGAAGCTTACCCTGATATGCTCCACAAAACCATATTCCTCTCTTCCCTTGGATGTGATCAAGCTCGAGTGAAGCTTTTGATGCTGCAACTGATGGAACTGGATGACCAGTTGACCAGTTAAGCAACGTATGCTCTGGTGAGTGAGGTGGATTGAGGGTTACCAGATAAGGCATCTTAGTCTCTCCAAGGTTCTGCACGTGTAGAATTCTTTTCAATCAAGGGACTTAAATTTGTAGAGGGGAAAAATGGCCTTGTACTTGATGAGACTAACTGAAGGAATAAGTTAACAAGAGTAGGTATACAAACAATCAGAAGGTATTAAAAATGCTATATTATTATTAGTTGAATTCAGTCGCAATCTACATATTCAGGTAATCTATAGGTAATCCATACAGGATCATATGTTACTCTTGTCCTAAAATTTACCAGAGAATTGCATAACAGATGCAAATGCATTGTCAACTTCAATTTCAGCTTTGTGTTCCCTGCTGAGTAGGGAAAAACTGCAGTTTCTTTTGTCAATTGACTCATTTTTCAGCTATTTATTTTGTCTGTAATCATTCTATGATTTAAGTCGCAGAATATCGTTGAAGGGTGTTTCTGAACATGAACACTATTTAAAAAAATTGTGCATACCATGTTTGTTACCAGTCAGTAACACTATATATCCAACTTATGTTCACTAAAAATTACTGAATATAACATTGTCATCAACCCTTATTTGAAATATCTCGAGTTCTACATGACTTTTTAAAACACAAGGTTTTATGTGTAACTTCAATAAATCACAAGGGGAGCTATGTATTTTACTCCGGTATGGAGTATCAAGAAACTGTAACACTTTGAAATTAACGGCGACTAAGTTACAGCTTGAATTTAAGCGGTAGAGTTGCAAACCTGGAGTATGTTGAGCCAATATGTCAGACATACTTTGTTATAAATAGTCCCAAGAAAATTCCAAGCGCTCCATGCTGATGGGTTTCGGGGCATTAAACTTTTGTCATGATGAAGGAAAATATCACTGCCATAAAGGGTTAAATAATGATTCTGCATTTTGTAGTCATAAAATATCACAGAACTTCAATTCAATGCAACAATTCACTGCTGTAGATATTCAGCAGGAAAAATAATGCCTATTACTGTTTTAAAAAAAAAAAAAAAGAAGTCATCATCCATATGCAAAATGAAATTTGCACTCAAAAGCAGAAGACTATTATTAGTACTAATTCTAAAGATTATAAATCCTCGAATTCACTAGATAAATTTGCACTAATTATCCCTAGTCTGGATCTTCACTCGTATGTCTATTATTTAGATAACTAGAATTCCGATGGATCAAACTATTGATGGATTTCAGTTTGCTGAGATTCGTGGATTAGATAACTAAAGTACTTAGTAAGCATGAGAAGGAATACACAAAAAAGAGTTTTGATGCAACTATTAAATCGCGAGCAGTTGGAAGTTACAGAAAGATTATGTAATAATAATCATGTAACAGTGATTGCGAAAAGGAAATTTATATTTCAAATGCTATAGGTCATCTATGTTGAGATTGAACCTCTTCCTGATCTGTAACTTGTGAACATTCATCCCCCAAAGCAGGGACCGGATGATCCAAGCAAGTTGCAAGAACATGTTAAAGAGTTTGAAGTAACTTCAGCACAGATAGACTGAAAACAGAAACAAACAAAAGCAAGAGAATTTCATTGGTCGATATCCGGCATTCATCATACTTCACCAGGTGAACATGAAAAACTTATTAACCATGCGAGAAAATGAAAGTATCTCGTCATGGGTAACTCATAAAATGAGAAATGAGAGTGGGCGCACATAAATATTATGGTAGTGGCCAAGAGACTTAATAACAAACAGAAATGATAATTACAGGAAGATCTTTGTAAAGAAGAGAGAAGAAAAAAATAAAAATAAAAAGCACCTGTAGACATATTGGAAGGCACCAAGTATTCTTAGTTCATCAAATGTTGCCTGTTTCCCTAACATTTTGAGAGTATCTGGGGCATGTGTAGCAATTATGCATCCATCATATTTTTCTTCCAAAGCATCATCCAAGATTGTAACCGAACCTGCAAATTTGTTATCATATAAAATCAGACGCACTTAACAGTTCTTACCAAGATAGCGCTTATGTATAAAGTTTTATTTATTTATTTTTGGTACCATGCTGGAGCAGAATACTACTTACCTTCATCATTTCTTAGAACTGAACGTACTTCACAGCCATTTCTGATTTGACAGCCTCTTTTCTCCAGCTCTGTCCTGACCTGTGATAATGCATTCTCATTTCAGCACATACAGGCACCACATAGAACAAAATCTAAGATTTTTCCACAAATTCAGTTGGAAGTTATAAAATTCATAATATTCATCGACAAAAGGAAAAGGAAAAGAAGAGGAAAAAAGGATTCTGTAATCACCTTATTGACATAGGTGTGCGATCGCCATCTTACAGTGAGCCATTGAGGACGACCAAGTAGCTATGGATCAGGACATAGCAAAACATAAAGGACATGAGGAGAAGAAAAGATTGAAAAAGCAGTAAAATTTGAATTGTAGAAACTGGTTAACAAATAGGGGTGATCTTACCTGAAGTAGATGGTGATTTCGACAAAATGAAAGAATGGAATAAGCAGAAAAGTTCATTACTCATTCTGAAGAGCAGGACCAGATTGAAGCACATATTGGAACCTATGAAAAACGAAATTGATACGCGCATGCATTTTTGAAAATTGTGATCGAATGTAATGAACAAAGATATCCAGGATGTGTTAAGGTACTATAGTCTGGCAGTCTCACCAGGTAGGCCTTCTGAAACAGCTCCGAGTAACCACGTGAGTTAATGAAATGCCCCAGGGTCTCATTTCGATCGATGTCAGGATTGTTTTCAAGCTCTTCAAGGTAACTAAAATAAAATGCAAAAATTCTCAGTTTATCCCTGCTTTGGATGAACATTTTTCGAAATTTATTGCAGTTACCACCTCCATTAGCATCTTCATTGTAACTCTTAATGCTTTCTTGCCAAATGAACACTTACAATAAAGATTCGCGAGCCTACTTCTTTTTTTTCTTTTTGGATTTTATTCTTTATTTGCATTTTCATTAATTCTTTATTTCACTTCTGAGATTCAGTAAATAGAATATAACTCTTTTTATGGAGGCAAATTGTAGAATTTTCTTTTTCCTTTTGGTTTTTCGCGCGTACCTCATAACATCGTTCTTGAATTTGACAATTTCTCTTAGCATTTGCCAGAAGTATGGATTCACTGCATTCATCTTCTGTGCAAATAAACTTGACAAGCCATTTCTGCTCCCCAATTCACAACCTCGGCCTTTGTCCAAGTTCACTGAGAATGACATATCGGATAACTCCATGTCAACTCCAAGACTCTCGAAGAATTCCATCATGTTTGGATAAGTTACCTGTCCAAGAAACCAATTAATTTCTTAGTCAACAGCTGAAAACCATTATGAGCTCGGTTATATGGATTTGTTGATACTATTCATTCCTATGGAAAGTATCCGATTATCCGACATGGATTGGTCAAGACTTTTGGACCAGTATATAAGATATTGAACTATTTCACCGAACATCAATAGATTTTAGGACGTAACTTCAGAATTTTCGATAACAACTTGAATGAATGATCACTCCAAACTGGCAAAATAAATAATAGAACCCTACTTAAATAGTAGTTTTCATCATTCTTCACTGATATTCAAAACCTCATGCTAACATAAACATTCTTTTCTTCTTCTTTTCCCATTCTTCCATGTCTTCCCTCGAGAAGCTCTCTTTTCTAACAAACTAAGGTCTTCCCGACATGGGTGGATTCAAGATTTTTGTTCAGTAGAGACTAAAAACTGACAACTGAATACTCATATATGGTCAATTTTTTTTCAGTTGAGATTAAAAACACACACATGTTAAAAAAATATAGGTTTAATTTATTCGTTGCTTCCTAAGGTACCAGCCTGTTAAAAAACATGGATTTCATCTTAAATCAACTAGTCTCCACGTGAAGTAGCCCAAACTTTTATATGGTAATCTTGACTTTGATAATTTACTAATCTAGACAATTATATTCTATAACATCCTAGTACATGTGATTTGGATTGAAAGAACAGCTTTAATTATGAGAGCTGATCGGCAAGAGCTAATATAGAAGAGTAAAGTTAATTTATCAAATTTTTAAATGAGATGATAAATTAATACATTTGACAAGCTGGATTAAAAAATAAAATAAAACAAGAATCAGAAAAAATTTAGATAGTAATATATAGCCTAGGACTTTTCCGTAAACTGATGAACTCTAATTTATTTCAAGTTTTTTATTCTGATACACGAAATTTCTATTATGGACAGGATTTAAAGAAAATCAAATTCACTTTAAGATCTATTGTACGTAATTTTATTTTATAATTTTATAAAATATTATTTTCAAGACTCATACCAATGACTTTTAAGTCATTCTCTTAAACCCGCCAAATGAAATCCACAATCTTTTAAAGTAATTTTTTAAATATTAAAACGTTTCGTAGTCAAACATTTCGTGTACAACCATAGTTAGTTCTACACTTTTCGTACAAGAGAAGGGCAACATAACTTGGCGGGCCAGGCAAATGGGCAACCCCCTTTTCCTTATCTATGAAATAATTTCTCTTATCGTCTACAGGATCTCCCAAGAGTGAAAATATCTAGTCACGAGCCTACCATATCCAACAAAATCCAGACAATCTCGACATTTCTTTACTTGCATGAAGTACAATATTGTTTAAAGGTTAGTACTTGCAAACAACAAAAAAGGGAAAAATGTATAAAAATGTTAACGAATCATTCGGCTAACAGTGAGGGATGTACATCACAGCCAGGAGCTACAGTTTTTACTGGTCCAAAAAATTATTACAAATTCTATGTATTTTGTAAAAAATAATTTAAATGTCTGTGTATTTTTAGTTTAAAAAAATTAATTAAATCTCACTGAAAGAAAAAAATACTTATATAATCAAAAAATTATGTGTTTAAATCCCGTTGGAAAAAAAAATTCATGAATTTTTCCCTGTCAACTAACATATGTGATATAGGCCACAACCAATTCTGCTCAGATGAATTCAACTAACGTTTTTAAAGCTTTTCTTAAAAAGAGATGATGGGCTCAAAAAAAATATATAAATTTTATTACAAATAAACACGTCTTGTTACAACTTAACACGTATCATCATATTATTCTGTCTTTTCTTCCCTAAACTTTACCTTAGTGTCCGACTCGACACACGGACCTTCAATTGAATATACTTTAAACAATGTAAGGTAACATAAAAGCAAGCAGGCCACGACATAGTAGTAGCTCTCATCAATCTACTTGTCATATTTCTTGGCCACAATACTTTGAATAGTATACTAGAAAAATTTGTGTCTCTAAAAGAGGCAGCAATGTAGTTTAATGCATATAGCAAGCGGGTCATTTGTTAATTTATTATGTAACAACCTAGTAAGACAAGTCCACAACATATTCTTGGATTCCACAATTATGCCCACTTTATGCATAAGCATTAACTTTTTCATGCTTTCTGAACATCTTCATTAATTTTATCAAAGATATTACATTAATTAAGTGTATATTTTTAAATAAATTTTAAATTTTAAATTTTAAATTAAGTGGATACATATATAGTATTAGAGTCATGTTATTAAATCGTCTTAAATTCAAGTCTTATTCTTCACTATTTATTATGGACATAACTTAAATCTCACTTGTACAATGAAGAATGGTATTCGAGATAATAAAATACAATTAAATATATACTCTTTAACATTTTAAATTTTTTTAAAATTAAGTGGTCATTTACGATTTTGTTGCCATAAGTACATATTGCCAAACAATAGTCTTGAAAGATTCTAGTCGTTCAACATTCCATTACGAAAGGGTACTTTGGAACGGCTAGGCTCACTAGGCGGCGATTAGCATCTAAAGTAATCACTTTTGTTTCTATATTGTGCTTGTGCGCTTATTCATCATCATATAGTCTTGGCCTGCAATAGTACCATTCATATACCTATGGGTGGATGCACACTCTCGGTTATTCGGGTTACAGTCCCTATTAATTCTACAAGATAATTTAAAATACTTTGGTATTTTTTAATATGTAAATTCACTTAATTTTAGTCTCCATAATCCAATAACTTTAATAAGCAAAACTACATAATTTCCTCTAATAAAATATTTTAAATTTGTCCGTACATATAATATCTAAGAGAAAGTACGTCAGAATTATTTTACATTAATGACATGTTGAACATAGTTTAAGTACTTGTTCATTCTAATTATTAGTGATTCATATTCTACCACGTTGATCAAAGCACAATACATTGATGATATGAAAATGCTAAAAAATGTTACACGGGGGTGGGATAAAAACTTTGTTTGTTTCATGTATTCATGAGAATGAATGAATTTTGCATTTCACCAAAAAGATTATCTAGTAGAGTAGATGGTGGACTCCACGCGGTTATGGGGCTCACTCCATACTCAACCGGGTCTATCTAAATATAATGTTTTTAAGCATTTTCCTAATGTTGTATGTTCAAAAAAAGTATACGAAGCAAGCAAACCGCCCAAAATCTCAGGAAGAAAAAAAAAAAAACTAAGAGAAGTAAACATAGTAGTTGTTATGCAGTATTACAGGGTGTAGATTTCGTCAGAATTTTTTATGTACTCACCATGGGGTGAAATGAAATGAAATGATTTTTCTTGCTGAATGAGAAAAAAAAAAAAAGTAATTACCCGATTAAAGACCATGAAACCAAGGTCTACGTCAACCCCGTCGACAGTGACAGTGTTGGCATGGCCGCCTAAGTAATCCTCCTTCTCGTACAGCACCACATTGACGCCGGCTTTAGCCAATTCATATGCTGAAACCAGTCCACTGATGCCAGCACCCACCACCGCCACTCTCATCTTTCACAGTGCACTAGATTATCGTTTGAACGACTAGAACTGCATTTAACGTAAAATGTTCCTCAGGAAAAAATATATACACAAGAATGAGAAAACGATGTGCATGTAATTTCAAGAGAACTTTGTACATAATGGGAGGTTCGGATAATGAACTGCCCTTTATTGAAAACTTGTGAAAGAAAAGAATGGTGTCATATTGACAAAATTGACTCAATAGGTGGCTAAGTCGTGATATTTACAAATTCATTTTTAGGAAAACTTCATTTCAAATTATATTCTGTTAGCGCATGTATAGTGCTGATTGTGTTACGAGAGAATTCGAATCCAAAATATAGGATTAGTTAACTTACCTTGCAAACTATGGACTTTGGAAGTCACTTGCGAATGCTGGAAGAAGACTTAATTAACGACTTGCTTAGTTTGGATGTGTGAAAATCTTAACTACCTCCTCCGATTACTAAGGCTTTGCCCTTTTCTCTTTCTTCATTATCTATTCTTGCTGTGATTGGTGGAAGAAGAAAAGGCACAATATGGGATTTGTCAGACTCTAAAAAGGACACTGAATATTGAATAGGGTCGGGGGAGAGGGCCACGACTCCACTCTATGGTTTCACATGAAATTGCAAAAAAGGACAAGTTTGTATGGGACTCAAAAAGAGCTCATTTTTCTTTTATTTTGTTTTATTTTTATGATGAGAACTTCTCATTGTGAGTCATTCGGATATGTACTAAGGAGTCAGATCTCGTGTTTGAGACGTTCCGAGATATACCAAAGTGTTAGATATCGTATTTGAGATGTA
This sequence comes from Ehretia macrophylla, assembly GCA_037974665.1. Classification (NCBI taxonomy): domain Eukaryota; kingdom Viridiplantae; phylum Streptophyta; class Magnoliopsida; order Boraginales; family Ehretiaceae; genus Ehretia; species Ehretia macrophylla. The sequence goes on along the minus strand of CM075777.1, from coordinate 52,723,065 downwards.
AATTTTTCACATACGTTCCAAACATTTCACCATTAGATTAATTTTTTGAAGCATATGCGATATTAGTTGATTTTTAGCGAGTAATCTTATGCGACTCTTTTCTCAATTTGTATTATTCACCTTACGTTTAATTATTATAATGAATATATATTTTGAACAATTTACAAATCAACCACAATTAGTCGATGCCTAATCAATGTTTAATTGCCTTATAATTGACATGTTTTCCACATAATGTCGAGAGTAGGTTCTTATCATTTCAACATTGTTTTTCAAAATTAAACCAATCCATGCACTAATAAAATGTGCAATTCTTATCCAAATTTAAATCAAGACATTCAATTTGACACCAAGATATCAATATTTTCATTATATACTTTTTATTGTATATATTAATTGTCAAATACCTAATGTATAATTATAATCTTTTCAATGTTCTTAATATGTATATTAAACTACATACCTTTGGAACAAAAGTAGGGGAAACAAAAACAAATTTCATTCAGAGACGGAGAAAGGGAGACCGGCAAGAGTCGGGGCCCTCCAAGTCTCGAAATTTTATTTTTTAACATTTGGAATATTCTTAAAAAAAAATGTTATGGTCCCTCCTAATTTCTTTTTCATTTTTTCTTGTGTCTTGTTTCCTTATTCAGAATCCCTCAATTCTCTTTTCTCCTCCACCGACCCCAACCTTCCCCATGGGTTAATGCAACGGATGTAGACCTCAATCATGATGAAGGTCACAGAATCATGGTTAAATCAATTAATTATAAAAAAAATAAATTGGAAATGGAAATGTGTTAATTAAGATAGGCCACCTATAGTTGGGACAACATTTGAACGGCCAAGGACCACATTTTTTTGTTCACTTGTGTCGACTGGGACTATGGCGACGTGGATTGCTCAACACCCTTTACGCATTCTCGGTGAATAGAGAGCTGTTGAATATGTTCATGATAGAATGGTCAAACACGAGAACTGGTGAAAAATTCTGGTAGCTTCTTGTAGTGGATTGGAATCAAGGTTTGGATCTCTCGCAACGTTAGAAAAAAATTTATTGATAATAAATTGTTTAAATTATTTTATCGTGATCATGTTATTAATTTGTTATTATTGAATATTTCTTATAACATTATAAGTATTCAGGTTTTTAATATAAGAAAGTTGATAGTACAAAATATGACACAAGTATGACATATATATTCTCAATGTCTCATTGTGGTCAGCACTAATCGTGTGCGGGCAACTAAGCTTTCTCAATGTATCCTATACCAATTATTGGATGGACATGTTGGTGGTTGTGCATCATTCACGGGCTAATCTAGTACTCTATACAATATACTCGTTCATTGAACAGTTGATGTACAGTACACTCAAAGTGAATAAGAAATTTTTGAAAGATTATCTGAATAGGTTAAGCTAAGTAGAAACTTAAGAAAGTAGGAGAAAAATTAATTCTCACATTTTTTTGGCCAGATTTTACATCTATAGCTCTTCTTTGATGTATATAGTAATAGAAACATCTCCAAAGAAAATGGACGTTAAGATTGGTTTTATTATAGACATCAATTACATTGATTCGCCTATGAATTTGAAAGAATATTTTCTAAAATTCTTTCTTATTGTCGAAGTTGATTAGTTAGTAGTATAAATAGAAAATGAAAAGCAAACATGTTTTGAAATTAATTGTTGGTGAAAGAAGAACTGATCAAATATTTAAAATGATGAAAAAGATAAGATGTGATAAGGACAATGTGCTTTACCAAAAAAAAGAAAAAAAAAGATAAGGACAATGTGAGCTCTTTTTTTTTTGGTAAAAACAATGTGAGCTTTATAACTAATATAATTGTTGAAGGAAAATTATTGGTTCCGATTGATATGGGTTTTACAGTATTTGTCAGCGCCTATTAAGTTTAGTTTTCGGACTCAATAGCTACCCACTGTTGAATAGGGAAAAGTGTACTAAACAGATTAAATTTAGTAAATGGAGAAAGCAAGATAGTGATGTAGTTAGACGACGAATCACATTTGAAAGTTTCACGAAATATGTAACAAAATAAACTCAATAATATAACAATTTAAGTTTTAAAAGGATAACTCATTTTAAATGATTAATCTGTTAAGTAAGAGAATCTTTTATACTTAAATAACACCTTTTGTGAAGGTAAGATTCATATGTGAGTCATTATATTCTACTTCCCTTAAATTAAGAGTTGACGCGAGTTAACGCCTATGTCGGACTAGCTTATTGAAACTGGTCCAACGATAACCCTTTTCTCTTGGCGGCAAGAAGCACCCCTTATAAGGGTGAAATTTATATGTGAGATCATTACATTCCACCACCCTTCCCCCCTTTAAATTAAGAGTCGACGCCCACGTTGGGCTAGTTTATCGACACTGGTCTGGCGATAGCTATTTCCTCTTGTCGGTGGTACTCGTCTATCAGTATTTAGTGTGACACTTACCACACCTTAATCCATCCTATAGTGGCCTATCGATACTTACCGACGGTAGCCCTTTCCTCTTGGCAGCTGCACTCGTCTATCAATATTCAGTGTGACACTTGTCACACCTTAATTCAGCCTATAGTCTCCCCTCCATACAATCTACTCTCAATGAAATTATCAATATAACAAAATAAGCTGAATAATGTAACAACTCAAGTCTAAATAAAGAACTCATCCCAAAAGACTAGTCTGTTAGGTGGAAAAACCCCTTCTACTTAAGAAGCACCCCTTGTGATGGTGAAATTTATATATGGAATTATTACAAAATATGTTCATATTATTTTTAGTTAATTTGAGAAAATTGAGCAACAATGAATAATCAAATCTGAAGTTATTTTACACATCTTGGATGCTTTTCAAGTATTTTTTGGATAATATGGAACTTAATTAACAAAATTTAACCATCCAATTATTTAGTAGACTCCAACCATCAAGGGGGCTCTTTCCAAGTTAAGGATTAGAAAAGGTACTTCATTTAAGTCCAAAGCATGAAGTCATGAATGACCTTTTCATTTGAGTACGTGCTATTGTGTGAATCAAAATATGTATCGAAGAGCTATTAATGCTTTACAGAAAACTCAAGAGAGCTTAATCGTCTATCATTTTTTTTTTCTTTGCCGTGAAAGTGCAAATATTTACCATCACTACATAATGGAATTAGCTAGGCAAAGGATTTGGATTCCGTAATTATATTGTAACATTATTAGGGTGATATGAAATAATAATGCGATTAATTATTTGATCTAACTCTAGTAGGGATCTCATTATTAGATTCCCTCTTAACACTTATTTTTCATAACGTTATAAGAGAGATTGACTATTAATTATTTGATTCAACATTGACAAATTGATCATTGATGATTGACAAATATAAATTAAAAAGTAATTTATTCAAGTATTTCCTTTGTCACCATTAGATCAAATAATCATGATTCAGATCTTTTTCATGATAATGTTATGAGGAAACAAGTATTATTTGGATCCTAAAAATATTTCGTTAATTAGATGTTGTAAGACGTTGGCAGTTCCATTTAATGTTAGATTAAAACCGTGCTCCTAAAGGAAAGCAATATTGATTCATGTAATGTAGGAATTTTAATGAATAATTCTTCTAGGTGGTCCCCAAGTGTGTTGAAATGAGGATTGAGTAATGTCACATTTGACAAGCTTGATGTTGATGGAGATATAAGTGAAAGCTTCAAGGGTAATATCTCTGTGGACTTCTTTTTTTGGTCAAAAAGAATACTCATTAATTAAAAAATAATACAAACGAGTCCAAGAGTCCAAGAGTCCAAGAGTCCAAGAGTTCAAGAGTCCAAGTCTAAAAGGGATTGGACAGACATACTATTGGAACTAAAGAGAATGATGGTGAATAAATGGTCCAATTTCTCATGTGACATATTTTCTAGATTATTCTCCTCAATAATTCTATTTATAATACTCATCATTATCTTTCGGAGTTATGGTAAAATACATAATACCCCTATATTATTGCAATAGTCTATTCACCCTCTCGTTCTATCACAATGATCTCATAAAATGCTTATTTTTATATATATATAAAAAAATTGCATGTAACTCTTAGTCCATCTAAATTAATTGTAAGTGTGTCTAACGCTCTAACTTTATGATTTGAAGTGTTGAATTCGCATTACCAGGCCTAAATATACATTTTTCCTTGCTAAAAGCTTTTATATCTATGGCGAAACATTTTTCATTTGTCAAGAAAGTTGCCCCAACATCACCTTCTTGATCAACTTTAAGTGAACATTAATTTATTTCAAATTTGAGAATTTGTAATCACCGTCCCATGTCCTATCCGTGTGGTGGTTCATCCATGAAACCTATTTCAAAACCTGTAAATTACTAATCAAATTCTTACTGTATCATGTTTTACAGATTATAAGGAGTTTACTGACATTGATATCATAAAATGAAGGATATTATCGTTTTTTTGTTTTGTCGTTCAGAAAATTAATGATCACTTATGTTAGGACAGAGTGTGCAAAGTATGAGAAATTTAAGAGATCATAAAAATATATATAATAAGAGATTACTAACTAATTACAATAAACAATTAATTAGATATAGTGCATTTGGCACTTTGGAATCATAATATTCTCTTGTATTTGCATATATGTCCCAACATTGTGATTTGTTAAAAGTAAAAAATATTTGAAACCCAATTCTCGCCGAAAAAGGAAAAAGCAAAAAGAAAAAGAAAAAAGCAAAGCTTCACTTGGGCTCAAAATAAGGCTTGAACTAGAGCTCATTTGTCAGTTAACCAAGAACGAGCCAAGTCCAGCGAATTTCAGACCCAAAAAAAAAGCTCCAGCGATTCTTAATGTGTCATCAATAGCTCCAGCTAAATTGGGTAAAATGATCGGATAGTAATCTGCTCGAGTTAAAGGTTTTAAGTTTGAACTATAACTTTCAGCTACAATTTATCAAAAAAACAAGCCACACCAGGCCTATTACTGTATGATATACTTTTTCTTTTTAATTTAAGGGAGGTCTAAGTCGTACATATTAAATCAAACGAAACTAAACCTTTGTCCCATTAAATTGTACATATTAAACGATGTCATGAATTGATCTTGTAACCTCTCACAATTACAGTAAAAAATAGACCATTAGACCAAAGTCCTGGTGGTACAGTATGATAAACTTTAGTTCATAATTGTTATTCAAAGAATTTGTTACTATAAATGTTTAAGTATTCATCCATAAATATGGTTTGGTTTGTTTTAAGTATTGCTTTAGTAATCATTGAAAAAAGCTTCTTGCTATTTTGCTAGGTTGTCCTTGATTAGCGTCTCTTGCCCAAAATTAAGGAATGAGTTTTGCTTAAACTAGAATGGGATTTTAAGAATATTCGTTCAGAGAAATGTTAAACACCGCCTTATTTTTATCACTTAAATACTACTTCCTATGTGTATGTTTAGTTGGCATACTAAAACAAAAAAAAAGAAATTCAAAAGTTTGTTATTTTAACATGTCAACTAAACATCCATATAAAAAGTGGTATTTGAGTGATAAAAATAGAGTAGTATATAATAATACTCGTTGGTTTATTAACTTGAGTTTTCTCATAAGAAATACAGAAAAAGAAAAAGATAACCTAGAATATCTCCGAATATTTTTTTTTTTGTAATTATTGAACATAACACATTTATGAAACAAATTAATAGATATATTATTTTGTTATGAGGCAATCTTTCACATCATTGATGGGCGTTGAACTCAATTTACTTGTTGATTTTACCTATACTAATATGCTCCTTTAATTTATTTATTTCTCCTTGTCACAAGTGTCACGCTCCGAGCTCAGAACTCAAGTCTAGAATTATGAACTTGCAGGCGTGACTAATGTTGTAGGTATAAGAACAACTACTTGGGCCTCTTTTCTACTGGCCCAAAATGGTTAACTCAAGTTATTCCTTATACTCACAACACCCACTTATAAACCACTCACAAACACTATCAATATCCGATGTGGGATGTCACATACACCCCCCGTTAAGGACCTGACGTCCTCGTCAGGGGTACACACACCCAGGACCAACCAGACGGTGAAGGATTCTAGAGGTGGCTCTTACGGGTTCAAGAAGTGGCTCCCACTAGCCTTCTAGGTGTAGCACTTTATCCCGCATAGCACTTAGTTCCCGCACCGGCTAGTGACCTGCTCTGAATACCGTTCTATCACGCCTCGAGCCCAAAACTCTGAACCCGCAGGCGCGACTAGTGTTGTAGATATAAGAAACAACTACTTGAGCCTCTTTTCTACTGGCCCAAAATGGTTAATCCAAATTATTCCTTATACCCACAACACCCACTTATAAACCACTCACAAACACTATCAATATCTGATGTGGGATGTCACATACACCCCCCGTTAAGGATCTGACGTCCTCGTCAGGGGCACACACTCCCAAGACCAACCAGGCAGTGAAGGATTCTAGAAATGGCTCTTACGGGTTCAAGAGGTGGCTCCCACCAGCCTTTTAGGTGTAGCACTTTGTCCCGCATAGCACTTAGTTCCCGTACTGGCTAGTGACCTTCTCTGATACCATTCTGTCAAGTCTCGAGCCCAGACCCCCAGGCCCGCAAGCGTGACTGGTGTTGTAAGCATAAGAAATAACTACTTGGGCCTCTTTTCTACTGACCAAAAATGGTTAACCCAAGTTATTCCTTATACCCACAACACCCACTTATAAACCACTCACAAACACTATCAATATCCGATGTGTGATGTCACATATACCCGCCGTTAAGGACCTGACGTTCTCGTCAGGGGCATATACACTGTCACGGCCCAAAAGTAAACGAAATGCGTGACATACTACGTGCTTAAAGGGTATAAAACCCCCTAGCCCGCAAGGCGCACAACCATTAAGTACATAATTTAGGACCATCAAAATCACGCTTTAACAAACTTTGAAAATATTAAAAGATGAGATCAATACCTCAAATATTACATTCAATTCAGAATACTATAAATTTTTCCCAAATTTCACACTAAATAAAATTAAGCAGACGGAATCTCATTTAACCCAAATCTCCATATCCAGATGCCGTTATTATCTCCAATAAAACAAAATCAGAAATGTGAGGTCAAATCCCTCAGTAATTACATTCAATCCCAGTAATGCGAACATTTATTCAATTTGACACAAATAACTAAAGGAAAAAAAATACTAAACAAAGGAGCTCTCATCTAGTACACACCATCACATCCAGATGTCCCCAAATGCTTAAGCACTTAGTCTGACTTAACTGCAAAGAAAGCAGGCGGAAGCAAATATAGTGAGCGAACAAAAACTCAGTAAGGGAATTCATCTCACAAAGAAAGCGATAGTAGATGATTGAAACAAAGGGAAAATACTGTTCAAGATCCAAAGAATAACACTATTGATGAAATTTCAATAATTTAAGTAATTCGCCAGATCAAATGCATTTGGCACAAGACACATCTAGAATATTATATGAGTGAGTTGACTGAAAACTCATATGCATGAGTAAACCATAACATTTCGATCAAAATATTTCAATGCACATCATAGGACAAAAGCTGTGGCTGCATTTAACCCGTACAGCAATGGTTCAGTAATAAAAATAAGGCCCCCAATCGTTCAATAGCAACAACAGTATCCGCAAGTGCAATACAGTAACAGTATCTGTGTCACGGTACTGTAACAGTATCAGTACCATAGGCAATTCACAGCTATAAATGGACTGTAATAACATATGAAGATAGAATACACTAAAAGACCCAAAAGAAAAATGGGTAATAAAAAGTAATCATTAAAAGTTATAGATTATTTCAAAGATAAGATTATATGTTATAAAACTAATTTATAAGGTATGATAAATCAGAAAGATCATGAGGAGACCAAAGATAATTAAAATACATTTTAAAATGTAGCTGACTAACTTTTAAACACAAAATGTATTGTAGAAAAATAGGACATGATACAAAAGAATCAAAAGGTAATACTACGCATGAAAACAAGGAAAAAAGGAAGCGAGATTATCATGTCCCTTTTTGGGTAAATCTTACTTTATATTCTTTTTCTTTTTACATTCAGCCACACAATCTCTTCTTTCTCTTTGAAGAGTCAATCAAGGGTGAATTAGATATCACAACTCATGTCCGATATCATTAGAGAAGCAACAATATATAAATGTGATCAAAAGTATCAGAATTGAAGAAGAGGGATTCTTGCACTAGCACGCATAACACGATCGGATCATCACAATAAGTATAGATTGGTATATATAGCAAGCAATTGCAAAAATTTCATGCTTTCAAATTTAATAGGAGTAGAGGAAACAAGAGAAAGTTTCACTTACAATTTGTTTTTGCAATAACTTTCGATTCATAATCTTTCAACCCAAATCACGAATTTAATATCCTTAATAAAATGAATGAAGTCCACCAATAACACTCTTAGAAACTTCAATTCTTCCTCACAATTACCCACAAGCAAATTCACTGTCGAAAGCCGTTAAGTTTTCTTTTTCTTTTATTGTCTTTTTTTTTTGTCAGATAAGAATGAACTGTTTCAACGTTGTTTTATCTCTAACTGATAGACCAACTTTAAGACTCCTTAGTCGACTAAAATTCTTATATTCGGTTTGACCCCAAATTTTAATCTTTAATATGCAAGCTTCCACTACTAACCAGTTGTCACACTAGTACAAGTTAAGCACTTCGATTAGCGCTAATAATTAGTTGGCTAAAAAAATATTAAGCAACACATTTGGGACATTACACACACCCAGGACCAACCAGGCAGTGAAGGATTCTAGAGGTGGCTCCTACGAGTTCAAAAGGTGGCTCTCACCAGCCTTCTAGGTGTAGCACTTTGTCCCGCATAGCACTTAGCTCCCGCACCGGCTAATGACCTGCTCTGAATACCATTTTGTCACGCCCCGAGCCCAGAACTCCGAACCCGCAGGTGCGACTAGTATTGTAGGCATAACAAATAACTACTTAGGCCTCTTTTCTCTTGGCCCAAAATGGTTAACCCAAGTTATTCCTTATATCCACAACACCCATTTATAAACCACTCACAAACACTATCAATATCCGATGTGGGATGTCACATACACCCCCAGTTAAGGACCTGATGTCCTCGTCAGGGGCACACACACCCAGGACCAACCAGGCGGTGAAGGATTCTAGGGGTGGCTCTTACGGGTTCAAGAGGTGGCTCACACCAGCCTTTTAGGTGTAGCACTTTTTCCTGCATAACACTTAGTTCCCGCACCGGCTAGTGACCTGCTCTAATACCATTCTGTCACACCCCGAGCCCAGAACTCCGAACGCGCAGGCGTGACTAGTGTTATAGGCATAAAGACAACTACTTGCGCCTCGTTTCTTCATTCAGAAGAGCCACTTTGAGAGCTGTAGTGCTTCTGGAGTTCTAACATCTGGCAATCATCAGATAACTTCGAGAATAGATTCTGCTTAATCCGGGCTTCACCAAGGCTTATATTTCAAGCTCAAATAGAAGTTTGTGTACATAGAATGGCAATTGTACGTACTGCCATCACCAATAGTCTCCACATGAGCATGTACCATTTTCAAACTTGTGGAACCTATTTGCGTCTCCCACTGTCAGGTTTGATGAAACTAGTAGGCTGGCAATGTTGATGTGGCTTTCATTATGTGCGTCTCTTTCCACCCTCTACCCCCAATTAAAACCGTCACCCCGCTATGCCTCTTCCGCTCCACACCTTCCATTGTTACAAGTAGTGAGGGATGCAGTCCCATCAGCCTACTTTGCCAAGAGGCGACAGGAGCGCAACAACCTACCCCTAAAACAAATTTCCCGTGATCATATGGATGGTTGGTGATTGCTAGTTGTTACAGCTTTATGTAGGCGAGTTGTAACCTGCAATCTGAACTTAATTGGATCACTCTCATTTATTAAAGTAGTTTGAAATATTTAGAAATCATTACTATAAATATAAATCTAGAAATATGTTTTCAGTCCAAATTAAACTACAATTCTCACAAATCAACTAAGAGTTCATATCGACCAAACAAAAATTTTCATTCTTTTAGATTCAAACTGAGACTTAATAATTGGGAATTTGAATATATTTTGAGATAGTATGCAACAAATCCAAGGGAGATTGATTTGTGCATATTTTTTTCTCTCAATTAACGAAGAGATCTTGAGGTAATTGTCACATATTAAATCGAGCACAATTTTGAAATTTAATGTATATTCCCTAGACAAATTACAAATTACATGGATGTGAAAGAATCACAAAGAGGAGATACAAAAAATGGGCCCAAGACAATGTGAGCTGACTGAGTTATTTTTAGCTCAACTCTTGAACACAATGTGAACAATCAATAGGTTGAAGGTATTGCCCTATATGGATCGCCAAATAATGCAACATTTCCTGGTCGTGAGAATACAACCTACAAAAGAGAGCATTGTTTCAGCAACCCTTATGATTTTAGTCATATTCGTATAAGGGTTGTTCTTTCAAACGTTCGATTGTTTTAAACCGTAATTACTTTTCATGCGAAAAGTCAAAAATGCCCTGATTGCCATTTCTCTATCATACACCACTCTTTCATCTTTCTGGTCATGTGTACCCGTCAATAAGGCAACAATTTTCTCTAAGATGTTTCCGTCTTATAAACCATTGGAGCTGTTATTAAATTAATACAATACATCATGGTATAACTTGTAGGTTCGGCAAATAAGAGATTTTGCCTTTTACCCAAAAGGAAATAACATTTACACATATATTCTTTGCATACATTTTTATGATAAATCTTGATGAAAATAACTCCTTAAACGTTAAGTCACAATAAAGACTCAATCCACAATTGCAAACTATAATGGATAGACTATCAGTTGTATTATTGATCAACTTAGATGCTTTACTAGTAAAACCACTTGATGCATTATATGGTTCTCTTAGAACATTTGATAACCTTCAGTTTTGTATCTCATCTATGCATGCCAATTATGACGAGCATGGAAGCAGGTCGACAAGCAATGACACAAAATGCACGTCGTGATATGTAAAAAATATCTGAAAATATATATACCTGGTAATTTTCGAGCGTGCAAGTCTTGAAACCAGCCGCGCAATAATCAAAATAGTATTCCCACATCCGAATGAACTTTTCATTGAATCCCAATGCAAGAATTTGGCTAAAAAACACAGGCATCAATGATGTTAGGAGGTGATAAACGCTTAACACGAATTTGTTTTCACTTATAAAATGCACTAGCAGTCCTTACTGATGCAAAGATTTTTACCTCTGCTTTTCCAGGAAGTTTTTCCTCCAATATCAGAGTGTTTGATAGTAATAAATGCCTATATTTTCCAAATGCTCCACGCTGTATTCAAGAAATTCAATAAATTTTATTACATAGAAAGACTTTCAGAATTGCATAAAACATCCATCTGCAAAAGGGAAAATGTGAAAGTGTACCAGAGCCTGGATGCAGTAGCCATGGCTGAGGTCACTCGACTTAACGCAGGTAAGCATCCCACTGGGAATATATATTCTGTCATGAAGCCTGAGCTTTGCCTGTGTTCGTCGTACCTCTCATTTGGTATTGATGGGAACTATGGACAGATCAAGCACTTATAATTGTTAGCTATAAGCAGATGTTAAATAGAGGTGATTGATGCGTGATCAAAAGGAGGAAGCATTATTTTTCCTCACAATGTCATTATATTTTGAGTTAAAATTTAGTTTCATATAGCCAGATTGCAATAGAGGAGGAAAAAGTATTCCTAAGCAGCTGGATATACACCAAAGTAAAAATAGGAAGAAGGATGTATCACAAGAAAGAAAACTACGCTAATGTGGAAGGTGTAATCGCATTAAGGCAATAAGATTCCACTCTTCGTCTTATTAATTATATTTGCAATTCATACCTGTAGAACAAGAAGACCATCTTCTTCCAGAACTGAGTCACAACATCCAAAAAACTGCTTCATATATTCATGGCCAACAACTTCTAACATCTCACTGCAAATGATCCCAAATAAGATTATCGTTTGTACCTATAATGATTTAACACGCACATACACAAAAGAAAAAAATCTATAGCGGTATACCAAGATATAATTCTGTCAAATTTGCAGGTTTCTGGTAATTGCCGATAGTCACAGAGAAGAAATTTTATGTGATCCTGCAAGTAAAGTTAAAAAGATCTTGGCTTAAGTTGCTTGTTTGATAAGAGAAAAGACTAGGATAAAATCACTTTAGATGTATCATTCTTCATATATAATTTGATTTCGTGCAATCAAACAGTCAAAGTTTGAACTTTTCAATTGAGCTTTACTATTGCAGCAGATTAACATGTGAAAACCTTTCTAGCCCATTTCTGAAGGTGCAATATATGATTTCTTATTCATTATGCCCTTTGCTCTTCTAGGCACTGGACAGGGGAAACTAAGCTGAGCCACTAGGACCTTCCCACGGGTCAAGTTGAATAAATTAACATGGCTCAACTGGAGAAATTCCTGGAGTTAATTGAAAGACATCCACTCTTCATTTTTTTACAGGGCAATTCAAAGGGAAGAAAAGCAGAAGGAACGATCTGTAGCACGCAAAATTTCCTCTCCTCGCAGTAAGCAAGAAGTCCAACACTGTAGGCTTCAACGTCTAAGTACAAAATCGTCCAAGGCTCATGGATAGTTTCTTGGAGAAGTTGTTGAACAGAATTGATGTGCACATAAGAGTCACAGATCCAACAACTACATCTTCTATCATTCAGAGAAATTAAAATTTCTAGATACTTGAAGGCCAGCTTCCTTCACTTTTGCTTCTGCATATCTCAGTTGTTGAACAGACAAAGTGATGCCAGTATATTGACATCCAGTTCGCTTGACAACTTCAATAGCTAAACTACCCCAACCACTTCCAATCTCTAGAACATGATGTTCCTTACTTATTCTCGCCTAGATTAAGCAGAAGTGGATCAACATCAGCGAGAAAGTCAATAGACAATATAGGAATATACTGTGTATAGGCAGCGCGTCACCTTTTCAATCAAAAGTGATATTTTCCTGAGCTGAGCAACTTTCAAGTCTTCACCTTCAGTCTATCCACAGGACAAAAGATCGGTAAAATTTGGAAAACAACAGAGTGGAAAAAGGAAAAGCTGGCTATTGTTCATTGCCATAAGAAAAAAGGAAGAAACAAAACTCGAATCATGACCTTAAATATTGCAGAAGAGTATGTCATTGTTTCATCCAGGAACAGAGAAAAAAGTTCATTACTTTGTCGAAGGGGGGAAAACAAGGCTTTCAGCTAGCTTCTTCTTTGAGTCATGATTTCAAAATAATATAAAATAGTATATTGAATCAAAATCCAGATGGAAATATATAGAGGAATGCGTAGAACATACCAAACAAAGATAATAAAAAATGATTACATGTTCTCACAAAAGGAAACTAAAAATGAAAGGTTGCAGGCAAGGTCTTACTTTTCGTGTGCCAGCGCTTAGACTAAAAATTCTTGTTTATTGATAGTAAATTGCTATTTTCAACCTTCATGACTATGGTACAAAAAAGCTTTAAAAACTTCTTATCATACCAAATCATAATGATGTGAGATGTTCCGGCGAGCCTGAGTTAAAGAATTTCGCCTTAAAGCATGATCAAAAAAATATTTTGCTGACGTTAACCCTGCGGAGAAAAGTAATGGTGTCCACCAGCCTCTGGAGGTAATGGAACGCAGAAACCAATTAAAATCTGGGAAAATGACTAAATGTTTGCACATGCGTATAGATAGTCCAACAGTAACCTTTACCTTTTCTTTCTCGATCTTGTGACAGAAGCATTTAAATCTCTGTTGGCAACACATATCCGCAAAACCAATATTAGGGAGGCCAAAGACAGATTGCAGTTATTGGTATACATTTACAAACTATTTTCTTACCATGAAAAAGTGAAGAAGCCCCCAATCTTTATCAACAAATGAAAAGTCCCCAACAATATAGGTATCAGCTAGGCCTAAATCAGCTTGAGTTGTAATCTAGCAAAAGAATATAGCATGAAAATGATTTTTCTTTTTTATAGAAGTTTTAATTAAAAATTACTTGAAATACATTTAAAAAATGTAAAATCACCTTCCAGTAAAACTGGGGATTGTGTACTCTTATAGAAACTTTTAATGGACTCTTTTTTCTGGATCTTTCAAAAGTGAATATTGTTCCCCCTTCTTCCAACAAACTGTTGCATCACAAGTTTCATGATTTTATGCGTATCCATGTAGATTTTCAATTAATCCCAAGAAATAAAGTCCAAATGGAATAATGTTAACATTGACAAACTGGGGGACAAAATGGAATTGGCTTTGCAGAAGAGTTATGAGTCAGAAAATTGTAAGCAAAATTATTTTTATATGACCAAATGCAATAAAGATCAGCAATAATTGCAGTCAATGTTTGAAGTACAACTAGAATGCTAAAAAGTTCTTAGCCATGTTTAAAATTTTTAATCCGAAACTAATGTTAAGTAACATTGCTCTTATGGTTTGATGAGAAGAAGATATGTCACAGCTTATAGAGAAAGCAACATCACTTTTATTGTGAATGAATCTTACAATAAAAAAATTAACAAATCTTTATGCAGCCTCTTTCATGTTTCACCATCATGCAAACAAGAATCAAATACTTAAACTGTAATCTGAAAGGATGCAAATGTTATGCTGCTCGTATACTCATGCATCGTCTCAAAATTAAGGTCTGAAAAATACAGATGAGGAGTTTTTATAGTTAAAAAACACTCACATCAAGCAGCCAGTGCCAATATATTGATCAAGAAACCTAGTCACAAGAATGCGTGGGCCAGAGTCTTTCCATGAAGGCACCATGTGTTTGGGGTTGTTCAGAATTTCACAGTTCTTTCTAAGCAAGCCTTTTGTAGCACCCGCCTAGAAACGAGCAAGCACAAATCATTAGCCATGTATACCAACTAGCTAATTGAAGAAACATACATGACATCTTCTAATTTGTTATCTTTTCTTTCTTCATGATGCCTGCCCTTGTATGTTCTTTTTTACAATTCGTCCTTGTTTTGTACTTGCATTCTGTAAAGACGGTGCCTTTAGTTGCATTATTAAATGAATATATGTACCTTTAATCCATCCTCATGGAATCCATAGCCTGAAACAAATGCAGCATATGATACACATATGAGTTGGTATACTTAAGTCACTACGAATAGATGACACAAAAGCTACTTACACTTCCCAGAATGGGCAACTATACAATAGCAGTGAGCAACATAAAGTAGAGATTACTGATTGGCATAGTTAGATGAGTACATAGTAGAAAACATAAACTATAATAGTTTAGTGCTCAAAAAGGATGATTCATGCAAGATTACCACTGTATAAGTGTAGTATATGTGAAAAACGAACAAAAATATTTCTGCTAAATCAAAATTTGAGGAATTTCATTTTCAGTTTCTAAAAGTGCACTTGTGTAATGATTGCAGATGAACAGATCAACATTGCATTTGCAACATATTTCGTCTTATTTCTGCAGAAGGAAGCTTACCCTGATATGCTCCACAAAACCATATTCCTCTCTTCCCTTGGATGTGATCAAGCTCGAGTGAAGCTTTTGATGCTGCAACTGATGGAACTGGATGACCAGTTGACCATTTAAGCAACGTATGCTCTGGTGAGTGAGGTGGATTGAGGGTTACCAGATAAGGCATCTTAGTCTCTCCAAGGTTCTACACGTGTAGAATTCTTTTCAATCAAGGGACTTAAATTGTTAGAGGGGAAAAATGGCCTTGTACTGGATGTGACTAACTGAAGGAATAAGTTAACAAGAGTAAGTATACAAACAATCAGAAGGGATTAAAATGTTATATCATTATTAGTTGAATTCAGTCGCAATCCACAAATTCAGGTAATCTATAGGTAATCCTTACAGGATCAGATGTTACTCTTGTCCTAAAATTTACCAGAGAAATGCATAACAAATGCATATGCATTGTTGACTTTCAATTTGAGCTTTGCGTTCCCTGCTGAGTATGCAAAAACTGCAGTTTCCTTTTGTCAATTGACTCATTCTTTAGCTCTTTATTTTGTCTGTAATCATTCTACCATTTAAGTCACAAAATATCGTTGAAGGGTATTTCTGAACATGAATTACTATTTAAAAAATTTGTGCATACCATATTTGCTACCAGTCAGTAACACTATATATCCAACTTATGTTCAGTAAAAATTACTGGAATATAACATTTTCATTAACCCATATTCAAAATATCTTGAGTTTTACACAACTTTTTAAAACACAGGGTCTTATGTGCAACTTCAATAAAGCACAAGGGGAGCTATGTATTTTACTCTAGTATGGAGTATCAAGAAACTGTAACACTTTGCAATTAACCGCGACTAAGTTATAGCTTGAATTTAAGCGGTAGAGTTACAAATCTGAAGTACGTTGAGCCAATATGTCAAAGATACTTTGTTATCAATTGTCCCAAGAAAATTCCAAGCGCTCCATGCTGCTGGGTTTCGTGGCATTAAACTTTTGTCATGATGAAGGAAAATATCATTGCCATAAAGGGTTAAAGAATGATTCTGCATTTTGTAGTCATAAAATAAAACAGAACTTCAATTCAATGCAACAATTCACTGTTGCAGATATTCAGCACGAAAAATAATGCCTATTATTGTTTTACTATATAAAAAAAAAAAGAAGAAGAAGTCATCATCCATATGCAAAATGTGATTTGCACTCAAAAGCGGAAGACTATCATTAGTACTAATTCTAAAGATTATAAATCCTCAAATTCACCAGATAAATTTGCACTGATTCTAGTACTCTACTGACTACCACCCCTAGTCTGGATTTTCACTCGTATGCCTATTATTCAGATAACTAGAATTCCGATGGATCAAACTATTGATGGATTTCAGTTTACTGAGATTCATGGATTAGATAACTAAAGTACTTAGGAAGCATGAGAAGGAATACACAAAAAAAGAGTTTTGATGCAAACTATTAAATCGCGAGCAGCTGGAAGTTACAGAAAGATTATGTAATAATAATCATGTAACAGCGATTGAGAAAAGGAAATTTATATTTCAAATGCTATAGGTCATCTATGTTGAGATTGAACCTCTTCATGATCTGTAACTTCTGAACATTCATCCCCCAAAGCAGGGACCGGATGATCCAAGCAAGTTGCAAGAACATGTTAAAAGAGTTTGAAGTAACTTCAGCATTGATAGACTGAAAACAGAAACAAACAAAAGCAAGAGAATTTCATTGGTCGATATCTGGCATTCATCATACTTCACCAGGTGAACATGAAAAACTTATTAACCATGAGAGAAAATGAAACTATCTCGTCATAGGTAACTCATAAAATGAGAAATGAGTGTGGGCGCACATAAATGTTATGGTGAGTACATAGAATCCAAGTTTTTTTTAAAATTTTTGTTGTTATTGTAAGTAAATATATTTTTTTGTGAGTTGCTTATTGAGCTTAATGTTGTAGCACATATCACAATGTCAACATCAAGCACTCGAAGTCGAAGGAGCCGAAGTTACAAAGAACCTGCACTTGACTTGCGATATCGGAATGCGTATTGCCGTTGCCATCGTAAGGTTGAGATTCTAGTGGTAACAGACGAAAAAAAGGCTTCGAAAGGCCGTTTGTTCTACAATTGTGATTTATGCAATTACTTTAATTGATGTGTGTCACGCCCCGACCCGACCCCGCAAAAGGCCAAGCCCGGACCCGACACACGGACGGAGTCTCCTCTGTACCGCGGACGATCCGAAAACCCTAAAATCAATATAATACTTTCGAAAGCCATAAAATAATCTAAACAAGCCAGCTTTCTTTAAAAATATACATTTCTTATTATCCAACTTTCAAAACCAAAATGATATGCATACTACACAAGTACTTATGCCACTAATCAATTCCATTAGCATGCATTTCTTTACTAGTCACAAGAGTAAACTTTTACAGCTTTACATTTTCCGACTTATACAACATAAGACCGTAGAGGCCTCAAACTAGAAAATACATACAAGGCTACAAGCCTTAAAATTAAACGACATCCAAGCAATATACATAACATGCAAGGCTCACACAAAAAATCTGGCAACCAACCACCAGCAAAGCAAAGAAGTGCAATCACGGGAACACCTCCACCTGCTCCTCCTCAAAAGGCCAGGCTCGGACCCGACGCACGGACGGAGTCTCCTCTGTACCGCGGACGATCCGAAAACCCTAAAAACAATATAATACTTGCGAAAGCCATAAAATAATCAAAACAAGCCAACTTTCTATAAAACATACATTTCTTATTATCCAACTTTCCAAACCAAAAATGCCATGCATACTACACAAGTACTTATGCCACTAAACCATTAGCCATTAGCATGCATTTCTTCACTAGTCATCAGAGTACAAGTTACAACATTACAAACTTTAATCCATTACAACATAAGACCATTAAAGGTCTCAACTAGAAAATATATACAAGGCTACAAGCCTCAAAATTAAGCGACCTCCACGCAATATACATAGCAAGCAAGGTTCGCACAAAAACTGGTAACCAACCACCAGCCAAAGCAGAGAAGTGCTATCACGGAAACACCTCCACCTGCTCCTCCTCCTCAATTACCTCGAGAGGGTCTGCTTCAACTACTCCTGTAAAAACATAGTATAGAGAGGAATGAGCAAAAACTATTGCTCAGCGAGGGCAATTGGTCTCAAGGACGGAGATGAGAGGAGTATGCAATGCAATTAGCCAAGCAATACATACAAATCATATAAAGATACAACCAAAGCCAACAATAAAGCAAGGCAAGTATTTAAAGCTGCAAACACTCATTCAAAGGATACGATACTCTTTTCACGAACAACTTTCAAACACGAATTCGATGACGACGCGCCGGCCCAAACCACCTTATAACACCAGTTTGGAATACCCCGGAAGTATCCATCAACCTACGACCCAAATCTCCCTAGGAGGCAACCCAAGCGAGAAAGGGAATAGCAGCGGAGCTAGAGAAACCAACACTGGCAACCCAAGGCTACCCAGAGAGGCCCATCACTCACGCGCGAGACACTATGCAATGCAAGACTCGATACAAGACGATAAACAAGCGATAAAGCCACACGTGGGAGAATAACAAAGTAGGTTACTCTCGCACGCAATAGCTGCAATTTGATAAGCAATTCAATCCAAAACAACTCAAACAAGTATTCCAAGTAATTCTAAGCATTCTATAAGCATAAAGACACGAAAACACACAAAAACACAAATCGGCCCCAACTATCAAAACGCTACCATTTCCAAACGAGCCACGAGTTCTGGAAACCGACTTCGCCAACCCTCCTAGGTCACCATAAGGCACGTCTAAAGACCCCGAAACCTTACTTTACCCTAGAACTCGCGCAAAGCCCCGATTTCCCCCTTTCTCGTTTGAACTACAACTATAACAACCAAACACCCAACCAACGCCATAATCGCACCAAAAGTGCTTCCATGGCCTCCCGAAGCAATGCCAACACGCAAAACGAGAAAATGCTAAAGTCGACCAAAACGACCCCGACTTTCCCAAAGGCATAATTCTCATTTTTTCTACTACGCAACCCAAACAAACCACACATTTTGGCATTCTAGCGTACCTAGCACATTTCTACATCAACAGAAAGCATAACAGCGCAACTTCAATGTTTCAAGGTTTAACTATCCACAAAACACTATTCAATTAACAATTTAATTTGCAATCACAACATTTAATCGCAGAAAATGTTACAAAGCTATAAATACATGTTCTACAAATGGCAAGGAACATTCTAGAAGCATCAAATCTCTTTAAATAACGATCTACGGATAAATCAAAAAATTGACAAAGTTAACATACACAACGTATAAATGCGCAAATAACATGCTTCCCTCACCTCAGGTACTCCTAGTCTCTAGGAAAACAACGCTAGTTGCCTCAGAAATCACCCCGCACGAGCTCACGCGAAGATTGATCGTTTGGAAGTTGAAAGGGTTTTTTTTTTTCCTCAATGAAGCTCACGGCCAGAGCTGGTCTGTTTGCTGCTGTTTTTTTTTTTTATTTTGCTTAGTTTTTTAGCTTATTTAAGGGTCAAATGGTCAAAGTTGGTCAAGGGCTAAATCAAACTACTTAAGACTTGGTCAAAGGCCTCTATTTTGAGCGTTTTAAAGCCGTTTCAGCTAAGGTAAGATCAATTAAAGCTGGCAAC
Organism: Ehretia macrophylla; assembly: GCA_037974665.1. Classification (NCBI taxonomy): domain Eukaryota; kingdom Viridiplantae; phylum Streptophyta; class Magnoliopsida; order Boraginales; family Ehretiaceae; genus Ehretia; species Ehretia macrophylla. Next base: position 52,702,798 of record CM075777.1, on the reverse strand, counting down.
ATTTAAAATATAAAATTTAAGTCATCTAAATACTAGTTTCACTATTTGCTGAGGACTGGAACTCGTTATCTAGCTATCGCTCCTTAAATGCAATGCACGTTGCGTCGGCGAGAAAGTAATAGTTAATTCACAAAGAATTTAAGGAAATATAATTTTCAAAATAATAAACAAAGAAAATTCACATTCCGGGCTCGGGTATTACAATGTGAGCCGATCATGGCATCTTGGAAAGGAGTTGAGATTTCTGTCTCTGAAAGATTGGATGATAGCGACAATGATGATAGTGAAGACGAGGTGACATCCGTGTTGAAGAAAAAGAAAAAGAAGATGACAACAATGAGGATAAGGGAGAGTGATGAAGATGATACAAAGCTGACAATGATGCTTCTTCATGTTGGTGTTATTTTGTGTATTTTGATTGTGATACTCATTGTTGTTGTAATCGTGAAGAAATGAAAAGTAGTTGGGGATGACCATTGTTAATTTGGAAGATGACTTGCAGTTGGTCATCTTGAGTTTTGTGGTTGTACATTTTGAATTGGTGTAATGAAGGCTTGTTTGAAATGGTCTATCCCTGTAATGAAGACTTGTTTTAATAATATGTATTATGTTATCGAAATCTCCATTGTCAATAATAATAATAGTTAAATTGAAAAAGAGATTGTCACAACACGAAGATAAATATAGAAATTAATTGTTTATAATAATACTTATCAGTACACATTAAAGTTAACCATCCAAAAATTAAACTACTTGTTCCACACATAAGCATGTCAACATCCAAAAAGAAACCAACTTTGCCCCACATAAGCATGTGTAAATCATAGAGAACACTCCACAATTAAATATTGCAAAACCAAAAGAGAAAAAGCTACATGTTCCATATTCTTGTTCAGAAAGTCCAAAAAGGGTGCCACATGCTTAAAGTTAGGTCATGGGTGCCATATTCTTTTTCTTTTTTGGGTTGCACCACCTCTACTAGTTCCTCCACCACATGTGTTTGTGACTCCACCAGATCTACCAATACCAGATACATCACCACCTACGAATCTACCCACAGCAGGTTCATCACTACCAGCAGATCTTTCACCCCTACCTATGGATTTACCAACATCTGTAGATCTGCCAACACCATCTCTTGAAGCATGACTTGCACTACCTCCTCTACCTCTGCCAACACTCAAACTAACAGTTACAGTACCTCCTCTACCACTGCCAACACCCAAACTGTCAGTGGCAACTCCTCGACCTCTACTTCTTACAGCAACAGTTGGTCTTGATCTTGGTTTTGGTCTTGGTGGTAGGTTGGAGGACAGGTACGATTCTTGCGATGCAAAGTTCGACTCTTGCGTATTCTGATACATTCAATAAGAAAAAAAAGTTGTTTAATGGAATATGATATCAATAAAATGAAGTAATGATAAAAAAAACTACTTACATGATGTGAGTTGGATTGTTGTTGCTCCATTGTGGGCTGATTATACTCCATGTTGCTTTGTTCTCCATTGGTCTTCATGTTCTGCATAGTAGAATGTATCAATATCATTTAGGATATAACAAACTTCAAATATAAGAGATTACCTTTAACAATGGTGAATTAGGATGGAACTGATTTCTGCAATGGGCCTTATTATGTCCCTTTTGCAAGCATTTTTTGCATGTAATGGGCAGACCTTTCCTTGTAGAGACAGTTTCAGTTTACTTTTTCAACTCTGCAGCAGTCTTCTTCCTTGCCTTTGGTGGCCTGCCAGTCCTTCTGTGCACTAATGGTGGCTTTAATGCCTCACCACCACCATCTACATAGTCATGTGGGCCTGAAACTGGATGAATCATATCTGCATATACACTCATATAAACATCTTTAGAATAACATTGATCCACATATGATTCCATATTTTTCCCATATCTGGTTATGCATGACAAAGCATGAGTACATGGAATTTCAGTTAGTTGAACCATTCCACATGTGCACGTTTTGGTGTCTAAATTGACAACATGTTTATAGCAGTCTTGAACAACTTCATATTCTTCATTGCCTGACCAATTAGCCCACCAAGCACATGATTCATCCTTCATTTTATTGATTCTCTTCAGTATGTTTGGGCAGATAGTGCCTTCATATTTTTCCATTCCCACTCTCTTAACTTGCAACCGGCTCATCAATCTGCCCCTAATCATTTCAAGCATGGTTATAATTGGCTTGTCTCTGGCCTCCAGGATATAATTGTTGAAAGACTCACATATATTGTTTACTAAGATGTCACACTTTGAAGTTGTTGGAAAATGTGATCTTGCCCAATTATTTGGAGGTATTTTTGACAACCACTCAAATGCATTCTCTTTACCATCAATTTTTGGATCAACTTTCTCTATGCTCTTCATACATCTCTCAAATTCCTTGATATTTGCTGTCGATGCAGCCTTCCAAAACAACAATTTAAGTGTCAGCCCCCCATATTTACACTTAAAATTTTGATACATGTGACACACACAAAACCTGTGTTGTATACCTGGGTATTTATCACGGAATACTTCACATAATCCCTTTTGTCTATCGGAAATGTATACCCAACCTTTCTTATAAGGGCTGCCAATCAAAGTGTGTATTTCATTCAAAAATCATGACCATGTTTCTCTCCTTTCAATTGGTACTAACCCTATTGCAATTGGAAACATATTATCATTACCATCTCGACCAACTGCAGCTAACAATTGTCCCCCATACAATGTCTTCAAAAAATACCCATCTAATGCTATTATTGGCCTACAACCAACAAGAAAACCATTCTTCATTGTAGCCATTAAAAAAAACAACCTTTCAAACCTTGGTTCACCCAAACTCCTACCAACCCTCAGTAAAATGGTACTGCCTGGATTATAGTGAAGAACCATAGCACAATAGTCCCTGAGTATAGTAAATTGCTCAACAACATCCCTTTCTATATACTTGATTGACACTTGTTTAGCCCTCACTGCTTTGTATTTGCTAACAATCACTTTCACCTTCTCATGAATCTTTGTTTGCATATCAGATATTGACTCATCTCTGTTACTCCTCACATGCTTCCTCATCCTTTTTCCAATGTACTTGTAGTCTGCCAATCTATTATCAAACCTATGGCCACATTTATGATTCCCTCAAGGGTCTTCACCTGACAAGTTTCCTCACCATTCACTGGAGACGCAAGTATGGTCCATGTACACCCATGAGTATTGGCATGCGTACGTTTGGCTCTAACTCTTGTGGGATCATTTTTAACCAATTTATAATCAATGCCCTTTCTCACAGCCCAATCTTTCAGCACCCTCCTATATTCTACAATATTCTTAAACTTCATTCCTTTAACCATATCAAACAGTTCCATTTTTACACCATCTGTATACTCTGGGAAGCACCTCTCAGCATGTTTGCCATCACAACCCCTCATATTTAAATCTTCCACTCCCACATCACTGTCCCACTCTTCATCACCTTTTTTAGTAGTCTCTGTATCATTAGTGCATTTTTTTCCCTTACTATAACTCCTGCCAAGTTTTTTCATCAACAGAACATATCTTTCTCTTTTTGTTTTAACCTCCTCACCAGTTTCCTTGAAAATGTCTTCATCACTTAACTCATCAATGTCTTCATAAACCAAGCTAGGAGTTTCTGAATCTGTATCAGAAATTGATCCCTCATTCTCCATTTCATAATCTGCATCATTTGAATCTGAATCTGAATTATTTTCTTCATCCAGATTTGGTCCCTCATTCTCCATTTCATCATTATTTTCTTCATCCATATTTGGTCCATCGTTCTCTATTTCAACATTCTCCTGACAATTTGAATTATTTTCTGCCATAGTAGATAAATGCTCAGAGGCTTCCTTCACCACATCTGAACCATGGTAATCATCGTCGATGAATAGTTCACTCCAATCAACTTCCTCATTAGTTGGAGTCTCTCTATCACCTCCATCAACTCCCCCAATTCCTTCATTACTTGCAGTTCCTTTATCACCTCCATCAACTCCCTCATTAGTTGCAGTCCCTCTATCATCTCCATCAACTCCCTCAATTCCCTCATTAATTACAGTCCCTCTATCACCTTTATCAACTCCCCCATTAGTTGTACCATATTTATCATCTACTCTTTCTACTCTATTATACAACACTATTGCATTTCTAAATAGTGATTGTCCTTCAATATCCACTACATCTAATGGCTCATATTCTTCTACTATGTAAACTCGTACATAAGCCTCATTTTCACATCGGGATTGGAACTCCCTAACACTTGCATCATCAGTTATTTGCCTAATTCCATCATGAAGCGTACTAGGTCTAGTATAGTAGATAGATATATTACTTTTATCACCACCAGCATCTTCATACATAGCAAAAAATTTAAACTGATTAAGAGTATCTAAAACCACATTAGGGTATATTTTTTTCCTCCCTCCCACATATTTAATTTTAGGTTCTGTGACTAATCTACCACCCAACCATAACTCAATGTCAAGACAACCATCTACAATCCCAAAATTGTCAAATTCATCATCAGTTACGCCAACATTATCATCTTTCATTCTGAAATAACCAATTTACATAGGCATTTAAATTAGTACTAGCTCATTCAATAGTAACAAAGAACATACGTATTAAAGTCATTGCACACACAAGTAGATGATCGAGTAGTACATGAATCGTAAAAATCCTAAATCGCAGATGCAATAAATTGCATAAATTGAAACCCTAAATTGCATAAATTAAATCCTTAATTTACAGATGTTATAAACCCTAACTCACTTTACATAAACCCTAACTTCAACCCTAAAGTAAACCCTAAAATTCCAGAAGCAAAAACCTTAACACCCAAAAGACAAAATCAAATGCTTTTTTAATGCTGAAATGGGACCGCAAGGATAAAAAGTGCTTCGCAAATATGTTCGCTTTCAAAAGTACAATTTTTTTTGTTTTAGCAAAGAGCGTGGCTTGTCGTTTTCAACAATACAGACAAATAAAATAGAAACAATGCATACCTGACAATATATTTGCAGCGGTAGATCTTGATATTCTAATTTTTTACAGCTTGCGATCTTGACTTTGCAATATCTGATCTTAATTTTACAGCGTGTGTTCGTGAGTTACACAGCTTGCGTTCGCGATTTGTTTGGTGAAGGAATGGTAAAGGTAAAGTTAAATGGAAACCGTAAAGTTAAATGCAAAGAGTAAAAAACAAATATAACATTAAGGGCAATACGGTCATTTTAAACATTCTGCTAGTAAATATGACGGAAACTTAACTTTTGGTTGCGTACGCAATGCGGCATAGACCACAGGGGGGTCTGGAGGGGGTTTTGTCACCATAGGGGGGTCCTACGCACTTACGCCACACCACAGGGGGGTCTGGTGCTATTCACTCAAAAAATAAAAATAAAAAGCACCTGTAGACATATTGGAAGGCACCAAGTATTCTTAGTTCATCAAATGTTGCCTGTTTCCCTAACATTTTGAGAGTATCTGGGGCATGTGCAGCAATTATGCATCCATCATATTTTTCTTCCAAAGCATCATCCAAGACTGTAACCGAACTTGCAAATTTGTTAACATATAAAATCAGACGCACGTAACAGTTCTTACCAAGATAGCGCTTATGTATAAAGTTTTATTTATTTATTTATTTTTGGTACTATGCTGAAGCAGAATACTTCTTACCTTCATCATTTTTTAAAACTGAACGTACCTCACAGCCATTTCTGATTTGACAGCCTCTTTTTTCCAGCTCTGTCCCGACCTGTGATAATGCATTCTCATTTCAGCACATACAAGGACCACATAGAACAAAATCTAAGATTTTTCCACAAATTCATTTGGAAGTTATAAAATTCATAATATTCATCGACAAAAGGAAAAGGAAAAGAAGGGGAAAAAGGGATTCTGAAATCACCTTATTGACATAGGTGTGTGATTGTCATCTTACAGTGAGCCATTGAGGACGACCAAATAGCTATGGAATAGGACATAGCAAACATAAAGGACATGAGGAGAAGAAAAGATTGAAAAAGCAGTAAAAATTGAATTGTAGAAACTGGTTAACAAAGAGGGGTGATCTTACATGAAGTAGATGGTGATTTCGACAAACTGAAAGAATGGAATAGGCAGAAAAGTTCATTACTCCTTCTGAAGAGCAGGACCAGATTGAAGCACATATTGGAACCTATGAAACACGAAATTGATACGCGCATGCATTTGTGAAAATTGTGATCGAATGTAATGAACAAAGATATCCAGGATATGTTAAGGTACTATAGTCTGGCTGTCTCACCAGGTAGGCCTTCTGAAACAGCTCTGAAAAGTTAATGAAATGCCCCAGGGTCTCATTTCGATCAATGTCAGGATTGTTTTCAAGCTCTTGAAGGTAACTAAATAAAAAAATAAAAAAATTCTCAGTTTATCCCTGCTTTGGATGAACATTTTCCGAAATATGTTGCAGTTACCACCTCCATTAGCATCTTCATTGTAACTCTTAAAGCTTTCTTGCCAAATGAACACTTACAATAAAGATTCGCGAGCCTGCTTCTTTTTTTCTTTTTGGATTTTTTTCTTTATTTCCATTTTCATTAATTCTTTATTTCACTCCTGAGATACGGTAAATAGAGTATAACTCTTTTTATGGAGGCAAATTGTAGAATTTTCTTTTTTCTTTTGGTTTTTCGCGCGTACCTCATGACATCGTTCTTGAATTTGACAATTTCTCTTAGCATTTGCCAGAAGTATGGATTCACTGCATTCATCTTCTGTCCAAATAAACTTGACAAGCCATTTCTACTGCCTTATTCACAACCTCGGCCTTTGTCCAAGCTCACTGAGAATGACATATCGGATAACTCCATGTCAACTTCAAGACTCTCGAAGAATTCCATCATGTTTGGATAAGTTACATGTCCAAGAAACCAACTAATTTGTTAGTCAATAGCTGAAAATCATTATGAGGTCGATTATATGAATCTGTCGACATCATTCATTCCTATGAAAAATATTCGATTGTCCGACATGGATTGGTAAAGACTTTTGGATCAATATACAAGATATTGAACTATTTCACCAAATATCAATCGATTTTAAAACGTAACTTCAGAATTCTCAGTACCTAACTTAAATGAATGATCACTCCAAACTGGCAAAATAAATAATAGTACCCTGCTTAAATAGTAGTTTTCATCATTCTTCACTGAAATTCAAAACCTCATGCTACCATAAACATTCTTTTCTTCTTCTTTTCCTATTCTTCCTTGTCTTTCCTAGGGAAGCTCTCTTTTCTAACAAACTAAGGTCTTCACGACATGGATGGATTCAAAATTTTTGCTCAATGAAGACTAAAAACTAGTAATTTAATACTTATATATGGTCAATTTTTTTTTCATTTGAGGCTAAAAACACACACATGTTTAAAAAAAATACAAGTCTAATTTATTTGTTGCTTCTTAAACATGAATTTTATCTTAAATCAACTAGTGTCCACGTAAAGTAGCTCAAACTTTTATATGGTAACCTTGAATTTGATAATTTACTAATCTAGACAATTGTATTCTATAACATCCTAGTACATGTGACTTGGATTGAAAGAACAACTTTAATTATGAGAGCTGATCGGCAAGAGCTAATATAGAAGAGTAAAGTTAATTTATCAAATTTTTAGATGAGATGGTAAATTAATACATTTGACATGCTGGATTAAAAAATAAAATAAAACAAGTATCATAAAAAAATTAGATAGTGACATATAGCCTAGGACTTTTCCGTAAACTGATGAACTCTAATTTATTTCAAGTTTTTTATTTTGATACACGAAACTTCGATTATGGACAGGATTTAAAGAAGATCAAACTCACTTTAAGATTTATTGTACGCAGTTTTACTTTGCGATTTTATAAAATGCTATTTTCAAGACTCATTCCAATGGCTTTTAGGTCATTCTCTTAAACCCGCCAAATGGAATCCACGATCTTTTAGAGTGATTTTTTAAATATCAAAACATTTCGTAGCCAAACTTATGTATTTTGCAAAATGTATGAAAATGTTAACAATCATTCGGCTAACAGCCTTCACTAGTCCAAAAAATTATTACAAATTCTATGTATTTTGCAAAAAATAATTTAACTGTCTGTGTATTCCTAGTTAAAAATAATAATTAACCCCCACTGAAAAAAAAATATACTCATATAGTCGAAATTTTTTGTGTTTTAGTCCTATTGAAAAAAAATTCATGAATCCACCCATGCATGCCAACTAACATATGTGATGTAGGTCACAACCAATTCTGCTCACACTTATAGTCTGGATAAATTCGACTAACATTTTTATGGCTTTTCTTGAAAAGAGATAGTGAACTCAAAAAAATATGTGACTTTTATTAAAAATGAACACGTGTTGTTACAACTTGACATGTATCATCATCTTGCTCTATCTTTTCTTCCCTAAACTTTAATTGAATATACTTTAAACAATGTAAGGTAATATAAAAAGCAGGCCACGATATAGTAGTAGCTCTCAACAATTTACATGTTATATTTCTTGGCCACAATACTTTGAATAGTATACTAGAAAAATTTGTGTCTCTAAAAGAGACAACAATGTTGTTTAATGCATATAGCAAGCGGGTCATTTGTTAATTTATTATGTAACAACCTAGTAAGACAAGTCCACAATACTTTATGCATAAGTATTAACTTTTTCATGCTTTCCGAACATCTTTATTAATTTTATCAGAAATATTAAATTAATTAAGTATATATTTTTAAATATATTTAAAATTTTAAATTAAGTGGGTACATATATATATAGTATTAGACTCATATTATTAAATCGTCTTAAGTTCAAGTCTCATTCTTTACTATTTATTATGGATATAACTTAAATCTCACTTGCACGGTGAAAAAAGATATTCAAGATAATAAAATACAATTAAATATATACTCTTTAACATTTTAAATTTTTTTAAAATTAAATGATCATTTTTGTTGCCATAAGTACATATTGCCAAACAATAGTCTGAAAGATTCTAGTCGTTCAACATTCCAGTCCAAAGGGGTACTTTGGAACGGCTAGGCTCACTAGGCGGCGATTAGCATCTCAAGTAATCACTTTTGTTGCTATATTGTGCTTGTGCTTATTCATCATCATATAGTCTTGGCCTGCAATAGTACCATTCATATACTTATGGGTGGATGCACACTCTCGTTTGTTCGGGTTGCAGTCCTTATTAACTTCACAAGATGATTTGAAATACTTTGATATTTTTTAATATGTAAATTCACCTAGTTTAGTCTCTATAATCCAATAACTGTAATAAGCAAAACTATATAATTTCCTCTAATAAAATATTTTAAATTTGTCCGTACATATAATATCAAGAGAAAGTATGTAATGCCCTGTATTTTGAGATTTAATTGAATTATTTCATTTGGAGTAAGATTTGAAAATTAGGATTTTTATTGAGTTATACCTATCTCATATTAAGCCGATAAGATGTAACAAGCCGATTTTGTGGACTTTTAGATCCCATAATATCAGGTCATAAGCAAAGTAAGTGGGTTAGTCTAGAAGGTGGAGAAGTGGTCAGTTATTTAGCTAGAGTTTAGCAGCTAATTGCTAATTATAAGAAATTTTAGTAGTAGTTGGTTAGAGTAAGTTTCTTGAGACAAAAGGGAACCTTTTCCTGAAAAGAAAGAAAAATAAATCATTTTCTCTTCTTTCTCCTACGATATATAACAACCATTGTTGGTGAAAAGAACACAAAAGAAAAGGCGATCACCATGTAGGAATTCCTGAATGGGGTATCTTATGCAATGTGTGGAGAAATTTGTTAGTGCACGTAGGGCTTTGGTGACATATTTGGGGATTTTTTTTATGTAGCATAATTGGTATATAAGGTAAGTATTGAGACCCTTTTGTCTTCCAACGCCTTTGAAATTTTGTTCAAAAGAATTATACTACTATGATTATAGTCCAATTATGGAATCGTTATTTATGTTGCATTAAATGAAATTATAAAATTATTAGTGTGTGCTGAGTTATAATTTTTATGTTTAAGATGTTTTGAATATTCTTGTGTATTTTAATTCTGTTGACAGTTTCTATTTAAATCTGTAACTTATGACCTTTCACGATTTGCCCTAAGTTTGTTATTTTATTCTAATTGTGTATTTGTTTTATCTATCAAAGATCAATAAATGCTTTATAGAAGAAAAAAATATATATTTTCTAACTGAGGATCATGGCGGAACCATATTTCCATCGTAGACATATACTGTTGGGACGGTGACTTTAGTCACCAATGCCGTGACTTTAATCACATTCCAATGGTAACAAAGTGACTAAAGTCACTGTTGCTGACTTTTGGTTAAGATTTTATGTGTTTTATATTTTAAAACAATTCAAAAATTATTAAATAATCTTTAATTATTACTATTATTATTATTATTATTTCATTTTTCTTGTTTTGCAATCTCTCTCCAAGGTTTCAGCAATAGCTAAAAGAATCTTTTATTATCTTATTGAATATTCTTATTTTACTTAGTGCTTTGGGATTTAAGATTTATAATATACATGGGACATTTTTTTTACTTTAATATCATTGGATTAGAATTTCTACCGTTGTTGAGCTATGATTTGTTATTAGTTGTATTTACTTATTAATCATCTTAAAAAGGGAGTTAGATGCATGCCTTTTATGGTATTGCTTCATGTATTTTGATTTAGTCTAGAAGAGCTATAAGTGCTTTATATTATTTTGAAAAGCATAAGTAATCTTGGACCTAAAATCTTGCATGTCAATTCATGAAAGTTTTAAAAGAGTTTTACATATATGTTCATCATTATTACACGATTTTGTAACTTTGTATTTATAGCAAACTTGAGATGAAATATTTTTGACCCATATGCCATAATCTTTGAGGTCGTGTCTTCGTTTAACCCTCGATGGTGGGGATCGTACGCCACTCCTTGGGTAGTGCACTACTTCTTCGTTGGGATTCCCGCTTACTTTTGGTGGTAAATGGGATAACAAATCACTCTTCGTCTTCGACCTGTGCTACTAGGATCATAGCTTCGGCCTCTCACCCCTTTGAATTTTGACTATGTGTTGTTACGACATATCTTGGGTTACTTTGATAAGTAATAATATGTACTTTGCATCTTCGATAAGTAAGTATTTGCATTGTATTTTCAATAAATGATGATTTGTCTGCATATTTTTGATAAATAATCTTTTTCTTCGCAATTTGTTATGTTTTATGAAAGTCTTTTGAAACCAAATTTATGTTTTGTATAAACATGTCATAGTTTCATTTATAGCATTATGTGTTGCGCAAACATTAATTATTTAGATAAAAGTATGTTCTCATGTTATTTTTGGGGTCACATTACTTACTGAGATTTTTATCTCACTTTGTTGTTTTCTTCTTTTTTAAAAAATTATGTTTTTGCAGTTATAAGAAGTAGATATACTTTGCTTGGAACTTGGGCTAGAACCTTTGTGGTGTTGGATCTCTTTAGTACCTTTGGTTTATTAGATGTCTATTTGATTTAAAAAGATTCGCTTAGAATTCGTTATTGAGTTATGTACCGTGGAAGTATCTTTTAATTGTATTTGAAGATTCTAAACCATTGGATTTTGGTCTTTTGGATTAGATGCTATAAGGCTTTGCTCATTTCTTATGGTCTTTAGATTATTTAATGTGATGTTCTTTGGTTTTTGAGCCACTGCGATCTTAGGATGATTTGTCTTTTTAAATTCGTGACGGTCTCGTTCCTGAATTTGCTCATCAAATTTCAGGGCGTGACAAAGTACATCAGAGTTATTTTACATTAATGACATATTGAACATAGTTTAAGTTCTTGTTCATTCTAATTATTAGTGATTCATATTCTACCACGTTGATCAAAGCACAATACATTGATGATATGAGAAGGCTAAAAAACGTTACATGTGGATTATTTGGTAGAGTGAATGGTGGACTCCACGCACTTGTAGGGCTTACTCCACATTCAACCTATCTAAATGTAACGTTGTATGTTCAAAAAGAGTATACAAAGCAAGCAAACCGCCCAAAAAGAAAAGTAATTACCCGATTAAAGACCATGAAACCAAGGTCTACGTCAACCCTATCGACAGTGACTGTGTTAGCATGGCCGCCTAAGTAATCCTCCTTCTCGTACAACACCGCATTGACACCAGCTTTAGCCAATTCATATGCTAAAACTAGTCCACTGATGCCAGCACCCACCACCGCCACTCTCATCTTTCACAGTGCACCAGATTGTCGTTCGAACAACTGGAACTGCATTTACCGTAAAATGTTCTTTAGGAAAAACTATATACACAAGAATGAGAAAATGATGTGCATGTAATTTCAAGGACAATGCATCAATTATGTTAATACAGGCTCTAAACCTGTACATAATGAGAGTTTCGGATACTAAACTACCCTTTATTGATCTTGATTAACAAGGATGCCTTATGTAGAAGGCTTTCCGCGTCACAATGACATTTCATGAGGACAAGAAGCCTTTTGAGTTCTTGAAACTTGTGGAAGAAAAGAATGCTGTCATATTGACAAAATTGACTCGATAGGAGGCTAAGCCGTGATATTTACAAATTTATTTTTAGGAAAGTTTCATTTCAAATTATATTTTGTTAGTGCATGTATAGTACTGATTGTGTTATAAGGGAATCCGAATCCAAAATATAGGATTAGTTAACTTACCTTGCAAACTATTTATTTTGGAAGTCACTTGCCAATGCTAGAAGAAGACTTAATTAACGACTTGCTTAGTTTGGATGTGTGAAAATCTTAACTAACACCTCCAATTACTAAGGTTTTGCCCTTTTCTCTTTCTTCTTTATCTATTCTTGCTGTGATTGGTGGAAGGAGAAAAGGCACAATATGGGATTTGTTAGACTCTAAAAAGGACACTATATATTGAAAAGGGTGGGGAAGAGGGCCACGACTCCACTCTATGGTTTTTCACATGAAATTGCAAAAAAGGACAAGTTTGTATGGGACTCAAAAAGAGCACATTTTCTTTTCTTTTGTTCTATTTTCATGATGAAAACTTCTCTTTGTAAGTCATTTGGATATGGACTAAGGTGTCAGATTTCGTGTTTGAGACGTTTCGACATATACCAAGGTGTTAGATATCGTATTTGAGATGTAAGTTTCTCACACACGTTCTAAACATTTTATTACTAAGCTAATTCTTTGAAACAAATACGATATTAGTCAATATTTAGCGAATAATCTACGAGGCTCTTTTCTCAATTTGTATTATTCATCTTATAGTAAACTTGACAAGCATAACATTTTGAACAGTTTACAAATCAACCACAATTAGTTGAGGCCTAATCAATGTTTAATTGCCTTATAATTGACATGTTTTTCACATAATGTCGATAGTAAATTCTTGTCATTTCAACATTGTTTTTTTCAAAATTAAACCAATCCATGCACTAATAAAACGTGCAATTCTTATCCAAATTTAAATCAAGACATTCAATTTGACACCAAGATATCAATATTTTCATTATATACTTTTTATTGTATATATTAATTATCAAATACCTAATATATAATAATAATCTTTTCAATGTTACTCAATGTATATTAAACAACGTACCTTTGGAACAAAAGTAGGGGGAAACAAAAACAAATTTCATTCAACTACCCAATGGTCAGGGACGGAAAAAGGGGGACCGACAGGAGTCAGGGCCCTCCAAGTCTCGAAATTTTATGTTTTAACATTTGGAATATTCTTAAGAAAAGTGTTATGGTCCCTCCTAATTCTAACAAACAAGAGTAGTGATTAGGGTAAATTTAAAACTACAACAATATCTAAGGGCAAAGTCAGGATTTTAAAATTGGGAAAAGCTAAAATTTAAATAACAACATTCATGACAAAGGAAAAAAATAAAGGGACTGTTAACTTATTTTTAACGATATTACATAATTTTTTTTAACGATAATAACTTTTTTATGATATTACATAAAGTTTTTGAAAAAAAAAATATTGGAAGCGTCGGGTCCTTGTCGGCACTGGCCTAACTTCGCCTTTGACAATATCACTCTCGACAAAGAAAAACATGGGTTCATAATGCAACGGATGTAAACCTCAATCGTGAGGAAGGTCAAGAATCATGGTTAAATCAATTAATTATATATATATATATAAAATCAATTGGAAATGGAAATGTGTTAATTAAGATAGGCCAGCTATACTTGGGACAACATTTGAATTGCTGGCGACGTGGATTGCTCAACACCCTTTACGCATTCTCGGTGAATAGAGAGCTGTTGAATATGTTCATGATGTATAGAATGGTCAAACACGAGAACTCGTGAAGAATTCTGATAGCTTCTTGTAATGGATTAGAATCGGGGTTTGGATCTCTCGCAATGTTAAATTTTTTTTAATTAATAGTGAACTGTTTAAATTATTTTATTGTAACCATGTTATTAATATGTTATTATTGAATCTATTTTATAAGGTTTTAATAATTTAAGTTTTTGAATATAAGAAGGTTGAGAGTATAGAAAAGTATCACTTGTATATATTTTCAATGTTCTATAATTATGTGCGGACAACGAAGCTTTCTCAATGTATCTTATACCAAGATGGACATGTTAATTGTGTACATTATTAACGGATTAGAGTTAGTACGCTATACAATATACTCGTCCATCCAACAGTTGATGTACAATACATTCAAAGTGAATAAGAGATTTTTGAAAGATTATCTAACTAGGTTAAGCTAATTATGTAGAAACTTAAGAAAGTGGGAGAAAAATTAATACCTCACTAGACAAACACAAATTTTACAGCTAGAGCTCTTCTTTGATGTCTAGACTAATAGAAACATCTTCAAAGAAAATGGATGCTATAATTGGTATTTATTATAGACAGAAATTACATTGACTCGCCTATGAATTTGAAAGAATATTTTCTAAAATTCTTTCTTACTTATTGTCGAAGTTGATTGGTTAATAGTATAAATAGAAAACGAAAATTAAACATTTTCTCAAAATAATTGTTGGTGAAAGCAGAACTGATAAACTATTTAGAATGATGAAAAAAAAAGTGATAAATTAAAGGACCATGTGAGAGCCTGTTGAAGGAAAATTATTGGTGGTTTGTCAGAGCCTGTTGAACTTAGTTGTCAGACCCAATAGCTATTTATTGTTGAACACCGGAAAGTGCACTAAACAAATTAAATTTAGTAAATGGAGAAAGCAAGATGGTGATGTTAATTAATTTGAGAAAATTAAACAATAATGAATAATCAAATCTGAATCTATTACACATTTTGAACTCTTTTCAAGTTTTCTTTAAAAGAATTTGACGAAATTCAATTATAAAATTATCTAATAAAATCCGATCAGATTGCACTCTTTCCAAATTAAGGGTTAGAAAAGGTACCTCCTTTAAGTCAAAGCATGAAGTCATGAAAGTCCCTTTCATTTTAATACATGCTATTGTGCCAATCAAAATATGTATCGAATAGCTATTAATGCTTTACTGAAAACTCCAGAGAGCTTAATATTCCATCACTTTTTTCTTTTGTCGTGAAAGAGCAAATATCATCGCTACATAATGGAATTAATTATTAGCTACCCATAAGATTTGGATGTGACGTTTACTGTGGTGAAATGAAATAATAATGCGATTATTTAATTCAACCCCAATAGGGTAGATGTTATTGCACAAAAATCTTACCACATCTAATAAAATATTTTTACGACAAAAAAAAAAATATATATATTTCTAGGATTTAGATCTCTTCAGAGTACTTGTTCTCTCATAATATTGTGAAAGAGATCTAAACTATAATTATTTGATCTAATGGTGATAAAGAAAATACTTGAATATATTACTTTTTAATTTATATTTGTCAATCACCAATATTTCACCAACGTTGAATCAAATAATTAATAATTAGATCTTTGACATAATATTGTGAAAAACAGATGCTATAAAGGGATCTAAATTCATATTTCCAACCTAATCAAGACTCGAGAGATATGCTATTACTTCTAACGTGTTTGGCTACCCAATCAACAACGAGTTAACATTTATAACATAGACACCCATCTTATTGGGAGCAATAATAATGAAATCTTATTAGGCCACTCCTTGGTTATTCTAGCCACCGTATTCCATTTAATGTTAGACTAAAATTGCGCTCCTAAAGGAAAGCAATATTGATTCATTTTAATGTAGGAATATTAATGGATAATTCTTGTAGGTGGTCCCCAAGTGTGTTGAAATGAAGATGGGGAAGGCTCTGCATCTGGACAGAATGTGTGAGCCTTTCAGGTTGCCTATCAAGGGTCTGACACAATTGGTGAGAAAAACCCAAAAACAAGTATGGCAGCTGCTGATGCCATGTCAGGAATTTGAAGATCATTCCAGGATTTCGAGAATATTCTCACCCACCAACCTGGGGCCCCCAAATTCTTTGAACCATAATTTACTATCGGGTTAATTTGCTTTAGATCTCTTCACTTTAAAAAAAAAATGTGACTCAAATCCCAAATTTTTAAAAAAATGTGACTTAGACCTTTTCTGTTAAATATTCTGTTAAACTAAAGGGTAAATATGTCAATGAGCATTTTTTCCTTTTTGTAAGATTAAGAAATTATTGTTAATTATTTTTTTTTCTTTGTTTAACAAAAAGTAAAGCCAACAGCCATTTTCTAATAATTTAAAATTAGATGTGTTTTTATTAGCAGTTTTAAAATTGAAATTATATATTTGAATATTTGTTGTTAGTTTTTTAGTTGTTCACTTATTCCTAAGATAAAAGAATATAAAAAAGTCAAATAAGTAAGATTGTAACAGTGGTCAAGAAAAGAACATAAAAAATAAAATAAAATTTGTGATTTAAATATTTTATAATGCCAAGTTGTTTGTGTGTGCAGGGAGAAGAATGAAAATAGAGAAGAAAGGACGAGAAAGAAAGAGAAAGAGAGAAGAGATGATGAGAGAGAAAAAGAGAAAAGAAGAAAGGATGAGAGAGAAAATGATTGTTGGCTTTATTTTTTGTTAAACAAACAAAAGAAAACAATTAACAATAATTTCTTAATCTTACCAAAAGGAAAAAATGCTCATTGATATATTTACCCTTTAGTTTAACAAAATATTTAACAGAAGGGGTCTAAGTCACATTTTTCAAAAGGTTTGGAGTTTGAGTTACATTTTTCTTAAAAGTGAAGGGGTCTGAAGCAAAATGACCCATTTACTATCGGGTTCTAATGGGCCTACCAAACCTAACCAAAAGCCTGCCCACCCTCAGATTCTTCGCCAAAAAATGGCCACTTTATTTTCGGGTTAAGACCATTTTAGTCACTGAGGTTTGCACTAAAGATCAAATTAGTCCTTGTGGTATGCAAAAAGTCCAATTCAGTCCCTGCTGTTAGTTTTCTATTAACGGTCAACCTATTGACCGTGTAAAATGACGCTCATGCCCTTATCTTTTAAATTTTTGCTAATGTGTTAAACAAAAAAAAATATGATAGTCGTTGAAAATCCAACGACTATTTTACGTTGTTCTTCCTGCCATGCCTGTAATGCATGGCCAACCAAAAAAAAAAGCAATCTCATGGACGCTATATTCAAACGGCTAAAACCCAATGACTATCATGCCTTTTTTTTTAACACATTAGCAAAAATTTAAAAGACAAGGGCATGAGGGTCATTTTACACGGTCAATAGGTTGACCGTTAATAGAAAACTAACAGCAGGGACAAAATTGAACTTGTTGCATACTTCAGGGACCAATTTGGTCTTTAGTGCAAACCTCAGGGACTAAAATGGTTTTAACCCCTTTATTTTCTCTACCAAAGTCCCTAACCAAAGCCCGTCAACTTCAAAAAATTCTAAGCCTGTTAACCATAACCCATCAGTGATCAAACCACAATCCTTGAGCCTAAACCCTAAGACTGATAATCTGGACCCCACTTTAAATAACCCAGCTCGCAAACCTTTCAAAAATTTCTCTAACTTGGATCCTTCTATTCCCCCAGCCCCCTTTGGTAACATCATTTTCTCTGATGCTGTTTCTGGTGGCTTATTGAAGAGGAGCCTGGATGTGTTTCTTTCAGATGAGCTGAGCAAGGAAGAAGAAAGGAAAGATGTAGATCTTCTGGCTGAGTTACCTTTTTCAGATCAAGGTTTAGTGGATATCCCAATATCTAACACTGTTGGTTTGCATGGTAACTTCCCTTTTCAGTCTACTGGAGTTAGAGTCACGAAGAAAATCAAAAGATGTTCTATAAGTCCTGCTAAAATTCCTGATCTGTTTACTACCTCTATGGCTTCGGGTCCTGGCTGTTCTCAGGACCCAAAGTCCTCATGATTATCCTACCGTGGAACTGTCAGGGCCTTGGGTTGGCTCTGACAGTGAGAAATCTGAAGAATCTTTTTCTTCAATATAAGCCTAGTTTTTTTGGTATCTCTAAAACCAAAACACGATCAAAATTTTCATCATTTTGTGTTCTTGATGTTCGTGGGTCTATCGCCGGTTTATGCTTACCATTCCCTCCTCTTATCCATAGGTGTTACATGTTTGTTATACATTTAGATTCTGCTCCTGCTTTCCCCTCCACTGAGTTTGGTGGTTTATCTGGTAGTGATAGGGTGACTTTTGATGTCACTTGTTCAAGCTCGGAGCACCAAAGGTCACCTCTGTCTCATGGAGGGTTTAGACCAATGGTTGCTTGGAATTTTCGAGCCCAACTTCCAATCGGGTTGGTATACCCCATTGAGCATATCTTGGTCTCTTTGTTTGTTTTCGCTGCTCCAGCAGCAGCTGCTTTTGCAGCTCCTCTTGCAGGTTTTTCCAGAAATTGGGCGTGTAATTTTCATCCTGTGCTCAGAGAAAGAGTGTAGTGGTTTCTTGCATTACTGTGTATCTGGATTCTTTACGTTTGGCTTTCTGATTTCCATTATGTTATGTTTTTAAATTCTGTTAGTTTTCCTGTTTGTCTTGGGCCTTGGCCTTATTTCTCTATCCGGTCACTTTTGGACTGTGACTTATCTATACTTATTTTTTGTTAATGAAATGTTTCCTTTGACCCAAAAAAAATAAAAAAAGACAAGCTTGATGTTGATGGGATATATGTGAATGTGAATGTGAATGTGTTATCGCAATGATCTATTTACCCTCTCGTTGCATCATAATAATCTCATAAAATGCTCATTTTTTTATTAATAAAATTCGCACGTCTCTCCGATTCTTACTGTTATTTAGTTCATCTAAATTAACTTTGTAAGTGCGTCTCACACTCTAATTTTATGGCTTGAAGTGTTGAATTCACATTGGCCTGCCTAAATTTACTTTTTTTTTTCTTGCTCAAAGCTTTTTTTTTTTGGTCTCAATAGAGGTAAAGTTGGGTTTACACATGAATATGTCTTGAGGATGTCTCACGCCTAAAATCCTTCTCTAGCAAAACTCAAACTGGCACTGGTGATTGATCAAAGTTCAACTTTAAGTTACTTAAAAAAAAAAAAAACCAATGAACTGTTGATGTTGAAAAAATATCAACTTACCTTTCGGTGTTCATTGTACTAAAAAATGATCAAATGTTAATGTTGAAAAAGTTGAAAATAAATATAGCTTTGGATGGGGTTCGATCACCCGTAAGGAGAACATCGAGCCTCCAAAAAATGCATTAAAAACAAAAGCGAAATAATCACATTAATAGGCGAAGGAGAAAGTTGAACAACTTCTCTACTGAATATGGGGAAAAATAATCATCATCCAATTTATTTTTAATTGGACAAAAACCATTTTGGTTCCTGAAGTTTGGTATAAGGTCAAAACTAGTTTTTGAGGTTTGTAAAAAAATTAAATAGGTCCCACCCAAGCCATTTTTTCTCGTCATTTGAAAATAAAAAAGAAAAAATAATAATAGATGAAAAAAATACAAATATTAAATGTGAAAAAATAATTCACATGTAACGAATTTCTCGTCTATTATTATTTTTTCTTTTTTGTTTTCAAATGACGAGGAATTCGTTACATGTGAATTATAGTGAATCTATCACAAAGTTATACATTTTATTGTCTAATATTGCACCTCAATACATTTTTTAAGTTAGTTAAAAGTTAGACAACATTTGTAGTTGGAGGACATATATCCAAAATTTAAGACTTTAAAAGCCACAATTAGTGGCTACCCAATACTAAATTTAACTTTTGGGGACAAGATAGTGATTATAGATATACTTGACTTTCTCTTCAATTTATATTTAATTTTACATTATTATAAATATTAAAAATTATAGACTATTCGGTTATAATATTTCTATAATCTGAAAATGATGAAGGAAATTACATAATTGATCAAATACATCAGATATCAGTAATTCCATAAACTCACTCAAGATTAAAGGAAAAACAAACTAAACACAACCCAATCAACATTATCAAAGAAAGAAAAAAAAAAGGTGTATTCTAAAAAAAATTAAGAGCCAAACTCTTTTAAGTAGCAAGAATTTTGTTGTTGTCGTTGTTTTTTATTTTTTTATTTTGGGTGAGAAAGAGCATAAATTGAAAGTGAGAAAAGAAAAAAAAATGGATTGGGTGCTTAAATAGTTGTGCCTGTTGCATGGTCCTATTTTTTTTTTCCTTCCCTCCAAATCTCCAACCACTAAAGAAAGGGCATTTAAGTCTTTTCATTTGGTCAAATCTTTAACTATTAAGTCATAAATAATGAGAGGGACCTATTTCGTCATTTTGCAAACCTCAGGGACTAATTTGAGCTTATACCAAATCTCAGGGACCAAAATGGTTTTTGCCCAATTTTAATTTGATAATTTTTAATCACCATCCCATGTCCTATCCGTGTGGAGGAGGAGGAAAATAAAAAAGTAAATATTTAATTTAGTCTCTTATCTTTAGGGTTTGTGTCATTTTATTTTTTATCTTTTAAAAAATATTTTTTTAGTCCTATATCTTTATTATTTGTTCCAACTTAGTCCTTATCTTTTAAAATATACCATTTTAGTCCAGTATATTTACCATTTGTCTCAACTTAGTCTTTATCTTTGTTATTATGGTCCACATTAGTTTTCCACTATTTTGAAAGATAAGGACTAAGTAGGGATAAATAGTAAAGATACAGTACTGAAAGAATGCATTTTGAAATATAAGGATTAAGTTAGAATAAATGGTAAAAATATAAGACTAAAAGAATACATTTTAAAAAATAAGGACTAAAATAGTACTAATCTTAAAAATAAAGGACCAAATTAAGTATTTATCCAAAATAAAATATACATAATAATTTTTTTATTTTGTCGTTAATAAGAGATTATTAATTATTAATTAATTACAATAAACACGTAAGGTATATACCCAACCATGTGATTTGTTAAAATTAAGAAATATTTGAAACAAAGTCTTGCCGGAAAAGGGCAAAGTAAAAACAAAACAAAAAAAGAAAAAAAAAGAAAAAAGAAAAACAAAGCTTCATTTGGGCTCAAATAAGGCCTGAACTAAGCTCATTTGTCAGTTCACCAAGAACGAGCCAAGTCCAGTGAATTTCAGGCCCAAAAGAAAAGGTCCCACGAATTTTAATGCGTCATCAATAGCTCCAATTAAATTAAGTAAAATGATCAGATACCGACTTATTTGAGTTAAATATTCCAAGTTCCACCTATAACTTTTGCCTACTTTGTATCAAAAAACAAAAAAAAAATAGCTTCAGCAAAGTTCAGATTTTAATTGTCCTTTCACATACTAGTCAAAGAACTTCGCCAGGCCTATTAAAGGTGGAGAGGAACAAGACTGACTTTAGACTTTATTAGTTTGTCTTGTGGAGGTTTTTCGGATGCTACTTAGAATAGAGATAATCAAAATAGAAGGCTGAATAGAGTTTACTTGCGGACACCTGAGAATTCGGGTAAGTAGTGATGTAATATCCCGATTCTTCACGGAATTGGAATTACTATTGATCATGCTATTCTCAACCTAATTTCAAACCTAGATACAAAATTTTAAAAAAAAGGACGGAATTTTTCCTATTTATAGAACTAACCAAAAACATGCGCACAACAAATTTAACCACCAAACCATAATCCAACATCCTCAATGAATCCCATCTTTCGATACCACAACATCATAAAATTCATTATGGCCATCCGGGCCTCAACTTAGCAAAATTCACACACAAGCATGCATTACAATAAACAATGAAATTTCAAGTCATAAGATTGATTATCATACCACTCTAACTTTAACTATGAATCTTACTTATATGTTAAATCCATCCAATCAACATTCTTAAGCACACAAGCATGCAAGTCATTTAAGCATAAAAAATAAATCATAAGTTATTACAATCCACCCATACTACCAACTTATACAAGACTACAAAATTTACATTACATTACAAACTTTTAGAACAACGGGAATTTACACAAAGTTCTATGACCTCAAATAGAACACATATAAGCAGCAACTTGCACTTTCTACACATAGACCAGTACATAGTATCCAACCCCAACTTCTACTAAAACATGTTAAAAAGAGGAATGAGTAACCAAAGTTACTCAGTGAGGGAGGGGATACAGGTTACCGGGGATTTTCGCAAATCTTTTCGTGCAATGCAACAACAATACAGGTAATCAAGTAATTCAATATAATATTATAATTAAGCAATATATTAAACACATTTTAAAGGATATAGTTCATCTTCTTTGTCTTCGATCTCGATTCACGAACTTCGATCTTTAATATCAATTGCCGGCAAACCCTCTTATAACACCGATGGGGTACTCCAGATGTACCCCGAATCCTACGACCCATTCTCCTGAGGTAGATTCGTATGCCCCAACGAGGTGAACCATGCCTCTGGGGTATGGGAGTATGCCCTAGCGAGAGAAGGAATTGACACCATAGTAGTCGAGTTAGATAGACAGCCCGATACTGTCCGGAGTTTCTCGACATTACCAAGTCCGAAAGGTTGCGCAACCCAATATTCGATCACGATAACTCAAGCAATTTCAATATAACTCAAGAACCACATAAACAAGGGACAACAAAGTAGATTGTCCTCAATCACAATACGACAAGTAATAAGTTCATGTAAATTCTATCAATTAACTAAATCATATAATCTGAGAGTGATAAAATAAGCTAAGATGCACAAAAGGAATGAAAACTCTCTCACCTCTACCAAGCTCCAAGATGTAAGAATTGGCTCTAACTCATTCTCAAATACCTTGAACATACAGTCAAATATTACTTCATGAATTACAAATTATCAATAAGCACTGTTAACACATTAACTTTATAACAAGTTTAGTTTTAATAACTCTAAAAGAACTTCAAGTGACAAATAATAAGACAATTACATATAAATTCTAATAAAGCTTAATTAACTGCATCATACCCTAAGGATCATTATCATACTTTCCATTCCACTCTTATGATTTGAAATAATCTTACTAATGGTCATTAGCTTGTATATTACTTCAATTCCTTATAACTAAAACAATCATTATTTATCTAACTAGGTTAACTAACTTATAGTTTTATTTAATTAACATACAACATCTATTAAAATTCAATCCTTAGCAAAATGCTACATTCTATATACTTTAATTTAACACATAATTCAAGTAATCATTTAAGTAGTTAAATATACAAGTCATAGTCATAACTTCACACATACAACACAATCTACAACCAATGTAAACAATATAACAAGATATAAGCATGTTTACTCAGTTGATAACAAGTATACATGTAGTTCAATTCACGAATTCCTCTATCAAGATACATGTACTACACAAATGTATTTAAACACCTTATTAATCAATTATAAGGCAATTATAACAACAAGAACAATAGTTAAGTAAGCAATAAGAGTTTAAAGCACGAAAACTACAAAAATACTATTCATAACCCCAACTTCTACAAGCTACTACAACCAAACGAGCTACGAGATTAGAAAACTGACTTCACTACCCACTCTTAGCCACACTATGACACATTTTTATGCTACGAAATCTCACTTTCCCAACAGAACCCTGAAAGTCCACCTAGCACATTTGAACTACAGCTATACTAATCGAACAACTAATAAGTGCCACAATTGCGCCGAAAGTGTTTCCATGCACATACAGGACTAACCCTCAACCCCAAAATGAGCACGGTCAACACTTTGGTCAAACGTCCCCTTTACGTTTCAATGCTAATTTCTTTATTTTATCAAAGGGGAACCCATTTAATTCACACATTTAAACATTTTGGCTTGGTTTTGCTATCAGAACGCAATTCGGATTAAAAAACCCATTTAATTCACACATTTAAGCATTTTGGCTTGCTTTTGCTATCTTTTTTTTTGGTGCTAAATAGGCTTAAAAGATGACAAGGGTCAAAGGTCAAAAGGTTCATGGTCAATGGATGGGTTATTGGGTCAAAGAGCTAGCAAATGGTTCAAGTTATAAGCAAAAGGGTCATTGAAATGTTAAAATAAAAGCTGAAAACACTATTTATTAGAGGACACTAATCAATTTTTTTTATCTAACGCTCCCGATATGCTATGCACGTGAAATCGATGAACGAGTACTTTAAATATGGTAAGTAATGATAGAAAAATATTAAATTTTAAAGATAAAATAGTTTAAAATTCACTCCGGACTTGGAGCTATTTTGTTTATTTAGTTGAAAACTAAGTAAATAAATTCAAGAAAATAAAACCAAATTATAAATAATAGGATAGTTAATATTCATTTCAAATAATTAATTTAACTATTATTTGAATAATTTTGAAATAATATGAAAATAATGCTAAAATGAATGTATTTCATTAAAGTAAACACATAATTTCATACTAGCATTCAAAATAAAACATAATTAAATACAAACAAGTATTATTTTCTATATACCAGGTTCGGGGTATGACAAGTGGCGCCCATTCTTTAACCAACTGACTCCATCATCCTTAATAGCCAATTTGCCAAGAACTCTTATTAGACCTGATATGTTTCTTCTCAATCCAGAGCATACTGCCCAACACAATAACATGAGAGGATTACTAGGCAGTCCTAAGGACATTACTAAATGAAAGAGAATTCATCCTTATTACTGAATGATAAACTTGTTCATAATTGTTATTTAAAGAATTTGTTACTATAAATGTTGAGTAAATGATCAAAATGGTCTTTATCATTGGAATTTTTGATATTTTCGTCCTTTATTTACCAAACGTGACAAATTAGACTCTTATATTTAAATCTTTGACGTCGTTAGTCCTTTTAACAAATTTTGTTAATTTTTTAACGTAAATTACATGCACTCGGCTCGTGACCAATTAGTCCTTTACCCCTTCAAAATCTTACTTAAATTGATCACATATCGGACACATGCAATCCGATTTAAAAATTCACAAATTTAAAAATAAGGGACTAATTTGTCATAATTAGTAAATAAAGAATGAAAATGTCATAAATTTAAAGATAAGGGATCATTTTAATTATTTACCCATAAATGTTAAATAAATATGCTTTGGTTTGTTTCAAGTATTGCTTTAATAATCATAGAGAAATAGCTTCTTGCTATGTTCCTAGGTTGTTCTAGAAATACATAAAAAGAAAGAGATACCTAGAATCAATATTTCAACTCACATCATTTTCAACCTACCAAATGTATCACAAGAAGAAAATAAGGAGAAAGAGGCCGTAACTTGAAAAATATGATAGTGTAGTTTCATATTTCTCATATAGTTGGATAGTTGATTTGCGGCTGCTACAATTTCCGAATATTTTTTTTCATTTTAGGCTAATATTTCTAATTAATAGTGTAGATAGGTCAAGAAAGCAATATACATATTCATATATCTATGTATACACATACACATGCGCGCGCGTGCACACACACACACACATATATATATATATATTGGTTTTGTGTATATTTATCAAGTTTTATATGTATTATTTATGTAATGATTGTACATAAAACATTTATGAAATAAATATATGAGGCAATCTTTCACATTATTGATGGGCGTTGAACTCGATTTACTTGTTAATTTTCCTATACCAATATGATCCTTTATTTTATTTTTCCTTACCACAAGTTACTAGTAATCCTTTTCTCATGTTTCTTTTTAATAAACATAGAATTCTCTTCTCTATTCAATGACAATAAACTTTTTAAAAAAAAAAACACTTTAAAACGTTCAGACCAACACCCATATATGACTTGAAATATCCACTCCATATAAAAAAAATGGACTTCTGTCTGTGAGACTTTTTTAAGAGTCTCTCCAAATTGAATCATATGTGTCCGAACACATATGCAATCCTGTTGCATGCATGGCATAAGACTTTGAGCATCCGACATTTACGTGACGAAGATCATTTTGAGAAGAAAGTCTTATGACTTCAATTCTCTTACCACCTTTGCCTTGTCGTGTTCTTCGCATAAGAATTAGCTGGTCAAAAACATCAACCATCAACAACCATCCTTGTGTGATATGTCCTAACAAACATTTTTTTCTCTCTCTCTCATTGCTCAATTTTCCTGTGGCCTCCTATTGCAACAAAAAAAAAAAATAGAATGCTCACCACCTTTTCTCTCCCACCGGATATCTGACGACATCACTCATCGCCGGAATCTGACCCCACCACTTTGCTCAACCTATCCTATCATGGTCCAACAACCTCGATTATCTAACCACCACCCTCCGCGGCCAGACCCGGACCCGCTCCGTGCCGAGGCCGCCTCGGAGCTTATATGGCCGTTTGGGAAACTAGACGGCCTTGACCGGGACGACTTTCGTGAGGCGGCGTATGAGATATTCTTCACAGCTTGTCGGTCTTCGCCAGGGTTCGGAGGAAGGAGTGCAATCGCGTATTATAATTCTTCATCCGAGGGTGGAGATGGAAGTGGGCAAGGGTCGGGTTTTGGTTCTGGTCCCGGGTCGCCCGTGAAGCCACCAGGTGTGGGGATGGCGGTGACTAGCCGAGTGAAAAGGGCATTAGGGTTGAAGATGATAAGGAGGTCGCCGGCACGGAGGGCCAGCTCGGTGGGGTCCACGCCTTCGTCGCCCAACGGAGGTCATAGCCCCGCGATGGCATTCACGGTGCCACAGGCGAGGACGAGGCGGCCGATGACATCGGCGGAGATTATGAGGCAACAGATGAGAGTGATGGAGCAAAGTGATAATAGGCTACGTAAAACTCTCATGAGGACCCTTGTTGGCCAAGTACGTAATCGTAATGCACATGTTTTACGTGGTAATATCGTATCAGTACTTGTGCATGCATGCATAGGAATCATCATGAAATTAAATGATAATTAATAAATTTAATCTAATTATTATATTCTAGAAGAATTTCTTGAACTAATATACTCTGTAACTCTAACATGGGATAAAAATCAAAAGTTAATCTTTTGATTCGGAAATAGTAAATCTCGTGTATGAAATGACAAATCTCTTATATATAATAAAAATTCTATTATATAAAGAATGATAAAGTGGTGATATATAATAATGTTTGATAAAGATATTAGTTTTAGCATAAATAAAACTCAGCTGTGACATAATAGCTATACCCAAGAGTAATGATTCATAAATGAAAAGATAAGTTCAATTTTGAGGAAGAAATATTACATGTTCTTTAACGTCGATGGTACAATTAATTCATACACAAGAAATTTCAATTGAGAATGTCCCTTTGAAATTCGCAATAAATGGGGCTAATTAATGATGCATGACTGATATGGCTAAAAGGATATGAATACCATAATGATTGAACTCGATTATAGTTTACAGGTAAAACTCTTCAGTCTGAACAGTCGAATTGTTCGGACTTCATGAGGAGTCTAGCTCTTCTTGCATAGCTGAACGTCCGACTGTCCGGACTAAAGCCGTTTTACATAACAATGTCTAAAATGTGTCGTATGTTCAGATGGGCAGGCGTGCAGAGACAATAATCCTGCCACTGGAGCTCTTACGCCACCTGAAACCATCAGAGTTCAATGATTCTCATGAATATCATTTATGGCAAAAGCGTCAGCTTAAAATCCTTGAATTAGGCCTTCTACTTCACCCTTCTATCCCACTAGAGAAATCAAACTCATTCGCAACACGTCTAAGAGAAATCATTCGAGCTTCTGAGACGAAGGCGATAGACACTGGAAAAAACTCTGAGACAATGAGGTCACTCTGCAATTGTGTGGTTTCGTTATCATGGCGAAGCGCTGATGGTTCGCCAACTGATGTATGTCACTGGGCTGATGGCTATCCACTCAATGTTCACATCTACATTGCTCTGTTGTACTCCATCTTCGACCTTAAAGACGAAACATTAGTCCTCGATGAGGTTGATGAGCTTCTTGAGCTGATGAAGAAGACATGGTCTACATTGGGAATCAATAGATCGATTCATAACTTGTGTTTAACTTGGGTGTTGTTTGAGCAATACATAATGACAGGACAAGTTGAAGCAGATCTTCTTGTCGCGTCGCTCGCTATGTTAACAGAAGTGGCAAATGATGCTAAAAAAGTCGACAGAGAGCCTATGTATGTGAGGATGTTGGCTTCTGTGTTGACTTCGATGAAGAGATGGTCAGAGAAGAGATTGGTTGATTATCATAGGAATTTTCACAGGGGAACAGTTGGATTAATGGAAAATTTTCTTCCTTTCGTTTTCTCTGCCACGAAAATCTTGGAAGAAGATGTCCCTGGTTACGCAATGGCAGCACATGAGAAAGAAATTGCAGATGATTCAGCTGGGAATAGAGTGGATATTTACATCCGCGCATCAATGAAGAATGCATTCGCAAAGGTTCGTGTATATACTAATTAGTTTTATCATGTAGTAGAATTACAATGTGTTTTACTAATTGTGAATTTTGTTTCTCGTATGCAATCAAATCATGGCGCGCAAAAGATGTTGGAAGATGGGAACATCAATGGCACGAATATTGAATGGCAAGAGGCAGGGGATGTACTGATCAAGTTAGCGAAAGAAACTGAAGACTTGGCGTCGAAAGAGAAGGATATATTTAGTCCTCTGCTCAAGAAATGGCATCCAATTGCTGCTGGTGTTGCAGCAGTGACATTGCATACTTGCTATGGAACTTTGCTGAAGCAATATCTCTCAGGATCGTCTTCTCTCACGAATGACACGGTGTTGGTGCTACAAAGGGCTGGGAGGCTAGAGAAAGTTTTGGTTCAAATGGTGGTTGAGGATTCGGATGATTGCGAAGATGGTGGCAAAGCAATTGTGAGAGAAATGGTTCCTTATGAAGTCGATTCGCTCATATTACGCCTGCTAAGACAATGGATACAGGAAAGGCTGAAGAGAGGGAGGGAAATCCTCCAGAGAGCTAAAGAAACTGAAGTAAGTTTTTATGCAATTCTGGAGAATTTGATTTATAATTTTAGTTCAGAAGAACAACTTAGGGATCTCATTTGTGTTGTAGACATGGAATCCAAAATCCAAAACCGAGCCGTACGCAAACTCAGCTGCAGAGCTAATTAAACATGCCAAGGAAGCTGTTGACAACTTCTTTCAAATTCCAGTAGGCATATCTGATGATTTAGTCCATGATCTTTCCGATGGCTTGGAGCATCTCTTCCGAGAGTACATCACCTTCATTGCATCATGCGGTTTGTACCAAATCTTGAAACTCTATTCACTTACAAATTCTTTTTAGGGTAAATAGCACCACAACCCCCTATGGTTTAGCAAAAATATACATTACCCCCCTGTGGTTTAAAAAGTGCACCAGAACCCCCTATGATTTTCAAACAGTGCACACGCACCCCCTTCCCAATTTTCCGTCAACAAATTTAACTGAATTGTATAAAAAGACTAAAATGCCCTTCAATTTTTTATTTTTTATTTCAATTATAAGGGCATTTTTGTCCAATTAAATAATAATTTAAGCCTAAAAACATGAAAAATCGCACCAAACGCGCGTGTAACGCACTCTCCGTTAAAAGTAACGGTTTTTTTAACGGAGGGGGCTGTGGTGCTACACTTTTGAAACCATAGGGGGTTCCGGTGCACTTTTTAAACCACAGGGGGGTAGTGTGCACTTTTGCTAAAGCATAGGGGGTTGTGGTGCTATTTACCCTTCTTTTTATTTGAGAGTAAATAACTCGGTCTTTTTCTTCCAAACACGTTTAAGTATTAAAAAAGACAGCTCCTTAATTTTTATCGCGAAGTTAAGATGATCCTGAATGACTGCATTTTGCATAGGCTCTTTCCATCTGTAGCCCCATAGAGTTGGTTTTCCCGAACCACTCGTGTAGTCTTCTTTCTGCCTCCCAGTTAGGCCCCCCTATTCATTTTCATCCAAATGAAGGTTTTTGTATTTGATTGCAAATCTATTTGAACATTTCATTTGTCAGTTTGGCAATAATCATTAAAAGTTGTTCAAATTGTTCATCAGATTACTTTCTTTCTTCTCCTTGCAATATTGGATTTTTTTTTTTTCTTTTTTTGTTTCCTTTCCAGGATCAAAACAGAGTTATCTCCCGACTCTGCCTCCTCTGACGCGATGTAGCCGCGACTCAAAGATCACTAAACTATGGAAGAAAGCAGCCTGCAGTGTTGGTACAGATGATCCAAGCCAACATCTGTCAAATGAAGGGAACCATCCGCGTCCTTCAACTAGCCGGGGAACACAACGCCTTTACATCCGGCTTAACACCTTGCATTACCTTCTTTCACAGCTGCACACCATTGACAAAACACTATCACTCTCCCCAAGAGCCAATCCTTCACCGCGCACTCGCCATAGACACAGACAGCTTAGCAGCTCATCCTACTTTGATCACACCTGCTCAGCCATCCAAGTAGCCTTACAACACGTATCAGAAGTTGCAGCCTACCGCCTCGTCTTCCTGGATTCGAACTCTGTATTCTACGGAAGCCTATATGTCGATGATGTAGCCAATGCACGTATCAGACCAGCTATAAGAATACTTAAACAGAACCTTACTCTCTTATCTGCAATTGTAACTGACCGCGCTCAACCACTAGCTCTAAAAGAAGTGATGAAGGCCTCCTTCGAGGCCTATCTAATGGTTCTGCTAGCTGGGGGAAGTTCCAGGGTGTTTTCCAGGGAAGATCACCAGATGATCGAGGAGGACTTTGATCACTTAAAGCGCGTATTTTGTACGTGTGGAGAAGGCCTGATCGCGGAGGATTTTGTGCAGATGGAGGCTGAAACAGTGGAAGGAGTGGTGGCATTGATGGGGCAATCAACAGAGCAATTAGTTGAAGATTTCAGCATAGTGGCTTGTGAAGCCAGTGGGATAGGTATGGTGGGTGCAGGGCAGAAACTGCCTATGCCTCCAACAACAGGAAGGTGGAATAGATCAGATCCCAATACCATATTGAGGGTTCTGTGTCACAGGAATGATAGAGCTGCAAATCACTTCTTGAAGAGGACATTCCAATTAGCAAAGAGAAGAGGATGAAGAAAAAAAAAATTGACTTGTGGGATATGTATTGTGCTAAATATGTTTAAAAGTTACGCATTTGTAACAGATTCTAAACTGACACTTTTGAATGCTATGTATTGAGAGTGAGGATCCCTTGTGTACTGTTATCACGTTATGAGCGAGATTTAAAAATTATCAACTATTAAAATTATTTTATCATAATTAAAATATAAGTTGACAATTATTAAATCTCGCTCGTAATATATTGAACAAATTCATTTCCATATGTATAGGTGGAGGTTGAGAGAGCATTGTACTATAATTATTGGTCTTCATTGTCCATACATAGAGCTAGGGAATACTATAGAGGATAGGATGGTGGGAGGTCCAATGCATATATTTTTTATTATCTTTTTCTTGTACAAGTTGACAATTACTTGTTCATATAAACAATACATAAAACAATTTACAAACTTTGATGTTATTAACCAAAACATGTAGTAATTGAAATGCTTCTCTAATGTGATTTTTGGGTTATAGAACTTTTATTTTGAGATATTTATGCAAAGATAAAGCTTCTTATTATAGATTTCAAAGTGATTTTATTAATCCTTTTTTGAATTCGTGCATAATAGAAGTTATCCACACGAAATTACCCTTTATTCAGTTTTTCTTTCGCACTACTTGCACATTGCAGCAAGTGTTTTCTCTACTAGACTCTAAAAATATCTTCCTTTTCCCCAAAAACTAATAGAAACCATAGCTATACTTGTGTGAGACAATGTTAAAATGCAATGCTTTGTCCAATTTATGGCTGATTGATGATGCCAAACTTGTATCCCATTAGTTCTAATTGCAAAAAAGAATAGAATGGGTTGTTTTGAAGCAAGATGAAAGTTTAAGTAAATAATTTAGAATTGAAAGAAAATTATTAGGTAATTCGAAAATATTGAAAACCTTTACTAAATTAATTGACATTTTGTCAAAATTCTGAGAGTGTCAGCCTATGTAACAGTTACCCTTATTATTTATTAATTATGAGCAAAATTGTATAAAAAATTAATAATTAGAGCATTACTATATATCACCTCTCCACCTCTTCATTCTTTTTTAAATAATAGAATTTTTATTATATACATGAAAGAATTAACCTTTAATACATGAATTAGTTTCATATAAAGGAGCAGTGATAGTTTGAATGTTTACATTGATAATTATTAAAGTAGTGTAATTTGTACTAAATTAGTATAAGAGTAATAGTATATATTACCTTTTCACCTTTCCCTATATAATAAAATTCCTATATAATAAAGCTTTTATCATATACAATAAATTTTACAATACAAAAGAAGGCGGAGAGATTTAACATAAACTATTAATCTTATTACAATAAAGCAATTTTAATAAGAAGATTTTTATGATATTTTGTATCACATCATTTTGTTGTAAAATTGCCTATGTGAGTTTTATTATTACAAAAAGATTTTGAGCTATCATATAAAAAGCCAAAAGGATTTATTGGAGCTATTTCGATACATAAGACATTCAATTTAATTTGTTATAAAAATTCCTAATTTGGATATTTTTTTAATTATTGTCGTAAGCTTTTGGACTATCCTATAAAAGCCAAAAGGATTAATTGGAGCTAAGTTTGGTAGAAAACTATAATGAGGTACACAATCACACAATTTTTGGTGTAAAAATCCCTAATTTGGATTATTTATTATTACTAAAATTTTGGACTCTCCTATAAAAAACAAAAAGCGTTCATTGGAGCTAAGCAATATTATTGAGTTGTGCATATTAATATTTCTCAGATTATGAAGGTTTCAATATCGTTCAACAACATTGTTGTCTTCGTCGTTCTCATTTCTGGTAACTATATATTAATATTCTTGAATATTTCATTTAATTAATTGATTTAAATATATTTTGTTTATGTACTTATAAGGTTGAAGATTTATGTATCCATTCACATTGGTGGAGATTCAATGTGTATTTGCTTAAAATAATTATCGATTTCTTATGGTCTTCTTTACACCATAATTTTCTCTTAAACAATGACCTACTTAGATAGTGTCACATATCTTAAAAAGTTAAATTTAAAATGGATAAAGTTGTTCGATACTGACATTATCACTTTTAAATTTTACCAAGGTTGTGCGAAGTTGAAGAGAATGCTTCAAAACAAGTGTCATTTTGATGCGAAATTGAAGCATTTGGTGATTGTCGACCATAAAAAAATGTGTTATTGAAAGATGCAATTTACTTCTTTTCTACTAGAAACCTTTGAAATTCTTGAGGCACAAAGTAAAGCTAGTTCAAATTCAAACATTTGCATCAGTCTTTGTGACTAAATCCTCTAGGCGCGTAACAAAATTTTCACACAAGTAGATCCATTCATTAAACTTTAAGGATCCGTTTGTTTGTCCTAAAATAACTTACTTATAAAAAATATTTTCAATTAAAAATATTTTTTTGAAAAATAAAATATTTTTCTTGGCTCTGTTTGTTTGCCGTAAAATAACTTGTTGGAGAAAAATATTTTTCTGAAAAATATTTTCTGGTGTTTGGATATACAGTGAGTTTCGTGAAATATTTTCTTCTCCTAAAAGATATGAAAATATTTTACAAAATTTTGTATTAGCCGCAATTATTAACTGTAAAATATTTTACAGTTGACCAATTTTTTAATGTTACTAAACACCGTAAAATTAAGTAAAAGCAGCCGCAATTATTGACTGAAAAATATTTTATATTTAACAAAATTTTACATCTTACCAAACACCGAAAAATGTGTAAAATATTTTTCAGCAAAATATTTTACGGCAAACAAACGGAGCCTAAATACTATATGGCTCCATCTGTCTGTCGTAAAACTTTTTTTTTAGAAAATATTTTTCTAATTTTTCAGTGTTTAATAATACAGTAAAATAGATCAATCGTAATATACTTTACGATTTTTTTTTTTTTTGAATTATTTATATGCAGTGTGGAGGCCTATTCAGCTGCCCATGGTGCACGCTGAAATATGTTACAAAAGTCTAAATATATACTGTGCATATCAGCAGGAATTACTGCAACAAGAAGGATGCAAGTCAGTATGTGAAAAGTAACTCCTTTACACTTCATGTGTTCGAGAAGAATTCATTAGCAATCCTTCAAAATGCTAAATCCAATTTCCCCTTTACAAGAAGCTTACGATATCGAACGAACACTTATTACGATAAGGCTTGAATTGTTTTAAGAAGTTCATAAAAATAATTGACAGGCACTTATTATATTAAGACTTGGTTTGTTTTAAGGAGTTTAGGGAGGCTTCGAAATAAGGTTGGAATGATTATTCTTTGCTGATTTTTTTCTTTTTTCCTTCAATATTAATGTTCAAAAACATAGGGAATAATAAAGAAAAAGAAAAAATGCTTTACTTCCCTCGCTTAAACCATGTTAAGGAACATCGGGATCCTTTCTCTGTGATTTTATTTATTGTCGAAAGAATTGTTAATATGTAAAAAAATTAACTCACTTTTTAACAGTTTAACTATTTAACTTTTTAGTAGGTAGTCGATGATTCAATATATTATTAGAGTGAGATTGAAAAGAGTTTTAGAACCGAGTATTATCATTGTGTAGTAAAAACAAATAATTGAAAATAGTCCTCCAATGGTAAAACATTCAATAATTCTCCTTTCACGCTACTTCTTTTAGTACTTTGATTGGAAAATTAACATCGTTGGTCATGTCCATCACGCGTGCAACCTTCGTACATGAATGGGAGGGTCAAGATAATCAAACAAGTTGATCTAACTTCTAATACAGAAAACTTCAGGTTCTTCAAGGATAAAAAAAAGGGAGAAATATAGCAATGGTCCCCATTGTTTACTCAAAAGTCAATATAGTCTCTATTGTTTTAAAATTTTTAAAAAGATCTCCAATATTTACAAACATGCTCATTGTGGTCTTCACTATTAAAAATCTAACATAAAATGCATAAAATGACTAAACTACCCCTAGTTAAATCAAAAAATTACAAACTTATCATTCCCTTCTTCTTCCTCTTCCACCCCACCCAACTCCACCACCACCCCAACCCACACCTACACCCACACCCAACTCCACACCGCCGGTCAATACCACCACCAGCCACGCAACCCCTGTGACCCCCCTTGAACACTACCCCCACCCACATGAGCCCACCGCGAGCTACCACTCTGCACCCACACTAGCCCACCACAAGCCACCACCCCCACCCACATCGCCAGTCACCACCACGACCAGCCAATACCCCTAACCCCTGTCCTGAATACCACCCCCACCCACACGAGCCCACCGCGAACACTATCCCCTACCCACGTGAGTAGGGATGGAAACGGGGAGCCGTTTCACCTTAAACCGACGGGTATCCGCCCGATAAAAAACTGATAACAAAAATCGATGGGAATTTGTTAGGTTTTGGGCTTTATAAGTAATAACCGACGGGTAAACCGATAGGTTTTGGTTTTAACTTTAAAAAAAATTAAAACCCGAAATTCGATTATTAATATATATATATATATATAATAGATATTATTCCCTTTCTTTTATACATACATAATATAATATAATATATTTCACATAACACTTTTTCTTTCTTACTCATTTCTCCCAACCTTTTCTTTCTCTCTCTTACTTTACCCTCATACTTTTTTCTGTTCATTTCCTTATCTTTCTCTTTCTCCAACATTTCAACTCTTTTTTTTATTTTTCACCTATCCCCATCACTCCACCCTAATTCTAAAATCTAATCATTTCCCTCTCCACTCCCCTTCTTCTTTCTTTCTAGTTCTTTCACCCAAAAAAACGCACAACTTAAACTTCATTTTCCAAGCTTTCACCCACCATTGGTGCCCGACACAACCTAAAGCTCCCATTATCATTGCTCGACGCAGCCCAAACCTCCCACCCAGCGCCGGCTCGGGGCAGCCCAATAAGCCCAACCTACCCCACGACGAAGACTCAACCTCACCCATCAACTAGCTGCTTGGGTTTTGTTCGTGTGCGATCGTATTTGTGTTGGATCTGAGTGCTTGTGTGTGTGTGGATCTGAAAGTGTGTGTGTATGAGTTTTTGTGTGGGTGTGTGCTTCTGATTTCCCTTTTTGTCATGTGGTTCTAATTCCGTATATGTTTGTGTAATTGAATTTTGGATGCCTAAGCTCTGTGTAAATGGTCATCTTTTCCTTTATTTTTAATTTTATTATTTAATATGTATAGATTGTGATTTATTGTATTTTTATATTTTTTTACATTTAAATTAATATTTTTTTCATAAATTTGGACCTTTTTTCTATTTAAATTGATTTTTTTAAGTAATCGGTTTCGGTTTCGGTTATTCGCGGGTTTTTAAAAAACCGTCGGTTGCGGTTTTGGATATGAATTTTTGAAACCCGCCGGTTTCGATTTTTGGTTTGCTAAACGATTTCGGTTTTGGTTTTGCCAAAAATTGTGGATAACTGACCCGTTGCCATCCCTACACGTGAGCACCACCACTCACGAACCCCCTGAAAACCCCACCCCCACCCAAACTCAAACCTAAACCCACACCCACATGACAAACCCTACCCCACCCCCAAAAGTTTGTGTATGTGTTTTTGGATTTGTGTGAGTTCGTGTGTGTATAATATTAGGGGTGTGTTTTTGTGTGTGTTCGTGTGTGTTTTGGTGTGTTCGTGTGTGTATGTTTTCAGGTATGTTAGTGTGTGTTTTTTGGTGAGTTTGTGTGAGATTGTGTGTTTTTTAGTGAATTTCTAATTCTACCCTTGAAATACTGTTTATATTTGTTAAAACTAACTAAACTTTTAATGGTAGGGACCACAATGAGCATGTTTGTAAATATTGAAGACCTTTTTAAGCATTTTGAAACAATAATGGGGACCATTGCTGCATTTCTCCCTAAAAAAAATGCAAAAGCATAGTTTATGGAACAAACCAAAATTTTGGCATAGTTTAAGGACTATTTTAGAATTTACTCTTTTTCATGCAACTCCATGTTTAGCTTAATAGAGAATGTGTGCAATAAATTAAGAATAAAACAAAATGTTTCAGAAATTGCAAAAGCCAAGAAATAAATATAATAAATAATTAATCTTCTCTTTACGAGCTTATTAACCTTTAGATGATATTATAAATTAGTAAAAATCAGATAGTCTCTTACCATAGACAGAGGTGCATCGAATCGATTCTATGATTATAACATTACATTCCATCTAAAAATTCCATCCACAAGATAAGATAACTCCTCCATTGCTCATGAAAAAGTATTGCAAAAACTAACCAATTCCCAGCTGAGGGAAATCTTGTGCAAACAATACAACAATAGCATTCGGATTAACACTTAACAATTCAAAGGCAACCCATATTAGCTTATACATTTTGCAACCCAATCGGCCACCAAGTTTTTCATTCTAGTTTCTTAGTATTATGCCAAAAAGGGCCTGTAGCATGCCTAGCCTTGCAAATTTCATAAAGTTTTCCATTCCATGGGTACTAAAGATGGAGAAATATTTTGAAAAAGTCTAGAGAAACTATTTCCTGCCAATGAGAAAGATGCAAGTGAAAATGTGGAAGATAATAAATGCCTAATTCACAAAAAATTAAATATCCTATGGGAGGTCATGAACATGGATAGCAAAGGTATAAGAGAATGCAAACTTAGCAAGAGAACAACATTTCTTCATATGTCTCAATGTCGACGACTATAAATAGATACAATAATTCATTCTCTACTAGTTGAAATTTTTTATGGGGTGGTAAATTAAGACGGTGTCAGAACTTTGGTATTAGAAACATAAACTTTTCTCTAACAAATTAAACTTTTAAATAAGGTGATAAATTAAGACGTGTAGAAATAATTATCACCCTGGCGGCTAATACCAAACTTTCCAATGAATATTCTGTTTCACTTGGAGATGACACACAAGTGGCATTAAGAACACCTAGGTAACCTGGGATGCAGATCGTGGTAGTTCTCACAAAACAGGAAAGGCTATGTAATGTCAGTTTATTAAGATTTCTTGAAATACTCTATACTAAGTGATGGTTTCTCTTGAATAAATGCAAGCATTTGGACAAATTTAAGAAAAATAATAATAAAGATTTTGAGGGATGGATCTTATTCTTGTGAGAAAAAACACTAAATCCTTTTAAGTTAGTTATTATGGAATAGTTCAGATAGTCAAATTAGTGTTTCAACTACCTATTTTTTATCATTCAGGTTGATCATACCAATTCATGTAGTTATGGATTTCTGGTAATTATGAGATACACCTCGTACTTTGGCACATGCTCACACACACTGAGATTCAAACGTTTTCGCACACATATAAACAGTTGGGGGGGTGGTGTGTAATTATTCAACTAAGTACCTTTTTCCTGCCTTTCCAATAGCTTCTTGGAATCTTTGCTTGAATCACGAATGATGATGGAAGAAATGTGTCATACTTTGTCAAGGTCTTCTCCTACCCGCTCATTGACGAATTTAAGTCTGCGTTTGACGGTATCGGGCATGTCGACGATCAATAATTCCTGGATCGTAATGATAAATCTTAATCCATCTAGAATCATCTTCAATTTCATGCATCCATCAATTTCCAGATGAAGAAGATTAGGCATTGCTCCTTCTTCCACCTTCCATTTCTTCAATTTCAGCAGCCCCTCCAGTTGGAGAGCTTTCAGCTGAGGAAAACCCCGAGGAGAACACCGTATTTTCTTCCCTGCAAAAGCATTTCCGCGTAATGACATAGTATGCAATCCAAGTAGCTTCTCTAAAATCAGCATAAGGTCTTCCTCAAGTCCACTTTTTCTTAAGGTTAATGTGCTGAGACTCGAAGAGAAATGGAGATAATGAGGTAGGCCACCTATCTCTCCATTCAAATCCAATTTCTGGAGATGGTGACAACCTCAAAGTTATCTAAGAAGAGTCGACTCTTTTTCTGAATGAAAGTTATAGTAAATACGGAAGGAAGAGTCTCTCAGGCGATTTGAGTTGTCAATCAAGTGGCGGATAATTCCCTCCAAGTCATCCAGTTGGAGCCTGAAAATTGCTACTAGTTTTCGAAGCTTGGTTAACTTCAAGA
Source organism: Ehretia macrophylla (assembly GCA_037974665.1). NCBI lineage: Eukaryota > Viridiplantae > Streptophyta > Magnoliopsida > Boraginales > Ehretiaceae > Ehretia > Ehretia macrophylla. The sequence continues at coordinate 52,663,228 of CM075777.1, read as the reverse complement.
GATCTCCGACATCAGAAAGTTGTGAGTTGAAATTTTTTAGTGTCTCCAACTTGCTTAAGCTTCCGAGCTCCAACTTTTTTTCATTTCCATGAGAAGGAGGAAGATATAAATGCCTCAAGTATTGCAGCTCCTGTATTACATCAAGCATGGCCAAATATGAAAAAAAGTTCACCCGCAAGTCGAACGTTTGCAAATATTTTAAAGAGCAAATTGGACAAATAGTCCCCATTGTTTATAAATTTTGGACAAATAGTCCCTATTGTTTCACAAGTCATTCCGTTAGTCCCTATTGTTTGCAAAAGTCCCACAATTAGTCCTCATTGTTTGCAAAAGTCCCACAATTAGTCCTCATTGTTTGCAAAAGTCACTCAATTAGTCTCCATTGTTTGCAAAAGTCACTCAATCAGTTCCCATTGTTTGCAAAAGTCACTCAATCAGTCCCCAATGTTTGGTTGCAAACATTGGGGACTGATTGAGTGACTTTTGGAAACAATGGGGACTGATTGAGTGACTTTTGCAAACAATGGGGACTAATTGAGTGACTTTTGCAAACAATAGGGACTAATTGTGGGACTTTTGCAAACAATTGGGACTAAAGGAATGACTTGTGAAACAATAGGGACTATTGGTAAAACTTTTACAAATAATGGGGACTATTTGTCAAAAATTTGTAAACAATAGGGACTATTTGTAAGATTTGCCCTAATTTAAATAACGTACAGTTGATGCCAAATATGAAAAAATAGTTCACCCGCAAGTCGAGGAAACTAAAAATGATTTCTATTATTTCTAAAAATGAAAATTACAAGTGACGAGGGGTAACCGAGCTGGGGTGAGTTGCCCACACCGAGCTGAGACGGGCTAATCTGAGTCGAGTCCAGCACATTCAGCTAAATGCCCAACTGAAATGCTGACCCGACCCCCGAAAACCTCGACCTCAGTGCCAGCTGTTCCGATGGGACATAAAGTATTGATAGGACATAAAGCTGCACCACATTAAATGCTGTCAGACTCAAATTTAGTATAAATAGAGCTCCACCCTCTTCACTTTGGAGGTAACTCGTCATTAAATACTCTCAGCTACCTTGCCAGCTCAGACATAATAATCATTCGCGCGCCCGAGGAAAAAATTCGGGTCATCACCCCACATTTTCCTTCTTTTCTCTGTGCAGGTGATGTAGCCAACCTGAAAAGTTCAACTCAGAGGCCAACCTGAAACATTCAGCTCGGCAAGCGTAGCCGAACAGTTCAGTTGCGAGAATCCGACCTCGACAGTTTGGCACCGTCTGTGGGAAAGCGAGTTCTTTCCATCACTCTCCTTCACCACTCACTGAGAAACCAATATGGTACAAACGAGAAGCCACAGCGCACCGGTAGAGGATTCGCCCAACCCGGATAGGGACCTCGAAACCACGTAGGTGCCTAGTCAAAACCCAATCCCAGCCGACGTTGGGACGAGCCAACGTATACACTTAGTCACTCAAACCAACCCTGCTGTGGATGGAGAACTCAACTCCAATCTGTCACCAGAGATAAAGATGATGCTGAGGATGTTTGAGGAACTCAAAGAGCAGGTAGCCCGGCTAGCTGAGGGCTCCTTGGCTCCGCAAGAAGCTATGCCGCGGCCCTTGCGTCCACAGTTCCGCGTCCCAGACCCCAAGCCAAAGCGGATGCAGGACCAAGAGGGCTTCCTAGAACTGGTGGCGAGACCCGGTGAGGCGAGAGGTCTAAGGGCGGCTCAAGCCAACCCCAAGCAGGCCAAAACCGCGGCCGCTAGAGCCAAGGTCATCAACTAGCTCGGCGTTAGTCTACTTTCACCCGAGGTACTGGCCACGCCACTACCCACCGGCAACCGGATGCCCAACCTGGCCGTCTACAATGGAGATGGAGACCCAGCCAGCCACTTGCTCAACTTCGATCACCATATGACCCTGCATGACATGTCCAACCTCATGAAGATGAAGATATTCCCGACCACACTGGTTGGCAATGCCTTGGATTGGTTTCAAAAGCTTCATCCCGGTTCGATTGCAAGTTTCCATCAGCTGGCTGAGGCTTTACTCTCCCGCTTTGCGGGGAGCCGGTGCGCCACCCGCCACACTTCTACATTGCTGCTGGTGAAGCAACACAGAGGGGAAAGTTTAAGGGCTTGCACGGCCAAATTCAACGAGGAGTCCCTCCGAATCCCCAACTTGGAGGACTTCATGGCGTTGATGGCTTACCAGAGTGGGCTCAGGCCGGGCCCCCTTACATCCTCATTGGCAATCGACCCCGTGGATACTGTGTCCGAGCTAATAGTACGAGCATAAGGGTACATACACTCGGAAAAAATCCATCAGACAAAGAGGGACAATGACAAGGAGAAAGAAGCTGGCAGGAAGGGAGAAACCTCTCGAGCCCAACCTGGGGGCAAAGTCCAAAACGACCGAGGCAAGCAGCCCCAGCAGCCAAAGCAGAACCCCCGGTTCACTATGTTTACTCCCTTCAACACCACAAGAGAGCAGATCCTGATGGAGATCCAGCACCAGAATCACCTGCCTCCAGCTCCAAGGATGAAAGGCCAACCCGAGAAGCGCAATAGAACCAAGTATTGCCGCTACCACATGGACTATAGCCACACCACCGAAGAGTGCAAAGACTTGAAACAGGAGATCGAGGCACTAATAGCCCGAGGCCATCTCCGAAGGTACATAGACCCGCAGCCGACCAGAAATCATGATCAAATAGATAGAGAGAGGAGTCCACCCAGGCGCCAGGCTGGGGGCGGACGTTTGGCTGTGATCGAAACCATTGCGGGAGGACTGGCATCGGGAGGCAAGACCTCGGCAGGCAGGAAGGGTTACGTTCGGGTTGGGAGGGAGTATGGACCAGTACGGGGCCCGGCCCCGGGTTTTGAGGAGCTCACCTTTTCCTCAGAAGACTTGGAGGGGGTAATATTGCCCCACGCTGGTGATTAGCGCTGAAATAGCCAACTTCACCGTAAAGAGGCTGATGGTGGACACAGGGAGCTCGGCGGAAGTCTTATTCCTCAGCGCTTTCGAGCAAATGGGGTTGGACAAGAGCCGACTCAGGCCATTGAGAGGCACTTTAGCCGATTTCACTGGGCAAGCACACCGAGCTGAATGAGTTATTAACCTTCCGCTGAAGCTGGAAGACGGAGATAAGCGGGTCTCAATGCAAGCCAACTTCATTGTGATGGATTGCAACTCCACCTACAATGGAATTCTAGGTCGGGTGGCGCTCAACCATTTCAGGGCCGTCCCTTCCACCTACCACCAGGCCCTAAAATTCCTGACCCCGGCCGGCACGACCACTATCCGCGGAGCCCAGCTCTCAGCCCGAGAATGTTATGAAAACTCACTCTGACCCAAATATTAGGTTGGTTGGGGACCGGATTTGCCCGAGAAGAAGAGGGATGCTAAGAGAGGCACCCCGGCTGAAGACCTACAGGAGGTGCAACTCTCCGATGAAACAAAGAGAGCAAAAATCGGAAACGAACTCCCTGCCAACCTCAAGAAAGGTATAAGCCAATTTCTCCTAAAAATGAGCACATATTTGTATGGTCTGCCTCTGACATGACAAGTATTAACCCAGGAGTGGTTTTGAATCACCTGAATGCCAACCCGAATCACTATCCAGTTAAGCAGAAGCGCAGGCACTTCCATTATGATAAGTAACAAATCATAGCAGAAAAGGTAGACAAATTAGTAGACGCCGGCCACATAAAGGAAATCCAATACCCAACCTGGCTATCCAATGTGGTGCTGGTGACCAAGTCCTCAAGAGGATGGAGATTGTGTATTGATTTTACTGACCTCAATAAAGCCTGTCCTAAGGACTGCTTTCCTCTACCTCGGATTGATCAAATGGTGGATGCTACCTCCGGGTTCGAGCTACTCTCCTTCATGGATGCCTTCAAAGGCTAGAACCAAATCAAGATGGCTCCTAGAGACAAGGAAAAAACTGCCTTCACTACCGATAAAGGTCTCTACTACTACGAGGTCATGCCTTTTGGCCTCAAGAATGCTGGAGCCACCTACACTCAGATGGTGAACAAAGTTTTCAAAAATCAGATTGGCCGAAATATAGAGATCTATGTAGATGACATGTTGGTCAAGAGCAGGAGGGCGGAAGATCATGTAGCCGACCTGGCCGAAGCCTTCACCGTAATGGGGCACTTTGGGATAAAGCTGAACCCAGAAAAGTGCGCATTCGGCGTCAAGGTAGGAAAGTTTATGGGCTTCATGGTCACGGCCCGCGGAATAGAAGCCAACCCGGAGAAGGTTCAGGCGATACTTGACCTGGCGCCACCGACCTGCATAAAAGACGTCCAAGTGTTGGCAGGAAAGGTCGCAGCACTCAACAGATTCATGTCCAGGTCGGCTGATAGGTGTGTTCCACTATTTAAAATATTGAGGAACCCCAAGAATTTTGAATGGACTTCGGAATGCCAGAACGTCTTCCAAGAGCTGAAAAGGTATCTAGCTTCGCCACCACTGCTATCTCGACCTGAGGTGGGGGAGGAATTGGTACTATACCTAGCATGCTCGGGGACGGCAGTAGCGGCGGCGCTAGTCCGAGATGAGGGAAAGGAATAGAAGCCTGTCTATTATGTCAGCAAAACCTTACAAGGTGCTGAAATAAGGTATTCCCCATTGGAAAGACTCGCCCTCGCGCTCATTATGGTGGCAAGGAAGTTGAAGCCATACTTTGATGCTCATCCGATTAAGGTCATGACTGATGTCCCACTTAAGTCCATTATGCACAAGCCGGAGGCGTCGGGCAGACTACTGAAATGGGCGGTTGAGCTGAGTCAATTTGACATCACCTACCAGCCCAGAACAGCCATCAAGGCCCAAGCCGTCGCGGACTTTGTGGTGGAGTACACTAGCCGAGTCGAGCACGACCCGGAAGAAGTATGGAAGGTCCATGTAGATAGGGCCTCAGGGAAGTCTGGTAGCGGAGCTGGGGTGGTCATCCTCGACCCAACCCAGCACGAGCACCAATACTCCCTCAGGTTTACCTTTCCAGCGTCCAACAATGAAGCGGAGTACGAAGCAGTGATTGCAGGATTGAAAATTGCAGCTCAGCTCGGCGTACAGACAGTTGACCTGAGCACCGACTCTCAATTGGTTTCTAGTCAGATATCGGGAGAGTTCGAAGCCAAGGACAATACAACGCTAGCCTACATCAACAGAGTCAAGAATTTGACCTCAGGGCTCAGAAGGTTCACAATACAGCAAATTCTGAGGGAGGAGAATATGAAGGCTGACGCCCTGTCCAGGTTGGCCCTCGGTGAGAGCTGACCTGCCCTGGTCCATGTGAAGAAGTGACCGAACCGAGCATTCAGTTGGGGGTGCAAGTCGTAGCCGAGCTCAATTTAAGCCCAGATTGGACCAAACCAATCGTGGACTACTTGGAGGAGGGTATGACCCCAGAGGATGAAAAAATTGCCCGGAAACTAATGAAACAGGCCTCAAGGTTTGTCATAATTGCTGGGCAACTCTATAAGAGAGCCTACACTTGGCCTCTCTTAAAGTGTGTTGGACCCGAGGAGGGAAACTATGTACTTCGTGAGATCCACGAAGGAGTATGTGGAAACCACTTGGGAGGCAAGGCTCTAGCCCGAAAGGCATTGAGACAAGGCTATTTCTGGCCAACCTTAGAACAAGATGCCAAAGAGTATGTAAAAAAGTACGACACCTGCCAAAGGTTCGCCAATATACAGAGGAAGCCAACAGTAGACCTCACGGTGATAGTAAGCCCTTGGCCATTCTATCAGTGGGGTCTAGATATCATCGGCCCATTGCCAACCAGTGTTGGCCAAAAGAAGCATACCTTTGTTGCAGTAGACTACTTCACTAAATGGCTTGAGGCTGAAGGTGTTGCTAGAATAACATAAAAGGCAGCTTGGGATTTCGTGTGGAAAAATATTATTTGCCAGTTCGGAGTACCAAAGGTCATCATTACTGACCACGACAAGCAATTCGATAGTGCATACTTTCGAGGCAAATGTGCTGAGATTGGGATCGACCTTAGATTCTCGTCTATTGTTCACCCTCAAAGTAATGGCCAAGTTGAAAGAACTAACCAAATCATTTTGCAGGGCCTGAAAACCAAGCTGGAGAAAGCAGAGGGCTAGTGGGCGACGATTCTTCCCGAGGTGTTGTGGGCTCAGCGGACCACCGCCAGCTCGACAACGGGAGAATCGCCCTTTAAGCTGACCTTCGGTACTCAAGCAGTGCTGCCAGTGGAGATCGGGTCCCCGACCAGTAAAACCCTCCACCATGATCTAGAAATAAACGGTGCACGGATCCGTGAGGAGCTCGACCTCGCTGAGGAGCTTCGAGCTAAAGCTCAAATCAGAATGCTGGCCAGCAAAGCTGCCATGAAAAGAGCCTTCGTCAAACAGGTCAAGCCTAAGCCTATTAAGGTTGGCGACCTCGTACTAAGAAATGTCATCTTTTTTCCGCGCTGAGGTAACAAGCTATCCCCAACCTGGGAGGGACCGTACGAAGTGGTGAAAGAAGTCCGACCTAGGACCTTCTACCTCCGCGACAAGAACGGGAAACTATTGAAGAACGCATGGCACTCAGAATACCTGAAGCGGTATTTTGTCTAAATGGCCCCGAGCCAAAATATTTTATAACGGCCCCGAGCCGAAAAATCTTTTGTTAAGGCCCCGGGCCAAGACATTTCTTGTAATCGGCTCTAGAGCCCAAATTCAATACAATGCATTTCGTAAATTAGTGCAATGCCCGACCTGGGGACAAGCACCAAAGCCAGCGCGATGCCCTTCCCGAGCCCAAGTGCTACAACTACAAAGCTACTTTCAACTCGGATTAATGCGGTGGCCCCACTTAATCACGAGCTAATGATCAAGTAAATCAGCTCGGACTATGTTCCAGCTCGGGTATACTCAATAACAATTCGATTAGTTTTTCCAGTTCGAATTAAGATCTAACTCGGTGTAATTCGGCTTCAGGTCGGTATATTAGTTTGGGTCTAAGCTCGAACTCAATATTTATCAACATTAGTTTGACCAATTTTAAATCGGACAGACGAGTTCGGGTTGGTGACGATTATAAAGTTGTCCTGTTAAACCAGCTCGGATTAAGATGATAATTCATTAATCGCGTCTAGCTCGGTTCCTTTTACTTAAGTTCGAGTGGTCCACTATATTGTCCGACCCCGCTTACTTGAGAAAAAATTTTATGAAAAAAGAAAAAGTGCACAAGTACTAACTCCGATAAAATGCAAAAAATTCATTTCATTTAATTGAAACATGATTACAAAAAGCCCAACTTGGGCGAAATTACAAGAGCCCGACTCGGGAAAATTTACAAAATCTACTTTGGCACAGCGGCAGAGGTGGTGGCTTCGGCTTCATCTCCGACCTGGTCCATGCCCTTCTGGACAAACTCAGTTACCTCCTTAGCCTGGGACGTCAGGTCGGATGGAAGTTCAGGAATCTCCTAGAACTCCGGCGGCAGAACCTCCAAGATCTCGATGTAATCGTTCTTAGTGGCTGAAAAGAAGGTATTCGCTCTCTCCCGAGCTGCGACTTGACCCCAGAAGTAGAATTCTATCTCGGTGTATTTTGCCATAGCTCCGCCTTCCGTGGCCAACCAATCCACTGCCGCATCACTGGACTTGAAAGCCTCCACTGCCTTCTCTCCCTCGACGCCGACCCGGTCCACCAGTTCCCGGAACTTCGCCTCGGCCTCACGCTTCTCTCACTTATAGCTCTTGACGTCCTTGGCCGCGGCTTCGCGTCGGGTCTTTTCCAGGTCAAGCTCTTTCTTCAGGCGGTCGATCTCCGTCGTGTCCGCCTTCCGCCTCTAAGCGGCCTCCTCTCTCACGGTCTCAAGCTTGGTTCGGGCATCCACGTATCGCTGCTCGAGCTCAACGCAGTGAGTCTGGGCCCTGACTAGAAAGCTGGGAGCCGAGAGAATGTGGGACTTGGCTTGTTTAGGAGAAAACAAAGCAATCAGCCGAGCTAAAAAAAAAAAAAACCCTACCAGAAGTTGGATAAAGACTTACCGTGACTATGGTCGTCCTCAAGTCGAGCGAGAGTTGCTCTGCCGGGACCGTCTCCAGCTTGGGGTCGCGGTCCACCTTGGATGCCTCTATGAAGTCCTTGCTAGGAGGGCTTACCTCCGCGGCCTTACCCTTCACGGAGTGTTCAGCCCGAGGCCGCTTTCTGCTCTCAAGTCGGGATAAAGAACGCTCCGGGATCGCCACACCCGAGCCGATTTCTTGGGCAAAGGGGACCCCGAAGCCCCTTTAGAGGAGACCTCAGAACCAACCTCCCGCACTTGGCCCCTGGCCCCCTGCCTCTGTCCTTGAGCGGCAACTCCCAAGCCAGACCGAGCCGAAGCCTCGCCGCTGACCTCGCTTTTCCTCCGCACCTAGGCATATGCGAGCTTTCTCATGTCCACCATATCTGCAAAAGGTAGAGGAAAGAAGTGAAAATGAGCCGAAGGCCAACCTAAAAAGACTAGCAGACAGAACAATTGGGAGGTCAGGCGCTGATCCTGCAAACTGACCCTCTTCTGAGCTAGACCCCGCGTCCTCTTCAGGCACGGGAAGCAGGTTGGGATGATCCCTTGAGAGGTCGGGCTCCCTACCAAACAACTTGGAATCCCAAATTCGCTTCCATTTGAGCACACTGTCAATATCTATCAGCGTCCCGGGCGCGGGCTTGAGCACCGCGACTTCCCCGAGTTCCTCCTTCGAGAGCTTGGGGTCATCGTTGATGGTCTTCCTCGAACTTGGATTCCAGTCCAACCTACACCCAGAGTTTACAGCCGGCTCCACCCAATAATAGTCATTATGCCAGCCCTTGTTAGAAGAATGCCACTTGGTGAATATAGAGTTGCCGATCCGAGCTGCGAAGTGGAACCACCCTGGCTGCTTCGGGTTGGGTTTGCACACGAAGAAATGCTTGAACCTGCGCAAGGTCGGCTCCACTTTCTTCTCCAGACAGAACACGTAGAAGCCACCATCACGGCCCAACCATTCGGCGACATCTGACCTGGGCTGAGCTCGAAATAGTTCAAGATGTCAACAACAAAACTTGGGAGAGGGAGCTAGATGACGTCGAACGCTAGATCGTATATGATGAAGTCATAGGCCGGTGGATAGCACGCCGATTCTTGCCGACCTGGAACCTTCAGCTTGTGATGACGATCCACCGACCAGTTCCTCAGCCTGGCGTTAACTATTTGCACTGTGGAATGGCACTCACGCTTGCAACAGGCGAACAATTGCTCGATCCTCTTCCCCCGAGTTGAAGAAGCGCTGGCTGTGGCCGAGCTCCGAGGTCGAACAACACTAACTGGGACAGCTTCGATCGGCTCGGTGGCAGAAACCCCCGCTAGGAACTCTTGAGGTATCTCGACGCCCTCCAGTTGATTTAGCGGCTCCTCATCATCCCTGTCTTCCAAGTCTCCCAGGTCAGCCAAAGGATCCGCCTCGGTCTCTTGCGCCAGTCTGACCCCAATAACTTGGCAGTCATCATCGCTCTCCCCGGGCCCAGATTTCCGAGCCGACCCTGAAGACGCTCTAGTGTTCTCTCCACCTTGATCTCTATTCGAGGTAGATTCTGAGCTCGACGGACTCTCATCCCCACCATAGGGCCTCACCTTCATCGCCTGGGAATCTTCTGACTCCAACCTCCCCATCCTGTCTACAGGCTAAATATAAATGTACAGGAATGACTAAAGGGAGTCGGGACGTACCTACTGCTCTTGACTGCAGAATGCGACCGACCTAGCTGGCTCCAAGCTGAAAATCCCGAGGAGGTTCTTTCCAAGCTAATTGCGTCCGACCACTCTGGTGTCTGACCTAAAACTCTTGAAGGTTGAAAGCGAAGTGTGGAGCGAATCTCGGATGTCAAGGCCCTATTTATAGGCGCTTCTAAAAATCACCTCGGGGAGCCCAAACGTCGCATCTTGTCAGAACCGCCAGGTGTCGTGTCAGCCATCTGAAGGGCATGCACCGCTGACGTAGCCATCCCTACTCTGTCGGGGTCGGGCACCTCCAGCTCGGGAAAAAACCCAATTCTAGATCTCACCCCCTCGATCTCGACTAGGGGGGGGATTGACGAGGGGTAACCGAGCTGGGGTGAGTTGCCCACGCCGAGCTGAAACGGGCTAATCTGAGCTGAGCCCAGCGCATTAAGCTAAATACCCAACTGAAATGCTGACCCGACCCCGGAAAACCCCAACCTCAGTGCCAGCTATTCCGATAGGACATAAAGCATTGATGGGACATAAAGCTGCACCATATTAAATGCTGTCAAACCCGAATTTAGTATAAATAGAGCTCCACCCTCTTCACTTTGGAGGTAACTCGTCATTAAATGCTCTCAGCTACCTTGCTAGCTCGGACATACTAATCATTCGCGCGCCCGAGGGGAAAATCCAGGTCATCACCCTGCCTTTTCCTTCTTTTCTCTGTGCAGGTGACGTAGCCGACCTGAAAAGTTCAACTCGGAGGCCAACCTGAAACGTTCAGCTTGGCAAGCGTAGCCTAACAGTTCAGCTGCGAGAATCCAACCTCGACAACAAGTGTGTCTTATATTTATAGATGGATACACTTGGAAATTACAGTTGGCAACTGACTAGATATTTTCCTAACTACTTAACTAGATATCTTGTTGAGCTGCTCTAGTTATTATGAGTGGTAGCTGAGTAATGCTCTTTATTGAGATGAGCTGCTTCCATCTTATTTGCTATTGTAGCTGATAGAGCTGATATAGGCTCACTATTATCAGGCCCCCTCAAGCTGAGCCGAGATTGTTGAAGGGGAAGCTTGCTTGTCAAATATTGAAACTTAGCAATAGACAAGGCTTTTGTGAAGGCATCAGCTACTTGTTATGCAGAGTTTATATGTGAAACATGAAGCTGCTTAGAGATAACCTGTTCATGAACAAAATGGTAATCTAAGGCCACATGTTTTGTACGATTGTGGAAGACTGGGTTTGGAGCAAGAGCTAAAGTGGAAGTACTATCACACCATAGTGTGGGGCAGACCACTGGAATGGCCAAGTCTTGGAAAAGATATGTGAGCCACTTAATTTCAGAAGCAGTATGAGCCATTGCGCGATACTCAACCTCAGTGGATGAGTGAGCAACCGTGGGTTATTTCTTAGATCCCCAAGAAATCAAATTTTTCCCCATAAAGATGCAAAATCCAGTGGTGGACCGGCGATCAACACTATTACTCGCCCAATCTGAATCTGAAAAAGCATGAAAAACAAGACTGCTTGGCTTGAAAAAAAATACCTCTGTTTATAGTCCCTTGAAGGAACCTAAGTACTCGTTTTAAGACAGTGTAATGAGCTTTAGTCGAAGAATGCATATGCTGACAAACTGAGTTTACTGCATATTGTAAGTCTGGACGTGTGAAAGTCAAGTACTGCAAAGCTCCAACTAAACTTCTGAACTGAGTTGGTGTGGAATAAGGCAATTAAGACAACTCATGTGGAGATTGAGATGAACTAACAACTGCAGGAGTTGGAGCTGGCTTACAATTTAGCATCCCAACTTTATTAAGCAGGTCTGAAGCATACTTGGATTGGTGTAATAGAACCCCATTAGCAGTGTATTCAACCTCAATGCCCAAGAAGTATGATAATTTCGCAAGTGTTTTCATAGAAAATCGAGAATGCATGGATTGAATGAGCAATTGTATATCGTTGTCTGAGCTGCCAGTGACTAAGATGTCATCAACGTATACAAGAAGAATTAGAATTGCAGTAGATGTCTTTTTGACAAATAAAGAAGTGTCAGCCTTGCTACACTTAAAACCCTGTGCAGTTAAGAATGAATGAAACAACTGATACCAGGCCCTAGGAGCCTGCTTTAGCCCATAAAGAAACTTATGAAGTTTGCATACATAATGAGGATATTGTGGATGAACAAAGCCATGGGGCTGCTCCATATAAACCTCTTCTTGCAAATAGCTATGCAAAAAGGCATTCGAGACATCAAGTTGCTGAATTTGCCAATTAGAATGCAAGGCAAAAGAGATCACCAGTCTGATTGTTGGAATCTTATTGACAGGGTTAAAAGTTTCAGAGTAATCGAGACCATAGGTTTGGTGGAACCCTTTGGCAACTAGTCTTTCCTTGTAGCGGGCAATAGAGCCATCAATATTCCGTTTAATTTTAAAAACCCACTTACAGCCTATAGGAGACCTTGAAGCAGGTAAAGGAACAACACTCCAAGTTTGCTACTTCATTAAGGATTGATATTCTTCATTCATGGCTTTCTGCCAATAAGCATTCTTAGCAGCCTCTTTGTAGGAAGATGGTTCAATGGCAGGAGGGGAATGATAGTCTGAAAGTGCTGAATATACTTTAGGCTTGAGAAATCCAGTCTTAGATCTTGTCACCATAGGATGAGCGGATGTAGGAGGAGCAGGAAGTGAAGGTAAGGAGGATTCAGAAGTAGCAGTCGAAGGTAGAAGAGTAGCAGATGTAGATGAAGTACTTGTTGAAGTGTTTGGTTCACTTGTAGACAATGGAGAGCAAGATTCAGTAGGATTGAGCTCAGAGGAGAACTGAATAGGATCATGAGATGAAGGATACTATATATGCCTAACTGAGTTGGAGGGGAGGAATTGTCAGGAGAAGCGAAAATAGGAGGGCCTACTAACGTAGAGACTTCATTATTAATTCTACTGTGGGAAGGAAAAGGAAAGACAGTCTCATAGAACTTGACATGCCTAGAGACATAAACTTGGTTAGTGGATAGATTCAAGCATCTGTAGCCTTTAAAGTTAGGAGCATAACCAAGGAATATGCAGGGATGTGATCTGGGATCTAACTTACGTTTGGGATATGGCCTTAGCCAAGGAAAACAAAGACAGCCAAACACTTTCAGGTGAGAGTAATCTGGCTGGACTTTGTATAAACATTCAAAAGGGGATTTGTAGTTTAGAATAGGCTTAGGAAGTCGATTGACTAAGTAGTTAGCAGTGGAGAGTGCTTCTAACCAAAAAGTTTGAGGAAGTTGAGCTTGATGTAGAAGTGAAAGCACTGTTTCGATCAAATGCATGTGTTTTCTCTCTACACGACCATTTTGCTCAGGTGTATAGGGGCATGTAGTTTGATGGAGGACAGCTATGGACTGAAGGAAGGAAGTGAATGTTGGATTATATGCCCTAAATGCCAATTTTAGGACATAATAATTACATTAATTCATTTAATATGGGCAGTTTATTTATTTATTATAAATGTTTTGATTAAATAAATAAAGTCCTTATAATACTATTTATAGATTCTATCCTTAGGAGTAAGGATATGAGTGACGAAATCTATAATAATAAATATATTCTAAAAGTTGTTCCCGATCATATGATAAACTAATTGGGCGTTAGTTTATCCGGATAGATCGGATTACAGTCTACTAACCAAATTATATGAGATATCAGTTTGGGCGATTTGTCTTATATCGTTGTAGTAGATGTATAAGTACTTATTATGAATAAGTAATTGGACTTGACCACCGATACAACGAATTTCATGGAATGTCAACAATTCGTTGTATCATGTAATTATGCAATTAATCCTCAGACCTGAGACACTACGATTATCTCATGATTAGGAATATCATGATTTGCTGGTGCAAATAAACTAGTCCTAATCATGGATTAGACAATGTATTTAGTAGTTGTGATTTATTCCGTTATGCAGAAATGTATGTGTAGACACGAAAACTGTCAATTGGGTGTCCTATGCAATCTGATTAATTGAGTGACTTGAAATCTTGGCCAAGGTAGGATAGTGGAAGTTGTTCCACAGATCATTCATTAGTCACTAATTAATTGGGTTTTCGGCATATGGTCGAGTAAGAGAGTTTGTTGACCCAATCCATGACTCTGGCTCGATCGGGATAATTGAGACAGTAGGATTTAGTTGCATATAAATTACAATTTGGGTTCGCATGCTTGCACTTCATCTTTAATTGCGTAATCGCGATACACTGCTAGGTGTCACTCATGATTTGCGAATTAATTGGAACGAGTTCTAATTTAATTAATTAGTTGAATTAATTGTTTGCTGCCGATTAATTATGAACCTGAGATGTCACACACAAATGGAATTTGCAGATTAATTGGATTAGAGAAAAGATTAAATTAATTTTAGGATCGTCCTAAATATTAATTTAATTGGACTCGTAGTAATTAGATGGTGATTTGGTTATTGTGTAACCCAAGACTGGTTAGTTTAAGACCAGTCCATATATGACCCTAGGTCATATGTGTTCCCTATATATAGTAGTGTTCTGACAGAGGAAAAAGCTAGCACACTTTTCATAGTCATAAAATATATATAGGATTTCTCTAGAAAACCTAGTAGGGGTGAAATCCAGTTAGCAAGTGCAGATTCTGTATGGATCAATCTTGGAGGCTTCACACGTGGGGAGCTTGATTCAGATTCTACATCGATCTTCGCTTCAAGAGGTAATCCTAAACTGTTATCATATTTAATTTAATTAGATTAAATTATTATCTAATTTAAATCTGCATAATTAAACATGAACGGATACATGATTAAATTTTTTCCACTGCGTAATTATTTTTTAATTGTCATGTATATTTCCCAACAGTGAAAGCATGATTAACAAATTCTTTTCCATTATCACTACAAAAAAATTTAATTTTGCAGTCAAACTGTGTAGTGACCATTGTGTGAAAATTAACAAAGGCAGAATATACTTTTGATTTGGCTTGTAAGGGATAAAGCCAAGTAAATCTTGAATGATCATGTATAAACAAGACATAATACTTATAGTGCATAAATAAGGGAATTGGGGAGGGGCCCCAAACATCAGAATGTATCAATTCAAATGGTTTATTTGCAACAGAATCAAATAATTTAAAAGGAAACCGGTGAGCCTTTGCAATGGAACAAGACTCACATACTAAAGAATTTTGAGCAGTAGAGATATGTAATATAGATTGTAAAGATTTTAAAGCGTGTAAAGAAGGATGGCCTAATCTATAGTACCACAAAGCAATAGGTGATAATGTTAGAGGGCTGAAACAGCTGTGTACTTGATGAGAAGCAGATGAAGGCACTATAAATGGCAGTGTGTAGAGGCCATTACTACAGGGGCCCTGGAAAGTGACCTGGTGTGTTTGATTGTCCACAATACGAACTCCCTTAGAATCAAACACAAGAGTTGAGTCATTATTGTGAGCTAATTTGTAAACAGAAAGAAGATTAGAAGAGATAAGAGGAACATGTAAAACATTAAAGAGTGTTAGAGTGCAGGAAGGAATGGAAAGTATACCAGAACCTGTATGAGCAATTGGAAGATTTGTGCCATTCCCTACTGCAACTGAATCAGTTCCATCATAGGGCTGATAAGATGACAGATAGGCAAGATCATTGGTAACATAAGAATTTGCCCCCGAGTCCAAGTACCATAAGGCTTCTGGAGGAGCGGAAGGAGTTTGATGAGCAACCAAAACTTGTTTGCTTGGCTTAGAGCTGGCATAATTGATGCCATCAAACCTGTGCCAGCAGTCCAAGGCAACATGATTGTGTTTGCCGCAAATCTGACAATAGATAGGACCATCAGAAGGAGCAGAAAATGATGAATTGGTTGGTGTAGAGGAAGGTGGAGGTCCTTTAGGAGCAGAACCACCTCTCATACCACCTCTGTTGTTCCTGCCACCTCGAAAGTTAGAATTTCTGCCTCTGCCTCTTTGATTTCCGCCATTATTAGTTCTCTGAGTATTAAGAACTTGAAGTAGATTAGCTTGTTGTGAATCTTACACAATCAAGGTCTTAGAAAATTGCAGATGCAATTCCTCAGTGATCAAAAGGCTAACAAGATCTATAAGACCAATAGGTTCAGCGCACACACGCATGGAAGCCTTAAAAGGCTCAAACTCAGCAGGTAATCCTTTAAGCGTGTAGAGAACAAGATCATCATCAGAAACAACTCCGCCGACACTTGCTAAGGAATCAGTGATCTTCTTGATATCATCAAGATAAACTTGCATTGATTGCGATCCTTTGGTGATACTGTATAGCCGCATCTTAAGTTGATGTATGTGTGAGCGAGAGAGAGAATTGCAACGTTTGAGTAAAGAACTCCAGATGGAGGAGGCAGTGGAGAGATGTAAAACTTGCGGCAATACCTGAGGACTAATTGTAGCAAACAGAAAACTTTTGAGGTGTTGATCAATCAACATCCATGAATCATAGGCAAGATTTGGAACAGAGTCACCATTTTTATCAGTCACAAGCTTCGGAGGACACGATGAGGCACCGGTGATGTGATCGAAGAGTTGATAAGCTTGGAAGATCATTTGCAATTGAGTCTTCCACACGATGTAATTGGAGTTGTCGAGTTTAATTTGGACTAAAGAATGAAGATTTTGAAGTAACAGCTTCAAACTTGAAGGTAGCTGCTCAGCTAAATCAGACGCCATTGATGAAGCTTTGGTGAGCTCAGCAATGGAAAAAAGAGTTGCAGCATCGAGAGAAGATTCTAGATCTTCAATTAGCTCTGATACCATGATAAAACTGAGAGAAAACTAAAAATGATTTCTATTATTTCTAAAAATGAGAATTACAAGTGTGTCTTATATTTATAGATGGATACACTTTGAAATTACAGCTAGCAACTTACTAGATATTTTCCTAACTACTTAACTAAATATCTTGTTGAGCTGCTCTAGCTGTTATGAGTGGTAGCTGAGTAATGCTCTTTATTGAGATGAGCTGCTTCCATCTTATTTGTTATTGTAGCTGATAGAGCTGCTATAGGCTTACACTACAAGAAAAATACTATTCGGCGAGGGACAATTCCCCTCGCCTGGCCCTCGCCGAAAAGGTCTCGGTGAGGGCCCGGCGAGAGAAATCGTCCCTCGCTGAAAGCTTTGTCGCTGAATTGGGGTTCCTCGCCGACCCCACGCCATTTGGCGAGGGCTCGGCGAGGGACCATTTTGGCGATGACTGTGCGAGGGCAACAAGCCCTCGCTAAATGCGTCCCTCGCCGAGCCCTCGCCGAATTCGTCCCTCGCCGAGCCCTTGCCGAATGCATCCCTCGCCGTGCCCTCACCGAATGCGTCCCTCGTCGTGCCCTCACCAAATGCGTCCCTCACCGTGCCATCGCCTAATGCGTCTCTCGTCGTGCCATCACCAAATGTGTCCCTTGTCGTGCCCTCGTCGAATGCGTCCCTCGCCGTACCCTTGCCGAGTCCTCATAAATTTTAAATAATTATTTTTAGAAACTCTTTATAATTGAGTAAAAAATTTAAATGATAAAATTTATAAATATGAATTTCATATAAAAATTAAATTAATTAAAATTTGACAATCAAAATTCAATGTAAAATTAATATTACAAAATATTTTAATTACATATATGATTACAAAATGTTTTAATTACATATATAATTACAAAATAACTATCCCCAAAATCTAACTTAACCCTATGCATTTGAATCTTCTTCGAAACTATTCACGAACTTTGAATCTCCAGAAACTCTTATCATTGATAAATCTTCTCCGAAACGGAACAACCTGTATAAAATAATAATTTTCTGAATCAAGATCAAATAAATTGAGTTTTATATATTAAGAGTCTATTGTGACCAAAATACAATATATATATATATTAAGAGTCTATCAACATATATATACTCAACCCACAGACATCCACATCTATATGAATCCCAAGCATATAGTTTAACTAAAATTAACTCATGATCATGGAGTTACTCAAACTATTACTCAAAATTAACTTGGACATGAACTTCTTCAATTCTACTTTAATGAACTTCTAATTCATGTGTTAACTTACTTACAATAGCTAGTACAACCTTATGAAGAAAGCACAACATTAACTCCCAAATTAACTAACTAACAACTTAACTTTAAATGCATTCAACTAGGAAATGAAAGATCAAATAAATTGGGTTTTATATATTAAGAGTCTATCAACATATATATACTCAACAAAAACAATGATCTCAAATTTGAGCATCTCAAGTTAATTTTTTGGCCTAAACCTCTTGATGGGTAAAATAAAATGGTTTCAATTTTCCAATATCAAACAGGTTTCTGGCTTTCTCAATGTAGCTTTACTACAATAACAAGCTGACTTCTCTTTCAAAAGTTTCAATTAGTAGTAAAAAAAATGAACTGATAGATCTTCCATTACATAACACGGTTCAATCAATTGTGAGTACATGCAGAATACATTCTTCCATTACATAACACGGTTCTATCATCAGTCAGTTCATATAAACTAATAGATCTCTTGAGAAGCTTGACCAAAAACAAATAAACTAATAGATCAGTAAACTTTAAACTAATAGTAAAAACTACCCGATTAATGATAAGTTAGGCAAAAGCATTACTGCTATCTGAAAAAGATCAAGATTGATAAGCTATTTTACTGCTATCTGAAAAAGATCAAGACTTGATAAGCTATTTTGATCTTTAATCTTTAACATATAAAATCTGTTAGATAAGATAAAGAAGTAAAACAGAACTGGTCCCTATCTATCTTATTAGATAATATTAGAACCATTGTCCAATCAATGAAGTACCTTTGCTGGAGTAATTCAAATTTTTTTAGCTTATGAACAACTAATTGAAGCATAAACATAATACCGCCAAAACTTCAACTTCTAAAACACCCTCGAAAGAATAGTACAATGGAAATTTCAATAACTTAGAAAGTTCAACTCTACCGAGCTCATGAACAACTAATTGAAACGTAATCATTATATTACCCACAAATAAATCAACTTCTAAAATCCCCCAAAAGAATACTTTAAAGGAAAATCTCAATTTACTCAAAAAGTTTAAATCTTTTTTGGCTAAAGAGTGACTAATTGAAGCATAAACATAATACCCACAAATACTCAACTTCTAAAATACCAAAAAGAAATAATACAAGAGAAAATAACTTATAAAGTTCAAATCTTTTGAGCTTATGAACAATTAACTTTCAACTCCTATAATAACCCAAAAGAATGATATAAGAGAAATCTCAATAATCTTTTTGAGCTTATGAACAACTAAATGAAGCATAATCATAAACATATTCGGCATCCCAGTACACATATCTCCACAAAATTTCCAACTTCTAAAATACTCCAAAAGAATACTATACGAAAAATCTCAATAACACAGAAAGTTCAAATCCTTTTGCGCTTATGAACAATTATCTAAAGCATAAGCATAATGAGGCAACCCGATGCACGGAGCTCCCACAAAAAATCCAAGTTCTAAAATACCCCAAAAGAATAATAACAAAGAAAGTTCAAACTTTTTTGAGCTTATGAGCTAGTAATTGTAGTATAAATCATAATTCAACATCTAAACTACCCAGGAAAAGTAAATTATACAAGAGAATCATAAATCATAAATATGGACTATTTCGAATCGTAAATCACAAACATAATACCCACGGTAGAGAATCAGTGACGATCAAATCTTCTACGTCAACGGAAGAGAATCAGCGAGGATCGAGTATTTCGTAACTATACATCTCAAAAAATCCAACTTTTTTCTACCGAGAACCTACAAAATAAAACCAATAATTAAAAATTTAACCAAAAAAGAGAAAATTAATAATAATAATTAAAGATTATAACCAAAAATAACAAACAGAAAAAAGAGAAAAATAAAAAAATCAAAAAGTTCAAAAATAACCAAAAATAAATACAAATAATATAAATACATATATATATGTATAGATCTGTACAGATCTATACATATATATATATATATTGTATATATGTATGTGGGGGTCGCGGGGCATTGTGGTGTGGGGGATGGGTGGGTTTGCCACGTTAAGAGGGGGTGGGGTACACGGGTAGGGGGGTTAGGGGATAGGGGAGGCGAGTAAAGTGGGGTGAGGGGGTAGGGGATGCGCGGCGGGGAGGGGGGGGGTGGGGAACGGGAATTGGGGTGGGATGGGGTGGGGGGGGTGGAGGGTTATATGCGTGTGTTTTTTTTGAAATTTCAGATCAGGTGAGGCACCACAGTGCCTCACCTGATTTAATTCTGGGCGACGGCCGAGCGTGAGACTGGGCCGCCGCCCAGAAACCAATGGGGAGGCCCATTGGTGCAACCAATGGGCCTCGCCCATTAGATTATATACTACTATTTCTTTTTTTTCTTTTTTTTTAATTATTTTTACTATTTTAGTTTGATAATTAATTTGTTTGACATTTTTTTCATCATTTATATTATATTAATTAAATATGACTTTGTTTTTTTTTTCATTTTTTTTTATTAACATCACTTTTTTTTACATATTAATAACATAATTAGTATAATAATTAGCGATTTTTTTTTTTAGTTTAGTTTTATTTTGTTTATTAATATCTTAACTTTTTTATTTGTTTAATTAATTTGTTTTTACTTGGATTTTGCGAGGGAAGGGTTTGTCCCTCGCATTCGGTGAGGGAAGGGCCAGCCCCTCGCATAATCGGTGAGGGAAGGGCCAGTCCCTCGCCGAATCGGCGAGGGACAACGCCTTCTGTGACACCCCGATCTCTCTCGAGACCGGGAGTTCTATCAATCAATCTAATCACAACCCAAACCAAACTCGGGCATAAATTTTAGGGAAAACGGACGGAGTCTCCCCTGTTTCTAGGCGAAATGTAAAACCTGCGACAGCATAAAAGGGGACCAATACCATGTCCAAACATTCAACCACCTCAAGGCCATCCGAGCCTCGGTTCTCAACAAATAAACTCAGCAAGTATACATACATTTCCAATTTAAAAGCTAACATATCTCTTCATTTTGACAAGTACATTCAATCTAGGCAATTAAACCATACTAAGCTACTGCATAAAATAAACTATCATGCCATTCTAATTCTTTTCCTTTGGACGTTACAACCATGCATTGAAGTTAAGCTACATTAACTATATACATAATCTAACTTATCAAACTATTCCAACTACTTATCTAGATTTATATTACATTTCTTTTAACAATAATTACATACAACATAAAAGCATACAACTTTACAACTCTGACAACTCAAGTCACATAGGCATGCAAGACAACTCTTCAAGCACGGACTTTCACGAAATCACGAACTTTCCAGCTAACGTGGCATTTCCTGAAATGTGGTGGTGAGGAGTGAGTATACACAACACGTATACTCAGTGAGGGCGAGACAAATATCGAAGTAGAGAGAAAAAAGATCGTGCAATACAAAAAAGTACAGTTAAGCAATACAATCAATAAAAGGCATACAATATAAACAACAATACAATTAAACAACTAAAGAAAGCATTAACACAACCAATCAAAGCTATACCACACCTTGAAGGCTATGGTTCACTCGAGCGAGTAATGTACCGATCACGATTCCGATGACTTTAACGATGACGCGCCGACCCAAACCACCTTATAATACCAGTTTAGAATACCCCGGAAGTATCCATCAACCTACGACCCAAAACTCCCTGGGAGGCAACCCAAGCGAGAAAATGGAATAGCAGCGGAGCTAGAGCAACCAACACTGGCAACCCGAGGCTACCCAGAGAGGCCTATCACTCACGCGCGAGACACTATGCAATGTAAGACTCGATACAAGGCGATAAACAAGCGATAAACAAGATATCAAGCATTCTTAACAATGGATAAAAATTTCAATCAACAACCAACTCTAACAATCGGAATAAGCATTAGCAAGCATAACAAGCAATAATAAGCATTAACAAGCATTCTATTAGCAATATAATCATGAAACACACAAAATCACCAAAAATACCCCAACTTTCAAAACGCCACTACTTTCAAACGAGACACGAGTCTTGAAAACCGACTTCACCAATCCTCCTAGGTCACTATAAGGCACGTCTAGAGACTCCGAAACCCTACTTAACCCTAGAATTCGTGCAAAGCCCGGTTTTCTCCATTTGCTCGTTTGAACTACAACTATACCAACCAAACACCCAACCAACACCATGACCGCACCAAAAGTGCTTCCATGGGCTCCCGAAACAATGCCATCACGCAAAACGAGAAAACGCTAAAGTCGACCTAAACGACCCCGACTTTCACTAAGCCGTTTTTCTCCGTTTTTCCATTACACATTCCAATTAAACCACACATTTAGGCATTCTAGCATACCTAGCACATTTTCACATCAACGGACAGCATAACGGGGCAAGTTCATCGTTCCAAGGGTTTACTATTCGTAAAATACTATTCAACTAACAACTTTATATTCCAATCTCAACATTTAACCGCAGAAAATGTTAAAAAGCTATAAATACATGTTCTACAATCAACAAGGAGCATTCTTTAAGCATTAAAACGATTTAAATAACAATATACGGATAAATCTCAAAAATCAAAGTTAACACACAAAACTTTCAAATGCGCAAATAAACATGAAACCCTCACCTTAGACGCTCCTAGACGCTAGGAAGACCTCGTAGAATGCCTCGAAAACCACCCCGTGCAAGCTCCCGCGAAGAAATGAAGATTTTGGCTTGAAATCTTTTTTTTTCTTTCCTCATATTTTCGGCCCTGCTAAGCTGCTGTTCAGTTCTGTTTTTTTCTTTATTTTGTGCTAAATTAGGCTATTAAAAGATGACAAGGTCAAAGGTCAAGCCCCCTTGGTCAAACCACTTAAAAACTAGTCAAAATGGCTTATTTTTGTGCATTTTTAAGCTAAATAACTAAACCAAAATTAATTCTAGCTAGCAACAATTAAATTATAAAATTTTAGTCATCTAAATACTAATTTCACTATTTGCTGAGGACTGGAAACCGTTTCCTAGCTAACGCTCTCGATATGCAATGCACGTTGCGACAACAAAAGAATAACAATTAAATCTCGAAGAATCTAAGAAACATATCATTTTGAAAAGCATTATAGTTTAAAATTTACTCTGACTCGGAGCTGCTTTTCATTTAATTGAAAACCGAGCCTTTAAGTGCAAGAAAAATAAAACCGATTGACATCAATACGAGATGTAGGTGATATTCCGTTAAAATAATTAACTCAAGTATTATTTTAATTACTTCCAAAAGAAATATGAAAATAGAGCTACAAATAAATGTTTAACTAAAAGTCAACACATAATTCAATGCTAACATTTAAGATAACACTTAATCAAATGCAATTAAATGTCATTAAATGCATGCCGGGTTCGGGTTATCACATCCTTCCCCCCTTAAAACAATTGCGTCCTCGCAATTCTTCTTCCAATAGGACTCTGCATCATCTAAAATCCAACTCTGACCACTCTTCATTGGTTGCTGAACAAGACACTGATTAAGAATGCCTGAAGAATACCTTACTAAGAAACCCCAATAGTACTGACTGAAAACTCCAAAACAATAAGACCAAATAAAGGTTTAATTGAAAATACCATCTTGAAATCCAAATAAGAATTCCCCTGGTCAAGAATATCATAAAAGAATTCCCCGCTAAGAGTGCCGAGAAGATGCCAATAAAGATTAAAGCAAAGATACTGTAGATGATAGCAATACCACATTGATGGCAAGAAGAATACCCCACACACGAATCTCCAATAAAAGTCTCTAAATGAAATCTTCCAATCACTGTGTTCCTACCGCAACATCTTAGTCAAACAGCAAGTATAGATTCCCCTGAGTAGAAAAGCCGATGGGGAAGCCGTAAACAATACAAGATAATAAGTCCAAGCAGAATTCCAAGTGTAAGATCTTCCAATAAATGCTAATGAGGAAAATACTAGTAGAATGCCCAATAAGAATTTCAAAGAATACCGTAAATAATATGAGATAATGAGTCTAATAGGAATTCCAGTTACCAAACCAACTGAGGGATGCCAAATAAAATACCCGAACAATGCTCCAGTAAGAAAGTACCAAGAATTGCCCAATAAGTAATACTAAATAATTGGCCACTGAGAATTCCATAAAATACCATTGAAGAATTTCCAATCAGGAATGCCAGTATCACACCAATAAAGACCGAGACACATATACCATAGATATTACTATGCAGTAAGGCCGATTAAAATCCCAACAGCCAAATCCACCGAGAAATGCCAACAGAAGTCTCCAAAGAATACCCATTAAGAAAACCAAAGAATGCTCCGAAGAATAACCAAATAAAACCCCAAGAGAAAGCTACCCTTCCACAACTGTTAAGCATAGAGGAGGACCATAGAGATTTGCCAATAACCGAGTTCCAAAAACAAACACCAATTCCCAAATAAAGGCTAGTCAAATACCATTCATTTCCTGCCAATCCATACACCTTGAAAAGCCAGCGATGAATCACTTTCTTCAGGGGAGGAAGAGGACTTACTTACCATTTCCATAGGACATGTATGAATGCCAATATATCACAGTTATACACATGCCTTATACTATTATGCAGGCAAATTTACAAAAGAGTTTATTCAACAAAGTCACTCAAGCACGGCAATCAAGTCAAGCACAACATAATCAATTCAAATCACGGCATAGCTAATTCAAGACAATCTATACACACATTACAAGTAATACTTCAAGCAAATAACAATTCACGAGGTCGATTCAATTCACGATGCCAATTCGATAAGTCAATTCGATAGACAACTAGACATTTCACCTTTCTTGAGAAACATTTAACACATAACACATAACTTTATCACATAAGTGCATACATTCAAGTCAAGACACACAATCTCACATACAAGCATACACTTTCAAGACACACTTAACAAGCACACATTCAAGGGTCACTACCCACCAGACCGAGGACCCTGTCCCGGCTTATGAGCTAAACAAGATCTGATACCACCTGTGACACCCCGATCTCTCTCGAGACCGGGAGTTCTATCAATCAATCTAATCACAACCCAAACCAAACTCGGGCATAAATTTTAGGAAAAACGGACGGAGTCTCCCCTGTTTCTAGGCGAAATGTAAAACCTGCGACAGCATAAAAGGGGACCAATACCATGTCCAAACATTCAACCACCTCAAGGCCATCCGAGCCTCGGTTCTCAACAAATAAACTCAGCAAGTATACATACATTTTCAATTTAAAAGCTAACCTATCTCTTCATTTTGACAAGTACATTCAATCTAGGCAATTAAATCATACTAAGCTACTGCATAAAATAAACTATCATGCCATTCTAATTCTTTTCCTTTGGACGTTACAACCATGCATTGAAGTTAAGCTACATTAACTATATACATAATCTAACTTATCAAACTATTCCAACTACTTATCTAGATTTATATTACATTTCTTTTAACAATAATTACATACAACATAAAAGCATACAACTTTACAACTTTGACAACTCAAGTCACATAGGCACGCAAGACAACTCTTCAAGCACGGACTTTCACGAAATCACGAACTTTCCAGCTAACATGGCATTTCCTGAAATGTGGTGGTGAGGAGTGAGTATACACAACACGTATACTCAGTGAGGGCGAGACAAATATCGAAGTAGAGAGAAAAAAGATCGTGCAATATAAAAAAGTACAGTTAAGCAATACAATCAATAAAAGGCATACAATATAAACAACAATACAATTAAACAACTAAAGAAAGCATTAACACAACCAATCAAAGCTATACCACACCTTGAAGGCTATGGTTCACTCGAGCGAGTAATGTACCGATCACGATTCCGATGACTTTAACGATGACGCGCCGACCCAAACCACCTTATAACACCAGTTTAGAATACCCCGGAAGTATCCATCAACCTACGACCCAAAACTCCCTGGGAGGCAACCCAAGCGAGAAAATGGAATAGCAGCGGAGCTAGAGCAACCAACACTGGCAACCCGAGGCTACCCAGAGAGGCCCATCACTCACACGCGAGACACTATGCAATGTAAGACTCGATACAAGGCGATAAACAAGCGATAAACAAGATATCAAGCATTCTTAACAATGGATAAAAATTTCAATCAACAACCAACTCTAACAATCGGAATAAGCATTAGCAAGCATAACAAGCAATAATAAGCATTAACAAGCATTCTATTAGCAATATAATCATGAAACACACAAAATCACCAAAAATGCCCCAACTTTCAAAACGCCACTACTTTCAAACGAGACACGAGTCTTGGAAACCGACTTCACCAATCCTCCTAGGTCACTATAAGGCACGTCTAGAGACTCCGAAACCCTACTTAACCCTAGAATTCGTGCAAAGCCCGGTTTTTCCCATTTGCTCGTTTGAACTACAACTATACCAACCAAACACCCAACCAACACCATGACCGCACCAAAAGTGCTTCCATGGGCTCCCGAAACAATGCCATCACGCAAAACGAGAAAACGCTAAAGTTGACCTAAACGACCCCGACTTTCACTAAGCCGTTTTTCTCCGTTTTTCCATTACACATTCCAATTAAACCACACATTTAGGCATTCTAGCATACCTAGCACATTTTCACATCAACGGACAGCATAACGGGGCAAGTTCATCGTTCCAAGGGTTTACTATCCATAAAACACTATTCAACTAACAACTTTATATTCCAATCTCAACATTTAACCGCAAAAAATGTTAAAAAGCTATAAATACATGTTCTATAATCAACAAGGAGCATTCTTTAAGCATTAAAACGATTTAAATAACAATATACAGATAAATCTCAAAAATCAAAGTTAACACACAAAACTTTCAAATGCGCAAATAAACATGAAACCCTCACCTTAGACGCTCCTAGACGCTAGGAAGACCTCGTAGAATGCCTCGGAAACCACCCCGTGCAAGCTCCCGCGAAGAAATGAAGATTTTGGCTTGAAATCTTTTTTTTTTCTTTCCTCATATTTTCGGCCCTGCTAAGCTGCTGTTCAGTTCTGTTTTTTTCTTTATTTTGTGCTAAATTAGGCTATTAAAAGATGACAAGGTCAAAGGTCAAGCCCCCTTGGTCAAACCACTTAAAAACTAGTCAAAATGGCTTATTTTTGTGCATTTTTAAGCTAAATAACTAACACCAAAATTAATTCTAGCTAGCAACAATTAAATTATAAAATTTTAGTCATCTAAATACTAATTTCACTATTTGCTGAGGACTGGAAACCGTTTCCTAGCTAACGCTCTCGATATGCAATGCACGTTGCGACAACAAAAGAATAACAATTAAATCTCGAAGAATCTAAGAAACATATCATTTTGAAAAGCATTATAGTTTAAAATTTACTCCGACTCGGAGCTACTTTTCATTTAATTGAAAACCGAGCCTTTAAGTGCAAGAAAAATAAAACCGATTGACATCAATACGAGATGTAGGTGATATTCCGTTAAAATAATTAACTCAAGTATTATTTTAATTACTTCCAAAAGAAATATGAAAATAGAGCTACAAATAAATGTTCAACTAAAAGTAAACACATAATTCAATGCTAACATTTAAGATAACACTTAATCAAATATAATTAAATATCATTAAATGCATGCCGGGTTCGGGTTATCACACCTTCCCTCGCCGAATCGGCGAGGGAACGGCCTCCCTCGCCCAGCCCTTGCCAAAAAGCGAGGGCACGGCGACGCTCCGTCGCCGAAACCGATTTTTCTTGTAGTGTTACCGTTATCAAAAACAAAGCAAACAACAGATTCAGCCATTAGTATTCAGCAAATTAACCGGAAATTGTACCTTTTCTAGCTCACTGTTGGCCGAAGATTAGCAAAAAGCAGAGACTTAAGTCAGTTTTTCTGCAACGTTTTGCTTTTTTTTTTTTTTTTTCCTTCAATAAGATTGAGCTACCAAACTTCATGGCATGCTACATTATAAGCGTATGTTGACTTGAAGTTTTCAAATTGATTATGTCCCAACCTGCAAGTAAGCATGAAGCTAACTAATTAAAAATTAATATATTAAGGTCTCATCAGTTCTAAAAAACAAAAATTATTCGCAGTGGAACAGTTCATCCCAGGAATCAGTCAATATTACCATCTCGCTTGTTACGGAACTTACACTAGCAAAAGCAGTAAGAACAGCTCGTATGTAAAACTCCTACAATGCACAAATCCAACAAAAGGGTCGCACACCCTTTTCTCCCTAATTTTGCAACATAACAATATCAACATATACAAAAACAACTGAAAGCAAATAAATCATGTAAGATTCAATTCAACTTAAAGTTTCTTATATTTCTAGTTTTAACTAACCAAGACGAGTATAAGTACTAAAGTAATAATAACAAAATTATTAAGTTCAACCTATGCGCTAGTCCTATGATAAATATTACTAGCTCATTAGACTATCTTGGAGTATGCGTTGGAGTGTGCTGATATATTCGAGATTTACAATTATAGAGTGAATGTAATATTATCTTACCTAAATGAGTTTTTCGTTATTCAAAAAAAAAAAATCATTCTAGCGGGTATGCTTCTCGTTGTAAGAGCGAGAAATTTCATAAACAATACCAATATTTTTTTATATGTTTTACAACTTACACCTATTTTAAATATAAAAATAATAATAATTACAAAAAAAAAAAAATTGAACAAAAGTACTAACCTTATCATGACAAAATATTTAATTAATTGTGGTCTTCAATTATGATGCAATTTTGTAAACAGTAATGAATTTCTCCTTTTCACCAAAATAAATAAATAAAGGCTGTGCTTCTAGAATGTAGACAGAAATAAAGAAATATGTACATGTCGAGGTTGAAAATCTCACAGTTAGATTCGGGAGCTACTTTGGCCGAGCTGGACTCCTTTGATCCGACTCCGAGCTAAACTTTCCTGGTCGGCTGCAGATCCTGCACAAGAAGGCAAGGAAAAGGCGGGGTGACGACCCGAATTTTCCCCTCAGGCGTGCGAATGATTAATATGTCCGAGCTGGCAAAGTAGTTGATAGCAATTAATAACGAGAGAGAGTAAGTGAGGAGGGTTGAGCTCTATTTATACTAAGTTTGGGTCTGACAACATTTAATGCGACGCAGCTTTATGTCCCATCAGTGCTTTATGTCCCATCGGAACAGCTGGAACTGAGGTCGGGGTTAATGGGGTCGGGTCAGTCATCTGGGGTTGATCATTGGACTGAGCGAGCTGCTGATGGAGCGCGGATTGGCCCATCTCTGATCAGGTCGGCTAATTTAGCTCGGCTCGGGAACCCCTCGTCAATTCCCCCCCCCCAGTCGAGATCGAGTGGGCGAGATCTAGAGGTAGTAGCTAATCCCGAGCTGCAGGTGCCCGACCCCGATAGAGTAGGGATGGCCACGTCAGCAGTGCATGCCCAACGGATGGCTGCCACGTCACCTGGCGGTTCTGACGAGACGCGACGTTTGGCCTTCCCGAGGCGAATTTCACGGGCGCCTATAAATAGGGCCACCTCCTCCGAGATTTCACTGCATACTTCACTTTCTATTTCTCAAGGAATTTAGGTCGGACGCAAGAGTGGTCGGACACAACTAGCTCGGAAAGAATATTCTCGGGATTCTGCAGCTTGGACCAGAAGAGTCGGCCACACTCCGCAGTTGAGAGCATTAGGTACGTCCCGACTCCCTTTAGTCATTCCTGTACATTTGTATTTGCTGTAGACAGGATGGGGAGGTCGGAATCAGAAGATTCTCAGGCAATGGATGTAAGGTCTTACGGCGGAGATGAAAGTCCGCCGAGCTCGGCATCTACCTTGAACAGGATCCGTGGCGGAGAGAGCACCAGCTCGTCCTCAGGGCCGGCTCGGAAATCCAATCGCGAGGAGAGTGACGACGACTGCCAAGTTATTGGGGTTAGACTGGTGCGAGAAGAGGCAGAAGAGGACCCTATGGCCGACCTGGGAGAATTCGATGTCGGGGGGGACGAGGAGCCGCTGAATCGACTGGAGGGCATTGAAATACCGCAAGAATTCTTAGCCGGGGTGGCTGCCACCGAGCCGATCGAGGCTGTTCCAGTCAGTGCTGTTCGACCCCGGAGCTCGGCTTCAGCTAGCGCTTCTTCAATTCGGGGGAAGAGGATCGAGCAGTTGTTTGCCTGCTGCAAGCGAGAGTGCCATTCCACCGTGCAGATGGCGAACGCAAGACTGAGGAACTGGTCGGTTGATCGGCATCACAAGTTGAAGGTTCCAGGTCGGCTAGAATCGGCGTGTTACGCCCCAGCCAACCACTACACCATATATGATCTAGCCTTCGACGTCATCCAGGTCCCCCTCCCTGGCTTCATCGTTGGAATCCTGAACCATTTCGAGCTCAGCCCGGGTCAGATGTCACCGAACGGTTGGGCCATAATGGTGGCTTTCTACGTGTTCTGTTTGGAGAAGGGAGTGGAGCCGACCTTGCGTCGATTCAGGCATTTCTTCGTAGGTAAGCCCAATCCGAAGCAGCCGGGGTGGTTCCACTTCGCAGCTCGGGTCGGCCACTCCATATTCACCAAGTGGCACTCATCTAACAAGGGCTGGCATAATGATTACTATTGGGTGGAGTCGTTTTTGAATCCTGGATGTAGGTTGGACTGGCTCCCGAGCCTGAGGAAAACCGTCAATGATGATCCTAAACTCTCAAAGGAGGAGCGTAGAGAAGTTGCAGTGCTCAGGCCCGCGCCCGGGATGCTGATAAACATTGACAGTGTGCTGAAATGGGAGCGAGTCTGGGATTCTAAGTTATTTGGTCGGGAGCCCGACCTCTCAAAGGATCATCCCCACCTGATTCCCGACCCGGATGGAGATGACGGGGCCGGCTCGAAAGAGGGTCAGTTTGCAGGATTGGCGTCCGACCTCCCGTCCCGTTTTATTAACTTCGCTTTAGCTGGGTCTTCGACTCACTTTTGATTCCCTTTGCTCTTTACCTTTGCAGATATGGCGGATATGAGGAAGCTCGCGTACGCCCAGGTGCGGTCAGGACCGGGCGGCACTGGACAAGGCCAGAGGCAACGCCACAGCGGCCAAGGGCGTGAGGTCGGTCCCGAGGTCTCCTCAAAAGGGGCTTCGGGGTCCCCATTGCCGAAGAAATCTGGGTCGGGCCTAACGATCCCGGAGCGCTCCTCCCCCCGATCCGAGAACAGAAAGCGGCCTCGGCCCGGGCACTCCGGAAAGGGCAAGGAGTCGGAGTTCAGTCCTCCCGACCAGCACCTCATGGAAGCGTCCAAGGTGGATCGCGACCCCAAACTGGCGACGGTCCCAGCCGAGCAACTCTCGCTGGACTTGAGGACGGCCATTGTTACGGTAAGTCCCTATCCATCTTACATAGGGATCGCCTTCTTAGCTCGGCTAATTGCTTTATCTTCTGCTGAACAGGCCGAGTCCCACATCCTCTCTGCCCCCAGCTTCTTAATCAAGGCCCAAACTCACTGCGTTGAGCTCGAGCAACGGTACGTGGATTCCCGAGCCGAACTTGAGACAGTGAGAGAGGAAGCCGCTCAGAGGCAGAGGGCTGATGCGGCGGAGGTCGAGCGCTTAAGGAAGGAGCTAGACCTAGAAAAGGGCCGACGTGAAGCCGCGGCCAAGGACGTCGATCGCTACAAGCGAGAGAAACGGGAGGCAGAGGCAAAGTTCAAGGAGTTGGCGGAGCGGGTCGGCGTCCACGGGGAAAAGGCGGTGGAGGCCTTCAAAACCAGCGACGCGGCGGTGGACTGGTTGGCCACGGAAGGTGGGGCCATGGCAAAATACGCGGAAATGGAGTTCTACTTCCGGGGTCAAGTTGCGGCTCGGGAGAGAGCGAAGACTTTCTTTCCATCCTCCAAGAACGACTACATCGAGATCTTGGAGGTCCCGCCGCCAGAATTCTGGGAGATCCCCGAGCTTCCCTCCGACCTGATATCCTAGGCCAAGGAGGTTACTGAGTTTGTCCAGAAGGGCCTGGACCAGGTTGGGGATGAAGCTGAGGCCACCACCTCCGCTGCCGCGCCAAAGTAGATTTAGCAATGTTTCCCTGATAGGGCTATTGTAATTTTGCCCGAGCTGGGCCTTTGTAATCATTTTCCGGTTTTTAATGAAATATTTATTTTGGCTTTATTTGCGTTTCAATTGAGTTCGTACACGCGTACTTTTCTCTCCGCAAATTTTTCTCAAGTTAGTGGGGTCGGACCAATTTTAATGGACCATACAAACTGAGTAATAACCCGAGCTGGACGCGACTGATGTTTTAACATCCTTATCCGAGCTGGCATAATATGGGCAACTCATTACGGTTACCGATCCGAACTCGTCAGTCCGTTTATAAAAATGGTCAAACTAATGTCGACAAGTATTGAGCTCGAGTTTAGACCCAAGCTAATACACCGACCTGAGGCCGGAATGCACCGAGTTGGAACTTAATCCGAACTGGCAAAACTGATAAAATTGTTATCAATTATACCCGAGCTGGAACTTAGTCCGAGCTGGTTTACTTATCATTTGCTCGTGATTAAGCGTGGCCACCGCGTTAATCCGAGTTCGAGTAATCTTGTAGTTGTAGCATTTGCACCCGGGTCGGGCATTGCACTGGTTTGTGTACTTGTTCCCAAGTCGGGAATTGCACAAGTTTACAAAATCGCATTGTATTGAATTTGTACAAGTAATGTTTCGGCCCGGGGCCTTTACAAAATATTACGGCTCGGGGCCGTTGACAGAATATTCCGGCTCGGGGCCGTTTTTAGACAAAATACCGCTTCAAATGTTCTGAATGCCATGCATTTTTTAACAGTTTTCCGTTCTTGTCTCGAAGGTAGAAGGTCCCGGGTCGGACTTCTTTCATGACCTCGTAGGGTCCCTCCCAGGTCGGGGAAAGCTTGTTAGTGGAGCGCGGCAAAAAGATGGCCTTCCTGAGTACGAGATCGCCGACCTTAATAGGCTTAGGCTTGACCTGCTTGGAAAAGGCTCTTTTCATTGCAGCTTTGCTGGCCAGCATTCTGATTTGAGCTTTAGCTCGGAGCTCTTCAGCGAGGTCGAGCTCTTCACGGATTCGTGCTCCGTTTATTTCTGGGTCATGGTGGAGGGTTCTACTGGTTGGAGACCCGATCTCCACTGGCAGCACGGCTTGAGTGCCGAAGGTCAGTTCGAAGGGCGATTCTCCCGTCGCCGAGCTGATATTGGTCCGTTGAGCCCACATCACTTCTGGGAGAATTGATGCCCATTGGCCCCCTGCTTCCTCCAGCTTGGTTTTCAGACCCTGCAAAATGATTTGGTTAGTTCTTTCAACTTGGCCATTACTTTGAGGGTGAGCAACAGACGAGAATCTGAGGTCGATCCCAATCTCAGCACATTTGCCTCGAAAGTATGCACTGTCGAATTGCTTGCCGTGGTCGGTGACAATGACCTTTGGTACCCCAAATCGGCATATGATATTTTTCCATACGAAATCCCAAGCTGCCTTTTCTGTTATTCTGGCAACACCTTCAGCCTCGGGCCATTTGGTGAAGTAGTCTACGGCCACGAAGGCGTGTTTCTTTTGGCCGAGACTGGCCGGCAAGGGGCCGATGATGTCTAGACCCCATTGATAGAATGGCCAAGGGCTTATCATCACTGTGAGGTCTACAGCAGGCTTCCGCTGCACGTTGGCGAACCTCTGGCAGGTGTCGCACTTTTTTACATACTCTTTGGCATCTTGCTCTAAGGTTGGCCAAAAATAGCCGTACCTTAACGCCTTCCGAGCCAGAGCTTTACCCCCCAAGTGGTTTCCACACACCCCTTCATGAATCTCCCGGAGTACATAGTTTCCTTCCTCGGGTGCAACGCATTTCAAAAGAGGCCAGGTGTAGGCTCTTTTGTAGAGCTGCCCGGCAATTATGACAAACCTTGAGGCCTGCTTCATGAGTTTCCGAGCAGCTTTTTCATCCTCCGGGGTCATACCCCCTTCCAAATAGTCCATGATTGGTTTGGTCCAATCTGGATTTAAGTTGAGCTCGGCTACCGCTCGCATCCCCAACTGGATACTAGGTTCAGATACTTCTTCCACGTGGACAAGGGTAGGTCGGCTCTCGCCCAAGGCTAGCCTGGATAGGGCGTCAGCCTTCATGTTCTCTTCCCTGGGAATCTGCTGTATCGTGAACCTTTTGAGTGTTGAGGTCAAATCCTTGACTCTGTTGAGGTAGGCTAGCATAGCACTGTCCTTGGCTTCGAACTCCCCAGATATCTGACTTGCAACCAACTGAGAATCGGTGCTTAGATCGATTGTCTGTGCCCCGAGCTGAGCAGCAATTTTCAGCCCTGCAATCACCGCTTCATACTCTGCTTCATTGTTGGACGCCGAGAAGGCGAACTTGAGGGAGTACTGGTGCTCATGCCGGTTTGGGTCGAGGATAACCACCCCAGCTCCGCTCCCAGACTTCCCTGAGGCCCCATCCACATGGACCTTCCACACGTCCTCCGGGTCGTACTCTGCTCGGCCAGTGCACTCTACGACAAAGTCAGCAATGGCCTGGGCTTTGATGGCTGTCCTGGGCTGGTAGGTGATGTCGAATTGACTCAACTCAACTGCCCATTTCAGTAGCCTGCCGGACGCTTCTGGCTTGTGCATGATGGATTTGAGCGGAGCATCAGTCATGACTTTAATCGGATGAGCATCGAAGTATGGTTTCAACTTTCTAGCCGCCGTGATGAGCGCGAGGGCGAGTTTTTCCAAGGAGGAGTATCTCACCTCGGCTCCCTGCAAGGTTTTACTAACGTAGTAGACCGGCTTCTGCTCCTTGCCTTCTTCTCGGACTAGCGCCGCCGCCACCGCTGTTCCCGAGCATGCCAAGTATACTACCAGCTCCTCCCCCACCTCAGGTCGGGATAATAGTGGTGGCGAGGCTAAGTACCTTTTCAGCTCCTAGAAGGCGTTTTGGCATTCCTCAGTCCATTCAAAGTTCTTAGGGTTCCTCAATATTTTGAATAGGGGAGCGCACTTGTCAGCCGACCTGGACATGAATCTGCTCAGCGCCGCGACTTTTCCTGCCAACACCTGGACGTCCTTCACGCAGGTCGGGGGCACTAGGTCTAGGATCGCCTGGACTTTCTCTGGGTTGGCTTCTATTCCGCGGGCTGTTACCATGAAGCCCAGGAACTTGCCTGCCTTGACGCCGAATGCGCACTTTTCCGGGTTCAATTTTATCCCAAAGTGCTCCATTACGGCGAAGGCCTCAGCCAGGTCAGTTACATGGTCTTCCGCCCTCCTGCTCTTGACCAACATGTCATCTACATAGATCTCCATATTCCGGCCAATCTGGTTCTTGAAGACCTTGTTCACCATCCGAGTGTATGTGGCTCCAGCATTCTTGAGGCCAAAAGGCATGAACTCATAGTAGTAGAGTCCTTTATCGGTGGTGAATGCGGTCTTTTCTTTGTCCCCGGGAGCCATCTTGATTTGATTATAACCTTTGAAGGCATCCATGAAGGAGAGCAGCTCGAACCCGGAGGTGGCGTCCACCATTTGGTCAATCCGTGGCAGGGGGAAGCAATCCTTGGGGCAAGCTTTGTTGAGGTCGGTGAAATCAATACATAGTCTCCATCCACCAGAAGACTTCGTCACCAGCACCACATTGGACAGCCAAGTTGGGTACTGTATTTCCTTTATGTGGCTGGCGTCCACCAACTTGTCCACTTCTTCCGCTATGATTTGTTGCTTATCATAATGAAAGTGCCGACGCTTTTGTTTTACTGGATAGTGATTTGGGTCGGCATTCAGGTGATGCTCGATCACACTCGGGTCAATTCCTGTCATGTCAGAAGCAGACCAGGCAAATACATGCTCATTCTTTAAAAGAAATTGGCTTATACCTTTCTTGAGATTGGCAGATAGTTCGCACCCAATCTTTGCTCTCTTTGTTTCGTCAGAGAGCTCCACCTCCTGGAGGTCCTCAGCCGGGCTTCCCCTCTTAGCGTCTCTCTTTTCTTCGGGCAGATCCGGTCCCCAGCCGATTTGATATTTGGGTCGGAGTGAGTTTTCATAACACTCCCGAGCTGAGAGCTGGGCTCCGCGAATGGTGGCTACCCCAGACGGGGTCGGGAATTTCAGGGCCTGGTGGTACGTTGAGGGGACGGCCCTGAAATGATTAAGCGCCACCCGACCTAAGATCCCGTTGTAGGTGGAGTTACAATTCATTACAATAAAGTTGGCCTGCATCGACACCCACTTATCCCCAGCCTCCAACTTCAGCGGGAGGTTGATGACTCCTTCGGCTCGGTGGGACTGCCCGGTGAAACCTGCTAAAGTACCACGCAATGGCCTGAGTCGGCTCCTGTCCAGCCCCATTTGCTCAAAAGCACTGAGGAACAAGACTTCTGCCGAGCTCCCAGTGTCCACCATCAGCCTTTTGACGGTGAAGTTGGCTATCTCTGCGCTGATCACCAGGGGGTCGTCGTGAGGCAATATGACCCCCTCCAAGTCTTCTGAGGAAAAGGTGATCCCTTGCATCCCCGGGGCCGGTCCCTTCATTGGTCCATATTCCCTCCCTGCACGAACATAACCCTTTCTGCCTACCGAGGTCTCGCCTCCTGACGCTAGCCCTCCTGCTATGGTTTCAATCACAGCCAGACGTCCGCCCCCAACCTGGCGCCTGGTCGGACTTCTCTCCCTATCCCTTTGTTCCGTATTTCGGGTTGGCTGTTGATCTACATACCTCCGAAGGTGACCTCGGGCAATCAGTGCCTCGATCTCCTGCTTCAAGTCTTTACACTCTTCGGTGGTATGGCCATAGTCCATGTGGTAGCGGCAATATTTGGTCTTATTGCGCTTATCAGGCCGGCCTTTCATTCTCGGTGCCGGAGGCAGGTGGTTTTGGTGCTGGATCTCCATCAGGATCTGCTCCCTCGAGGTGTTGAGGGGAGTGAACATCGTGAACCGGGGGTTCGGCTTCGGCTGCTGGGGCTGTTTGCCTCGGTCATTCTGGGCTTTGGCCCCAGGTTGGGCTCGGGAGGCCTCTCCTTTCCTCCCGGCCTCCTTCTCCTTGTCGTCATCTCTTTTCGCCTGGTGGATTTTCTCCGAGTGTATGTACCCTTCTGCTCGAACCATCAGCTCGGACACAGTATCCACAGGATCAATTGCTAAGGAAGACGTGAGTGGGCCCGACCTAAGCCCACTCTGGTAAGCCATCAGAGCTATGGAGTCCTCCAGGTTCGGAATTCGGAGGGACTCCTCATTAAATCTGGCCGTGTAAGCCCTCAAGCTTTCCCCTCGATGCTGCTTCACCAACAGCAATGTTGAAGTATGACGAGTGGCGCGGCGGCTTCCCGCGAAGCGAGACAGGAATGCCTCAGCCAGCTGGTGAAAACTTGCAATTGAACCCGGACGAAGTTTTTGGAACCAGTCCAAGGCATTGCCAACCAAGGTGGTCGGGAACGTCTTCGCCTTCATGAGATCTGGCATATCATGCAGAGTCATGTGGTGGTCAAAATTGAGCAGGTGGCTGGCTGGGTCTCCGTCTCCATTGTAGACGGCCAGGTTGGGCATGCGATTGCCGGTGGGTAGGGGCGTGGCCAATACCTCGGGAGAGAGTGGGCTTACACCGAGTTGGTTGATGACCTTAGCTATGGCAGCCGTGGTCTTTGCTTGCTCGGGGTCGGCTTGAACCGCCCTTTTACCTCTCGTCGGGTCGGATCTTGGCATTGGCTCCAAGAAGCCCTCCTCTTCCTGCGTCCCTTTTCGTCTAGACTCCGGGATGTGGAATTGGGTGCGCGATGACCGCGGCGCGACCTCTTGCGGTGCCAGGGGGCCCTCAGCCAGCCGGGCCACCTGTTCCTTAAGTTCTTCAAACATCCTCAGCATCATCCTTATCTCCGGTGATAGGCCGGAGTTTGGGTCTCCTTCTGCTGCGGGTTGGGTTTGAGTGGCTAAGTGTATGCGTTGGCTCGTTCCAACGTCGGCTTGGGTCAGGTTTTGGCTGGGCGCCTGCGTGGCT
This sequence comes from Ehretia macrophylla, assembly GCA_037974665.1. Classification (NCBI taxonomy): domain Eukaryota; kingdom Viridiplantae; phylum Streptophyta; class Magnoliopsida; order Boraginales; family Ehretiaceae; genus Ehretia; species Ehretia macrophylla. The sequence goes on along the minus strand of CM075777.1, from coordinate 52,625,455 downwards.
TCGAGGTCCCCTTCCAGGTTGGGCGAATCCTCTGCCGGTACGTTGTGTCTTCTAGTTTGCACCATAATGGCTTCTCAATGAGTGGTGAAGAGAGTTATAGAAGAACTCGTCGTTTCCCACAGACGGCGCCAAACTGTCGAGGTTGAAAATCTCACAGTTAGATTCGGGAGCTACTTTGGCCGAGCTGGACTCCTTTGATCCGACTCCGAGCTAAACTTTCCTGGTCGGCTGCAGATCCTGCACAAGAAGGCAAGGAAAAGGCGGGGTGACGACCCGAATTTTCCCCTCAGGCGTGCGAATGATTAATATGTCCGAGCTGGCAAAGTAGTTGATAGCAATTAATAACGAGAGAGAGTAAGTGAGGAGGGTTGAGCTCTATTTATACTAAGTTTGGGTCTGACAACATTTAATGCGACGCAGCTTTATGTCCCATCAGTGCTTTATGTCCCATCGGAACAGCTGGAACTGAGGTCGGGGTTAATGGGGTCGGGTCAGTCATCTGGGGTTGATCATTGGACTGAGCGAGCTGCTGATGGAGCGCGGATTGGCCCATCTCTGATCAGGTCGGCTAATTTAGCTCGGCTCGGGAACCCCTCGTCAGTACATATTATTATTGCTACTTGAACAATCAGAGCCCATCAAAAAAGCTGACACCATTCCACTTTTTTATTTCTTTAATGACTCCGAATTTATCATAAGGGGCTGTAAATTCGGGTGATATAGTAACGCATTTTAATGTAAATTTTAAATAAATTTAAAAATTAAACAACATTTATAATACATAAATTCAATCTCTAAATTTTTTGTCACAATGAATTGCTATTCTATTATCCACCTGACCCGTGAGAGCCATACTATTTCCACTTTTGTTAAGATATTTTTCCTCTCCTAAAAACTTTGAAGAAGTTTTCCAATGCCTAAAATATGTCTAGTTTTAAGCCTTCTTGAGCGGTACTTTTGAAACAATGTATCACACTGCAAAAGTAAGAGCAAATTTCACGGTACTTCCTGTAATATATAAAAATATCATGATTTTAGTTTTTTTATGTTTGTAAAACTCTAAAAAAGTCATATATATTATTAAAAAAATCTTACACTACTTTCTTTATATTTTTTTTAAATTATTAAATAACGTTTTTACCCTTTCATAATCCATATATATTTTTTCTTCGTCTCTACCTATTTACTACTAAATAACAAAAAATATTTAAAAAAAAGACCACCCCCCCCCAACCCCACCCCACCCCACCCCATACCTGATCAGCCACCACCTTCCCCACCCCCATCCTTAACCCTCCACACGTCAGCTACCCCACCCCACCCCCACTACCCACTCGTCAGCCCCCACCTTCCCCACCTCCGCCCTCTACCCTCCACCCTCCACCAGTAAGCCATCCATCCCCTCCCCTCCCCTCCTTTCCTTTCCCTTCCACACATAATTATATCTATATGTATCTATACAATACACAATATCTATACACACACACACACACACACACACACACACACATATATATATATATATATATATATATATATGTATGTACATCTATCTCAAAATTTCTCTCTTTTTGTATTTTTCCCTCGTTTTATACACATATTTGACGGGTGCAGGTGCGGTTCCGGGTGTGGGGGAGGGGGATGGCTGACGGGGGTTAGGGAAGATGGTCTTTTTTTTAAAAAAATCTTTTTTTTATTTTTTTTATTTAGTGGTAAATGGGTGGAGATGAAGAAAAAAATATATATGCATTATAAAATGGCAAAAACTTTATTTAATAGCTTAAAGTGATATAGAGGGGGCAATGTGAGATATTTTAAATAATACATGAGACTTTTTTAAAGTTTTACGAACACAGAGGTATAGTGATATTTTCACATATCATTGCAGAAGAGGGATAATGGGAAATTTTCTCTAGAAAAATTAAATTCATTAAGTGTTTGATGACAAGTTTTTTTTTTTTTGGTCAAAGATTGACGACAAGTTGATTGTTAGTTCTGTTATCATATTATTATTATAATAGAAGTTCAAGTCATTATTTAAATTTAATTTTTTTTATTATAATATATCATTATCAATTATTCTATCTAATTATTGAGTGTCAATATATCATTGTTCATTGAGTGTTAATATATCATTGTTCGATATATACCCAGTGAAGACTTTTCAAAAATTGATAGCGTTGAATTAAATTTTCTAAGTAATTTTTCATGTGTTCATCGTCATGAATGATATAATGGCAAACATGAAAAGTCATTTAATAGGACATTGCCAGTGTAAGTTAACGCGTTATTATCGTGTCTAGAAGTTGACTAATGAGCAGCAAGTTTGTAGGAGTTTTTGTCTCATGTGGACAGAATATGTGGATCATATCTTGGCCTGTCACGGTTCTACTATCCTCATCTAGAAAACAGAGCAACGCAGCCATCAAGGTTTTAGTTCATTAGTAAGTTATTTGTGTATAAGAAAAATTGGGCGATTAATTCTTACTTGTTATGTTTTGAATTTAGAATTCCGGACTCACATGTGAGATCTTTTTTATTGATTTAAAATAGTTAAATTTAAATTATTTTTTATACACATAACACTCACTTATAAACTAAATAATCAACTATCTTCCACCGATGTGAAATGTCACATACATCTCCCGTTAAAGACCTGACGTCCTCGTCAAATGCACACATACATAAGACTAACTAGGCGGTGAAGGATTCTAGATGTAACTCTTACAGATTCAAAAGGTGGCTTCCACCATCTCCTTGGTGTAGCACTTTGTTCCGCATAATACTTAGTTCTCACACCTGCTAGTAACCTGCTTTGATACCATTCTGTTACGCCCTGAGTCCAGAATCCCGGACACGCAGACGCGACTGGTGTTGGGCCAGTAGAAAAGAGACAAAAGTAGTTATTTCTTATGCCTACAACACTAGTTTTGCTTATGAGTTTGAGATTCTGGACTCGGGACGTGACAGAATGATATTTAGAGCAAGTTACTAGTCGGTGCAGGAGCTAAGTACTATACAAGGCAAAGTGTTATACCTAGAAGGCTGGCAAGAGCTACCTCTTGAATCCGTAGGAACCACATTTAGAATCCTATACCGCCTGGTTGATTTTGGGTATGTGTGCCCCTATCGAGGACGTCAGGTCCTTAACCGGGGGTGTATGTGACATCCCACATCGGTAGGAGATAGTGTGATGATGTAGTTTATAAGTGAGGGTTGTGGATATAAGTGATAACTTAGGTTTAACCATTTCGGACAAGTAGAAAAAAAGTCAAAATAGTTATTTCTTATACTTATAACACTAGTGCAAGTTTGAAATTTTGGACATGTATCATCTTTTTCTCCACTGTGGTTTGAGCAAAAGAATTATGGAACATGGGTGAATATGATGATTATCCCCCTTCCAATTCCAAATTTGGAAATCATTGGAGAGTGGTGTAAGAAATTTTGCTCTGGAGAGGATTGGAAAGCCTTTGTTGCGACTCTTTTTCTGCATCATGGTGTATACTATTTGAAGAGAATGTAATCAATGTATACAAAAGGAATCCTTTTATTATTATAAGGTTTTGGACTATCCTATAAAAGCCAAAAGGATTAATTGGAGCTAAGTCGTTTGGTGGAAAAATCTAATGAGGTATACAATCATACCATTTTTTTGGCATTTTGAAATTGGGAAAAAGGAGGTGAAAATAATTCTAATAGATATTTCATTTGAAATTGCATATCATACCATTTTTTTGGCATATCATAAAAAAATTAATATTTAATACATGAATTATTACTATACACAAGAAGGGTGCAAGGGTAGACATTTGACGTAAAGTATTACTCTAATAATTATTAGATTAATGTAATATGGGCTAAATTATTATAATAGCATTAATATATATCACTCATTCACTTCTTCACCCCTTCGCTCTTCTCTACATAATAAAATTTTTACTATTTAAAGGAGGAGTGAAGCCTCTTACAACTTGCAATTTCAATAAGAAGATTTTGATGATATTATGTCTCACATAATTTTGGCATTTTGTTTGTCTCACATAATTTTGGTATAAAAATGGCTGTGAAATTTTTATAATTATAAGATTTTGCACTACCTTATAAAATCCCAAAGGATTTATTGGAGCTATTTTGGTATAAAAGTTCAAATTTGGATTATTTATTATTACTAAAAGATTTGGACTCTCCTATAAAAGCCAAAAGGATTTATTGGAACTCTTTTTGTAGCTAAGACATACAATTTTGGTATAAACTTGTCTAATTTGGATTTTTTTAATTGGATTATCCTATAAAAGCCAAAAGGATTAATTAGAACTAAGCTTGTTAAGACAACTATAATGAGGTAACAATATCATATATATTTGGTATAAAGATGCCTAATTGATTTCTCCATAGTAATCTCTATATGTTACTATATATGCACTTCAAATGTATAATGTTTATGTAGTTATAAGGTTGAAGATTTATGTATTCATTCGCATTGATGGCGATTCATTCTGTATTGCTTAAAATAATTATCGATTTTTTATGGTCTTCTTTACACCATAATTTTATTTTTAACAATGACATACTTAAATAGTGTCATATATCTTAAAAAGTTAAATTCAAAGTGGGTAAAATTGTTCGATGCTGACATTAACACTTTTAAATTTTACCAAGGTTGAGCCTTCTTGAAGAAAATGCTTCAAAACCAGTGTCCTTTTGATACAAAATTGAAGCGTTTGGTGATTATCGACCATCATAAATGTGTTATTGAACGTTATACTAGCTACTATAGATGGAGAAGAAAATTTGAAAAAGGTACATCTGACAAATCAACAAACTATTCACTTCACTTTGTAGAGTAGTTTTTAACTAAGATTGGTTCCATTTTTTTTTTTTTTTTTGTTAATGTAAGCAAATGATTCATTGAAAGATAAAAAATGAATTCATATGCAATCAAAATAACAGATCCATCAAGATAAGATATTTCTATCTACATTCCAATTCTTACATATGAATCTGTTCAAAATAGTATTTTTAAACTTTTTACATATATAGAGTCTATTTTTAATTTTTTACATGTAAGATTGGTTCGTTTTTTGTACTATTCGATTCGAGAAATAAAAGATTATTTTTGTAATTGTTCGATGCAATTTACTTCTTCTTTTCTACTAGGAACCTTGGAAGTTCTTGAGACACAAACTAAAGTTACTTCAAATTCAAACATTTGCATTGGTCTTTGTAACGAAATCCTCCCAGCATATAACAAAATTTTCAGGCACACATACATATATATTTCAAATATTCCTTGTACATACATATATATTTCAGCTGAGGGAAATCTTGTGCTAAGAGTATCTTCAATGGGAGACACTATTTACAAAAATATACTATTTTTAATAATTTTTAGAGATTGAGTCTCTAAATTTAGAGTCAAAATACACGAGGTCCGCCATTTTTATCAACTTTTTGGCTAAAATAGAGACCCAATATTTTTGTAAATAGTGTCTCTCATTGAAGATACTCTAACAATACAACAAGAGCATTGGGATTAACACTTACCAATTCAAAGGCAACCCATATTTGCTAATACATTTTGCAACCCAATCGACCACCAAGTTTTTCATTCCAGTTTCTCAGTACTATGCCAAAAAGGGCCTGTAGCATAACCAGCCTTGCAAATTTCATAAAGTTTTCCATTCCATGGGTACTAAAGATGGAGAAATGTTTTGAAAAAGTCCAGAGAAACTATTTCCTGCCAGTGAGAAAGATGAAAGTGAGAATGTGGAAGATAATAAATACCTAATTCACAAAGAATTAAATATCCTATGGGAGGTCATGAACATGGATAGCAAAGGTATAAGAGACAGCAAACTTAGCAGAACAACATTTCCTTTTTACTTTTTCTATATATGTGCACTCGGTATCTCAATGTTGAAGTCTACAAATAGATACAATAAACCATTCTCTAATAGCTGAAATTTTTGATGGGATGATAAATTAAGACGGTGTCAGAACTTTGGTATCAGAAATATAAACTTTTCTCTAAAATTTAAACTTTTAGATAAGGTGATAAATTAAGACGTGTAGAAATGATTATCACCCCGGCGACTAATACTGAACTTTCCAATGAATATTCTGTTTCACTTGGAGATGACACAAAAGTGCATTAAGAACACCTAGGTAACCTGGGATGCAGATCGTGGTAGTTCTCACAAAGCAGTAAAGGCTATGTAATGTCAGTTTATTAAGATTTCTTGAAATACTCTTTACTAAGTGATGGTTTCTCTTGAATAAATGCAAGGATTTGGACAAATTTAAGAAAAAATAATAATAATGATTATGAGGCGCACCTTGTACTATGGCAATTATTAAACTAAGTACCTTTTTTCTGCCTTTCCAACAGCTTCATGGAATCTTTGCTTGAATCGCGAATGACGATGGAAGAAATGTGTCGAACTTTGTCAAGGTCTTCTCCTTCCCGCTCATTGACGAATTTAAGTCTGCGTTTGAAGGTATCAGGCATGTCAACAATCAACAATTCCTGGATCGTAGTGATAAATCTTAATCCATCTGGAATCATCTTCAATTTCATGCATCCATCAATTTCCAGACGATGAAGATTAGGCATAGCTCCTTCTTCCACCTTCCACTTCTTCACTTTCAGCAGCCCCTCCAATTGGAGAACTCTCAGCTCAGGAAAACCCTGAGGAGAACACTGCATTTTCTTCCCAGCAAAAGCATTTCCGCGTAATGACAGAGTACGCAATCCAGGCAGCTTCTCTAAAATCAGCATAGGGTCTTCCTCAAGTCCACTTCTCCTCAAGGTTAATGTGGTGAGGCTCGAAGAGAAAAGGCGAAAATGAGGTATGTCACCTATCTCTCCATTCAAATCCAATTTCCGGAGATGGTGACAGCCTAAGAGTTGTCTTAAAAGAGTCAGCTCCGTTTCTGAACGAAAATTATAGTAAATACGGAAGGAAGAGTCTCTCAGGCAATTTGAGTTGTCAATCAAGTGGCGGATAATTCCCTCCAGGTCATCCAGTCCGAGCCTGAAAATAGCTGATAGTTTTCGAAGCTTGGTTAGCTTCAACAGATCTCTAACATCAGAGAGTTCCGTATTGAAATTCTTAAGAGTCTCCAACTTTCTTAAGCTTCCGAGCTGCAACTTTTTTGCATTCCCATGAGAAGGAGGAAGGTATAAATGCCTCAAATGTTGCAGCTTCCATATTACATCAGGCATATTCAAATATGAGAAAAAGTTCACCCGCAAATCAAGTGTTTGTAAATATTTTAGACAACCTACAGATGATGGCAATTTTCCAAACAGAGAATGTCTGAAGCTCATGTACCTTAAGCAAATTAAGTTCCCCAGAGCCTGAGGCAGCTTCTTACCGAAATTAAAATTTTCGAGCTCCAGAACTCTGAGTAAGTTGAATCTGCTGCACAGTAGAGCAAGAGAAGACTGAAGAGGTTTACCACGCACAAGCCTGGAAAAGAAAATTGCTGATCTAACTCGTCCAACTGTTTCCCCTTTAGGCGGAAAATAAGTCTCAAAATTATCATACACATTGACAGAAAGTCTACGTATAACACCATTCGCAGCTGCACCAGTTGAAGATGATGAAACTCCTGGTTCATGTTCATCTCTTTGGGAAATTATTCTTAGGAAATTTTCTTCCTTTCCCTTTGACAAGCATACATCTCGCATCAAATCATGAACACGACAAGACTTGAGCCTTCCTGTTGAATTGTCTACCTGCAGTTGAATCATACACCTCTGTGCTATTTCACCTAGGTAACGCACCCCAATATCCATCATTGTTTCTTCCTCCTCTAGATGAGATGTTAATGGTAAAAAACCTTCAGCGGCCCACAGTTGGATTAATTTTCGTGCAGGTATATCGTAATCCTCTGGAAAGTTTCCCAGATACAGAAAACATGGCTTGAGATTATATGGTAAGTCATGATAACTCAGAGCTAATACCTCATACACAGTTCCATATCGTCCAAGTGTTCTGCCTCTCCTTAGGTATAAATTAAGACTGCGGTGCACTTCTTGCCACTCAACTAATTCAGTTCTCGTCAACATAAGCCCACCAAGCACAATGATAGCTAATGGCAATCCACGACACTGTGCAGCCATCTCCCTCCCTATCGTCTCCATATCTGCATTAATGATTGGATCTGCAATACAAATATGTTATGTTGTTACATATTGATATATCTTCTATATATCATTAAACTAAATTCGGTATATCATTAAAAAAAAATGTGTTCTATCATATCATGCAAGAGTTTATTGTGTTCTACTTCATTGATGCCCCTCGATCAATATGGATCAAGACCACAATTTATTATCAGAAAGAAAACCACATATGCTGTAATTTCCTTTTCACATTTCCAATGTCCATTAATAAAGGCATTTTTCTTGTCACTTTCCTTATCTTCCATTCAAGACGCGAAAATGTCTTACACGGGAGAAAAATAAAGAGCGAAAATTGAGAATTTACTACCTGCATCATTCTGTCCAGGAAATGCTTTCTTTCTTAGCAATTCCCAGCTCTCCTCTGCATTCAAGAATCTTGGTTCATAGAGGAAACAAGTTGGATCTACGTGCATAGCTACTTCTCTTTTACGTGTCGTGAGGATTATTTTGCTACCCAATTTCTCATTAGGGAATGCAGCTTTCACACATTCCCAGAAATCCATTGACCAAATGTCATCTAGCACCACCAAGCATTTTTTCATCTTTTGAAAATGATAGATTTCCGCAACCAGCTCATCTTCTTTCAATTGGGTAATCTCATGCCTCTTTTCTGGGGCAAGTTTAGTGAGTATGCCTTCCATAACATCTCTTGCTTGCCATTGCTGAGATATGCTAGCCCAAGCGAAAGCTTGAAAGTGCTGCCGAACATCATGGTGATTGTAGATCTTGTTAGCAATCGTGGACTTGCCAAGACCGCCCATGCCATAAATGGAAACAACTCTATGGCAATTAGCACCATCGTCATTCACCAAATGCGCGACCAAGTTTTCCACATCCGCCTCAAGTCCAATGAAATCTTGCTCAACAACATGATGGTAAGATTTATTTATGAGGTGTCTTGAATTTTGTCCCTGGCTTGTCGATCTTATGCCGTGATTCTGCATACTTGTTGCCAGGTAAGAAATTCTATCCTTGATACGCTGAATTTCTGATTTAACTTGATGAAGAGTTAATCTTTCCTTGAACATGTCAAAGAATTGGCCAAGGACACCATTATCTTCTCTTAGGGGAATCTTGAAGGCATACATTTCAAGAACATCTTCTGTGTCAAGAGCAAGTTCCCTCGTCTCTGCAATCCATATTCGGATCATCCCATCGTCATCCTGTCTCGCATCTGCATCTTTCAAGAAGCATCGCATTCGTTCTAGTTCACTTTGAATTTGCTCAACTTGTTCTCTCACATTACCCATTAATTTTGCTTCATCAGTCAACAACTTCTGTAGCCTTTCCAAAACAAAGTAAACAACAGATTCAGCCATTAGTATTCAGCAAATTCACCGAAAATTATACCTTTTCTAGCTGATTATTGGGAGAAGATTAGCAAAAAGCGGTCTTAAAGTCAGTTTTTTTTTGCAACATTTTGCATCTTTTTTGGTTCAATAACTTAAAAGATTGAGCTACCAAACTTCACGGCATGCCACAATATAGGCGTGTGTTGACTTGTTGAAGTCTTCAAACTGATTAAGTCACAACCTGCAGGCAAGCATGAAGCTAACTGATTAAAAATTAATATATTAAGGTCTTATCAGTTCTAAGAAAATGTTTATTAGAGTCTAAAAAATTGAATGTCTGAAAGAGATGTGTCTTAATTTGCAGGAAAGTTGAATTTTCACTTGCAGTGGAACAGTTCATCATAGGAATCAGTCAATATTACCTTCTCCTACTATGCGCGAATTCATAAAAGAGTCGTACCCATTTTTTTTCTGTAATTTTGTAAGATAACAATATAAGTATATTAAAAAACAACTGAAAGCATAAAAAACATGTAAGATTCTATTCACATTATAGTTTCTTATATCACTAGTCTTTACTAACCAAGATGAGCATAAGTGCTAACTTGATAATGACAAAATTATTAAGTTCGAACCTATGCGCTTCTATGATAAATATTACTTGACTGTTAACTATCTTCTAACATGTGTTGAAGTGTGTTGTATTTCTGTTATATTCAGAATTTATAATTTTGAGTGAATCTAATATGATCTTATCCAAAATGAATTTTTCATTATTTAAAAGATATTATAGTGATATACTTTTTATGGTAAATGCGAGAGATGTCGAGATCAATCTACTAGGCGACATCCTTTGATATAGAAAAAAATAATAAAAAAAAAAACCATAAGTACTGACCTCGTCATGACAAAATAATTGACGGTCACTGGGCTTCAATTATGATACAACCATTTTGTAAACATTAAACAGAATGCAGCTGTCTATCTTATTCACTGATATTCAAATGGCCCATGTTAATTCAATAAGCCAAAGCTTCGCTGTTGCTTCTAGAATCTAGATAGAAATAAATAAAGATATGTATATACATATTATTACTAAAACAATCAGAGCCCGTCAAACAAGCTGACACTTCCACTTTTTTCCTTCTTTAATGGTGCGGAACTTACCATTAAGTGGCTGTAAAGCTCGGGAATGCAATAGCGTATCTCAATATATATTTTAGTTCAGTCTAAAAGTTAGATAATAGTTCATCTCAACATATATTTTGAGTCAGTTTAAGAGCTATGCAATATTTATGATGAGAAATATAAATTTAATCTCTATTTTTGTCACATCACAACGAGTTATTACCCTAGTAATTCACCTAACCTGTGAGGGCAATACTATTTCCACTTTTGTTAATATATTTATTCTCTCCTAAAAGATTTGAAGAAGTTTTACAATGCCAAAAATATGTCTCTAGTTCTCTTCAATTTATTTAGAATAAAAGTTTCGGGATATGAAATTAGTTTTTTGTCTCCTCAAAAAGTACGTTTGGAACAATTTATCACCACCCCGAAAGCACAAGGAAAGAAAGAAGAAATTCATCGAGTGTTTGATGACAAGTTGATTAGTAGTTTTGTTATCGTATTATTGTTATAATCGAGGTTCAAATTATCGAGAAAAAAAATATATATATATATATATATATATATATTCAAATTTTTTTATCATGATATGTCGCTATCAACTTTGCTGCCTAATTCTCTGAGTGTAATTTCAATTCAGTGTTTGATGTATACCAAGACTAGACTTTTCAAAGATTGATAACGTTGGACTGAGTTTTCTAAGTCGTTTTTCATCTGTTGGTCGTGAACGATGATATTATGGCAAACATCGTAAGTCATCTTAATAGGACAATTGTAACATTTATGAGGATTGGTCCACTGAAAGGAAATTGCCTAGGTATGTTAACGTTATTATCTGGGTAAATTTAACACTTACTCCTTATTTATTATATAATTTTTCAATACAATTTTTAATATTTTGAAGATTCTTAATGATCTTTAATATTTACAAAAATTATTTAACATGTTTCTTATTATTTAAATTTAGTCAATTTGATTCTTATTATTTTTTAAAAAATTCAATTTAGTCCATAGTACTTTTTAAAAAATTTAATTCAATCTTTACACATTACCTCATTTTAGAGATTAAAATAAATTTTATAAAAAATAATAAGGACTAAATTAGTTAGTTTTGAACAATAAAAATCACTTTGAATTATTTTGTAAATATTAAAAATTAATATAATTTTTTTAAAATATTAAAAATTAAATTTAAAAAAAATTTAAATAATAAAAATTAAGTGTGAAATTGTTGACTCATGAGCAGCACCTCTGTAGGTGTTTTGTCTCATGTGGACAGAATATGTGGATCGTATCTTGGGTCTGTCACGCTTCTACTATCCACATCTTGAAAAAGGAAAATTCTTCCGTCCATCAACGCCAAACTAAAAGACAATCAAATGGAGGTTTTCGGGTGGTTTTGATTACCACCCTCGTCGGCTTGGGACCCTACTCATCCTTCGCGGGATTTGTAGGTGTAGAACTTCTCCAGCTTAGGTTATCTCAAGGGCTGGTGCGTCCCTTTTTTCGCACATTTCGACTTGTTGCATTCAAGTTTCTGGCCACTTTTGTGGCACTTGCAGGCTTAGATGGTGTCGCCGTCATTATGGTGGTTCGTACGACGTTCGAGGTGGCTCTCCATTGGCAGATCAGTGCAAAACTTTTGTTTCTTCTCCATTTTGTCAGTCTGTTTTCTCCTGTTGGATTTTGCTTTGTTATTTTTCGGGCCGGGTTTGTCCGCCCACCCTATCTGTAACCATCTGTTGTTATTCAGGCCGGGTTAGTCCGCCCACCTTATCTATAACCATTTGTTATTATTCGGGCCGGGTTAGTCCGCCCACCCTGTCTGTAACCTTTTGATTTCAATGAAATCTTCTTTCGACCAAAAAAAAAAAAATTGCGGGAGATAATGGTACGTAAAAAATAATCCTGTAAGGTTCATGCAAATTGACGAAAATGGACTCCAATGGTTACATACGAAATTTAACATTTTTTATTTACATTCAATTTTAGAACGTATTACATGTAATATATTAAAAATTGTGAACATGCACGGTTGACCATAATATTTTTTATTATTCTAAAATTTATGTTTTAACTGACTTGATATACGTGTAGGGACGTATCACTGCACCCACAAATTTACTAGTTAGTAGTTGGGTTTATGACAAAATTGTCCCGGCACAAAACAAAACTTTCACCCCTAAACAAGTATTCATTAAACTTTAAATACTCTGCAAGTCACGTAATTTCATAAGCAAATATGACAACTAATAACCTTATTGATATCTATTGTACCAATAATGAATAGCGCTAATTTATACTTTATGTTTATATATATATATATATATATATTTATGTTTTTGGGGATATATACGCAGTTTGGAGGCCTATTCAGCTGCCAATTGTGAAAGCTCAAATATGTTAAAAAATGTATGTTGACCTTTTGTCATGGCTCTGGACTCATTCACGTGTATAGAGAAGTTAATAAGATGGTTGATTAGTTAGGTAAAAATATTACGGTATGACTCCTTCCCTTTAATTAGACGATTGTTCCTCCAATTGAGTTATCTAACACTCCTAATGTTGTTTTTGATGCTTCGGGTGTGGGTTAGTTTTTGCCCCACCTCTTGAATAAAATTTATTGATATGTTACAAACTCCTAAATATAGACTGTGCATATTAGCAGGAATGTCAACAAGCAGTGCAAGTCAGTATGTGAAAAAGAACTCCTTTGCACTTTTAGTGTGTTTGAGAACTCACTGGCATTCCTAAATGTGTATGTGTAACTAGTAAAGCTGATTGCATTTTAGTGTATTAATATTTTTAGGCCTATCTTTTTGCGTTTTGGAATTAATTATGCACAATTGTTGAATGTGATCACTTTTGGGCGCATGTAGGCTTGTGATAATAAAAGAGCAATTGGAGCAAAATCTAAAAGAATTGGACGAAAAGAGGAGCAAGGACTTTTTTATGAAGGTTTATTGAAGAATTGGAGAAGCAAAAAAGAAATAAAACAAAAAAAAGAAATAAGTTGACACCAAAAAAAACAAAAACAAAAAATCAAAGGCGGTGTGCTCTTTTATAAAAGGAAAGCATCAATGCAGCGAACAGGAGGAGAAAAAAAAAACAAAAACAAAAACAAAAACAAAAGAAGGCTACGCAGAGAAGAAAAAAAAAAAATAAAAGTTGCGGCGTGGGGGGGGGGGGGGGGGGGGGTGGAGGGGATGCATTTTTTAATAATATCAAGTCTTATTTCTATTTTGACATTTTTGATTTCCGGAGTTTTAGCCCCGACTAGCAAAGGACCAGAGAAACTGTCTAGTTACGAATCGGGTATAGAACCAATGGGTGACGCTTGGGGGGCATTGCTATGCAGTGTGAAAAAAAAAAATATTAGGATTGATTTTTTACTTCTTCAGTTGTTCGTCAATCAAGCTTCAATTGAAGATCCAACATACAATTGAGATTGGAATCAAGTTGTAAACAACATTTTTAACGGATTAAACTTGTTTTATGGGAAAGTTTCTTTTAATTTTCGTTTGTAAATTCAATTTAATTTATTTGAACATGACTGAGTAATTTATTGTTTAGGGTAAGATTTTTATGTAATAGCCTTGATTTTATGGTTTTAAACTTGGATTTTCTATTTTAATACTTTATATGTTTTTTATGAATTATGTTCTTCATTATTTATTGTTTATTCTTATTATATTTGTAACTAATGTGTGATCGATATTCTTATACAAAATAATATATATTTGGACTTTATTATAAAAACTTTAGGTTGTACTATAATTTTTTACACGTAATTAGTTAACGTGTTAACCTAAAATTTTATGACAAATCTATACTATAAAGGACTTGAAGATAGTATTGCACTTTTGAACTAGGTCTAACCTGCTAGATTTAGGTGATTAATTAGTCAATTAGACTTGTAGTCCAATCTTGTATCAAAATAGGAAAATCCTAAATTCAAGCCTAGAATTCAAATTTTGCATAGGAATCCGATCTCTAAACCATTCCAATTATAATCAAATCTCAATTTTAGCTTTCCCACTTAATTTTAGTTTTATTTAATTTTTAATTAATTTTAATTCAAAACACCAATCAATCATTTTAGATTTTATTAAACTCCCTACCTTATAATAATAGTTCCTTGTCGTAGCACTTGACCGCCCATGCTCCAAATGGAAACAACTCTGTGGACATTATCACCATCTTCATTCAACAAATGTACGGCCAAGTTTTCCACATCTTCCTCAAGTTCCACGAAATCCTGTTCAACAATATGATGGTAAGATCTATTTATCCATTTCAGGAACATCTTCTATGTCAAAAGCAAGTTCCCTAATCTGCGCGATCCAGATTTGGATCATCTCATTTTTATCTTGTCTCTGTATCTGCATCTTTCAAGAAGCATCGCATTCTTGAACACGTGCCTTTTTGCAAAACAGGTGTCTTGTAATAGTATCACTATTGAATGTGATGCAGAAATGGTGCTCATAGCAATTAAATTCTCGACTTTTGTTTGTAGTTGGCATTTAAGGCGCATTATTAAGGATATCCAAAAGATTGTTACATAAGGAGAACCGCTAATCAACTCTGTGATTAAGTTTTTAATTTACCATTAGATTAAGTTGTTAATATTCCTCCTCATTTTGTTGTACCTATTGTTTAGGCTCCGTTTGTTTGCCGTAAAATATTTTTTTAGAAAATATTTTTTAAATTTTATGATATTTGATAATACCGGAAAATTGGTCAACCGTAAAATGTTTTAAGCTCAAAAATTGCGGCTGCTTTTTCTAAATTTTACGGTGTTTGGTAACACCGTAAAATTAGTTAATCGTAAAAATTTTCCGGTCAACAATTGGGACTAGTACAAAATTTTGTAAAATGTTTTACGGGACTTTGGGAGAATAAAATATTTTACGGAATTTACGATACATCTAAATATCATAAAATATTTTCTAATAATTTATTTTTTGAAAAAATATCTTCCCCTAACAAGTTATTTTACGACAAACAAATGGAGCCTTAATATCATCTTGTTTTGACCAAAAAAAAAAAAAAAGAAACATCGCACTCGTACAAGTTCTTCGTGAATTTGCTCAACTAGGTCTCTCACATCACCAGTTAATTTTGCTTCATCAATCAACAAGGCCTGTAGCCTTTCAAAAGCATCGAGAATAACATATTCAGTATTTTTTTTTCAAAAATTAACAGAAAATTGTATCATTTTCATCTTTTCAGCGAAGATTAGTAAAATGAACGTGGTTTTGCAGTTTTATACACCATAATTTAAGAGTTTGAGCTACCAAACTTCCTGAAGCGCTATAATATAAGTGTGTATTGACTTGAAGTCTTCAAATTGATTAAGTTACAACTTGCAGGAGAGAATGACACTTGCACTGTGAAGCTAACTAATTACAAACTAACATATATTAAGGTCTGATCAACTCTTAAGTAAATATTTAAATTAAAGCTAAGAAACTTAAATGTCACTGTCCAAAAAAAAAAAAAAAAAACTTAAATGTCCAAATAGAGATCTGCCTTAACTCTTACGTTGTATGAGTTGAATTTTCCTTTGCTTGTTGAGAAATTTACACTTTCCAGAACTGTAATTTTGCAGAATGACACTGATATAAACAATGAAAAACCATATAAGACAGTTTACTCCAGTTTTTTCCATCCACATGCCACCACTTGTTCTTTCATGCGTTACACATTTCTTGGTGATGTTGTTCCTCTATGCTTGCTAGACTTAGTGCCCTAAAAGCCAAATTAATTGTAATTTTAAGACATCAATTTTCTATTATATTTTATCAATTCGTAGTTTATTTAAATTATGATTAATGTGTTAATTAATTTAAATAAAGTCCTTAAAATTATATTTATAGATCTTATTCTTAAGAGGCTAAGAATATGAGTAACGAGATTTATTACTAATAATATATTCTAGAATAAGTCTCTAATCAAAGGATAAATTAATTAGACGCTAATTCATTCAAATAGATTAATATACAATGTACTACTTGATTTAATATGAGATATGAATCGGGACAATGAGTCTCATGTTACAATAGTAGATATAAGTGACTGTTAAAAACAAATCACTGGACATGACCAATCATTTATAACAAATTACGTGGGTCGTCAATAACTTGTTTTACATTATATAATGTATAAATAATCACTAGACTTGAGATACTATGGTTATCTCGTGTATGGGATACCAAGATTTGCTGGTATAAAAACTCAGTTCTAGTCATAGAGTGGATCATGTGCTCAGTGATCATGGCACATTCTTACATGGGGATATGCGCTTGTGTAATATGAAATTCGTCGCTTAGGGGTCCTATGTGATCTAGTCAATTAAGTAACTAGAAATTCTTGGTAGAGGTTGAACCGTGGAAGTCGTGGAACGATTCATTAACGTGTTACTAAATTAATTAATTAGATTTGGTCATATGATTAAGACAATGAAGTTGACATTCTTTCGATGACTCTTACTTAATTGGGACAGTTAAGAAGGAAGGAATTAATTATATAGTAGTTATATATATTTTAGAGGTTCGTACAATTCCACTTCATCATTAATTAGGTAGTCGCAATATAATGCTAGGTGTAACTCACGATTTGTGAAAATTAATGGATTAGTTTTAATTAATATATTAATTGGATTAATATTATTTTACTGTCAATTAATTATGAATCTGAGAGATCATTTACAAAAAGGGATCTGAAATTAATCAGTAAGAGGAACATATTAAATATTGGAATGTCCAATTATTTAATTGGATAAAAGACTGGACTTATTGAAGTTTTAGTCCAATCAATTTTACAGTCTAAGTCCAAGGTTCAGGACTGGCTCAAAAATTAGCCCTGAAAATTACAAGTTTTCTAGGTACTATAAGAGACGGTTCTGATAGCACAAAATTTGTGCATTTTTTAATAATATCAAGTCTTATTTCTATTTTGACATTTTTGATTTCCGGAGTTTTAGCCCCGACTAGCAAAGGACCAGAGAAACTGTCTAGTTACGAATCGGGTATAGAACCAATGGGTGACGCTTGGGGGGCATTGCTATGCAGTGTGAAAAAAAAAAATATTAGGATTGATTTTTTACTTCTTCAGTTGTTCGTCAATCAAGCTTCAATTGAAGATCCAACATACAATTGAGATTGGAATCAAGTTGTAAACAACATTTTTAACGGATTAAACTTGTTTTATGGGAAAGTTTCTTTTAATTTTCGTTTGTAAATTCAATTTAATTTATTTGAACATGACTGAGTAATTTATTGTTTAGGGTAAGATTTTTATGTAATAGCCTTGATTTTATGGTTTTAAACTTGGATTTTCTATTTTAATACTTTATATGTTTTTTATGAATTATGTTCTTCATTATTTATTGTTTATTCTTATTATATTTGTAACTAATGTGTGATCGATATTCTTATACTAAATAATATATATTTGGACTTTATTATAAAAACTATAGGTTGTACTATAATTTTTTACACGTAATTAGTTAACGTGTTAACCTAAAATTTTATGACAAATCTATACTATAAAGGACTTGAAGATAGTATTGCACTTTTGAACTAGGTCTAACCTGCTAGATTTAGGTGATTAATTAGTCAATTAGACTTGTAGTCCAATCTTGTATCAAAATAGGAAAATCCTAAATTCAAGCCTAGAATTCAAATTTTGCATAGGAATCCGATCTCTAAACCATTCCAATTATAATCAAATCTCAATTTTAGCTTTCCCACTTAATTTTAGTTTTATTTAATTTTTAATTAATTTTAATTCAAAACACCAATCAATCATTTTAGATTTTATTAAACTCCCTACCTTATAATAATAGTTCCTTGTCGTAGCACTTGACCGCCCATGCTCCAAATGGAAACAACTCTGTGGACATTATCACCATCTTCATTCAACAAATGTACGGCCAAGTTTTCCACATCTTCCTCAAGTTCCACGAAATCCTGTTCAACAATATGATGGTAAGATCTATTTATCCATTTCAGGAACATCTTCTATGTCAAACTAACATATATTAAGGTCTGATCAACTCTTAAGTAAATATTTAAATTAAAGCTAAGAAACTTAAATGTCACTGTCCAAAAAAAAAAAAAAAAAACTTAAATGTCCAAATAGAGATCTGCCTTAACTCTTACGTTGTATGAGTTGAATTTTCCTTTGCTTGTTGAGAAATTTACACTTTCCAGAACTGTAATTTTGCAGAATGACACTGATATAAACAATGAAAAACCATATAAGACAGTTTACTCCAGTTTTTTCCATCCACATGCCACCAATTGTTCTTTCATGCGTTACACATTTCTTGGTGATGTTGTTCCTCTATGCTTGCTAGACTTAGTGCCCTAAAAGCCAAATTAATTGTAATTTTAAGACATCAATTTTCTATTATATTTTATCAATTCGTAGTTTATTTAAATTATGATTAATGTGTTAATTAATTTAAATAAAGTTCTTAAAATTATATTTATAGATCTTATTCTTAAGAGGCTAAGAATATGAGTAACGAGATTTATTACTAATAATATATTCTAAAATAAGTCTCTAATCAAATGATAAATTAATTAGACGCTAATTCATTCAAATAGATTAATATACAATGTACTACTTGATTTAATATGAGATATGAATCGGGACAATGAGTCTCATGTTACAATAGTAGATATAAGTGACTGTTAAAAACAAATCACTGGACATGACCAATCATTTATAACAAATTACGTGGGTCGTCAATAACTTGTTTTACATTATATAATGTATAAATAATCACTAGACTTGAGATACTATGGTTATCTCGTGTATGGGATACCAAGATTTGCTGGTATAAAAACTCAGTTCTAGTCATAGAGTGGATCATGTGCTCAGTGATCATGGCACATTCTTACATGGGGATATGCGCTTGTGTAATATGAAATTCGTCGCTTAGGGGTCCTATGTGATCTAGTCAATTAAGTAACTAGAAATTCTTGGTAGAGGTTGAACCGTGGAAGTCGTGGAACGATTCATTAACGTGTTACTAAATTAATTAATTAGATTTGGTCATATGATTAAGACAATGAAGTTGACATTCTTTCGATGACTCTTACTTAATTGGGACAGTTAAGAAGGAAGGAATTAATTATATAGTAGTTATATATATTTTAGAGGTTCGTACAATTCCACTTCATCATTAATTAGGTAGTCGCAATATAATGCTAGGTGTAACTCACGATTTGTGAAAATTAATGGATTAGTTTTAATTAATATATTAATTGGATTAATATTATTTTACTGTCAATTAATTATGAATCTGAGAGATCATTTACAAAAAGGGATCTGAAATTAATCAGTAAGAGAAACAGATTAAATATTGGAATGTCCAATTGTTTAATTGGATAAAAGACTGGACTTATTGAAGTTTTAGTCCAATCAGTTTTACAGTCTAAGTCCAAGGTTTAGGACTGGCTCAAAAATTAGCCCTGAAAATTACAAGTTTTCTAGGATACTATAAGAGACGGTTCTGATAGCACAAAATTTGTCTTCCATAGATCACAAAATTTCACCTAAAATTCTAGTGAAGGTTTTTACTGATTACTCTTTGGGATCTTGTATGGATACTGTCCAAGGTTTCGTGTGTGGGAAATTTGAATTGCATCAGTTTCTACATCGAATTCGTCATCACTAAAGTAATCCTTGCAACTTCCTTCATATATAATTATATGATGATTGATGTATTGTGTGAATTGCATAATTCACTATGAACGAATGCATGATATTATTTCGCTGCGTTATTTTATAAAAATTTAAATATCATGTATACTTCCTAACAATGTCAACGCGACTTCAACACCTCGTTATTGCTTGTTTCTCCTCGCAATAATGGCCTTGTCACACCGTGAGGACGGTTGAAGAATACAATTATTTTATATTATTAATATATCATAACTTTCAAGAACACCATCTTAATTATTTACTCTATATTATTTTACATTAATCTATCACGAGCATAAGTACCAGTCTGAAAATGAGACAATAATTAACCTGCACTTGAGCTTCAATTATGATATTATTCAACTAGCCCGAGGAAAAAACAATTTGTGAACATCAAACAAAATGTAGCTATCTACATACGATATCAACTGATATTCGAGTGCCCCGTGTTAATTTTTTTTTATTATCATTATAATAGAGGGCGTGATTCGAATTCAAATTTTTTGATTATAAAAAATCACTACTTAACTATTTTATTCAATTCTTAAATGTCCGTATTAATTCAATGACTTATTGCATCACTGTTGCTTCTAGAACATAAACGTAAATAGAAATGGATAAAAAATTCATGGGGCCATGTAAGTATCTCCTCAATCTTGTTTTAGCTACTAAACTATTTTTGGTTCTATTTTAGCTATTAAACTATCAATTGAGTATTATTTTAGATATTTTAACAATTATTTCGTTAAAATAGACTAATTGTTGGGGGTAAAATGATAAAATTAGTTAAATAAATTTTAGTTTTCCCACCAAGTTTAACTTATTTACAAATCCATCTTAATGCATTAAAATGTATGAAAAACATTTCCAGCAAGATTTGAACTCTAGACCACCACTTCAAAAATCAAAGATTAAACCATTAAGCTATAACACAGAATCAGTAGATAATCAAAAACTTTAAACTTTTATTTTCTTTCCCCGCGCCCCCCCTCTTTCTCCCATAGCCTCAGCCCGCTGCCTCTCGCGGGGAGGAGTAGCGCTCATCCCCGCAAGAGGGCTGCTCCTCCTCGCGAGGCTTTTGATGATGACGATGGTGGCTCAGCCAAAGAAAAGGGTGGGAAAGATTTGGGGATAATTTAGTAATTTTCATTAAAAGATATTATATAATTTGTAGCACAAAATGTTGTGAATTATGTTGTAGCTCAATGGTTTGACTCCTAACTAGGAGGTTTGGGGTTCAATTCTTGCCAAAAACTTTTCTCATGACATAATGAAACTTTTCTCATGATATGCATTGGGATAGATTTGTAAATAAGTTAAGTTTGGGGCAAAAATGGAAATTTGTTTAACTAATTTTACTATTTTACCCTCAATAATTAATCTATTTTAACATAATAATTGACGGAATGACCAAAATAATATCCATAGTCAAAATTGAACTAAAAATAGTCTAATAGCCAAAACAAGACTGGAAAGACAGTTTAATGGCCCCAAAAAAAAATTATCTGAAAGAAATATATATATTATTACTAAAAGAAATTAGAGGCCGAGCCTCTTCACGTACATTTCATGAACATCAAACACAGTGTGTATAAAAATTATAAGTTTTGGTATTCTAAAGGCCTATGTTAACGCATTCTGACAAGCTGATACTATTCCATTTCACGACAGTGAGCTTATCTTAAATATGAGCATATTTAATTCACTCCAACATTATAAATTATGTGGTGTAGTAGTACAAACCAATACATAGTCAAATTAATCAAAGATTAAGTAATATTTGTCACAAAAGTGTACAAATTTGAATCCGTAACTCTTAATCACAACGAGTCAATATTCGAACACTCTACTCAACTGTTGAGGACAACATTATTCCTAGTTTTTAATATACTTTTCTTTCTTCGCAAATTTGAAGAAGGTTTTCAATGTCTAGAATATTTCTCTAATACTCTTCAATCTTGAACGAAAGTTTCGGGATGCGACGTTAGTTTTTGGCCTTCTCAAGAAATATGTTTTGAACAAAATATCACCACTACAAAAGCTCAAGGAAACAAAGAAGAAATTTAAGTGATTGATGAACAAGTTGGTTGGTAGTTTCGTTACAATTTAAAGTATCAATGTTTGATGTATACCAAGTAAAGACTTTTTAAGGATTGGTTATGCTGAATCTAAATTTTCTCAAGTCTTTTTTTTTTTATTCTGTTTCATTATCATGAATAATATCGTGAATCGTGACAAACGTCACAATAAATCATCTTAGCAGGACAATTGTAACATTTATGAGGCTGGTCCACTGAAAGGAACTTGCATGAATGTTAACTTTATTTTTTTATTTTTTTGGTAAAATTTAACTTTAATACTGTCTACAAGTCGACGACTATTGACTCATAAGGAGCAAGTTGTAGGTCTTTTCTCTCGTGTGGAAATAAGATGATCCATTCGGTAGTGGATTCCAATTACACATTTATGCTGGGTTATATGCGATAGATTTCACTTTTTATAAGTGTACCGCATCATTTGACAATATCGGATGAAAGAATTTTTAAAAATGATATTGTTTGTTCTTTTATTTTATCTTACAAAAAATGGAACTGAAATAATGTCTATTTATTTTTTAAGGTATAGTACTTAAAGAACTCTCTATATATGCGAGAAGTTGTTAGTTCGAGTCTTGCTGGTTATATTATATGACCTTAGTCCTTTCCTAAATTAAAAAAAAAAAAAAAACATAAATATGCTAGATGAGTATGAGTTGGTTGGTATAATTTCATATTATAACTTTATGTGACCAATAGTAGTATAGGTAATGATCTACCAATTAAGCTTGTTTAGTGTATGGCAACAGAACATATGAAAATCGATCTTTTAATGGATATATGCCAAAAATAAAAGACAACTAATTTTCTTTTATTATACTAGTTTTTGTAGATATTTTTCGATTTTAATACGTTTGAAATTCTCTACTCAAATAAGGTCCAGTTACAATACTAATATTTTAGTACTCTTAATAACATAGTTTTATTAATTCAAAGTACGAATATAAAGTGCCTAATCATGCAATTGATAGCCATGTACATAATCTAAAACTTCCAACTATCCAGGGGCGGAGCCTTCTTTTTTTTTCGAGGGTTAAGATTTAATTAAGAAAATTGATGATATTAAATATTTTAAACATAAACAAGTATAAAAAATATTATTTAGTAAAAATAACATAAAATTATGTAAAAAAAAGTTTATCGATTTACTCAATGAAATTGAATAATTTCTTTTTCATGGAATAGAATCTATCAATTATCCTATCAATAAGAACATCTTTATCAATTTTTTTAATATAGATAATCAAGTTATATATGAGAAAGTCATCATCCATTCGGTTTGAGATCCAACAACTTTATTTAGTGGGGCCTATAATAAGAGTACAAGACCATCTAACAATTTTAGTTAGTTATCAAATAAATAAATTCTACAAAACATACAATACATATATACTCATATTTAATCTAAAATAAGAATAATTCACGCATTTCATTTAATAACAGATGGACTAATGTAGGCATGTTTTAAACAATCTTATATATACTAAGTAGAGAAATACTAAACAAGTAGAATATATTCATATAAAAGTTGATTAACCAAAGAAATTTGAGATATAGAAAATCAATCACTTGTCATGAAAAGTGAAACTTTGAGAATTTCATTTGTTTAATGAGTGAAGAAGGAAAGAAAAAATTGGAAAAGTCAAAGGTGAATCACGATTTGTGTTTGTACATAGGTGAAAAAAATAGATCATATGTGCAGAGGTAAAAGAAAAGAAAAGAAGGGAAAAAAATTTGAAGTAAAAGGAAGAAAAACAATATGGGGAAAATGAGAATGGGCCATGGGGAAAAAAAAAAGGAGGAAAAATGAAGTGGACGAAAGGGAAATGGCCCACGCGGGAATGAGAATGGGGAAAAGGGAAAAAGAATGGTTTGATAAATTTGAATAATGTGACAAAATAAATAAAAAAATGGAGCGGCCATTTTACATATGTTAATTTTATTTATTTTTTGAGTCTTGGAAGTTGGAGGGGTCGGCGGAGTTCCACCCCTACAACTATCATTTCTCTTTGTACTTATAGATTCTAAAGTTTTTTTTTTTTTAATATCCAAAAAGAAAAAAATTATTTGAGGTGGAAATATGACTTTCAAATTAAGTGTTTTGGTCTTAGACATCCAATAAAGAAATTATTGTTTGATGCCAAATATGACTTTCAAATTAAGTGTTCCGGTCTTCCATTTTATTCTTACATTTGGTGCCTAAAACATATTTCTCACATTTGGTACGTTTAAGGAATAGTCCTTTACTTTTAAGATCCAAATATTTTTATATTTTGAGTAATATTTTATATCACCCTTCACTCCTCTACCCTACTTTTGTATAATAAAATTTTATATATTAAATATTAAATCTTTCGTGTATATAATAAAAAAATTATTATATAACTCTTATATTTTTCAATATCCATTTTTGGCTTCAAATGTAATGCACAAATACCTCCATTCCTTTCTCATCTTCATTTCTCCTTATATTCAATTCTTGCCTAAATTCTGCCATCATATTAAATGCAACCAAAAAATAATGCCTCTTTACTACAGTCTCATTGAATGTCGAATATGTGACTTCTCTATAAATGTTTACGATTTATATTCCCAATTAGTTGGCCAAGCAACAAAAACTTATTTGCCCTTTATAAATCAAAACATATCCAATTTATTAAAAAACAAAAAGAAAAACTTGTAAAAACGTAGACCCCCAACATTTTTTTTTCGAGAAATGAATAAATTTTTATTAATATCCATCAAGAGATGCAGCCCAAAAGTTATTTATATCAGGATTGTAAAATATTTATACATTTTTAAATACTATTTACATCTAACTTACAAATTCCTCTAGTCAAAAAATATACATCATAAATACAAATATACAACGACTTTTTTAAGGGCTAGAGTCAAAACATCGACACCCAACGTCTTCAAGACCATTCTAAAGTGGCTACTAAGATTTTGTTCCACTGATAAGGTACTCATTGTGTACGTAAAAGGTGACAAAATTGATTCTCGTTAGTGTTTTACGGTCTTAAAACTTACTTGAATTGGAAAAAAAAAAAAAAAACATTCTAAAGTGATTTGAAACTTTTACCAAACCAAAAAAAAACTTTAAATTAAAATTAAAACACAAGTGTATTAATACCGTCTGTGTCCCTCAAAACCCTAATCGTTCTAAAATGCAGCAATGGCAACTCCATCATCACCATATACTATACTCTCATCTCTAGAAAATCTATGTCTGTAAATACCTGAATATCAGCTAAGATGACTAAAAGGTACAATCTTTGCACCTAAAAATTGTATCTTTCTATTTTTTTTTGTGTGTGTGTGTGTTTTTCCATAATTTGCTTTTGTAGCTTAACCCCATAAATTTCTGTCTGGTTTAGCATCTATACATGCATTTCTTTTCTGGGTCTTCAATATTATGTTATGGGTAACTTTTTAGTTTTGAGCCTTGATATACTTTTCCAAGCCAAGCACTAACCTGTATTCACAAAACAAATCATTAACAAAATAAATACCGATAACACATCATATCAAGGCTAATTAATTCAAAAAATGACTTGGAACTCACAACCACCCGACTGAATCCCTCAACGCATAGTTCATAAGTAATTCATATCACATATTTGGACCCACTAAATATGTATTCAATCTATCTTATCTCTACACATATACACATACATACTAAACAAAAGAATTACAAATACAATTTATGCGTAAGACCCTTCCCAATATTCAATCTATATTATCTCTACACACACACACACACACACGCATACATACAGATAAACAAAAGAATTACAAATACAATTTATACTTAAGACCCTTCCCAGGCCCTAACTTGTTATGTGCATGAGCTTCAGGCAATGTGCTGAAACTTTTCAGAGCCCGAAAGTTCACAACCCATCGAAATACCAATTTACAGCTTCTTTGAAATTTAGTAATACAAATTCTTCCACTACTTTTGCTTCAAATTCCTAAAGTAAATCCAAATAAGTAGAAATAATGCAAAAACAGTAAGCATATAAATTAAATTCACAAAATAACCATGGAATATCAACGCACACATATAAATTAAGCTACTAAGCTACTGTACAGAAATCCATGTATTTAATACTTCAAAGCTATAAAAAAAAATCCTTATTAGATCACCTATAAAAATTCAAGCTAAAATTATCTACAAGTTTCAAAGGATTTTACTTGAAAGCAAGACATACTTCAAAAAACAAAAAAAAAGAAAAAAGAATAGATAATAAATTAATAGATACAAACATATAAAACAACAATAAATCCTCTAAACTACAGGTCACATACACACACACTTCCACTACCACCACTACACATACACCGCACAGCACATACATACTCTCTTCGCGCGCGCACACCACCACCATTCACACATAGAGAACACACAAACAGGAAACCCACAACTCATCCACAAAGCTGAGAGAAAAAAAAAATAAAAGTCTGACCTGATGAAGTGTAGAGAGAGAAATATATAGAGGGAATGTTGGTCTTTATGCCTGCGAAAGAGAGAGAACGTGTGAAGAGAGACTTTTGGAAAATGGAAGTACAAATGTATGTTTTGTTATGAAATATTGATATGTGGATATTTACCAGTATGCATCAACAGCGTGCTTTTGATTTGTAGTAGCTTGCAACTCGCTTGCATCAGCAGCTTGCAACCAGCTTGCATCAGCAGCTACTTGTGCAGCAGCTTGTAGCCAACAACCAGTTTTTGATTTGCAGCTTCTTATACTACAACAACGTTTGCGCAACCAGGAGCTTCTGAAAATATATAAATAGAGAAGTTCTATTGAAATGTAAATCATTCAGAAATGAATAAGAGTTTCAGTTTTCTTTTTATACTACTTGTTGTATTTTGCAGTTATTTTATAACATGTTATCAGCACGAGTCTCTACTCTAACATACTTTGGTTTGTCGAGGTACGAATAATCTTTCTATATTTCAATTATATTTTGATATGGAAAATATTGCAAAATGTAAATTTACTGTCCTCGATATCTCTGGAAAAAAAAAATTATCTTGGGTTCTTGATGCCGAGATACATCTTGATGCAAAAAATCTTGGAAAAATAATTAAAGAAGGAGATGACACATCCTAGCAGGATTGTGTGAAAGTATTTTTTCTTTATTATCTTATCCTTGAAGGATTGAAACTCACATTGTGATAGTGAAAATCCCACTTGAATTTATAGAAAGCCAAAATTTTCAGTTGGCTTAATATCATTCCCTGAAGTGAATGGAATTAAAATTCTCTGATATGAATTGAAATTAGATTCCCCCGAAGTGAATCGAAAATTGCATTCCCTGAAGTGAATGAAATTAAAGTAGGTAGAATTATATTCGTAGAAATGAATGGAATAGAAATTTTATGAAGGAATATAATTGAAAATTCTCCAAAGTGAATGACATTAAATTCCCTGAAGCGAATGGATTTGAAATCTCCTGAAGTGGATAATATTTATTTTCTTGAAGAAAATAAAATTACATTCCCTGCAGCGAATGAAACTATATTCCCGGAATGAATAGAGTTGTGTTCTCCAAAGTGAATGATATTGCACTTCTTGAAGTAACTACAATATCTACATATTAGATTGGTCATAGTCATGACCATGGTTGAAATAATATGTCCCACAAACAATGCTAAGATTGATAATCCTCACCACCAATAGTGGAATAATGAGGAAAAGCATGAGAAGTCAAAACCGCTATGAACATTTGTGGTCTGAATGCACATTAAGTGTGTACCTGTCGTACATTTGGCCCAAGGCTCATGTACTAGCTATTTGATTTTACTAATCTAACTTGCTCTAGCAGAGCTAATATAACATAACCTTGTGGCCCATAATTTTGAATCATGGATTCTTTATATTTTAGCAAGTCCGGAAGATTTTTGCTAAGATTAAAGATATTTGTCGAAACGAATATCTTATTGAAACCACAAATGAAGGTAATAAAGAATATATTTGCATTTTCTTTTGAATCCATGCCAGAAGCATGTATTTCAAAATTCTTGCTCTTTCTTATGGGTTGTATCATACAATCATACAAGCAATTGAATCACCTCTTGTGGAAAAGCAAAGATATCATAATCCAATTGTTTTCATGGTTTGACATAATCAATTTGGCTACCTAGGGGCAGTATTCATATCTCGAACCTCTATTGATGATCATGTTAAAACATGCTTTGGTGCTTTCATTTAAATTAGAACTTTTTCCCTTCATTAAAGGAATAGAAAATCGCTACCTGAAGTTAGCGTGAGATATTTGAGAGGACCCTGAAGTTCCCTGTGATACATCTTTGATATCTTAATATATGTTGGAGGACAATATTATTATCTCATTTGAATCTAAAGAATTAGCAATGTGAACTTGAAGTTCACAAAATTATTTATTTGCACACTATTGCAAATAATTTACCAGATGCAAAGAATATTGTGAAATCACAAATATTTGCTATGAATGTGTCGACACAAATTGTTGTCCTAGAAAGACATATAGTAAACGCCATAGCATATGAATCTGAAACATGCTAGAAGCATAGTGTATCTGTCTGTGCAAAAGATATTATACATTTGAAAAGGGATAACACATGGAGACAAATATAGGAATTATGAATCCTGTAGATTCTATATCTTTAAGGAGCATGACAGAACTAGCAAAATCAACCAATGTTGCAAAATGCACAATCCTTGAAGAGATTGAAGAACAGTTGGTCCTTGGAGAGACCAAATGCTTGGAATAAAGTGATTAGGATCCTGAACCACAAAGTGTGCATGAATGTCGACAAATACCAAATCGGTCAAAGAGAGAGAAGCAATATAGTGGGAACTCAGGTTACATGACAAATATGAAATTCTCGTATGTGGGACTGAAGGGGAGCATTGTGAAGCAAACCTTATGTCGTTTTCAATCCCACAACGCTTGGATACTTGCAAGTAGTGTACCATATATGTATTTATCCCTTAAATTGCTTAAAGCTTCGCAGGGAATGGGTTAGTATGCTATATGGGCACGCTTTGGCTTATATACTCATATGGTAACTGTAATACCATTGTTAATGTTTGAATGAGTTCCTATGCTTCTTATAGAAATGACAACAACTTGTCAATATAAATCACGTGATATTGAAGTTCCTGAAAAACTTATTATGCTTGAAGCATATGATATTGAAGTTCTTGAAGAACTTACTATGCCAGAAGCATATGACTCGAAATCCCGAAAAATGTAATCGATTACAAAGATCTTTATACAAATGAAAATATTTTGGAAGAATGTGGTATAACCTTCTTAGTACATGTTGATATTTTGTTGGTCATATATCTTATTAAGAAGTATTATCTCTGTGTAGATATCTATTTGTTGTCCATTGCATTACTACCTTATAATTTAAGTTTATTAATTATTGCTGAAATATATGCTGATGATTCTAGAATGTCATAAAGGCTCCTGAAGGGCTTATAAAAGTGAGACTTTGTCGACCTGAAGATCGAGTACTCACTGAAAATATAATATTCTATGGAAAGCATTAGAATGATATGATTATTGTCCTAATTTTGAAAAGGACGTTTGGAATGATAATGAGATAACTATTGGTCCTGAAGTACCATATCTCAGTCCTATTGTTCCACTAATGTATCTTGCTAATAATAGAATGCCAAAAAATTGTCTTCCATTAATTTGTTAGCGAAATATAGTGCGGTTCCAACCTGAAGGTATTGGAATGAAATTAAGCACCTGTCGTGCTATCTATGTGGAACATCAAATATGGGCTTATATTATCCAAGAATGTTGATCTTATCATAGTCAGCCCTGCAGATGCTGACCATTTATCTGACCCCCATAAAGAAAAATCATGTATTTATTTGTGATGACGAGTATAATATGACGATCCATGAAATACAACATGAGTGTTGCCCTTTCAAATCATGATGAGATTGTGAAAATTCATGAGACTAGTTGAGAATGTTTATGATTAAGATTTGTCATACAATACATTTGGAAATCATACAGTTTACCTTTCGAAAGAGTTAGTCTCATTAAAGGTGGCTATGGTGAGATGATGAAATATATTTTGTCAAAATATTTCTACACACATGAGTTTAAAAAAAAATGGTATTGTTGATATTCAACAAGTACACTTAAGTGAAAATCCAGCATATTTATTCACCGAATCTTTACCAACAGAGATCACAAAGTACATACTCAGAAGTGTAGAATGCATCGCCTGAAATATCTATCACCATGACTCATGTTGCAATGAGGGGGAGAATATATTAATACATTGTACTTTTTTTTCCTTCACCAAGGTTTTTTTCCCATTGGGTTTTTCCTGGTAAGGTTTTTAACGAGGAAGGACAAATATGTTTGATATGATAGAAACATGTTGAGGCGAAGTTCTTTTTCATGGATGAACTCCAAGTAGCCATGAACTCCAAGTAGAAATAAAGCAGATGTTCATTGAAAATTGATTTCCATCAACTCAAAAAAATACTCTTGTTATGTTCAGATGAAGAGGAGACAAATATGCACTGTACTCTTTTCCCTTTGCCTAGGTTTTATCCCATTGGGTTTTCCTAACAAGGTTTTTAATGAGATAGTGGTTGAGTTTATAATGAGGTTTTAATGGGACATTCTTATAGTGAATATCCAAGGGAGAGTGCTATTAAATATTGATATGTGGATATTCACCAGTATACATCAACAGCGTGCTTCTGATTTGCAGTAGCTTCTGATTTGTAGTAACTTGCAACCAGCCTGCATCAGCAGCTTCTGATTTGCTGCTACTTGTGCAGCAGCTTGCAGCTAGCTTTTGATTTGCAACTGCTTATACTGCATCAGCATTTGCGCAACCAGGAACTTCTGAAAATCTATAAATAGAGAAGTTCTATTGAAATGTAAATCATTCAGAAATGAATAAGAGTTTCAGTTTTCTCTTTATACTACTTGTTGTCTTTTGCAGTTATTTTATAACATGTTCAACAATCTAGAGCAAGGGCTAAAAGGGTTAAAAAGACTAAAATAGCCCCTTACCAGTGCATTTCGAATATTCTAGTCAAGGGTTAAGAAGTAATTTTGACAACCATTTAATGTAAAATGTCAGATTCCACTACTCCTGATCAACGGCTCAAACTTGCGTATTTGATTTGTAGTGACAAGATCTTAACCATTGGATTGGAGCAATGTGATATAAGATTCCACTTAGCCACAAAAGGGCATTATGGTCATAGTATATAAAATATGCACAATGATTAACACATGGTACAATCCATTTAATGCAATGGCGACCGAAACTTTTGCTTTGTTTGACAACTTTAACCCCTCATATTCTTTTAGTATTTAATAGATATACATAACGTTACCTTACATTATACATATATGTTGTCAATTAGTTAATTTAGTTCACATACTTTCGTGATAAAGTATGAAAGAAACCCAAAATCAAAGGGCGGAAAAAGCTGTAGAATGTTTGAATTTTTATTGATTTTATATGCATTAGACTGAATGAGCTTAATGATATTTCAACAATTTAAAGGGCAGCTTGGTGCATTAATCTCCCGCTATCTGCATTGCTGAAGAAAGTGTACCTAACCTCATCTTGAAAAAATGCAAGAAGGCTGCTCCAGATTTGAATTAGTGACGCCACAAGGCGATAAATTTATCATTTTGTCAACGCTACCTTTGCACTCATGAATTTAAACTGGGAATTTTCTTGTTATTTTTATTTTTCGTGTTGTATTGAATAATTAGGCTTGATGGTCATGTTGATTAGGCTCTGGAAAAGGAGAGAGAAAAAGAGTTATTTTAGTGAAGGAAGTAAATGTTGTTCAAGTCCATCTTGGCGAAGCTTAAGAGCCGATTAAGGCAGATGATAAGTTTTGAATACTAATGGACTAATATTGAATGTCTCTCCTCCCTGTTCTGGGCTCCTTTTTTTACCATGGAGTTTGCAGTCATTGGAGAGGGAACATTTTGTTGAATCTACCAAGGGCCTTTGGTTCCCTATTTGGTAAATGCACGTTTTGAGAATTGTTTTGGGAAAATTCATGTTTTCCATCATTTAGGTATACCCAATTTGTGGATGACGTGGATTTTCTTACATTTGCGGCGAGATGCTAGACAAATTGAAGGGATCAAACACTATTTAAAACTCTGATTGGTGCATGAATGTACAATTCTTTATGTGAGAAGATAATTCTTGTGACAAAATGTGGAAATGATGTCGAGTCCATCTTGGCAAAGTTTAATAGCCGATTAAGGCAGATGGTAAGCTTTGAAGGCTAATGGACTAAGATTGAATGTCTCTCCTCCCTGTTCTGGCCTCCTTTCTACCTTGGAATTTGCGGTCATTGGAGAGGGAACATTTTCTTGAAGTCTACAAAGAGCCTTTGGGCCCCTATTTATTTAAGGGTGAAGTGCACCAGACCCCCTTATACTTTAGCGAAAGTACACAACACCCCCCTATAGTTCAAAAACTCCCTGAACTAGTCCCTATGTTTTTTAAAAGTGCACAACACCCCCCTACAGTTATAAAATCCGTCATATTTAACGGATTTTGTAAAAAAGACGTAAATACCCTCATTTTTTTTTCATTTATCTCTTTTGTCATTTCCTCTTTTGTTTAGGCCAAAAAAAAAAAATTGGTAATTTGGTCAATTCATATAATTATTTAATGAATAAATTCGTTAAAAATCAAAAAAAAATCTCACTTAACGCATGTGAAATACACTCTCCGTTAAATTTAACGGATTTTTTAACGGTAGGGGGTGTTGTGTATTTTTGAAAAACTACAAGGACTAACTCAGGGGGTTTTTAAACTATAGGGGGGTGTTGTGCACTTTCGCTAAAGTAAAAGGGGGTCTGATGCACTTCACCCTTTATTTAATGCACATTTTGAGAATTGTTTTGTAAAACTCACTTTATTTGAAATCTAGGTATACCCAGTTTGTGGATGACGTGGGGTTTTTTTTTTTTTTTTTTATATTCCTTTGAGGGAGGTGAAAGCCAGCAAAATTAAATCAAATGAGAAGATGTTTCACCCCTAATATCTTTTTTCATCAACGATACCACAAATATTGGAGGATTATCAATTGAGAAGCTTTAAACTGTTGTCATGATTCCAAGTTTGCCAAAGCATCAATATATCTATTAGCTTTACAGGAAACATGAATCAGTTTATAACTATTATGGCGTGAAAGTATACACTTACAGTCTTCAACTAAAGGGCGTAGAGGACTAAATAGATACGAACTGCCCTTTAACAAATTACACACAATAGCAGAGTTAGCCTCAATTTGGAATTCCTCAATCTGTAAACTCTCAGTTAATTTAACTAATTTCAATAAGGCAAATAATTTGGCTCGACCACTTTATAAGTGGTGTTTGAGCTTTATAATAACTTAGCACAATGAGTTCATTTCCTTTATATTTCGTGTAACTTCTGATGTGTGGTTATTGGTCATAGAACAGATTAGCAGCAATGATGAAGCTCCTTTAGGTTGATGCTGGGCACTTAAAATTGAACACAAATGAAGGATTATTATAGCAAGAGATATTCTACTTAGTATGTAGTGCACATGATATTCATCTCGAAATCAAAGCTCCATCATTTTTTTATATAGATGGAGACCAGAACTTTATACCATTCAGAAGATTTGAAAAATCAAACTATTTTAAAACACCGATGTGGTGTTGATCAAAGAAGCTCCGACACTTAGTGGTATTTTTATAATAAAAGGCAAGTAATTAATAAAGGGTAAAAGATAGGTTAGAGAAAGGGTAATTAATAGGATAGAAAAGATGATTGAAAAGGGTTGAAGAATGATTTTTGCAGAGTAATGATTTATAAAGATGACTTACCCTTTCCCTCAAGGGTAGGTGTCTATTTATATTTATCTAGTGAAAATTAAAGAGGATCTTCCGTTTACATGTCATCAACACCCTCAAAGTGAACCGAGTAATGCGGTTATGAGTACCACAAACCAACGGAAATGACAAAATAATTATATTAGGCCCGTGTTTTTTTTTCCCCCAAACTAGGTCACTTGAGAATGTAGTACAAAACGTTATCCTCCTATCGATTGGGAAGTTGTCCAAGCCTATCGGGCCAATCTAACACTTTGCGGATCAGCCTAGACGGTGTGGATTCCGATAGACTTTATCCTTCTAAATGCTCTTCCGAATGGGCTTCCTGGTTTGGACTTTCCTTCTAATGTCTATCATTGTTCATATTGGCCATGGGCTCGTGTAGGCCTGATAATATTTGGGCCTATATGGATTTTGACTACCACAAGAAGTACTATTTTATTAGAGAACTTTTTTGGTTCCCACAATATGTGAGATCTACTCGTTTTCTCTAAAGCTAATGATTTGCCGAATTAACCAAAGAATTTTTAATTTTCTTATGTCAAAATGCTAACGGGCAACTCTATTTACTAAAATTTGTTGGTTTTAACTTTGTCAATTCTCACAATTGCACAACACTTTGTTTTGGTTTCTTGTTGAACGATATACTTTTTTTTTTCAAGGTTTGGTTAATATCATGATTTGACCAAGAAAGATTTTAAAAAAGAGAAAAAAATGAGAGAAAATTATTATGCATGAATAAAAGATTGTGATTCGTTTCAGCATCTTATTGATGTTCTTAGCATTTGAAACACGCCATATCTTCTAAAGTATGGTATTGAAAAAAGTGGCGTTGAGCCAAATATCGAATATAGTCAGCTCATTATTACAATCTCATAAATCAAACAAATATCCAAAAAAAAACTGAAAGAATTTTTATAAAGATTGTATACCGAGCCACGAGATGGTGATATATAAAGTGGCTTCTAGGGTTAATTAATTAATACAAGAGAGAAAAATTTCATAGAGAGCTAATTCAATGGAAGGCGACATCTCGCAATTGCCTGAAGAAATAATCCATCACATACTATCATTTCTGGGAACAAAAGAAGCCGCGCGAACAAGTATATTTTGCAAGACATGGTATAGTGCGTGGCTTACATGCCCTGCTTTGAAGTTTGGCCAAATCTGGATTTCGAATAAACAACTCAATAACCTACTCAAAGAGAAGAAAAAAGTTTATTAAATTCTTCAAAAATACTTCACAAAGATACCAAGAATGGACTGGAATCGCTCTTCAAAACGGTGTCCTCTATGGCAACGTTGTTCCTTTTGCTGCGGCGGCGGTGGTGACGGCACAGGTGGCCCATTTGTATATGTCTGTCGTTTTAATACCTGGGCTTTGTTTGGGCCCTGTTGTTGCAGTTTTTTTTCAGTTGTGTGTCTGGTCTGGGCTTTGGCCTGCTGTGTCTGTACTGGGCTATGGCCCATTTCTTTCGGCGTTTTACTTTTGAGTTTGGACTTGTATCAGTTTGTTTGTTTTCCAAAAAAAAAAAGTTTGGAGAGGGAATATTTTGTTGAAATGCTTATTGATCTCTTATTTACTCTCATCTGTTTAAATGCTTTCAGGTTTATAGATTTGATTGCTCATTGACCATATTGTTATTCATGATGACTGCAGTTATATTTGTTCTCATTCCTAGTAAAATTCATCTTCAATTTCTTGGAATAAAATAAGATACAGGCAATAGTGCATCGACTGCATGACAAATACACTCACTGGAATATCATTAGGATTTTATCAACACAACTTATTTGCATAGTGCCTAGGACTACATGAAAGTAATATGCAGCAGTTGTCACAGTAATGGCTGCAGGAGAATATCCAACTTGCTTAGGTCCTTGATTTGACAAGCTATAATTGCCACCACTTTACCTTTGAACCTTGAATTTTATTCAGTTAAAGGAATGGCTTGGCTTACAAATTTTGACTTGTAACAGGGGTTGAGAGTTCAGATACTCGATCACTCTCCAGATAGTTTACGTCATCTGTTGAACTATGATAAAAAGGGTGAAACATCTCCTAAATTCGTATCTTCTTAATCCCCGGCTTATCCTCCCTTATAATCAAAAAAAAAAAGAAAAGGAATGGTTTTCTTCAATCTGTACTTGTAAAAACTTCATAATAAAACACACAAGTGCCAATTGCCATCTACAACTGTGGCTTATTTCATTTGTAACCTGAAATTTCCTGTTTTTATTACCTATACATTGGAAGATCCAATAGCAGCTTATCATGGCTTCATGTTAGATTGACCTGAGTCGCTTAAGGTTCCCATCCATGAAGGTGGCAGCATTCCAGTTTGCTCATTGACTGTCTTAAACAAAGGTGGCAGCATTTTATAAACCCCTGCAACTTCCTTCATGGCATTATTACCACTTGCAAAAGCATCAGCACCCTCTCCGCTTCCATTTCCGGTAGTCCAAATGCTGATTTTCGGTTGCAGTCCTTGTACAGCTTCAGCATTGATCTTAGCAATTTCTTGGAACATACCGCCACTTATCATAAGGTAATCCCTCAAAGCTGCATAGTTACCTCCCAGTGCATCTAGAAGAGTGCGCAAGTAAAAGCCTTGAGCTTCTGCCATGGCTTTAAGTCCTTCTGCTTCTTTCTTCTTAGCATATAATTCTCCGTCAATAGTTTGTTGACGTGCATAAAAAGCTGCATCCGCTGTTGCTTTTTGGGCCTCTGCTTGTTTTTGCCTTTCATAGAGAAATGCTTCTGCTGCCTTTTGTTTCTTGTAGAGCTCTGAGTTTGACTCTTGTACCTTATTTCGAGAAAAATTAAATGCAAGATTCACATTGAGTTTATTGCTATTAGCTTTCTAGTCATTAATCAGAGTGTATTCATCAATAGTATATATGCTCTTATAGCTAATACTAGTGCTACTATTACTGTTGTTGTTTCTCATTTCACGATCAATACAATTATTACAATTTTTTCTATAGCTTCATAGATGAAAGGATATGTGAAGCCTTGCTCTTTCTTTCATTTCAGTTGGCCTTGAGAGGGGGTTTCTACCACAAATTAGGAAATGAAGACTTCAAAGTTTGCCTGGAAAGCTTGTGGTAGGAAAATTTTGACGCAACAGCCACATGAGTTTCAATTTCAACTTGAAAGTCGACTGATTTTATACATAATTTTACTTATGTTACTGTCATTTGTAGTTGATAAATGACGTGGGTTTAACTGAGAGATTGAAAATTTGTGTAAAATATATTGGTTTCTTCCTCCATATATTTGTATTCTATATATGTTGGCATCTTTTGAGATACGGTATAACAGTTAAATTATATCAAAAGTATAGATGAAAGCTTACCTTGGTTTCGTAATCAACATTGGCTTTGCTCAAAAACTCAGCTTTAAGCTTCTCTGTTTGAGTCAAGGCATTCATCCTCTCTACCTCCTTCTGCAATTCAGCTTCACGGAGTGCCACTCTTTGCCTCCACGTCGGCCATTTGTGCTTCCTTAGACCAACCTGCCTTCTTCTTCGCCAATTCTGCATTTGCCTCTGCAACCTCAGCTTCTCTTTCATTTTCAAAGATCTTTACCTCAGTTTTTACTTTTATTTCTTCTTTCTTGCCTTCTCCTTGCCTTTGTGTTGATATGATCTTTGTCTCGGCGTCAATTTTTGCAGCATTTTGGAGTGTTTGTCCATCTCGAAGTTTTGAACCAACCTCTCCCTTCATCTTTGCCTCTGCAACATCAACTTTTGCCTGGTTTGCAGCTTCCATCTGAGTTTTTTGACCCAAGTACGAGAAGTACTCGTGTCCTGGTACATCCACAAGCTGTTTAACATTTGCGTTGTAAATCAACAGGCCAAACTGGTTGAGTTCAAGCTGAACTTTCTCGAAAACTTCTTCTTTGAACTGCTTAGTTCCTTTAAAAATGCCTTCCATTGTCATTGATGCAGCTAGAACACGGGTTTCACCTTCAATGACACCTTGAACAAGCTCTTTAACATGATTAGAGAGTTTGTCATGGGGAGAGATCAGCTTGGCATACTTTAGGAGGCTCGCCTCATCGTCAATACGAGGGCCGATGGTAAACACAGCAGGTAGCACAAAAGGGAGCTTTTCGGCACTCATGGCCTGCACTTCAAAGGTATAATTCACTGGAGAAACATCAAAGACAGTGCAGGATTGGCCAGGAATAATCCACGCCTTCTTCGCAATCTTTATATCTGGGATACCAACCCCAGTGATCACCAGGTACTCTGATGCCCTTGCAACTCTATACATGGTTCTCTGTGTTTAAGTGTATGAATGAAGCTATGAAGAGTGGATGCAAGAGGGATATGAGAATGTACTCTGAACATCTATGTGAGAGCAGAGAATATATAACAAATGAAAATGTCTACTTTATCTTCAGCATGTACCATCTAATTTCATTTGTCAAAAGCAGATTACATTGAACCATTCTATGAGTGAATATAGTAGGTAACATACCCCTTTGACTTTTGCTAACGGGGGTTTCTGTCTTACATTTTAGCACTGAATTAATGAATAGAGATTGAGCTTCACTTTGCGAGTCGATAATGTATTTTTATAGAGATACATTTATACAAAACTTCTATCTCGAATACACATAAATACGTATTAGTGTAAATATTAAGAAATTTACTTTATTTCTCAATTATAGTCATTATGTAAACTAGCCTTCATTGAAACTAAAAGCAAGTTGTGCATATAATAGCAATTTAGGAATCAATTTAGTTATTCGATTCGTTCTTGACTTTGACAATGTCTCATATGAAGCAAAGAGGTGGTCTTTTCCTTACATCTTCTTTTCCTTTTTCCTTCTTTGTGTTTCTTGACCGCTGGTTTTCTTGGAGAAAGGACAAGCAAATGATAAGATATAGTATTACTACTATATTGCTTATTACATTCTACACTCTAAATACTTTTCTATCTCACACCAAGTTGCTCTATATTGGATAAAAATTCCATTCTTTTTGGTTACTTGACTAGTTTTTTTTTTTTTTCTTTCTTTTCCTTTGTTGTGTATGTTAACGTGAGAATCCAACTGACTGAGTCTTACCATCAACTGGTAAACCAATGTGTGTAATGGTGTGCCCAACATGAACCCAAACTTACCAGATATTACTTCTTATTTTTCACGGTTTCTTGACTAGTTATTTTTTCTTGGTATGCCGCCTCTGCAGTTGAGAGCAGGATTCATTAGTATATTTTTTCATTGGGGGCTAAGTATTTTCGGAGACCAAAATTAGTAATTTTATTGAGGCTAATTAGTTTTATAGACTAAAAATATTAAACTAATGATCAAAGAAGTTGTCAACAAATTGGAAATTGAGGTCTAATTATGTTGGTACAAATTAGGGAGTTTCGATTTTTCATTCTAAAAATGGCATGTCACTTTTCATCAACCTCGTGCTTGTGATACACGACATTACCACTTGGAGAAAATATATTTGGGCGTGTTCAATTGTCGAACACTATTTTTTTCATATGAGACTTAACCCTAACTTATTAAGATAACAATGAGTCGAGTTGAAAAAAAATTTAGAGAAGTAAGAGGTATTGATAAGGAAAGCGTTTTCATTTCAACTAATCAAAAACTATAATTTTTGGTTTTAACAATGAGAATCATATTATTGTTAAAAGAATTGAAGAAGCATGTTCAAAGTTGTTGTCATATTCATTTTAAGATGAAAAACTATAGTTTTAACTTGACACAAAAAAATCATAATTTTTGGTTAGTTAAAAGACAAAAGAAGAATTGTAATCTTGGAAATTTTAAAATAAACTATTCTCGATATTTATCATACAACATCTACATAATTATCCTTTAAATGGATCATATACATCATTAAGCATATTTATAACGCCATATCCATAAGATCCTAAGTTAGGGACAATACGATAAACTTTTTTTTTTTGGGGTCATCTTCTTATGATAAACAAACATTAAGATTAAATTCGTGCATTACAAGTTCATAGAAATAAATAAATTAAGGAAACTAACACAAAATATTTAGTTTACACATATAATAAATTAAAAGTATATGAGTAATTTTCACACGGGTAATTTTCAAAAACCTCAAAGGCTTACATTCTTTCATAGAAAATTTATCATTAAAATTACTTAATGTAAATATAATTGCCACTATGTAAAACGTAATAAAAGAAACAACACCGCAATTTTTTTTCGTAATTTTAAAAGTTTATGGGGTCGTTTTGAGAATTACCCGAATACTCGTTTGGGATCCCAACGAATCATGGGACCAAAACGCTTTTTCGAGTTAGAAAATGATAAGAAAAAGAACAAAATATAATTATAAGGGTAAAATGGTCCTTTTGTGGTGCGATAATATCTTCACAATCTCTAGGTTTTTCCATTGGAAAGCTTTCGCGCTCAGCCACTGGATGTGACACTCTCAGCTTGTACTTTCTCCGTTGCCTAACGTAAGCCTCCGGCGACATCTCCGTCAATCTCTTCGTTCGTTTCTCCGACCGGTAACTCCTTTTCACCATTACATCTTTCCACATTCTCACACACTTCACACGCTACACACACTACACACACACGCACTCACACACACACATATATATATATATATGTGTGTGTGTGTGTGTGTGTGTGTGTGTGTGTGTGTGTATACATCATTTCTATAAAAGGAAACATGTCTATGTGTATTCATAAAATGTTAAACGTGTATTTTATTAGTTTTTTTTGTAATATATATATAGGTATATATATACGTATATACGTATATATGTATATCTGTGCGTGCGTAAAAACCCTAAGCTGAGTAAGTATGTATATGTGTGTATATTGAAGGTTTATGATATGTCTCTGAAGCTAATTTTGAGAGTGTACAACAACATAAATGGACTAATTAGTAAATTTTGATGCCAATATATCATTAAGAAAATTCAAAAATTTTATGCTTACAAATTATGTATAGATTTGTAATTTTATTGAAATGCATGCTCACAGCTGTTTTGATTGGTCTGTATGACCTTTTTTTTACCCCGGTTTCTGAAGTTTGTTAAGGAAAGTGACTTTGGGACTCAATT
Organism: Ehretia macrophylla; assembly: GCA_037974665.1. Classification (NCBI taxonomy): domain Eukaryota; kingdom Viridiplantae; phylum Streptophyta; class Magnoliopsida; order Boraginales; family Ehretiaceae; genus Ehretia; species Ehretia macrophylla. The sequence goes on along the minus strand of CM075777.1, from coordinate 52,584,065 downwards.
GTAATTAAATATTTCTAAAAAAGTTTGGTTATGGTTAGGAAAGAAAGAACAAGTAAAAGATGAGATCATCACGTTTTGTCATTTGTCGTGTTAATTTTGTAGTCACTTGTCTCAGGTTTTAGTACTTTCTAAAGTCTAGGCAGTGCGGATTATGTTTTGGGAAGACAATCTATTGAGTGTTTCTAATCATTTAATCAGAAAGTGTAGCAAATTGATACTGATATTACTCATTTGTTGGTTATGTCGGACAAATAGATGTCATGTAAAGGATTATAGCTTTAAATTCCATTTAGCTCCTATAGTCTAATGGTAGTGTCAAGTCTAGTACAAATTGTTTACTATTGTCAACTAATGCTGTGCATTGAGTTCATTGATCAAATGCAAGTAGTATAAAACTTTCAAGTGATGACGAGTTGTGTGAAATTTGAACTAAGTGGCTGTTAGATGTATTCCATGCTGCCTCATTGGTGTTTTCTTCCGTTTGGCGGAATAGGTGAAGTTCTTGTTTTAGTCTATGACTGCCCACATGTGCTTTATGCTATTTTGGTCAAGTTTCATTAATTGCATTGTTTATTCTATGAAAAATAAACAGATTAAACTGGTGGAAACATACTGTTGTTAACAGAATACTGGGTATGGTTAGGAGATCATCTACAACCTCCACTTTGATGTAAGGAAATTTTGTGCTTGCATTTTCTTAGAAGTTGAGAACACCTAAACCTAAGTGCCTGTGTCAGAATTTAGCTTCTCCTTTGCGCCTTTGTAGGTTTTCCTCTTTGGCTTTCATTTACAGCAGCCGTCGTGTAAACAATATCTGCATAACACATTGCAGCGAATTTGACCATAATAGATGCCAACCACATATAAGAATGCCTTTGTACTATCTGAAATGTTTCACCATGATATAGTGCTTGCCATTGTTATTTATTGAATCCACTTTGCTTTGTTAGCTGACAAATTTCTTCTATGTTGTTGACAACCAGATACTTTTTTCATTCAGTAACATATTTTCTTGAAGATAATTAGCAGGTTTAACTACCATTGTTAAGTACTAATTAGGCTCTTATTCCCCTCTACCTGTCTGAATGTCTTCAAGCTGCAGTGGAACCCTAGAAAATTTTTGGTCGAGGAAGATACACTGATAAATATGAGTTATTCTGGTCGGCAGAAAGTGAAGAATGACGGTAGTGCTGAATTTTCCCAGGATGTTTGTGATGATGGAACTTCAGCTCGGACGAGACCTTTCAGTTTTGATGAAGTGATGCTTAGAAGAAAAAACAAAGAAGAGATTGCCGTAAACAACATAATTCCTGAAGGGACTGATAATGTATCTATAGGACCAGCTGTAGAGGAGGTTTCTGAACAATTGGAACTTAACAGGAACAAACGTGATGATCCCATTCCCAGTGGGATGAGGCATACTTCAGAGAATTCTCAGAGAGAAAGTTCAAGGAAAAAGGAAAATGTGTCTATTAAGGAAGACAAATTAGTGAGGAATGCAGATAAAGGAAGTCGAAAACCTGAAACCAACCTAGATGCCACACGGAACAAAAATGTAAGCAGTGACCAAACTATGGAACGCAAGACTGATCGGCGTACTGGTGACAGGAAAAAGGATGAGTATTCAAGTGATGTGCTAAGAAAGGAACTAGTTAAGAGGCATTCTGAAGACTTGGTTCGGAAGGATAGATCTGGGGGGAAAAGTAGAGGAAAATATGAAGAAGAAAGAAAATCTAGCTATCAAGCTGGTGATGATGATGGACAGTTTCGCAGCAAGAGAAAGAAGGATGACCAATTGAGCAATGATTCTGAGAATAGATCTAAGAAGAGAGATTCAAAACATTTGACTGCATCAGATAACCATCCTGACAGAAGTAGAGGAAAATCTGAAAAAGAAGCTAAGAGGAAACATCAAATTGAAGTTGAAGAGAGAGTAAGAGACAGGTATGAAAGCAGGAAGCCTGATTTAGGAAAAAGGCAAATTCCAGACTATCCAGAAAAGAAGTTAAAGGAGGTTTCAAAAATTCGTCACGAGGAATCAAAGTCGAGAAGGAGACAGTCAAGGAGTAGAGAACGTGATCAAGATAGACTTAGAAGATCCTCTTCTCCAAAGGTGCAAAAGCATTCATCTTATGTCGTTCAAGAGCATAGAGACTCTGCCACTTATTCTTTGAAGAATAGATCAGGAGTATTACATTCTGATACTGACAGGAGGAGGATGTCTACTAATGGTTCAAGTGGCCACTACAGACGACATGCTGGGTCTTCCAGTGGTCTTGGTGGCTATTCACCTAGAAAGAGAAAAAGTGAGGCTGCTGCTAGAACTCCTTCCCCCGTCAGACGATCGCCAGAAAAGAGAACAGCTGGTTGGGATCTTCCTCCTTCTGGGAAAAGAAGCAATGGTACTGGAAATCTAGTTTCTTCTCATCTGCAGTCTTCAGGCCAAAATGTATCATTAAGCTTGCAAGAGTCACCAATTGTTATTCCTGTAACTCAAGAGTCACCAAGTGTAATTCCTGTAACTTCAGCGACATCAAAGCCAGTTGAGATTTCTTATAATTTTGCATTATCTAAAATCAATGCCGTCGATTCTATTCAACTAACTCAAGCGACTCGGCCTATGAGGAGACTTTACATAGAAAACTTGCCAGCTTCAGCTTCGGAGAAAGATGTTATGGAATGGATAAATAATTCTTTATTGTCCTTGGGGGTAAATTATATTCAAGGAACTCAACCCTGTATTAGCTGTATGGTATGGGCCTAATTGTATATTTTTAATTTGTGCATCTTTTTCATTCTCTTGCATGTCTTAGCAAGGAATTTCACATGCCTGCCATATAAATGCAGATACACAAGGAGAAGGGCCAAGCTCTTTTGGAATTTCTCACACCAGAGGATGCTTCTGCCGCGCTTTCCTTTGATGGAAGATCCTTCTGTGGTTCCGTACTTAAATTGAGACGCCCCAAGGACTTCATTGACATGACTGTAAGAATTATGACAACTAACACTTCTTTACCTTCTCCAGATGATTTTTGCATTGGTTTATTAATTGTTAAACTTTTTAAGACTTGATAGTTTGATACCTATGTAGCATCTGATGCTACCTAATCTCTTGTCTATGATGTTGGAGTCTTATTTAAAAGCTACTGTTCTCTTGGTTCAATTTATATTTCCTATTGATAATCATCTCTCTCTCGCTCTCCCTCCCTCCCATCCCCCTCCAACAAAGGACGGAAAGGATTGCTGGTGAAATTAGTAGAATGAGGATCTACATACTACTACCACTAAATATAGTACGAGTCAGAAGGAAAATTAGAGGTGGCTCTTTAATTGGCTGTAATAGGTTCATAGATGTAATGTTAATAGGAAATTTTTAATTGCAGTACTTCATGTATATATTATGGTAGCGTATACTATTACAGCATCTTGAACAATTTTTGTGAGATGGTGCTCCATGTGGGAAAATAATGGAAGACATCAATTACCAAGAGTTCCTTTTGTAATGGGTAAGATATGTGGAGGGCATATCTGTTCTTACTGGCACAAGTTAGGTCGTGTAAAGGTCTTTTAGTAAGTGAGTTTCTGTCCCAAAGAAAGGGGAAGGAAATTGGGTTTGGGGTTCAATTGGTACCAGCTAAACTATACAAGTATTTTCGGGGCTAACCAGCTTCCTTATCTGCTGGAAAAGAATCTTACAAGACATCTTGATTTTGTAAAATGTAAAATATTTTGGTTGTGAGGGTTTATGGTAAGTGCTCAATCATTGTATTAAGCTTATACTTTTCTCACGTAAATATATCTTATCTATAAAAGGAAAACTGTATGCCACTTTGATTTACATTTTGTTGGAGATAGAATTGTTGTTAAAAGGTGGATATTTTGGTTACTTATACCTAAGTGCTCAATCATTGTATTAAAGTTATACTTTTCTCATGTAAATATATCTTATCTATAAAAGGAAAACTGTATGCCTCTTTGGTTAACATTTTGTTGGAGATATAATTGTTGTTAAAAGGTGGATATTTTGGTTACTTATACCTATCTAAACTGTAAAAGAGGAGCTGTCATATGTAATGGGTTGAACTAGTAGTCTAACTTTTCCAACAAGCACCTGTTGTGATCGAGATCAGTGACAGGCTCATTGGATTTTGGATGCCAAAAATACAGTTTTGAGTTTCTAGCATCCATATTGTATATTGTTTTTACACTTTGTGAGAACATTTTTTATCACACTGTAATATATAAATTTGTCTTGTCCAAATCTTGATTCTAAGGATAAGAGTGCCTTGTTATCTTGCTTTCACCTGTAAAAAGTAGACAGTTTCATAGGAGCAAAATTTCCCACTATGCATCCTGGACATGTATTAGATGTCTTTACTCTAGAGACATGTTAGTCATGTTTAAGACACTCCCTTATTTATGTTCTTCTCACACGCTCGTTTTACACTTCTTGCACGTATGTGAACCTCGTTGGATTCTTATGTATTACTAAAAGATTGAAATCAAGGTATAAACATAAATTTGTTTGAATTTTGTCTACAATAAGGAGAAATATTGGCGCATTCTAGTCATATTGGGTGGAAAATATCCCTTGATGTTTTTAGGGGGGCTTGATCTGATACATCCCTTTACCAATTTTAGTGATTATCAGTAAGAAGGCATTCTTCTTTGACTCAGCCGAAGGCATCTTGATGTCAAGTGAAAGTTAGAATTCTCCTAAAGTTTTTGATAGCGGTTACTGGAACATGCGTGCGATGTGCTTGCATAATCTACTCTAATTGTGTCAAACTCCTGTGTTATAATGTTTTCAACTTCTTCTGAAATTGTTAATAACATCTGTTTTGTATGGCTAACATTATAGGTCGCGGACATTTTACTCACTAGACAAATTAATCTCTATATATGGCATATTATTTATTAAATTAGTGATTTGGCTGGCATATTGATTGATATTTTTTTATGGCCTTCTTTACTAACAACACATTGGAGTGTAGAAGTTGTAGCTTCCTGAAACTAGTTATCAGGATTATCATACTGGGAATCGTGCCTCTTAAATTGATTATGAAGAAGTTGTAGCTTTCTGAAACTAGTTATCAGGATTATCATACTGGGAATCGTGCCTCTTAAATTGATTATGAAGGATACTTATACCACAAAAGAGAAAAGAGGAAGTATTAACTGATGCCATATCTTAGCTAGGGGATCTGGTGTAGTCATTCCTGCTGTTACGATCTTTCTTTTTTTATGTAGCATATCCATTGTGATGTGTGCTATTTACATGTTCAAAAAGCAAAATTTCTGGGTTATTATGTTATCTAAGAATACATTTTCAGAATTATTTTCCTCTTGATTTAATTATTCTGATACCTTCCTCTTTTGTTAACACATGGAAAATTTATGCTTGGGTTGTTTGTGAGATCACACAAGCTATTTTCCATTGCAAAAGTACATCATTTACTCTTTTTCAGTTTCTGAGGTATATTGTGGTTACTATCTATGTAGCAGGTTTTCAGACAGTTGCTATTTTCATGCAGACTGGCGTTACGGAGAAATCATTGGTTCCAGGCAATTCAGTTGTTGACTTCGTAGAAGATTCTCCTCACAAGGTATGCGTCTACAACTATACAAGATAATTCTCTAATATGTTTCTGATCCGAGGTGATACTGTAGTAAGCTTCCTATGGCATGCTTATTTCTTGGTGCTAGTTACTGCTTTGTGCATTCACGTAATGGGCTCAAGCATGGTAACATTTTTTTTTTTTGTTTTGTTTTGGGTTGGGGGGGGGGGATTGGGTGTAATGAATTTTCCACCTGCCCTTATCGGAATTGAATTTCTGAAGGCTTTTGCATATTGCCCGTTTGCTTGTGTTCCCTTAAAAAGAATATTGATTCTTTTCCATTTTGTTATGACTTTCACTGTTGTAATAGTTTATTTGATGTTCTTTTTATATCATAGTGTATAAAAAGGCGTAAGGCGCATTGAGGCGCTAGGGGGTCCTAGTGCCTAGGCGAAGGCGAAGGCGGGCGCCTTAGCGAAGTGAGGCGCATTTCTTGTATTATGAAAAATAAGCTATGAAATCAAAGAAGACATATATATACATCAAAAAACATTATATTATATTTCATCAACATCATCTAAGCATCATGACTAGATGCTGTTGTCTTCTTTTTCTTCTTCTATCGTTTCTTTTTCTTTTTGTTGGGTTCGACTTAGAAATATCTAGAAGTCAAGGAATAATCCAGTACTTTGCACACATACTAACAAATAAAAAAGAAAATTTATTGAAAAAATAAATCAATATACAAAGGCGTGCCTTGGTTGCCTCGCACGCCTTGGTGCGCCTTGCTAAAATCGCCTCGCCTTATCCTGTTAAGGTGCTGAGGGTGCGCCTTGCCTCTTAGGCACGCCTTTTAATATACTGTTATATCATCTGTTTAATATGCCTTATTTGTGGAAATTGATTCCTTTCCCACTTGGGGTATGTACTATGTATCGGCATTCACCTGTTCTGTACGAAGCTTGTCGGTTTTACAATTCACTTTCAGTTATTCCTTGTTATGCAAACTGGTTCTTCATCAGAGTCAAATGCTGTTTCTCTTCCCTGCTTTGTCTGATTGCTCCTCTTATTATTCTCTCTCTGATTTGTTCTTTTCACTTTCTTTTTTCCTTTTGCTTTCTGAGACAATCATTGATCACCAGTAATTTATCTGCCTATCAGAAAGTGCCCATTGATACCTATGCCCACCTTTTACCTGGTTCTTCACTGCCAATGTCAACAGGGGGACTAATATGATAAATATGGAGCAATAGGCTCTATGTCATCTTAATTCTCAGAGTAAATCTAGAAACTGTTCGTCATTATGATGGCCCCTGATGAACACTTTTCTGGGTTTAGACCATTGTTCAAGCAATTGCTATCTTAACAAATAGTATTTCCTTTTTCTTTCCTTATTTTGTTAAACAATTTCATAGCGCTTATGATCTAATGCTGGAAAGCTGTTTAGTGTTTTGCCAATGTGGGGAGCGTGCAGAGATTATATAAAACAGTTGCACTTTCGGAGGATGCTCTTTGATCAAATTATTTTAAGTATTTGCTTGACTTTCAACTTTTGTTGGTGCGCCCTGTGGGCGTGTTAGTTGTATTATTTCTGTATTCTTGTTGCAGTAGGCTGCTGCTTTCTCTTCTAACATAAACTTGTTGCTGCGTCTACAGATCTTTGTTGGTGGAATTTCAAAAGTTATTCCATCTGAAATGGTAACAATATGAAGAATGACTATTTGTTATCATTATAAAACACAATCTGTATTTTCCTTTTGCCCCTTCACATTTTTTTAATTTATAGAAGTGTAATGTTGCTCTTTCAGCTCAAGGAGATACTGAGAGGCTTTGGGCAGCTAAAAGCGTACCACTTTGAGGTTAATGCAGATCTTATGGAACCATGCGCATTTCTTGAGGTATCACTGGATTACTGGTGTTGGCTTTCCTTTATATTGAATAGTTAGGGTTCAGCAATTCGGTTAATTTTGTTAAGTATTTTGCTTGTCTCAGTATGTTCCATATGGTCCCTACACTCCGTACGCCATTCTTTCTGCCTGCATAATGGGAAATTACAGTAAATGATATTTTTTTACATTAGGTTCTTAAACACTTGGGGATGAGAAAGGGATTTCCAATTTTTATTCAAAGTGAAATATTCATTTGGAAACAGCAAGGGCCACTACTGTCGGAAGGGAATACAACTAAGTGCAGAAAGAAATATTGATTCACGACTGTGATTGCGCATTTAGATGGCTAAGATGATTTATATACATTCTCTGAAGTATTCACTCAAAGTATGTTTGGTTATCATAGGTGCAATTCTTTTGGAGTAAAATCAATGTAGACTTGGTTTTGTGACCACACGTGAAGCTTTTGACTGAATCCTGATGGGATCCTCAAATAGGAGTGGTTTCTGCACTTTAGTATTTAGATTGACAGTGTCATTTGAAATAGGGGAGAATTAACTGACTTAGCTTGCTTGCAGTAGTGGTCACTGCTGCAATTTTAGTTAGGTGTATTGTGACTGCTGCTATAGCTCAACTTTTGAGAGATTGGTCACATACAGAAAAAGAGTCTCTTTGAACGTTAACGAGTGTTAGCAGACTTTGACTTCTGTTTGGAATCTTCTTCTTCGGGGACTGGGTCTTCTATTTCCACACATCATAGTTTTGTGGATCCTTTGGTGTAATACTAACATGTATTGAATTCAGTAAACAGTAAGAAACGTAGGATGAGGAACTAAGTTTTTTAGGCTTGATATTTATGAAAGATAGGATGCGGAACTAAATTTTATGCTTGATATTCCTCAAGACTGAGCTTCTCCTGTAGCGTGCGATGAATTTTTTCATTAGACATCATTCTCTTATGTGTGTTTAGTTAATCTGTTTTCACGTAGTCTTGATATATTTCCTCTTTCATCTTGCATACAATATGTTTCTCTCTATGGTCATACGAGTATAGTCGTAATAATCATGTAAGCTTGTGCTGAGTAATTATTCCAACTGTTTCAGTATGTTGACCATTCAGTTACTCTTAAGGCGTGTGCTGCTCTTAATGGTATGAAGTTGGGCGGAAAAGTGCTAACTGTAGTTCAAGCTATTCCAGATGATTCACAAGTGGTATTTATCACCTCTTCATGTTTACTCTGAATATATGGCTTCTGTTGAGAATTTGATGTGTGTTGTACTTGAGTCCTGTGCTTGAATAAACCAGTCCACTTCATGCTAGGTAAATGTTGAACACGAGCCTTTCTATGGGATTCCTGAACATGCAAAACCCCTCCTTCATAAGCCTACACAAGTCCTGAAGCTAAAAAATGTGGTATTGTCATCTACTGTTTGCTTTAATACTTAGTTCGCTTATTTTCATTATCCTCCTGGGTTTTGATGGCGGTTAAATTTGTCTTCCCCTCTTTTCCTGCTGAATTTTTACAGTTGGATCCAGAAGGTCTCTTCTTGTTGTCAGAAGCAGAAGCGGATGAATTATTAGAAGACATAAAGCTAGAGTGTTCCAGGTACAGAATGTTAGAGATCTTCAAAATTATTGCTTAATCAATCGTGTTTTCTTCCTCCTTCCTCGTCTATCTTTTCTGTTGTTGGCAATTTAAGAATTTCTTGTGCAATCAACTCTGCAGGTTTGGAACAGTTAAATCTATTAACATTGTGAAACAGAGCAACTCTTCTTCCACCACAAAGACCTTTCATGTCACGGGCAATAGTACTTCTGTGGATGGGGGTGAGTTTCACGATGGTGGCAGGAGCAGTATAAGAGAAGCAGAAAGCGACCATAATGAATGGGAAAATCCTGACAAATCAGAGGCTCCAAGTTGTGGCAAAGAACCTGAGGAAGTTGACAAAACTTCTGAAGATAACAGCTCTGATAATAAACCTTGTGTTCCTGATCCTTCAGACAATTGTGCAGAACCCGAAGGCATTGATAAGCTTGCTGTTTGTGACAGCTGTGCTGTTGACTGTTTGAAAGATGAAATGTGTGAACCAAATCAAGATGATAGGAATGCTGAGGTGAAAGAACCAACCTGCCAGGAAAATTCGACTGCCGTTTCTGGAGGATTAACCAACCAACCTAGTGGAAATAATGATGAAATTGCTCTCGCTAACTTGGAGGATCATGAAATGAAAAAATTATCTTCGACTGAAGAAGATCTGCACGCAGACGAAAAAAGTGAAAAACTGGATGCTGCTTCTCATCTTCATAGTAATAGGGAAAAAGACTTGGATACTTCTGAGAAACATGAAGATATGGAAATGGATTCCAATCTTGGGGAGATTTTTGAGCCTGGTTGTGTCCTAGTAGAGTTTAAGAGAGAAGAAGCCGCATGCAAGGCGGCGCATTGTTTGCATCAACGACTTTTTGGCAACCGGATTGTGACAGTCGGGTATGTTGATGTTGAAGTTTATCGTAGAAGGTATCCCAAATGACAGCTTGTATTTTCATGTTTAGTGCGCCCCCCCGTTAAATAGCCACGACAGAGCACAGCCCTGAAATTCGACGCCTTCTGGTGAGATCAAAATGCAACTGTCAGGGATTCATAGTGGCAGCAGAGATCAAGCACAGTTTTAAAGTGCACTGTTTGTTTACATGTAAAGGACGGGTTAGAAGTAAAATCATATGTTGGTGACACAATTCACCTTCGCTCATACAAAATTTATAGGTTCATTCAATCCAGACAGTTATTAGAATGAAAAAACTTAAACAATGAGCTTCATAGACTTTGCCCAAGTAGGTTAAAAGTTGTTTCTTGTTGCATTTTAACTTTGGACAATTTCTGATCACAAGCCCTATTTTCTAGAAATATATACAATGTTTTGTAATTTTACCTTTGAATTAATTGTCTAATATAGATGTATCTACTTTTGCATTTTCTACCTTGAACTTAGTTCTCTATAATGGTCTTGCTTATTTGCTTTTCCATAGTTGTGTTTCACCCAATCATCTCATAACCATTCTTTATATAGTAGAATTTTTACTATATACACGAGAGATTTGTGAAGGAATGACAAAGAATTACTCCTCTTATTTGGATTGGGGAGAATCATATTCAAAAATTGAATCTTCCCAATCTGGGGTCAAGAGGGAGGGAAAGGAATCTGTAATTGTAATGAAGACTATTATATTCTGGTTTTTAAATCTTGAACAAAATAAATTGGAAAAGGGCATATATATTTATATATATATATATATATATGTTAATTTATATAGAATTTATCCCCCTCTAATTTCTCTCTAACCAACAGAACCCACGGCTACAATAACTTGTTCTAATCTCCCTCGCTTGTATGGCAATGCCAATGCAACAGAGCAAAGTAGCGTCTTGATGGAATTGTACTATGCAAACTTCTGATAAAAAACGAGTAGTTTTAGTACGATTTATAATATAAATGACTTTTACACTTTGGATTTTTTATTCTTTCCTTTATAAGTTTCTTCAATCCAATTAAGAATTTTTTTTTCCCTTACTTATATTAATTATACATTCCCTCCTGAATTGAAAGGTGGCTTTTCTTTTTGTCATACCAAAACAGGTGTAATAATCCTAATGTAAGGTTAAAAATGTAAACTAATAGGAAGTATAATCATCTTTACTTGAGAAGAACAAATCTTGTCATATAACTTTAACAAATTAAAAGAAATCAAATAAGCACAAGATCAGAAAACGAACCTGAGTAAGAAGGAAAAAGAAAAAAGGGGTGCAAAACATAGTTTACCATTTTCATATTAATTTCATGTGTGCTAAGTACAACGAACACGATTTATAAAGAACTAACTAAATATACAAATAGTGTAAAAGTAATGCTTTATGTTACATCATCATCATCATCCACCACAATTGTAAATTTCATGAGTATTTTACAAAGTAATTGCTAAGGAATGGGAGCGAGAGCAGCAGACCGACAATGAAGGAAGAAAAATGATAATAAAAAAGAAAAGAATTCCTAAAAGGTAATTTTGGGTTAAGCTTGAAAAAATTCAATTAATTTTGAATTAAAGGTATTCCTAAATACAAAAAAAAATTGAATTTGCAAATAAATTTTACAATTTTTTATTTATTTCAAACCGTATACAATTGTTAAATAATAATTTTTTTTTGGACAATATAATATATTACACGGGTGATGTATAACAAGGGCAAACTTGGAAATTTCAATATCCAGGAAGTAGAGGCCCCAAAAGAAAGAGAGAAAGAAAGCTAGTATATATCCATTATTCACCTGGTCCACTACCACCGCAACCACACTTTGCAATCACTCTTTGGATAAAAATGGCAACAGTAACAGCAACAGTAGGTTTAACGGTGACTCACCACCACCACCACCACCACTATCACAAAGCCCCCAAAGCATTACCAGCAGCAGAGCTAAGGTTCGTGACGTCTCAGTTGAGTGGCATCAAGATTTCGTCCAACCCATGTCACTCTATCATTCCCACACCGCCCATCTCTTCTACTACGCCTCTCCAACCCATTGTTGCACGTAAATTTTCTCCTCTCTTTTTTTTTTTTTTCTTGTTTTCTCTGATTTTGCTTTTTGGGCTGTGTTTTTTGTGCTAATTGGATTATGGTGGAATGAATAAATAAATAACAGGAAAGTTTCTATTTGCTGATAAAATGTTTGAACTGGGGTTAAAAATGTAAAAGAGAAGTGTTAAAAGGCTGGGATTTTTAGCTGTAAAGTGAACTAAGTGACTTTGCCCAACCACTTGTAGGTGGGATTCATTTAACCCAAGATTGTTTGCTAATATGGACTCGGATACATATTAAGTGACCACGTCATCTAAGATGTTAGAAGTGGAGTTCACTATAATTGTTTATTGCCCTCAACAAAGTGAAGCTTTTAATGGTGCATAAAAGGGTAATATATAAGCAGCTTGAATTAAGTGGAGAAAGTTTATATTAAAATGTGGCTGAAAAATTAAAGATTTCTGATTTCTTGGAAGATATGAAACTGACGATTATCTAGTGTTTACTAGTTGAATACTTGGTTTAGCGTTCATATTTTGGAAACGACCTTTATGCCAACAGAGTGGCCATGTAGCAACCCTGCCCCAGACCCTGCTATCTGCGGGAGACTTGTGCACTTGGTACTACATTTTCTTGAAATATGAGACTAATATTGTTTTACATATGATGAAAGGTGTAATGACGAAAAAGTAAGGGTAGAAATAACTAATTGTTTGTCCTAGAATAAGGCACCGAATTCCAATTGAAATGAAATCATTAAGATAAATTAGTGCAATATAGGTGAAGTCAATGAATGGACATTAGCTAAGTGCTGATGAAAATGTAGAATTCTGATGCAATTTCAGAAGTATCGATGTTTGACAATGAAAGAGGCCTATAATGCTTTCTCTGTTAGAGGATTATGTAAATGGGTAGGGAATTCTGGATTCACTTATCGGTTGGAATATGAGTGGAGGTCCTCCTCTAATATTGATGGCGTTGTCATAAAGTTTGAGCACCTAATCTAAGAATTCGTGGAGAAAAGCATGTACGTAGCGTTTGTCTTACATGTCTGTTGCTTTTCCTGATTTTACATTTCATTTTTAGGTGGTTCTTGAATCGGGTAAAATTGTGTTCATTGGAGTTGTAATTTAGAGCTAGGATCTGATAAGTGAATCATTCACTCTAGATATTTTTATAGGAATCTTCTGAAAAGACATTGTCATTTTTTTACAAGTCGCACTTCATAGGAAAAAAAGAAAAAGAAAATCTGTTTTCTAAAGCATTTCGTCTTGCCTGCTCGCTTCCTTTAAGTTTATGATATTCTGCTGAGATATTCTATGATAAACTCCATGAACTTTGAGTCTTTCTCTAATCACCTATTTCAAAGAAACTCTAGAAAGCATGCTGTGTATATTGCCAAATCTCATGTAAAATTTCATGTTGGGACGTGTGGCTCATAAATAACATTATGAGGTTGTTCTCTTTACTGTATAATCAATATAAAGCTCAGGCTTTCAAAGAGCTACTTTTAGTCATTTGTACAGAACTCCTTTACATGTTAACTTGGATGTTTCACCTAATCTATGCTTGAATTGTATGGTGTCATACATTGTTTACTACAGATGAGATGGGATTTGCCAATATTAATAATTTCCGTTGATTGAAATGCGCTATTGGTTGTGTGGAGAGAATGTGCATTATGTCCTGAACTAAAATAACTGTTCCCAAATTTGATGACATCCATGCGACATGTGCACTAGAATTCGTAGAGGCATTTAGGGCACCTAGTAAAAGCTTGCAGAAGAGTGATAGATTGTAGCTTCACATTTGTGCCTCAGAGGGGATCAGTTTGGAGAACTTTAGATTTTATTTTTGCACACGACATAAATCTTAGTTGCTTATTCTAGTTCAAAAATCAATTGTTCGACTCTTAAAGCGAACTCATTTGCAGGTAGAATTTGTCCCTTCACTGGAAAGAAATCTAACAGGGCAAACAAGGTCTCCCATTCAAACCACAAAACGAAGAAGTTGCAGTTTGTGAATCTGCAGTACAAGAGAATTTGGTGGGAAGCTGGGAAGCGCTATGTCAAATTGCGTTTGTCAACAAAGGCAATAAAGACGATAGAGAAGAATGGATTGGATGCTGTCGCCAAGAAGGCTGGGATTGACCTTCGCAAGAAGTAGCTCTTGTTAGTATCTTCCTTTTGCCTGAGTATTTACTATAAAACAGCTGATAGTTATAGTTTCCATTGTATTCTTCTCTAAAGCTGTGCATTTTTTTCTGGTTAAATGGGTAAATTTTATGGCCAATCATTCTCATAATTCTTATCTTTTTGCTTTCTTCTGATTTTTGTAGTTAAATTTGATTGATCTTTCTGACTTATGATTTTCTGTGCAACTATGCCACCAGATATAATGTTCATGTACTTCGTTTCAGCAGCAAGGAAATTCTCAACTAAGATTTTCTGCATCTACTTTAATCTAAATGTTTCTGCAAACACATCGAATCTTTGGACATGTACATGTCGATTTTTACTCTTACAGATATGAATCTCCTCATAACATATAATATTACGAGAGAGAATTATGAGAATTATTTTATTATAACATCATAGATAGTTCGTCACTATTGGATTTTCCTCGAAAAGTTATTACATTATGAGATGATTTAATAAATAATCTATTAGCATGAACAAATGGAAAACAATTGAATACATATGTTACAAACAGAGGTACAAGCTAAATTTCAAGTGAAATACACTTCTGGAAGTGATTCTTGCAGGAATAAGCCGATACATGTAAAATGGATTATAGCCTCCTCTGCATATTCCCATCATTTCCTATAGGTGTCAATATGATAAGATCAATCTTTCCAAAACTAAATGCAAAAAAGAACATACATGGATAGATAATAAAATGATTCTTGTTATCTTAAAAGAAATGAATGCAACAACTTCAGGTTAAGAGTGAAACGTATTCAGGGAGTAAGCGGGGCTACAATTGCCACTGATCCCAAAATATATATAAATATAAGCACGTCTTTAAAATATTTTTGATATGAAACTTAATTGTAAATACCTAACAAAAAGGTATATTAGTGAAAAGGAATTACACATTGAATAAAATGAAAGATTTACCTCAAACTCTCTCGTCTTGTCCTCGTAGTTCAAGTGAATGTGGTTGACTAGAGGCTCTAGATTTTTCTTTGATGGTAAATTTGGATTTCCGTGGAGATTATTGCGATTAATTAGACAATAGAATCATGTAATCTACCATGCATGACACAACTATCTTTTTATCCATCAATTACATAATAATTAATTAATTTATTCCTCCTAGAGAATTATAATAAAATGGAGAATTGGATGTTTTTCATCTAGTAGGGATTCTAATTTTGAAATTATAGTTGAGAAAATGTAGAATTTGATTGTAATACTTGACAAGACAAAAAGAACATGTCAAGAAGATCAAAGACTTGTACTACTCAATAAAATGTCATATTTTTCTTTTTTAACAAATTTGAAAGTTTCATTTTCTCTTAACTGGAATTTCAAAATTTTGAACTCCTACTTAATACAAGATCAGATTGTTTAATTATTAATTCTTCCTATTCCTTTTATGTTTTACAACAAGATAATTTCATGAGAAGCATGGACTATTACTTTTATAAGAATTTATTGCATATAATCATCAATATAGGAAAGAGAATATGAAGTTACTTTTCTATATAATTTCGGTGTAAATATGCAGAAATAGATATTAAAGGTAGAAAAACACCAAAACATATATTAGTCTTAGACTATAAAGATTTTTCGATTATTTCTGATGGCATGACAAATTATAAATGCTTTATAGCATAGAAACTTGTGGTATGCAGAAATAGATTATGCAAAGGTAGAAAAAACACCAAAACAATGATAGACAATAGACAAACATAAATTTCAGCTCATACTAATTATTTTCGATTTCATATATAAAGAAAATTAAAATTTTAATGATCCATTATGGACTATTAATTTTTCAGTCAAAATGTATAATCTAATCATGATATTTAGCATATAGCAACATTTATCTAATCAAATTTTAATTATCATAATTTGATGGAGTTAATCAACTTTAGATTCTTATAATCTATAAGATTGTGGTAAGA
The DNA here is from genome assembly GCA_037974665.1 of Ehretia macrophylla. NCBI lineage: Eukaryota > Viridiplantae > Streptophyta > Magnoliopsida > Boraginales > Ehretiaceae > Ehretia > Ehretia macrophylla. The sequence goes on along the minus strand of CM075777.1, from coordinate 52,567,915 downwards.
TTTAATATTTTCATTGGAATATGAGTATTTCCAACTTTTTTTACTCTTGCCTTAATATAAATATGACTAGCTAGATATGATTTTTCATTTCTCAAAAGCAACATGAATTGTTCCATGACAAAAACTACTTGTCTCTTCTTCCTCTTCCTGCACCTCGTTGTTCAAACAGGAAGTGCAATTCACATCACGAAGCGCTACGAGGTTCACATCGTCAATGGCCTTCCTGCTAATTCTTTGCCAATGACGGCTCATTGCCAGTCAGGCGATGATGATATTGGAAATCATACCCTTCATGTCAATGAGGGCTTCCATTTCTCATTTCGCCCTAATATTCTTCTTACTACAAAATTCTTTTGTCATTTTTGGTGGCAAGGGGATGAACAAATCTTTGATGTTTATAATGAAGATATATCGCATGATTGTTTTGTCGAAGGTAGTAGGGATTTTGGTGGCTATTGCTTTTGGATAGCAACAAAGGATGGTTTCTATATGACAAATAAAATACTAAAACCTCCATTTAATTTGAAGGGAGTAAGAAAATACCATAATTGGTGTTTTATAGAAAAATGTCAATAAGAGAGTTTGCTATTGTTAAATAACCTTCCATTTATTCGCATTTGGTCTAGTGGTATGAATATTACTTTAAATTAATATAAGAGGTCTCGAGATTCATTCTCATGTGTAACATCCCGTGTCATGTAAAATGTCTTAGGCTCCCTTAAATCAAAGAAAAAAAGAAAAAAGAAAACCCCTCCATTTGGTGCATGCATTATTGATATTGTTCTCTTTTATGTTAAAGTACTTTTGTAATTATATTATCACTAGTGCTTCCCGAATCACAAAGAAAATAATATAAAAACTTGAAATTTTTTTTGCAAACAAATAACATGAATTGAATAAATACTGTAAATAGTCATAAACTTACAAAATAAAAATAGAATAAATCAGTTTAAAATAAAAATGACCGGCATTTAATTGTTTATATTCATAATACCCTTGATGTTGACATGTGAATATATGACTCACTTGTTAATCAACTTTATATATAAATTATTAGTAATTATAAGCACTTCCAATGCAATTAAACTCCAATGCTCATAACTTGATGAGTTATGGAAGTCAAGATTATCAAAACTTATAGTTGCCAATGTTTGGCATTACTAGAATCTAGTATCAATTTTTCAAAATCAATATGGCTAAAAAGGGTAAGATACTATCTCTATAATTTAATATGAATTGTGCAATAGTGATAAGTATTTTCTCTTTAACAAACTTACTACTTTAACCTTATTCAGATAAGAAGTGTTACTCATGTGACCAAGTTATACGAGGTTCATGTTATCAATAGCCTTTCTCTTAATTCCTCACCAATGGAGGCTTAAATCACCTGCATGTAAATGGAGGCTTCAACCGGATATTTTGCCTAAATCTTTTTCTTACTGCTAAGGACAGGTCTTACAAACGATCAAAAAAGTGTGTGGGGGTTCACTAATTAATTAAAAAGTCTGTGAATCCCACTAAAAAAGATATGTGACACCATCATATTTGTTGAACTGAGGTACGACTTTGGAGCATCCTCAGGATTAGGTATTGTTCCTCCAATTATCATAGTACCAAGTACTTTTTGACGAGATCTAATATGATCAGATTTATAAGTAAGCATCTCTTACAAAATATGAGCAACACCAAATCTTTCTAAAGCCCACACCTCCATTTCTCCTGCCCGTTATCCCCCTTGTTTGGCCCTTCCTCTAAGAGGTTGTTGTGTAACAAGGACATAATGCCCACTGAAACATCCATGGATTTTATCATCAATTTGATGAATAAATTTCAAGATATAAGGCTTTCCTATTATAACTAGTTGTAACAATATTTTGAAGTATTTTCCTACTACTAAACATTGTTGCCAATACCAATGGAATGGGAACGAACAAAACTTCGATGTTTATTATGAACCATGATTGTTTCAACAAGTCTGGTTGGGGCTATTAGCTTTTGATTGGCAAGACTATCAGGCTTCTATTTAAATGGAGTGAGGAGGAAATGATAATTGGTGTTTTTTTTAACAAATTTTAATAGATGAAAATAGTGGATGTTTTTAAATATTTGACTCTAAATCCTTTGGAATTTAGTGGTAACCATATCATAATTGAAAATATACACATATCACTTAGATCCTCTCATAGTAAATAACATTAATAGACTCCAATTTGCTCATGACTCCCAAAATTATCTAACTCGATCGTTTTAAAGTAAAATTCGGATATTTAACATATGTGCTGATTAATAGCATTGGATGAAGTAAGATTAATTGGTTTGAATAATAAGTTAGATATGAAATATTTGATTCAAAATCTTTTGGCTTTCTTTTTCATTTTTTTCAATAATTGAAGGATATAAATTTCATAGAAATTGAATTTATTTTTAAGCAAAACTAATTATAGTATGGGAAATTCTGGTGGATCAGCTTGGCGGATCATGTGGTGCTAATTCCAGAGACTAGCATGCCATGGCTCGAGTGCAGATTATTCATGCAGCACTTCAGCTTTTGGGACTTGGGATGGGAAACGTGTGACTTTGAGACTTCGTAACTAAGCAACTAAAGTATAGGAGAATTGCAGTATGTGGCAAGCTTTAAACATTTGGCAGCTTCTATTGCTGATATGCACTGCAAAATCTAAAACAAAAAGGAACAAACTAGCCACTCAATCAAAATTATGTAGCAAAACATACTCAAATTACATATAATAGAGAAAGCTGTTCTATAAATATCTTAAGAACCATGAAAATTGAAGTAATAGATAGAATTTCATGCAGACCTGCTTGTCCACTGCTGCTAAAGTTAAAGACATGAGACATTCATTTATAAAAATAAATTTCAGATTCTATCTTATAACCTATTTTATCAACCTGTCATTCTCTTTTTTTTTTGAAGAATAAGTTATATTATACCATGCATGAATGATCTTTTACTATCCTTTCTGATAGTAGATTTATAAGTTAAAGACTATTGACATAAATGAATTTTCAAGGTACATAAAATACTAAAGCCATGGCTGACAATGGTCGAGGACTCAAGTCATTTATGGTCAACTGGGATTGTAAATTTTACTGATTCCAAAAGTAAAGTTATTAAGAAGCGAGTTAAGACTGTATTTTTTTAAAATATGTATATTATTAAAATATTTTTTAGTTGAAAATTAATTTAACTCCTCATTGAAAAAAGTTATTTATAATTTTTGTAAAATTTTTAGTTCAATTAAATAATAATTCTGAATCCGTGATTTCGTATTTGAAGTCATTGGTCAAAGAAGTCTAGTCTTTGTATTAATTTTTTTACCAACCGGCAGATTTCTGACATTTATCTTCATGATAATATTTACTGAATGGTCAAGAGATTTCCAGCAATCTAATACAGTTTGTCGTTATCCTTTTCGACATTAGACATTCAAATGTCTGCTAGCGATCCATCTGCATGCAAGGAGGCATATGCATGTTTACACCCTGATCAGCCATGGTACCACACTACCACCCCTTGCCATTAACTATGAAGCAGTCTCCTTTTCCATTTAAATTTCTATAATTTATTTCTACACGCATAGTTAGATCGAGCTTCATCCACGACTGCCTTTTATTTTTATGTGTTTTTTCTTCAACTTTGACGGGTCGTAATGGACACTTTAAACATGAGTATATCATTTTCTTCTTCCCAGTAACAAAATGTTAATTACATTCTGTAATTCCCTCTCTCAGGTAAGTAGACCTCCTAACAGGAGCAAATTTAAGCGTGGGATTGTGGGGTTTCGTTATAGGGGTTGCAACCTCTATTAATCCTACAAAATGCTTTAATATATACTAAAATACCTTGATATTTTGTGTTTAAAAGATTATTTAACCCCTATAACATCACGAATCCACCCCTCCTGACTGGTCGGATTAGTGTTCGATTATATCTCTTTGTCTTGTGCTAATTTACTTCTGTTATGTTTTGAACAAGCTGGCAATGACTAGTTCCTGTAATATATATGTTCTATTCTGTCTTTAAAAAAAAAAAAATTGTTTCGAACAAAAAAGAAAATCTACTTTCTATGTACATTAGCTTTGATATAAACTCCAGTAAATAGTGGCACAATGCAAAAGATTGTATCAGATCATATGTTTTGGCTCATTTATATATCATTGCATATTGAGCCATATATACTTCTTTTGCTTCATATTGTTTCATTAGGTGAGAGATCAGTTAGATTCTTGCAGTTGATACATGAAATATCGAAACCTCGAAAGGTAAAGAAGATGACAGATTATATAAATAAAAGGATAGTTCATTGATACTAATAAATTTGGATAAACATCCTTGTAGAAATTGACTCGTAAAAATACATGATTATGCTTATTGCATTAACTAATCATTCTTGATACTATCATTGAATCCATGCATGCAACGTGAGATTTAGTGATGTCCAATTCCACCACCACCCCCACCTCCAAAGCCGCCACCACCACCTCCACCTCCACCTCCACCTCCACCTCCACCAAATCCACCACCGAACCCTCCTCCAGCACCTCCTCCTACGCCACCTCCAATGCCACCACCCTTACCGAAACCTCCGCCAATCCCACCACCTTTTCCAAATCCTCCACCGGCTCCACCACCAATTCCGCCCCCCTTGCCAAAACCACCCCCCATGCCACCACCTTTGCCAATCCCGCCACCGATGCCACCACCCTTACCGAATCCTCCACCAACTCCACCACCTTTTCCGATTCCACCACCAATGCCGCCACCTTTGCCTATTCCACCTCCAATACCACCACCCTTGCCGATACCTCCTCCAATGCCGCCACCTTTGCCAATGCCACCACCCTTGCCGATTCCTCCTCCATGTCCACCACCCTTACCAATACCACCTCCAATGCCTCCGCCCTTGCCAATACCACCTCCAATGGCTCCACCCTTGCCAATACCACCTCCAATGCCTCCACCCTTGCCTATGCCACCACCAAGGCCTCCACCCTTGCCTATGCCACCACCAAGGCCTCCACCCTTGCCAATACCACCACCAATGCCTCCGCCCTTGCCAATGCCACCACCAATACCTCCACCTTTGCCAATGCCACCACCAATACCACCACCCTTGCCAATGCCACCGCCTAATCCTCCACCTTTTCCAATTCCTCCCCCAACACCACCACCCTTACCTATTCCACCACCAATGCCTCCTCCCTTACCGATCCCCCCTCCAATACCACCACCTTTTCCAATGCCACCGCCGACTCCACCGCCACCACCTGCTCCACCACCACCTCCTACACCACCTCCTCCACCAGCCCCGCCACCACCTCCTACACCACCCCCTCCACCAACCCCACCACCACCACCGAAACCACCACCACCCCCAGCACCACCACCAAATCCAGCCCCGCCACCAGCTCCGCCACCAAAACCACCACCACTGCCAAACCCACCTCCCTTACCAATAGTTAAAAACTTCTCCTCATCATCTTTCACATCTCTTGCAAAAACTACACTAACTACAAGAACTTGCAAACAAAGCAACGATAAAACACTAACTCTCATTTTACCAGGTAGCATTTTCCTTAAAGAATGTTTCGAATTGTGTGCGCTTGCACTGACTGCATTAACACCACAAAGACCTTATATATACTATTTTCTCCCAAGCCTCTATTGGTCTGACTTCTTGCTATCACTTCGATTTGCATTAAATGAGCTCTCAACACTCAACAGCTAACCGATCGACACATTAAAATTGAATGAGCCCACAATTATTACAACTCGTTTGGTGAAGAACAGTCTTATTTTAAGGGCCGATATTGATATTAAATTTTTGAGTACACACAAAAACAAGATCATGTAGTTCTGATGCATTCGGTAATATTGAAACTGACAGCCATCTGCTTTTCACATGTGTAGCAAAATCTGATGTTTTGTAGGCTGTTTTTGGAGTTCTTGAAAGCAATAGCCATGTTGGCCAAAAAAAAAAAAGCAATAGCCATAAGACATGAAATGCATAATGCATGATGCATGAAAAGTGCATTTCTTTGCATGATAGATTTAGTAGCAGACCACTTTTTTACCTGCTGCTATTACTCGACTAAACATAGTCTTAGGTTAGCATACTTTAAACTATGCTATTATTATTTAGTTGATGCATGTGTCTTAGGGTACATTATTTGTAACTGCAGTAAAATTCTTTCTAATAGATTAACTTTTAGATAAGATCTCCCATCAAATATTAGATTAATGCTATTAGAGAATGATACAAAAAAGATGTTCTCGAATCAACTTTTTGCTGCTTTCCATTAAAAAAAAAATGGTTTACCCTGATCGAAAGGGTGCGTTGAAGTCACTTCGATATAATGTAATTTTTTAGATAAAAATGAGTAACTTAAATTAAACTACTACTTAATATAATATAAATTTTTAGATGAAATTGTCATTTCGATATTTTTTTATACTGAAAATAAGGGTGTTAGCTTATATCTTCTCGCAAGTATGTATAAATTTGTGTTTTTTATTGTTTTGTGAATGTTAAACAAACGATCAAGTTGTCTTCGAACATCTTAATTACTATTTACTACTCAATGGAACTCAACAAGATTTCCGTGAATCATGTTTGCCAGTGATAGTTGTAAAGATATTTTCTTAAGTTTTAGGCCAAAGTTCCTGTGTTGTGGTACGTAAAAGTAAGCTTCCACTATTCCAAACTAGTATTGAATCTCAAATTTATATTTCGAATAAAGCCATGCTTCTCAACTTAACGACCTTGTTTTTTATCTAGTCAAACTTCTTGAAATGACCATGCTACATTTAGTCGTGGTTGGTTATACATTTGATCCTTAAGGGTCTTAATTTTTTTTCTTCTTCTTTGAGATGAGGCTCCTCTCTTTTACTAATTCTCTCATATTCAAAATAAGATTTATTATGATCTACGAGACTTGATCTTTTTAAATTTCGACAACTTGTTTTAAATTTTCTAAACTATCTTTTTCGTAGATAATTAGTTTATTATTATGAATCTGATGGTTAAGATTTAAAATGACCAAATTTAATGACCCATAAAACACCTCATTTAGAAGGGAGAGAGTTAGTAAATAAGAGGGTCCTTATCATGAGCTCCAAGCGGTCTAATTTAATCTTATAATCAATTTCATTTTATAACTTTTTCCACAAAATGGAAATTATACAAGTCTCTTTTTACTATTTTTCATTATCTAATGGAGGTTTAAGTCAAATAACACATATTAAAAAAATTTACAAGAATTGAACTTACAATCTCTCACACTCACAATAACTGGTATACCACTAGACCAAAGGCTTATTAGTACTAAAAATGGATTTTCACAACCATTTGTTTTGAAATTTTAATGGCTCCTAAACATCATTGCTTGTCCAAATTAAAGTGGATGCGTTTTCCTAGAGTAGTACATATTGAACTATAAATGAAACAAAAAAATTTCTAATATGCTTGAGTATTTAGGTAAGATGTCATTTCTACATGGTACTATTCTATTAAAGAATGAGAGAAAAGAGGTCCTAGAATTAACTTTCATCCGTTTAAGAGTACTTTCCTGGGCCTAACCAAAAGAATCTGGTCCACATGTAAAAAGGCTTGTCAAGTGGAGACGTAAAAAAAAAAAAATCACAGGCCGGTGAATTGATTTTTTCATGCATTCTGGTGAGAAAAATGAAAAAAAAAAGTATGTAATATAGTTCACGAGCCCTAAAAATGATCTTAGCTCACTCACCTTGGTAGGAGGTGCTTGCCACTCCTCAATGACTCTGATGTTATAAATAAATATATTTGTTCTCTGTAGTGTAAACTTTTAGATGAGATGAGATTGTCTTTCTAATAATTTGGTTGTATTTTTTTTTGTTAAATCAGAGAGCAAAATATTTTATTAATGACATAAGAATACAAAAGGTGGGTCAAAAACTAAATACAAAATTGTGTTGGATTGGTAACAAGAGTATTAGCTTATATGGTTTGTCTTCATCGTATATCAAGACATTTTTGTGGTTGATCATGTATGCCAGAGATTAAGTTTATAGATTTTTCTTTTTAATTTTGTTCAAAATAATAATTAAATGTAATAAACTTCTCTTTAACCGTTTAAATTCCTATATAAAGTGGTTACTTAATATGTTATTAGGGTCAAGCTAACAAAAAGTAATCTCCTTGTATGTTGTGGGGGAATTGATAAGTCATATTAGGAATGCATTGAAAATAACAAACAAATATAATAAATCTCTCTTAAGCCATGCTCTTACTTGACTCCTAAGACCGGATGTCTTTGGTGGTAAGTAAGAGTAAGCTTTAACCATCTCAAGCCTTGGGTTTGATCTGAAATTTACATGTCCGTAATGAGGCATGTTTCCAAATATAACGATCTTAATTGAAACAAATTACAAATTTAATATTGGGGGACAATATTTAATAAAGGAGATCATACGGTGACCAAAAAAAGAAAGAATTAAAGGGGGACCGTAATTTTTTTTTAAAGTTATACATAGATTTTTGAAAAAAAAAATATTATTGGAAGCTTGGGTCATACATTTATTCCTGTTAGGTTGTGCAATGATCATCGAGGTTCTTGGTGTTTTTTCTCCTCCTAGATTATCACCAGCGTATTTTTCAAACGATAATCAATTCATTTAATGGCTTTAATTGTTAACAATCTTGTTACAAAAAGAGTAGGTGACAGTCCAATTAAATTAAGTCATGTGAAATTAATGAGTCTTTGACCAAAAAATAATAATAATGAGTCAATATATATGGTCTCATTTTTAAAAAAAAAAAAATCAAATATCATTAAACTTGATTGTGTATTACTAAATTTAAGGTACTAAACTTGTTATCCCAACATTAACCTTTTCACTATATTGAATCACAGAAGCGTGATGTAATTTCTGTCAAGCTAGATGTGGAATAATATTTTGGTCCTAAAGTTTATTTCACTTTAGCTCACATCTGACAGGTTCAGGTTTAGAATGTCTCGCAACTGACTTGCTACAACGAAAAAAAAAAAAAAAACCCCTCGTAAACAACTTACTTTGCTCTCTTTTAATTCTCGCATCTCTACTAATTTTAATCTTTAAAATTATTTAGTTTTTATTGATAAAATATTCCAGACCTTACACTGATCTGACAAAATGTTAATGTTGAATTAAGAAATCTATGATCGGACATGCAGGAATGGTTCGCACACACTGAGTTGCCACTATGGTTGAAGACCATAATCTTTGTCCATAATTTTATAAATGCATCAAGTTTGCGGTGAGAAAACAAAATTATCTTGTAACTTGTCAGGAAGAGAGAAAACATAATGTGGCATCATAAATACCATTTGAGTCTAGATATTTTTTTCAGCTTCACTTGCACATGGCCACAACCTTAGCAAACCAAGAAATTAAAGGGGAAGATGGGAATATAATTTCACTTAGCTTTACGGGTTAGGTGAAGTAATCGATTAATAGTGACTTGTCATGATTAAATGTATTAAATTTAAATTTATGTCTTCTTATGTTAAATATTATTCAATTTTTGATTAACCTAGAATATGTGTTGGAATGTGTTGCTGTACTACGGGATTTTTGCTTTGCAATGGATCTAATGTGATCTTATCCAAATTGAGTTCTTTGTCATCAACAAAAAATGACTTATGCAGCACTACTATATTTATGCTCTATTGCAACATTTAATTATATTTAAAACTATTGCAAAAAGGTAAAAAACAGTTGCAAATAAGTTTAATCGGTGCATATGATATCTTTGCATATAATCATGTGGCAAATTTTCTATTGCAATAGTTCTTCATAAGTAATAAGAAACATTTGATACCCGTTGCCAAATTAGCAAAAGGTGATTAAAAAACTTTTAATTGTTGCAAAAATTTTTAATTTTTACAACGATTAAAAATCGTTACAATAAAACACTTATTACAATGAGTTTTTTTCATTATTATCTCTCGCAATAGTTTTTTATTTTTAATTGGAGTGTTATAAAATATCTAAAATATTATAGTAGAGGGGGCATGAAAAGAAATATAGGTCTTCTTAATTAATGTATAGCATGTGCATGGTAGATGAAGTATTTAATGCTAAGTTTGAAAATGTTCTTATTGTTTAGCTATGTCGCATTCCAATCTCACTAAGCAAGCAACGACTTTTCACAAAAAGATGTTCAATTTCATAGCAAAGGTCAGACATAATTATTTCTTGCATTTTCTAGTTTCTTCATCTTGATTGGGTATAAAAATCTTTTGGTGTAGTTATCATCACGATAGCAATTATGAAAGTTTAAGATGAAAGGTACCTCTATATTTTTTTTTTTTGTTGTTAATTTAAGACACATCCTCATCTTAACCAACCAATAATACATAAATTAAATTAGACACTATTATGAAACATGAACCCCAATAATGAGCATGCCGACATCTCACACAGCGGCCCAATCCAAAGGTGTCTCTATCTTCATCGAGGGAACTACTTGACGGCAAATATTAATCTTCTTTAATTAGAAGATTGTATTTGTGGGTTGAGATAAGAGAAATGAAAGGTGCCTCTACCTGCTTTACCGACTAAATAAATTGATAATGACATAGCTTATCCGTTTGTACTGTACACATATTAATGTATCTGAATTTGAATCTTTTTCAATTAGAGGGTAATCAAATGATCCTCTAATTATTTTTATAAGGGAGTAATATATAACATCCAAGTAATTAAAGTATTTGATTTGTCTAGGTCCACTAGTCATTTAAATTTAACACCAAAACAATAAATATGTATGTATGTATGCATGTGTCTTAGGCTCCGTTTGTTTGGCGTAAAATATTTTACCATAAAATATTTTTCTAATTAAAATTAGTTAATTGAAAAATATTTTTTAGTCAACAATTGCGGTTATTTTTGCTTAATTTTTTGGTGTTTGGTAACACCGGAAAATTAGTCAACTGAAAAATATTTTCTGATCAACAATTACGGCTAGTACAAAATTCTAAAAAATATTTTCACGTCATTTGAAAGAAGAAAATATTTTACGAAACTCACTGTATATTTAAACACTAAACAATATTTTTTAGTATTTTATTTTTTAGAAAAAATATTTTTTTTCAATCAATTATTTTACAACAAACAAACAAAATCCTAAAAAATATTTTCTATTAAAAATATTTTTGACAAATAAATTATTTTACGAGAAACAAAAGGAGCCTTAACTACGTTGGTGTTGTACCGTTGTAAAACAGGATATGAACCCGAGACCTCAAGATTATGAGCCTCACGAGATACTAAACCGCCGGTAACCATTTTGGGCATTTGCTCTTTATTTTAAATGAAAGTGATATATCTTTTTCTTCAATCATTTTCAGTGAAAATGTATAAAACTACGTCCCTTTAGTGGTAAGTCTAAATAAGTAATGAAGTTGTACAACACTTTATTTTAAATGGAGGTGATTAGATAATTTCCTATAGAAAAAAAAAAAAAATTGAGAGATCTTTCAATTGCTTCCTAATTGTAGAGGATAAAAATCTAATATGTCTACTATATCATATACCAGCTTAATAGTGTTGATAGGCTGAACAAGTTGCTTATCAATTTCTTAAAGAAACCGCTTTTTCTGTTGTAGTTGCTTTTCCCACTCTTGAAGAACTTTAAATGTACCATTTGAAAGTTTAAGAACATGCTAAAAGAAAAGAAAAAAATTGCTATTATTTAATTGACCATGTTAGTAGCCTAGTGGTAGGTTGTTATTCCTAACAGTTAAGAGATTAAGGTTCGAATCTCATAGTAGTGGAGACAGACGGGGATTAACTTAAAAAAATAAAAAAAAACAATGTTTTTCTTACCAAGAGCCGTCTCCTCAATTAGTAAACTCCATACGTGATAAAAGAAAGTGAAGAGTATTTTCACAAAATGTATGGTAAACGAACATCTACATCTGCATAGTGTCTAACAAGGTGTTCACAAGAATGTACATATGCAAAGAGAAACTGGCCAAATATTCTACTTCGCCAATATAGAGAGCCGAACTTAAATACAAGAGGATGCACTATCAACAAATATTTAATTGGAGGGCTTTTTACTTTTTTTCTGAGAAGTCTTAACAGGCGCGTCGCAAATCTCTCTTTTCCTTTTGTTGTTGCTCGTTTGGTTGTTATTGTTATTGTTGTTGTTCCCTCCAAGACTAGCAGAACTCTTTTGCTGTAACACCAACGCGTCCTTCACAAAAATCTTCAACTTCCATAATGTAGACTCACTCTGCAGACAGCAAATAAAGAATCGGCTTGTGTCATATACAGCCTATGTACAGAAAAAAAATGAAAGAGAAAAAGAGAAAAAGAGAAAAATGCAATTGCAACGCAAAGCGAAGAACCTGAGTGTCTAGGACAAGGTCCACTTGTTCCCCCGTTGCTTGGAAACTAGGATTATCCTGGGCAACAATTAAGAGTGCCTTGTGGAGATCCTCAGAAGATAAACGCGTGAGAGCATCCCCAAGTTTTTTCTTCTCTTCTGTAGACATCTTTCTGGAAAAAAAGCCTGTCTATTTAACCACTAGAGACCACTACAACGCCAAAACATTCACTTGCATGCAAATCTACCGAAGCAGTTGCACACTTAAAATTTAAGCAAAAACCATACTCCACACGTAACATTTGTAGCAATGGCAAAGAGCTTGGAAAATCATATAAAGGAATATCACATGGTTCACAGACATTAATCTATCATTACATTTCTAAAGCAATCTTTATATTAGTCATCTTCCATAAACATATGACAAAACTGTGACATCAGAGAATTATAAAAGAGAGATTTATTTTCAACCAACGTATTAGACCTACTAATATCCTGACGATAATGTGCAATACAGATCAATTTATGCAACATCATTCATGTCATTCTTCATTCGCAAATCAGACTAACTAATCATGAAATTTACAAGTGCAAACATAATGCAACGATGAAACACATGGAAATAGATTTTACTGAAGAACACAGATTCAATGAACATTATAAGCTAAATTGATTGGGATGAACCACTGTCGGAGGAAAATGTTCCAATACTTCCAGCTATTCAGATTGAAACTTGCGGTGACATCTGGGACTCGGATGGAAATGAAAAAGGAACTACTGTTCTCAAAATAATAAAGCAATGCACATTTGAACATATATTTGATTGATCAAAGCGTTTGTAGAATATTTTATGCCGAGGTGGAACTAACCTGCTCCTCTGAAGCACCATTTCTCTGAGTTTATCCAGACGCTCATCAACTACTTCAAGCTGGAAAAGATTCAAAATAACTTGTTCAAACCATTCACTAGACTTTCTTCTTGAACTTATAATGACAACAGATGATCCACATAGGAGGGTGTATTTTCTATCAGAAAGTCTGATTTCCGCACCCTCCTTCATCAAGAAAATTTAAAGGAAATAATAAAATCTTTCAAGTACCTCACTACTCAACTCTCTAGCCATTTTAGCATAAGCAGCCTCCTGTGCAAGCTGCACATACATTTGAAACTCTGCTTCCTCCTCTTTTCGCCTTTTTTCCTACAAGCATACATTGTTTTGAAACTACTGTCATCCTCAAATGAACAGCCACATAATCTTGGCTAAGGGATACCAAGCAAACAAAAAATTAACATCTCTGGCTTGTTAATGGTAGGATGTAACTTTAGAAATGCCATATTGGAACCTCAAAACGTGTAATTCGCGGCATGCAACTTTACAACTTTACCTCTTCGTCAACCTTTGGCAAAAGTTGCAGCCATTTTTCCTCAAATTTTCCCAACAAAGTTTTGGCCATCACATGACCATCATCCTTTTCCTCGTTATACTTCATTGCATTTTTAAAAATCAATCTTACGTCAGCACATATCTCACGAACATGCTTATATCCAGTACCATCCTTAGCCTCCATCTTGTTTTTTATAGTACTGAAGTCCATGGGCTTCTCAATAACCTACCACATCAAGTACATTATGAATTAGTTAGCACAACACTGAATAAGAAAACAACAGATATTTAATGAAACGTGGTTGGACCCCCGTAGAGGCTGTCAGGAGCAGATTTAACTACATATCCAGAGCACCTCACTAAACAAGAATTAAGAAGCAAGAGACTGCAGAGCTAGCCGCTGGAACAGCATAGAACTGAGGAGCATGGCAGTGATTAGGTAGCAAAAAAATGCCCAGGATCATGGGGGCAGAGGAAACAGATTGAATAATAAATGTAAACGTTTCCTCCAACCAACCCCTTCTTCCTTCAACTTCTTTTTAAAAAAAAAATGGTCCACATAAAAAGACAGACATGTCTTTCTCTTTGATTGTTCAGGTTATAATGTCATTCAATTTCTGCTTTTTATCTTTTACGTGCATGTGTGTGTGTGTGTGTGAGAGAGAGAGAGAGAGAGCACATTATGTTACAGTTCACAGTATCATTACAACACCAACCTGAACAACCACAAGAGAAGAATAAAAAAATGAAAACTGCCCAAAGGAAAATTGAAGAAGATCACCTCATAGTAGTCATGCAAGCCAAGACCAACAACATCAACAGGTTGCATAAACGGCCCTGCCCATTTGTGCTGAGTGATCTGACAAGTAAGCAAAATATTCAATTTGCCAATTAGAATACTTCTTCGGTCTTGTATAATAAATCACAAGAATGATAAGAGATCATGACACGATTCCATCCAAAAGTGCAGATAACATACAATGCAGTTACCATGGACCGAGATCTCAAAAAAGAGACCTCATGGAAAATAATCTGAAAACTATAAATGCTGAAAGGATGACAGTGTACATCTCCACAAAGGTAATTTAGACATCCTATTTCTGATACAATTCCACCAACCACGAAAGAGAAAGTACAGAGAGGTTCATTAGCCAACGAAACAGATTTACGTGAATGAGTAATTCTCTAGCAACGAGTAGGAATTCATGAACATCTGAAAGTCAAATTGATAAAACAGGTTCATATAAAATAGTAAACATTGCTCAAATGACGAGTCAAAATATCAGTAAGAAATACAAAGTTTGAATTCATACCCTACCCAACCCCCGGCCATGTTCATATAAAGTAAGTAAAGATTGCTCAAATGACAAGTTAAATATCAGAAAGAAATAAGTCTGAATTTGCATCCCCTCTCGCATGGGCGGAGCTTGACGGTGGCATCTTCATCAACACATACTTATTAAAATGTATCGACAGAAGTCACCTTGTATACAATAATTCTCATGCTGAACAATCAAAATACGTCTAATCAACCCTTCGAAACGAACACACAGAAGAGGCAAGACACAAGAATGTGATGCAGTGAAGTATGTTTACACGAGGAGTTCCCACCACAATACACCCAGTGTCTGTCCTAGAAGAGTCCTGTTGTCAATCAAATGCCATCCTTACCCTGGTCTACTAGTTAACTTAACTTTGCAAATTCCTTCTCCCAATCGACAAGCACAATATCTCGAAATACCCAGAAGGATGCTTTTAACCAATGGGGGATTAAATCCTAAAAGAGAGTTGGGGACCAATAATATGGGCAATGCCCCTCACCCGCCTTCCAAAAAGTTCTAAAATTCTTATGTTGTATCTGAAAGTTGTTTCACAAAGAAAGCACTTTGAAATAAAGATGCTTCCTAATTCATGGTAATATTTTAAGAGGTAGTAATTCTAGTCAGCACTGAGGTTTTAGCTCCAACCTTGGATTTGAACATCATAGGAGTTACAGGTCCAACAGATCTAATATGCAAGATATACTGAGAGGTGATATAAACTTTCATATGTCCGCTACTTAAACGGAATTTTAAGTCAAAACTGAATGACACTGGGTGTGAATACCTGACGTAATATTGTCCCAAATTGGCGAATAAGTTCTTGCATTCTCTTGGAAGCAGCTGCTTCTCTACGTGATGCATCCTGCTGCCGCTTGTTTATGCTCGCAACTTGTTTCTCCTTGTCTCTGTCCTTCAAAGATGAACTACCTTTTGGAGTGTTGCCTTGCTTTTTATTCGTTGTCAAGTAGAACTGTTCAACCTCATTCAACTTTTGCTCAAGCTAAAAAATTAAAAAGAGGCGCATCATTCAATGAATTTGAAGATGAAATAACTTTCAAAACTAGTCAACTTAAAGACCGTTACTTCAAGAATATACACTGGTCATCAAGAACACAACGTGGAACGCAAAATTACTATAAGGAACAATTTCAATTCTCGATTTTCTCCATTTTTATCTACTTTTGGGGTGTAAGAAACTTTAGAATATAACATCATCAAGATTCAACTCTTCTAAGAACTCCATAATCGCTGTCTGCATCCATGATCTCAATATAAGTTACTCCTTTCTACTATATGGTATCAAATTACACTACCTAATGCTATTTGTATCACTCTTTTCGAAGTTCAACAAGTACACGTTTCATGAAACTAACAATTAAACATCCAAAACTCAGTCAACGACAACATACAAAGAATCAAATTCACACAAAACCAACTAGAATTACTCACATTAAACGGTCCCAAAACATACCAAAATTAACTAACAGGACATAAGCTGCAAAAATTTCTCAACGATCAAACAACTATAGTATCCAATATTCCAACGACCCTAGTTTACCTGATCAACCTTGGTAGACACTTCATCCACATGATCCTTCACATTCTCCACTCCTGAAGAACCATTCGCTTCGACTTCTCTCGGTTCCCTGAATGGAATTTCACTCGTTGTACCCATCTGCTATAAACAAACAAAAACAAAAGAACTGAGTTACTTCATCAACAATATGTCCACTAAAATTCATAAACACTACAATAAGCTCTTGAGCACAGAAAAACACAAACGGACAAAAAATAACCAAAAAGACACCAAAAACCCACAAAGTATAGACGTAATTGTGTGCGTGTGAGTATGTTTGTGTGTGTATGTTTATGCAAATTGCCAAAAATCAAAAGTTCAAATTTAAGTAATAACACAAAATAATGGGTACCCACAAAAAAAATTAGCAGGCTATTTAATTGCAACACACATACGAATAAGCAAAGCAGATTAAATATATATATATATATATATATTGATAAGCATATGATAATAAATAAAAAAATATAGTAAAAAATATAGAAAAAAAACACAAAGGAAAGTTTTTTAAGTTATGTTTTACCTTCGCTGTGGAAAGATTGAAGATGGCCGAGTCTGCTTTTCTGTGATGGAGACTGTGAGCAGCAGGGGAGGTTTAGTGGAAGGAAGGTGAAACGACGTCGTGTCTCGTTAAATTGCTATTTTTTGTGATAACTATTTCAATGTTTTATTTTGCGTAAATTATTTCATGAGCCGTTGTATTATTCGTAAATCCTATTTTGATATAGAATTATTTGTAGTTCCATAAATGTTGTATGATAGAAAATGGCTTTTTTTTTTTTTTTTTTTTGTCATTGATAGAAAATGGCTTCAACCACCTATTTTGTGGAACTGATTGTCGTGTGAATCTTTTATATGAAAAAGCAAAAGTATAATTAAGAAAAATAGTGAGCAAAAATTACAATATTATGATCGAGTGCAAAATATTTTCAGAAAATACTCCGATTCCCTTTATACCCGCCACTAGTAAAGATCAAAAGTCCCAATTCCATTCTAAAAACTCTTGTAAAATTACTACCGATGGATAGTTAAATAACATTTTTTTAGTTAATAGTTAAAATTTTTATTTGATAATTGTACTAAAAAATTTGTATTTAATGATAATTAACATATTACTATTTAACAAAAATTGGAAAAGATTGCATCCACTAATATATTATATTTTAAATTTTCAAATATATTTAATTTCTTGAATTATAATTTATATTTTAAGTTTTCTTGGAAGTTATTTTATTGAAATTTGGGTGAGAGTGGGGAGGATGTATCGGGAGAGAGAAGTTCAAAATTTTACGAGCTATAAGAAATATAAATGAAAATTTCAAGAGATGGAACAATGATCAAGCAAAAGGATAATTTGGAAACAAACCTCATGATTATTGCCAAATAAAAGTCAGAACTAGGGGTGTGTATGAATTGATTTGGACGGTTTAAAATATATTTTTTGACTTGAATTAATAAATTCGGTTTGAAAAATTTAAAACTATAGTCAATTCATATACCTCTCAGAACCACCCAAATCAAGCCAAATTCGGTTTAACTTATAGTTGTATTTGAATAAAGTAATTGTATTGTAAAAATCTAAAATATAGAGAAGTTACTCATGGTGTTTTTTGATTTTTTTAATGTAAGGGGAAATAGATTGAAAAATGTGGAGGAAACTGTGAAAAGTTCTCTAGAAATACTACGCATATTTACTCTTTCTCTCTCTCTCTCTCTCTCTCTCTCTATATATATATATATATATATATATATATATACGAGTCAGTTTGGCTTTATGATTTTTATAGTAAAAATCATAAATCAAACTATATGGTCGATTTTTATGAAAATTTAAACCATAACCAACCAAACTTTTAAAAAATCACAAAAAATGGGTTAGTTTGGGTTGGGTTTGGCGGTTTGAGCGGATTGGCAGTTTCACTACACACCCTTAGTCAAAACCCTACTTTTCAAAAGTAAACCCGAATTATGTAAAGGTGGGTGGGCATGTGCGGGTAAATAAGTTCTAGACCATTGTTATACCAAATTATCCTAAGAGGGGTGAATTACGATAAATGGGCAATTTACTATTTTTTCGAGTATGTTTGCAACTACTTATTTCTTTTAAACAATTTAACAAACACAATATATACAACAACAAAAAAAAGTAGAGAGAGAGAAAAAAGTCAATAATTTTAGGGTAGTTCGCTACTCTACTCCACTACCAAAGCTATTCTTCTCTTTGGATTTTCTATAAACTCCACTATCATATTTCTTCACAAGTTGGTGAAACACAAATCAATATACAATCACACTCTTAAATTCACGAAATAATGTACAACAACTTTTGAATCCATAAGAGTCAAACCCAGGGAGTCATCCAGGGACGGAGCTAGGAATTTAGTATGGGGGGGGCCAAAATTTTTTTTTTATACAGTATTTTATATATTTTTAATTAACATAATTAATTATTCTAAAATTAAATAATAAAGAACTAATTAAAAAAATTAAACACAAATAAGTGTAAAAAAAATACCATTTTGCAAAAAAAAAAATATTAAATTACGTAAAGTAGTGTTTACCAGTTCAGTCAATAAAGTTGAGCTCGTCTCTCCTTCATAGTATAGAATTCATCAATTATTGTATCAACAAGAACATCCTTAGCAATTTCTTTTTCGATATAAACAATCATACTATCTTTGAGAAAGTCATCTTCCATCCGATTGCGAAGCCTTGTTTTGATAACTTTCATAGCAGAAAAAGCTCGTTCTGTCGTTGCTGTCGAGACTGGAAGAGTCAGAATCAACCGTATATTTGAATAAGCTCGTTTTGATAACTTTCATAGTATAGAAAAAGCTCGTTTTGATAACTTTACCTGAAAATAAATTTCAAAAATTAGAATAATAAAAAACTATATATATTTTTTGGTTGGTTACAGATTGTATTAAAAAAAAAGTTTGTATTTGACTACTAAAATGATAATTTATTTCACATAAAATATTTTTTGGTTGGTTACAAATTCTATATTTGACTGTTGTTTTTTTCAATAATTAATCTTCTCTAATCTACACATTATGCCTCACTTAAATTTAAAAACTAAAATTATCTTTTTCACATAAAATATTTAAATTTACATTACAATTTACAATATAATTGACAAAAAATATGAAATAAAAAACATAAAAAAGAATTTAACAAACAAAATTTCATAAATAAACATAAATTTATATAACAAACAAAATTTAATAAATAAACATAAATTTATATAACAAACAAAATTTAATAAAACTTACCTTAGGGATGATGTTCTGCTGGTCCTTTGGAGAAAGAAGAAGAAACTAAGAAAAGAAGAAAGGGAGATTGGCCGCCTGCTTCTGCGTTCAGAAAGATGAAGAAACGAAAATGAACAAGAAAACAAGAAAAAAGGAAAGGAAGTTGTGGTTTAGTCGACAATAAGAATTTTTTTTAAAATATATTAAAGAATATAATAATAAAACTAAAGTTGGGAAAGCCGAAAGCAGCAGACAAAGGAAAAGCTTCTTCATCTTTTTTAGGAAAAGCAATAGATAATAATATTATTTTAATTCAAAAATTTTGTTAAAGTTGAAAAGCAGTAGACAAATTTTTTTTTTAATAAAATAAGGGGGGCCGAACTATTTGATAAAAAATTTTTAACAAGTAAATTTTTTTTTTTTTTAAAAATGGGGGGGGGGGCCCGGGCCCCTGTCTGCCCCCCTTTAGAACCGTCCCTGGAGTCATCCCCTTTGAATCCACAAAGAAGACTTCTACCTCACTATTTCTAAGTTATAAATCTTACAAGGTATAGCTCTAGAGAGTTTACAACCAAGATAAATGTGTAAAGATATGAGTACAAGACTTTCACTTCTCAACGAGTAGAATAATACAAATAAAGCTCTTGAATGCTCAATAGATTTGTAAGTGTAAGCTCAAGCTTTTTGTTGTTTGATATTTTGAATCAACAATATAAACTTAGCATCAATGGATATTGTGTGGAATTGTGTGGAAGAGGACCATGATGAAATGAGTGAGATTTGGTATAAAAAAAAATAAGAAAAACGACTTTTTAACAACTAGTTTTCAATTTTCAGACAAAGCAGGGCGACTAAGCCAGACGAGGTACTTGACTGGCATACTCGACCTACATTTTCAGACCATGTCGGTTGATAAGGCCAGCCGACGAGGTCGACCAATATTTTCAGATTTTGCCTATTTTTGACAATTTCATCCAAATTTTATTTTTTTGAAGATAAAACATTTATACACCTCAATACCACTTCTTCATTTAACCTTTTAAACATCCCAAAATAGTTTTTTAACTCTTGAGGAAAGATTAAAATCAATTTTTGTAATTCACGAGTTTAAAAACAATTTTTACCTAAAATTCAATCTTTTGAAGATAAAGACATTTGGAGTTTTTAAGAACAATTCTTCAAAACATATTTGACCTCAAAAAGCTCTTTAGAAAAAATTTAAAATCATTTGAAAGATTATCAAGAGCTTTTGCCACACAAATACAAATCTAAGGTAAACGACAATATTCATGTTGTTACCCCTTATGTCGCCACTTCTCTGCCTTCCATATGCCTTCAAGTCTTGATTCTTAAAATATGATATTCATTTTTTTAATTCTTCAAAACTTCATATGCTTGTGGTGATATTGATATTTGTGGCCAACAAAACTTTGCATCTTCTTAATCTTGCAACTCTTCTTTGATCAAAGACATATATCTTCTTTCAAGCAAGATCTTCTTACTCTTTCAACACCAAACATTCACAATAATTTTTGGCTCACAAAAATATTAGTACAATGTAATCCACATAAATCAAAATATTAAAATTCAAATTGGCTTTCCAATGATATATACATTTAATGAACAAAAGTCAATAAGTGTATGTTTAAGAATATAAGACATATTTACACAACCACACTTGATAAGTCAATTTGATCATACTTGTATTTTTCATTAAATTAATAAAATTATTTTCACTATGCAAGTCATTCATCCAAATTCAATATTTGGCTCAACTTAATATACATTTTTTAATCTTATGAGCCTTAAGTGTGAGTTAAATCATATAAACATACAAATGCAATCACACTTAATAAATTCAATATATCATTTTCTTCCTTTATACTGCCATCATCATTTAATCAATATCATTGTCTTCTCTATGCAAGTTATGCCACCAATAAATATATAACTCAAACAAATATGTACCATTTATTCACAAGAGTCATAAGTGTGAATTTTAGTGACAAAGACACATTGGATCAACCACACTTGACATAACCAAATAACAATATTTGTTATCATCAAAATAAGGCATTAGGCTTAAGGCCAACAACCATTTTTGCTAAGCCTATCACATACCCGTGAAAAATTGAGTTCTTCAGAATTTTCAACATTTTAAGACATATATCAAATAAATATGGTAGTTACAAACTTCAAGTTTCATCTAATTCTGTACACTTAACATAAAAACTTTGGAAGAATAGAAATTAATTTTGTACAAATTTATGATGAAATAAAAGTTAGTTTCAATTTAGAATCAACGATTTAAAAAATTACAATTTATCATAATAAAATTAAAGCTACAATTGTAAAATCTATATAATAGGGAAAAAGAGAGTGAATGTTAGGCTCCTAAAAATTGTAGAACATGAATTATTCCCACTGGCCTTCTCGTTTTTTTTTGTTTTGTTGGGGAGGGATGATTATTGTTTGGAAGGAAGAAGTAGTGCTCCATTATCTTTTTTTTTTTAATGTAATTTACAATTTTATCTTTATACTAGAAAAAAAATTGGAATAGTTTGTCTAACTTACCTTTACACAAAATTATAAGAGACAAAAGGAGCGAGATACATCCACAAAAAAAAAAAAAAAAAATAGAGAGGAGAAATCATTTTAAGAGTTACAAAAGATTAGAGAGAGTTAGTTTTCTTCGATAGTTCGAGGTATGATTTTTTAAGATTTTGATGATCAAATATTCCAGCTTTTAAGTGTTTTTCTTTTTTGATAAAATAAAAGTTGAAGTCATCAATTAATTTAGACCGGGGAGTTTAAAGGCTTCCATTGACTCGTAAAGTAAAATTGAGTGTTTATAACCCGTAGACTTACTAGCAGTCACAAATGAGAAAAATTGCACTGGGCTTTACTTTTGACTCGGGAATTGCTCATCGTGTATTTTTCTTTTTTCCTCTTTGTCTCTGTCTCTCTCTCTCTCTCTCTTTTCATGGGTTTAAAGAGAAAAATTAAGTGTTACTGATTAGGGAGATAAAGATAAGGAGGCTCCTGGAATAATTAAGTATTAGAAAAATTATTCTCTTCGATTATATGATTGTTCGACTGTGAAATAAAAAATAAATTTTATATGTACTTTTTATTTAATGGTTGAACAAGCGTATAGTTGACAAAAATATTTTTCTTAACTTTTGGTGCTTCAAATCTCATGGAGATATGGCCAAACTATGTTAACTATGGAAGAAATCAATGATAGGTGATGTATAGTTTTATGATGGTCTATATATTGTACTATACTACATATATAAGGTTTATTTGAACAATTCTTCTAAAACTCTAAATTTTACAAAATATAGGAGGACTTTTGGTCCCAAATAATTCTAATAGCCCTATCCAATACATAAAAAAATATGGGCTTCTTATATTGATATTCAACTAGATCTCCCAACCTATCTCTTCTCAATGATCACACAATGAAAATATTTGAAATAGAGAAAGTTGTTGAATGTTGATTGAAATTAAAATATTAATTTTTTAAATTAAGAGAATGATTAAAAGTAGAAAAGTTATAGTGAATTAAAATAAAGAATTCTTAAAAAATAAAAAATGACTCAAAATTTTTAAATGTAGAGGAAAAAAAGAGAAACTATTAGTATTATTGGCCTTATTGTGCAACTGAAATATAAGAAACTTTTTGATCAAATTAAACTAAGGTCAATTTTCTTTATATATTATGTAAATCTCACCAACATTACGGAAGACTAATGAATTAATCGCACTTTGAAATTTTTCGTCATGAGACTAATGTGTCAGGAGCACTCAATTAGAATTTAAATAAAAAAAGAAAGAAAAAGAAATCATCGTCAGCAATTGGTCAATATTGCCAACCAACCCACGTGAGATTAGTCCCCACAAGGACAGAGACAATAATTGTAACATTCAGAAGTAGAGGGATACCCAACGAGCGCATACTCTTCTAAAACTATGCTAAAAGCTATCTATCAAACACAATACAATTTATTTTTATCCGTAAGCTTAAAAAACTTGCAAGTCTACATTCCACTCAAGTCTAAATGGCAGAGGCTGTGATCTCTATTGTTGTCGAAACGATTGGTAATTTGTTGATCGAAGAAGGAAAGTTTCTACATGGCGTAAGAGACCAAGCGGAACAACTTCAAGCGGAGCTAAAGCGAATGCAATGGTTTTTAAAAGATGCAGACGCAAGGCAAAATGAAGCGGACAGGCTTCGTGAATGGGTTTCCCAAATTAGAGACCTTGCTTACGAAGCTGAAGATTTGCTCGAGCGTTATGCTTTCAAAATTCAGTCGCGTAGGGGAAGAGGTGTTACCAGCGTCATCAAGAGATGTGTTTGTCTCTTAGATGAAAGCTTGATCCGTCATCAAGTTGGGTCAGATATTGAATCCCTTAGGGCCAAGATCTCTGATCTTACTACAAGTTTTGATCGTTATGGCATAAGAGCCATCATGGAGAGAGAAGGCGGCTCAAGCTCTAGGTTACAACAGTTAAGGCGTACTCATTCCCATGTTGTTGAAGAGGATCTTGTTGGAGTAGAAAGTCAAGTTGAGATGCTGGCAGAAAATCTTATTGGCGAAAATTATAAACTCGTTTCTATATGGGGAATGGGTGGTCTAGGCAAGACCACTCTGGCCAGAAAAGTTTATCAACATTCAAATGTAAGGCGTCATTTTGAAGTATTTTCGTGGATCTGCGTATCTCAGCAATGGCAGACAAGGGATCTCTTACAAGGGATTATTACTAAATTTATGCCGGAGAAGAGGCAATTGATTAAAGAATGGAGAGAGGAGGAGCTAGTCAGGGAACTTTTTGAGTTTCAGGATAATCACAAATGTCTAGTAGTACTTGATGATATGTGGTCCACAGATGCTTGGGAAGGCATTAAAGATGCTTTCTCAATTAGAGAGAGAGGCACCAAAGTACTGCTTACAACACGAAATAGAGAAGTGGCTACTCGTATAACTGCAAAAGGCTTCCTCTATCAACCGCAATTTTTGAATAAAGAAGAAAGTTGGGAATTACTAAAAAGAAAATCCTCGATACAATCAGGTACTCAAGATATATTTTCTTTCATAGTTGTCATTCTTGATCGTTCAATTAAATATATATGTATGTTTTTTTTATATTTATATATTATATTTGCCTAGAAGCGATATACGAATTTGTCATTTTTTTTTCTCGCAATCATAATTTTAGTTAGGAAGTTCAACAATCGATGACTTTTTAATATTTAAACTGCTTATAATAGTTTTCTGATGTAGCTAACATCCAAAACAGTGAAAAATTTAACATATTGTTTAGAATACAAATACTGATGTTCTATTTAAACTCCAAACTTTCACTAAGAGATGAAACGAGAGAGTAAATTTATGGAATAAATTCTAATCATCTATATCAGCAATACAATGGATGAAAGTCTGGGATGTGTGTGGAGGTGATGGGACTAGAGCATATGTAAAAATTACCCAAGCCCAACCTCACCCGAGGTATTTAAGAAACAGAGTTTAATTTCTAATTAAATTATATTTGGATTGGCTTTTTTTTTTTTTATTTAAGAAAGAAAATAGTAGTTTGAGTTCACTTTTAAATAAGATCTTCCAAAATTTTTAATTTTATGAAAGGAAAGAAAAGGTTAATGAGTAAAAAGTTTTATGGTCCTTAATATTTTTACGTTATTCCGAATTTTATAGACAATAATGGCCATAAAAATAATATACAATTAATTATAAAAAAAAAATAATTCTTGCTTTCTTACTCCAGTCATGGTTCTATCATTTTTTTTTTCCAATTCAAAAGAGGAAACTCTTTTTCCTTTTTTCTTTATGATTTTTTCTCTATCATACTTTTCTCTCTCTTTTCACTTGTGAATCCAACATAGTGTTTGTTAATATAAAGTAGAATAAAAGAAAAAAAAGTTCAATATAATAAAGCAAGTTGAATGATTGATTTAACATCTTAATTAACTCAAAATATACTCCAAACTTGTAAAAGTAACTAGTGGAAGTTTTTATTGATATATACTCAAAATCTCCACATTCCAAGCCTTCAAGTACTAGATTAGTCCTTTTGGATGATAACTTACCTATAAATAGTAAAAAAAACTTGCCCCAAACGCGGGGCAACTACCGTGTTGGTTAAAAAATGACATCCTGGTGTTAGTTATTGTCCCAGGTTTCAAATAATGTTGTAATTAACAAAAAATAAAGAAAGAACAGAAAATAATAGTAGTAATGTGAGACAATTAACCTATGATCCCTTCGATACCATGGCCGACATACTAAGTATTAAATTTTTGTACTAAACAAGACCTTTTGAATTGACATTTCATAATATTTTACTTGGAAACTAGAAAAACTTGCATAAAGGATGCTACTATTTAGCTACACTAACTCTTTAAGAGATTTACAATACTAGAAAGATGTGTTGGTTTAAACAATATCTATAGGCTTAAACAGATAGTCAATTTTCCCTTGTTTTCCTGTAAAATTATTTGTTCAATTGGCTTGAAATATTCGATTTTTATTCCATAGGCCATATGGAATATGTTGTTGTTGTTGTTTTTTTTTTTTTTTTCCTATTTTAGTTGTAAGCCTAATGGAATTTGCTGTTTTTCCTATCGTAGTTGTAGGTTTTGAGGAAATCCATAAGATGGAAGAATTAGGAAAAGAAATGGTTGAACATTGTGGAGGACTTCCGCTAGGTGTACTTGTCCTAGGAGGTATTCTCGCAACAAAACATAGCTTGATGGATTGGGAAATTGTGCACAAAAATATCAAATCATATCTAGGGAAGGGGAACAAGATTGAAAATGATCAAGGAAGGTTGCACAGTATACTAGCATTGAGTTACAATGACTTACCATACCAATTGAAACCTTGTTTTCTTTACCTGAGCAAATACTTGGAAGATGCTGATATAGAGACAGAGTCATTGTGCCAAGTTTGGATGGCTGAAGGTATGATATCAGCCGACGATCGGATTGGAGAAGAAACAATGATGGATGTTGCTGAACGTTATTTGGAAGAATTAGCAGAAAGGTGCATGGTTATTGTTGAAATGGAAGAAGATATGCCTTCAATCCCAAGGTTTAAATCATGCCGCCTTCATGATCTCATGAGAGAGATGTGCGTGCACAAGGCCAAAGAGGAAAACTTCCTTGAATTAGTCGATTATAATGTGGCTGAAGAGCTTGTGGAGTCCTCCTCCGTCAGTAGCAGAAGTACACCTAGACTTGCCATTCATATGGGTGGAAGGGATGTTAGAAGATATGTTACCCCTAGAAAAGAAGTGACTCTACGCCTCAGATCATTTAGTTTCTCGATAGATTGGGAATACGATGGTCGAATGAAATTCCATTGTGATGAGTTTAGGATGTTGAGAGTCTTATCTATTGAGGGACTTGCACCTGATATCTCTGATGAAACAAGTTGTGGAGAGGCATGTCTTCTTCTTCTTGACCATATGAGCTTCCCCCGAGCAATAGGTAAACTTATCCACTTGAGTTATTTGAGTTTGAGGGACAGTTCATTCATGATTATACCGTCATCCATAAGCAATCTCAAACATTTGCAAACTCTTGATCTACGCTGTGATTTCCTCCTTACAAGGATACCAAATGCAATACGCAAATTAGAACGATTGAAACACTTGTACCTTCCTGAAGACGACATAGTTGCAAATTTAGTCTGAATGGTTTGCACAATTTGGAGATACTTGAAAACTTCAGTGGAAGAAGTACCGACATAAAAGTGTTTTCGACTTTAACGAAGCTTCAACGTCTAAAAGCGAGGGTGCAAAACAAGCTAGAGGATGTCGACGAATTCATCAACCAAGTAGGCAACTTAATCTACTTAAGGTTCTTGTCCCTTGAAATTGATGATTGTGATTTTTGTTCAGAGAAGGGATCAACTGTGCTTAGAAAGTTGTTTTCTTGGAGTCGTCCAAATCATTTGGTCATATATAAAGGGAGAATAAGTAAATTACCAGAGTATGAACTTTGTTTCTCGCCAAATCTCCACACATTAAGATTACGGTTAACTCGAATGGAGGAAGACCCAATGAGAACACTAGAGAAGCTTCCCAACTTGAAAACTCTATATCTAAGGCGAGACTCCTTTATGGGGGAAGAAATGATTTGTCATGGAACTGGTTTTCCTCAACTCAAATCTCTTTCACTAGCGGGTTTGCAAAACTTGAATAACTGGTTGATAGAAGAAGGAACCATGCCTAATCTTTCTCGTTTGGAAATTGGCGGCAGTTTAGAACTGAAGATGATTCCTGACGGGTTGAGATTTGCCGCTACCCTCAAAGAATTGATAATCACATATATGTCTGAACAATTCAAGAGCAAGCTCCAAGTTAAAGACGGCCGAGAAGGAGAGGATTTTGACAAAGTCCGTCATGTGCCTTCCATCACTTTTCATGGATGAAGCCACCTGGCGATCAGGTACTAACACTATCCTTACTAGCATTGACGGTTAACAATCACATTCCATTGTGATCAAAATAGCTGATTATTTGATGTAATTCATGAATTGTTCTTAATTTGTTAAACATCTATTACTGCTTTTTTTTTTTTCTTTCTTTTCTTTTGGGTCAATTAAAGTACTTCCACTATTAAGTTGGCCTTCCCGTGAGGCGTGTAAAACATTTGATGAAATGCCTGACAGAAACTCTTTGTGACTTAATTTCTTGGTATACTTCGCCGAGGAAAACAATCTTCTAACTCTCTCAAGTCCTATGGAAGAATGAGTAATACAAAAAATTTGTGTGACCGCGTGAAAAGAGGTCACAAACTCATGGAGAAAAAATGGTATATTATCCCGTTTGTTCAATCTCTGTTGAATTCATTTTGCTTTCAGTAATTGAACCTGCAACGCCTTGGGTGATGCACATAATAACTATGTCGAACTAGTTACTTGTTTATCTAATTTTAGGGACACTGTGTAGCGAGTATGCTATTATTTGGCCAATGGAAGTTGAATTTAATAAGATGTTTCTTTTTCTTGCTGAATATTGGATATTTGGATTGTTGACACATGCACGTAAAAAGTAGCCAGAGAATGAAATGTCGTTGGGATATCTGAGCAAATTTCTTGAACTTGACGTCTTGGAAGATGATTTGGTATGTCCCTCCAACACTACTGCAGGACTCTTATTATGATGCCTCAACTATTAATCACAGAGCAGTAAAACGATTTTTCATATTACTTTTTTTTTGTGTTTATTATGTTCTTGTGTGTGGTTTTAAATGTGCAGTATGGACATGAAGATATCACAGCAAAGTTGAACTACTTTGATGCTGTAAGTAGGGTTGTTCTCGTGTGGCTAGTTCGCTGCAGGTTCATGAACGTCCTTTTGAAATGCCGAATGTTCAACATGCAAATGAAGTCGGTCAATCTTCCACAGTCTTCAGTCAATCTTCAACAGTATAAAAGCGTGTAGAGTTAAGAATTGGGAAGGATTTGTAAATACTTTTATTGTGCAATCCAAAATGATATATCTTATTAAGTTGATCTCCTACGAATGCTTGTATCATCAACCACCAATTTGTCTTTTTTCGAGTTGCAGGATGTGCTTGTTTTGTTTGTTCTTAGCTTCGATTTTCACATTATTTGCTAATCAAAACATTTTAATATATGTTATTGTGTAAATATGCTAGTATAAACTTTCATTTCTTCTAGTATTTATATACCTAGAGCCTAGAGGAAAAATTTTGGAAGGACACAAATTAATCATACAATTTTTCGATAAAATAAATGTTATTTCCCATTTAATATCAATAATAGAGAATGCTTATATAAAAAATAATATATATTTTTGACTGAGACCTGTGCTATTATTGAGAAGTGTGATTTAGACCTTATTATAATTAAAAAGTGAGAGATAGACCTCTTATGTTCAAGGTGCATCCAATTTTCTGTTAAGAGTTAAGGTTAGAATGATCAATTTTTATTATTAACGAATAATATCATAAGAGTATAAAAGAAAACTGAATATTTTTTTTTTAAAAAAAAAAAAGAAAAAGAAAAGTGAGCCGCAGCTCAAATAAAAAATCTTATTTTCAATTTCAAATTAGAGTTTCTGAATCCATGTGAACTGCATCATACAAGTGATTAATAAGTTCAAAGGAATATTTTTTGTGGAATTGTCTATGAGTTCGTCTTCTTAGATCTTGCCAACCCTTCGAAAAATGAAGAAAACTACCAAAACGAAATGGACAAGTGTATGTGCTACGAAACTAAGGGAAGTTATTTTAGATTTTTGTTCTTCTGGTGGTTGGAGAATAGGAAAGAAAAGTAAAGCAGGAAAAGAAGTAAAGGGAGAGAGAACATAATTAATTTCCAAATCTCAAGTAACATAAACTAATGCAACATCGCAATCAAGGAAAAATAGTACGTTCTTGTAGTTTTCTATAGCAAATAATAGTGGAGAGAGAACAATTTGCAAGGATTAATTAGTTACATAAATTAATGAAAATATTAAGCCGTTCATTACGGAAGCAATGACAGAGGGATGACTCGTTCTTGTAGTTTTCTATACCAAATAAAAGGAGAGAGAGAAATAATATGTTTTTTTTTTTCTTTGACAGAAAGAGAGAATAATATTTTTAGATTTAATAACAAAAAGTATTGTAGACATCACACTCAAGAAAGGATTAGGCTGTTCACTATCGAAGCAATCACAAAAGATTGTATTTTTTAATAAATAAAAAAAGATTCACTATTTTTTTCTCGGAGCTTTACAATATTTCCCTTTCTTTTGCTGCATTCTACTTAACTCTAAAAATGGCAGAAGCTGTCGTCTCTTTGGTTGGGGAAACTATTGGCAATTTGTTGATCGAAGAAGCAAAGTTTCTACATGGGGTAAAAGACCAAACAATTCAACTTCAAGCAGAGCTGAAGCGACTGCAAGGGTTCTTAAAAGATGCTGACGCGAAGCAAAATGAAGACGAAAGGATTTGTGTATGTGTTTCACAAGCTAGAGACTTTGCTTATGAAGCAGAAGATTTGCTCGAAAGTTATGTTTTCAAAGTCCAGTCGCTCAAGGGAAGAGGTATTATAAGCATCATCAAGAAGTGTGCTTGTCTCTTGGATGAATGCTTGACCCCTCACCAAGTTGGGTCAGGTATCGAATCCCTTAAGACCAAGATCTCTGATCTTACTAGAAGTTTTAACGAGTTAGGGATAATAACTATCATGGAGAGAGAAGGAGGCTCAAGCTCTAGGCAACAACAGTTAAGACGTACTTATTCCAATGTTGTTGAAACGGATCTTGTTGGAGTAGAAAGTGAAGTCGAGACTGTCGGAAAATCTTATTGGTAAAAAATACAGATTAGTTTCTATATGTAGAATGAGTGGTCTTAGCAAGACCACTTTGGCTAGAGAAGTGTATCACCATCCAAATGTAAAGTGTTATTTCGAAGCATTTTTATGGATTTGTATATCTCAAGAATGGCAAAAAAAGGATCTCTTGGAAAATTTATGTCAGAGCATAAGGAATCTATTAGACAAAGCAGAGATGAGGAGCTAGTGAGGGAACTTTTAAAGTTCCAACAAAATCACAAATGTCTAGTAGTACTTAATGATATATGGTCAACTGATGTTTGAAATGTATAAAAGATGCCTTTCCCAATTAGAGAGAGTGGCAACAAAATATTGCTTACAACTCACAATAAAGAATTTGCTACACATATGGATGCAAGGAGTTTTATCTATCAACAATGATTTCTGAATAAAGAAGAAAGTTGGGAGCTGCTTCAAAGAAAATCGCTGATACGAACATAGTCTCAAGGTATGTTTTCTCTCATAGATGTTATCCTTAGCCATACAATTACAATAATTAAGCAATCTTTAAAAAGAAAAAAAAATCCAAAAATTCTAGGGAAAGTTAAAATTGCTAATCTATATACCGCAATGACATATGCTAAAATTGATGCTTTACATTAAAAGATGTTTAGAATCGCATATTTTTATCATCTTTTAACACATTTGAATTGATTTAAGGATAAATATGGGAAATGAAGTGAAATGATCTAAATTAGCTCACATAATGAATGTTTTTTGGTAGATTGGGTGGACTTCACCATTTAGCCCAAGTGTGAGAAGGTAAGCCAAGGTCAGGTTTCCACGTTTGACTCCTAAACTCTTTGAGTCCTGAATTCTAACACCCTGTTTTGAATGCACAGGGGAAAGGTAAAAAAATAGTAAGGTAGCGCAAGAAAAATAAATTAAAAAAAAAATGAAAGGAAAAGTAATCCCTTGTTTAGATTGCGAAAAACAAATAATAACTATGGAAAGAAAAGAAACTAAATTTACAATTCTTTTTTAGGACTAGAGAAGTCAAGAAAAGGAAAAGGTTAATTTTAGATTAAAAAAAATTGCCTTACTATCATTTCTATAACATAATCTTAGAAAAGGTTAAAGATAAATTAATCTTTTTATATATTTTACTTTCCTTCCCCTCCAAAAAAATTATTATAATTACTTACTAATATTATTTATTATTATTGTTCTTCCATCATCATCATTATTTATTAAAATTGTTTTTACTTATATTATTATGACCATTATTGTTATTATGTTTACGTTTATTCTTATGACAATAACATTTATATAAAGGGCTATTTGTAATATGTTTTATTTTAAAATTTCATTTGGGTCATTTGACAATGAATTTTTAACATGTACATAATATGTTTATTATTTATTCTAACATAATTTCTTTTATTGTTTTTGTTTATTAAAATTATTTATTTATTCATTTATTTTTGTTATTACTATTATTATTGTTGTTGTTGTTGTTGTTATTGTTATTATTATTATTATATTTATTTCTATTCATAAGATAATAAGATGTGTATAAAGTGCTAATTTTGTGATATGTTGTTTTTTTACAACGGTATTCTGGCCATTTGACATATGAGTGTTTTAACATATATATATAATATGTTTATTAATTGATAACTATTATTTTTATTGATATTAGTTTTATTTTTGTGACCATAACATATATGTAAAGGCTAATTTTGTCATATATTATATTTTAAATATTTTAGTCATTTGACTAATGGGCTCGTTTCCAAGGATATGTGAATGGATTTGGATTATCTCCTAGTTACACATGTCTCAAAGTGACTAGGAGGTCAAATCTTAATCATCGATCTCATATTGAATTGAATGGTTATATTGAGAGAGAAGAAACAAAAATAAGATGGAACACAAAGAGAAAACAGTAAAGGAGAAACTTTGAATTTTAAAATATATGATTGAGATTGATTCATTTACGGGACTGATGGTTAAAATTTCACCACCTAGTCACTCAGATACATTAATGACTAGGAGAATGTCTTGATCCAACGGGGTTGGGCTAATTGCATGTCTTTTGTCAGAAATGGCTAATACCAAATTAATGGAAATCGTATTACTTACGGAATGAAATTCTCATGTTAATTAACTCATATCAAGTATAAGAATCGGAATAGGGTTAGGAATGACATTCCATTTCTAAGCCATTCCAACGTACAAATTATTACCTTGTAATTTAGCCACCTCTTATCCGTGGCGGGTTCAACAATGGGACAATACTTGCCTAGTTGAGCACCTTTCAGCTAGTTACTAACCAAGGGTTTTGTTCTTATTGTTGTGTTAAAAAAAAAAAAATTGAAAAATTGATCATAACAGTAGTGTCAAATATTGAAAATTATAATCTCTTCAATCCCTTAGAATTAATTAATTTACTTATCTTTATTGAGACACGAGACCTAACACAAGACCTTTAAAAGTGACATTTCATAATTCTCTCATTAATAGAATGTGATTTTTCTTTCCTATTTCAATTGTACATAATTATGGTGAAATCTATAAAATGGAAGAATTAGGAAAAGATATGGCTGAATATGATGGTCTTCCGTTGGCTGTACTTGTTTTAGGAGGAATTCTCGCAACAAAAGAAAGCTTGATGGAGTGGGAAAATGTGCACAAAAATGTTAAATCATACCTAGAGAAAGGAAATCGCATTGGAAAAGATCAAGGTGGATTACAAAATATACAAGCATTGAGTTACAATGACTTGCCATACCAATTGAAACTTTAATTTTTTTACTTGAGCAAATACTTAAAAGATGTTGATATAGAAACAGAGTCATTGTACCAAATATGGATGGCTGAAGGTCTGATACGCAGAGACGATCAATTTGAAGAGAAAACAACGATGGATGTCGCGGAACGCTATCTCGAAGAATTATCACAAAGGTGCATGGTTTTTGTTGAAAGGGAAGATATGCCTTCACTTAAAAGGTTTAAATCATGCCGACTTAGTGATCTCATGAGGGAACTGTGCTTGCTTAAGGCAAAAGAGGAAGACTTCTTCCTTGATTTAAACTTGATTAGTAGAAGTCCTAGACTTGCCGTTCATTCGGGTAAAGAGAGTGGAAGGCTTGTTCATCCTGGAAAAGAAGTGGCTCAACACCTTAGATCATTTGCGTTATCTTCAGATGGGAAGGACAAGGGAGATATTGCAAGGGACATGAAATTCCTAACTGGTGATTTCAAGATGCTAAGAGTTCTATCCATTGAAAGATTTAGGCCTGTCTCTCTTTCTGAAACTGATCGTCCTCTTACTCTTGACCATATGAGAATCTCCCTAGCAATATGTGAACTTATCCACTTAAGATACTTGAGTTTGAGGAGGAGTGAATTCACGATTAGTACATTATCTTTGAGGAAGCTCAAGCACCTACAAACGCTTGATTTACGTTTTATTAGTAGTTCTCCGGCGTCGATTTCAGTAGGGAAATTAGAGCGACTGAAACATCTATACCTTCCTAGTTCTGGCCTAAGTTCCAAGTTTAGGTTGGACTTGGATGGCTTACAGAATTTGGAGGTACTAGAAAACTTCAACAACAGGTATAATAACGTTAAAGACCTTGGGATTTTAACGAATCTTGGATCTTTAACGGTCCACAACAAGGTACAGGACTTAGAAGAGTTCATCAAGAAAGTGAACAAATTAACCTACTTGAGATTCTTGTCCCTTGAAATTGAAGATTGTGATTTTAATTCCGAGAAGGGATTAACTTTACTTAAAGAGGTATTTTCTTGGAGTCGTGTTAATCGTCTGAAAATAAGAGGGGCAAAAATAAGCAAATTACCAGATTATGAACCTTGTTTCTTGCCAAATCTCCAGGAATTAAGTTTAGAAGTTTGTGAAATGAAGGAGGACCCAATGAGGACACTGGAGAAGCTCCCCAACTTGAAAAGTTTAAGTCTAGGGCATAATTCCTTCACTGGGGGAAAAATGCTATGCGATGCAAAAGGGTTTCCTCGACTTAAATTTCTAGAACTCAAGTTTTTGGAAAACTTGAGTAACTGGTGGATCAAAGAAGAAGCCATGCCAAATCTTTCTCGTTTGGTAATTTACGGGTGGAAAAAATTGAAGAAGATTCCAGATGGGTTTAGATTTGTCACCATCCTCAAAGAATTGAAAATCAGAGCTATGCATGAATTGAGGCTACGAGTGAAAAATGGTCAAGAGAGGATTTCGACAAAGTCCGTCATGTGCCTTCAATCACATTTTCGTACCATTAATGGTACTAGCTCAATCATGTTCCATCTCGTCAACGCCATTGGCAATCAGGTGCTCACACTGTCCTTACCAGCATTCACGTTTCATCATTTTTTCATAGTTATGCTATTATTTGGCCAACGGAAATTGAATTTAAGATGTTTCTTTTTGTTGCTAAATATTTGATATTCATATTGTTGACACATTATAATCGAGTCGATTCCATGATTATAAGTTCATTCGGACCAGACGGGAATATAAATTATCTAGAGAATAAAATGTCATTTGCTTGACCTTCCAAATGAATTCGATCATGACATAATCTCTCATCTTGTCCATGAAGGTATTACAGCAAATTTCTTGAGCTTGACGTGTTGGAAGATGATCTGTATGTCCTTCAACTGCATGCAGCTGAACTCTATTATGAAGCCTCAAAGGGTCGGATGATTAAAAAGCAATAAGCCAATTTCTGTACTACAATTAGTGAGTTTATAATTTTGAGATTTCATACATATTCAAATTAAGTCTTGTAATTTTTAGAATTATTGCAGTCAAACCTTGTTAGGTTGTTGGATGAAAATTGCTTTATCACCATAAGTTATTTCAAAGACTTTAGCTTTATTAGAAGATTGATAAATGTTGTGTTAACTTAATATGCTTCAAGTAGCTCTGAGCTTTTAAAAAAATTGCATGTAATGAACTCACCTACAACGATGAATCATAGTTATATATGGTTTTGCACCAAAAAAAGAGAAAAACAAAAGAACTAAAAATGTTTTATTATATCCTAAATCGCATGTGTTGGGAGTAATTAAGTTAGATGATTAATAAAATTATTAATAAATAAGTTATTGTGAGGGAAAATTGTTTTAGTGAGAAAGATAATGTCCATTCTACTTCTTAAAAATAATAATAATAATAATAATGTACATTCTCTGGTATATAAACACATGTTGGCCTTAGTCCTTTTCGCCAAACGTATAAAATGCAAAGCTTGATATATGCTCCTATATTTCAGATGTGCACAAGACGTACAAACAAATAAATTGAGTGTTTATAACTAAAAGTGAAATATCAATAATGTTATCCACTTAAAAATTGAATTTTGCCTGATTTTTACTACAAGTTATTAAATTAAATAAGTTTTTTGTTTCTCTTTCATCAGAGAAAGAATATCAATTATATTAAGTATTTAACAAGGGAAAAGCCCATTTCCCGCTGTGTAAAGTGTGGAAACGTCTTGGGCTTATGACAGGAATATGGCCCACGGCCCAAACACAGGCGAGAGAGTAACAATATACAATGAAGTTTTGCGCTCGAATGAGTTACTGCTTTGGCCTTCATAAAACAATATATATATATATATATATATATAGTTTTCTAATCTTATTTATTTATAATTTATTTTTTCCATGAATTATTAGCAATGATACCTGTGAATGGAAAAAGAAACAAAAGTGATTACTATCCTCTCTTTGCTTGGAAGTGTTTCTGTCCGCAATTCAACATTTTGGCAGCTTTCATAAAGTATATGAGCCTCACATATGAGGTCTACTTTTTATTTCATCTGCTTTTTATTTCATCTGCCAAAGGCCGAATTCCTGACAAGACAAATTTCCCTCTTTACTTTCTAAGTTCAGCAAACGAATGATGTAAGCAAGCAATGGCGGATGTACACTATGTGTGTTTAATTCCTACTAAGAAATTTTTTTAGCTCCGCTCCTTAGATCTAAGTCGATCTTCAATGATTCTAAACCATCTAAAGAATTTCTAAAAGTTGGATGAATAGATTATGTTTGGCTTAACTGCAAAATTGTAGCTTTTAGTTGTAGAGCTGCTATTGAATAAAAGTTATTAACTGTTTGGCATTTGTTGGAAAATATTGAATTTTCAACAATATGAAGAGGTATATTTGAAAAAGGGGGAAAAAAAAAACTTTCAGCATTATTTTAAAACAGTTTCAGAATATATTTTTTTTTGAAAATATTCAATTTGGAGTTTCTTATTTTTTAGTTTTTTCAACTTTAATTTTTTTCTTTCTAAAAGCCCTTTATGAAATGGGCCAAACTGATAAATTCAGTTTCTAAACTCACAAAAAATACTTTTAAATATCTAAAAACTAAGTCAAACATAGCCTAAAGTTTAATACTTTATCTGATTAAGCAAAGACTAACATACACGAAAAGAAAATGGTAAGACTAGAGTATGATGCAATATGCATATAATGTTTTGTAGTTTAATTTGATAAGGATTCTGAGGTAAGACGAGAAAATGTCCTTATATAAGAAATTTTTTGTAGTATAACCACTTTAATTTAATTAATAATTTATTGAGAAATTTTTTTTTTGTATTAATAATAAATATATTATATTTATAATATCTTTTTTAAAATATGATTCATATTTTTTCAGGCCAATTTTAAAAAAACAACTAGAAAAATCTAATGAGAATAGAAAACAAGAATCTAATTTAATAGGATTAGAACAAGTTTCTCTAATCTCTTATCAGGATTAGAATTCGAACAAGTTTCTCTAATTCATAGTTAATTTATTATGTATCTTTTAGTTAATTATTAATTTATGAAAAATTTAGAAAAATAAAATATAAAGAAAATATTTTAAATATATTATCTTATAATTTTATCAAAATTACTAATTTTTTACATTTTTATTATTTAAAAGAAATTATTAAATTTATCCAGTATTAATTTAAAAAAATTTAATGTATATCCAAGCAACATGCGTACACAATAAGTGTTCTTGTGCAGCTAAATACCAAACAACTTTAATTGCAGATTCATGGGGACTACAACAAATCGTAAATATTTTTAATGGTGTCATGTAATATGAATGTATTACTGCTCATTTTCTAGTTGGAAAATGGATGCTGATGTCATGTTATAAGAATGCATTTCCATTGACCGTCGGCACATAAATTGTCTCTTGGAACAAAAACTTAAATGTAGTTAGCTTTAGACCCATATGATATCATCATTTTAGTGCTTGTCACTGTAATAGAGTAAGTCTCTTTTTACACACTATAACAATAATAGTATTACTCAAGAATGGTTCATTATTAGATTATATGACTTTATGATTCCATTATGATGCCCAAGTATACTAAACATTATTGGTCAAACATTCTTTAAATGGACCCCGTTAAATCATCCGTAATTTATTTTAGTTTTTGTATTCTTATTAATTATGAATAGAGCATCATGCTTAAAGTTGGGTGCTTATTATTTATTTATTTATTTATTTTGGATATAAAGGAGATTAAGTTGTAATTACAATTAAAATAAGTTATTAAATAATTTTAGTAGATATTTCACTCTTTTTGTCCTTTTTTTTTATATATATATATATATATAAACAGTTATAAGAAAGATATATGTACCATACTGTGGTACTTCAAATGATGGACTACCCTATAATTTGTGAAGCAATTAGTATAACAGTTAGCTTTTCAGTAAATATTAGGTCATGGGTGCTTATTGAACAATAATTACTAGACTTTTTATACTTTGTTGGACCTACAATATTCATTTCTTCTTTTATTAACTTATTTGATTTCTTTGTTGTGTCTCCATCAATATCTATGTGATAAAGCCTCCACTGAAATCATACTGAGTGGATTTAACTTTTGCTTATTAGCCTTAATACATAAATGCATCCCAATGTTTCCCACTCAAAAGAGGTGCAAAGTTTCCTCTTTTCTTCAACTAAATTGCGGATACATTTTCATCCATATAATTCTTTGAAGAACATGAAGATGAATTTCTCATTAGTCATGATATATAGCACCACTATAAGACATAGCTTTCTTTTTTCACTGATACCTAATGACCCATGCCACAATGTTTTGTCTGTCCATCTTTGGTGGTCAAACTTATAGTTTCCAATGAATATGGATGCCAATTAATGTGGAGGATTCTCATAAGCTTGGAGCATTTATTCATCACGTAAAGTAAATGTTAGATATTATATTTTTATTACTTATTTATTACATATTATGTGTATATTTAATTTGTATATATATTAAAAGAAAGAAAAAATAAAAAAAAATTACATTTTAACACGTCAACTAAATATCTACGTAAAAGATGATAAATTAATAATAAAGATAGAGTAATATCCTGACGTAAATAACAACTCTTCAGAGCAAACACTAATTGCGTAATAGCTTTGGATGTTGTGTCTACCGATTTTGGACAACTATATAGAGTGCCAGAGATGCCAATGCAATAGTAAAGCAACATGCAACAATAATAGAGAAACTATTTCATGAATGAATAAGAAATTAATATCACCATAAATAGCTTTTATGTCAAGAGCATAGATTTGAATAGACAAGACAAGTCGTCATAATGAAAAGAGATGAAGAGACTGAAGAATAACATTTGTTCTCAAGTTGTACCACTTGGTCAAGTAGTACAATGCATGCGTGAAATGTAGATTTAAACAGACATATGCATACTAGAGTTTTGAGGGTATTCATTGACGCAAAAAGAGAAAAATTGTCATAACCTTTTTATTGCTAGCTAGTATCAATCATATTCTTAAATACGCATATAAGTGTGCAGATTTTCTGGTTCAATTTAATAGGACGCATTCATTGGGTACCTCTCGAATTGATATCCCCTGAACCATTGCGGATTTTTATGGAGAAGGACAAAAGGGGAGAATTTTTTCCTAAAAATATTATCAACTAGTCAATTATCGCCTCCCAAAGATCAAAAAAAAAAAAAAGTATCAATCAAGCAATGCCCACGAAAAACTAGGATCAGGATCCTCTTTAAGTCACTATTGTCTTCAAGGGACAAGAAGATAAAATTTTAATTATCTGTTTCATATTTAATAGTTGAGCTTGTTAGACAAGAAAAAGAAAGAAGACGGAACAAAGAAGAAAATAACAAAGATGGATGAATAGAATCTCATCTCTTAGTTACACAGAGATACTAGTGACTAAAAAAGAATCTTAATCCGAAGAGAGGATTACAGCCCTTACGAATAGGAATTCGTCGGCTAGTAGCCAACATCCCATAAGACTGAAAGAGACTCTCTGCTTGTTTTTCCTTTTCTTTTTTATTTTAGTGGATAAGGGGATCTGCTAATTAATCATTCTGAACTACCACATTCTTTGTCTCTTTGCACGGGTTCAAAAGGGAAGAATTAGGTGTTGGTGGTTCCTGAGCTCATGGAGATGAGGACACAGTATTGCCTTAGTAGTGGAAGAAATCATAAAAGATGTATGGTCTGGTAATACTCTACATATGCCATATATACTATACTGCATATATGGTTGTGCATTCGTTTTCTGTACCTCTCAAAGTGATACCATATAGAAATTGCAGACTGCTCAATTTTTTTTTTTTTTGCTAATTAAGCAAAGTTTTTCATTGAAATCAAACTCAAAATCTCAAGTACACAATCCTACCAAAACAACCAAAATGAAAGGATTACAAACAAAACTCCCCGAGACCCCAATTCATACACAATTCATTGTTAACCAGATTACGGCTAAACTTTTTACCCCCACAAACCTTCAATCGGATCCTGTTGACAATTTTATTTTTGATGTGCTCTTCAGTAATAAACCATTGTCCATAAAGTCTATTGTTGTGTTCCCTCCAAATGAAATACACTGTAGTACAGAATAAGAGTCTAATGATCAAAGCCTGTAAATCTTTCCCCTTACAGAACCTCCTAGTCCATTCACCAATACCATTCCACGAAGGCAAATGATGAGGAATGAGCACAAGTTGTAATCCGTGATCCCAAACTCGCTTGCTCATCTCACATTAAAAGAACATATGATGCCTATCTTCATTAGCCAATCCACAGATAACACAAATACTTTCCTCAATGGTACCCCATTCAAGAAACCTTGTCTTAACAGGAAGTCTATCAAGAATCGCCAACCAAGTAATGAAGCTATACTTATGAATAGAGAACTTACTCCAAATAGCATCGTGCCACTCCACATCGTGCCACTCCACAGCAGGGACTTTTTCTCTGAAGTATTCCCAAGCACTTGACACCAAGAATCTGCCATTAGAACAACTCAACCATCTAATATGATCCTGGGTATTTCTTGGATTGAAAGCAATGGTGCAAACTTGATGAGAGATGTTTGGCCAACTCCAAATTCCATTGCTAATAACCTTCGACACCTTATGATACCATCCAATTCCTGAATCCACAATATTTTGCCAAGAGAGGTGATCCTTGAGGAAACCCCACGGGTGCCAAAGCTCACACCAAAATAGTGTTCGAGCCATCCCCGATATGTACAGTTCATGTATTTTATACAAGAGATGGAGCTCAACAGCTCTTTTGTGTAATTGCTTGATCTAAGGCAATCAATCTGATTTGCTTATTGCTAATATATGTACAGCTCATATCACTATTATAATGACTTGATTGAATCTGTTGATTGGCTTAATTAGTGACTGAGACAAAACTGATTTGCAATCTTCTTTCACGGATTGTGTGCTATCACTTTCTTTTTATTGCCGAGGTCCTGGTTATGATGTAAAATTGCAGCCATATGTTACTCTGAACCACTTCAAATGGAAAAAAGAAAGATACTTCATGGTCGAAATTTCTGAACGATCATAATGTGGCATCACTATGCTTGTTTCAGAATTTGTTAATGTTCGTATTATTGATCTGTGTCACTAAGGCTCCGTTTGTTTGCCGTAAAATATTCTTACGGAAAACATTTTTTTACTTTTATGGTGTTTGATAACACCGAAAAATTAGTCAACCAGAAAATATTTTCCAGTCAAAAATAGTGGGCTACTTTTTAGAAATTTTTTGATGTTTGGTAACACCAGAAAATTGGTCAACCGGAAAACATTTTCCGATCAAAAATAGTAGGCTACTTTTTAGAGATTTTCCGGTGTTTGGTAACACCGGAAAATTGGTCAACTGGAAAATATTTTCCGGTCAAAAATAACAGCTAGTTCAAAATTTGGAAAAATATTTTCATTTCTTTGGGAGATAAAAACATTTTTTGAAACTTAACTACCCCTATTTTATGTGTATATATATATATATATTTTTTATAAATCTCATGTCGGAAAATATTTTTTATTGTACATCCAAACACCAGAAAATATTTTCCAGTATTCTATTTTTTCAGGAAAATATTTTCCTCTAGCTCCGTTTGTTTGCCGTAAAATAACTTACTTGTGGAAAATATTTTCAGTGAAAAATATTTTCTTTGAAAATAAATATTTTTCTCCGTTTGTTTACAGTAAAATAACTTGTTTGTGGAAAATGTTTTCAGTGAAAAATGTTTTATTAGAAAATGTTTTCAGTGAAAAATGTTTTCCTGAGCTCTGTTTGTTTGCTGTAAAATAACTTGTTAAAGGAAAATATTTTCCTGGAAAATAGAATACTGGAAAATATTTTCTGGTGTTTGGATGTACAATAAAAAATATTTTCCGACATGAGATTTATATAAAAAACAAAATATACACATAAAATAAGAGTGGTTAAGTTCC
This sequence comes from Ehretia macrophylla, assembly GCA_037974665.1. Classification (NCBI taxonomy): domain Eukaryota; kingdom Viridiplantae; phylum Streptophyta; class Magnoliopsida; order Boraginales; family Ehretiaceae; genus Ehretia; species Ehretia macrophylla. The sequence continues at coordinate 52,524,907 of CM075777.1, read as the reverse complement.
GGAAAATGTTTTCATCTCCCAAAGAAATGAAAATATTTTCCTAAATTTTGAACTAGCCGTCATTTTTGACCGGAAAATATTTTTCATTTGACCAATTTTCTGGTGTTACCAAACACCGAAAAATCTCCAAAAAGTAGCCTACCATTTTTGACCGGAAAATATTTTCTGGTTGACCAATTTTCCGGTGTTACCAAACACCGGAAAATCTCCAAAAAGTAGCCCACCTCTTTTGACTGGAAAATGTTTTCCGGTTGACCAATTTTCCGGTGTTACCAAACACCGTAAAAGTAGGAAAATGTTTTCTGGAAGAATATTTTACGGCAAACAAACGGAGCCTAACAAGTTATTTTACGGCAAATAAACGGAGCTCAGGAAAATATTTTCCTCTGAAAATATTTTTCAAGAAAACATTTTCCACAAGCAAATTATTTTACGGTAAACAAACGAAGGAAAATATTTTATTTTTCAAAAAAATATTTTTCACTGAAAACATTTTTCACAAGTAAGTTATTTTACGGCAAACAAACGGAGCCTAAGAATCTAAGATCGTTAATGAAAGTGAGTTGAATTCGCATTGAGTGTCATGGATTAATGCAACCGACTGAGAAAGCAATAACCAATAAATAGAAGAAAAAATAAAATAAATAAAAAAAAGGAAGAAGAAGCGATCCTCACTATGCAAGCTCTGTAGGGCTATCACTCTGAACCAATGCCCAACACATTTTATCTCACAAAATCAAATTTATAGAATCCTTTACAAGCATCTTCAGTAAAACCTCGATGAATTATCCCAACTCAGGTATTTAAAAGACAAAGAACTATAATATTACATTTAAAAAAAATAAAGGATCACTATATCAAACACGTTAAAAATAAGAGACTAAATTACGTATTAACCCCAAATTGTTTCTCAAAGGGTAAATCTTACTACTAGTCCTCATTGTTTCATTTTGTCCCAAATTAGTCACCATTATTTCAACTATCTCAAACTAGTCCCTATTATTTCCAAAAAAAATCTCAAGTTAGTCCCTTCAGTCAAAGTAGGTGTTACTTAACATAAATGAATAGTAATAAATGGGTAAAATGGTAAAAGCATCCATCTTCATCTTAATACTATCACCACCACCATGCACCGCCACTGCCACCACCATGCACTACCACTGCCACCACCATCACCTAAAACACACACACACACACACACAAATCATATACACAATACACATACACATAAATCACATATACACACAAACCACCTTGTACCACCACTGCCGCCACTGCCACTACTGCCACCATCGCCACCACCAACCACCATAGCCCGCCAACCACCACAGCCTACCAACCGCCACCGCCTACTAAATCGCCACCAACCACCATAACCCACCAACAATACACATATAAAACATACACAATCACGCCACTGCCGCCACTACCAGCACCGTCACCACCGCCACCACCAACCACCACAGCCCACCAACCACTACAGCCCACCAACCACCGCTGTGTACCAAACCGCTACCAACCACCACAACCTACCAACAACACACATATATACACACATATAAAACACACACAATCGCCACCAACCACTACAGCCCACCAATAACACACATTCGTAGGGTGGTATGAGGAGCAGTGGGGTGGGGGGAGCAGCGTGGTGAGAGTGGGGGTGGGGCAGCAGTAGTGTGGGGAGGGTAGGAGGGGGGCAGCGTGGGAGGCGTGGGGAGGGGGTGTTTGATTTGATTTGGGAATAGGGGTAAGGTGATAGGGTAGGGAAAATAGGATTTTAGTAATTTTAATTAGGTTTTAAGGATATTTTAGTCATTTAATAGGTTATCAGTTATATTTTTAACAAAAAAAACTAACTTGAGACTTTTTTTGAAATATTAGGAACTAGTTTGAGACAGTTGAAACAATAAGAACTAGTTTGGGACAAAAGCAAACAATGAGGACTAGTAGTGAGATTTTTCCTTTCTCAAATATGTGTTGGCTTACTTGGCTAGATCCCATGCATCTTAAATTTTTTTTTTCCTTTTGTCCATTTGTTTCTCGATATTTAGCTGATCCACAAGGGTTTTCACTTCTTACTACTTTATGCAGGAGACATTATGATTAATAGGTTATAAGCAACACACTTTTCTTATTTCTTCCATGTTAGGCGAATTACCATAGCCAATGAGCTGGCGAAAATATTTTTATAAGAATTAGGAGATTTCGCTTTAAAATAAATTAATTTTAGATGGGATAATTAATGACCTTATAATTTATTCTTGTTTCCATGATTAAAAGATATGTTATCAAATGCAATGAATGACATGGTTGGAGAAGTTGGTGCTATATAGAACAACCCAAATTTTATATGTGGATATTGAAATTTATTATTCATTCATGTAAAACAATGGAATTCTCCAATATATTTAACTCTCAAGTTCGTGAGCAACACACCTTTTTCTGGGCAGAGGAGCCGGATCGTCTATTAACACCTATATCACTGCGATAGCATTGATCATTGGGCTATTGTAGGGGTTGAGCCTCCAAGCAATTATTATTAGCCTGCTCTTCGGGCCAGTTATTTATAGCTTGTGGATTGAGGAAATAATATATAGGGTTTATGGTAATGAAGTCCTCATTGAAGACCAGCTCAAATCGAAGATTTTTACGATTATTAGACAAAGAATTAAACTCACGCATAAGTATAGAAGCACCGACTTAAATAAGAGAATTTGTAAAGATTAGAAACTAGAGGATATTAAATGAAAAATTTGTAAATATTGGAATAAAATGAAAAAACTATAGCAATGGGAGTCAAAATTGTAAACGACAGTCATTGAAGAATGCTCACAGTTTATTAAAAAAATAAAATAAAAAACAAGGTAAGTATAAAACATCTTAATTAATTTTCCTTTGGTATCATGACGGCTGCAACATTGTTGTTATGCATATTCAGTTACTATGATATGTGTATTAATATCTAATTTGATGGCATGTTCAATAGCAGCCAGATATGTTTCCGCTAAATGAGAAAAAATCTGTATCTTCTCTTTATCACGCATTTATTATTGCATTATTAAGGAGGAAAAGGTGAGTGCTAAGAGATAATGGTAGGGTCTTTCGCTATTAAAATAATATAAATTTATATTTATATACATGTTCGTATGAAAGTGCCTAAAGCCATTAATTCTGCTTTCGTCATCCCTTTCTAGATTCACCGGTAGAAAGTCCACCTAATGATGACCTCATAGTACCAGAACTTGGCAATGGGTGGTTGTTGGTGATGAAGATGGTGAAGATGAGTACTAGATGTGGTGTTGTTGATGTGCTTTTGTTTGCTGTATTGTCAAAGCCAATGGTCTCATTGGTGTGTGTGTGTGGTAAGTTTCTGTAATGTTTGTGTTGCGTACTAAAAAAAAATAAAAATTATTGCTGTTTAATCCTCAATGTTTATAAAAAGTTTTAATTTAGTACCTAATGTTTACACATTCTTTCAATTTAGTTCCAAAAGTTTCATGTGTAAGTCACAAATTGGGAGGACTAAACTAAATTTTTTTACAAATTTTTAGAATTAAGAGCGTTATTTTTAAAATAATAGAGACTAAATTAAAAGAAAATATAAACAATTAGGTACTAAATTGAATTTTTTTTTAATTTGTAGGGAGTAAATAAATCACTTTTAAAATAATGAAGACAAATTAAAAAAAAAATGTGTAAACAAAATGGATCATTTGTGAAATTTATCCAAATACAATGAATTTTTCTCTAATATTTTAAACTTTTAAATGAGGTGATCACTTAACATGTATTAGAGTTTAGGTATTAAAAGATTCTAGGTTCAAAATTTATTGTTACCCTTTTGTAAAATTATGTCCACGGGACCATGTACAAGGCAAAATCTTAAAAAAAAAAAATTAAACTTTATATGAGCGACGTGTTGAATACAATAAATAAATAGAAGGACGTGTTAAATATAATAAATAAATTCAACAAACCCTACTCTAATAATTTAATTTAGATGAGATAGTCACTAAACACTTCTTTTCTCTCCCTCATCTTGCAAGGAAAATATGAGCATTCATGTCAAAAAGATATCTGTGGCTCTATATGTATACGTATTGCATTGAATTATCTAATGTGTCATGTTTTACTAGATTACGATTATTACTAGATTGAGCAAGTGGAAACACACCTAATTGCTGACAATTTTGTTCTACACAAAATATACAAATTGTGTAATACTGTTCTTTTCCTTTATTGAAATTACTTAATAGTTACCACACAAGTCTAAGATATTTTTTAAAAGTAAATCGTGCCTCGAGTTATTAAATTTGCATTGAGTTTCAAATTATCTACTCAACTCTTTTTGTTTTTTTTTTTTATTTCAAATTGCCATTGGAAGAAAAATTGTTTCGTTTTACCTTCTCAGTTGGTTCTTCCAAGTTATCTTTAACGGATTTCCATTTTTAACTCGACAATCATCATTTACCAAACGTCACTAAAATTACACAAAGTTTCAAATCACTTACTATTTTTAAAAAACAATTTCAAATCACCACAAAACAAATTCTGTTTTCTATATTACCCACTCTATATATTACTTTTTCTAATTAGTTTTAACGGATTTCTATTTTTGGCTTGACAAAACTGTGATTAAACTTAGTGTATTTTTTTAACTGGGAAAATTGTTCAACTTGCAAGATTATTTTATAAGTGTTATATTATTTGTAATTCATTCTTTTCCACCCTGCATTGTGTGTTGTAATCATTGTCTCTTTAAAAAATTTACCACCGTCGTCAACTTATTTCGGATCAGCTTCAACATCTGCCGGATAAAGAAGAAAAGAAAGAAGAATATTAAATAAGGTGGACACTACATGCAAAAGAAGACGAAGAGCGTTTCGATAAAGATAAAGCAAAAGTGAGAGAATAAAGAGTTGCGTGACAATAAACTAATGTCGAATCTTTCTTTTCTTCACAATCCTGCAAATTAAACACAGTAGAAGAATTTTTGTGGGAGCTCTACAAAAATAGCAAGTGCGTATAGATCGAGAGGTTTCATAAAGCAATCTTAATATAGTGAGATCAGATATATATCTCCCTTAAATTGCATTCAATTTAAGTCTAAATGGCCGAACCTGTTATCTCTTTTGTCATCGAAACGCTTGGCAATTTGTTGATTGAAGAAGGAAAGTTTCTACATGGAGTAAGAGACCAAGCAGAACAACTTCAAGCAGAGCTGAAGCGAATGCTATGGTTTTTGACAGATGCCGACTCAAGGCAAAATGAGGCGGATAGAGTTCATGAATGGGTTTCCCAAATTAGAGATCTTGCTTATGAAGCTGAAAATTTGCTTGAACATTATGCTTTCAAAGTTGATTCACGTAAGGGAAGAGGTGTTACAAGCATCATCAAGAAGTGTGTTTGCCTCTTGGACGAATGCTTCACTCGTCACCGAGTTGGGTCAGAAATCGAATCCCTTAAGGTCAAGATCTCTGATCTTACTACAAGTTTCGATCGTTATGGCATAAGAGCTATCATAGAGAGAGAAGGAGGCTCAAGCTCTAGGCTACAGCAATTAAGACGTACTCATTCTCGTGTTGTTGAAGAGGATCTCGTTGGAGTAGGAAGTCAAGTTGAGATGTTGGCAGAAAATCTCATGGGCGAAAATTAAAAGCTAGTTTCTATATGGGGAATGGGTGGTCTTGGTAAGACCACTCTAGCTAGAAAAGTTTATCAACATTCAAATGTAAGACGTTATTTTAAAGCATTTTCGTGGATCTGCGTATCTCAGCAATGGCAAACAAGAGATCTCTTGCAAGGAATCGCTACTAAATTTATGCCGGGGAAGAGGGACTTGATTGAGAAATGGAGAGATGAGGAACTAGTCAGGGAAATTTTTGAATTTCAGAAAAATCAAAAAAGCCTAGTAGTACTTGATGATATATGGTCAATAGATGCTTGGGAAAGCATTAAAGATGCCTTCCCAATTAGAGAGAGCGGCAGCAAAGTATTGCTTACGACACGCAATAGTGCAGTTGCTACACACATAGATGGAGGGGTTTTCCTCTATCAACCACCACTTTTGAGCAAAGAAGAAAGTTGGGAGTTGCTTCAAAGGAAGGCCCTAATACCAACACTTACACAAGGTATATTCTATTTCATACTTTTACAGCATGCAATGATTTTGTATCATCTAATCTGCTTTTAACACTTTGGTGGCATAAAACAGATTCAAAATTTATATAAAAAATTAAATTGCCAACCGTGTAAAGGACGCTACTATTTTCAATACTACACCGACTCTTTGAAATATATTTTTATTTTTCTCAGTAGTAAGTTTGTACATCATTTTTCTTTCCACTTCCTATATATTTTATTATTTATTTCACAATTCTTTTTAGCTGTAGGCCTAATGGAATTTGTTGATTTTTCTATTTTAGTTGTAGGTTTTGGCGAAGTCCATAAAATGGAAGAATTAGGAAAAGAAATGGTTGAACATTGTGGAGGACTTCCACTAGGTGTACTTGTCCTAGGAGGTATTCTCGCAACAAAATACAGCTTGAAGAACTGGGAAATTGTGCACAAAAATATCAAGTCATATCTAGGGAAGGGAAACAAGATTGAAAAAGATCAAGGAAGGTTGCACAGTATACTAGCATTAAGTTACAATGACTTACCGTATCAGTTGAAACCTTGTTTTCTTTACTTGAGCAAATACTTGGAAGATGCTAATATAGAAACAGAGTCATTGTACCAAGTTTGGATGGCTGAAGGTATGGTATCCGCTGATGATCAGATTGGAGAAGAAACAATGATGGATGTGGTGGAACGTTATTTGGAAGAATTAGCAGAAAGGTGCATGATTATTGTTGAAATGAAAGAAATTGAAAATATACCTTCAATTCGAAGGTTTAAATGTTGCCGCCTTCATGATCTCATGAGAGAGATGTGCCTGCACAAGGCAAAAGAGGAAAACTTCCTTGAATTAATCGATTATAATATCTCTGAGCTTGTGGAATCCTCCTCCGTCAGTAGCAGAAGTACACCTAGACTTGCCATTCATATGGATCTAAATGATGTTAGAAAATACGTTGCCCCTAGAAAAGAAGTGACTCAACGCCTTAGATCATTTTGTTTCTCGATAGATGGGGAATATTATGGTCGAATGAAATTCCAATTTGATGAGTTTAGGATGTTGAGAGTCTTATCCATTGAGGGACTTAGACCTGGTATGTCTGAAACAAGTCGTGGAGAGACATGTCTTCTTCATCTTGACCATATCATCTTCCCCCGAGCAATAGGTAAACTTATCCACTTGAGACTTTTTAGTTTGAGGAATAGTGAATTCTTCATTATCCCGTCATCCATAAGCAAGCTCAAACATTTGCAAACTCTTGATCTACGTTGTGAGTCCCTTATAAGGATACCAAATACAATACGAAAATTAGAACGATTGAAACACTTGTACCTTGCTGACGGACAAGTACTTTGCAAATTCAGTTTGAATGGCTTGCACAATTTGGAGATACTAGAAAACTTCGACAATGGAAATTGTGACATTAAAGTGCTTTTGACTTAACAAAGCTTCGAAGTTTAAAAGCGATAGTGCAAAACAAGCTAGAGGATGTCGATGAATTCATCAACCAAGTAAACAACTTAGTCTACTTGAGATTCTTGTCCCTTGAAATTAGAGAATGTGCTTTTTGTTCAGAGGAGGGATCAACTTTGCTTAGAAAGGTGTTCTCTTCGAGTCGCCTTAATCATTTGTGCATAAGGTGGGAGAGAATAAGTAAATTACCGGAGTATGAATCTTGTTTCTTGCCAAATCTCTACACATTAAGATTAGAGCGGAGTCAAATGGAAGAAGACCCAATGAGGACACTGGAGAAGCTTCCCAACTTGAGAACTCTATATCTATTGCAAAACTCCTTTATGGGGAAGAAATGATTTGTCATACAGCCGGTTTTCCTCAGCTCAAATTTATTGACCTCTAGGATTCGGAAAACTTGAGTAACTGGTGGGTAGAAGAATGTGCCATGCCTAATCTTTCTTGTTTGAACATTAATAAGTGTTACAAACTGAAGATGATTCCTGATAGGTTGAGATTTGTCACTACCCTTAAAGAATTGAATATCAGATATATGCCTCAAGAATTCAAGAGCAGGGTCCAAGTGAAGAATGGTCAAGAAGGAGAGGATTTTGACAAAGTCCGTCATGTGCCGTCTATCAGCTTCTAATCAGGTGCTCACATTATCCTTACCAGAATTCACGTTTCATCAATTTTCTTTGCTTGTTTATTCTCTAAAGGTTTTTGGTTTCTTTTAATAATCCGTCACTGACTTTTGTCCGTTGCCGAAAAATAATCACATTCCCTTGTTAGAAAATTTGCTAAATGAATACGTGAATAGTTCTTTTTTTTTTACCTCTGCTCTTAAGTTGACCTTTTTAATGAGGCATGTAAAGCGTTTGATCAAATGCCTGAGCGCGATGAGCAATTTGATAACTTTTATTTGCTTGTTTGTTCTCAAATGCTTTGATATCCCCTTTTATAATGTTTGATCAAATGATTGAAAGGCATTGAATTTGTTTTCTGAGTTGCATTTGTGAGTGTTATGAAACCAAGTGAGTACACGGTGCTTAATGCTTATTATGATATCACGGCGGTAATAAGAGCTGTGGAGGTGAAGGGAATGGGTTTAGAGAGGTGGAGGAAGGTAAAAGCTGTGGAGGAATGCTGCTGGTGTGGAAGTGGAGGGATGAGAAGAAGAAGAAAAGAGAAAAAGGTAAAATTAAAAAAAAATGAAAACATAGAAAAGAAAAAGAAAATAGGTGAAAGAGATACATTGCCCAAAATGGGACTTAACTATCTTATAGCGGTGTCAAATTCTGTGGAAAAATCTTGGCAATAGAAAACTATGTGCGGAAGTGTGGAATTTAGTTACAAACTCATGGGAGAAAATGGCGTAGTCTTGTTTGTTTTATCTACATTGAATTCTTTTCGCTTATGCCGAATAAGAAACATCTGCAACGCCTTAGGTGATAATGATTAATATGGATGCTAAATTGGTTTTTGTTTTTTGTATTTTGCTATTTTTTAAACAAACAATTTAGGGGCATTGTTTAACTAGTACTTTATTATTTACCAATGGAAACTGAATTTAAGATGTTTCTTTTTCTTGCTCAATATTGGATATTGAGATCGCATGCAGGTAGAAATTAGCCCAGGAAAGAAATGTCATTTGGTCTTACCATCCAAAAGAAATCAATCATGACAAATCTTAACAATATTGTTCATGAAGATATGGTAACAAAGTTCTTGAGCTTGCCTTCTTGGAAGATGATTTGGTTTCGTATATCCTCCAACTGTAGCCAGATACTGTAATGATACCTCAACTGAAGATCTCAAAGCAATACTGTGATTTTTCCGTACTACTACTTTTTTGTGATTATTTTCTTGTGTGTTCTTTCAATGTGTAATGTGGACACAAGCTCTTGTTTTTGTTTATTTTTCTTTCTTTGTCATAGGAATAAAATTAAGCTGATGCTGCAAATAGGGTTGTTGTCTTGTATTTTGCTCGCAGGTTTATAAATTTTGTGATGTTGCACATTTCTTTGTTGTACTTTATTCATCGAAATTGCTTGGCTTTGTACGTGTTATTGTAATGCAAATAGTCCGGGATATGATTATTTCTCTGTTAAGATCGATGAATGAATTACAAAGTAATCTGATTGTAATGGTCTAACAGACTAGAAACATTTCTCTTGCGCAACTCAGTCCAAATTTAATATAATAAGATAAGATACCTCTCCTAAATTTTATAATGATGGATGTGACAGAACGTTATTCAAAAAATTAGTAGGAAGGTGCATGGATATTGTTGAAATAGAAAAGGCGCCTTCATTCATAAAGGTTAAATCGTGTCGCGTTCATGATCTTATGAGTGAAATGTGATTGCACAAGGCAAAAGAAGAACATTTCCTCGTCGGAGCAAAAATGTCACTGGGCTTCTGGAATCCTCCTCCATTGAGATAATTGAGGAAGAGTGTATTCTTTAGTATACCATCATCTATAAGCAAGCTCAAACATTTGCAAACTCTTGATTTACATTTTCGCACACGGTTATACCACGTTAAACCTTGGTGTTCTTCGTCACTAATGATAGCTCCTAGAATTCCAAACCGACAGAAAATGTTCTCTTTTATGAATTTCATCACAACAGCGTGATCATTAGTACTAGTTGCAATTGCTTTAATTGATCAACTCAACAAAATACTATTCATTTCTCTAACTTTCATAACCTACCACATCCAACCAAGCTATGATACTTGAAAATTGATTTATTTATTTTTCATTTTTGTGGTGGTGGTGCTTGGATCGCCACGATATTGAAGCATCAGCAATCATCTCATCACAACGCTCACATCGTTGCTTAACGAAAGCCAATGCCACGTGTACTAGGCGATTCGCGCATCACGCATGCCCCCCACCGTCCCCCAAAAGTACTGAAAGCAATAAGAAAATTAGTATACCATCATCCATAAGCAAAATTTAAGCGGTTCACTTCCAAGCGTTTATCAATAAACAAGTATTTCTGTTAATTTCACAACCTCCTTGTTTTAGTATACTGACATTTTAATGACATGCCATTACAATACGTGCAGATCTTGCGTTAAATACAAGAGATCTCGAGATTTATTCTCATGTGTAACAAAATGCCTTAGACTCCTTTAATTTTTTTTTTTTAAATAACAATTAGAGGGGCACCCAGGGAATACATATGCTCTTCTCTAACTAGAATCACACTTTTTTTTTGCTAAATAACTAGAACCACACTTTTGCGAAGCTCTTTTAGGCCTAATTATGAAATTTTAACATTTGAGGGATAGAGCTTTTAGGAGTAAAGCTTTGGTTAGAAAAGCTTAATTTTTTGGCCTATATTGGATAATGTAGGGCTTTTAAAATTTTAAGGATCATGTTGAATTTTAAAAAATATGAAAAGTATATCTGAGAAAGAAAAAAAAATTATCTTCCCACATTATGTAGAAACAGATTTACAAAAGTCTTTCTTAAAAAGTTTCAGTTTGGAATTTTTTATTTTTTGTTTTTACTTTTTTCAACTGCAACTTTTACATAAAAATACATTAAAAATGGGTTAATATGTAAATTTCAACTTCTAAACTTGGAGAATTTTTTTTTCAATATCTAAAAGTTAGATTTTACTCGGTGTATGCACCACTGAGTGTGAGTGAGCAACACTGCCAGTAGAAAGCCTTTCAGAGTTAAGTAGGTCGACGTATTATTGTCCATTTTTAGTAGTTGGTAATTGCGTGACTCATTCCGACGAATAAACTTAAATGGGTAGGTATGAGGGGGGGGGGGGGGGGAATGGGTGAATTGCAACAATGGTCTAGCGACATAACACTCGTAGTAACACAAATTTAATTCTATACATCAAAAGACCCTTTCGTCTAGCAACATAACACTTGTAGTATTTGTAAGAGGTTGCGAGATCAAGTTTCGTTGGTTACATAGGTATGTATAATTTTAGACCTCCCTTGAATCAGAAAAAAAAAATTACTTATTTCCAGTAGACGAAGAAATGGATGGAATTCTTATGCAAGTTTAATTTTTTTAGAGGTAAGCGATCAGACATATTTCACAATTGTGGAGTGGTTTGTTTCAAAATTACACTTGATATTGCTCTTTTCATTTTCGTTTTATAATAACAATGACCGATAGGCGTACAAGTGATGTACAACGGCGTGGACAGTAGGCAACGACAAAAGAATATCATCTAATTCCAACCATTACAAAATCAAACATTGATATTGCTCTTTTTAATTTTAATTTTTTTAATAATACAATGATCACAGGGAACAATCATCCACGGTTACTTTGTTTACAAAGTTATCATAGTCTGTAGCAGACAACAGCAGCCTAACACTACAAAAAAAAAGCTGTTTTGTGACAGAGAGTAATCGTCACATTTTCGTCACAAACAAGCAAATGCGACAAAATTGTGACGACATGTCAGTTGTCGCCAAACATGGCCTCGCAAAATCATTTTTCGTCACATTTTTGTGGCCTTGTGACTAAATTGCGACGACATGCAGAGCTGGAAGCGTTCGTGACAAATTCGTGACAAATGCAACTAATATGCCACGAGATGTAGTAGAGGCCATTTCGTGACAATTTTTTCGTCACAAATTTGTGGCTAATTTTTTTGTCGCAAATTTGTGGCTAATTTTTTCGTCAAAAATTTGTGGCTAATTTTTTCGTCACAAATTCGTGGCTAATTTTTTCATCATAAATTTGTGGCAATTTTTAAATCGTTTTTCGTCACAAATTCGTGGCAATTTTCAAATCCACTATGCTAATGTTGCTTGTAATATCATCTTGTTTGTCCTGCTAAATTACAAAATAACATTCATAATTGAATCTCAAACAATTTATGAAGATAAAACCATAATTAAATCTCAAATAATTACACAGCCTACATATCCATTCAAATGAACACAATTCCATACCAAAATAGTTATGTATACATAATAGCCACCATTCAACAAAGTTACCTCTTCTAACATACATTCTAAAAAAATACCAAATGTACATCTATCATGACATTATCTAACTTGTTTGTCTTACTAGGATAAGCTCCTAAAGAGAATTTATATGCAAAAAAAGTTTTCAACATTCTCCATTGTGGCACGCCATCTTTGCATGGAAGAGAATCCAAAACCTACCATTCTCATCATCTTCAAACAATTCATGTCTTATATCTGCAAGCAGGAAAATAACCAAACTTAAAGTCTAATACTCAACCAAAAAAACTCTTCAGTTAAAAATGAGAATGAAAGCGAAAACAAATTATAATTTTCACTTGTGATGATAATAAGCCAAAAGTGTACCAAATTGCCTTCAATTTTCGAAATGCGGTGTAAGAATTATATAATATACTTGAACTCACTTACTTATTAAGATTCACAATAATTTTACAAGCTTAACAAAGTTAATTTAATTTCCTAGATTATCAAAGTTAATTTAATTTCTTTATAATAGGTACTATATATTTTCCCCGTAAAATGTTAAAAGGATTCAATATGTTGGGTATGATTATAATATTTGCATGTATGAGTTGACCCATACTAATCTCTTAAGGTCATGAATGGCTAGAACAATAGGCAATGATCCATAGGACTAGATAAATGTGATGATTAAGATGAATACTTAGTTTTGCGAAGGACTAAGTTTTTCATAGAGTTTGAGTGTGAGAGTAATGTTGGATATAAAGTAGACCATGTAAATTGATTTCTTTCAGACTAAGTTGATGTAATGGCTTGAGCAATATTGGAGATAGATTATACATGTACATAGATGCATTTAAGTAGTTCGACTTAGTAAAAGTAAATGGTGATATTAGGACCAACTAAAGGAACAAATAAAATGGCATTCTCATGTGACGTAGGAAGTAGGTAGTTTGATATGCCGAGTTACTTATTTTGGTTAATGAAAAATATTACAAGGATGAATTTAATATTATGTAAATTGTAAGTTACGATCTTAGAGTACTTATGTAACTATTAATATTGATATGCATTTGGGGTTATTCCATCTTTAATGGTCACTAATGGATTTATCTAAGGATTACCAGGCTTAGATTCGACTAAGTGGCCTTAGACACTGTGAATCCTTTAGGAATTAATAAAGTATTGACAAGATTAAGTGCTTACTCGCTTATAGCTAGGTGTTGATTGTACTAGTTGGATGTAGGAACTCTAGAACCCAAATTTATAAATCTTGATGACTACCAACCTACTTAAGACATTAGTTTATAAGATGCTAAGTAAGAATGTATGTTTCTAAAGAGTTGGAATATTGGTAAAGGAAGAGTTTATATAGTGTGTTTAGGCTAAAATATGTATTATACATGAAATGGGTTGTGCTAGTAATAAAATGATTAAGTCTTGAACCATTAGCATATTTAGTGTTGCAACTGTACCTAGGGGTACAAGTTAAGTACAATGGAGTGATAAGTGGATATGAGGTCTACATATATCCTTGGTCAAGATTCTTATATACGATTTCTAAGGTGTTACCAGTGCTAGAAAATCTTGATAGATAATAGACATGAAGTAATATACATAAATTTGTATTTGAATGAAACCCCATACATTAGGTGCTAGCCTTGGGTGTTGTAACCTATAATGGTGCTACAATGGCTTATTGATTACGATATATGTGTTATTGAAGATGCTCTTGTAATATGGGATGATTTGAGCTAAGGTTTGACATCTAGATGCTACTTGGTGAATTGTAGTGTTATATTGTGCTAAAGAGTTGAGAATTCTAGTTAGATAAGGTATCTTACTGGCTTTCTAGAACCAGAACCGTTGGAACTTCGTGAGAACTTGTCCTATGAGGAGAAGCCGTGCGGATTCTAGACGAGCAAGCTCGAGAGTTGCGCAACAAGAGTATTCCAATGGTAAAGGTGCTTTGGGATAACCATGGAGTCGATGATGAAACTTGGGAGAGGCGTGATCAGATGGAGCAGCAGTACCCGTTCTTGTTTGCGAGGTAATTAGGGAATTGCGAGGGCGCAATTCTTTTAAGGAGAGGAGGTTGTAAGACCCGGCCCAAGACCACATATGCATTTGACGTGTTTTATAGGCTGTTAAATAGGTTTATGTATGTTTACCTAGAATTAAGTGTATATCATTGTTTAACTTGCAACCAAATATTTTAGAGTCGTAGAAAATTAATTAACATTATGGAGCTAGGTAGTTAGAAATAACACTAGAATGACAAACTAGTAATACGCAAGCAAGCTCAAGGGCACTCTCGTCCTAAAGCAAAATAACAAAATATCCTAACACTATTTGGTCTCACCCAAGTCAAACACACAAACACACACTAATACACACTCACCCATCAACACACACTACACCATCTACACACACTAAAATCCTACAACACACACTACATGATTTTGCCAAGAAGAAGAGAGAAAGAATAATAAGAAGAAGAAAGAGAGGAAGATAGAAGTAGAAGCAAGCCATTTCCAAACTCTTCAACCATTTCCAATCAATTTTCTCCCATTTCTAACTATTGCAAAGGTGAGGGTTTAAACTGATTTCTAAAATGTTTTGAAGTTCATGAGCATGTATGTATATGTGTTCACTTAGTTTTGCATGCTTAGAAGCCAAGAAGTTAAGTTTGAACATTTCTGGAAATCCCGGGTAGCCTACTGACCCTCTGTTCGAAGCACTTTTAAGGTAGCAAACGATGTTCAAAATGCATGAAATTTGGTGAGTCACTAGATTTTTCAGTTTTGAACATATCTTGCAGAAATAGGATAAGGCTAATTTTGATTTTAAGACCTCCAAAATGGTCAAAAATCGTAATGTGTCTAAATCTGGACAACTTGGACATATGAAGTTATGTTTCTGGCAGCTCTCTGTCCGATTAGAATGAAATATTGTTTACTTAGCAAATGATATAAAAAATACAT
This sequence comes from Ehretia macrophylla, assembly GCA_037974665.1. NCBI lineage: Eukaryota > Viridiplantae > Streptophyta > Magnoliopsida > Boraginales > Ehretiaceae > Ehretia > Ehretia macrophylla. The sequence goes on along the minus strand of CM075777.1, from coordinate 52,509,407 downwards.
GAAACTTGGTGATTAACTATATTTTTCAGTTTTGAACATATCTTGCAGAAATAGGATAAGGTTAATTTTGACTTTAAGACCTCCAAAATGGTCAAAACTTGTAATGTGTCTAAATCTGGACAACTTGGAAATATGAAGTTATGTTTCTGACAGCTCTCTGTTCGATTAGAACGAAATGTTTTTGACCTAGAAAATGATATCAAAAATACATGAAACTTGGTGATTCACTATATTTTTCAGTTTTGAACATATCTTGCAGAAATAGTCTAAGGCTAATTTTGAGTTTAAGGCCCCCAAAAATGGAAAATATCGAAATGTGTATGAAACTGGACAGATTTGCATGGTCTCACGGTTTTGGTCATAATTCCTAAGTCTGAACTCGAAATTCAGCGAGGTTTGTTCCTAGATTTAAATAACTTGTTAAGCTTAAATTTGACATTTGATTCACTGAATTTGGAGGTTGTTTGATTGGCTAAATGAATGAGGAAAAATAGGCTATTGCAATGAGGTTTTGTTTTGAAACTTGTTTTAAATCATGTTGTAATTGTACTTTGAGGTATTGAATGCTTGGACTTGTGGAAATTATAATTTACATGGACTATTTTGGTTGGTTGAGATTGCTTAATTTGGTTGATGCATAACTTAGGTTCATTACATGACTGATTCTTGCCTAATCGTATGGGTAAGCATGAAATTGAGGCCCTATTACTTATGCATGCTTGCTAAGTGACTAACCTATGGTTAAATGAATTCATTTGAGTTGTTAGTAGGTTGTCCAATAATCTCTAAGTATGCATGAAATGGTTTAGGTGATTCTTGTGGTTCTTAGCAAACTAAACCTACACCCGAGCATGGTCCTTGTAAACCTTAATGGCTACGTAGGCTCCCAAGTCATAAACCAATCTTGTGTATCTTATAATTGATGTTGAGGAATGTTAATGGACTGCCCGGAATTGTCCTTATAGCTATAAGCACGATTCTCGATGCTTGCATGTTGATAAGTTAAATATTCTTGTACCTGGTCTTGTGTAAATCGTCATAGCATGCTCGTATGTCATTAACACTTGGTATGTGAACTAAAATGAGTTATACGACTTGTTTTATATGGTGTTACTCGGCTGCCCGTTAAATGTTCATATACTTCTAGGTGTTATATACCTCGTATGTTTACTTGTCGATATGTGATCATACATGTATCCGAAGGCAACCTACTTTGTTGACCTCCTAATGTGAATTGTTAAAAGATATTCTATGGCTTATTTTGAACATGATTACTTGGCTGCCCATGAAAGTTTAATTGCTTTCAAATTGATATATGAAATGATTATATGTTCTTATAATGCTTTATGAATATATGTTCGTATGAAGTCGCTACACGGATACACATTTGTATAATAAAGTAACTTCATTGTTTCCCTCCATGTTGTGTCTTATGATTATTAAATGCAAGATGTTTACTTGTCTAATTAGTTATTTGATAAGTATGCTCAATTAAGTTCGGATCATGTATATATTTGAACATGCTTGACGGAGACAACCTCCTTGTTGTCCTCCAAATGGTGCCTGTGTATTCCACAAATAATTGAGGTGTAATTGGTGTGTTTATGGGTTGCCTCCGAAGTACCCTCTTCACGGTTTGCCTCCGTAGTGCCCTCTTGATTGGTGTATTTATAGGTTTCCTCTAGAGTACCCTCTTCACGGGTTGCCTCCGTAGTGCCCTCTTGATTGGTGTATTTATGGATTGCCTCCGGAGTACCCTCTTCACGGGTTGCCTCCGTAGTGCCCTCTTGATTGGTGTGTTTATGGGTTGTCTCCAGAGTACCCTCTTCATGGGTTGCCTCCGTAGTGCCCTCTTGATTGATGTGTTATGGGTTGCCTCCGGAGTACTCTCTTGATCAATGTAACAGGTCACCTCCGGAATGCCACTCTTAATTGGTGTGATGAAGATGATTTGACAAGAAAGCTTGAGATTGGCCATCTCCAACAAAGTTCGTGATATCGTATCCTTTTACTATATGGTTTCTACCCTCGCTGGATCCCTCGAGGCCCTCGGAGAGTAGAGTTGCTTGAATAAGATTTTGACTATTCCGTATTTGTTATACTTGACGCTTTGACTATGTGAATTATATGCATAGTACGGTTTTATAAAGAAGATTTCGAATTAATAAAACCTTTGTGAAAACCTTCATTTCTCATCCTCACTGTGCTATACGCATGACTAGCTCACCATTCTTTCTAATACTTATAGGTGAAGCCGAGGCTAAGCCAACTGTTCAGGTTAAGGGCGAAGAGGCTTTATGTGATGAGACTGACTTCTCCTTTTGTTGATCTCCATGCTTGTGTAGAAGACATAGCTTGTTAATATAAACTAATGATATACTTCCGAATAGCCTTGTGGTATGTATTATTCGTTTGGACTATTACTACATACTAAGTTTGATTACCTATCTTTTGAGGCCTTGATGTCAGTATTTGGCCACGTGTGAAGTTCAAACAGGGATGCTTGGTCTTTTAATTATGAAACAGTTTGTTGTGGCCTTTTTGTTGCCAAATGCCAAGAGTATTCTTTTGAAGATACTTGTGGGAAAAATATAAAAATAAAAAAAATGCAAAATTCTTGCTAGGTTGTTAATCAATGACCTTATAGGTATTAAGTTGGTTAACACGTAGAGATACGACCTAAATCTCCGCGAGACTTGGTCCCGGGGTGTGACATTAGGTGATAATGATTAATATGGATGTTAAATTGGTTTTTGTTTTTTGTATTTTGCTATTTTTCAAACAAACAATTTAGGGGCATTGTTTAACTAGTACTTTATTATTTACAAATGGAAACTGAATTTAAGATGTTTCTTTTTCTTGCTCAATATTGGATATTGAGATTGCATGCAGGTAGAAATTAGCCCAGGAAAGAAATGTCATTTGGTCTTACCATCCAAAAGAAATTAATCATGACAAATCTTAACAATATTGTTCATGAAGATATGGTAACAAAGTTCTTGAGCTTGCCTTCTTGGACGATGATTTGGTTTCGTATATCCTCCAACTGCAGCCAAATTCTGTAATGATGCCTCAACTGAAGATCTCAAAGCAATACTGTGATTTTTCCGTACTACTACTTTTTTGTGATTATTTTCTCGTGTGTTCTTTCAATGTGTAATGTGGACACAAGATCTTGTTTTTGTTTATTTTTCTTTCTTTGTCATAGGAATAAAATTAAGCTGATGCTACAAATAGGGTTGTTGTCTTGTATTTTGCTCGTAGGTTTATGAATTTTGTGATGTTGCACATTTCTTTGTTGTACTTTATTCATCGAAATTGTTTGGCTTTGTACGTGTTATTGTAATGCAAATAGTCCGGGATATGATTATTTCTCTGTTAAGATCGATGAATGAATTACAAAGTAATCTGATAGTGATGGTCTAACAGACTAGAAACATTTCCCTTACGCAACTCAGTCCAAATTTAATATAATAAGATAGGATATCTCTCCTAAATTTTATAATGATGGATGTGACAGAACGTTATTCAAAAAATTAGTAGGAAGGTGCATGGATATTGTTGAAATAGAAAAGGCGCCTTCATTCATAAAGGTTAAATCGTGTCGCGTTCATGATCTTATGAGTGAAATATGATTGCACAAGGCAGAAGAAGAACATTTCCTTGTCGGAGCAAAAATGTCACCGGGCTTCTGGAATCCTCCTCCGTTGAGATACTTGAGTAAGAGTGTATTCTTTAGTATACCATCATCTATAAGCAAGCTCAAACATTTGCAAACTCTTGATTTACATTTTCGCACACGGTTATACCACGTTAAACCTTGGTATTCTTCGTCACTAATGATAGCTCCTAGAATTCCAAACCGACAGAAAATGTTCTCTTTTATGAATTTCATCACAACAGCGTGATCATTAGTACTAGTTGCAATTGCTTTAATTGATCAACTCAACAAAATACTATTCATTTCTCTAACTTTCATAACCTACCACATCCAACCAAGCTATGATACTTGAAAATCGATTTATTTATTTTTCGTTTTTGTGGTGGTGGTGCTTGGATCGCCACGATATTGAAACATCAGCAATCATCTCATCACAACGCTCACGTCGTCCCCCAAGAGTACCGAAAGCAATAAGAAAATTAGTACACCATCATCCATAAGCAAAATTTAAGCGGTTCACTTCCAAGCGATTATCAATAAACTAGTATTTCTGTTAATTTCACAACCTCCTTGTTTTAGTATACTGACATTTTAATGACATGCCATTACAATACGTGCAGATCTTGCGTTAAATCCAAGAGATCCCGAGATTTATTCTCATGTGTAACAAAATGCCTTAGACTCCTTTAATTTTTTTTTTTTAAATAACAATTAGAGGGGCACCCAGGGAATACATATACTCTTCTCTAACTAGAATCACATTTTTTTTTTTTGTTAAATAACTAGAACCACACTTTTGCGAAGCTCTTTTAGGCCTAATTATGAAATTTTAACTTTTGAGTGATAGAGCTTTTAGGAGTAAAGCTTTGGTTAAAAAAGCTTAACTTTTTTGCCTTTATTGGATAATGTAGGGCTTTTAAAATTTTAAGAATCATGTTGAATTTTAAAAAATATGAAAAGTATATCTGAGAAAGAAAAAAAAATTATCTTCCCACATTATGTAGAAACAGATTTACAAAAGTCTTTCTTAAAAAGTTTCAGTTTGGAATTTTTTATTTTTTGTTTTTACTTTTTTCAACTTCAACTTTTACATAAAAATACATTAAAAATGGGTTAATATGTAAATTTCAACTTCTAAATTTTGAGAAAATTTTTTTTTTCAATATCTAAAAGTTAGATTTTACTCGGTGTATGCACCACTAAGTGTGAGTGAGCAACACTGCCGGTAGGAAGCCTTTCAGAGCTGAGTAGGTCGACGTATTATTGTCCATATTTAGCAGTTGGTAATTGCGTGACTCATTCCGACAAATAAACTTAAATGGGTAGGTATGAGGGGGCGAATGTGTGAATTGCAACAATGGTCTAGCGACATAACACTCGTAGTAATATAAATTTAATTCTATACACCAAAAGACCCTTTCGTCTAGCAACATAACACTTGTAGTATTTGTAAGAGGTTGCGAGATCAAGTCTCGTTGATTATATAGGTATGTATAGTTTTAGACCTCCCTTGAATCAAAAAAAAAAAAAATTACTTCTTTCCGGTAGACGAAGAAATGGATGGAATTCTTATGCAAGTTTAATTTTTTTAGAGGTAAGCGATCAGACATATTTCACAATTGTGGAGTGGTTTGTTTCAAAATTACACTTGATATTGCTCTTTTCATTTTCGTTTTATAATTACAAAGGTTGTGGACAATAACAATGACCAATAGGCGTACAAGTGATGTACAACGGCGTGGACAGTAGACAGCGACAAAAGAATATCATCTAATTCCAACCATTACAAAATCAAATATTGATATTGCTCTTTTTAATTTTTAATTTTTTTTTAATAATACAATGATCACCGGGAACAATCACCCACGGTTACTTTGTTTACAAAGTTATCATAGTCTGTAGCAGACAACAGCAGCCTAACTTTGGCAGGCTCGAGATTCCCTCCATTGTGAAGGCAACGGTGGTTGTTGGCTTTGTTGTGTTTTACACAAAAAATAAAAAAAAGGGGAGAAAATGACATTCCTTGAAAAAACGTAATGGACATAAGAATGAATAAAAAGTGTATTTGTTACTAGAATGTGTAGGAGTATACAAAAAGTTTCCGTAGAGGTAGGTGACCTATAAGCTCTTCAATATTGGATTTGTTGGCCATGTCAACGTAAAGAAATATAGTGTATTTTTAACCCAAAAAAAAAGAGTAAAGAACTATAGTGATCAAGACTTTGATACCTTCCCAACTTAATTCATCTTTAGTTTTTTGGTTGCAGATGTAAATCAACATTTTGTACCAGATAAATCTTATAATTTTCCAATAGCAGTAAAAACATTCAGTTGTTCAATGTAGTATATGGTAAGCCAACTTTATTTTGATCAACAATGTATGCAGATGAAATCATGAATACCTTGAATGGTCTAATTGTATGCCCCTTATAGTGAATGGGAAAGATCGCGATATCAATTTTCACAGGTGAGATCTTTTGATATATGATGTACTGTTTATGCCTTGATCCCTTAAATTTAAAAATAAAAAAGAGGTCAAGTACTCATCAAGTGCATTAATTGGATCATTGGTGAAGCTAGTATAGTATCAGTGAGCGCATGTTTTTTTTTTTTTTTATAAATGTTTTGTTACTCTAATAATTTTTTAATTATAATATGTGTAATTTAAACTGAAGCTAACTTAAATCAAGGGGGGGAAAAACATTGAATAAATAACTATTGAAAAATAATGGCTTTTATCAGGGCATACAAAATTGAATGCGAAAGCATCCATAACTGTGGAAAAAAAACATATAGATCAAAGGGGTTCATGCTTATAATCTACTAGTAGAATAAATTGTGTAAATTAATGTGTGAAGTTAGTAAATGAGTAAAGTAAATTCTTTCTTAATATGGCATTAGAACTCAAATTGTCAAAATATTCATAAGTTCAAATAGTCCGCAACTATTTATGTGTTCATGTCTAAGGTTGCAATCTTGTCTCAAGTATATGTTCACATGCAGGGGCATAATCTCATTTCACATGAGGAGATATGCTGAGTTAATAAATGAGTAAAATAAATTATTTTCTAACAACTTAAACTTTTAGGTGAATTCATCACTTGATATAACGTGAGAACTTTAATGTGAATCCCTTGAAAAATGAACAAAACTACCAAAATGAAATGGACATAAGAATGTGCTACGAAACTAAGGGAAGTTATTTAAGATTTTTTTTCTTCTGGTTGTTGGAGAATAGGAGAAAAAAAAGAAGTAAAAGGAGAGAGAAAATAATTTCCAAGTCGCATGTAACATAAAGTAATGCAACATCGCAATCAGAGAAAAATTAGTACAATGATTTACCAAAACAATGACAAAGGTGTGACTCATTCTTGGACTTTTCTAATAGCAAATAATAGTGGAGACAGAACAATTTGCAGGGATTAATTAGTAACATAAATTAATGAAAATATTAAGCCGTTCATTACGGAAGCAATGACAAAGGAATGACTCATTTTTGTAGTTTTCTATACTAAATAATAGGAGTAGAGAGAATCATTTACAAGTATTACTAACGTAAACTAACGCAGACATAAGCTAAGATTTGAGCGGTTCATTTCCAAGCGTTTATCAATAAATAAGTGTTAATTTCTCAACCACCTTGTTTTAGTATTGATAATATAATGATGTGCGCATTGCAGTTTGCGTAAATTAGAGGGACACTCGGGGAACACATATACTCTTCTCTAACTAGAATTTTTTATATAGATATAGTGGAGATTGGAACTATAATTTAAATTTAAAATTTTATGATAGATCAATATCCGATTGTTTCAACCAATTCTTATGTCTCTAACTAGTTAAAGTTATCAACCAAACCAGTACAGAGAATTTTCTCTCGAGCTTTTCAGTCTCTCTCTTACTTTTACTGCATTCAACCCAAGTTTATTTAGGCAGAAGCTGTCATGATCTCTTTTGATGAGAAAACACTTGCAAGTTCTATTTATTTATTTATTTTAAGGGAGACTTAAGCTAATATTACATTATTTGTAACAATGTTGCATCCATGGAGATTGATTTTGAAACCTGTGTGCGAGAATCATACTATTATAGCAAATGCCTCGTGGACATGAACAAAATTTAAGCGGTTGATTTCGGAAGCAGAACGTGTTTCCCGTAAATCCAAAATTTGATTGATGATTTAATGATTGTGCATTGCAGTAAGTGCAAAATAGAGGTTTCGCACTTCTCTTCTTTGCTATGTGCTTGATTGATGGATAGGGTTTAGCATAGTTGGTTAATTTTGTAGTCATTAAATAAGTAGTTACAGAAGAGGCTTTGAATAAATAATAATAACAATAATGAACATGCGAGATATTCCTTAACATAGAATAGTACATAGATTAAGCCAGGAATTAGTTTCTTCATATCCACTGATGCGATGTAAAAAAGGCAGAATAATTATACAAAGTTGATTCTCATTTAGAATCAATAATAGAATATGCTTTTACAAAAAAATAGGAAAAAGTTATGATTTTAAAATCTAAATGATAGAGAAACAATTAGAGTTCAAATTAGGCCCTTTTGACAAGTGTAAAATACAAATTTGTTCTCAGTTGTCCTTCATTATCTTTTTTTTTTTTAATTCAAAAAGAGGGTTGAGTTATTTTACAACAACTTTCAAAAGATATTGCACACTTTGAAAATTGATATCGGGAATTATTGCACATAAAGAGAATCATACAACTAGTCCAAATGACTAGTGACCGGTTATATATCTTTTCTTTTGAGTAATAAAATTTACTTCTTGCCTTTGCACTATAAGGAAAAATGGATGGAATTTTAATACAATTTTTTAACTTTCTCATAGAGAAGCGATCAGACATATGTCACAATAGTGCCTGGTTTGTCTCAAATTTATGCAAAATTTTAGGAGATAAGAGAGAAAATTACTAATAAATCTATCCTAGAAGAAGTTATCACCAAAATCCAAGTTGTGCAGAAGATCAAGAACACGAGTTACAACTGTTATTTTGTTATAAAACTTCCTTAATCTCCTTATGATGTTGTTTATGTCAAACGAGTCTTTCTTGCACTTATAAACCATTTTTCATTCAATGAAATTCGTTTTTGCTGTCTTAGCTAAAAAGAGAGAGTGGGAACGCATGCGTTGAGGGAGGGAAAGAAAAAATAAAATTCATGGACTTTCGCGTGCAATTAAGTAAACGGTAAGAGAAAATAATTTCCCATGTCTTAATTAGCAACAAAAACTAATGCAACATCACAATCAAGGAAAAATTAGGCCGTTCACTACCGAAGCAATGACGAAGGTTTTAACCCATTATTCAGTTTTATAAAGCAAATTATAGGAGAGAGATAATAATATACAAGCATTATTAACTTAAAGTAATGTAGACATTATGCTCATGCAAAAGTTAAACCGTTCATTTCGTAAGCAATGACAAAGGGGTGACTCATTTTTGTAGTTTTTTTTTTTTTTTTTTGGTAAACATTTTTTGAAGGTTTCTAAAGCAAATAATATGAGAGAGAGAGAACAATTCACAAGTACTAGTAACGTAAACCAATGCAAACATCATGTTTACGAAAAAAATTAAGCCATTAATTTCTGAAGCAATGCAAAGGGTTGACTCAATTTTGTAGTTTTCTGTAGCAAATAATAGGAGAGAGAGAAATTATATGTTTTTCTTTTTTCTTTGATGGAAAGAGAGAATAATATCTTAGCATTAGTAACAAAAAGTAATGCTGGGCATCACACTAAAAAAGATTAGGCTGTTCACTACCGAAGCAACTAGACCAATCCAACCGGTACTCTATATTTCCCATCCTCTACTCTACATACGGGGAAGATGCCTCTAATGATGATATGGGATAAACCATTAAACCCCCGACCAACTGTTATGAGTATCCGGCCGCTCTAGAGCGCATGAGTTAAGGAGAAGAACAGAAAAGTACATTGTGACTTCGGCCGAACCAGTTTTAATAGTATTAATTAGCTGATCTCTCATTAGTGTTCTTTCTGGTAACGTGTTCCTTTGTAGGAGATCTTATCAAATTTTTGAGGTTCCCAAATATCTCAAAATATTTCTTACCAAATAGTATAAATAGGGTTCAACAGTCTACTCTTAAATTCCTTTTTGCACACATTTCGTGCTCGGTTTTATTTAATGACTTGATCATAATATATATATATATATGTATATATGTGTGTGTGTGTGTGAATATAATAATTCCTACCATTCCAAATAGCATAGTGTGTAGCAGACAATAACAGCCTAATTTTGGAGGCTCGAGATTCCAACCAGGAAATCATAAAATTCTATCATTTTTTTTCGCTTATTATTTTTTTGCATTCCAAACAAGGAAATTCCTTTCTTTTGCTTTCCATTATTTTTTTTTCCTCCACCTTACCTTATTTTCCTTTCCCTCATGCAATCCAAACAAGGGGTAAGTGAAATTTATAAAAGAGTAATGTCAGACATCACCATCTTTTTATTATCTAATTATCACCTCCTATTTGGCATGCTAACATGATAAATTAATTTATTTGTATCTCTTCTTTTATTATTTTGTTTTTATTTTTTTTTCTTTTTTTTTTAATTTTTCTTTCTTTTTGTTTTTTCTTTTTTCATTTTTTTCACTCCTTTAATTAAGATTTCATCTATTCTCTTTCTTTCTCTTTTTGTTTAATCTTACCAAATGTTTACTTTTCACTTATACTGCCATTAAAAGTGATGTTAAATTAGCTAGAACATGGTTAAGTCTTGGAATTTCTTGAATGTGAACAAAGGGGTTATTGTGGTTTATGGTTAAAATGCTTAATTTAATGCTTAATACTTGTGCCATAATTGTTCCTAAGACCACATTAAGGCTTAAACTAACTAGAATATGATTGGAACTTGGTTAGGAATTATTGAACATAAAGGGCCATTTGTGTGATTTGGTCGTGTGTGTGTATATGTGATTAAGGTGATTCTTGTGGTTAGTTATTGGTTATGAATGGTTTAATACGCATTCGAAGTAACCTCATTGATTAGGTGCCTTAGTTAATTTCTAAAAAGTTAGGGTTAGCCTTGCAAAGTTGAATTAAATGTTGTTAATCGGATTAGTATTGCTAATAAGTGTGGTTAGTTGTGTGAATATGAATAATATGTGTGAGAATATGATTATGACTTGAATGTTTGACTACTTGAATGATTACTTGAGTTTATATTAATTTGAAGTATACTAGTGATTGTCTAAATTCTACTATTTATGTGTTGAGGAATATCTTCAAGCATGATAGCTAGATTTAATGTGAAGTTGGCCCCTATCTCGTTTACGTGAGAATTTAATTATTAATTGAATGATATAATATGTTTATTCTCAGTGGGTCATGGTAGCGTCATGACACTCCGGACGGCCGATGTCGTCGGTGTATTGGCATAACTACCTTGATATATGAAGTTATTGGTAGCGTCGTATCACTCCGAACGGTTGAGTTTGTCGGTGTATTGACATAACTACCACGAGCTCATATATGGACTTGTAAGCGGTGTCAAGCTTGACTTTGTTTTACCTGAGTTAACTATATTTATTAATGTTGCTACTATGTGGTTATCTAGAGTAACTTTCGCTTGGACCCTAAATCCTTGGAGAGTTACATATGAATGTATTCTTTATTTAAGTGTTATTAAGCTCGTGATATAGGTTGATTCTTGCGTATTAACGTGACACCTTTGTGATTGTCTTATTTGTCCTTAATTGATTATATGTTGTTATTTTCTGATTTTAACTTTGTAATGTGTTACTTAACTTTATTATTTAGAGTGAGTGTTTTATCTTGTTAATTGGTTCTATGGCTTATATGCATTGCACAAAAACATTTTCGAAAACTCCCAGGATAACTGTTCCCTCCCTCACTGAGCAATAGTATTTTGATCACCCTTCTTTCTAACATTTTATAGGCATGGCGAAGATAGTCTCAAGAAGCAGAAGAGGAAGTCCGTGTGTCCTCGTGATTGCTTGTAGCATTGAATGGATGCCATATGTGAATTCATGTAAAGTAATTGGATAGTCTGGCTTGTAGTCTATTTTGTAGTCTCGAATGTAATTATTATGTAAGGTGATATAATTAAAAGTTAATTAGACTGGTATGATAGCTTGGTAAATGTAATAGATTAGTATTGGTTAAGTTTTGATTCGTATACGTACCTTGTCTAAGAGCAAAAGAAAACTAGAATAGTCTTACGATTTGAAAATGAAACTTTTATATGTTGTGGATGTTGGTTGCGTTGAATCTTCTGCATGCAAGTTTTAGTTTGGTCTAGAAATAAGGAAAATTCTGTCCGTTTTTCCTTATTTTCGTGACTTGAGGTTTTGGGATTGGGGACTTGATTTCATGAGGAATCGGGTCGTGATGTTGCACATTTCTTTGTTGTACTTTATTCATCGAAAGTGTTTGGCTTTGTGTTACATTACCCAGGAGATCATTCTTTTTATTGTGGGATATGATTATTTCTCTGTTAAGATGAATGAGTTACAAAGTAATCTGATAATGATGGTCTAATAGACTAGAAACATTTTGTAACGGCTAAGAAATTTTAAGTGGAACCATCCATTTACCCACTTTAAGTAGTGGGGTCTTCCACTAATTCAGATAAGATAGTGTCCACCTAAATTGCAACTACTTTTGAGTTAAAAAAAAAAAGGGCTAAACGTCAGGAAAACAAGTTCTAGCAGGAGTCTTTTAATAAACAACGTATAATGTTTCTTGTATCTAAAATACATAACTTACTGACTTTAGCCAACCTATGCACGCATGAAGCAGATCGAGAGGGAAAAGAGACTGTGAACAAGTAATACGTGCGACGGGTATTCGGACCTCTCTTTTCTAGTAAGCCCTCTTGCTAGCATTTTTTTTTATTTGAAATTAATTGGAGTTCAAAATGTAGGGTTAGATATAATGGAAATCATGATAAATTAGTGAGTAACAGGCTGTTTAGCGACTGATTCTCTCTTTAATATTTTATCTTAGGGCTGGAACTGAAGGATATATAGTATTATAATTCTGAAACTTTGAGGTAAGTGGGGTTTTCTCTTCTTGATCCTATTGCGTTCTTCCCCTATAAAATTCCTTGTTGTGAATCTTGTGTGGTATCATTGGTAAATTTTGTGCTTGATAATCACTAATTTTCAATACATGAATCCTTCGTGGTGCATTCTCGTTTTAAGCTAAATGGGATTTAGAACTCTTATCTCTTTAGAAATTTAGATTGGTGTTAGTACTGCTTCCATCATTTAATAGGTTTTTGTGGTTAACTTGTACTCGAACTGTTGCTGGAACAATAGACCTGAGAACGTGTGAACTCTTGTCGAGGCTGGTCCGTGAGATTTGAAAATCATCATGATTATAATCTGAGTTAGTATTGATAGGTAATGGCCGACCATCTTGTTTTGCAAGTGTATCCATTGCACTTTAGCTAAGGAATTAATGAAAGAGATGGACTTTTGCTGTAGTTATTCTCTCGAAATGCTCCTGTGAAGTCTTGGCTGCCTACAAAATCCTATAACATGAATTCCTTTGCTTGGCATTGTATATTCTCTATTTCATATCGTATAGGTGCATGGCTGACTTGTTAACTTGCAAAGTTAATAAGCTGCTGCATAAAATTTTGATTTGTTACATATGTTATTCTTGTCCTTATATGCCTAGTCCTAATACTTCATTATCATACGTGATATTGCTACAAATTGGTATTAATCTTTAACCTTGCAGTAGCAATAAAGTGTAGATTAACTTTGCATAGAACATGGTTGACTAGGCTACCTTGAACAAATTCCTTTTTCTTCCTCATCAACAATTATCTCTGCTACCTTTTGTTATATTGCTGACTATGAAAGTTTTTATCTCTGCTACCTTTCGTTATATTGCTGACTATGGAAGTTTTGCGTGACGTGTTACCTTGTCGTGAAATGATTGGGATCCCATAACGCGTGAGCCTGTAATGGCCTTGTGCCCACGCCGGGAGTGCCAGTAGGGGCCTTGTACCTATAATGTGATCTTAACGCGACTAAAATGCTTCAGTATAGCCATAACTTGACTACCATGATATTTTATTTGTTCGTATCATATATATTTTGTTCTCTATTGATATCATATATGCCACATGTGATGTGTCCTCGTGATTCTCGCGTGTTTAACTATCCTTCGTGTCTCTTTATAAGGGATAAGCCTCCCCACTTACTGAGTTTTCGATTTGCTCACCCCTTTCTTTTGTGTTTTGTTTTTTCTTTCTCTTCCCTTTACAGATAACAACGAGTAGGTGTCGAGCATTAGCAAGTAACAAGTGGGGGGTAGCGAACCTAGTCATCTGTGCCACTAAATAAGAGTTTAGATATGAGACACTAGCTTATTTCTTATTTTGCATAGTAGAAGATTTATTTATTTTTTAGTTTGGCAAGTTAGTTGTATTTTTTTCTATTGAGCTTGTCTTTAAAACACATAGAGTGCAACAGTTTCAATAATTGTGGATTTTAGCACTCTATAGTTATTGTTTAGTTTGTGGAATCGTGTAAGCCTTGTGTCCTGAGAGGATTACTCCTTTTGGTACACGGCGTGTCACGCCTCGAATCTATTTGAGTTCCTGAGTTTAGGGCGTGACAGTGTTGGTATCAAAGCCCTTAGGTTTAAAGATCGCAATGTAGTTTAGAGTATAGTGTGACTTGAGGGTTAATCTATATTTTGCTTGTCTACGCTTCTCGCAACTAGTGTGTTTTATTACAACCCGTACTCATGACTCGTGATTGTTCATTACTATAGGAAATGGCAGGAACTAATGAGAACCAACCTGGGGACAATGTTGTGATAAATGACATGATTCCAGGTGGTCGTAATCTACGTTCTCGCCATCGGAATGTGACTACTAGCTCATGTGTTACGGGGCCAAGCAACACAGTGTCTCAATCTATTCCGGCTCCACCTCCTACCATTTTGACAGTATCTTAGCCTGTACCTTAAGTGGTTAGTGAGATTACCCATCAATTTGTGCCAGTGGTCGCTTTAATACCTAGACCAAAACCTATTTATGTTCCAGCAACCACTATTTCCTTGTCAGCACTACCACCTCAGGTTACACCATTGGCGTCAACAGAGTTACCACCTCTATTGTCTGCCCCTATCCTAATTTTGCAGACAACTTCTATGTCTCAGCCTGAACTCGCACAGCAGACTGCACTGACTTAACCAACTTATCCAACTATGCAGTATACATTCATGTTATAGTCAGCTATTGCTTCGTATTATATGCCAGCTCAAATTGTTCCTCAAGTTCCTGGAATGCAACCAGTTCCCGTTGTAGCACCAACCCCTGAGAGGCAAAACTCAAATTATGTATCACTAAAAGAGTTTTTAGGGCTGAATCCATTGCACTTCAGTGATAAGGGCAAAGCTCAAGATGTGTATGATTGGTTGTTTTTGGTGGAGAATAATTTTCAAACTTTGGAATTTACAGAGGATTAGTGGGTTAGATATGCAACACATGTGTTCACTGGAAGGGCTTTTCAATGGTGGGGATACGCCCGGGAAAAGTTACAGAGACCGTACACTTGGCAAGCTTTTCGTGAAGCTCTTATTACTAATTTTATCCCCAAGCATTTATTGATCAAAGGGTATCCAAATTTATGAATGTTCGACAAGGGGATTTGACCATAGAGTAGTATCATGACAAGTTCTTAAGTTTATCTAGGTATGCACCGGAGATGGTAACTAATGACTACATCAAAGCAAAAAAATTTGAGTCCGGTTTGAAAGCAGATGTTAGAGAAAGGCTAAAGATGCAACAACATCGTGATTTTGAGAAAATATATGAGACAGCCTTGGTGGCTGAGGCATGTATCCAGGAACAACAGTGCCACCAGCAAAATTTGACTAACAAGAGAAATGGGCACTCAGGAAAGTCTCAATACCATGGCAAACCTATTGGAAATGTACCCAAGAAGCAAAATACTGCACCCATTGGTCATCGTGAACAACAAGTTAAGTGTGATCACTGTGGTAATTAGCATGCAACTGAAGAGTGTTGGCGTGCCAAGGAGGTATGCTTAAGATGTGGTTCCACTGAGCACTGTATTTGAGATTGTCCTCACCTACGTGAGAATCAGTCCGCTGATGGTAAAACTAACCCTCAAAAGCCAGGCCGACCAGCTCAGGGGCCAGGAAATCGTGCTAGAGTTTTTGCCTTGACACGAGGTGATGTCCATGCAGATGATGTTGTTGTGACAGGTATCCTCCCTATTTTTCATGAGTACGCGCATGTGCTTTTTGACACTGGGTCAAATTTCTCTTTTGTATCTCCTAGTTTTGCATCATTATTGCCTATTAAAACAGAGGCATTAGATATTGATTTATATGTTGAGACCCCTGTTGAGGGATCTGTCGTGACTAATCTTGTGTATCATGATTGTGTCATTAGATTAGCTGATAGGGATTTACATGTTGATCTAGTGGTCTTAAATATGAAAGACTTTGATGTAATCCTTGGCATGGACTGGTTAGCTTGATATCACAGACATGTTGATTGTTTTACAAAGAATTTTTTTGTTACCTAATGAGCCTAAAATCGTATTTGAGGGAAGAAAATCCTCCACACCCCATATAATTTCAGTAATGAAGACTCACAAACTATTGACGAAGGGTTATCAGGGGTTTCTGGCATGTGTAATGAATTCAAAAGCGAAAGAAGTTGTCACGCCCCAACTCGACCCCTCTTACAATCAGTCAGGACGCAACGGAATTTCGGCAGCATAACGACAGTAACATGAACATCAGGGCTCTAAACCAACCCTTAATAACAACATACATCAAACTCCACAAATCACCAACCAACTCCACAATCAAATTAACAACATACAACGCAACCATTTCATACATTAAACATTCTTTCATCAACTCATTCATAGTTATGCGCCTCCGTTCCAACATAATACATTAACCCTTAATATACAATACAAAAACATATTGAGCCAATCTAGCAACCTAATCATAAACAAAAGAGAAGCTACTAAGACAACATCAACTAATTCATTAACTTATCAACATCTTATACATTATAAACTATAAAGCAGATAAAAGTCTACTAAGTTAATTTACAAGATAATAAAACATGTACGACATCATGGATAAGACTCTGGAACATAGGACTCATCCACGTAAGACACGTTTTCCACATTTTCCTCTTCAGGACGCACGTACCCGTAATCCTGTAAAAGTACACCTGTATGCATGCAATAATAGAGAGTGAGCTTATATAAATAAGCCCAGTGAGGATCCGATAGATCTCGAGCAAGGTCTACTAAACTCCTTGGAATAATCCTTTGAGTCAGTAAACACACAATAACATCAATAATACTATCATCACATAACTATATAACCATTCAATAAAGGATACTCTCTCTAGTTGGTGTAGCTCCAAACGCCATCACGATCTCAACCATTCTTCTTATAACTCCCCATTACTCACGCACCCGAGGTACCTCACTAGCCCCTCCCTCCATGACACCTCCGTCATGCGAGCTGGGGGTAGCCTATGGCAGTCATGCCGTTATCAACCCGACAGCCCGACGCTGCCCGAGAGGTGGCACACACATACCAAGACTCCATAATCATCAATCATCAATCAATCATCAATCAATCAATTGGGAGATCAGCAACGAAAGTGCCCGATTTCCGAACTCAATAATAATCAATCAATCAATAACATCAATATAACATCAATATTTAATTAAACAACAAATAACGAAGTTAGATGACAAAGTAGGCCATCTAACCAGACATGCATAAAATACATAATTAAACTCTAAATTACTCAACAACAACTCACCATTCATCACTCGAACACTACCCAACCATCTAAGGCATCGTTCAAGAAATTAAAGAATGGCAACCTAACTTCTAAAATTCATAACTTAGAATCTACTAATCCAAACATTGCCAAATCAGTTCCTATCACTCACCCATTCAACCTACTACATTAGCCATCTCGGAAATCCACCATAACACCTCCAAATCATGCCCGATAACCCTAAAACCCTAAGATGTCATGGCTGGATTTTCCGGATTTTCACACGAACAATGTAATCAAAAATTCGGCATTACAACAGCGCTAACACGTAATTATCAAGTATTTAGAAATCGACGGCAATCGATTTCGATCAACACAACTCATTTAATTCAACTTTGAACATTTTAATCAAAATTAAATACCCGGAAAATAAAAATTATGCTACATCCGACAGAAATTCGTAGTATTAGTATATAACGATCCCTAGCATGCAAGGAGTAATAATCTATCATCAGATTTTAATTCTAACGGTTAAATTTTCATTTATGAGCAAAAACATAAAAATGACATTTTGAGATCTAGAATTTTTCTCTCACCTTTGATCCGAAGTAAAGCTAGGAAAGCGTGCAACAGCTGCCCCACAAGCGGAATCTACCTCGTTTTGAAAAGATTCGGACTTTAAATGAGTTTTCTAAGGCAAAATTACTTTGAAAATAAGTTGAATAAAATCTCTTTTTTTCCTAAGCTTTCACGGCTGCAAGGTGTGTGAAAATGTGGTGTTTTGCTTTGTTTCATTGTGTGTTGGTGATATATGCATGAAAGTCAACAAGTCAAATGAAAGTCAAAGTTGAAACTTTAGTATTTTTAGTGTTTTCTTGACTTTAAATGGATTTTATTGATCACCAAAGTTCAAAACATTTATTCAACACCCAAGCTAGCTCAAGTAAATTATTTTTATGTGATAGGTAGTTTTAGAATCTAACAATTTCACCCGAGTCGGCTTGAAACTCGATTTTCGCAAAAGTCGGTGTAAAATCCCTAATAAATTCTTAAGCCGATTTTAAAACCGTTTTAATCAAACACAGGTCTATTAAAGTCTGTAGTCTAGGTCTAGAAGGGTTAAAAAGACCAGTTTCAAAATTTTAGCGGACGTGTTTCGAAAATACTATTCACTAAAAATCGACGATAAAATTTCTGACTCCGTTTTTGATGAAAATTTCATGAATGCACATTTAGCATGTATTAGGAGTATTGACATCAAAATTATAACATTCTAGGTCATATAGCACATAAACAGGTGAAATGTACGCAAAACGAGATAAAACATGTAAATCGAGTTAAAGCAGAAAAGTGGGATTTCACATTCTCCCCTCCTTAAAACAATTGCGTCCGCGCAATTCTCGAACTGATAGACAATTAAATCCTCAATCGTTACGCATAACAATACTTCTCTTAGTTCTCATTTATCTCTTAAGATGACACCTAACCAAAGACCTCAAAAGAACCAACTCTGTTGACTGCAAGTTGATGATCATAATTCCAAGACAATCTTCAATTCATAATTCTCTCCTACCTAATATCATATTGCATATGAAAGAATTCGCAACTCCAAAGTCTTAGCATGACACCACTACTTATCAATCATCCCCTACTACACAAAAGAGCTCTATGAACACCCTGAGGGTTTAAAAACTCATTTACGATAACATGAATGATTACTGATCAAGGGAATATCTCAAAAGTGACATTTGTCAGAATATGGCTCTTATGAAATTTACAAGGAAATACGAATATGAAAAATCATATTCGAGCCAACAATCAAGTGAACAAGAGGTCAAACAAGTTAGAGAATCAAGAGGTTAATAGTTTAATAAGGAAGCATGATAACTAAGATAAGAAATGTCTCAGCACCTATCAGTTAAATAAGTACGAACAAAGGATGATGAAGGATCAAAACGGTGATGAGTATGTTGAACAAAAATTCCTGAACAAGTAGATATTTCAATTCTCGATGATTGTTCAAGGAACCAACAAGTAAGTTGTACTTGAGGCGAAATGAAATTAAGAAATAAGAGATGATTAATTCAATAGAAAACATGAGTGTCAAGATAATGAGTATCTCAGCACGCAATAACCAAAGAAGTATAAATAAGAAAGCACACTCCTGAGTATATTAAATGAGCAATTACAAGCAAAGTAATGGCTCATGATTTAATAATGAAACAATAGGATTAACAAGGATCAACAAGAATGACAATGATGTACTTAGGTAGGGAGTACATCAAGCAAGTGGAATTCGAACAAGTAAAATGGTATACCAAAGGTGAAATTACTTCCAAATGAATAGTAATAGGATGAAATGAAATATTGGAACTAATGGCTAGAGATATAGAATGAAATATAGAAGTCTCAAACCTTAACTCCAATAAACGACATTGCTATAAGAAACAAATATGAATGTTAAGAATAGAAACAATGTCAAATGAGTATAGGATCCATTAATCCAATAAGCAAACTTTCAAGAGACAATTGATAGGCTAGAAAAGTGTAACCCTCTCTCAAATAAGTGAGAATAGAGTAGAAAAGAATAATAAGACCGATAGAATTATGAAGCACAAGAAGGGTGTCCCACCTACACACTTAAACACCAACAAGTCAAATCCTACAATCTATCTTCCTCCAAAACAAGACACTAAGGAGATCTAAAGAACCTAAGGAGTCATAACAATCACCAAACAAGATAAATCACTCCAAAATTTTACATTCCGTACCAGACCAATCACTAAACGAGATAAATCACCGATTACCCAACAAGATTAACTAATGAAGACTCCAAAATCTTATAACACAATACATATTCATATTAACCCATTATAACACTAGTGAATCCTCAATCAACAATTTAGAAAGTCATACCACCTAGAACTCAAAAGCTTGATATAGGCAAGTAAATGTTCAGCCATCGAAATGCATTCTTATTTCCTCAAATTATTCTATCTCCCAACAATTACATCTTCAAATAAAATAACTTTAGTCAGGAATCACTCCAATTGTCTCCAAGGTTTAAAGATCAAAACTCCAAAATACCCATTAATAATATAGCAATCCCAAATAGTAGAAATATTCACAAGTTATACCACACTTCATTCCATTCACAAATATACATCACTAATTCCTCAAATAAATTCATTCTAAAATAACCTCAAGAAAGTATAATCTGAGTTGAGACTCCAAAAGTGTCTAATCACAACCTCACAGAAACCTCAACTTATGATTCATCTCTAAGTAATAATAAGTTAAACATGGCAACAAAAGTAATTATAATCATCAAGATACATTACTATTTCCTCGAACAACTTCATTCTCGCTAAAGGAACATCAAGATCAATCCACTAAGTCGAAGCTAAAATCCATAAGCATAACAATTAAAATCTAACTGATAAACTTCTAGAATAATAATAATTCAAAATCATGGCTTACCACTATTTCCGAAAACTCTTGCAGTCACCCTAGACATTAAAAGGTCATTCACGAGTTAAAACATGTATGCAACTATATCATATGAAAGACAAGTATAACGTAATGCGCAATTGTCATACAATGCAACATTATCACATAACACACAATTCAACATATAAGAAGCCAACATCACATAAACAGGTTATATCACAGAAGTAATTTATAAATAATTAAAGTCACATAAGCAACAAACTTCACATAAGACAAGTTGATCACGTAACTCACATTGGTCACTTAAAGTACATTGAGCACCTAAAGCACGTTGTTTCACATAAGCTAGTTATAAACAATTAAAACCACATAAACAACTAACTTCACACAGACACTTCAATCACATAAAACACATTTGTCACATAATACACATTAATCACAAAATGCATATTAACTACAACACATTGAGTACGTAAGACACGTTATCACATAAAACATATTGACCACATTAGTTCACTTAACACACAAGGCATACTGGTAACATAGAAAGTAAGACACATAAGTAAATTAATCACATAAACATATTAACATATGTTTTACTTTTCTTTCACTTAATACATACTTGCATGCTTAGACCACTACCCATATTCCGAGGATACCCCGGCTGACAGCTAATCAAGCTCTGATACCACTTAAATGTCACGCCCCAACTCGACCCCACCTACAATCAGTCAGGACGCAACGGAATTTCGGCAGCGTAACGACAGTAACATGAACATCAGGGCTCTAAACCAACCCTTAATAACAACATACATCAAACTCCACAAATCACCAACCAACTCCACAATCAAATTAACAACATACAACGCAACCATTTCATACATTAAACATTCTTTCATCAACTCATTCATAGTTATGCGCCTCCGTTCCAACATAATACATTAACCCTTAATATACAATACAAAAACATATTGAGCCAATCTAGCAACCTAATCATAAACAAAAGAGAAGCTACTAAGACAACATCAACTAATTCATTAACTTATCAACATCTTATACATTATAAACTATAAAGCAGATAAAAGTCTA
This sequence comes from Ehretia macrophylla, assembly GCA_037974665.1. Classification (NCBI taxonomy): domain Eukaryota; kingdom Viridiplantae; phylum Streptophyta; class Magnoliopsida; order Boraginales; family Ehretiaceae; genus Ehretia; species Ehretia macrophylla. The sequence continues at coordinate 52,487,390 of CM075777.1, read as the reverse complement.
CTAAGTTAATTTACAAGATAATAAAACATGTACGACATCATGGATAAGACTCTGGAACATAGGACTCATCCACGTAAGACACGTTTTTCACATTCTCCTCTTCAGGAGGCACGTACCCGTAATCCTGTAAAAGTACACCTGTATGCATGCAATAATAGAGAGTGAGCTTATATAAATAAGCCCAGTGAGGATCCGATAGATCTCGAGCAAGGTCTACTAAACTCCTTGGAATAATCCTTTGAGTCAGTAAACACACAATAACATCAATAATACTATCATCACATAACTATATAACCATTCAATAAAGGATACTCTCTCTAGTTGGTGTAGCTCCAAACGCCATCACGATCTCAACCATTCTTCTTATAACTCCCCATTACTCATGCACCCGAGGTACCTCACTAGCCCCTCCCTCCATGACACCTCCGTCATGCGAGCTGGGGGTAGCCTATGGCAGTCATGCCGTTATCAACCCGACAGCCCGACGCTGCCCGAGAGGTGGCACACACATACCAAGACTCCATAATCATCAATCATCAATCAATCATCAATCAATCAATTGGGAGATCAGCAACGAAAGTGCCCGATTCCCGAACTCAATAATAATCAATCAATCAATAACATCAATATAACATCAATATTTAATTAAACAACAAATAACGAAGTTAGATGACAAAGTAGGCCATCTAACCGGACATGCATAATATACACAATTAAACCCTAAATTACTCATCAACAACTCACCATTCATCACTTGAACACTACCCAACCATCTAAAGGCATCGGTCAAGAAATTAAAGAATGGCAACCTAACTTCTAAAATTCATAACTTACAATCTACTAATCCAAACATTGCCAAATCAGTTCCTATCACTCACCCATTCAACCTACTACATTAGCCCTCTCGGAAATCCACCATAACACCTCCAAATCATGCCCGATAACCCTAAAACCCTAAGATGTCATGGCTGGATTTTCCGGATTTTCACACGAACAATGTAATCAAAAATTCGGCATTACAACAGCGCTAACACGTAATTATCAAGTATTTAGAAATCGACGGCAATCGATTTCGATCAACACAACTCATTTAATTCAACTTTGAACATTTTAATCAAAATTAAATACCCGGAAAATAAAAATTATGCTACATCCGACAGAAATTCGTAGTATTAGTATATAACGATCCCTAGCATGCAAGGAGCAATAATCTATCATCAGATTTCAATTCTAACGGTTAAATTTTCATTTATGAGCAAAAACATAAAAATGACATTTTGAGATCTAGAATTTTTCTCTCACCTTTGATCCGAAGTAAAGCTAGGAAAGCGTGCAACAGGTGCCCAACAAGCGGAATCTAGCTCGGTTTGAAAAGATTCGGACTTTAAATGAGTTTTCTAAGGCAAAATTACTTTGAAAATAAGTTGAATAAAATCTCTTTTTTTCCTAAGCTTTCACGGCTGCAAGGTGTGTGAAAATGTGGTGTTTTGCTTTGTTTCATTGTGTGTTGGTGATATATGCATGAAAGTCAACAAGTCAAATGAAAGTCAAAGTTGAAACTTTAGTATTTTTAGTGTTTTCTTGACTTTAAATGTATTTTATTGATCACCAAAGTTCAAAACATTTATTCAACACCCAAGCTAGCTCAAGTAAATTATTTTTAGGTGATAAGAAGTTTTACAATCAAACAATTTCACCCGAGTCGGCTTAAAACTCGATTTTCCCAAAAGTCGGTGTAAAAACCCTAATAAATTCTTAAGCCGATTTTTAAACCGTTTTAATCAAACAGAGGTCTATTAAAGTCCGTAGTCTAGGTCTAGAAGGGTTAAAAAGACTAGTTTCAAAATTTTAGCGGACGTGTTTCGAAAATACTATTCACTGAAAATCGACGATAAAATTTATGACTCCATTTTTTATGAAAATTTCATGAATGCACATTTAGCATGTATTAGGAGTATTGACATCAAAATTATAACATTCTAGGTCATATAGCACATAAACAGGTCAAATGCACGCAAAACGAGATAAAACACGTAAATCGAGTTAAAGCAGAAAAGTGGGGTTTCACAGAAGTAAAACTTGAAGACATCCCTATTGTACAAGAATTTCTTGATGTCTTCCCTAATGAAGTTCTGGGACTTCTTCTAGACCGAGAGGTGGAATTTGAATTGAGCTTTTTCCAGGAACTGCACCGATATCTAAAGCTCCATATCGCATGGCCCTAGCCGAGTTAAAAAAGCTAAAGATTCAACTACAAGAATTATTAGAACCAAGTGTGTCCCCATGGGGTACTCCAGTGTTGTTTGTCAAGAAGAAAGATGAAAGTATGCGATTGTGTATACACTACCGTGAATTGAACATGGTCATTGTGAAGAACAAGTACCCGTTGCCAAGAATCGATGATTTGTTTGATCAACTTCAAGGAGCTCAAGTATTTTCCAAAATTGATTTAAGGTCTGATTATCATCAGCTAAGAGTTTGGGGCATGGATATTCCGAAGATAGCATTTAGAACAAGATATGGGTATTATGAGTTTATCGTGATGCCTTTCGGTTTAACTAACGCACCAGCGGTTTTTATGGACCTTATGAATCGAGTATTCAAGGCATGCTTGGATCAGTTTGTCGTGGTTTTCATTGACGATATATTGGTATATTCAAAGAGTGAGTCTGACCATGAGCAACATTTGAGAATCGTGTTGCAGACCCTGAGAAAAAAAAACTGTACGCCAAGTTTAAAAAGTGTGAATTTTGGCTATCAGAAGTAGCATTTCTTGGTCACGTGATCTCTAAGGGTGGCATATCAGTAGACCCACAGAAAGTCGAAGCTGTGATGAGTTGGCCTAAACCTACTACAATTACTGAGATACTGAGTTTCCTAGGCATGGCAGGCTATTACTGCAAGTTTGTGAAAAACTTTTAGTAGGTTTTTATCATATATGCCACCTGTGACGTGTCTTCGTGATTCTCGCGTGTTTAACTATCTTTCGTGTCTCTTTATAGGGGATGAGCCTCCCCACTTACTGAGCTTTTGATTCGCTCACCCCTTTCTTTTGTGTTTTGTTTTTTTTTTCTCTTCCTTTTACAGATAATAACGAGTAGGTGTCAAGCATTAACAAGTAGCGAGTGGGGGGGTAGCGAACCTGGCCATCTGTGCCACTAAATAAGAGTTTAGATATGAGACACTAGCTTATTTCTTATTTTGCATAGTAGAAGATTTATTTATTTTTTAGTTTGGCAAGTTAGTTGTATTTTTTTCTATTGAGCTTGTCTTTAAAACGCATAGAGTGCAACAGTTTCAATAATTGTGGATTTTAGCGCTCTATAGCTATTGTTTAGTTTGTGGAATCGTGTAAGCCTTGTGTCCTGAGATGATTACTCCTTTTGGTACACGACGTATCACACCTCAAACCTATTTGAGTTCACTAGGAGTGACACATTTCCCTTCCGCAACTCAGTCCAAATTTAATATAATAAAATAATATATATCTCTTAAATTTTACAATGATGGATGTGTTTATTTTGACATTTAAAAGCGAAAGTTGGAACCAAGCTAGAGGATCTCGACGAATTCATCAACCAAGTAAGCAACTCTTAATTTTTCCATGACTCGTTTGCTCACATTTTCAAGTTCTTTTTATCTTTTTCTTTTTTTTCTTCATTGAGGCTCGCAAAATAGTTCTAAGGGGTAAAACACCCTCTTGTCCCTTTTAAGTAACTTCATCAACAGTTCTGGTAGATGATCAACAAGTCATAATTCAAGAGGATAGATTAGTCCAAAATTTTCGAGTCAATCTACGCACTTATAAGATTTTTTTGTAGATTTGTTTCACCTCAAATTCTTCGTGATTGAAGAGAATATTTTACATTTCTCAATCACAGACCCAAGTGAATGATTTCTTGGCAAGTCGTGTTTAATCATGGATAAAAGCACTCTAGAGTCCGTTTCAATATAAGTTTCTGTTCGACCAAAAAAAAACAAATTTAAGTTTCTGAATTTCAAGATTTTTGACATATCCTTGTATAATGCTGAAGCTTTGCAGCTAAGCCAAGATCCCTTTCACAACAGCACTATGGTCTCCCTTGAATTTTTTATTTTTAAAAAAAATAATAATAGAGAATTTTTTATTAAACAAAAAAAGGAATTCGCATCGATTTGCGTCTTAATCATTGCAATATATTATTCTGTTTATATCATTCATTTAATTGTCTAATGACTCGTTTTCTCACATTTTCAAGTTCTCTCTATCTTTACGGGCAATGATTTGTCTTGGTCATTGGTCATTAAGGCCGGCCAACCCACCTGTGTGCATCATTTGTGGACTTTTTCCAAATGAAAAAGAGAGAATGAATTTCGAGGCATTTGCTAAATGTAAAAAGTTACAGAGAAGAATTTCCAAGCAGTTGCTCAATCTAAAGTAGATGTCAATAATAGCGGTACGCGCAAAGTAAAGGGACACCCAACGAGCGCATACTCTTTATAAAACTACGCTAAAAGCTATCCATCAAACACAGTACAATATATTTTTATCTGGGAGCTTTAAAACCTTGTAACTCTACATTCCACTCAAATCTAAATGGCAGAGGCGAGTGCCGTGGTCTCTAATGTTGTCAAGGTGATTGGTAATTTGTTGATCGAAGAAGGAAATTTTCTACTTGGAGTAAGAGATCAAGCAATTCAACTTCAAGAAGAGCTGAAGCGACTGCAAGGGTTCTTAAAAGCTGCTGACGCGAAGCAAAATGAAGACGAAACGATTAGTGTATGGGTTTCACAAGCCAGAGACTTTGCTTATGAAGCTGAAGATTTGCTCGAATGTTATGCTTTCGAAGCTGAGTCGCACGAGGGAAGAGGTATTATAAGCATCATCAAGAGGTGTTTTTGTCTCTTGGACGAATGCTGCACACGTCACCAAGTTGGGTCAGGTATTGAATCCCTTAAGGTGAAGATCTCTGATCTTACTACAAGTTTCGATCGTTATGGCATAAGAGCTATTATGGAGGGAGAAGGCGGCTCAAGCTCTAGGCAACAACAGTTAAGGCGTACTCATTCTCATGTTGTTGAAGAGGATCTTGTTGGAGTAGAAAGTCAAGTTGAGATGCTGACAGAAAACCTTATTAGTGAGAACTACAAACTAGTTTCTATATGGGGAATGGGTGGTCTTGGTAAGACCACTCTGGCCAGACAAGTTTACCAACATCCAAATGTAAGACGTCATTTTGAAGCATTTTCATGGATATGCGTATCTCAGCAATGGCAAACAAGCGATCTCTTGCAAGGGATCGCTACTAAATTTATGCCGGAGAAGAGGGACTTGATTAAAGAATGGAGAGATGAGGAGCTAGTCAGAGAACTTTCTGAATTTCAACAAAATTAAAAATGTCTAGTAGTACTTGATGATATGTGGTCCACAGATGCTTGGAATTGTATAAAAGATGCTTTCTCAATTAGAGAGAGCGGCAGTAAAGTATTGCTTACAACACGCAACAGAGAGGTTGCTACTCATATTACTTCAACTGATTTCCTCTATCAACCACGATTTCTGGGTAGAGAAGAAAGTTGGGAGCTGCTTCAAAAAAAATCTCAAATACAAAGACGTACACAAGGTATATTCTTTTTCATACTTTAACGACATGTGATGATTTTATATAATCCAATCTACTTGTAATAGTTTGGTGGTGTAGAAAACATCCAAAATTTACGTAAACAGTTAAATTGCTAAACTATGGGAGGAATAATATGTCCTGGAATTTATATTTTATATATTAAAGATGTTTTTTTTTGGGTCAACATATATTAAAGATGTTTAGAAGTACAGATATTGATATTTAGAATTACATTAAATTGGATATTATAGGGAGAATAAAAGTATAAAATATTTTGTAATCATCTAAATGATCAGCAATGCAGTGGATGAAAGTCGGGGGGTGTTGGGTGGACTAGACCACATGAAAAAGTAAGTCGAGCCTTACCTCACCCAAGGTATTTAAAATAACAAATTGTATTTTCTAAATAAAACTTTTGATTTTACATTTAAATGGATAAATAAAGAGAATAAATGTAAGCTTTATGCCACTTTTTCAGCCCTCTTTCTTATAATGAAAATTTATATATTAAACACTAATTTTTTACGTATGTAATAAAAATTCTACTTTATTAAAAAAAATTAAAAAAATTAAGAGTGATAGATAACAATACAGTGACCCCAAGACTAGTCCAGAGTGATCCTTACCTTCAGCAGACCTCTCTGTTTTCTCTCTCTCTCTTTGATTTTTCTTTGGTCAAACTATTTGCCTTATCTTCAATACCGTGCAAGGGATGCTACTATTTTTAATACTACCCCGGCTCTTTAAAATGTTTGTAATATTATAAGGTAAAAATGTCACATTTAGTCCTCATTATTTTAAAAAATTTTAATTTCGTTTTTATTGTTTAAAATTTATCAATTTCACCCTATTATTTTTTTAAAAGTTTCAATTTCATCATTTATTATTTCCAAAAAATTTCAAATAATCCCTATTATATTTTTAAAGTTTCAAATTCTTCTCTATAGTTCAAAATTAGTCAATTTAATCCCTATTATTTTCTAATAAAAATCAAATTTGTCCTTATTATTTCTCAGATTTGAAACTTCAGAAGAACAATAAGAATAAAAGTGAATCTTTTAGAAAAATAGTAGGGACAAATTTAAAACTTTTTGGAAATAATAAGGATGAAATTGAAAATTTTGGAAAACAATAGAGCCAAAATCGAAAAACTTTAAACAACAGGGATGAAATTGAAACTTTTGGAAAAACAATAGGGATGAAATTGAAATTTTTGGAAAAATAATAAGGACAAAATTGAGAAATTTTAAATAATAAGAACAAATTAAAACTGTATTTAAACAATGAAGACTAAATGTGTTAATTTATTTAACAATATGTGTAGATCTTAATAGATAAAAGATCAAATAATAAGACAAATGTGGTGGTAGAATACTAGTGTTATTTTTCCCTTCTTTTCCTATAAAATTAGGGATTAATAAGATTTTGCTGCTTTACAGATTTAGTTTGATTGGTCTAATTGGCTTGAGATCCTCGATTTCTAGAGGCCTAATGGAATGTGCTATTTTTTTTTTAATTCTAATTGTAGATTGTGACGAAGTCCATAAAATGGAAAATTTGGGGAAAGAAATGGTTAAACATTGCGAAGATCTTCCATTGGCTGTACTTGTCTTAGGAGGCATTCTTGCAACAAAACACAACTTGACGGAGTGGGAAAATGTGCATAGAAATGTTAAATCATATCTAGGGAAGGGAAACAACATTGGAAAAGATCAAGGAGGATTACAAAATATATTGACATTGAGTTACAATGACTTGCCGTATCAGTTGAAACCTTGTTTTCTTTACTTGAGCAAATATTTGGAAGATTTTGATATAAAAACAGAGTCATTGTACCAAATTTGGATGGCTGAAGGACTGATATTTATAGAGGATCGAATTGGAGAGGAATCAATGATGGAGGTCGCAGAACGCTATTTGGAAGAATTAGCAAAAAGGTGCATGGTCTTTCTTGAAGTGAAAGAAGACGTGCTCTCAATTCTAAGGTTTAAATCATGCCGGCTTCATGACATCATGAGAGAACTGTGCTTGCTCAAGGCAAAAGAGGAAAATTTCCTTCAGTTAATCGATTATGGGCTAAGAAATGGCACAGAGCCTGTGGACTTCTCTTCCTTTACTAGTAGAAGTTCTAGACTGGCCATGCATTGGGACGTTCCTTCTAGATTAAGAGTGACTTTCAAGATTGATGATAGCCAAGAGAACAAGAAGGTATTGAAAGCAGTTGTTGAACTTGAAGGTAAAATCTTCTGAATCATTATTTATTCTTACCTGATTTTGTTATTTAGAAGCAGAGCATCAAAATGTCTATGTCTTTGCATACAAGAAATCTCATGGTTAACTGAACAATCACTCTATTCTTCTGAGTTTACAGGCATTGAATCTGTATCAATTGACCGTGAGAAGGGGACAATAACTGTTTTAGGGGATGTTGACCCTATAATTGTTGTGAAACAAATCAGAAAGACCGGGAACTATGAAGACTTACTCAGTGTTGTTCCTGGTGGACACCTCAAGAATCCTGAAGAACCTAAAAATGTACCAGATCAAAAGGAGGATGGTAGAAGATATGTTCCCCCTAGAAAAGAACTGATTGAACACCTTCGATCATTTACTTTCTCTTTAGTTGGAACGGACAAGGGACAAATAGGAAAGACAATGAAATTCTTAATGCATGATTTCAAGATGCTAAGAGTTTTATCTATTGAAGGACTTCGTTTAAGTCATGAAGTGGGAATTTTTGCGGTAACAGACCGTTTTCGCCTTTCCTCAGCAATAGGTAAACTTATCCACTTAAGATACTTGAGTTTGAGGAGGAGCAAATTAATGATTATACCATCATCCATATGCAAACTCAAGCACTTACAAACTCTTGATTTGCGATGTTATGGAAACTTGAGGATATATATACCAAGTTCAGTGCGAAAATTAGAACGATTGAAACATCTGTACCTTCCTGAAATGTATTCTAAGTTCCGACTAGATGGCTTGCAGAGTTTGGAGACACTAGAAGGCTTCGATAATGGATCTATTGATGTTAAAGTACTTTCGAGTTTAACGAATCTTCGATCTTTGACAGCAGTTGTCGGCAACGAGCTGGAGGACGTGGAAGAATTCATCAACCAAGTAAACAACTTAGTCTACTTGAGATTCTTGTCCCTGGAAATTCAAGAATGTGATTTTTGTTCAGAGAAGGGATCCACTGTGCTTACAAAGTTGTTTTCTTTGAGTCGTCTTAATCATTTGAGCATAGAGCGGGGGAGAATAAGCAGATTACCGGAGTATGAGCCTTGTTTCTCCCCAAATCTTCGCTCATTAGAATTATGGACTGCGATCGAGGAAGACCCAATGAGGACACTAGAGAAGCTTCCCAACCTAAGAAGTTTACATCTGCAAATAGACTCTTCTATAGCCAAAGAAATGATTTGCCATGCTATTGGCTTTCTAAACTCAAATTTCTTTACCTCCAAGGTTTGGATAATTTGATTAACTGGTTGATAGAAGAAGAAGCCATGCCAAATCTTTCTCGTTTGGAAATTAAAAGGTGTAGAGAACTGAAGATGATTCCAGATGGGTTGAGATTTATCACTACCCTCAAAGAATTGAGAATTATAAGTATGCCTGAAGAATTCAAGAGCAGGCTCCAAGTTAAGAATGATTAAGAAGGAGAGGATTTTGACAAAATCCGTCACGTGCCTTCCATCATTTTCTCCTCCTATTGATGCCACAAACACAGATATGTGATGTCTCTTCTTCAAGGCCATTCGCGATCAGGTACTATCCTTACCAGCATTCCCTATAAACCCCCATGGATCAGGAATTAACTTTTTTTGACATAAAGCAGATAGTGATTACAGTTTGCTTTGTAAATCAGTGACTACTTAGCCATTGTTGTAAAGAAGTTTATGAATTGGATTAAAGGATTACATCTCAAAATTTTTATTTTTCAAATTATTATTTTATGGATTGGTCTTTCTATAATTTTACATTTTCTTTTTGACTTTATTATTCTAAAACTTGATTGTTTGTTCTCCAATGATTCATTTGTTTCCTTTTGATGTATTCAAGAGGCGTGTAAACTCTTTGATCAAATGGCTGAGAGCAATTTGCTGACTTGGGCTGCGATGATTTTCTGGGTATATATGCTTCGGAATGACGAACAATTGAGGCTTTCAAGATTTCCAGGATAATCTTGAGTGAAGTTAAGGTTGGGGTTAATGAGTGAGTTTGTTTGTACTAGGCTTTTACATTGGATGAGTGTGTTGAATTGGCCCGATATGGTCTTGCGCTAGAAAACGGGGTTGTCTTAGATTCTTTTTATAAGAAATGCTGTTGTTACTATGTACATAGATTGTGGGAGTCTATATGGTTTCTGGTTCATGCACAAGATGCTGATAATCAAAAGGCGTTGAAGTTGTTTTCCGAGTGCACGAGAAATACTCACAAACTCATTTGGGGAAATGCTATTGTCACGTTTGTTTAATATATCGTTGCTGAATTCTTTTTGCTTTTGGTAATTAAATTTGCAGCGTTTTGTGTGACGGTGATTAATAACGATGCTGAACTGGAAACTTATGTTTCTAATTTTAGGGACACAGCTTTTTTTTTTTTTTTTTGAGAAATGAAATAAAAATTTTATATAAGGCACCAAGGAAGTGCAACACAATTTAGGGACACCGCTTAACTAGTACTTTATTGTTTAGCCAACAGAAATTGAATTTAAGATGTTTCTTCTTCTTGCTGAAGATTCCGCAACAAAGTTCTTGAACTTGACCTCTTGGAAGATGATTTCTATGACCTCCAACTACTGCTGAACTCTAGTATATGATTCCATCACTAATGATTGCAGAGCCGTAAAGAAATTTTCGGTACTACTTTTTATGATCGTTTTCTTTGTAATTAAAACAAATCAAACAAATCCTTGTTTTACTAGATGAGGTCGATTATATGAATCATATAGTGCCATTCATTTATGTCGAGAACCGTCTCTTCTACTAAACCCATACAGGCAAGGTGTCGTTTGAATGTTTCCATCTAAGTTATCTCAGGTTTTCCTCTACCCCTCTTCCAATTGCATTGTCGAACAAGCTCCTTGATAGGGCGTCTCCTTAGATGTCCAAACCATCTTACATGATTCTCCTTTATCTTATCTTTAATCAGGGTCACTCTTACACTTTCATGTATCACCTCGTTTCTAATCTTGTCATTTCTAGCTAGTTTTGTCACAACTATTTCAACATTCTTATATCGGCCACTGACATTTTATGAACATATTGATATTTTACTGCCTAACACTCTGAACCATATAACATAGCTAATTTAATGGAAATTTTTCTTTGTAACCTGCTGTAAATTTCAGTTTTTTCTGGCCTAATGTAGAGAGTGGCGGCTTCATAATATTGCCCCATGCATTTTGGCTCTCAGGTAAAACTGAGTGTTGCTTGGGCTTTGAATTTTTGGCCTATGTTATGAAGGACAAGGTCATGAGTCAGATCTAATAATGTGAAAAAAAATAATTAATCTTATATCATAAGTGGAGTCATAGTTAATAATTTAGTTATAGGTAATAATTTTTCTAATACATGGAAGATAATAATATAATCTCAAATTGTATGGAAGTAAGTGACTCGGTAAATGATAAGTAAATCAGTAATTATTTGAACGAACTTAATCGTTTTTACTTATCAAATTTTACTAAAAGGTTCTTAATTTTCAATCTTAAACAAGTCAATTAGGATCTTCAATTCCTGGTTCACCTTAAACACTTGAGATTTATTAATCAGGAATTAATGAGCCAGTGAGGCATTTGAAATATATGAAAAGTAGAGAGACTATGTCAAGTGCTTGCTTGTGTGGCAAGGTGATATTAGATACGTTTATTATAAAATGTTGAGAAAGTCTTAACACTTTTTAAAACACATGGGGGTAATCAGCTAATTTTTAAAATACATGGAGAAATTGTGCACTTTTAATAAAATACAAAAGGGTAATACACTATTTACCCAAATATAAATTTTGATGTTTCAACTTGATCAGTTACAATAGTTCCAGATGCGAACTGCCTAAATGCTGCATCAAGGTTGACTGTTAGGAAAGGGATAAATAGAATTTCTTTCGTTTCAACTTGATCAATTCGTTCGCAAGGATGAGCAAAAGATCTAAGTGTGAGAATAAAAGATATAAAGGGAAAGGGATACCCCGGACCATGATGATATGGATAAACCCTGACCATTTGTCATGAGTGGCCGATCACTCTAGAGCGCATGAGTTATGAGAAGAGCATAAGAGTATATTGAGACTCCGAACCAGTCTTAGTAGTGTTGTTAGGGGACCTCCCATCAGTGCTCTTTCTAGTGACGTGACCTTTTGTAAGAGATCGTTTTAGATTTTCAGGGTTCACCAAATATCTCAAAAGAATTCTTACTAGATAATATAAATAGGACCCAACAGTCCACTCTTGAAGTCCTTTTTGCACATATTTCGTGCTTGGACTCATTCAACGAATTGATCGTCGAAGAAAGTCCCCAAAAATAACCATCCGCAGTTCTTTTATTTTGCAGGCAACTTGTTCAGTTCAGATACAACAGATTTATACTTTAACAGATGACCTGCTCCTCCCTCTTGAGGATGGTTATGTGAATATGATAATTCCTACCATTCCAAATAGCATACTCTATAGCAAATAACAGCAGCCCCTCTTGAAGGCAACGGTGCTTGTTCGCTTTGTTGTTTTACACACACACACACACAGAAAAAAAAGGAAAGAAAGAAAATGACATTCCGGTTCAACCCTTTTTTTTTTTTTTTTCAGCCAACCCAATTTAACAAACGTAAACAACAACAATATGAACCCCTTGAACAATGAAGAAAACTACCAAAACGAAATGGACAAGTGTATGTGCTACGAAACTAACGGAAGTTATTTTAGATTTTTGTTCTTCTGGTGGTTGGAGAATAGGAAAGAAAAGAAGTAAACGGAGAGAGAAAATAATTTCCAAATCTCGTGTAAAATAAACTAATGCAACATCGCAATCAAAGAAAAATTAGTACGTTGATTTACCAAAACAATGACAAAGGTGCGACTCATTCTTTGAGTTTTCTATAGCAATTAATAATGGAGAGATAACAATTTGCAAGGATTAATTAGTAATATAAATTAATGAAAATACTAATCCGTTCATTACGGAAGCAATGACAAAGGAATGACTCATTTTTTGTAGTTTTCTATACCAAATAATAGGAGTAGAGAGAATCATTTGCAAGTATTACTAACATAAACTAATGAAGACATAAGCTAATATAAGATTTGAGTTGTTCATTTCCACGCGTTTATCAATAAACAAGCATTTATATTAATTTCTCAACCACCTTGGTTTAGTATTGATAATTTAATGATATGCGCATTGTAGTTCACGTAAATTAGAGGGATACTCAGAACACATATACTCTTCTCTAACTAGAATTTTTTTATTTATATAATGGAGGTCGAAACTATAATTTAAACTTGAAATCTTACAGTAGTTCAATATCGTTGTTTCACCCAACTCTTATGTCTCTAACTAGTTAAAGCTATTAACCAAAAAAGTACAAAAATTTTCTCTCAAGCTTTTCACTCTCTCTCTTACCTTTACTGCATTTTTATTTAGGCAGAAGCTGCCATCTCTATTGATGAGAAAATGCTTGCGAGACCTATTTATTTTTTATTTTAGGGGAAACTTAAACTAATATTACATTATTTACAACAATATTGCATACATGGAAATTGATTTTGGGACATCTCGCACACAAAGCGAGAATCATACTACTATAACAAATGCCTCATGAAAAAACTCTGAGGAATTCGCATTTAGTAACATAAATTAATTGAGACATAAGCGAAATTTCAGTAGTTGATTTCGGAAGCAGAACATGTTTCCCGTAAATCCAAAATTTGATTGATGATTTAATGATTGGGCATCGCAGTAAGTGCAAAATAGAGGTTTAGCACTTCTCTTCTTTGTAATGTGCTTGTTTGATGGATAGAGGTCAGCATACTTGCTTAATTTTGTAGTCATTAAACAAGTAGTTACAGAAGAGGCTTTGAATAAATAATAATAAGCCAGGAATATATAGTACATAGATTAAGCCAGCAATTAGTTTCTTCATATCCACTGATGCGATTTAAAGAACGCAGATTGATTATACAAATTTTTTATGATATAAAAGTTGATTCTCATTTAGAATCAATAATAGAATATGCTTATACAAAAAAATAGGAAAAAGTTATGATTTTAAAATCTAAATGATAGAGAAAAAATTAGAGTTCAAATTAGGCCCTTTTTTTTTTGGCTAAGCCAGTAAGTTTCATTTCATTAAAACACCAAATCAAACAAATACAAGGAAAGGAACTCCAAACAAACAGAAGACTAACCTAGTAGAACATTTAAGTTCCAATAGAAACAAAGGGTTCTATTGTTGAGAACGTTTCTAAACTATTTACCAGTAAGCATTTTGAGTCTAACATCTTCACGAATCATTGCCACAATTTGGTCCTCTGTTGTAACTCCATTTCCAAAGAGGCAACTATTCTGCTCATTCCAGATGTGGAAAATACAGGCAGGAAATAAAATTTTGAGCAAAAGTGCCTTCAGACTATCTTTCCTACAATTCCTCAAGATTAAATGCAAGGCCCTGCTCCATTGAATACTCCCAACGCTGGCCAAGGCAAACTTAATACTTCTTCTCCAAATACGCCTGCTGAATGTTCATTCAAAGAATATGTGATCTCTAGATTCCATACTCATATGACACAGTTCACATTGACTCTGAACATTCAAACCCCAACTCAAAAGTCTGTCTTTTGTTGGGAGTCTATCCAAGATGGCAAGCCACGCACAGAAGCAATGTTTTGGTATTCTTGGGGTCTTCCAAATAAGAAAATCCCAATCAACTTTACTATGCTTATCTCGGATGAATTCCCAAGTCATCGCAGTTGAAAATTTACCATTGATACCCGCAAGCCAAGTAATCTGGTCAGTAGTTTGATATGGAGAACAAAGCAAACTATCATTCAGGAAACCCAAGTTTCTCGGCCATCTCCACTCACTATCATTCAAATTAGGCCCTTTTGACAAGTGTAAAATACAAATTTGTTCTCAGTTGTTCTTCATTATCTTTTTTATTTTTTAATTCAAAAAGAGGCTTGAATCATTTTACAACAACTTTTAAAGAATATTGCACACTTTGAAAATTGATATTATAAATTATTGCACGTAAAGAGTGAATCATACAACTAGATCAAATGACTAGTGACCCGATATCTTTTCTTTTAAGTAATAAAATTTACTTCTCGCCTTTGCACTCTAAAGAAAAATGGATGGAATTCCAATACAACTCTTATAACTTTGTGAGATAAGTGATCAAACATATTTCACAAAAATGAAAGGTTTGTCTCAAAGTTGAGCAAAATTTTAGGAAATAAGAGAGCAAATTGTTAAATCCATCCCGGATGAAGTTATCACCAAGATCTTAGTTGGACAGAAGATCAAGAACACAAGTTACAACTGTTATTTTGTTATAAAACTTCTTTAATCTCGTTATGATGTTGTTTATGTCAAACGAGTCTTTCTTGCACTTGTAGACCATCGTTCATTCAATGAAATTCGTTTTTGCTGTCTTAGCTAAAAAGAGAGAGTGGGAACGCATGGGTTGAGAGAGGGAAAAAAATATCAAGTTTATGGACTTTCCTATGCAAGTAAACGGAAAGAGAAAATAATTTCCCGTCTCTTAAGCAACTTATATAAATTAATGCAACATCACAATCAAGGAAAGATTAGGCCGTTGACCACCGAAGCAACGACGAAAGTTTAACCCATTATTCTGTTTTATAAAGCAAATTATAGAAGATAGATAATAATATACAAGCATTATTAATTTAAAGTAATGTAGACATCATGCACATGCAAACGTTAAGCCGTTCATTTCTTAAGCGATGACAAAGGAGAGACTCATTTTTTGTAGTTTTTTTTTTTTTTTTTTGGTAAACATTTTTTGAAGGTTTCTAAAGCAAAAAATATGAGAGAGAGAACAATTCACAAGTACTAGTAACGTAAAGTAATGCAAACATCATGTTTACGAAAAAAATTAAGCCATTAATTTCTGAAGCAATGCAAAGGGTTGACTCAATTTTGTAGTTTTCTGTAGCAAATAATAGGAGAGAGAGAAATTATATGTTTTTCTTTTTTCTTTGATGGAAAGAGAGAATAATATCTTAGCATTAGTAACAAAAAGTAATGTTGAACATCACACTAGAAAAGATTAGGCTGTTCACCACCGAAGCAATTAGACCAATCCAACAGGTTCTCTATATTTCCATCCTCTACTCTACATACGGAGAAGATGCCTTCCATGATGATATGGGATAAACCATTAAAAACCCCCGACCAACTGTTATGAGTATCCGGCCACTCTAGAGCGCATGAGTTATGGAAAAGAACAGAAAAGTATATTGAGACTTCGCCCGAACCAGTTTTAATTGTATTAATTAACTGATATTTCATCAAGTGTTCTTTTGGTAACGTATTTTTTTGTAGGAGATCTTATTAAATTTTTGGGGCCTCCAAATATTTCGAAAAATTTCTTACCAAATAGTATAAATAAGGTCCAACAATCTACTCTTAAATTCCTTTTTGCACACATTTCGTGTTCAGTTTTATTTAATGACTGGAAATCATCACCCTCGATTTCTTTGTTTTGTAGATAGATTGCTTAGTTTGGATACAGAAGAATTATACCTTAACAAATGACCTGCTCCTCCATCTTGAGGATGGATATATATATATATATATATGTGTGTGTGTGTGTGAGAATATAATAATTCCCACCTTTCCAAATCGCATAGTCTTTAGCAGACAATGACAGCCTAACTTTGGAGGCTCGAGATTCGAAACAAGAAATCATAAAATTCTATCATTTTCTTTCTTTTATTATTTTTTTGCATTCTAAACAAGAAAATTCCTTTTCTTTTCTTTCTATTATTTTTTTTTCCTCCACCTTACCTTATTTTCCTTTCCCTCATGCAATTCAAACAAGGGGAAAGTGAAATTTATAAGAAAAAGTAATGCTAAATATTTTTCATTACCCAATTATCACCTCTTATTTGGCATGCCAACATAATAAATTAATTTTATTTCTATCTTTCTTTTATTATTTTTTATTTTATTTCTTTCTCTTAATTTATTAATTTTTCTTTCTCTTTGTTTTTCCCCCCTTTTTTCCCCTCATTTAATTAAGATTTCATCTCTTCTCTTTCTTTCTCTATTTGTTTAATCTTACAAGATGTTTACTTTTCACTTATACTGCTATTAACTGCATACTTTTCTCTAGCATGTTGTAGCATACGTGAGGTGTTCATATGGGCAATGGCGAAGGGAGGGAAGCTCCTTTGCGATGAAAAGTTGATGATTATAAGTGACAATGTATGAACACATAATGAATGGGTCATTGAATTTTTTATTACTTTGTGTACAAGATGCATGTTCTGATCTTTCTCCATGACGGTTGAATTCTTGATTTTACTAACAAAAATTACATAAAAAAAAAGCTCTTGATACTTGGTTGTAAATAAAGTTTCTATAAAGCCTTGATGAAAAAGCAGGCAAGAATGACTTCAAACGTGACATGTGCATCGCCAATTATTATTATATATGAATAGTAGAAAGAGGAAAGTAAATGTTTGGTAAGACTAAACAAATGAGAAAGAAATAGAAGAGATAAAACCTTAATCAAGGGAGAGAAAAAAGGAAAAATGAATAGAGAAAAAAATAATAGAAGAAGAGAGATAAATAAAATTAATTTATCTAATTAGCATGTCAACTAGAAGTTGATAATTGGGTAATGAAAAAAAAGTAATGTCTAACATTACTCTTTATAAATTTAGCGACTAATAAATACTTTCACCTTTATGGTAACTAGTTAAGTGAATAAAGAACCAAAGAAATAAGTGTTAAGTTGGATCCAGGTTGGAGGTCAGAATTGTTTTTATTATTTATTTAAAGAAAAATTTAAGTCAATATTACATCATAATTTTAACAATATTACATGCACCGAAAATTGATCTTAAAATCTTTTAGACACAAAATGAGTACCGTTGCAAATGCCTAGTGGCTGGAGGACAGTATTTTGCTTTACAGTATTGACGTGCAGGGGGCAGCAAACTCATTTTTAAACATTCCAAGGAGAGAGAATAATAAATTTTAACCATCGATTAATGTAAAGTAATGCAGACATGAACAAAATTTAATACGATCATCTCGTAATCAATGAGAAAGGGTAGCCTCATTTATGAAGTTCTCTAAAGCAAACAAAACGAAAGAGATTCCAAGCATCGAGTAACGTAAAGTAATTGCAGGCACAAGCAAAATTTATTCCGTTCCTTTCGGAAGCAGATCTCGATAAAAATAAATAAATTGGAAGCAGAGAATAATTTCAAGCGTTTACTCGGTGTACAATAGATGCCAATAAACAAATCTGCTGATAATTTCAAAAGCAAAGTCTTTTTAAATCATAAATCCAAAACTTTAAATACATTTAAACGTTTGCACATTGCAATACGTGCAAAATAGACGACATTCATGGGCATACTCTTCCAAACAACGTATTTAATGGACTGATTAACTAGCTAGTTACTTGCATTGGAGACTAAATTATATCACTTTATTCTACATTAGTGAATCACTTATATGATCAAAAAATAGTACGTTGAGTACCGAAGCAATGACAAAGGTGTGATTCATTCTTGTAGTTTGCTATAGCAAATAATAGTGGGGAGAGAACAATGTGCAAGGATTTTAATTAGTAACATAAATTAATGCAAATATCATGTTCAAGCAAATATTAATCCGTTCATTACGGAAGCAATGACAAAGGGTGACTCAGTTTTTGTAGTTTTCTAAAACAAATAATAGGAGAGAGAGAACAATTTACAATTACTAGTAACATAAAGAATGCAAACAAAGTTCAAGAAAAAAATTAAGCCGTTAATTTCTGACTGTTACAAAGGGTTGACTCGATATTTTAGCGTTAGTAAAAAAATGTAATGTAGACATCACAGCACTCAAGAAAAGGTTAGGCTGTTCACTACCAAAGCAATCATTAGTTTGGTTGTTTTCTAGAGCAAATAATATGACAAAGAGAATAATTTGCAAGAATTAGTAACATAAAGTAATTTGACATATGCAAAGTTAAAGAAGTTCATTTCGTAAGCAAAGAACTAATTTTCAAGCCGGATAAGTATTTTTATTTTATTTTATTTTATTAACTTTAGCAAAGATAACAATTTGATAACGTAACTTAAAAAACGTGCTTTTAACTTTTATGTTTACAAAATAAGGCAACATGTGTAATGCCAAAGTAATAAAAGACTAACAACTGAAAATGAACAAAAAAATTGGCAAAGGACTTAAAAATATTCTAACAAAAATGTTAATTTATGAAATTAAGAAATTAAATTGCTATTTTACCTAAAAATAAAATTCTTACCTTTAGTAAAGTAAATAAATATAAACAAGTACAACACTTCTGTTACTTTGACAAACACGTGTTTCCCATAAATCTAAAGCTTCATTAATCATTTGATGATGAGTAATGCTATATATCATATTTTTATCACCTCTTACGTAGTATCTTACATAGCATGCCAACTACACAATATATATATATATATATATATATATATATATATATATATATATATTTTCTTCTATTTCTTCTTTTTTCCTTTTTTCTCTCCCTTCTTAATTTCTTTTTCTCTCTCTCTCTCTCTCTTAATTAATATTTGTTCAAATCTTTTTCTTCTTTCTTTAACCATATCAATTAACTACATATATGATTAATCGACCTTTTCAAATTTTTGTGTGTTACAATAATGTTATAGGATATATTACGGGAACACTGTTAACTATCAAATAAATATATTAAGTTCTATTGCCCCAAGAATTTCTCACAGCAATGGTGAAACAGAAGGCGAAGAATCCCCATGAAAATGGCAAAGTAATCCGACAATGGTTGTATGCTGAGTTAGTAGTGGCCGCCAGAGTTGATAGCATGTACTAGTTATTGCCCTATCCCATTGTTTTAACGATGCTTTTGGAAGGCAAAGATTGAGTACCAATCCAAGATTCACATTAGTGTAATCTGAAATGATTGATTGATTACATATATTGATTGATATGGAGATATGGTTAAAGAAAAAAGAAAAGAATTTGAGCAAATAATAATTAAGAGAGAAGAAGAGATTAAGAAGGGAAAAAAAAAATAAAAAAAGAAAGAGCAGAAAAAATATTGTTTAATTGACGTAGGATGTTATGTAAAAAGTAATAAAAAGATAATAAAAAAATGGTTGATATATATTAGTGCCGCACGTGCAAAATAGTGGGACACACAAAGGAGCTCAGACATTTGTCTAACTAGTTATATAGTGAGTGCTAAAGCAACTATGCTACAAGCTTTCTATCAAAACAGTAAAAGAAATCTTTCTCGGAGCTTTACAATATTTCCCTTTCTTTTGCTGAATTCTACTTTAACCCTAAAAATGGCAGAAGCTGTCGTCTCTTTCGCTGTGGAAACCCTTGGCAATTTGCTGATTGAAGAAGCACAGTTTTTACATGGGGTAAAAGACCAAGTGGCCCAACTTCAAGCAGAGCTTAAACGGATGCGTTCATTCTTAAAAGATGCTGACACGAGGCAAAATGAATCGGACATGCTTCATGAGTGGGTTTCACAAACTAGAGACCTTGCTTATGAAGCTGAAAATTTGCTCGAACGTTATGCTTTCAAAGTTCAGTCGCGCAATGGAAGAGGTGTTACAAGCATCATCAAAAGGTGTGCTTGTATCTTGGATGAATGCTTGACCCGTCACGAAGTTGGGTCAAATATTGAATCCCTTAAGACCAAGATCTCTGATCTTACTAGAAGTTTTAACGAGTTAGGGATAATAACTATCATGGAGAGAGAAGGAGGCTCAAGCTCTAGGCAACAACAGTTAAGACGTACTTATTCCAATGTTGTTGAAACGGATCTTGTTGGAGTAAAAAGTCAAGTTGAGAAGCTTGCAGAAAAGCTTATTGGCGAAAACTATACACTAGCTTTATGGGGAATGGGTGGTCTTGGCAAGACCACATTGGCCAAAGAAGTGTATCACCATCAAAATGTAAGGCGTTCTTTCAAAGCATTTTCTTGGATCTGTGTGTCTCAACAATGGCAAACAACAGATCTCTTGCAAGGGATCTGTACTAAACTTATGCCAGAGAAGAGTGAATCTATTAAAAGTTGGAGAGATGAGCAACTAGTGAGGGAAGTTTTTCAATTTCAACAAAATTACAAATGCCTAGTAGTACTTGATGATATATGGTCAACTGATGTTTGGGAATCTATAAAACATGTCTTCCCAATTGGAAAGAGTGGCAGCAAAATATTGCTTACAACTCGCAATAGAGAAGTTGCCGCACACATAGACGCAAGGGGTTTCTTCTATCGACCAGAATTTCTGAGTAAAGAAGAAAGTTGGAATTTATTTCAAAGGAAGTCCCTAATACAATCTCGCAGTAGAGGTACAATTGATTTCTTAATTATCAATTTTTTTTGCTAGGTAATTATCATCCTTAATTATCCAATGGTATATGTAGATGTGAAAATGTCTTCGATTTATAGGGAAGTTTTTTTATATTTTGTGTCAACCGCTTTGCACTTAAGGCTCCGTTTGTTTGTTGTAAAATAATTTGTTTGTGAAAAATATTTTTAGTAGAAAATATTTTCTTGAAAAATAAAATATTTTTTTTTTTGGCTCTATTTGTTTGCTATAAAATAACTTATTGGGGGAAAATATTTTCCTGAAAAATAGAATACTGGAAAATATTTTCTGGTGTTTGATGTACCGTGAGTTTCGTAAAATATTTTCTTCTCCCAAAGGAAATGAAAATATTTTACAAAATTTTGTACTAGCCGCAATTGTTGGCCGAAAAATATTTTACAATTAACCATTTTTTCAGTATTACTAAACACCAAAAAATTAAACAAAAATAGATGCAATTGTTGACTGAAAAATATTTTACAATTAACTAATTTTTTGGTGTTACCAAACACTGAAAAATCATATTTACATCTAACAATTTTAAAAATAGGAGAGTTACACATCTTTTGTTAACTTTTTCATTAAAAATGAGGTTAGAATACTATTAGAATGTCATTGAATTATAGGGACATTTGTTCCTCCCCATATAATGTCTATTTATTTTGAACCAATATCTATTTCATTTTTATCTCAAACGGATATCATAATGTATCATTTTTCCTGTACTTATAACATCTATATGGCGAAATGATATATGCTAGAATTGATACTTTTATTTATTAAAAGATGTTGAGAATCACATGTATTTTTATCATCTTTAAAAATTTGAATTGCATTTAAGGAAAAATATAGGAAATTATGTGAAATGATCTAAACTAGCCCACACAATAGGTGAATGTCGGCTAGATTGGGTGTGACTGGACGGGACTTCACCATGTAGCCCAAATATGAAAAGGTGAGCCAATGTCAGGTTTCCACGTTAATTTGAGGCCTAAAACTAGTGTAAGATTGGCTCTAGGGTTCCACATAGTTATTTATCGTTTTCCTTTTTTTTTTTCTTTGCCTGTTTTGTTTCTCCTCACCCCATTTCAGACCCCAAAAGAAGAAAAATAAAAAGAAAAGAAATAACCCTAATCCCCTAAACTAACCACCTTCCCGTCACCCTAGACCACCCACCTCACGACCTTCCCGTCACCCTTCCCCTACCCCATCAACCCCTTCCTGTCACACTCACCCCCACGTCTACCCCATCTCATCAGCCCACCCTACCCGTCCCGTTTGGGTGTTTTTGTGTGTATATATATGTATAATGTATATTTGTTTGTGTGATGGGGATGAAGGGTGTGATTGTGTGAATTGTGTGTCTGTGAACTCTATGCATGTGTGTGTTAATATAAGTAGTTAGTGCATGGATCGGGTGGGAGGAAGAAAAGAAAAAGGAAAAATTGTGCAAATGGTTTCCTAATTTCCAATTCGTTTCTATTATTTAAATTAATCAATTTAATTTTTATTATTTTTCAAAATATTTCAATTTACTCCTGCCATAACAAAATTGGTTAGACCTAATGGAAAATTGTGCACATAACCACTGTTTGGGGTAAAATTTTGGAAAATTAGTATAATGTTCAATTTGATCCCTATTGTTTGTATATAAAATTCTAATTAGTCCTCAATGATTTAAATAAAATTCATAGTTGTCTCCAAAGTTTTGCATATATTATGGGCTTTGTCCATATTGTACATAAAGATGTTTAGAATTAACATCTAAGATAGTTGGGCGTAATAGTTATGTAGTGGCGTGTTGTATTTAAAGATTTTGTGTTCAAAGTGTAATCATGTAAATCAGCAATACAATAGATGAAGGGGAGAGGGAAAGGGGAGGGATGGAGGGGACTAGACTACATGGAAAAACTACGCAAGTCCAGACTCACCCAAGGTATTTAGAAAAACAAATTTTAATCTCTAAATTACATTGTGTTTGCATTGGCTTTCCCACCCCCCCGCCCCCCCCCCCCCCCCCCCCCCTCTTGAAATGGTAGTTTGAATTCACTTTTAAATAAGAGAAAACTCAATTGAACAATTGAATAATCATTTTATAACTTTTAATAAGAGGACTTTGCAAATATCCTCAATCTTTGAATTTTGTGAAGCGAAAGAAAAAGTTAACGAGTGAAAAGTTTTATTGTTGTTAATACTTTTACATAATATTCAATTCTGTACATAACAATGAATATAAAAATAATATTAGCAAGGAATACTTCTACATGCATTTCACTGAATTTCTTGAGCTTCTGGTGTCTTATTTTCAAATCAATATATAGATACCATTCTGGAACCTTGTAATGTGTGCTGATGTTTGTTTAAAGCATGAAGTCTGAAATTCTTGTTACGTTGATTGCTTGAACTTCAACGTAATGCATTACTTGATCAATTCATCGATATATTGTTACAACTTTTAGTGATCAATTCATCGATATGTTGATCAATTCTTGTCACGGTCGCAAATTTTATATAGCTAAAATGAATTATTTGATTAATTTATCGAAAAGTTTAAAGTGTTAAAGACAGGTTCTTAACACGTCTCTCATATGAAATGAGATGATATTATAGCCTTTCAAAGATATATACTTGCTATTATATGTGTCCTTGCACAGGGACATATTAATGGGTGGCAATGAAATTTACCTATTGACGAGAGGTTCCCGAGCTGATCCAAGAAAGCCGACCTTCCGAGCAGGCACGGGCTAATCCGCGCTCCGTCAACAGCTCATTCAGCTCAATGTCCAACCTAGATGACTGACCCGACCCCGTTAACCCCGACCTCAGTTCCAGCTGTTCCGATGGGACATAAAGTGCTGATGGGACATAAAGCTGCATCGCATTAAATGCTGTCATACCTGAAGTTAGTATAAATAGAGCTCCACCCTCTTCATTTATGGCTCTCTCGCAATCAAATACTCTCAACTGCTTTGCCAGCTCGGACATACTAATCATTCACACGCTTGAGGGGAAAATCCGGGTCGTCACCCCGCCTTTTCCTTACTTTCCTTGTGCAGGTCCGAGAGCCGACCAAGGAAGTACAGCTCAGAGGCCGACCTGAATAGTCCATCTCGGCTAAAGCAGCTCCCAAATTCAACTGTGAGACTTTCAGCCTCGACAGTTTGGCGCCGTCTGTGGGAATCCGACGAGTTCTTTTATAACTCTCTTCGCCACTCATTGAGAAACCATCATGGTACAGACTAGAAGCCACAACATACCGGTAGAGGATTCTCCCGACCTGGAAGGGGACCTCGGAATCGCGCAGGCACCGGCCATAACCTAACCCAAGTCGACGTTGGAACGAGCCAACGTATACACTTAGCCACTCAAACCAACCCCGCACCGGAAGGAGACCCCAACTCCAACCTGTCACCCGAGATGAGGATGATGTTGAGGATGTTCGAAGAACTTAAGGAGCAGGTAGCCCGGTTGGCTGAGGGCCCCCTAGCACCGCAGGAGGCTGTGCCGCGACCATCGCGCCCCCAGTTCCACATCCCGGAGTCCAGGCGAAAACAGACCCAGGAGGAAGAGGGCTTCTTAGAGCGAACACCAAGATCCGACACGGCGAGAGGTAAAAGGGTGGCTCAGGCCGACCCCGAGCAGGCAAAGACCGCGGCTGCCATAGCTAAGGTCATCAACCAACTCGGCGTAAGCCCACTCTCTCCCGAGGTGCTAGCCACGCCTCTGCCCACCGGCAACCGAATGCCCAACTTGGCCGTCTACAATGGAGATGGAGACCCAGCCAGCCACTTGCTCAATTTTGATCACCACATGACTCTGCACGACATGCCGGATCTCATGAAGGCGAAGACATTCCCGACCACCCTAGTTGGCAATGCCTTGGACTGGTTCCAAAAACTTCGTCCTGGATCAATTGCAAGCTTCCACCAGCTGGCAGAGGCTTTCCTATCCTGCTTTGCAGGAAGCCGCCGTGCCACCCGCCATACTTCTACATTGTTGTTGGTGAAGCAACATAGAGGGGAAACTTTGAGGGCTTACACGGCTAGATTCAATGAAGAGTCCCTCCGAATTCCCAACTTGGAGGACTCCATGGCTTTGATGGCTTACTAGAGCGGGCTCAGGTCGGGGCCCCTCACATCTTCTTTGGCAATCGACCCCGTGGATACTGTGTCCTAGCTGATGGTGCGAGCAGAAGGGTACATATACTCGGAGGAGATCCATCAGGCAAAAAGGGACGATGACAAGGAAAAAGAGGCTGGGAAGAAAGGAGAGGCCTCCCGAGCCCAACCCGGGGCCAAAGCCCAGAACGACCGAGGCAAGCAGCCACAACAGCCGAAGCCGAACCCCCGGTTCACTATGTTCACTCCCCTTAACACCTCGAGGGAGCAGATCTTGATGGAGATCCAACACCAGAACCACCTGCCTCCAGCTCCGAGAATGAAAGGCCGGCCCGATAAGCGCAATAAGACCAAATATTGCCGCTACCACATGGACTATGGCCATACCACCGAAGAATTTAAAGACTTGAAGCAGGAGATTGAGGCACTGATAGCCCGAGGCCACCTCCGGAGATATATAGATCAACAGCCGACCCGAAATCCGGAGCAAAGGGATAGGGAGAGGAGTCCGCCCAGGCGCCAGGCTGGGGGCGGACGCTTGGCCGTGATTGAAACCATAGCGGGAGGATTAGCGTCAGGGGGCGAGACCTCGGCAGGCAGAAAGGGTTATGTTCGTGCAGGGAGGGAGTATGGACCAGTGAAGGGACCGGCCCCGGAGTTGCAAGAGCTCACCTTCTCTTCAGAAGACTTGGAGGGGGTGATATTGCCTCACGACGACCCCCTGGTGATCAGCGCTGAGATAGCCAACTTCACTGTCAAAAGGCTGATGGTGGACACCGGGAGCTCGGAAGAAGTCTTATTCCTCAGCGCTTTTGAGCAGATAGGGTTGGACAGGAGCCGACTCAGGCCATTGCGGGGAACTTTATCAGGTTTCACCGGGCAGTCCCACCGAGCCGAAGGAGTCGTCAACCTCCCGCTGAAGTTGGAGGATGGGGATAAGTGGGTGTCAATGCAGGCTAACTTCATTGTAATGGATTGTAATTCCACTTACAACGGGATCTTGGGTCGGGTGGCGCTTAATCATTTCAAGGCCGTCCCCTCAACGTACCACCAGGCCCTGAAGTTCCCGACCCCGGCTGGGGTAGCCACAATTCGCGGAGCCCAGCTCTCAGCTCGGGAGTGTTATGAAAACTCACTCCGACCCAAGTATCAAATCGGTTGGGGACCGGATCTGCCCGAAGAAAAGAGAGACGCTAAGAGAGGAAGCCCGGCTGAGGACCTGCAGGAGGTGGAGCTCTCCGATGAAACAAAGAGAGCAAAGATTGGGAGCGAACTACCTGCAAACCTCAAGAAAGGTATAAGCCAATTTCTTTTAAAGAATGAGCATGTATTTGCCTGGTCTGCTTCTGACATGACAGGAATTGACCCGAATGTGATTGAGTATCACCTGAATGCCGACCCGAATCACTATCCGGTAAAACAAAAGCGCCGGCACTTTCATTATGATAAGCAACAAATCATAGCGAAAGAAGTGGACAAGTTGGTGGACGCCGGCCACGTAAAGGAAATACAGTACCCAACCTGGCTATCCAATGTGGTGTTGGTAACCAAGTCCTCAGGTGGATGGAGACTGTGTATTGATTTCACCGACCTCAACAAAGCTTGCCCCAAGGACTGCTTCCCCCTACCACGGATTGACCAAATAGTGGACGCCACCTCCGGATTCGAGCTGCTCTTCTTCATGGATGCCTTCAAAGGTTATAATCAAATCAAGATGGCTCCCGGGGACAAAGAGAAGACCGCATTCACCACCGATAAAGGACTCTACTACTATGAGGTCATGCCCTTTGGCCTCAAGAATGCTGGGGCCACATACACTCGGATGGTGAACAAGGTCTTCAAAAATCAGATAGGCAGGAATATGGAAATATATGTAGATGACATGTTGGTCAAGAGCAGGAGGGCGGAAGACCATGTAGCCGACCTGGCTGAAGCCTTCGCTGTAATGGAGCATTTTGGGATAAAGCTGAACCCGGAAAAATGCGCCTTCGGCGTTAAGGCAGGCAAGTTCCTGGGCTTCATGGTCACAACCTGCGGAATAGAAGCCAACCCGAAGAAGGTCTAGGCGATACTAGACCTGGCGCCCCCGACATGCGTGAAGGATGTCCAGGTGTTAGCAGGCAAGGTCGCAGCGCTGAGCAGATTCATGTCTAGGTCGGTTGACAAGTGTGCTCCTCTGTTCAAGATATTGAGGAACCCCAAGAACTTTGAATGGACTGAGGAATGCCAGAACGCTTTCCAAGAGTTAAAAAGGTATCTAGCTTCGCCATCCCTGTTATCCCGACCTGAGATGGAGGAGGAGCTAATACTATACTTAGCATGCTTGGGAACAGCAGTGGCGGCGGCACTAGTCCGAGAAGAAGGAAATGAGCAGAAACCAGTCTATTATGTTAGTAAAACCTTGCAAGGGGCCGAGGCGAGATACTCCTCCTTGGAAAAACTCGCCCTCGCGCTCATCACAGCGGCAAGAAAGTTGAAGCCATACTTCGATGCTCACCCGATTAAGGTCATGACTGATGCTCCGCTCAAATCTATCATGCACAAGCCAGAGGCGTCGGGCAGGCTACTGAAATGGGCAGTTGAGCTGAGCCAATTCGACATCACCTACCAGCCCAGGACAGCCATCAAAGCCCAAGCCATTGCTGACTTTGTTGTAGAATGCACTGGCCGAGCAGAACATGACCCTGAGGACGTGTGGAAGGTCCACGTGGATGGGGCCTCAGGGAAGTCCGGAAGCGGAGCTGGGGTGGTCATCCTCGACCCAAACCGGCATGAGCACCAGTACTCCCTCAAGTTCATCTTCCCGGCGTCCAACAATGAAGCAGAGTATGAAGCGGTGATTGCAGGGCTAAAAATTGTAGCTCAGCTCGGGGCACAGACAATCGACCTAAGCACCGACTCTCAGTTGGTCTCTAGTCAGATATCAGGAGAGTTCGAAGCCAAGGATAGCGCTATGCTAGCTTATCTCAACATAGTCAAGGATTTGACCTCAGCGCTCAGAAGGTTCACGATACAGCAGATTCCCAGGGAGGAGAACATGAAGGCTGATGCATTGTCTAGGTTGGCCTTGGGCGAAAGTCGACCCGCCCTGGTCCATGTGGAGGAAGTAGCCCAACCTAGTATCCAGTTGGGAGTACAGGCAATAGCCGAGCTCAAATTAAGTCCAGATTGGACCAAGCCAATCATGGACTACTTGGAAGGGGGTATGACCCCAGAGGATGAAAAAGCTGCTCGGAAACTCATGAAGCAGGCCTCAAGGTTCGTCATAATCGCCGGGTAGCTCTACAAAAGAGCCTACACCTGGCCTCTTTTGAAATGTGTTGGACCCGAAGAGGGAAACTATGTGCTCCGAGAGATTCATGAAGGGGTATGTGGAAACCACTTGGGGGCAAAGCTCTGGCTCGGAAAGCATTAAGGCATGGCTATTTCTGGCCAACCTTAGAATAAGATGCCAAAGAGTATGTAAAAAAGTGCGACACCTGCCAGAGGTTCGCCAACGTGCAACGGAAGCCTGCTGTGGATCTCACAGTGATGGTAAGCCCTTGGTCATTCTATCAGTGGGGTCTCGACATCATCGGCCCCTTGCTGACCGGTGTCGGCCAAAAGAAGCACGCCTTCGTGGCTGTAGACTACTTCACTAAATGGCCCGAGGCTGAAGGTGTTGCTAGAATAACGAAAAAGGCAGCTTGGAATTTCGTATGGAAAAACATCATTTGCCGATTTGGGGTGCCAAAGGTCATTGTCACTGACCACGGCAAACAATTCGACAGTGCATACTTTCGAGGCAAATGTGCTGAGATTGGGATCAACCTCAGATTCTCGTCCGTTGCTCACCCTCAAAGTAATGGCCAAGTTGAAAGGACTAACCAAATCATTTTGCAGGGTCTGAAAACCAAGCTGGAGGAAGCCGAGGGCCAATGGGCATCAATCCTTCCAGAAGTGATGTGGGCTCAGCGGACCAACACCAGCTCAGCTACGGGAGAATCGCCCTTCAAACTGACCTTCGGCACTCAAGCAGTGCTGCCAGTGGAGATCGGGTCTCCGACCAGTAGAACCCTCCACCATGACCCAGAAATAAACGGAGCACGAATCTGTGAAGAGCTCGACCTCGCCGAAGAGCTCCAAGCTAAAGCTCAAATCAGAATGCTGGCCAGCAAAGCCGCAATGAAAAGAGCCTTCTCCAAACAGGTCAAGCCTAAGCCTATTAAGGTCGGCGACCTCGTACTCAGAAAGGCCATCTTTTTGCCGTGCTCCATTAACAAGCTATCGCCGACCTGGGAGGGACCCTACAAGGTCATGAAAGAAGTCCGACCCGGGACCTTCTACCTTCGAGACAAGAACGGAAAACTGTTAAAAAATGCATGGCATTCAGAACATCTGAAGCGGTATTTTGTATAAAAAGGCCCCGAGCCGGAATATTTTGCAAACGGCCCCGAGCCGGAATACTTTGTAAACGGCCCCGAGCCGGAATATTTTGTAAACGGCCCCGAGCCAAAGTATATTGTAAAGGCCCTAGGCCGAAACATTACTTACGCAAATTTAATGCAGTGCAATTTTGTAAATCAGTGCAAATGCCCGACCTGGGAACACCGGCGCAATGCCCGACTCGGGCCCAAGTGCCACAACCACAAAAATTACTTTAACTCGAATTAACGCAGTGGCCACGCGTAATCACGAAGTAAACCAGCTCGGATTATGTTCCAGCTCAGGTATAATCAATAACAGTTTGATTAAAATTGCCAGTTCGGATTATGTTCCAACTCGGCCTATCCCGGCTTTAGGTCGGTATATTTGTCAACATTAATTTGACCAAATTTTATAACGGACTGACGAGTTCGACTTGGTAGCGATTATAAAGTTGCCCTGATTCTACCAGCTCGGAATGGGATGATAAATCATTTAATCGTATCTAGCTCGGATTATCTTGATAAATCATTTGAACAAATCCAGCTCGGTTCATTAAACTTAAGTTCTAATGGTCCATTAAATTGGCCCGACCCCAATTACTTTAGTTCTGATGGTGCATTAAATTTGCGAAGAGTAAACATACGTGTGCGAGCTCGATCAAAACGCAAATAAAAATAAAGCAAACATTCCATTAAAAACTGAAAGGTGATTACAAAGGCCCAGCTCGGGCAAGATTACAATAACCCTACTAGGGAAACACTACAAAATCTATTTTGGCGCGGCAGCGGAGGTGGTGGCCTTAACTTCGTCCCTAACCTGGTCCAGGCCCTTCTAGACAAACTCAGTAACCTCCTTGGCCTGGGATATCAGGTCGGATGGAAGCTCGGGGATCTCCCAGAATTCTGGCGGCGGAACCTCCAAGATCTCGATGTAGTCGTTCTTGGAGGTTGGGAAGAAAGTCTTCGCTCTCTCCCGAGCCGCAACTTGACCCCGGAAGTAGAACTCCATTTCCACGTACTTCGCCATGGCCCCGCCTTTTGTGGCCAACCAATCCACCGCCGCATCGCTGGACTTGAAGGCCTCCACTGCCTTCTCCCCCTGGACGCCGACCCGATCCACCAGCTCCTTAAACTTAGCCTCTGCCTCCCGCTTCTCTCGCTTGTAGCGATCGACGTCCTTGGCCGCGGCTTCGCGTCGGTCCTTCTCTAGGTCCAGCTCCTTCCTTAGGCGGTCGACCTCTGCCATATCGGCCTTCTGCCTCTGAGCGGCCTCCTCTCTCACTGCTGTAAGCTCGGCTCGAGCATCCACATATCGTTGCTCGAGCTCAACGCAGTGAGTTTGAGCCTTGATTAAGAAGCTGGGGGCAGAGAGGATGTGGGACTCGGCCTGTTCAGCAGAAAATAAAGCCATCAGCCGAGCTAAGAATACAACCTTAACAGAAGATGGTTAGGGACTTACTGTAACTATGGCCGTCCTCAAGTCCAGAGAGAGTTGCTCAGCTGGGACCGTCGCCAGCTTGGGGTCGCGATCCACCTTGGACGCCTCCATGAAGTGCTGGTCAGGAGGGCTCACCTCCGTGGCCTTGCCCTTCCCGGAGTGTTCGGGCTGAGGTCGCTTCCTGCTCTCGGGTCGAGAGGAAGAGCGCTCCGGGATCGCTAGGCTTGATCCCGACTTCTTCGGCAAAAGGGACCCCGAAGCCCCTTTCGAAGAGACCTCGGGACCGACCTCTTGCCCTTGGCCGCTGGGACTCTGCCTTTGACCTTGGCCGGTGCCGCCCTGTCCGGATCGAGCAGATGCATCGCCACTAGCTTCACTCTTCCTTCGCACCTGGGCGTATGCAAGTTTCCTCATGTCCGTCATATCTGCAAAAGCAGGACAAAGGGATTAAAAGTGAGTCGAAGACCCAGCTAAAAAAGCGAAGCTAATAAACGGGACGGGAGGTCGGACGCCAATCCTGCAAACTGACCCTCTTCTGAGCCAGACCCGTCCCCTCCTTCTGGGTCGGGAATCAGGTGGGGGTGATCCCTCGAGAGGTCGGGCTCCCTACCGAACAACTTTGAGTCCCAGATTCGCTCCTATTTCAGCACGCTGTCAATGTTTATCAGCGTCCCGGGTGCGGGCTTCAGCACTGCAACTTCCTTAAGCTCCTCATTCGGGAGCTTAGGGTCCTTGTTGGCGGTCTTCCTCGGGCTCGGGAGCCAATCCAGCCTGCACCCAGGGTTCACGGATGACTCCACCCAATAATAGTCATTATGCCAGCCCTTGTTAGAGGAGTGTCATTTGGTGAATATGGAATTGCCGACCCGAGCTACGAAGTAGAACCACCCTGGTTGCTTCGGGTTGGGTTTACACACGAAGAAATGCCTGAAGCGGCGCAAGGTCGGCTCCACTCCCTTCTCCAAGCAGAACACATAGAAGGCTACCATCACGGCCCAACCATTCGGTGACATCTGACCTGGGCTGAGCTCGAAATGGTTCAGAATTCCGACCATGAAGCCTGGAAGGGGGAGTTGGATGACGTCGAAGGCCAGATCATATATGGTGAAGTGGTTGGCTGGGGGATAACACGTCGATTCTTGCCGACCTGGAACCTTCAGCTTGTGATGTTGATCAACCGACCAGTTCCTCAGCCTCGCGTTCGCCATCTGCACTGTAGAATGGCACTCACGCTTGCAGCAGGCAAAAAGCTGCTCGATCCTCTTCCCTCGAATTGAAGAAGCGCTGGCTGAAGCCGAGCTTCGAGGACGAACAGCACTGACCGGAACAGCTTCGATCGGCTCGGTTCCAGAGACCCCGGCTAAGAACTCTTGGGGAATCTCGATGCCCTACAGTCGATTCAGCGGCTCCTCATCATCCCCGTCATCGAGGTCCCCCAGGTCGGCCAAGGGATCCGCCTCTGCTTCCTCCCGCACCCATCTGACCCCAATAACTTAGCAGTCGTCATCGCTCTCCTCACGACTAGGTTTCCTAGCCAGCCCTGAGGAGGAGCTGGTGCTCTCTCCGCCACGGATCCTGTTCGAAGTAGATGCCGAGCTCGGCGGACTTTCATCTCCACCATAGGACCTTACTTCCATGGCTTGAGAATCTTCTGATTCCGACCTCCCCATCCTGTCTACAGCAAATATAAACGTGCAGGAATGACTAAAGGGAGTCGGGACGTACCTAATGCTCAACTGCGTAGTACGGCCGACTAAGTTGGGTCCGAGCTGAACTATCCCGAGAAGGCGCCTTCCGATCTGGTTGCTTCCGACCACTCTGGTGTCCGACCTGAATTCCTTGAGAAATCGAAAGCAGGGTATGTAGCGAATCTCGGAGCATATGGTCCTATTTATAAGCACCCATGAAAGTCGCCTCGGGAAACCCAAACGTCGCGTCTCGTCAGAACCGCCGGGTGACGTGGCAGCCATCCGTTGGGCATGCACTGTTGACGTGGCCATCCCTGCTCTATCAAGGTCGGGCTGCTACAGCTCGGGATGAACTTCCACCTCTAGATCTCACCCTCTCGATCTCGACTTGGGGGGGGGGGGGGGGAACTGACGAGGGGTTTCCGAGCTGAGCCGAGGGAGCCGACCTTCCGAGCAGGCACGGGCTAATCCGTGCTCCGTTAACAGCTCATTCAGCTCAATGTCCAACCTAGATGACTGACCCAACCCCGTTAACCCCGACCTCAGTTCCAGCTGTTCCGATGGGACATAAAGTACTGATGGGACATAAAGCTGTATCGCATTAAATGCTATCAGACCCGAAGTTAGTATAAATAGAGCCCCACCCTCTTCATTTAAAGCTCTCTCGCTATCAAATACTCTTAACTATTTCGCCAGCTCGGGCATACTAATCATTCGCACGCTGGAGGGAAAAATTTGGGTCGTCACCCCGCCTTTTCTTACTTTCCTTGTGCAGGTCCGAGAGTCGACCAAGGAAGTACAGCTCGGAGGCCGACCTGAATAGTCCATCTCAGCTAAAGCAGCTCCCAAATTCAACTGTGAGACTTTCAACCTCGACACCTATGATCATTTAATAATCTAAGTAACAATATCATATTAATTGACTATTTTATCTAAAAAAAAATTAGATGTTAGAGAAGGGTTGGTAACTAAATGTCGAAGAACCATTTTTTGGTACTCCATGCACGTCGATTGATTTAGTTGGTACCTACTAGGTGTTTTGATTGCATGAGGTAATTGCTCAATCATTTCTTTTTTCTTGTCAAGACGCTGAATAATGCATTACTTCAAAACCTAGTACAAGTTTTTTTTTTATTATTATTTTTTAAAAATTGTTCAAGAAAGTCCGACCACCAATTGGATGAAAGTCCTCATACAAGAGTTATTTGAAAACATTTGAAAACGTCAAAACTGTAACTAAACTTGTAAAGTGCCACCTGCTTTCTCTTTGCAATCCAATCTTGAATTTTGTTTATGAAGATTTTTATAAAACTATTAGAATCTTCATAAAAATTGAAATTGCATAAAAGATGACTTACCTTTTATAGAACAAAAACAACGGATCGATGAACGAATTTATTTCATTGCGTATGCAAGGAATCTGAGTCTACAATACCGATTGTAGCCTGACTATTCCACAACTTAAGAACCCTATTTGGTTGATAGATTACACATAGTAAATTGACAGAGATTAAGAGAGGGTGAAGAGAGGAAAGCAAAGTGTTTCATTAAAGCTCAACTCAAAAAGTAAAGTACAAAAACCCACCCAAAAATTCTACCTGGTGAGGCATCCCTCAACCAGTTTCCACCTGTTACTAAGTTCAACATTCATAACGCTCCTCCTAAACTTTTTACAACTAATCAACTTTGATTTAATAACCTGTCTAATATTGTCTTGAATAGATTCCTCAGAGGTAAAGGTTTGTCTATGGATTCTGTTGTTTCTCTCCCTCCAAACAGCATAAACCATGCCACAAAAAAATAATTTCAAAATGGAAGCTCGAAAATCCTCACCCATACAATAGCAACTCACCCATTCTCCAACATTATCCCATTCAGGAAGTCTCCCTGGAATCAACGATAAATCAAGGCCCTATTTCCAAATTCTTTTCGTCACTGTACAATCACGGAAGAGATGTGTATGGTCCTCTGATAACAAATTACATAAAGAACAAATACTATTATCAATGATTCCCCAAGTGAGAAGCCGATCCTTTGGCAGTCGATTCTTTATAGCAAGCCATGTGGTAAAAGAGTGTTTAGGAATCTTAATCTTACTCTATACAAGCATGTACCAAGGCACAGCCTCCGTTCTCTCCCTAATAATCTCCCACGCCAAAGACATAGTAAACAACCCATTTTTGTTTCCCCTCCACAACCATTTATCTTCACAAGTATTTCTCGGGACAAAATCCAATTGTTGAATGATCCCCCCAAGAATTGTATTATCTGAAAGAATCCAATTATTCCCGTCAACAATATCTGCCACTCTACTATTGCACCCAATCGGACAACAAAGAAAATCATCGCTACTCACATGGTCGAAAAGAATGCCATTAGGATGCCAAGGATAGAACCAAAAAGAAACATCATTCCTATTACCAATTCTAGCCACGAACATCCGTTTAGCCACATCTCTTAATTTCACCAATTTTCGCCAGTGCCAAGAGGAGGATGACCCAATTTGGTATTCCCAAAATGTTGAACCTTTAAGATAATAATCTCTAATCCAGTTCACCCAAATGGAATTCTCAACAGTCAAAATGTTCCAGATATGTTTAAGAACAGCAGCAATATTAACATCTTCTAATCTCCTAACTCCTAAACCCCCTTCTTTCACAGGCTTGCAAACATCATCCTAATTAATTCTTGATCCCCCACCACTGTCCTTCCCTTTCCATAAGAATCTTGCACATTTCCTCTCAATCTCCTTAATGACACTCTTTGGCAAAACCATAATCCCCGACTAGTAAGAGTGAATACCACTCAACACTAACTTAATAAGAACCAAACGACCCGCAAATGTGAGCAATCTCGTAGTCCAATGCTCAATGCGAGCATTCATCTTTTTCAAGCAGCGGTGAAAATGAACTTATTTTCAACCGAGATAAGGACAACGGAACTCCAAGATAGTTAAAAGGAATAAGCCCCTCTTGAAAAGTTATCAGTCTTCTAATGCTCTCCTTGAAACCATGACTACATCCACACACAAAAATGCAACTCTTTTCTGAATTAATCATCAACCCAGAAAGCCTTCCAAATATTTTAAGAACCTTCAAAATAGACTTAATGGAATTGATATTAGCTTTGGCAAAAATAAGAACATCATCCGTAAAAGAAAGGTGTGAAATTTTCTTCTTTGCACATTTAGGATGGAAGGAGAATTCCTTATGAGCTGTCATCTTATTCATTAAACCCGAAAACACTTCCATGATAAGAACAAACAGGTAAGGTGATAAAGGATCACTTGGCCTTAATCCTTTTGCCCCTTTAAAATGGCCTTCAAAACTACCATTAAGTGAAATAGTGAATCTCGACGAACTAATACAAGTTATAATCCACTTGATAAAAATCATAGGAAAATTTAACGCTTCAAGTGTATTCAAACAAAATGCCAATTCACTAAGTCATATGCTTTCCGAATATCCAGTTTAATAGCACATCTCTTAAAACACCCTTTTCTTCCATATCCACTGATTAACTCTTGCCCCATAAGAATATTTGTGACAATAGAACGCCCCGGTACAAAGGCAGCTTGGCACTCCGATATGATACCATCAAGACACCCTTTAAGTCTATTGGCAAGAATCTTCGAGATGCACTTATAAACAACATTACAACAAGAAATTGGTCTGAACTCAAAAATCTGAGAAGGATTACGTACCTTCGAAATAAGAGCAAGAACAGTAGAGTTGCATTCACCTAGCAACTTTCTGGAAAGGAAAAAAGATTTGATTGCTTTCGTCACATCAGGCCCAATAATAGACCAGGCTTTTTTGTAAAACAAAGTAGAAAACCCATCGGGACTAGGACTCTTATCATCATTTATAGCAAAAATGGTTTCTTTGATTTCCTCATTTGAAATATCAGCAAGAAGAGAAGAACAGAATTTTGGATCAATAGTTTTACCCAGAATAGTTTTAATATCATCCACAGAGTAACTTTTGTGAGGATTACGAGTACAAAGAAACTTCTCATAATACTCAACAACATTCCTACTAATCCCCATTTCATCAACAATAACACTTCCATCATCACGAATTAGTCTCATGATTTTGTTACGAAAGAACTGCCCTCTAATGCATTTATGAAAGAAATCCGAATTGGCATCACCTTTTTGCATCCATAAGGCTTGAGACTTCTGGTATAAAATAGCCTCTTCTTCTCTGATGGATTTGTCCAAGCTGTTTAAAAGGAAACTTTCCTCCCTCGCCAACGCCTCATTCTACTCCCTGAACATATTTGCCTGAACATTTGCCAACTTCTCCCTGAGGTCTCCAATTCTAACCGAGATATTTGAGAAATACTTAGAGTTGAAAACTCTCAATTCCTTCTTAAGAAGCTTCTGCTTCTGAAACAGGATAAACATAAGGGTTCCTGAGATGCTAGTACTCCAAATTCTCTTAACAGTGTTTAAGAATTCTTCATGATTAGCCCATAAATTAAAAAACTTAAATGGAATTATTCTTCTACGGGCATCAGAGCCAATGGTCAATAACAATGGGCAATGGTCCGAGGCGCCTGACACATCAATAAACAGATCTGAAAGGGGGAAAATTGAGAGCCACAAATCATTCACCAACAATCTATCAATCCTACTAGCCCGATGCACTTCTGCTTGTCCATGTAAAAAAAGACCCAGAATTATTCGTTCAGATCAGACAAACAATTCCCAAAAACAATAGCCCCTTGGCTAAGGGTTGAACACCTTAGCCTATCCTCAGTCCGCAAAATTTCATTGAAATCCCCAATCACACCCCCAAGGAACACCAGCACACACAACAGACCAATACTCCAACTTACTCCACAAACTCCTTCTATCTCTAGCATCATTGTGGGCATACACAACGGAAAGGAAAAAATTCTTATCGCCACAATCAATCTTACAAAGCACAACCTGATCAGAAGCATCAATACAAGAGAGAGAGAAATTATCGTGCCTCCACAAAATCCAAACTCTACCTCCAGGAGCTTTATCATAATTATTAACAAAATTTCATCCTCTAAACCTTTTTCTAATAATAAGATGAGCATTATCAATTTTAACTTTAGTCTCGAGAATGCACAAAATATCCACATTTTTTTTATTCGCATAATTCACCATTTCAACTTGTTTAAGGGTTGAGTTAAACCCTCTAATATTCCAGCAGGCAATAATCATTGGGATGGACAAGGATTCAATACTTTTACCATTATCCTTGGGCTTAGCCTTTGCTTTCTCTGCCAAGTCCCGAATTGCCATGCTAAGATTCTCATTTGTATTACCTAGCATAGAAAACTAGTTTCGCTCACGATTGATACCCTCTTCCGCTGCCTTTCCCTGTTTTTTCCCTTTGCTTCTTGGACTAATAGGGGCTTTTGAAGTTGATCCTTTTTTAGACACATAATTCCACTGATCAGACTTGTTAACATCTATTTCTGGATTATTAACCTTGTGCGCTTCAGTAACAGAAGGACCAACATAAGCAGGATGAGCCATTTGAATAGGCCCTTTAGCTTGCCATACTGGTTTTGCAATACATCTAGCTTCAAAATGTCCAATACCCTTGCATTTTGAACAAATTTTAGGTCTCCATGAGTATTCAACCTGGACCACTGCCTTATCCCCTTTCTCTATATCTAAAGTAATTTTCTCAACAAATTCTTTGCGCAAGTCAACTTCCACGCATACTCTTGCATACCTCAACCTAGAACGCTCCTCTGTTACCTTATCAAATTGAAGCGGAATCCCTACTCCACTAGCCAAGTAACATAAACCATCAGTGGTCCAATATTCCGTAGGAATATTATAGAGATTAATCCACAACGGAATCTTTTCTAATTTAGGTTTCCACTTCCTCAAAAATAATGGTTTGCCATCAATATGCCAGCATTTGTCAAGGATCGCATCACAATCAGCTTCATTGTCTAACTTGAAAATATAGAGACCTTCCTCATTTGTCATGACTTCAACTTTGCCAAACTTCTTCCAAAGAATATCTACCATAAACTTAATCCGCTGAAAAGAAGGGGGTTGATCCACAAATTGTCCTACTAGACTAGTTCTCCACAGTTTAGCACCCTCTTCAGCAACACTACCAGGAAGTCTCACCACAGCTTCCTTACCTTCAACCTTTACAGGAGGAAAATACTTCATTTCTGGTCTGGCAGTAGCTCCTCCAAACAATTTCCTCCAACCAGCATCATTGAAAAGGTTATTTCTATCAATATAGCCATTAGCAAACTGAACATCCTTGCCAGCAACCAAAGAACCAGTACCATTACCCACACCACCAGGGCTAATCTCCGTCGACCTTAGCTTAGCTCCATCACTCAACGAGTCCACCACCCTAACAGGGGACAACTCACCATATTCTTTCTAAACAGACCCATCCAACGAAGAGCCCACATCAAATTCTCTGCCATTCAAGGACATTGCAGCAGCTCCATCACTACCAACCCCAGAATATTTAGGAGAGAGAACCCCAGCTTCATCGACATCAGCAATAGCGACCTCCACAAGACCACCATCGGACCTTGGTGACGACGGTCCAGACGAGTCTGAAGGCATCTGATTCGAACGCAACCTAAGCTCTGCCTTCGTCAACAATCCACGCCTCGCACCCTGTCTTCTAACTTTTTATCAGAACTTTTAATTGGTTGTGGGAAGTTAATTACAAAACTTCTTATAATTACCTTTTAACCCATACAAAATGGGTCGGGTTATGTCAACCCATATTGGGTAACCCGCTCCAACATTCAACAGTTTACGATCCTTTTACGCACTGAAATTAATAGATCGCATCTTGTGCTAGTCATTGGCCAAGGCTTCAATTATAAAAATAAAGAAATGATAGAAAATGATACTAGTAGTATGAGACATAGAAGTTGTGATCCCTTCTAACCCATGAATTAATTTTTTTATACTAACCCATACAAGACCTTTTGAAGTGACATTACATAATATTTTAGTTGGAAACTAGAAATACTCGTGTACAGAATGCTACTATTTCTAATACTACAATAACTCTTTAATATGTTTATAATATTAGAAAGATGTGTTGATTTTAACAATCTCTTTAAGTTTAAACAAATAAGAGAAATGTTAAATATCACTTTATTTTTATCACCCAAATACTACTTTCTATGTGTATGCTTAATTGGTATAGAAAAAGAAGAAAAATAAATTAAAAAGTTTGTTATTTTAGTATGTCAACTAAACATTCATACAAGAGATAATATTTGAGTGATAAAATTAGAATGATATATAGTAATGCTTAATAAATAAAGTAAAATAAAGTCAATTTTCCCTTCATTACCTGTAAAAGTATTTGTCCGTTTGGCTTTAAATATTCAATTTTTACTCCATAGGCCTTAACGAAATGTGTTGTTATTTCCATTTTAGTTGTAGGCCTAACGGAATTTGCTGTTTTTTCCATTTTAGTTGTAGGCCTAATTGAATTTGTTTTTTTTTTTTCTATTTTGGTAGTAGATTACGATGAAATTCATAAAATGGAAGAATTGGGAAAAGATATGGTTGGACATTGTGGAGGACTTCCGCTAGGTGTACTTATCTTAGGAGGTATTCTCGCAACAAAACACAGCTTGATGGATTGGGAAATTGTGCACAAAAATATCAGTTCATATCTAGGGAAAGGGAAGAACATTGAAAAAGATCAAGGAGGATTACACAATATACTAGCTTTGAGTTACAATGACTTACCATATCAATTGAAACCTTGTTTTCTTTACTTGAGCAAATACTTGGAAGATTATGATATAGAAACAGAGTCATTGTACCACTTTTGGATGGCTGAAGGTATGGTATCTACCGACGATCAGATTGGAGAAGAAACAATGATGGATGTGGCGGAACGTTATTTGGAAGAATTAGCAGAAAGGTGCATGGTTATTGTTGAAATGGAAGAAGATATGCCTTCAATCCTAAGGTTTAAATCATGCCACCTTCATGATCTAATGAGAGAGATGTGCCTGCGCAAGGCAAAAGAGGAAAATTTCCTTGAATTAATTGATTATAATGTCGCTGAGCTTGTGGAATCCTCCTCCGCCACTAGTACAAGTCCTAGACTTGCTATTTACTTGAGTGGAGAGGATGGTAGAAAATATGTTGCCCCTAGAAAAGAAGTGAGTCAACGCCTTAGATCATTTTGTTTCTCGATAGATGGGGCATGTGATCATCAAATGAAATTCTGTTATGATGAGTTTAAGATGTTGAGAGTCTTATCTATTGAGGGACTTGCACCTGATATCTCTGATGAAACAAGTTGTGGAGAGAGATGTCTTCTTCTTGACCTTACGAGCTTCCCCCGAGCAATAGGTAAACTTATCCACTTGAGATATTTGAGTTTGAGGAGGAGTACATTCCTTATTATACCGTCATCCATAAGCAAGCTCAAACATTTGCAAACTCTTGATCTACGTTGTGAGTCCCTTATAAGGATACCAAATACAATACGAAAATTAGAACGATTGAAACACTTGTACCTTCCTGGACTAGTACTTTGCAAATTGAGTCTGAAAGGCATGCACAATTTGGAGATACTAGAAAATTTCAACAGTCGAAGTAGTGACATCAAGGTGCTTTCGACTTTAAAGAAGCTTCGAAGTTTAACAGCGACAGTGCTATACAAGGTAGATGATGTGGAAGAATTCATCAACCAAGTAAACAACTTAATCTACTTGAGATTCTTGTCTCTTGAAATTGAAGAATGTGATTTTTGGTCAGAGAAGGGATCAACCGTGCTTACAAAGTTGTTTTCTTTGAGTCGTCTTAATCATTTGAGCATAAGGCAAGGGAGAATAAGTAAATTGCCGGAATATGAACCTTGTTTCTTGCCAAATCTTCACTCATTAGAATTATGGAGAAGTGCAATGGAGGAGGATCCAATGAGGACACTAGAGAAGCTTCCCAACTTGAGAACTCTAAATCTATGGGAAAACTCCTTTGCTGGGGAAGAAATGATATGTCATGCAACCGGTTTTCCTCAGCTCAAATCTCTTGAACTCAATTTTTTGGAAAACTTGAGTAGTTGGTGGATAGAAGGAGGAGCCATGCCTAATCTTTCTCATTTGGTAATTTTCGGGTGTAAAAAATTAAAGATGATTCCTGATGGGTTGAGATATGTCAGTACACTCAAAGAATTGAAAATCAGATATATGCCTGAAGAATTCAATAGCAGGTTACAAGTTAAAGACGGTCGAGAAGGAAAGGATTTTGACAAAGTCCGTCACGTGCCTTCCATCATTTTTTAATTTCTCGTGAGTGAAGCCACCTGGCGTTCAGGTACTAACACTATCCTTACTAGCATTGACGCTTAACAATCACAGTCCATTGTGATCAAAATAGTTGATTGTTTGATGTAATTCCTAAATTGTTGTTAATTTATTAAACATCTACTACTTTTGGGTCAATTAAACTTCTACCATTAAATTGGCCTTCCCGTGTGGCGTGTAAAACATTTGATGAAATGCCTGATAGAAACTCTTTGTGACTTAATTTCTTGGTATGGTTCGCCGAGGAAAACAATCTTCTAACTCTCTCAAGTCCTATGGAAGAATGAGTAATACAAAAAATTTGTGTGACCGCGTGAAAAGAGGTCACAAACTCATGGAGAAAAAATGGTATATTATCCCGTTTGTTCAATCTCTGTTGAATTCATTTTGCTTTCAGTAATTGAACCTGCAACGCCTTGGGTGATACACATAATAACTATGTCGAACTAGTTACTTGTTTATCTAATTTTAGGGACGCTGTGTAGCGAGTATTTTGTTATTTGGCCAATGGTAATTGAATTTAATAAGATGTTTCTTTTTCTTGATGAATATTGGATATTCGGATTGTTGACACATGCAGGTAAAAAGTAGCCAGAGAATGAAATGTCGTCGGGATATCTGAGCAAATTTCTTGAACTTGACGTCTTGGAAGATGATTTGGTATGTCCCTCCAACACTACTGCAAGACTCTTATTATGATGCCTCAACTATTGATCACAGAGCAGTAAAACGACTTTTCATATTACTCTTTTTTTTTGTGATTATGTTCTTGTGTGTGGTTTTAAATGTGTAGTATGGACATGAAGATATCACAGCAAAGTTGAACAACTTTGATGCTGTAAGTAGGGTTGTTCTCGTGTGGCTAGTAGTTCGCTGCAGGTTTATGAACGTCCTTTTCAAATGCTGAATGTTCAACACGCGAATGAAGTCAGTCAATCTTCCACAGTCTTCAGTCAATCTTCAACTGTATAAAAGCGTGTAGAGTTAAGAATTGGAAAGGATTTGTAAATACTTTTGTTGTGCAATCCAAAATGATATATATCTTATTAAGTTGATCTCCTACGAATGCTTGTATGATCAACCACCAATTTGTCTTTTTTCGAGTTGCAGGATGTGCTTGTTTTGTTGTCCTTAGCTTCGATTTTCACATTATTTACTAATCAAAACATTTTAATATATGTTATTGAGTAAATATGCTAGTATAAACTTTCATTTCTTCTAGTATTTATATACCTAGAGCCTAGAGGAAAAATTTTGGAAGGACACAAATTAATTATACAATTTTTTGATAAAATAAATGTTGTAATTTCCCATTTAATATCAATAATAATAGAGAATGCTTGTATAAAAAATAATAGGCATTTTTGACTGAGACCTGTGCTTATTGAGAAGTGGGACTTAGACCTCATTATAAAAAAAAAAAAGTGAGAGATAGATTTCTTCTGTTCAAGGTGCATCCAATTTTCTGTTAAGAGTTAAGGTCAGAATGGTCAATTTT
The DNA here is from genome assembly GCA_037974665.1 of Ehretia macrophylla. NCBI lineage: Eukaryota > Viridiplantae > Streptophyta > Magnoliopsida > Boraginales > Ehretiaceae > Ehretia > Ehretia macrophylla. The sequence continues at coordinate 52,443,723 of CM075777.1, read as the reverse complement.
TACTATTAACGAATAATATCATAAGAGTATAAAAGAAAACTGAATATTTTTTTTTTAAAAAGAAAAGAAAAAGAAAAGTGAGCCGCAGCTCAAATAAAAAATCTTATTTTCAATTTCAAATTAGAGTTTCTGAATCCATGTGAACTGCATCATACAAGTGATCAATAAGTTCAAAGGAATATTTTTTGTGGAATTGTCTATGAGTTCGTCTTCTCAGATCTTGCCAACCCTTTGAAAAATGAAGAAGACTACCATAACGAAATGGACAAGTGTATCTGCTACGAAACTAACGGAAGTTAATTTTAGATTTTTGTTCTACTGGTGGTTGGAGAATAGGAAAGCAAAGTAAAGCAGGAAAAGAAGTAAAGGGAGAGAGAACATAATTTCCAAATCTCAAGTAACATAAACTAATGCAACATCGCAATCAAGGAAAAATTAGTACGTTCTTGTAGTTTTCTATATCAAATAATAGTGGAGAGAGAACAATTTGCAAGGATTAATTAGTAACACAAATTAATGAAAATATTAAGCCATTCATTACGGAAGCAATGACAAATTGGGATGACTTGTTTTTGTAGTTTTCTATACCAAATAAAAGGGGAGAGAGAAATAATATGTTTTTTTCTTTGATAGAAAGAGAGAATAGCATTTTTAGCATTAATAACAAGCTAGAGACTTTGCTTATGAAGCAGAATATTTGCTAGAACGTTGTGCTTTCAAAGTTCAGTCGCGCAAGGGAAGAGGTATCACAAGCATCATCAAGAAGTGTGCTTGTCTCCTGGATGGATGCTTGACCCGTCACCAAGTTGGGTCAGATATCGAATCTCTTAAGGCCAAGATATCTGATCTTACTACAAGTTTTAACGAGTATGGGATAATAACTATCTTGAAGAAAGAAGGTGGCTCAAGCGCTAGGCAAAAACAATTAAGACGTATTTATTCCCATGTTGAAAAGGATCTTGTTGGAGTAGAAATTCAAGTCAAGATGCTGTCGGAGAATCTTATTGGTGAAAAATATAGGCTAGTTTCTATATGTGGAATGGGTGGTGTTGGCAAGTCCACTTTGGGCAGAAAAGTGTATCATCATTTAAATGTAAGGCGTTATTTCGAAGCATTTTTATGGATTTGTGTATCTAAAGAATGGCAAAAAAAGGGATATCTTGGAAGGAATCATTACTCAATTTATGCCAGAGCACAGGGAATCTATTAGATAATGCAGAGATGAGGGTCTAATCAGGGATCTTTTAAAGTTCCAACAAAATCATAAATGCCTAATAGTACTTGATGATATATGGTCAACTGAAACTTGAAAATGTATAAAAGATGCCTTCCCAATTGGAGAGAGTGGCAGCAAAATATTGCTTACAACTAGCAATAGATAAATTGCTACACACATAGATACAAGGAGTTTTAGCTAATAACCACGATTTTTGAGTAAAAAAGAACGTTAGAAAATCACTAATACAAACATGTTCTCAAGGTATGTTTTCTCTCATAGATGCCACCCTTAACCATGCAATTCCAATAGTTAAGCAATGTTAAAAAAAAAAAAAAAAAAACCCAAAAATTCTAGGGAAAGTTAAAATCGCTAATCTATACACCGCAATGACATATGCTAAAATTGATGCTTTGCATTAAAATATGTTTAGAATGGCATATTTTTGTCATCTATTAACACAATTGAATTGCAATTAAGGAAAAATATAGGAAATTAAGTGAAATGATCTAAATTAGCCCACATAATGAATATTTTCTGGTAGATTGGGTCGACTTCACCATTTAGTGAGGTACGTTTGAGTCCTAAACTCTAATATCCTGTTTCAATTGCACGGGGGAAAGGAAAATAAAAAGTAAGGTAGCGGAAGAAAAATAAAGGAAATGAAAAGAAAATAAATCCCTTATTTAGATTGTAATAAAATAATAATAATAATAATAAGAGAAATGAAAGGAAAGAAATTAAGAACTCTTTGTTTGGACTGGAGAAGTAAAGGAAATGAAAATGATAATTTTAGATAAAAAAAAATTACCTCACTATCCTTTTTATAATATTACCTTAGAAAAGCTTAAGGATAAATTAATCTTTTCATATATTTTACTTTCTTTTCCTTCCATTTTATCCCAAATTGGAAGGATTTACAATTCTTCCAATTAAAGGATTTAGAGAGATTTCAAATCCTTTACTAAATCTCAAAATGAAATCCAAATGGGGGGAGGAGAAGGATTCCCTAATCCCTTCCCTTCTTTTATTTTCTTTTTATAAAAGAAAATCCAAACATAGTGTAAGATTGGTCCTAGGGTTCAGCGGACATATTTGCATTTTGTACCTTGAAGAAATTCATGTAATTTTTAATAACTGTAACTCAACCCATCTCACGGTGTAATTTTGGGTGATGATTGGTAGTTTTGAATGAATTTGGATGGCATTAGAATAGAATGAGTTACGAAATGAAATAGAATTGAGAAAGGAATGAACTTAATTGGTAAAGAGTATGACATGCTTGATATGATATATATGAATAAAGATAAGAATGGGTGTCTTAATTCAAGTTTATGTTTGGTAGTTAGTATACAAAACTAGTATTAGGAATGACTTGTATAAAATGATAAAATTCCCCTTTCACTATTATACATGTAATTAATATGTTATTATTAAGATTATAAGTACTTACGAATATTATTTATTATTATTGTTCTTACATCATCATCATTGTTTATTAAAATTGTTATTATTTATAATATTATGACCATTATTGTTATTATGTTTACTTTTATTCTTAAGACAATAACATGTATATAAAGGGCTATATTTGTAATATGTTCTATTTTAAAAGGGCATTTGGGTCATGTGACAATGAATTTTTAACATGTGCATAATATGTTTATTATTTATTCTAATATAATTTTTTTATTTTTTTGTTTATTAAAATTATTTATTTATTTATTTATTATTATTATTATTATTATTATTATCATTATTTTTATTTTTGTTATTAAGTCAATAACATATATGTAAAGGCTAATTTTATCATATATTATATTTTACACATTTTAGTCATTTGACAAATGTGCTCGTTTCCAAGGATATGTGAATGAATTTGGAGACTATTTTAGTCACTAGTGTCTCGAAGTGACTAGGAGGTGAAATCTTAATCACCGATCTCATATTGAATGGTTAGATTGAGAGAGAAGAGAGAAAAAAAAGAGGGAAAACAACAAAGAGAAAACAACATAGGAGGAAATTTGAATTTTAAAATATATAATTGAGATTGATTCATTTACGGGACCGATGATCAAAATTTTACCTCCTAGTCACCGGGAAACGTTAATGACTAGGAGAAGGTCTTGATCCAATGGGGATGGGCGAATCCCATATCTATGTCAGAAATTGCTAATACCAAATTATTGAGAATCGTATTACTTAGGAAATGAAATTCTCATATTCATTAACTCATACCAAGTATAAGAATCGGTATAGAGTTGGGAATAACATTCTATTTCTAAGCCTTAGAAAAGGAATCGGAATAAAGTTAGTAATGACATTCCATTTCTAAGTCTTAGGAAAAGAAATTCTCATGTTCATTAACTCATACCAAGTATAAGAATCAGAATACAGTTAGGAATGACATTCCATTTCTAAGCCATTCCAACATATCAATTATTACCCAAATCATAATTATTAGCCACTTCTTATATCCATGGCGGGTTCAACAATGGGGACAATACTTGCCTAGTTGAGCTAAAAACATTTCAGCTAGTTACTAACCAAGGGTTTTGTTCTTATTGTTGTGTTAAAATAAATTAAAAAAATTGAAAAATTGATCATAACAGTAGTGTCAAATATTGAAATTATAATCTCTTCAATCCCTTAGAACGTCAACATTAAGTTTACTTATCTTTATTGAGACACGAGACTAATACAAGATCTTTTAAAGTGACATTCATAGTTCTCTCGTTAATAGAATGTGTTTTTTCTTTCCTATTTCAATTGTAAATAATTATGGCGAAATCGATAAAATGGAAGAATTAGGAAAAGATATGGCTGAATATTGTGATGGTCTTCCGTTGGTTGTACTTGTCTTAGGAGGAATTCTCGCAACAAAAGACAGTTCGATGGAGTGGGAAAATGTGCATAAAAATGTTGAATCATACCTAGAGAAAGAAAATATCATTGGAAAAGATCAAGGAGGATTACAAAATATACTAGCATTGAGTTACAATGACTTGCCATACCAATTGAAACTTTGTTTTCTTTACTTGAGCAAATACTTGAAAGATGCTGATATAGAAACAGAGTTATTGTACCAAATATGGATGGCTGAAGGTCTGATACGGGGGGACGATCAATTTGAAGAGGAAACAATGATGGATGTCGCGGATCGCTATCTCGAAGAATTATCACAAAGGTGCACGGTTTTCGTTGAAAGGGAAGATATGCCTTCACTTAAAAGGTTTAAATCATGCCGACTTAGTCACTTCATGAGGGAACTGTGCTTGCTTAAGGCAAAAGAGGAAGTAAATCAAGGAAGAAGTCCTAGACTTGCCATCCATTTGGGTAAAGAGAGTGGAACATTTTTTCATCCTGGAAAAGAAGTGGCTCAACATCTTAGATTCATTTACGTTCTCTTCAGATGGAAAGGACAGGGAAGATATTGTAATGGACATGAAATTCCTAACCGGAGATTTCAAGATGCTAAGAGTTCTATCCATTGAAAGATTTAAGCCTGATTTTCATTTCGAAACTACTCATCTTCTTGCTCTTGACCATATGAGAATTTCCCTAGCAATAGGTGAACTTATCCATTTAAGATACTTGAGTTTGAGGAGGAGTGCATTCATGATTAGTAAATTAAGCACCTACAAACGCTTGATTTACGTTTTATTAGCAGTTTTCCGGTGTCGATTTCAGTAGGGAAATTAGAGCGACTGAAGCATCTATACCTTCCTAGTTCTGGCCTAAGTTCCAAGTTTAGGTTGGACTTGGATGGCTTACACAATTTGGAGATACTAGAAAACTTCAACAACAGGTATAGTAACGTTAAAGACCTTGGAATTTTAACGAATCTTCGATCTTTAACTGCGTCAGTCCACAACAAGGTAGAGGACCTAGAAGAGTTCATCAACCAAGTGAACAAATTAACCTACTTGAGATTCTTGTCCCTTCAAATTGAAGATTGTGATTTTAATTCCGAGAAAGGATTAACTTTACTTAAAGAGGAGGTATTTTCTACGAGTCGTCTTAATCATCTTCAAATAAGAGGGGGGAAAATAAGCAAATTAATTACCAGAGTATGAACCGTGTTTCTTGCCAAATCTCTATGAATTAAGTTTAGATGTACGGTGTGAAATGGAGGAGGACCCAATGAGGACATTGGAGAAGCTCCCCAACTTGAAAAGTCTAAGTCTAGGCTATAATTCCTTTACTAGGGAAGCAATGATATGCAATGCAAAGGGTTTTCCTCAACTCAAATTTCTAGAACTCAAGTTTTTGGAAAACTTGAGCAACTGGTGCATAAAAGAAGAAGCCATGCCAAATCTTTCTCGTTTGGTAATTTACGGGTGTAAAAAATTGAAGAAGATTCCAGATGGGTTGTTGAGATTTGTCACTACCCTTAAAGAACTGGATATCAGAGCTATACATGAAATTGAGGCCACGAACGAAGAATGGTCAAGGAGAGGATTTCGACAAAGTCCGTCACGTGCCTTCTATCACATTTTCGTACCATTGATGGTACTGGCTCAATCATGTTCTATCTCTTCAACGCCATTGGCAATCAGGTGCTCACACTTTCCTTACCAGCATTCACGTTTCATCATTTTTCTTTGCTTGTTTGTTCTAATGATTAGAATTCAATTACTTAGGTCTCCAACGAGTCATAGTTATGCTATTATTTGGCCAACGGAAATTGAATTTAAGATTTTTCTTTTTGTTGCCAAATATTTGATGTTCATATTGTTGACATATATATAGAGATATAAATTATCTAGGGAATAAAATGTCATATGCCTGACCTTCCAAATGAAATCGATCATGACATAATCTCATCGTGTCCATGAAGATATTAGGGCAAATTTCTTGAGCTTGACGTGTTCGAAGATGATCTGTATGTCCTCCAACTGCAGCTGAACTCTATTATGAAGCCTTAATATGGATCGGATGATTACAAAGCAATAAGCCAATTTCTGTACTACTATATTTTAATTTTGTGATGATTATGTGCTTGAGTTTGATTAGTTTCAATTATGTAGTGTATAAAACTAAGCTAATGCGCAAATAGGGTGGTGGTTGTGTTGTGTTTTGCTCGCACGTTTATGAATTTTATGATTTTGCAGCCCTTTGTTGCACTTTATTCATCAAAATTGTTTTTCTTCATGTTACATTAACTAGGAGATCATTCTTAGAAATGCAAAAAGTCCACTATTCGTATACATTCCATTAGCCTCCTTTTCACTTGTTAGAATTTGTTCATGACATTCCGTCTTGATTCCGATATGACTATATGATGTCCTAATTTTTCAATTTTAATTACTTTCCAAATATAGTGAAAACATTTTCAGTGCAGGAAGGATCCGCTGAAATTTTGTCTCGGTAGAGAATAGTACGATATTTTTTCCTATTATATTGAATCAATAAAAAAAAAAGATCAGTGCTACGACATCTTATTGTTTGATTGATCCAATATTGACCGGAGAAAAGCCTCCACTTCCATAAGGGTAGGTATTCCTATTGAACCTATGACTACAATAGCTTTGATTTATCTCAATTATAGTTGTTTATTGTGTTAACTATAGTCACCTAATTTACCTAATTAATTCTATAAAGTTTCAACGTTAACATCGTGATCTGTTTATCCATTGTCTTATTCAACAATAATTGTAGTTCATAAGTCAACTTTTTGCATTATTACACCACTCAATAAAAAATATTTCTTAACTTTGTCAAGAATATTTTGAATTCACTCACACCTCCCTCTCATAATTCAACTTGCCTAGGATTTTTACGTTGCATGACAATTTTGGTTTACATGTACGATTTACGAAAGTTCATTATGCCCAGCTACCGTTCTAAGCAATGATTGGTTTCACAACTCAATTCTAGTAAGTGGAACTATATTTGGCAATTTCGCAACCCAAAAGTAGTGATTTTATAATTTTGAGATTTCATGCGTATTTTAATTAAGTCTTATAATTTTTAGAATTATTCCAGTCAAACCTTGTTAGGTTGTTGGATGATAATTTATTTATCACCATAAGTTATTTCAAAGACATTGTTTAGCTTTATTAGAAGATTGATAAATGTTGTGTTAACTTAATATGCATCAAGTAGCTCTGAGCTTTAAAACAATTGCATGTAATGAACTCACATACAACGATGAGTCATTAGTTATATATGGTTTTGCACCAAAAGAAAGAGAAAAACAAAAGAACTAAAAATGTTTTGTTAGTATCATAAATCGCATATGTTAGATGTAATTAAATTAGATGACTAATAAAATTATTAATAAATTATTTACTGTGAGGGAAAATTGTTTTAGTGAGAAAGATTACGTACATTCTACTTCTTAAAAAAATAATAATAATAATGTACATTCTCTGGTATATCAACACATGTTGGCCTTAATCCTTTTTGCCAAAAGTAAAAAATGCAAAGCTTGATATATATGCTCCTACATTTCAAATGTACACAAGACGTACAAACAAATAAATTGAGTTTTTATAACTAAAACTGGAATGTCAATAACGTTATCCCCTTAGAAATTAAATTTTACCTGATTTTACTACAAGTTATTAAATTAAATATTTTTTTTTTCTATTTCATCAGAGAAAGAATATTAATTATATTAATGTTGTAGTATTTAACAAGGGAAAAGTCCATTTCCCGGCGTGTAAAGTGCGGACACTTCTTGGGCTCATGACAGAAAATATGGCCCACGGCCCAAACACAGGAGAGATAGTAAACAATATATACTAATAAAAACTTAGAAGTTTTGAGTTCAATTAAATTACTGTTTTGACCTTCATTGTACAAAATATATATATATATATATATATACTAATCTTATTTATTTATAATAACTATTTCCGTGAATTATTGACAAAACACATCTTGTACTAGCGATGATACCGGTGAAATGAAAAAGAAACAAAAGTGATTACTATCCTCTCTTTGCTGGGGAGTGCTTTTATTCGGAATTCAACATTTAAGCACTTCTCATAAAGTATGTAAATTTCATATGTAGGGTTCACCTTTTATTTCATCGAATGAAGACTAAATTTCATATAGGAGAAATTTTCCTCTTTACTTTCTAAGTTCAACACACGAATGACGTAAGCAGTAGCAGATGGACACTAGGATTACTAGGGGCTCAAGAAAGTGAGAAATTCTATGTATTCTTTTTAATATATATATATATATATATATTTTTTTTTTTTTTTTAAGTTAAAAAATTAAGTAGTCCCCACTGAAAAAAAAAGTACTTATAGAATTGAAAATTATATATTTTAATTCTCACTAAAAAAAATTCTTGGATCCGTCCCTGAATGTAAGTCATCTTCAATGATTCTAAACCATCTAAAGAATTTCTAAAAGTTAAGGCTCTGTTTGGCTTAACTATAAAATTTTAGTTTTTAGTTGTAGAGCTTTTAGCAGTAGAGCTTTTGTTAAAAGTGTTGTTAAATAAAAGTCGTTAATTGTTTTACATTTGTTAGACAATGTCGAGTTTTTTAAAAACTTTTTAGGCAATATTGAATTTTGAAAAATATGAAGGGGTATATTTGAAAAAAGAAAAAAACAGCTTTCAACATTATTTGAAAACAGTTTCAGAAAGCTTTTTTAAGCTCCAATTTGGAGCTTCTTGTTTTTTTAACTTTTTTCACCTTTGGTTTTCCCTAAAAGTACATTAAAAAATAGACCAAATAGGTTAAATCAATTTCCACCCTGCATTGTGTGTTGTTATCATTTTTTCTTTAAAAAATTTACCACTGTCGTCAACTTATTTCGGATCAGCTTCAACATCTGCCGGATAAAGAAGAAGAAAAAAAGAATATTAAATAAGGTGGAGACGACATGCAAAAGAAGACGAAGAGCTTTCGAATAAAGTAAAAGTGAGAGAATAAAGAGTTGCGTGACATGATAAACTAATGTCGAATCTTTCTTTTCTTCACAATCCTGCAAATTAAACACAGTAGAAGAATTTTTGTGGGAGCTCTAGAAAAATAGCAAGTGCGTATAGATGGAGAGGTTTCATAAAGCAATCTTAACATAGTGAGATCAGATATATATCTCCCTTAAATTGCATTGAATTTAAGTCAAAATGGCCGAACCTGTTATCTCTTTTGTCATCGAAACGCTTGGCAATTTGTTGATTGAAGAAGGAAAGTTTCTGCATGGAGTAAGAGACGAAGCAGAACAACTTCATGCAGAGCTGAAGCGAATGCTATGGTTTTTGAAAGATGCCGACTCAAGGCAAAATGAGGCGGATAGAGTTCATGAATGGGTTTCCCAAATTAGAGATCTTGCTTATGAAGCTGAAAATTTGCTTGAACATTATGCTTTCAAAGTTGATTCACGTAGAGGAAGAGGTGTTACAAGCATCATCAAGATGTGTGTTTGTCTCTTGGACGAATGCTTGATCCGTCACCAAGTCGGGTCAGATATCGAATCCCTTAAGGCCAAGATCTCTAATCTTACTACAAGTTTCGATCGTTATGGCATAAGAGCTATTATGGAGAGAGAAGCCGGCTCAAGCTCTAGGCTACAACAGTTAAGACGTACTCATTCTCCTGTTGTTGAAGAGGATCTCGTTGGAGTAGAAAGTCAAGTTGAGATGCTGGCAGAAAATTTTACTGGCAAAAATTACAAGCTAGTTTCTATATGGGGAATGGGTGGTCTTGATAAAACCACTCTAGCCAGAAAAGTTCATCAACCTTCAAACGTAAGGCATAATCTTGAAGCATTTTACTGGATCTGCGACTCTCAGCAATGGCAAACAAGAGATCTCTTGCAAGGAATCGCTACTAACTTTATGCCGGGGAAGAGGGACTTGATTGAGAAATGGAGAGATGAAGAACTAGTCAGGGAAATTTTTGAATTTCAGAACAATCGAAAAAGCTTAGGCTCCGTTTGTTTGCAGTAAAATATTTTCCCGGAAAATATTTTTCGGATTTTACGGTATTTGGTAACACTGGAAAATTGGTCAACCGTAAAATATTTTTCGGTCAAAAATTATGACTATTTTTTCTTAATTTTACGGTGTTTGGTAATACCGTAAAATGTCAACCGTAAAATGCTTTCTGGTTAATAATTGCGGCTAGTATAAAATTATGTAAAATATTTTCATGTCCTTTGGGATAAGAAAACATTTTACCGAACTTACAGTACATTCAAACACCAGAAAATATTTTTCAATATTTTATTTTTTAGTAAAATATTTTTCCTCAATAAATTATTTTACGGCAAATGGAGCCTTGTAAAATATTTTATTTTTCAAGAAAACACTTTTTACGGAAAATATTTTACACAAGCAAATTATTTTACGGCAAACAAACAGAGCCTTTGTAGTACTTGATGATATATGGTCAACAGATGCTTGAGAAAGCATTAAAGATGCCTTCTCAATTAGAGGGAGCGGCAGCAAAGTATTGCTTATGACACGCAATAGTATAGTTGCTACACACATAGATGGAGGTGTTTTCCTCTATCAACCACCATTTTTTAACAAAGTAAAAAGTTGGGAGTTACTTCAAAAGAAGGCCCTAATACCAAGACGTACACAAGGTATATTGTATTTCCTACTGTTACAACATGCAATGATTTTGCATCATCTAATCTGCTTATACCAGTTTGGTGGCATAAAGCAGATTCAAAATGTATATAAAAATTTAAATTGCCAATTGTCTAAAGGAAGCTACTATTTTCAATACTAAAAAGACTCTTTGAAATGTCTTTTTTTCTTAGTAGTAAGTTTGTACATCATTTTTCTTTCCACTTCTTATATATTTTCCTATTTATTTCACAATTCTTAAAATCATGGTGAAGTCGAATATTAGAAAAGTATGTATTGGTTTTAACAATACGGGTAAATCTTAATAGAAAAAGTCAAATAACACTATAAATTATGATGTGGTAGAATACTAGAATTGTTTTTCCTTTTTTACCCGTAAAATCCACCTTTACCTTCATTATCTTCACCTAACAAATCCATCTCCTTTTCTCCAAATACATTCACTACCACTGTTTCTTCCTTTTACCCAACAAAATCCACTACCCCTCCTTCAGAAAACTTCCACCATTTCCTCCTTCACGCGAACCTTACCCCCCTTCACCCAAATCTGCCAATCCCGAACCTCACCAGCGTGCTCCACCTAGCTGCTGTTGTTAATTTCTTCAATGGTAGTAAGTAGTGGCTTCTACAGTGGTTTGTTTAGGACGTAAAATTATGTATTTGGGAGGTTATATTCATGTTTAAAACAAAGATAGCAGTATTTTGATCTAAAAATCATTGAAAATTGATGTAGAAAAGCAAAGTTTGAAGTTCACCGGCATAGTTTCCGGCAAAACTCTGATGACTGAAAAATTATTCAGTGACGTGGTCCATTTTATAATTTATCAAACTTTTGAAATATTATTGTAAATATGATATTTACGTGTGATGATGTGTCAACAAATTAGATGACTTAGGCCATGGATGAGGCAATGGTCTAAATCCACCTAAGAATTTTTCATTTTTGAAATTTATGAAAGGAAAGAAAAGGTTGATGAGTAAACAGATATCCTTAGGTAATGAATGATATACTAAAATGTGATTGGGAATAAAATGATATTTTTAATTATATTCAAATTTTCATACTTAGTATTAAAAAATTAATTTGAGTATCTCATTATCTCGTACATAGAATTAACCATTTCAGAGAAAATAAATGAATTAGCCCACTCCTAGATACTTAGGAATGAATTTATTTTTAAAATGATTAACATACTCTATAAAAACATAATTTTTATATATAATTTCTTTTGCAATAATAACAACAATAATAATAATAATAATAATTTTATAATTAAAGTAATTAAAATATAGTAAATCAATAATGAAAATGATAATCATAAATTAATAATAAAAATAATAATATAATAATATAATAATATAAAAATATAAAAATAATAATAATTAAAAAATAATAATATTAATAATAAAATATTATTTAAAATAATAATAATAAATGAATAGTAAAAATAAAAATAGTAATAAAATACAATAATAATTATTATTATCATTATTATAAAAGATAAAATAATAAAAAATAAAAATAACAATAACAATAATTACTACCAATATTATTATTATTATTATTATATAAGTCATTTTTATTGCTACTATTGTACATTTACTACTAAACATGGGTTTGGAATCAATATATCTATTCCTATCTTTATTTCTAAAGCATGCCAAATATGTCATTTTTATTCAAGTTCATTCTATTGTCAATTCCATTCCATTATTAGCTCATTTTATTCTGTCCAAATTCATTGTAGTGTACCAATCATTAACTTAATACTTTTATGTAATTTTAAATTCTATACACAACAATGAACATGAAAATAGTATTTAAGTATCTTTTTTTTTTAAATAGTTATTTCTTGTTTTCTTTCTCCAATCATATGATTCTATCATTTTCTTTTTTCAATTCAGAAGAGGAAACTCCTTTTCCTTTTTCTTTATGATTTTCCCTCTATATTACTTTTCTCTCATATCCCATGAACATAGTAACTGTTAAATTTTTATCCCATGAAAATAGTAACTATTAAAATTTTTATACTAACACAAGACCTTTTGAATTGACATTTCATAAATATTTTAGTTGGAAACTAGAAAGACTTGCGTAAAGGATGCTACTATTTTTAATACTACACTAACTCTTAAAAATGCTTATAATATTAGAAAGATGTGTTGGTTTTAACAATATCTATAGGCTTAAACAGATAAAGTCAATTTTCCCTTGTTTTCCTGTAAAATTATTTGTTCAATTGGCTTGAAGTATTCGATTTTTACTCCATAGGCCATATGGAATATGTTGTTTTTTAGTTGTAGGCCTAATGGAATTTGTTGATTTTTCTATTTTAGTTGTAGGTCTTGGCGAAGTCCATAAAATGGGGGAATTAGGAAAAGAAATGGTTGAACATTGTGGAGGACTTCCGCTAGGTGTACTTGTCCTAGGAGGTATTCTCGTAACAAAACACAGCTTGAAGGACTGGGAAATTGTGCACAAAAATATCAAATCATATCTAGGGAAGGGGAACAAGATTGAAAAAGATCAAGGAAGGTTGTACAAGATACTAGCATTGAGTTACAATGACTTACCGTATCAATTGAAACTTTGTTTTCTTTACTGGAGCAAATACTTGGAAGATGTTGATATAGAAACAGAGTCATTGTACCAAGTTTGGATGGCTGAAGGTATGGTATGCGCCGAAGATCAGATTGGAGAAGAAACAATGATGGATGTGGCAGAACGTTATTTGGAAGAATTAGCAGAAAGGTGCATGGTTATTGTTAAAATGGAAGAAATTGAAAATATGCCTTCAATTCGAAGGTTTAAATCTTGCCGCCTTCATGATCTTATGAGAGAGATGTGCTTGCACAAGGCAAAAGAAGAAAACTTCCTTGAATTAATCGATTATAATATCTCTAAGCTTGTGGAATCCTCCTCCGTCGCTAGTAGAAGTTCTAGACTTGCTATTTACTTGAGTGGAGAGGATGTTAGAAGATATGTTAAGCCTAGAAAAGAAGTGACTCAAAGCCTTAGATCATTTTGTTTCTCGATATATGGGGCATATGATCGTCGAATGAAATTCCAATGTTGAGAGTCTTATCTATTGAGGGACTTACACCTGATATCTATGAATCAAGTAGTGGAGAGACATGCCTTCTTTGTCTTGACCATATCAGCTTCCCCCGAGCAATAGGTAAACTTATCCACTTGAGATATTTGAGTTTGAAGGACAGTGTATTCTTTACTATCCCGTCATCCATAAGCAAGCTCAAACATTTGCAAACTCTTGATTTACGTTGTATCACGATAAGGATGCCAAATGCAATACGCAAATTAGAATGATTGAAATACTTGTACCTTCCTGTCGACGGACTACTACTTTGTAAATTCAGTCTGAATGGGTTGCACAATTTGGAGATACTAGAAAACTTTGATAGTGGAAGTAGTACTGACATTAAAGTGCTTTCGACTTTAACGAAGCTTCGAAGTTTAACAGCGAGAGTGCGAAACAAGCTAGAGGATGTCGACGAATTCATCAACCAAGTAAACAACTTAATCTACTTGAGGGTCTTGTCCCTTCAAATTAAAGGTTGTGATTTTTGTTCAGAGGAGGGATCAACTTTGCTTAGAAAGTTGTTTTCTTGGAGTCGTCTTAATTATTTGGCCATACATGAAGGGAGAATAAGTAAATTACCGGAGTATGAACCTTGTTTCTTGCCAAATCTCCACAAATTAAGTTTAGGAGGGTATGGAATGGAGGAGGATCCAATGAGGACACTAGAGAAGCTTCCCAACTTGAGAAATCTAGCTCTATGGGAAAACTCCTTTATGGGGGAAGAAATGATTTGTCATGCAACTGGTTTTCCTCAACTCAAATCTCTTTCACTCTGGGATTTGGAAAACTTGAGTAACTGGTGGATAGAAGAAATAGCCATGCCTAATCTTTCTTATCTCCATATATGGGAGTGTAGCAGAATGAAGATGATTCCTAATGGGTTGAGATTTGTTAGTGCCCTCAAAGAATTGAAAATATCATATATGCCTCAAGAATTCAAGAGAAGGCTCGAAGTTAAAGACGGTTGAGAAGGAGAGGATTTTGACAAATTCTGTCACGTGCCGTCTATCATTTTTTTGTGAATGAAGCCATCTAACGATCAGGTACTAACACCATCCTTACTAGCATTGACGGTTAACAATCACAGTCCATTGTGATCAAAATAGCTGATTGTTTGATGTAATTCGTGAATTGTTCTTTGTTAAACATCTATTACTAATTTTCTTTTGGGTCAATTAAACTTCTATTATTAAGTTGGCCTTCTTGTGAGGCATGTAGAATATTTGATGAAATGCCTGACAGAAACTCTGTGTGACATTCTTGGTACGCTTTGCCGTGGCAAACAATCTTCTAACCCTGTCAAGTCCTATGGAAGAATGAGTAATACAAAAACTTTGTGTGACAATGTGAAAAGAGGTCACAAACTCAGGGTGGAAGATCGCATTATCCCGTTTGTTGAATTCATTTTGCTTTCGGTAATTGAATCTGCAACGCCTTGGGTGATGCACATAATAACGATGCTGAACTAGTTACTTGTTTATCTGATTTTAGAGACACTGTGTAGCGAGTATTTTATTATTTGGCCGATGGAAGTTAAATTTATAAGATGTTTCTTTTTCTTGCTGAATATTGGATATTCGGGTTGTTGATACATGCAGGTAGAAATTGGACAGTGAATGAAAAAATATGGTCCAGATTTCAGAGCAAAGTTCTTGAACTTGATGTCTTGGAAGATGATTTGGTATGTCCCTCCAACTACTACCAGACTCTTATTGTGATGCCTCAACTATTGATCACAGAGCAGTAAAACATTTTTTTCGTATTACTTCTTTGTGATTATGTTCTTGTGTATAGCTTTAATTGTGTAGTATGAACCTGATTCGTGTATATACTAATGTCTATTTAGCAAGGACATGTTCAGTGATTACTTGCTTTGAAGAGCATCACATGGTACATTACCGAATCAGTTATGTGATCCAAACAAGATTTTTTTTTTTATGTACAATCAATGGTTGAGACCTCATTGCGGTGGGGAATAACGATCTTCTGACCCTGTCGATTTAAGTCCTATGGAAGAATTAGTTGCATAAAAACTTTGTGCGTCAGTGTAAGAATTAGTCATAAACTCATGGTTGTCCTACTTGTTTGATCTTTGTTGAATTCTTTTTGCTTTTGGTAAATAAATCTGCAAACGCCTTGGGTGATACTGATAATGACGATGCTAAACTAAGAAATTATTTATCTAATCTTGGAGACATTGTGTAGCTATAGTATTTTATTATTGGACCAATGGAAATTGAATTTAAGATTTTTCCTTTTCCTGCTGAATATTGGATATTCAGATTGTTTATATATGCAGGTAGAAATTAGCTAGAGAATGAAATGCCATTTGCTTGACCAACCAAAAGAAATCATCGATCGTGACATAATCTCAATATTGTCCAGATTTCGCAACAGAGTTCTTGAACTTGTCATCTTGGACGATGATTTGGTATGTCCTTCAACTACTGCTGGACTTATTTTGATGTCTCAACTGATGATCACAGAGCAGTAAAGCAATTTTTCGTATTACTCTTTTGTGATTATGTTCTTGTGTTTGGTTTTAATAGTGTAGTATGGACATGAAGATATCACAGCAAAGTTGAACAACTTTGATGCTGCAAGTAGGGTTGATGCTGGAAGTAGGGTTCTTCATTCATCAAATTTGTTTCCCTTTGTGTTAAATTAAACTCTTTGATGTGTACAATGGATTCATTGTCTTATTCTATAAGCAGTACTATGATTTATATAAAAAATCTCTACATATTTTAGGAAAAATGTTTTAACTTTGTTAATGAAATACCCCAAACAAATACGAGTTAATAATAAATTGAGTTAAAGACATTTACCTCCATGAGTTTATGATTAAAACCCAAAGTTTCACATGAACTTTAAAGATTACCCATTTTCCCCCATAGAACTTAACAGATTAAGAAAAGTGTTAAATTGTGAGGGTAAAATTGTCTTTTTCTTTATTTCTCTTCCCTCCTCTTCCTCACCCATGACCAACTCCACCACATCATTCGCACTCACACACCACGTTCACACACACTAAACACACATAGCCAACACCTTTGGAAAATATATACCGGATCTGCAAATATAGACAGCGATGCAATTTATAAAAGAACATGTTATGATTCTTTGACAACTTGCAATGCTGCCAAGTGCCACCATCAGGAATACATACAACAACAAAAGAAAATCAAAATTCCTCAGCCATCCATGATCTGCATTACTTATAAATTTCACAAGTCTCTAGCTTATTGAGAACTAGAGACCAAATCGGAAAATTGATTGCGCATAAATCAGTATAAGTAATTACCAAAACGTCAATTTATTTCTCCTCTTTAACGTTTATTCATATATATAAGGCCATAAAACAAAGAATTAGGAAAAGATATGGTTGAGCATTGCGGTGGTCTTCCATTAGCTATACTTGTTCTGGGCAGTATTCTTGCAACGAAACATAGTATAGTTTGATGGGGTGGGAAAATGTACACAAAAATTTAAAATCATATATGGGGAAGAGAAACAACATTGGACAAGATCAGGGAGAACTGCAAAATATACTAGTTTTGAGTTACAATGACTAGCCACACACCAATTGAAGCCTTATTTTCTTTATTTGAGCAAATACTTGGAAGATGTTGATATAGAAACAAAGTCATTGTACCAAATTTGGTTAGCCGAAGGTATGATATCTACGGACGATCAGATTGGAGAGGAAACAATGATGGATGCCGCCGAACGTTATCTTGGAGAATTAGCAGAAAGGTGCATGGTTTTTGTTGAAATAGAAGAGCAGCTTTCAATTGTAAGGTTCAAATCATGCCGCCTTCTGTGCTTGTTCAAGGCGAAAGAGGAGAACTGATCTTGAATTAATCGATTATCGACGCAGATTTGGCACAGAGCTTGTGGAGTCTTGTTTCTTAACTAGTACAAGTCCTAGGCTTGCCATTCATGTAGGTGAAGAAGGCTTGCCCTCTATGTTTTTCCACTAAAGATGACACCGGCACATACTTGTGCTATCTCTTCGGGGCCATTTGTGATCAGGTACTAGTCCTATCCTTACCAGCGTTCAATATATTTAGTGTAAATTACAATTTGTTATCATCTGATTGAGAAAACAGAGTGGAAATTGGTCACAAGCTCATGGTACAAAAAATGGCATAGTCCCATTTGATAAAAATCTGTGTTGAATTCCTTTTGCTTTTGGCAAAAATGAATCTGCAACGCGTACGGTGAGAGTGATTAATTACAATTCTTAACTGATTACTTGGTTTTCTAAATATAGGGACGTCGTTTAACCAGTACTCTGTTATATGGCCAATGAAAATTGACATTTAATTAAGATGCTGTTTTTCTCTTGATGAATATATTGGATATTCAAATTGTTGAGACATGCAGGTAGAGTACTTTAGCCAGAGAACAAAATGTCATTAAATTTTCCTATCAATAAAAGAAATCGATCATCACAAAATTTCAATAACATTGTACATCGTCTCTGGTAAGCTCAGCATGATTTGAAAGTATGCTCTCGAAGTCAAAGAGGCCTGGATGGCAAAAGAATCAAAGCGTGCCTCGTAGTTTATCACCGATTAGATGGGCAAAGAATAGTGTGGGGTGGAAGCTCAATGTTGAATCGTTGATGGTTACTTTAAAGGAAACTCGGGAATTGCTGTTGCTGGTGGTGGACTCTTGGGTGTCAAACTCGAGTTATTTAATGCAAAGCATTTTGCTTTAGGATGAATTAAGCCGTGTTATGTTCATTTACCTGCTTATTTCTTGGTGTTACTATGTTCATTTGCTTTATATATTCTTCACTTGTTAGAATTGGTTTCCTTTGTTGTTTGTGAGGGTAGTTGTAACAGCCTGATCCCTCATGAGACTGGAGTTCCGATCCCAAATTCCAAGGTCATGAAAAATGAGAAAAACGGACATAATTTTTCCTGTTTCTAGGACTATCCATAACCCTGCACTAAGAAGAATTGACCACATCAACAATATATATATCATTCGTTTCATGACTTTTCAAAACTATAAGACCATTCGAGTCTTTATATCCACACACATGCATGTATTTCACTTGTTATTAAAATTCTATTAACAATAATTCGATTATCATACCACTCTAATTTTATCTACACAATTTTCTTATCTATTAAGTTCACCGATCAACTATCATTAACCTAAACAAGCATGCAAGACAATTAAACGATAAACTAATCCATTAAGCTATTACAAACCACTTATCTCTACCAATTCTTACAAGTCATTTAGCTTTATATAATAGACCTCCACATAACACAAATATATACAAGACCAGGTACCATTACATTCCAGATTTCTATGATTTCAAACAACTACACTTCAAGCCACTCAATTAATTCTCATAGATTCACAGGTACAATCAGCAGAAGTCAACACAACTAGTCACGAAAACTCTCGAGCTTTCCCTTTATCAACTTCGAAAGATGCTAAACTTGAAATTGTTAGAAACGAGGGTGAGCATAGAAAACGCGTATGCCCAGTGAGAGAGGGAAACATGTAATTGGGGAATTTTCGAAAATATTTTCATGCAATGCAACAACTGTTCACGTATTCGAATACAACAATTAAATACATATCCAATAAACTAGATAACACCCTTTAAGAACTACTATAAGATATAATTAAACAACTTGCCAATCTATATGAAGTAGCATTCAAGTATACGAACTAGATATGACATATAAAGAGGTGCAATCACAAATAACTCTCTTGAGGTAGATTTTTATGCCCCAACAAGGTGAATAAACCTTTAAGGTAGAAGATTATGCCTCAGCGAGAGTTATCGATCACGTGCACAAACAAGTTATACGACTCCACTCTCCCAGCGTAGATCTTTATGCCTCAACAAGGTGAGCTAAGCCTCTGGGGTAGAAGATTATGCCATAGCGAAAGTGATTGGGACCCATGGTAGCCGAGCAATACCGCCAGCCCGATGCTGCCCGAAGTTGCACGACACTACCATGCCCAAAAGGTTACACAATCCCAATATTCGATCATTATATGATTAACACATTCCCATATTATCGGTTTATCAATTGGATAGCACAAGTAAGATAAACAATAGAACACATAATAAACAATTATTGGCTATACAATCAAAGCTATACAATTTACATTTTACTTACAAAACCAACACATAAATTGAAGCGATCACGTGTACAATATTCTTTAAATTCCAAGTAATACACGACGAAAATAGTATAGTAAGTAACATATACGTTAGCAATGGCAATCCATATGAATAGAAATATCATATACCAACTAACCAATAAATTACATAAACATAACCAAAACTAGAAATCCAAATATAATGCAAGTCCCTCACCTTTAGGAACCCAAGAATTCCCATTAATTGCACCAAATCTTCTTCAATTACCACTCAAGACCCTACCTAAACACAACAACTTCATTCATCTTAAAGACAATTCATTCACCTTGAAACAATTAACTTACGTGCCATAGCTACATTTTAACGCATAATCCAAGTAATCATTCAAGTAATCAAATATTTAAGTCCTAATCATAAACTCATACATACAATTCAATCAAGCAATTTAAGCAATATAGACAGTTATAGGTATGTTCACTAAATCTTTAACAAAGTAAACATATAGCTCAACTTACGAACTTCTCCAAAAGGAATAAACATTCTATGCAATTCAATGGACATTAAAACAACATAAAAGTAGACTTCCAATCCATTTTCAACATTAAACTTAATTTTAACACTTTTCCCCTTTGTCTACTAACACATTTTGAAACACATACATCACACAAGTCACAACATTCACAAACCGACTATCCTACATCTCTAAGGACACCATATAACACCTACTCAAGCCTTGAAAACTCACTTTTAACACAAATGTTCAGGATGCCCCCAAGGTCACCTTGAACTACAGCTACCCAATCCATCCCTCAAATCAATACCACGATTGGACCAAAAGTACTTCCCCGCCTAGTAGATACCAATCCTAGCATTCAATTACACACGGACAACACTTTGGTCAAACAACTCCTTTATGTTTCAATACATAATTCTCGATTTTATCAAAGGGGAGCCCATTTAAATTGCACATCTAAGCATTTTAACACTAATAGCATTTAACTTAATCGAGAAAACATAATTCGGAATGAAAATCATAAAATACAAGTGTTTAGTATTCACATTTGCTATTCATCATCTTCCTAAAGTTGCATTTATCATTTTCAACCATAAATTTTGGTAAAAACCCATAGAAACATGTTCTACTAACTTAATAGAAGACATTTGAAGCATAAACATGAATATATAAGCATTATATCATCAATTATTTGAAATTAAAGTTGTAGACATAAACATTCAAATGCAAAAATAGGCATGAATCCCTCACCTAAACCTCTTGAAAATGCTTTGAAGATGATCTATGTTGGCTCAAATGCAATCCTAGGCACAAGAGATCAAATGGCAAGATGTTGAAGAAATTTTTTTTTTCTTTTTCCTTCTAAGGCCTCACGTGCCTATTTTTGCCCTCTTTTTTTGTTTTTTGGCTTTGCTTTGGCTTATAAAGAAAAGACAAGGCAAAGGTCAAGGGTCAAGGTCAATGGCTCAAGTTAATTGGTCAAATAATTTACAATATGGATCAATTAATTAGCTAGAAATTAAAACAAACACTAAATTTTAAAAAAATAAATGCTAAAACACTATTTACTCGGGACAATCTAAACAATTCGATATCTTTCATTCCTGATATGCTATGCACGTACATCGATGAACGATTACTTTAAATATGGTAAGTAACGGGGAAAAATATAAAATTTGAAAGATAAAATAGTTTAAAATTCACTCTGGGCTCGAAGTTATTTTCTATTTAGTTGAAAACAAAGTAAATAAGTGTAAGGAAATAAATCCAAATACTATAAATAATAAAGTAGTTAATATTCATTTCAAATAATTAATTTAACTATTATTTCAATATTTTTGAAGAATGAAAGTAATGCAAAAAAAATGAATGAATAAATTAAAGTAAACACTTAATTTCATTCTAGCATTCAAGATAAAACTTGATTAAATACAAATAGACACTAATAACTACATAATAGGTTCGGGGTATCACAATAGCTTTAATTTGTCTCATTGATGCGCTTTAGATCCTTGACTTATTATTTATTAAATGATTAAACCATTTTATATCACTTGAAATATTATATAAAAGAATTGATTTCGAGACATCTCGCATTTAAATGAGAATCGTACCACCATAGCATAAGATCATTGTCTTTCGTGTAGAGATTTGTTTACTAGGTGATAACCTTTTGTCTTGGTTGCTCATATCTCACCCTTCATCTAGGTAAGGTCACGTTAGGACGTGAGAATTTTCATCTAATATTTATGTTCCAAAAATTTGGAAGGCAAGAAATTAATTTTTATGAGATTTTTATGAAATAAAAGCTAATTAGAGTTGATAAGAAAAAAAGTTTCTATTTAAATACTAAAATTAATGTGAATATTAGCCACCAATAATGTGGTAAAATGTGAACTTTTCTCCATTGTTTTCTATAAAAAAAAATTGAAATTTTAACATCTAAATAATAGAGAGAAAATAAGAGGGAATGTTAGGCTCCAAAAGATTGTAAAATATGTATTTTTTTTCTACCATTTTTTAAGAGGATAGAGAAACGATTGTTACGGAGGAGAAAATAGTCCACCATAATCTTTTTCTTTTTCTTTCTTTTATGTAATGAGAGTTTTCATTTTTTTTTTTGGATGTTGAGGAAGCTACACTTTACGACAAGAAAACAAATTTATCTATAACTGTCCCCAAAGGAAAGGTATGCCTTTCGTTTCACAATAGTTCAAGGAATCATCTCAATATTACCACTTATCAGGATAGAGTCCTCTAACTCAATGGGTCTCGTTCAAATTCCTAATAGTTGCATATCTTTATTTCAAACTCTTAAAGGTTAGGAACAACTGATGTACATTTATCCCATATTTTATGGCTTGTATCTCTGTGAACAATTTGTTCAACTTACTGTAAATGCTCTGTATATTGTAATCAATACAAGTAATACAATCAAGCTTTCCAGCTCGTTGCATGTTCTTATATGGTATCGAGAGCTTCTTCCTCAAACGAGTTTCCTCAAACGAGTTATCAATCCTACCACTTCAATTTTTTTTCTTCTCTGCTATTAAGAACAAATGGCCAACGATGCCACCTCCTCTTCCTCCCCCATTCAAACAACGCTCACCACATCTCCCCAACTCTCTCTAATCTTATCTCTATCAATATTGCGAATCAACTACTGCTCAAGCTCACTCCCACAAATTTTTACTCGTGGAAAACACAGTTTGATGCTCTCCTATATGGTTATGACTTAATCGGGTATGTTGATGGTAGTCTTCCATGCCCTCCTGCTACGATTACAATTAACGGAAAATCAGCCGCAAATCCAGATCATGCATTCTGGATGAGACAAGACAAGCTCATTTTCCTTGGAATCATTGGATCTTTAAGTCCCAATGTTGTTCCCATAGTCAGGTCATGCACCACCTTGGCTGAAGCCTGGGCTCGCCTAGCAAAGAATTATGCAACTCCTTCCTCGTCTCGCATTATGGGACTTACCGAATAAGCTGTGAGAAGTGGTTGCAGCGATCGTTTAATGAATACAAACTTTGAGACTTGGGAGGGTGAGGAGGGTGAAATCAGATCGAGAGTAAGAGGAAACCAAAATTTTTGGAGATAACAATGAAAGATCTCATATATTTAGAGCTATGAACATTATCTAGCTAAGAATTGAGCGGAAGCAAAACATGACATTCAAAATTTTTCAAGAATTCAAAGCAAATGTTCATATGAAACTCTAATCTTGATATCATGTGATTAACATATGCAAAACATATATATAGCAAGTATATATATTGACAAGAGATAGTAGAAAAGTATACCTCTTGTAGACAACTCATGGAAGTATGAATTTGAAATTTTTGCTCACTTGATGGAAGATACCTTCTCTTGAAAGCACAAGAGCTCTAGTCCGTCCACACGAGCAAAGAATCGCTTCTCCACCTTCATGGTTGTTTTGTAATAGATCTACCATGGAAGATTTATGAGCTTGATTGTGAATAAAAGAGCAAAAACATTTCCTCATTCTTGTGTTCTTCATGGCTGCGGTTTTGATGAAGAAGAAGAAGAGAAGACTACTTCTTCTCTATATACTATATTTTTCAGCCATGTATGATGAAGAAGAGAAGGCTTCTTCATTGCTGCGTTTTTTCTCTTGTTCATTTCAGCCATGGAGACTTAGCCAAGCAAAGAAGAAGACAACTTTTCTCTATTGATTGTTGTCTCCAACGTGTGGAGAGAAGAGAAAGATGACAAGCCTTGTCATCTTTTTTTCCTTACTTTCCTCATTGTTGTCCCAACTTTTAAACAAAAGAGAACACAACCTTTCTTAATTCTTGGTTGTATTGTCTCTTTGTTAGAAAAGATCTTTTGTTTCTTTTATTGTAGTATGTTTCCATTAATGTATTTAAATATTCAACCTAATCACAATTAGTTAAAATTATGAAAACAACCTTTTCATATTTTCATATTAGCCCCAACACTTAATAATAATTGTATATTAATCCCAATAACTTTTAAAAGATGAATTACATCATTGTTAACTCCTTAAAAATTATACAATTGTTAACTCCTTAATAATGTAAGAGAAACAAAATATAATTGTCAACACTTTAATAACTCAAGAGAAACTAAACGCAATTGTTAACACTTTAACAATTCAAGAGAAAATAAATGCAATTGTTAACACTTTAACAATTTAAGAAAAACTAAATCAACCTCAATAGGAAAAATATTCATTATGCTCTATTGTGTGTGATTTTCTAAATTCGCCGTTATACAGCATTGAAAAAACGTTGAACACTTTCAATGTTAATCAAACTATTTGATTTGTTTAGAGAATATCTCCCGTCATTCTCAAAACACCTTCAAAGTTCTTGAGTGACGTTCTAGCTACCAAAGTATCATGACAGTTTATAAAACAATGAAGTCTTATTCAAGTGAATCTATTTATGGTCGCCGATTATCGTACAATCTAATCCTTCCATTAATTGTCCTATCGAGCAAGAACCATGATCCGATTAAGTTCATAGACTCGAAACGATGCATAGATCCAAATGGTGGAATGAGAGATGACACATGAAAAAACCCATTTCCATCATTCATGCCTTGACCAAGGACTTCCTCATTCAACAACCAAACTTGGATCGCATAGAACATCGCCTCACGCCGGAAGTTGATGGATCCTATCTTGACCACTACCTGTCAATCACTATATCAGACGAATAAAACTGCAAGAATATGGATCTCATCTCGTTTGTCGAGACAATTATTGTCCAAACGCTAGAATCAAACCCAATACATATGACAGCCGAAATGTCTCAAGTTTAAGGATTACATGCATAATCGCAACGAATAACAAATTATTAATCCAAAGTCATGTAATTTGTTATTCACGTCATATTCAGTGAACTATTCAACTAATAGTCACTCACATGTTTGTTAGTCGCATCCCTATGCTGTTAAGGTACGTGGCTCACCATCTTTTGCCATTAACATCCCTATGTTAATTAAAGGTAACAACACATATGATACTAGGGACTCATTCATACACATTAAAGAAGGAGAATATGAATGTGCTAATTATGTCAATATGAAAACACACATATAGACATGAATGCCATAATATACAAGTTAATGTCAAAATACCCCAATATATGTCATCTAAGTATGTAGCATTAGGGCATATCTTCAATAATCTCCCACTTATACTAATGCTATATAACATAATATTAGTACAATAAACAATGATATCTCATATCCATATTCTCAAAATGAGAACCTAGTTGTTGATAAATCTATATTTTTAGTAATTTTAACCTATTGAATCATGTATATTGCATTATTATTTCAAGCTTAATTGTATATTTTACACAAATTTAATGCAATATAGGTTCTGAAGAAGAAATAGCAAAAATGGCCACAAAAGCCAACACTTGAACAAGAAGTTCAGCACAACACTGAAGGAGGAAGGTCGAGCGACTTTGACATGAGCAAATCGAGATTGAATTTGGCCAAACGGAGTGCGGAAACAAATTCAAGACGCTAAAAAACCTTCAAGAAGCTTTGGTCAATTTTTGGTCAACGCATGAATAGTAAAGTCAACGGTCAATGCATGAATAGTAAGAGTCAACGTGTGAACAGAGACCGATTGAGCATGAATAGTAAAAGTCAACGAATGAATAATAAAGTCAACGGCCAATGGATGAATAGTAAAATCAGTGCGTGAATAGTAAATTTTGATGACATCACGCTGACACAATGATGACCTAGGCGATGACGTCATGCTGACACAATGATGACCTAGGCGATGACGTCATACTGACACAATGATGACATCACGGCTTGAATAGTACTCGTGAATAGTGCTCATGAATAGTACCAAAATTGTCCTATAAATACACCTTCCTCATTTCATTTTTCCTTGTACCATTTTTCTCTTATTAGCATATATTGTGCTACTCTAGTATTTGTGAAGTGAGTTTTGAGTGTTTTAATTATTATTCTTAGTTTTGTGCAAAGTTTTAATCCCGAGGGGAGGGTCTAGTGAGCTATCAACATACCGACATCATAACGGTCTACCGAAATCCATACAACACGATAAGTATTCTTTTATTTCAGTTTACATTATGATTTCTTGTACTTTAATGTTTATCATGACACACTAGACCCGAGATTCGAGATGGTATGTGTGAGGTTATTCTTGTATATATATTTTGATTCAGATTTATTAAAGTCTCGTATTTTTGTTTTTAAGTATTATTTGATTAATTATACGTATACTTGTAGTTATGTTATATTTAATTGAAAGTACATATACGCCCGGTTTTGTAAACCAGTGGCAATACGAGACTACCTCGGATGGATTATAGTCTGGTTGTACCGACACCTCCAAGTTACATAAGTGAAAGATTAATTGAGAGATTGGATATCATTAGGTTGTACCAACACCTCCAGCCTTGCTAATTAATTAATCTTCTCACTTATGTAATTAAAGGCTCATTTCAGTAGTGGGAGCTTGTAGCCCTATTTCTGAAGGACTTAACTTTAAATCTGAATCAATAACTTTGTACTTGCATATACCGAGCTATAACCACCCTAAATCATTAACCCTTTGAATTTTTAGTGTTGAGTGTTGTAATTCTTTAATTTAGTACTTTTGATTAATTCACTTTTGGACCTTGTTACTACCGTATCTTTGGACATTTTGTGGACATCTCTTAGACTTAATTTTCCCTACTTCCGTACTTTTAGACTTTTGGACTTAATCAAACTTATCCGTGACGGGAGATAGTCAAACAATTCTAAATTAAGGACTTAACTTAACTTGATAACTCAATCTCCGTAGATCGACCCTCTACTCGCCACAGCTAGAGGTAATTGCAAAGATCTTGCGTGATGACACATTCCAGACCTTATTGAATAGATTCATTATCTTGGTCTAGGTGATTTTATAGCTTTTGAGAATACTTTCTCAATTTTCATTTTATTAGAAAGTAATATTTTTTTGAACAAAACCTTTTCTTCAAGAAAAATTATTATCTAATAAATCAATACACATTGATCATTAAATAAAAATCGTATCTTACAAAATTAAGATATACTATAAAATTACCTTTAACCAAAACTCTCACTAGTCCCTATAAAACTTTTCAATAAAAGTAGGACAAATCAAAATTAACACATTTAATCCTTGATTGTTTTCCAACTTATATCAAATATAAAGTTCTAGCAACAGTAGGGATTTACTATTCAATATAATATTAAATTAAGGAAAGCATGACCCGCAAATAAATAGAATGATTAGTCAAACTAATCAACAACTCTACTACATCCAATAAAGCACGGTTTCTTCACTAAAAAAACCCTATTTATTTGTGGTACACCGAGCATTATTAATTTCGATACTATATCAAAATTTTAGGATACTCAAATAAAATAGTACTTAAGTATTTTAACTTCATGATCTAATCATAAGGTACTAATACATTTTTCTATATGAGCCTATTCACAAATAGCTCTAAATACATCAACATGTACTAATCCAAATAGCCTAGTAGTTTTAATCCTTTATCAAACAAATGATGACTTGGTTACCATTCTAATAAATAAGATATATAAGTTGATCAAACCAACCTAATCATCATCTTATTATTAGAAAAACCTAATCATGTAGAAACTACAATTAATTTGGATTATTTGAGTAATCTTAAAATTTGGTGGATGGTTATAACGGTTGACAATATGCTTGCAATACATTCTTTCGTCAATATCAAGATAATAAAAACTACACCATAATGCACTTTTATAAGCTTTAGGAATATACATTTTATTCCTAATATCATTTAGGTGTAATCCTTAAAATATAAAATATATCTAGAAGGCATCCAAACAAAGTGTCTTTAGCTACCGCAATAACCTTTGTTTCATTTGCTAACACTGAAAATATTTCACGCTTCTGAAAGCGCACTACTGAGATTAAAATTCTATCCTCGAACACATTCACTAATGTTTCACTAGAATCCATAAAGTAGTACCAATCACAATCAAAGAAGATTTATAATTCATAGTAGCTTTACAACCTTGACATTCAAGCTATAAAGATACTTTAGATTAAAACCTCTTTTAATGTCCGGTTTTAAGGCTATGAAAACATCTTTTATACATGCCTATACAATCCTTAATTTTCTTCTTAGATATGTTCCCACTGGCTAATAGAAATCATCTTTTTTTTCCTTTCTTCTTTGCATTACCATTAACCAAAGGGGAAATACAAATATAAGAATGAATTCTATTTATATCTAATATCATGTATTAAATATGCTTACTACAAAATCATTTGCTAGTTTAGAATTATATTCTTTACATCTTGCATACCCTTATGCAAACTATGAAATAATACAAATCTTTAGCATATTTAATTTGTTTTACTTATCATACATAAGTACTACAACTTTTCGTTTTGATACAAGATGAAAAATAACGGAGCATGTAATTCTAAGATTTTATTAAGTTTCTAAGAACCATTCTTAGATGATAACGTTAATCAAAGAGTTTGGTCCGATTGCGCGATATAAAATCTAATTAATTAAAAATGACGAGTTTGTAGTTGTAGCCATAAACGTATGCAAAAAATAAGATCGTTAGTTGACATAAACTTGTTAAAACATTTAATTTGGCCTTTAATTAAATGATATATCCCGTTAATTTTATCGATTCCCACAATTCCTAAATAAGATCGTGAATCTAATTAAAGATTCATTAGAAGGTGACCATAGTTCTCTTTAATGTGAATACCCCTCAGCTTTGGTGCATTATTGGAATATACATACAAACAGTTAACAACGATTACTATCTATATCATTATATAGGATATAGTCATTTTGCCCCTAAATCACCGTAACCTCAGCTTTGGTGCATTATTGGAAACATGATCTAGTTAGATTACACTCACCATCACAGCGTTGCGACAATTTGAATCCCGGACCCCAGTTTTAGTGCATTATTGGGCTCGTGATATTGAAACAATACAACATCACTATGGTTGCTAGGTAAACATAATACTTTCATGGAATATGCCTTCCTACCTTTGGGTTAGCCAAGACATACCCAATCGAGCAAATGTAACCTAGGATAGTGGAGGGCAACAATAAACACTTTTACCGTTTTACAATCTAATATGTTTACATTTAGGAAGATTTTGAATTTAATTAGGTCTCACTTTGCACGTTAGTTAATTTACAAGCATACATCACATATAAGCAAATAAATAAACATACATGCAAAATCATACATTATGGTGGATCATGGACTTGGACTATGAATTAAATCAAGACAAAAATAAAACCTAAACAAACACATCAATATGTCTTCTTTGGTCTTGTCTTCTTGAATTCTTCAAAGATCCAAAGCACCTCTAACTCATTGAAAATCTCCAATGGTCTTCTTGCAAACTTCTTGTAGAAATTACATACATTATGTCTCACTACAAATTTCTCTCAATTGCAAGAAAATAAAACGAGACATATTTCCCAGTTACATACTAATGAATGATATAATTAGTTATAATGACATCTAATGAAATTACAACTAATTAACCATTTATTAACCAAGTCCATGATCAAATTTACCATTTATCATCCAACATCACAATGTAAGATAAAACTCATAAAGCATAGGATATGCATCATATACATAAACAACAAAGCTAAACAAACAAGCTAACACAAACTAATGCATCCAATACATTAAATAAATAAAAGGCATGTTTGTAATAAGTTTCATATCTTGAGATTTTAGCATCTCATGTTAAACAACACAAAAGAGCTAGATAAAACCAATTTTAAGTCCATACTTGTTCAATAAGGCCCAATACAAATCATTTGTTAATTTTATGGCCCAATTTGAGTTTCAAAGCTCATATTAATCTTCACTAAGAAAAACAATCTCATCTAATCTTATTAGACTAAAGCCCACTGATTTTTAAGCCCATTGGACTTAACCAAAATCAAACCAACTAGTCATTGCTTTCAATTTATGACCCATCATAAATCTGCTGCACTTATACCTATTGTTTTGACTTGTTTAGCATATCCAAAGTTCTCCAAAAATTATAAAATTTTCTAAAGATGTAGCTCTTCGAGTGTAGATAGTTTTAGAATCAAACGGAACTCAATTCGGAGTTAAATCAACTGAGTTATGCCTTTTAGAACACAACTGCGCAAACTATCCAGCTTTACGCAAGAATCAGTGAACTTACAGATTTTGATTTTTTTGAGACTCTTAGCCACGAAATTAGGAGATGCATATTAGAGGATGAAATGTTTTACTATCTCTATAGCATAACATATCCAAAAATAAGCCAAATCTAACAACATTTACTATGCAAAAACAGTCACGCAAAAACAGTGGACATAAACATTTTTAGAAATGTTGAAACTTTTTTCTTGTTCTTTTGTGCTCAAGACTTTAGAAACTTTAAGCAAACACATATGTAATCACATGAACATCAAGTCCTTGCTTTGATACCACTTGAAGGATCTCATATATTTAGAACTATGAACATTATCTAGCTAAGAATTGAGCAGAAATAAAACATGACATTCAAAATTTTTCAGGAATTCAAAGCAAATGTTCATATGAAACTCTAATCTTGATATCATGTGATTAACATATGCAAAACATATATATAGCAAGTATATATATTGACAAGAGATAGTAGAAGAGTATACCTCTTGTAGACAACTCATGGAAGTATGAATCTGAAATTTTTGCTCACTTGATGGAAGACACCTCCTCTTGAAAGCACAAGAGCTCTAGTCCGTCCACACGAGCAAAGAATCGCTTCTCCACCTTCATGGTTGTTTTGTGCTAGATCTACCATGGAAGATTTATGAGCTTGATTGTGAAGAAAAAAGAAAAACCATTTCCTCCTTCTTGTGTTCTTCATGGCTGCGTTTTTTATGAAGAAGAAGAAGAAAATACTACTTCTTCTCTATGTACTTTATTTTTCAGCCATGTATGATGAAGAAGAGAAGGCTTCTTCATTGCTGCGTTTTTCTCTTGTTCATTTCAGCCATGGAGGCTTAGCCAAGCAAAGAAGAAGACAATTCTTCTCTCTTCATAGTTGTCTCCAACGTGTGGAGAGAAGAGAAAGATGACAAGCCTTGTCATCTTTTTTCCTTACTTTCCTCATTGTTGTCCCAACTTTTAAACAAAAGAGAACACAACCTTTCTTAATTCTTGGTTGTGTTATCTCTTTGTTAGAAAGGAAAAGATGACAACTTTGTCATCTTTTGTTTCTTTTATTGTAGTATGTTTCCACTAATGTATTTAAATATTCAACCTAATCACAATTAGTTAAAATTATGAAAACAACCTTTTCATATTTTCATATTAGCCCCAACACTTAATAATAATTGTATATTGATCCCAATAACTTTTAAAAGGTCAATTACATCATTGTTAACTCCTTAACAATTGTACAATTGTTAACTCCTTAATAATGTAAGAGAAACAAAATATAATTGTCAACACTTTAACAATTCAAGAGAAAATAAATGCAATTGTTAACACTTTAACAATTTAAGAGAAACTAAATCAAGCTCAATAGGAAAAATATTCACTATGCTCTATTGTGTGTGACTTTCTAAATTCGCCGTTATATAGCATTGAAGAAACGTTGAACACTTTCAATGTTAATCAAACTATTTGATTGTTTAGAGAATATCTCCCGTTCAAAACACCTTCAGAGTTCTTGAGTGACGTTCTAGCTACCAACGTATCAAGACAGTTTATAAAGCAATGAAGTCTTATTCAAGTGAATCTATTTATGGTCGCCGATTATCGTACAATCCAATCCTTCCATTAATTGTCCTATCGAGCAAGAACCATGATCTGATTAAGTTCATAGACTCGAAATGATGCATATATCCAAATGGTGGAATGAGATATGACACATGGAAAAACCCATTTCCATCATTCATGCCTTGACCAAGGACTTCCTCATTCAACAACCAAACTTAGATCGCATAGGACATCGCCTCACGCCGGAAGTTAATGGATCCTATCTTGACCACTACTTGTCAATCACTATACCAGACGAATGAAACTGCGAGAATACGTATCTTATCTCGTTTGTCAAGACAATCATTGTCCAAATGCTAGAATCAAACCTCAATACATATGACAGCCGTAATATCTCAAGTCTAAGGATTACATGCATAATCGCAACGAATAACAAATTATTAATCCAAAGTCATGTAATTTGTTATTCACGTCACATTCAGTGAACTATTCAACTAATAGTCACCCTCATGTTTGTTCGTCGCGGCTGTTATGGCACGTGGCTTACCATCCTTTATCATTAACATCCCTATGTTAATTAAAGGTAACAACACATGTGATAGTCCGTAATAGATTATTGAAGTCCCAATCAAATAATCTAAGGACTATAAATACTTTAAGTATCTATCATATTAAGGAAATACGCCAACATATTCTAAACGCTTTTAGAATACATTCCTATAATGAAAATACTAGAGGCTCATTCATACACATTAAAGAAGGAGAATATGATGTGCTAATTATGTCAATATGAAAACACACATATAGACATGAATGCCATAATATACAAGTTAATGTCAAAATACCCCAATATATGTCATCTAAGTATGTAGTATTAGGGAATATCTCCAACAAACAAAAGGTTGGGACAGTTATTTTAAGGGTAATTTACATCATTATTATTATTATTTATTTCAAATCACCCACAACAAATTTTGTGTTATATTTTTGCCTACTAAATTTGTTTCCCCGGTTATAAGTATTAATGAAAGATTGAGCACGTATCTTCCATAGTTATTTTAACTGGGCCAAAAAAAAATCATCTTTCACCCCTTTCCAGAGCTGCAATAAAAAATTAGGCCCCTCTAATGGCCAGGATTGTTGGTGCTTTTGGAGTGGGGTGAAAAATTATATTTGTCCAACTAAAAACAAGCGAGTAAAATGAAACAAAAAAAGGCAATTTAAATGAAAAATAGTTGAATAAATGATTTGAAACAATGTACAAGTGTGAGAGAAGTATGAATTGTCGACGTCGCGGTAAAACTAAATTATTAATAGTGTAAATCGAATGCAATATAAACTAATACATACAAATAGTTAAAAATAGTCTTGAACATGTATTTACACATGTAGTCAAGGATCGAAACAAAAGAGATGAATGAACAAACTTGATCTAGATGATGGAATTATATGTGAAATCTAGATCAAACCAAAACAAAAGTAAAAAGAATAAGAAGATCAAAATCATGTATTTACGCATGTAATTTAGATCAAATCAAAGTAAAATGAACTTAACGTGTTGATCTAAATCATATAATTATACATGTAATTTAGATAAACAGTAAATAAAAGAAACGATGAAATGAAACTGAGAAAATAGATAGAAATTAAATAAATCACTAAATGCAAAAAGTGATTGAAAAATGCTGAAATACGTCTAGTATTTACAGAAATCAAGAGGCATCAAAAGATCTATTCATGAAGAAACACGAAGTTTGAAGAATTCTGTAGGTGCCGAACAAGTTTGTCGAATGACCACCTCATCTAGTAAGCTCGTCCGATACCTTCTGTAAGAGTTGGATGAACAAGTCGATCAAGTGACTCGACCGGCCGGCTTGACCGGCAAACCACCACTCAACTGGCTTTAAAAGTTTCCAACTGTTATATTTCTCAGCCTGTAAACTCAACCGGCTCAACAGTTTTCAACTGTTATATTTTATTCAACTCCTCAGGTTCATTTATCAATTTCTCATTCACAACTGTATTGGATCTAACCCAATACCAACATAGAGACTAGTGTCAAAATTTACTCTTATTTTGAGGGGGCCAAATACATATAGATGATGCAACAGAGTAGAATAAATTGAAGCCAAGTCTTCAAGTCTTCAGTCTCATAGATAAAGGCTGTTCACTTATTCAAATAATATAAATATAATTCTTTTCCACCCTGCATTGCGTGTTGTCATTAATGTTAGTCTTTTTAAAAAATTTCTCATGCCCGGTGAGACCATACTATTGGAATTTCATCAAGGTTGAGAAAGATATATTGTTCAATAATCTATTTCTTGCCATATCCTAGAAACTTTCTTTTTTTTGTTTTTCTGGTCGACTTCTAGAGACAAATTGGATTGCCAAAGATAGCTCAATATTTTTTTTTTTTTTTTGCATTTGTATATGTCATATGTGTTTGCTATGTGTAACAGTGCGGTAACTAAAGAACTCGGACTTGACTTCTCTACAATTGTATTTTCTACAATTTTATACAATACTTTTATTGATTAATGTCGCATGTCACTAGATTTCATCTATAGACCACATTAATCTTACTAAACTAACTTTTTAACTATGGTTAAAAAGTATTAAATACCAAATCTAAACTATTATTACCAAAATATGGAAGCATATAATTCTAAAAAAATTTAAAAACAAAAGAAAAGAAAACAACATTTTTTTTGCTCCAAGAATAAAGATTGTGAAAAAACAAAAAAAAAAGATGCAAGAACAAGTTGGAAGCTCAAATCAAATAAATATCATATGGCTTATTTTTATTTTATTTTATTTAAAAAAAAAATCTAATGGCTTCATTTTTTTTTCTTGTCCAACGTCTATCATTTTAAAGCTACTAACTCAATAACATCAACACAAGTAAACTCAAATAAATATCATATGGCTTCTTTTTTTTAAAAAAAAAGGGAAAAAGAAATCAAATGAATTGGAGAAAAAATCTAATGGCTTCAATTTTTTTTTCTTGTCCAACTTCTATATTGTTTTCTAATATATACTTCAAGTATTGACGAAAATGTATTTCGTGAAGCATAAAAAAAGTATAGGTTGAAAAGTTTTTATGTTTTTTATTTTGTTTTTTCGAAATCATTGTTCTTGGAACAAAAAATGTGTTGTTTTTTTTCCTAAGAATCATATGCTTTCATATTTATTTGTTTATTAAATATGGCAGTTTAGATTTAGTATTTAGTGCTTTCTAAACATAGTTAGAAAGTTAATTTAGCAAGATTAATATGGTCCGTAGATGAAATTTAGGCTCCGTTTGTTTGCTGTAAAATATTTTTCCAAAAAATATTTTCTGGATTTTACGATGTTTGGTAACACCGAAAAATTGGTCAACTGTAAAATATTTTCCGGTCAAAAATTACGACTGCTTTTTCTTAATTTTACGGTGTTTGGTAACACCATAAAATTAGTCAACCGTAAAATATTTTTCAGTTAACAATTGCGACTAGTACAAAATTTTGTAAAATGTTTTACGGGACTTTAGGAGAAGATTACATTTTACAGAACTCACGATACATCCAAACACCAGAAAATATTTTTCATTAATCTATTTTCCAGAAAAATATTTTTCCCCAACAAGTTATTTTACAACAAACAAACGGAGCCCTTTAAAATATTTTATTTTCCAGAAAAACATTTTCTATGGAAAACATTTGACACAAGTAAGTTATTTTACGGCAAAGAAACGGAGCCTTAGTGACATATGACATTAATCTAGAATAGTATTGTATGACATTGTAGATGAGCCAAGTTTTACTCATCTATAATTCTCTCCTCTACAATTTTATACAATATACATATTGATTGATGCCATGTGTCAACAACCATAATCAATGGACAAAATTAGTCCTTATATATTAGCATCTTAACTATGGTTAAAAATTATTAAATACTAAAATACCAACTAAATTAAATCTCTTAATTAACTATACATGGAAAGAAAAAAAATCATATGCAAATCATGATTTTTAAACACCATCCTACATATTCCAACCCAAATCATTATGAAACCAACATCCATTTCACCATTAAAATTTTGAAAAGCTACACGAATTACATATGAAAAACTATAGTGATTTTAGATAATTCGCTGAAGACATGGTTTATGATCAACATCACTGCCTCCAACAATCGCTATTCTAATTTCAACATAAATTATCAAATTTATTATGTTTATATTTACAAGTCAGTTCGCACTTAAATGTCATGAACATCATCTGGGAACTAACTGTATCATGTTATTGGATTTGGAATATTTGTAGGGTACGAACTTGCTATCGTTGTTTGCCAGCATAATGCAAAAAATGACCTGTCTTAGGTCCGTGGTTCATAAGCACGCAACTGACGATTCATTTGATGATGATTTGATTTCGTTGTCTATTGGAGAGTCATTTCGCAATATTAGCATTTTGACCATAAAAATCTAGAGCCTTCTTTTTATCACATTTTTTATTTTTTTCATTCTCTTCCATTTTTCCGGGGGTCTTCAACCGTGAGTGAGAGAGAAAGAGTGATCAACTCCTCAACTTTGCTATATCTACAAAATTCATAATCAAGAGATTTGAATCAATGGAAGAAGAAACGCATGGCATACATTAAGGTGAGTTGGGTCCTTAGCTTTAGTATTAAAGATTGTATTTTTGGAGTTATTATATCTTAGCTGTGTAAGAGCTTGATCAATGGCTAGTTGTACTGTGATTTGTACAGTATGATTTTGATTATGGCCTAGGGTTTGTAAATAGATTTGAGATTGAAAAGTTTTGGAGATTTGATTGAGGTAAGTAAGGATATTTCCCTTTCTCCTTTCATGAAACTTTCAGTTTTCTTTTGTGATCTTTGAGCTCCTATTATAATAAGCTATCGTTATAATACACGCTTTATTGAGATTTTGAGTCGAAATTCAGATTTTTGTATTTCAAATGTTATTTTTACAGAATTTTGTATCGGTCATGTTTTCTTCTACTCCTCTTCGCTACGTACGCTGCACCCTTCTAGAAGCGATTTCTTTAATTGTGCATGACCCGCTCCTTGTGGCAAGTCGAATGTTGAGACTTTGAATTTCATTGTTTCGTTTATATTCCTTCCGTATGTATTCAACCGATATAATTTTTTTTTTGTTATCTTCAATAGCATTGATAAACTCAATATTTGAATACTTGCTTAATCCATATACTAAATTATGTACTTCGTTCACTATAGCGATCCATCAGTGTCTAAGGCTTGTACTTCCTAATGAGTTTTCTTGACATGTTTATTTATCTCCCAATAGTGTCTGGTAAACTCTGTTACCCATTAATTATGCCTTCTTCAATCCTTCTCATAGATTTTGTGATAGGTCACTGGTTTCATGGCTACGCCGTACGTGGCCTTGTTCACCAGCTTATGCTTCGGTCTTTAATTGCCATAAAATATGTCCCTTCTATACTGGATTTTATGTTCTTTTTGGGTCACATTTGATGCATCAACTTTTGTCACTCTATGGGTTTCTTCCTCTAATTGATCTTATGTATCACCTTATCATACACTCCTATGCTCGTGTGGTTAGTCCCATGTCCCATCCTTGCATGGTTATGACATTATGTGTTTTCAGCGAGTTAGTCATATTTGTATTTTTATCTACTGTTGCGTGTCCCATTTGGTTAATGTCTCTGTCTTCTCTATTATCCGCTCGTTCGACCAACCGGTCCTTCATTCTGCGTGATCATCTTCGTATTTAGTTTTCAGTCACTTGGTTTAGTTTTTCAGCATCATTAGCCACTTCTCGTCCTTGCCCATTGAGATATTTAGTTTCCATGTTTTAATTCTAACTTCACTAATTAGACTCTTACTGTCATATTGTTCAGTTCGATCGTCTTTCATTGGACTTCCGAGTCCATCTTTCTTACAGTCAACTTGGCGTAAGTCAAATGTCCTTCCGTCACACTTTATTATGATCTCTGTTTTTGGTCTTTAGCTACTAGTAACCTTTTATTGTGTTAGAACAATTGTACCATTAGTTTGGATTCGAATAATATCATTTCATTTCTTTTATACATCAATTTTGCACACCATTTAGATATTGTCTTCAACCCCTTCTTTCAATTCGCTACGTGTATTCAGTGATTTTTTGCTTACTTCCTTTTTTTTGTGTGTTTTTTTTTTTGCAGGGGAAATAAGATCTTGATCTTACGACTGGTTAGAGCTTATCTAAGCGAGAGATTACATTCGAGACTGTT
Source organism: Ehretia macrophylla (assembly GCA_037974665.1). NCBI lineage: Eukaryota > Viridiplantae > Streptophyta > Magnoliopsida > Boraginales > Ehretiaceae > Ehretia > Ehretia macrophylla. The sequence continues at coordinate 52,405,135 of CM075777.1, read as the reverse complement.
CTTTGATTTCCAATAAAGCTTATTTGGTTAATTTATGCTTGGGAACATTTACAGAATAATTACTAATGAATTATGATTTGGAGTTGCCCTTGGAATTATCTAAGGAATGTGATTTTATTTTTGTTCTTCTTTGACGTATAGCGTACTTGTTTAGATTGGTTTGATTTATATTGCTTGTGAAATTTGCCTTGCATGTTTAAGAAGTGACCTTTTTAGGCTTGCGACAGACACGTCTTTAGGACTAACGTATATATTTTTCGGGGCGTAACAAGTTGATATTTGGGTATTAAATGTTTCTTAATCATGGTTACAAGTTTAGTATAGAAACTAGTGTTATACCCGTGCGACGCACGGGTGCCTCACAGGTGTAATATAAATACTCTAAAAATATGAAATATAAAATCAATTCATTCAACTTTTTAATAATTATAGCTTCAGGTATCTAATAATGCAATTACTATTGCATTCATATTAACCTAATATTATATTCACATTAATAATTTTAATTTTAATGATATTTGCAACTACAAAATTTACGAAACCCCTTTTCAAATATGTTGAATTATTATAAAACTAATATGCAATTTGATCCAGAAAATAACGCAACCTATTTTGTAATTTTGCTGTAATGTTTCAAATGTAGAAAATATTCCTCGAAGCATGATAATTAGTAACCACATTTGAAGTGTTTGACTGGTGTAGTCTGTGGGTAGTTATTAATCTAATTGTGCTAATTTATATTTTACATCACACGTTTTCTAATACTCTCTACAAAAATAGTTTACATGGATTGACTTATTGCTTGAAGCTCAATAATAACTTGAAAGTTCATACTATCCTTTGGTTGAACAACCATCATGTCAAACTCCTTATTTATCTATCCACAATAAGATAGATAAAACAGTAGGAAGATAAGAGTTAGTTAACATTATGTGCATAGTTTGGACAGATAATACCTCCCAATTTATCCCTTGGGACTGTTTTTAAAACTGATGCATTATGCATTACTATGTTAATATATTTCTATCTTAATTATGATTTTTCTTTGTTGTAATTCAAAATGGAGGAAGAAAAAATTAATATGGTGAGTTTCATGGAATACAGCTTATTAGGTGTGTATAAGTTTATTGCAATAGGACTTTCTAATTCAATTCTCATTGTTGTTGTCCTTCTCATATTTAATATCCTCTCAGCAATAATATAATCTTACTATTTTATATTTCATTCTTGATTGTTTATAATTCACAAATTATAAGGATCAATGAGTAATATGGATCCACGAATTAGGAGAAAATCACGAGAAGAATAGTAAATCCAATTTGATTTATCTTCCCAATCTCTTGATTCGCCAACTTTTTCGTCATTCTATCTAAATAACAACGTATCAAATAGGTATAAAGAATTTCCAAATTCTCACATATAAAAAGCCAAAAAAAAAAAAAACATATTGGAATTTAAAAAAAAAAAACTAAAAAGTTAAAAACAGTAATGGGCCTATGAAGTAGCATCTATTGGTTGTGATATATGGCTAGGAAAAAATCTTAAATTGTTGCACCATATTGGAATGTGAAATTATGCTTAAGTAAGTTTGTCCCATTACCTTTTTGGAAACATTTACCATGTGTTAGTGGTTGATGATGCTACAAACGTGGTGCTTTTATTTTGGTTGACTCAGAAAAAATATTTTATACAACTGAAGCCCAATATTTGACTATATTTAGCCATCTTTTTCATGTAGTGACAGAGTTATAAATAACAACAATAAGTATCAACATCAAAAGTATTTTGAGAATGCCCTGAAAAGAATTTTCAGCCATCAATATAACAATTTGAACTTTAAAAAGTATCAAATTGAAGGCCACCGAAAAAAAAAAAAAAACGGTAGCAGTAGCAAAATTTAACTATTTTACCACCTAAATAGGCTTACGGTGTAGAGATAAACCGTAACAGTAGGCAACTTGAAGAATTAACTGTCTAGTTAGTCAAGTGCTAAGTCTATCTAAATTGGTAAAAAAAAATTAACTTTCTAGTTAATCCAAACTTGAAACGTGAACTAATTTTTATTCGCATTTAAAATGTTCTACCTTATACCATAGATAGAATCCGCTAACTTTGCTGCTACAAGACAAGAAAGCAGAATCTTTTTTTTTTTTTGCTAAAAGCAAGCGTGATACTATTCCCCAAAAAACATACAAAGAAAATACCCCGAAGGGTTTACAAAAGTGTACTATGTAACTTCCAAGCAATAGAAATTGCTTGCTATGTTTGTACTTTCTAAACATATACAATTTTGCTGTAACATCAAAAGCAATATTTTAAAAATTTGTTCCTCACTAAGATAAGAACAATTGAAAATCCTATTATTTCTTTCTTTCCAAATGTGAAAGATGAACGCACCAAGGAATAATCAGATGCAAAAAGACTGGAAAGTTGATTTGACAGTTAAATGAACAATCAATCTCTCACTTTGTTCTCAGTTAAGACCTCTAGGTCCTTTAGAGTTGTGCCAACCTCTATCCCAGATACGCTTGGTGAAGGAGCAGAGATGAAACAAATGGTCTTTGTCCTCAATAATAGCGTGATAGAAGCAACATAACGAGTCAAGATCAATACCCCATGAAAGAAGCCTTCTCTTAGTAGGTAATCTATCAACCCAATAAAGCCAAGTGCAAAAGGAATGTTTCGGAGTAGCCTTACTGAACCAGATAACCTTTGACTAATTGGTGAACGGACGGCGAATACAGATGAGAGCCCAAGCTGAAACAGCGTCGTAGCTCCCATTTGGGTTGTTGACCCAAATAATTTTATCTTGCCGATGATCATTTGGTCGAAGGGCATTCAAATGATCATTAATAGTTAGGAAGATCCAATGACTACTTGGACAAACCCAATTACCATTCTGAACATAAACTGCCACCTTATCATTCAAATTAGTACCTGCACTTGCAATCACCTCAACACCAAAGACATCAACAAGAATCCCAAAGGGTGCCAATTATCCTTCCAAAAAAGAGTTAAATGTACATTGCCAATAGCATGCAACATAAAGTTCTTAGCAACATATCTAAGTTGAAGGATTTTCTGCCACGCCCACGGAGGGTTAGACGGCATAGGAAGACTCCAAAAATCATAGTTCTTCAAGTAGTTGTCTCGAATCCATCTCTCCCAAATAGACTTATGTATAGTATTAATAATCCAGAGGTATTTCAGAATATAAGCTCTATTTGTATCAGTCAAATGCCTAAACCCAAGACCACCCTCCTCGAAAGGTTTAGCAACAAGGTCCCATGCCACTTTAGCTTTATTGTCGGTACAAGAGCCCCATAAGAAAGCAGCCAACTTCTTTTCAATATCAACAATAACTCCTTTTGGAATAACAAACATCATAGTCCAATAAGAATGAATGTTACTCAAAATAGCTTTGATGAGTTGCAATCTCCCAGTATGAAACAAAAAAATAGTCCTCCAGTCCACAATTCTTTTCGTGATACAATCCACAAGAAATTTACAATGTGATTTAAGGAATTTACCAGGAACAAGAGGAACCCCAATATACTTCATAGGAAGAGATCCTAGATTGTACCCCAAGATGTAGACAATAATAGATTTCAAATGGTCATTGCCCCCACTCACAAAGACATCATTTTTATTCGGATTCACTTGCAGCCCCGATAAGGAATGAAAAAAATCAAGACCATGTTTAATAAGTGAAACTGATGTAGAATCACCTTTACAAAACATGAGCAGATCATCTGCAAAAAGTAAGCGATTAAGTTTACTCTTTTTACACTTCTAGTGGTACTTGAACTCTCTCCATTCAGAAATTTTATGAAAGATACATGTAAAAACTTCCATAACAAGCACGAAGAGAAGAGGATAAATAGGATCACCTTGTCTGAGACCACGGCCCCCTTTGAAGTATCGTGATAAGCCCCTATTAATAGAGATAGGGAACCGAGTTGAGGTGATGCAGTTCCGAATCCAATTAATGAAAATACCAAGAAAGTTGAAAGCTTCCAAGGTTTGGAGGATAAAAGGCTATTCAACAGAGTCGTAGGCCTTCCTTAAGTCAGCCTTGATCATACATCTGGGACTCGACCCCTTGTTGCCATACCCCTTAACAAGCTCTTGACTAAGTAAGATGTTGTCTGATATGCTCATGCCCTTCACAAAAGCAGTTTGGACATCCGAGATAAGATGGTATAATTGAGAGCTCATTCTGGATGCAATAATTTTGGAAATGCATTTGTAAATTGTGTTACAACATGCAATAGGCCTGAAATCTCCCATAGTAGAAGGAGAAGGCACCTTCGGAATGAGAACCAATATGGTAGAATTGATTTCAGCAAGAATTTTCCCCAACTGAAAGAAGTTCTGGACAGCCTTAGTTACGTCGTCCCCAACAATATCCCATGTTGCTTTGAAGAAGTGAGCATTAAAACCATCGGGACCAGTGCTCTTGTTATTGTCAATAGAGAACATTGCAGTCTTAACCTCTTCTCTAGAAACCTGCTTAATGAGCTCATTAGCTTGCATCGGGTCCAAAGTACATTTAAGGAAGGATCTCAAATCATCTGTAGAAATCTTGCAAGTCGAATCAGAATTAGAACCAATAAGGTTCTTAAAATAAGCAATAGTTTCCTTGTTGATCTCATCATCTGTAATAAGAACATTGCTATCACCTTCAATAATAGAGGAGATAGCATTCTTAGCAGCTCTCCACTTAGCAAATTTGAAAAAGAAAGATGAATTAGCATCTCTTTCCTTAAGCCACTGCACCCTCGACTTTTGCCTCCAATTGCTCTCCTCAACTTCCAACAGGTGCTTGAGATTAGAAGAGATGGATTGTTCAGTTTCAAAATCGGTACTCTCACCTATACCACAAAGGATCTTGTTTTGAACCTGACCCAATTTAGCATGACAAAACTTAATATCATGAGAAGTGTTCCTGAATAGTTGTTGTTAAGAGCTTTCAATCCTTTTTTCACCAGCCTGAGTTTAGCAACAACTCTTTCTACAGTAATGCTTAGTCAAAAAGAAGCTATTACATCAATCATTTGGTGTTTCTTAGCATCAACTTTGCCAAAAAAGAAAAAGAAAAAACTGTAAAAGTAGCCAACTTGAAGACAAGATATACATAGGCTTGTAGTGTAGAGAGAATTTCCAATAGTCTGATCACAACCTTCAGTGACAACACCTGCAAGGATAATTAATTCTGACATGTTACAAATTCATTAAGAATAGATAGATGAGATTAATCGCTCATACACATACAATACAATTTTTGTATACGAGTTACTAACCAAGTGCTTAATTAAGCAATATGCGCTCGTTATTGATTTCCTACTATTCCCTTTACCTGAAGAGTTTGTTGAAATGTGTCTTTTAACAAGTTATTGCATCAAATCATCATGCAGCACAATTACATTTTTCTGAAATATAATAGCTAATTTTCTCATAAGTATCTTACATAGTTTTGGGCTAAGATCATGCAGTATAAAAACACAATCATTGTAAAGTAAGAAATTCATTTAATAGAGGAAGTTAAGTCTCAGAAAGATCACTGTAGAGATACTTTTGCAAGTTTTTGAACTCTGTGTTTTTTGACTTATTACATTTTTAGTTGAATGAGAAACAAAATTATCTATATTACTTGTCCCGAAAAGCCATTCACATGCAGAAATAAAACAGTCATTGTAAAAGAAGAAATGTAAATTGCAAAAGATTAAATAGATAGAAGGCATTCAAACTCAAAAGAAAAATGAAGCGGGTGATTGAGATACATAAAATAAGTATAATAGCACCAGTTTCAAAAAAAATTCATATCAAAATCAAAGGTATGCCCAATTAAGTACAACTGGATATTGTACTGACAATAGTTCTCAAAAGTTTAAATATATTTCAAGTAGTGAACCTGAGCAAGCACTTGTAATTTATTTAACTTTTTAAAATTGTGCAAAACCACATCCAAATCTTGTGCTTTCCGAACTTCTCCTAACTTGTTAAAAAACTTATCAATTTGATTTTGAAGGTTGAATCCACATCAACAATGATAAAAAAACAAAAACAAAAAAAAACTGTAGCTCATAAAAATTATGACTAATTCCAGTTTATTTATCTGACTCTTTGAAAACATATACAAAGTAAGGAGTTTTATAGGTAGAGATAAAGGAGTTTAAATGAAGATAAGATTGAGTTCTAATATACATATGATGCAAATTTATGATATAATTAATTTAATAAATCTTTATGATTTAATTTAATTTAATTTATCCTCAAAATTTAAATTTTGATATTATATTAATAGATTTACACGTGGCTTGATACACTACAAGAAAACAATGCTCGAGCGAACGAAATTGGGCGACATATTTTTTCTGTAGTATATTGGCTACTGCCAGGTTACGGATTGGCTATGGGCAAAAAATTTCGTAGCCCATCTGAAGCCCACTTAGGCCCAGTTACAATGACGACAAAACTTGGATACGGACCATAATTTGAATTAATAAAAAAAAATTATATTTCGCAGCCTAGCCGTGGCAAATTTGCTACGGACTAGCTACGGATTATTTAATTAATTCGGCAAAAAAAAATCATAAAAAAATTCGTAGCAATGCAGTGGCCAAATAGCCATGGATTGGCTACGGATAATACTTTTAATTAATAAAAAAAATAATATTTCGTAACCTAGCCGTGGCAAATTTGCTATAGAAGAGCTACAAATTATTTAATTAATTCGGCAAAAAATTCAAAAAAAAGTCTGTAGTCATGCAGTGGCCAATAGTCACGGATTGGCTACGGACTATATATATTATTCAACAAATGTTAAAAATAAATAAATACGGATATTTGCATTAAATAGAAAAGAATAAAATAACAAAGTCCGTAACCCAGTAGTAGCCAATTGGCTACTACTAGGCTACGAATTGAACTCTTTTGTAGCCCAGCAGTAGCCAATAGGCTACTGCTGGGCTACAGACCTCATAAAAAATTGAGGTTTATCGTTTTTAATTTGAATTATGAAAATTTGATTGCACGTACAACATAGTAAACTTTACTTGAGTTGAAAATTTTGCAAATAAAAATAAATTTGGTCCGTATTTCATTAACGTGCTTACTTTTATAGAGAAATGTCAAAGAAAATCATTTGCTGTTTAAATCAAACTAATCATGTTCACTTAACATTGCATTAATGTTAATTAACGTTCAATCTAAGAGTTAAAAAACTATGACATTGTGTCTAAACTTCATAAAAAAGAAAAATATGAAGATATTAACACATTTTAATACGTTGTTCCTACCTAGTAACAAGTTAGAATACATATTATTAATTGTCCGTAACCTATCCGTAGTCCCTAGCTATGGATGGGCTACGGAATTCGTCACGTCCATAGCCCAACAGTAACCAATTGACTACTGCTAGGCTACGGACCTCATAAAAAAATCGAGGTTTATCGTTTTTAATTTGAATTATGGAATTTTGATTGCACCTACAACGTAGTAAACTTCACTTGAGTTGGAAAATTTTTAAATAAAAATAAACTTAGTCTGTATTTTATTAATGTGCGTACTTTCATAGAGAAATGTCATAATAAATGATCTGCCGTTTAAATTGAACTAATCATGTTTTCACTTAACATTGCGATAATGTTAATAAACTTTCAATCTAGAAGTCGAAAAACTGTGACATTACGTCTAAACTTCATAACGAAGAAAAATATAAAGATATTAACAAGTTTTAATACGTTGTGTGTACCTATTAACAAGTTAGAATACGTATTATTAATTTTTCGTAGCCCATCCATAGTCACTAGCTACGGAATTCGTCACGTCCGTAGCCCAGCAGTAGCCTAGGCTACGGACCTCAACAAAAAACCGAAGTTTATCATTTTTAATTTGAATTATGGAATTTTGATTGCACTTACAATGTAGTAAACTTCACTTGAGTTGGTAATTTTTCAAATAAAAATAAACTTGGTCCGTATTTTATTATCGTGCATACTTTTATAGTGAAATGTCATAGGAAATCATTTGTCATTTGAATCGAACTAATAATGTTTTCACTTAACATTGTGATAATGTTAATAAACGTTCAATCTAGGAGTCAAAAAACTATCACATTATGTCTAAACTTCATAAAGAAGAAAATTATAAAGATTTTAACAAGTTTTAATACGTTGTTCGTATATATTAATAAGTTAAAATACGTATTATTAATTATTCGTAGCCCATCCCTAGCTACGGATGGGCCACGGAATTCGTCATGTCCATAGCCCAGCAGTAACCAAGGCTACGGATTTTTATCGTTTTTAATTCGAAATATGGAATTTGGATTCAGCTACAACGTAGTAAACTTCACTTGAGTTGGTAATTTTTCAAATAAAAATAAACTTGGTCCGTATTTTATTATCGTGCATACTTTTATAGTGAAATGTCATAGGAAATCATTTGTCATTTGAATCGAACTAATAATGTTTTCACTTAACATTGTGATAATGTTAATAAACGTTCAATCTAGGAGTCAAAAAACTGTGACACTGTGTCTAAACTTCATAATGAAGAAAAATATAAAGATATTAACAAGTTTTAATACGTTGTTCGTACCTATTAACAAGTTAGAATACGTATTATTAATTGTCCGTAACTCATCCGTAGTCCCTAGCTATAGATGGGCTACGCAATTCATCACCTCCGTAGCCTAGCAGTAGCCAATGGGCTACTACTGGGCTACGGAATTCAACAATAAACCGAGATTTATCTTTTTAATGACTTGGCTACAGATGGGTTACGGACGCATAGATCTCCATAGCCCATCTGTAGCCAAGTCATTAAAAAAAAAAACTAAGGATGTATAAAAGATTTAATGGTTAGTTTTTGATGATTTTAGAGAGATTTTGAGAGAGTTTTAGAAAAGAAAGGTGAAGAGATGTGAAGTTGGGGAAGAGAATGGGATTTGGGGATGGGTTTATAGATTTTTATCAACACAAATCAAAAAAAAAATTTGTAGCCGATCACGGCCCGCTGCTACTTCAAATTTTTTATTTTTATTTTTTACATTTTTGATGGCTACGGAATTCGTCGCCTGTGTTTATTTTTTCACCTACAACTACGAAATATTTTTCAATTTTTTTCATTTCCCTCTATCTTTTTTCCCTCTCTACGAAATTTTCTTTCTTTTTTCTCTCTCTAAGGCATTACCACCAACCACCACCACCACCACAATGACCACCCATCATTACTACCAAAGACACCATCACCACCAAGGACACTACTAGTACTTCCAAAGGCACCACCATCACCACCAAGGGTACCACCACCACCACTGAGGGTACCATCATCATTACCACCATCTCCTTCTCTCTTTTCTATAGGTAAATAGTTTAAGGTTTATATTTTTCCTCTTTTTTGTCTACTATACACATATGTATATATTTGTGTGTGTACATATATATATGTATGTGTGTGTGAATTTGATGTTTAATTCTAATTTTATTTAGTGATATTTGGCATAAATATTTTGTATTATATTTGGCTTGAATATTCTGTGAATTAAAAATATTGTATTGTAGTCCTATTTGATTGTGCAATATGAAATGTTATTTGGTAGTGCAATCTACTATTTAAATATTTTGGGCCTTTAGTGTTAAATTTGGCTATGAATTCACATGTTAGGTTGTTTATTATGATGTAAATGTGAAGTACATGTGTAGAATATTGTTGAAAGTTAGAGACTTTATGTGGGTGTTGTTGTTTGTTGTAGTTGTATAATATGTTGAATATATGTTTGATAAAATGCTTGAATGAGTGTTTTTAGCCTACATAAATTGCATACAACATATATACATGATAATGCTTGCAAAATAAGGCCTAAAGTTGGAATCTTGTAAATTTTCTAACTTGTTTATGACTTGTTTATTTTGTTAGTTAGTTAGATTGCTAAAAAGGATTACCAAGTGAACTTAATGGTTCTCTCGTGCAAGTTAATTGTTAACGAAAAATGGGTAAAATGTGTATGAATGCTATAAGTAGTAGCCTACTTTGCTATCACTAAATATGTGAAATGATTGAATTATTGGTTGTGAATGCTTTATGAGTTATAATGAATTAAACTATTAGATTATGATGTTTTGCAAGTTGTATAGTTCCTTTTGCAACAAAGTTCCATTATGCACATGTTAGATCATAGCTTTTGACTTACGAAAATCAAAGAGTTTAGTTGCAAGTTTATGAATCACTTTAAAAATGTAACTAAAGCATATCTAGCTTTTTTTGAACTTAGAAAGTCTATGTTTTATAGATTGTAATTCATCTTGAGAACTTGTGACTAAATACAGGTCTAGCTAATACTGTAAGACTTAGAAGCTTTCTATTACATGAACTTTAAATTACATGAACTTGTAAATGTTGCTAGGCTTACATAGTCCTATTATGAAGAAATGTTGTGTTAAGCATGTTATGCATAAACAAAGTTGCAAGAAGGTGTTCTTGTGTATTTGTTGTTGTCATTGAGTATAATTGTACAAGTGTCGGAAAGTTTGTAATTAAGGGGAGACTCTGTCCGATTATTGTCGCGTTTAGACTTGACTTCTAGGAAAGGATTGGGTTGGGGCGTGACACCATCAACACTAAGGACACCACCACCACCAACTACCACCAAAGGCATCACCATCACCATCAAAGGTAGTGCAATATTCTAGTTTCTATTTTTGTGTGTGTATATATATATATAATCTATATTTTTTTTGTAATTAATTTATTTTTTCATTTTTTATTTAATTTTTATTCGTTATCACTACCAAGGGTATCACCAAAGATATCACCAAGAGTACCACCCCTATCACCACTATCAAGGGCATCATCAATACCATCAATGGCACCATCACCACCACCATATTCCTATCTCTATCTATAGGTAAATAGTTTAGTGTTGTGGTATTGTAAGTGCTATGTCTTTGTGTTTTCAAACTTTTCTTTAGTTGCACATTTTTTTTAGCTTTTCCTAATCATGGATTATCTTTCTTAGGCACATGTGTTGAAGAATCTAGGCTTGTTTCTGAATTTATAAGTGATTCATATTATTCCTGTGATTTAGTCACTAGGCATATGTACATATCATGTATGGATCATGAGATATATTAGCATTGATTTGTGGGAGGTCGGTTGTGAGTAATGCTTCACTTTGCATAAGATAACACTAACATTGACTAAATTAATTCTTAGGCTTTTTGTTTAATAATCATCAGATCTTTGGATGAATTCATTGGCATTGAATACAATTTTGTTATGATGTGCAGATGTATGTATCTAAATGCATACTTGGTGGAGGGAACGTGACTGAACATTAGAACCATGTGAGCGAGATGATTATAATACAATAGTAGATCATTTTAGTTTTTTTGTAAATTAATATTATTTTTGTATTAGTTTTTTTTGTAAATATTATAAATCTATTGTAAATATTAAAATTTTTGTAAATATTAATTTGTATTTTTAATTTTTTTGTTAATATAATTTTTTAATTAAATAATTAATTAGCGACGGAATAACTACGGCAATGTGCCTACAAAAGGCTACGGATTGGCTACAGATATTTGTCGACAATTGGCTACGAATTAGCTACCATACCAATCCGTAGTCGTGGACGACGACCAATTTACGACCGAAACAGTTACTGTTTTGCTACGGACGTTAATAATTAATAACAAAATAAAATTTTTTGTTGGCTACGGATGTGTTACGGAAAAATGGGCTACCGATATTACACGGATACCAATCCGCAGTCGTGGATTACAGACGATTTACGACCAAAATGGCTACGGATTTGCTACGGACGTTAATAATTAATATAAAAAAAATTAGTTGGCTACGAATGGGTTACGGCTATTTTGCTACGGAAGCTATAAAAAATAAATACAAATTAATTTCCAGAATTGGCTACGGATGGGCTACGGAATATCAATTTGGCAACGGGCCTTTTTACTCTGCTAGGCTATGAATTTTGGCCGTCGCCTCAGCGTTTTTTTTTTCTTGTAGTGATATAGTTATTCCAGGAGAAATGATCGTTTGCTAACATGTGGCATAAATGTTGATGTCTTCTAATATTAATAGATAGATTGTAGCTTCAACATATGAATATGATAATGTTTAATCTAATCAATAATCTCTACAAATCAAAATTAATCAATCTAAAAGTCCAAACCAACATCAAATTAATTATTTTCCAAACTTATACCTTCTATTAAAATTTAGAAAAAGAAGACAAAATACTCATCATGCGAAATTTAATTTTCTTAAATTAAAACAAATCAGTTATATAAGAAATTAACAAATCTCACCAAATATTTCATGGTATACCGTGATGGACCAAATATAATAAACAATCCACACATACACTGTACTAATTACATATAAAAACTCTTATTATGAAATTCTCTATGTGGTTCGGGTAAGGCACCTGATTTTAAAGTCCATAGTCATGATGATGAAATCATGAGCTAAAATTTCAGTCTCCAACTTACTGATCTTAACAACAGTCCCTTAGAGAGATTATAAATTATTTAAACAATTCATCACAAATGGATCATTAATTAATCATCATTAAATTTTTTTTGTAACGTTATAATATTAGAAGAGAATTCAAATCCTCTAAAAGACCAGGAAAGAGCAAAGGATAAGACAAGCAATCATAGATTAATAAAAAGAAAAAACCCTCTTGTCATCTTTGAAAGGACTCTTACTATTACCATTAACAATCCATTTGGTAGATATGACAGTGATGGTTGATGGCAACAAAGAAGGAGTTTGATATGCTCTAAGCTGGTCTAGGTTTTCGTAGTTAATGACATTTTGCCAAAAGATATAAACAAATAGATAAAATGGAGCATGCATATCCATATATAGGAACTCTCACTAATATTGAGAGCAAAACTATGAGTAAATTGAGTGCTTTGTTCATTTTCTATTTGATCATTTTCTGTACCATCTACAATCATATTCAAAGATAAGCACACAAATATAATTAAAAAAAATTGCAAAAAGAAACAAAACATCCACACATACACTGTACTAATTATATATAAAAATATAGATCAAAATCAATAAATATATTACAAAGCATACAAAAAAGACTATTACATATATAATCAAACAAAATCAAATCTTTACATTATAAAAAAACATAATAGATCATGACAAAATGAAAATTAAGGTAATTATGCAAAATTATTATTTTATAGTAGAAATCAAAATGTAAAACCTTGAAATGAACTTTGAGGTCCGATCCTCTCACCTTACAAGCTGCAAAAATAAATAAATAACAAAACAAATTACATAAATAATTTCTATTTAAAAAAAATTAAAAACATAAAGGGAAAAAATACTTACATTTAGTAGGGTTCTCTAGCTTCACTTAAAAAATCATGAAAAATTTGCAATTGCTTTAGCTATATATATATATACATCAATGTTACATAATAAAGCTAATAGAACCTCAAAGATGCTTCTTCTTGAATCATCTATTACGAACATTGACAATGCACAAAAAATTGAAAGCTCTATTGATGGCAACAATCCATTTATTTCTACAATCTACTAATTGAGACCTAGAAATTTGCAACTACATAACTTCTAAGTTGGTAAGGCAATCAAGAATATAAGGATTTCAAAATTTATTAATAAGATTTTATGTGTATTTCATTAAATAATTATAATTATGTTTTGAAACGCTTAATACTGTATAACCACTTAAGAAGTCCATGTATAGATAATTCTATTGTGAAAACATGATTACCTTGATGCATTCTTGATCGAAAACAGCGTCTTCTTCAAAGTCTGGTGCAGTTTCACAAAACTCTTTAATAGGATAACTTAAGCAGAAGTTGATTTTTCATACTCTGATTTACCAGTATAAAGTAAAGATAATGCTATTTATAAAGTAGAGATAATGTCATTAATAAAATAAATATTTCTATTGATAGAGATAAAAAAAATTAAATTTTAAATGAAGATATGATAGAGTCTACGATAGATAGAAAAATCTTAACTAAATATAAGATATAAATTTAAATAATATGATTAAAAAAAATTAAATTTTAAATGAAGATATGATAGAGTCTACGATAGATAGAAAAATCTTAACTAAATATAAGATATAAATTTAAATAATATGATTTGGTTAATACTGTATCTAATAATTATCGGTTACATTATAATCTGTAAAAGTCATTTCAAAATTTCAAAATTAATTATCTAGTATATCTCATCTTTATTGTTTTTTCCCCTTAATTATGTACAATAAATAAACAAGGTGATTAAAACCTTACCAACATTAATTTGTATTTATTGATAAAGATTAGAATTCAGTATCAATAAGATATGAGCCAACAATATCATAATAATTTTAGAAATTGAATGGGAATCTTTTGTCTTTTTTTTATTTAAAAAAAGATAACGATTATAAAAGTACACAATCATTTAAAGTCATTACTAGTAATATTTTTTTGTCAGAATTATTAGTAATGAGTTTTATTTTTTTGGATAAAGGTCATAAATAATTCATTATCTTTGGTCTAATTGGTATTTTTATCCATTATATTTCTAAATGAATCTTTTAGTCCATTTTATTTAACATTATTGACGCCATTAGTTCAACTTATTTTTTATGTCTAATTTTTAATATTAAAATCACATGGTACGCACGTGGCACACACGTATATACTCTTGAAGCTGCTACTTGGACATATTTAAAGCATCTGAATCATGTGTTAAGAATACTAATGTCAATTTTACGTTTAAAAAATTGAGATATTATGATACACGTGCGTGTCATGTGATTTTAATGTTAAAAATTAGGCTGAAAAGATGAGTTGAACTAACGACATCAAAATGTTAAAAATAATGGACTAAAAGGTTTATTTGAAAACATAATGGATGAAAGTGTCAATTAAATTAAAAATAATAGACTATTTATGACATTTACCCTAGTTTTTTGTCAAAATCATTATTAATGAGTTATTAATCTTTTTTTTCTTCTTTTGTTCATAAAACTACTATAACAACATAATTTCAGACAAATATCTAAACTAAAACAAACTTAAATAAACCAAATCAATTATATAAGAAATCAACAAAATTCACCAAATATTTTATGGAATTATTATTTTAGTAGTTTAAATAATATTTATACATGATATGATATGACTGTTCCTATAGAGATGCTCACACATGACATAGCGGTTGTCCTATTAGAATATTAATAGATAGATATCAATCTAGTCCATTGATTTTGGTTGTTGACACATGATATGATATTAATCAATATGTGTAAAATTATAAAGGAGTCAAATTCGAAGATGACGGGCACCATCTTCAACATCTATTAGACAAAAATAAAAGAGAAAAAATTAATTTTAAGTTCATCGGCTTCCCTCCGTTTAATAAAAAATAATTAAATGAATAAAGTGAAGACGACATGCAAAAGAAGATAAAGAGCTTTCAATAAACATAAAGTAAAAGTGAAAGAATAAAGAGTAACGTCACATAAAGTAATGTCGAATCTTTCTTTTGAATGTGAGCCATTCATTTAAAAATTAATTTTTTGTTACAGAATTTAAATTTAAAATCGTATAACATAAATTAAAAAAAAATTCTTTGTAATGAAATCTTTTGGATAAAGATATGCAGACTTCACAATCCTGCAAATTAAACCGTTCGTTTCGGTAGCTTTAACACGGTAGAAGATTTTTTTTAAAATTTTTTTTTTCTGGGAGCTAGGTCTATAAAAATTGCAAGTGCGGATAGATCGGGAGGATTCATAAGATATCTCTCTTATTATTATTATTTTTTTCTCTCTTAAATTTTACATTCAATTTAAATTCAAATGGCCGAACCTGTTATATCTTTGGTTGTCGAAACGCTTGGAAATTTGTTGATTGAAGAAGGAAAATTTCTACATGGAGTAAGAGACCAAGCAGACCAACTTCAAGAAGAGCTGAAGCGCATGCAAGGGTTCTTAAAAGATGCTGACGCGAAGCAAAATGAAGAGGAAAGGATTCGTGTATGTGTTTCACAAGCTAGAGCCTTTGCTTATGAAGCTGAAGATTTGCTCGAACGTTATGCTTTCAAAGTTGATTCACGTAGAGGAAGAGGTGTTACAAGCATCATCAAGATGTGTGTTTGTCTCTTGGACGAATGTTTCACTCGTCGCCAAGTTGGGTCAGAAATCGAATCCCTTAGGGCCAAGATCTCTGATCTTACTACAAGTTTCGATCGTTATGGCATAAGACCTATTATGGATAGAGAAGGCGGCTCAAGCTCTAGGCAACAACTACTACGACGTACTCATTCTCATGTTGTTGAAGAGGATCTCGTTGGAGTTGAAAGTCAAGTTGAGACACTGGCATAAAATCTTGTTCGCGAAAATTATAGATTCGTTTCTATATGGGGAAAGGGTGGTCTTGGCAAGGCCACTCTGGCTAGAAAAATTTACCAACATCCAAATGTAAGGCGAAATTTGGAAACATTTTTGTGGATCTGCGTCTCTCAATAATGGCAGACAAAGGATCTTTTACAAGGGATCAATATTAGATTTATGCCAGAGAAGAGGGAATTGATTGAAAAATTGAGAGAGGAGTAGCTAGTCCGGGAACTTTTTGAGTTTCAGGAAAATCACAAATGTCTAGTCGTACTAGACGATATGTGGTCTACAGATGCTTGGGAAGGTATTAAAGATGCTTTTTCAATTAAAGAGAGAGGCACCAAGGTATTACTTACAACACGGAACAAAGAGGTTGCTACTCATATACCTGCAAAAGGTTTCCTCTATCAACCACAATTTCTGAGTAAAGAAGAAAGTTGGGAATTACTAAAAGAAAAATCCTCGATACAATCAGGTACTCAAGGTATATTTTCTTTCACAGTTGTCATCCTTAATCGTTCGATTAAATATATAGGTATGTTTTTTTATTTAATTATATTTATATACTATATTTGCCTAGAAGCTATAGACGAATTTGTCATTTTTTTTTCTCTCGCATTCATAATTTCTGTAAGGAAGTTCAACAATCGATGACTTTTAATAATTAATCTGCTTATAATAGTTCTCTGATGTATCTAATATCCAAAACTATGAAAAAATTAACATATTTAAGATGACTTTTTTCTATTTTAGTTGTAAGCCTAATGGAATTTGCTGTTTTTGCTATCGAAGTTGTAGGTTTTGAGGAAATCTATAAAATGGAAGAATTAGGAAAAGATATGGTTGAACATTGTGGAGGACTTCCACTAGGTGTACTTGTCCTAGGAGGTATTCTCGCAACAAAACACAGCTTGATGGATTGGGAAATTGTGCACAAAAATATCAGATCATATCTAGGGAAGGGGAACAAGATTGAAAATGATCAAAGGGGAATACACAATATACTAGCATTGAGTTACAATGACTTACCATATCAATTGAAACCTTGTTTTCTTTACATAAGCAAATACTTGGAAGATGCTGATATAGAAACAGAGTCATTGTACCAAATTTGGATGGCTGAAGGTCTGATATCAGCCGACGATCGGATTGGAGAAGAAACAATGATGGATGTTGCTGAACGTTATTTGGAAGAATTAGCAGAAAGGTGCATGGTTATTGTTGAAATGGAAGAAGATATGCCTTCAATCCCAAGGTTTAAATCATGCCGCCTTCATGATTTCATGAGAGAGATGTGCGTGGCCAAGGCAAAAGAGGAAAACTTCCTTGAATTGATCGATTACAATATCTTTGAGCTTGTGGAATCCTCCTCCGTCAGTAGCAGAAGTACACCTAGACTTGCCATTCATATGGGTGGAAGGGATTTTAGAAGATATGTTAAGCCTAGAAAAGAAGTGACTCAACGCCTTAGATCATTTTGTTTCTCGTTAGATGGGGAATATGATGGTCGAATGAAATTCAAATGTGATGAGTTTAGGATGTTGAGAGTCTTATCTATTGAGGGACTTATACCTGTTGTCTCTAGTTTTGGAGAGATATGTCTTCCTCTTCTTGAGCATCTGAGGTTCCCCCAAGCAATAGGTAAACTTATCCACTTGAGATATTTGAGTTTGAGGGACAGTCTATTCTTTATTATACCGTCATCCATAGGCAAGCTCAAACATTTGCAAACTCTTGATCTACGTGGTTTCAAGTTTAAAAGGATACCAAATGCAATACGCAAATTAGAACGATTGAAACACTTGTACCTTCCTGAAGACGACATAGTTGCAAATTTAGTCTGAATGGCTTGCACAATTTGGAGATACTTGAAAACTTCAGTGGGAGAAGTACCGACATTAAAGTGCTTTCAACTTTAATGAAGCTTCGACGTCTAAAAGTGAGGGTGCGAAACAAGCTAGAGGATGTCGAAGAATTCATCAACCAAGTAAACAACTTAATCTAGTTGAGATTCTTGTCCCTTGAAATTGATGATTGTGATTTTTGTTCAGAGAAGGGATCAACTGTGCTTAGAAAGTTGTTTTCTTCGAGTCGTCCTAATCATTTGGTCATATATGATGGGAGAATAAGTAAATTACCAGAGCATGAACCTTCTTTCTTGCCAAATCTCCACACATTAAGGTTATATGATACTCGAATGGAGGAAGACCCAATGAGGACACTAGTGAAGCTTCCTAACTTGAGAAATCTATGTCTATGGGAAAACTCCTTTATGGGGGAAAAAATGATTTGTCATGCAACTGGTTTTCCTCAACTCAAATCTCTGTCACTCTCGATTTTGGAAAACTTGAGTAACTGGTGGATAGAAGAAGGAGCCATGCCTAATCTTTCTCGTCTAGTAATTGGTGACTCTGAAAAATTGAAGATGATTCCTGATGGGTTGAGATTTGTCACTACCCTCAATGAATTAAGAATTTTAAATATGCCTGAAGAATTCAATAGCAGGTTACAAGTTAAAGACGGTCGAGAAGGAAAGGATTTTGACAAAGTCCGTCACGTGCCTTCCATCATTTTTCATGAATATTGAAGCCCACCTAGTGATCAGGTAATAACACTATCCTTACTAGCATTGACGGTTAACAATCACATTCCATTGTGATCAAAATAGCTAATTGTTTGATGTAATTCCTGAATTGTTCTTAATTTGTTAAACATCTACTACTTTTGTTTCTTTTGGGTTTATTAAACTTCTACTATTAAGTTGCCCTTCCCGTGAGGCGTGTAAAACATTTGATGAAATGTCTGATAGAAACTTTGTGTGACTTAGTTTCTTGGTATGCTTCACCGAGGAAAACAATCTTCTAACTCTCTCAAGTCCTATGGAAGAATGAGTAATACAAAAAATTTGTGTGACCGCCTGAAAAGAGGTCACAAACTCATGGAGAAAAAAATGTTATTACCCCGTTTGTTCAATCTCTGTTGAATTCATTTTGCTATCAGTAATTGAACCTGCAACGCCTTGGGTGGTACACATAATAACTATGTCAAACTAGTTACTTGTTTATCTAATTTTAGAGACACTGTGTAGCGAGTATTTTATTATTTGGCCAATGGAAGTTGAATTTAATTTTAGTTACTTGTTGACACATGCACGTAAAAAGTAGCCAGAGAATGAAATGTCGTTGGGATATCTGAGCAAATTTCTTGAACTTGACGTCTTGGAAGATGATTTGGTATGTCCCTCCAACACTACTACAGGACTCTTATTCTGATGCCTCAACTATTGATCATAGAGCAGTAAAACGATTTTTCATATTACTCTTTTTTTTTGTGATTATGTTCTTGTGTGTGGTTTTAAATGTGTAGTATGGACATGAAGATATCACAGCAAAGTTGAACAACTTTGATGCTGTAAGTAGGGTTGTTCTCGTGTGGCTAGTAGTTCGCTGCAGGTTTATAAATACTTTTGTGATTATGTTCCTTTTCAAATGCTGAATGTTCAACACGCGAATGAAGTCAGTCAATCTTCCACAGTCTTCAGTCAATCTTCAACTGTATAAAAGCGTGTAGAGTTAAGAATTGGAAAGGATTTGTAAATACTTTTGTTGTGCAATCCAAAATGATATATCTTATTAAGTTGATCTCCTACGAATGCTTGTATCATCAGCCACCAATTTGTCTTTTTTCGAGTTGCAGGATGTGCTTGTTTTGTTGTCCTTAGCTTCGATTTTCTCATTATTTACTAATCAAAACATTTTAATATATGTTATTGAGTAAATGCGCTGGTATAAACTTTCATTTCTTCTAATATATATTTATATACCTAGAGGAAAATTTTTTAAGGACACAAATTAATTATACAATTTTTTGATAAAATAAATGTTATAATTTCCCATTTAATATCAATAATAATAGAGAATGCTTATACAAAAAATAATAGGTGTTTTTCACTGAGACTCTCCTATTATTGAGAAGTGTGACTTAGACCTCATTATAATTAAAAAGTGAGAGATAGACTCCTATTCAAGGTCCATCCAATTTTCTGTTAAGAGTTAAGGTCAGAATGGTCAATTTTTATTATTAACGAATAATATCATATGAGGATAAAAGAAAACTAAATAATTTTTTGTTAAAAAAAAAAGGAAAAGTGAGCTGCACCTCAAATAAACATCTTATTTTCAATTTAAAATTAGAGTTTCGGAATCCATGTGAACTGCATCATACAAGTGATTAATAAGTTCAAAGGAATATATTTTGTGGAATTGTCTATGAGTTCGTCTTCTTAGATCTTGCCAACCCTTTGAAAAATGAAGAAAACTACCATAACGAAATGGACAAGTGTATGTGCTACGAAACTAACGGAAGTTAATTTTAGATTTTTGTTCTTTGGAGAATAGGAAAGAAAAGTAAAGCAGGAAGAGAAGTAAAGGGAGAGAGAACATAATTTCCAAATCTCAAGGTAAACTAATGCAACATCGCAATCAAGGAAAAATTAGTACGTTCTTGTAGTTTTCTATAGCAAATAAAAGTGGAGAGAGAACAATTTGCAAGGATTAATTAGTAACATAAAATAATGAAAATATTAAGCCGTTCATTACGCAAGCAATGACAAAGGGATGACTCATTGTTGTAGTTTTCTATACCAAATAATAGGAGAGAGAAATAATATTTTTTTTTTCTTTGATAGAAAGAGAGAATAGCATTTTTAGCTTTACTAACAAGCCAGAGACTTTGCTTATGAAGCTGAAGATTTGCTCGAACGTTATGCTTTCAAAGTTGAGTCGGGCGAGGGAGGAGGTATTACAAGCATCATCAAGAGGTGTGCTCGTCTCTTGGATGAATGCTTGACCCCTCACCAAGTTGGGTCAGGTATCGAATCCCTTAAGACCAAGATCTCTGATCTTACTAGAAGTTTTAACGAGTTAGGGATAATAACTATCATGGAGAGAGAAGGAGGCTCAAGCGCTAGGCAAAAACAATTAAGACGTATTTATTCCCATGTTGTTGAAGAGGATCTTGTTGGAGTAGAAAGTCAAGTCGAGATGCTGTCGGAAAATCTTATTGGTGAAAAATATAGGCTAGTTTCTATGTGTAGAATGAGTGGTGTTGGCAAGTCTACTTTGGGCAGAAAAGTGTATCACCATTTAAATGTAAGGTGTTATTTCAAAGCATTTTTATGGATTTGTGTATCTAAAGAATGGCAAAAAAAGGGATATCTTGGAAGGGATCATTACTCAATTTATGCCAGAGCACAAGGAATCTATTAGACAATGCAGAGATGAGGGTCTAATCAGGAATCTTTTAAAGTTCCAACAAAACCACAAATGCCTAGTAGTACTTAATGATCTATGGTCAACTAATACTTAGGAATGTATTAAAGATGTCTTCCTAATTGGAGAGAGTGGCAGCAAAATATTGCTTACAACTCGCAATAGATAAATTGCTACACACATGGATACAAAGAGTTTTAGCTATCAACCACGATTTTTGAGTAAAGAAAAAAGTTGGGAGCTGCTTCAAAGAAAATCACTGATACAAACATGTTCTCAAGGTATGTTTTATGTCATAGATGTCATCCTTAACCATGCAACTACAATAGTTAAGAAATGTTAAAAAAAAACCCAAAAATTCTAGGGAAAGTTAAAATTGCTAATCTATACACAGCAATGACATATGCTAAAATTGATGCTTTACATTAAAATAAGTTTAGAATGGCATATTTTTATCATCTATTAACACATTTGAATTGCAATTAAGGAAAAATATAGGAAATGAAGTGAAATGATCTAAATTAGCCCACATAATGAATATTTTCTGGTAGATTGGGTCGACTTCACCATTTAGTCAGGTACGTTTGAGTCCTAAACTCTAACATCCTGTTTCAATTGCACGGGGGAAAGGAAAATAAAAAGTAAGGTAGCGGAAGAAAAATAAAGGAAATGAAAAGAAAATAAATCCCTTATTTAGATTGTAATAAAATAATAATAATAATAAGAGAAAGGAAAGGAAAGAAATTAAGAACTCTTTGTTTGGACTGGAGAAGTAAAGAAAAGGAAAAGGATAATTTTAGATAAAAAAAAAATTACCTCACTATCCTTTTTATAATATTACCTTAGAAAAGCTTTAAGGATAAATTAATCTTTTCATATATTTTACTTTCTTTTCCTTCCATTTTATCCCAAATTGGAAGGATTTACAATTCTTCCAATTAAAGGATTTAGAGAGATTTCAAATCCTTTACTAAATCTCAAAATGAAATCCAAACGGGGGGAGGAGAGGGATTCCCTAATCCCTTCCCTTCTTTTATTTTCTTTTTATAAAAGAAAATCCAAACATAGTGTAAGATTGGTCCTAGGGTTCAGCAGACATATTTACATTTTATACCCTGAAGCAAGTCATGTAATTTTTAATAACTGTAACTCAACCCATCTCACAGTGTTGTATAATTTTAGGTGACAATTGGTAGTTTTGAATGAATTTGGATTGGATTCAAATAGAATGAGTTACGAAATGAAATAGAATTGAGAAAGGAATGAACTTAATTAGTAAAAAGTATGACATGCTTAGTATGATATATATGAATAAAGATGAGAATGGGTGTTTTAATTCAAGCTTATGTTTGGTAGTTAATATACAAAACTAGTATTGAGAATGACCTGTATAAAATGATAAAATTGTCCTTTTACTATTATACATGTAATTAATATGTTATTATTAAGATTATAAGTACTTACGAATATTATTTATTATTATTGTTCTTACATCATCATCATTGTTTATTAAAATTGTTATTATTTATAATATTATGACCATTATTGTTATTATGTTTACTTTTATCTTAAGACAATAACATGTATATAAAGGGCTATATTTGTAATATGTTCTATTTTAAAAGGGCATTTGGGTCATATGACAATGAATTTTTAACATGTACATAATATGTTTATTATTTATTCTAATATAATTTTTTTTATTGTTTTTGTTTATTAAACTTATTTATTTATTTATTTATTTATTTATTATTATTATTATTATTATTATTATTATTATTATTATCATTATTGTTATTTTTATTATTAAGTCAATAACATATATGTAAAGGCTAATTTTATCATATATTATATTTTACACATTTTAGTCATTTGACTAATGCGCTCGTTTCCAAGGATATGTGAATGAATTTGGAGACTCTTATAGTCACTAGTGTCTCGAAGTGACTAGGAGGTGAAATCTTAATCATCGATCTCATATTAAATGGTTAGATTGAGATAGAAGAAAGAAAAATAAGAGGGAACACAACAAAGAGAAAACAACATAGGAGGAAATTTGAATTTTAAAATATATAATTGAGATTGATTCATTTACGGTACCGGTTATCAAAATTTTATCTCCTAGTCACTCGGAGACGTTAATGACTAGGAGAAGGTCTTGATCCATTGGGGATGGGCTAATCCCATATCTTTTGTCAGAAATTGCTAATACCAAATTAATGAGAATCGTATTACTTAAGAAATGAAATTTTCATGTTCATTAATTCATACCAAGTATAAGAATCGGTATAGAGTTGAGAATAACATTCTATTTCTAAGCCTTAGGAAAGGAATCGGAATAAAGTTAGTAATGACATTCCATTTCTAAGTCTTAGGAAAAGAAATTCTCATGTTCATTAACTCATACCAAGTATAAGAATCAGAATACAGTTAGGAATGACATTCCATTTCTAAGCCATTCCAACATATCAATTATTACCTAAATTGTAATTATTAGCCACCTCTTATATATCCATGGCGGGTTAAACAATGGGGACAATACTTGCCTAGTTGGGCTAAAAACATTTCAGCCAATTACTAACCAAGGGTTTTGTTCTTATTGTTGTGTTAAAATAAATTAAAAAAATTGAAAATTTGATCATAACAGTAGTGTCAAATATTGAAATTATAATCTCTTCAATCCCTTAGAACGTCAACATTAATTTCTTATCTTTATTGAGACACGAGACCTAATACAAGATCTTTTAAAGTGACATTCATAGTTCTCTCATTAATAGAATGTGTTTTTTCTTTCCTATTTCAATTGTAGATAATTATGGCGAAATCGATAAAATTGAAGAATTAGGAAAAGATATGGCTGAATATTGCGATGGTCTTCCGTTGGCTGTACTTGTCTTAGGAGGAATTCTCGCAACAAAAGACAGTTCGATGGAGTGGGAAAATGTGCATAAAAATGTTGAATCATACCTAGAGAAAGGAAATATCATTGGAAAAGATCAAGGAGGATTACAAAATATACTAGCATTGAGTTACAATGACTTGCCATACCAATTGAAACTTTGTTTTCTTTACTTGAGCAAATACTTGAAAGATGCTGATATAGATACAGAGTCATTGTACCAAATATGGATGGCTGAAGGTCTGATACGCAGGGACGATCAATTTGAAGAGGAAACATTGATGGATGTCGCTAAACGTTATCTAAAAGAATTATCACAAAGGTGCATGGTTTTTGTTGAAAGAGAAGAGATGCCTTCATTTAAAAGGTTTAAATCATGCCGAGTTAGTCACTTCATGAGGGAACTGTGCTTGCTTAAGGAAAAAGAGGAAGTAAATCAAGGAAGAAGTCCTAGACTTGCCGTTCATTTGGTTAAAGAGAGTGGAACACTTTTTCATCTTGGAAAAGAAGTGGCTCAACATCTTAGATTCATTTACGTTCTCTTCAGATGGAAAGGACAGAGATATTGTAATGGACATGAAATTCCTAACCGGAGATTTCAAGATGCTAAGAGTTCTATCCATTGAAAGATTCAAGCCTGATTTTCATTTCGAAACTAATCATCTTCTTGCTCTTGACCATATGAGAATTTCCCTAGCAATAGGTGAACTTATCCACTTAAGATACTTGAGTTTGAGGAGTGCATTCATGACTAGTACATTAAGCACCTACAAATGCTTGATTTACGTTTTATTAGCAGTATTCTGGTGTCGATTTCAGTAGGGAAATTAGAGCGAACTGAAACATCTATACAAGTTTAGGTTGCACTTGGATGGCTTACACAATTTGGAGATACTATCAAACTTCAACAACGGGTATAGTAACGTTAAAGACCTTGGAATTTTAACGAATCTTTGATCTTTAACGGCGTTAGTCCACAACAAAGTAGAGGACCTAGAAGAGTTCATCAACCAAGTGAACAAATTAACCTACTTGAGATTCTTGTCCCTTCAAATTGAAGATTGTGATTTTAATTCCGAGAAAGGATTAACTTTACTTAAAGAGGAGGTATTTTCTTGGAGTCGTCTTAATCATCTTGAAATAAGAAGGGGGAAAATAAGCAAATTACCAGAGTATGAACAGTGTTTCTTGCCAAATCTCTATGAATTAAGTTTAGATGTACGGTGTGAAATGGAGGAGGACCCAACGAGGACACTGGAGAAGTTCCCCAACTTGAAAAGTCTAAGTCTAGGGTATAATTCCTTTACTGGGGAAGCAATGATATGCAATGCAAAGGGTTTTCCTCAACTCAAATTTCTAGAACTCAAGTTTTTGGAAAACTTGAGCAACTGGTGCATAAAAGAAGGAGCCATGCCAAATCTTTCTCGTTTGGTAATTTACGGGTGTAAAAAATTGAAGAAGATTCCAGATGGGTTGTTGAGATTTTTCACTACCCTTAAAGAATTGGATATCAGATCTATGCATGAAATTGAGGCCACGAATGAAGAATGGTCAAGGAGAGGATTTCAACAAAGTCCATCACGTGCCTTCTATCACATTTTCGTACCATTGATGGTACGGGCTCAATCATGTTCTATCTCTTCAACGCCATTGGCAATCAGGTGCTCACACTTTCCTTACCAGCATTCGCGTTTCATCATTTTTCTTTGCTTGTTTGTTCTAATGATTAGAATTCAATTACTTAGGTCTCCAACGAGTCATAGTTATGCTATTATTTGGCCAACGGAAATTGAATTTAAGAATTTTCTTTTTGTTGCCAAATATTTGATGTTGATATTGTTGACATATATATAGAGATATAAATTATCTAGGGAATAAAATGTCATATGCCTGACCTTCCAAATGAAATTGATCATGACATAATCTCATCGTGTCCATGAGGGCAAATTTCTTGAGCTTGACGTGTTCGAAGATGATCTGTATGCCCTCCAACTGCAGCTGAACTCTATTATGAAGCCTTAATATGGATCGGATGATTACAGAGCAATAAGCCAATTTCTGTACTACTATATTTTAATTTTGTGATGATTATGTGCTTGAGTTTGATTAGTTTCAATTATGTAGTGTATAAAACTAAGCTAATGCGCAAATAGGGTGGTGGTTGTGTTGTGTTTTGCTCGCACGTTTATGAATTTTATGATATTGCAGCCCTTTGTTGTACTTTATTCATCAAAATTGTTTTTCTTCGTGTTACATTAACTAGGAGATCATTCTTATTATTGAAATGCAAAAAGTCCACTATTCGTATTCATTCCATTAGCCTCCTTTTCACTTGTTAGAATTTGTTCATGACATTCCGTCTTGATTTCGGTTTGACTCTATGATGTCCTAATTTTTCGATTTTAATTACTTCCCAAATATAGTGAAAACATTTTCAGTGCGGGAAGGATCAGCTGAAAGTTTGTCTTGGTAGAGAATAGTACGATATTTTTTCCGGTTATATTGAATCAATAAAAAAAAAAAAAAAAAAAAGTGCTACGACATCTTATTGTTTGATTGATCCAATATTGACCGGAGAAAAGCCTCGACTTCCATAAGGGTAGGTATTCCTATTGAACCTATGACTACAATAGCTTTGATTTATCTCAATTATAGTTGTTTATTGTGTTAACTATAGTCACCTAATTTACCTAATTAATTCTATAAAGTTTCAACGTTAACATCGTGATCTGTTTATCCATTGTCTTATTCAACAATAATTGTAGTTCATAATTCAACTTTTTGCATTATTACACCACTCAATAAAAAATATTTCTTAACTTTGTCAAGAATATTTTGAATTCACTCACACCTCCCTCTCATAATTCAACTTGCCTAGGATTTTTACGTTGCATGACAATTTTGGTTTACATGTACGATTTACGAAAGTCCATTATGCCCAGCTCCCGTTCTAAGCAATGATTGATTTCACAACTCAATTCTAGTAAGTGGGAATATATTTGGCAATTTCGCAACCTAAAAGTAGTGATTTTATAATTTTGAAATTTCATACATATTTAAATTAAGTCTTGTAATTTTTAGAATTATTTCAGTCAAACCTTGTTAGCTAGGTTGTTGGATGATAATTTCTTTATCACCATAAGTTATTTCAAAGACATTGTTTAGTTTTATTAGAAGATTGATAAATGTTGTGTTGACTCTAATATGCATCAAGTAGATCTGAGCTTTAAAACAATTGCATGTAATGAACTCACATACTTTAACAAAAAAAAAAACTCACATACAACGATGAGTCATTAGTTATATATGGTTTTGCACCAAAAAAGGAGAAAAACAAAAGAACTAAAAATGTTTTGTTAATATAAATAAATCGCATGTGTTAGATGTAATTAAATTAGATGATTAATAAAATTATTAATAAATAATTTATCGTGAGGGAAAATTGTTTTATAAACGTACATTCTACTTCTTAAAAATAATAATAATAATAATGTACATTCTCTGGTATATCAACACATGTTGGCCTTAATCCTTTTTGCCAAAAGTAAAAAATGCAAAGCTTGATATATGCTCCTATATTTCAAATGTACACAAGACGTACAAACAAATAAATTGAGTGTGTATAACTAAAAGTGAAATGTCAATGACGTTATCCACTTAGAAATTAAATTTTGCCTGATTTTACTACAAGTTATTAAATTAAATAATTTTTTTTCTATTTCATCAGAGAAAAATGCGGAAACTTAGAAATTAAATTTTGCCTTAATGTAGTAGTATTTAACAAGGGAAAAGCCCATTTCCCGGTGTGTAAAGTGCGGAAACTTCTTGGGCTCATGACAGGAAATATGGCCCACGGCCCGCGGCCCAAACACAGGAGAGATAGAAACAATATATACTAATGAAAACTTGAAGTTTTTGAGTTCGAATAAATAACTGCTTTGGCCTTCATAGTACAAATATATATATATATATATAGATATATATATATATATATAGATATATATATATATATATATATATATATATATTTCTAATCTTATTTATTTATAATAACTTTTTTCGTGAATTATTGACAAAACACATAATGTACTAGCGATGATACTTGTGAAATGAAAAAGAAACAAAAGTGATTACTATCCTCTCTGTGCTGGGAAGTGCTTTTATTCGGAATTCAACACTTCTCATAAAGTATGTGAATCTTACATGTGGGTTCACTTTTTATTTTATCGGCTGAAGGTTGAATTTTGGATAAGAGAAATTTTCCTTTTTACTTTCTAAGTTTAGCACACGAATGACGTAAGCAGTAGCAGATGTACACTAGGATCACCAGGGGCTCAAGAAAGTTAGAAATTCTATGTATTCTTTTTTTTAAAAAAAAAATATCTATATATTTTTAGTTAAAAAATTAAATAGCCCCCACTGAAAAAAAAAAATTTATAGTTGAAAATTATGTATTTTAATCCTCATTAAAAAAAAATGGATCTGCCTTGGATGTAAGTCATCTTCAATTATTCTAAACCATCTAAAGAATTTCTAAAAGTTAAAGCTCTGTTTGGTTTAACTGTAAATTTTAACTTTTAACTATAGAACTTTTGGTAGTAAAGCTTTTGTTAAAAATGCTGTTAAATAAAAGTCATTGATTGTTTTACATTTGTTGGACAATGTCAAGCTTTTTAAAAACTTTTTAGATAATATTGAATTTTGAAAAATATGAAGGGGTATATTTAAAAAAAGAATAAAACAACTTTCAACATTATTATTTGAAAACATCTTCGGAAAGATTTTAAGCTCTAATTTGAAGTTTCTTATTTTTTTAACTTTTTCACCTTTGATTTTTCTTAAAAGCACTTTGAGAAATGGACCAAACAAGTTAAATCAACTTCTAAACTTACAAAAAAAAAAAAAAACTCTTAAATGTCTAAAAGTTAAGCTAAACAGTGCCTAAAACTTAAAACTTTATCTGATTAAGCAAAGACTTAACATACGCGAAAAGAAATGGTAAGACAAGTATGATGCAATATGCATGTAATGTTTTTGTATTTTAACCTGATATATGAGGATTATATACGAGCCAAGGTAAGACGAGAAAATGTCCTCATATGTGAAATTTTTTATATCCAAGCAACATAACAGTAAATATTCTTGTGCATCTAAATACTAAGCAACTTGTAGATTCGTCGGGACTATAACAAATCGTAAATTTTTTTCTAATGATGTCATGTAATAAGAAGGCATTACTGCTTTATTTTATAGTTGGAAAAATGGGTGCTGATGTCATGTTATAAGAATGCATTTCCATTGACCTTCGGAACATAAATTTTCTCTTAGAACAATTACTTCAATGTAGTTAGCTTTAGTCCCATATGATATCATCATTTTAGTGCTTGTTTCTTTAATAGAGTAAGTCTCTTTTTACGCACTATAACAATAATAGTATTACTCAAGATTGGTTCATTATTAGAGTATATGACTTTATGATTCCATTATGATGCCCATGTATACTAAACATTATTGGTCAAACATTCTCTAAATGGACCCCGTTAAATCATCCATAATTTATTTTAGTTTTTGTATTCTTTTTAATTATGAATAGAGCATCATGCTTAAAGTTGGGTGCTTATTATTTATTTATTTTGGATATAAAGGAGATTAAGTTGTAATTACAATTAAAATAAGTTATTAAATTATTTTAGTAGATATTTCACTCTTTTTGTCCTTTTTTTTTATATATATATATATATATAAACAGTTATAAGAAAGATATATGCACCATACTGTGGTACTTCAAAGGATGGACTACCCTATAATTTGTGAAGCAATTAGTATAACAGTTAGCTTTTCAGTAAATATTAGGTCATGGGTGCTTATTGAACAATAATTACTAGACTTTTTATACTTTGTTGGACCTACAATATTCATTTCTTCTTTTATTAACTTATTTGATTTCTTTGTTGTGTCTCCATCAATATCTATGTGATAAAGCCTCCACTGAAATCATACTGAGTGGATTTAACTTTAGCTTATTAGCCTTAATACATAAATGCATCCCAATGTTTCCCACTCAAAAGAGGTGCAAAGTTTTCGCTTTTCTTCAACTAAATTTCGGATACATTTTCATGCATATAATTCTTTGAAGAACATAGCTTTCTTTTTTCACTGATACCTATTGACCCATGCCACAATGTTTTGTCTGTCCATCTTTGGTGGTCAAACTTATAGTTTCCAATGAATATGGATGCCAATTAATGTGGAGGATTCTCATACGCTTGGAGCATTTATTCATCACGTAAAACAAATGTTAGATATTATTATATTTTTTATACTTATTTATTACATATTATGCGTATATTTAATTTGCATATATATTAAAAGAAAGAAAAGATAAAAAAAATTATATTTTAACACGTCAACTAAATATCTACGGAGATACTAGTGACTAAAAAAGAATCTTAATCCGAAGAGAGGATTACAGCCCTTACGAATAGGAATTCGTCGGCTAGTAGCCAGTATCCCATAAGAGTGAAAGAGAATCTCTGCTTGTTTTTCCTTTTCTTTTTTATTTTAGTGGATAAGGGGATCTGCTAATTAATCATTCTGAACTACCACATTCTTTGTCTCTTTGCACGGGTTCAAAAGGGAAGAATTAGGTGTTGGTGGTTCCTGAGCTCATGGAGATGAGGACACAGTATTGCCTTAGTAGTGGAAGAAATCATAAAAGATGTATGGTCTTGTAATACTCTACATATGCTATATATACTATACTGCATATATGGTTGTGCAATCGTTTTCTGTACGTCTCAAAGTGATACCATATAGAAATTGCAGACTGCTTAATCTTTTTTTTTTTTTTTTTGCTAATTAAGCAAAGTATTTCATTGAAATCAAACTCAAAATCTCAAGTACA
Organism: Ehretia macrophylla; assembly: GCA_037974665.1. Classification (NCBI taxonomy): domain Eukaryota; kingdom Viridiplantae; phylum Streptophyta; class Magnoliopsida; order Boraginales; family Ehretiaceae; genus Ehretia; species Ehretia macrophylla. The sequence goes on along the minus strand of CM075777.1, from coordinate 52,373,648 downwards.
CAATCCTACAAAAAACAACCAAAATGAAAGGATTACAAACAAAAATCCCCGAGACCCCAGTTCATGTACAATTCATTGTTAACCAGATTACGGCCCTCAAACCTTCGAATCTGCTAGACATCTTTCAAAACTTAGAGGACTGCTGCGAATTGATAAGCTCGATCTTCCTCAATTCAGGTTCTCTTAGGACTTGACTTGGTAGAGCTGCTTCTGGCCCCACTTGGCTTTCTTCGAATTTTTTGTGCTTTGCTCTTTTGGTTAGGCTCTTTTTGTAATTGGAGATGGTTTGTATCTCCTTTAGTGTAGCTTGGCCGATGGGGCAGGTAAGTCCCTCATTCGCTTGTGGAGGTACGGTTTTATGCCCCCCTCTACTTTTGTATATTTTTTTGGGCATTTAATAAAATCCCGGAGGGAAGTCCCCCTCCTTCTTCCAAAAAAAAAAAAGATTATGGCTAAATTTTTTACCCCCACAAACCTTCAATCAGATCCTGTTGACAATTTTATTTTTGATATGCTCTTCAGTATTAAACCGTTGTCCATAAAGTCTATTGTTGCGTTCTCTCCAAATGGAATACACCGTAGTACAGAATAAGAGTCTAATGATCAAAGCCTGTAGATCTTTCCCCTTACAGAACCTCCTAGTCCATTCACCAATACCATTCCACGAAGGCAAATGATGAGGAATGAGCGCAAGTTGTAATCCGTGATCCCAAACTCGCTTGCTCATCCCACATTGAAAGAACAGATGATGCCTATCTTCATTAGCCAATCCACAGATAACAAAAATACTTTCCTCAATGGTACCCCATTCAAGAAACCTTGTCTTAACAGGAAGTCTATCAAGAATCGCCAACCAAGTAATGAAGCTATACTTATGAATTGAGAACTTACTCCAAATAGCATCGTGCCACTCCACAGCAGGGACTTTTTCTCTGAAGTATTCCCAAGCACTTGACACCAAGAATTTGCAATTAGAACAACTCAACCATCTAATATGATCCTGGATATTTCCTGGATTGAAAGCAATGGTGCAAACCTGATGAGAGATGTTTGGCCAACTCCAAATTCCATTGCTAATAACCTTCGACACCTTATCATACCATCCAATTCCTGAATCCACAATATTTTGCCAAGAGAGGTGATCCTTGAGGAAACCCCACGGGTGCCAAAGCTCACACCAAAATAGTGTTCGAGCCATCCCCGATATGTACAGTTCATGTATTTTATACAAGAGATGGAGCTCAACAGCTCTTTTGTGTAATTGCTTGATCTAGGGCAATCAATCTGATTTGCTTATTGCTAATATATGTACAGCTCATATCACTATTAGCATGACTTGATTGAATCTGTTGTTTGGCTTAATTAGTGATCGAGACAAAACTGATTTGCAATCTTCTTTCACGGATTGTGTGCAATCACTTTCTTTTTGTTGCCGAGGTCCTGATTATGATGTAAAATTGCAGCCATATAATAGCATATATATGCTATTACTTTGAACCACTTCAAATGGAAAAAAGAAAGATTGTCCATGGACGAAATTTGTGAACGATCATAATAGTATGCATCGATCTAATGGCATCACTATATTTGTTTCAGAATTTGTTAATGTTCGTATTATTGATTTTTGTCACTAAGAATCTAAGATCGTTAATGAAAGTGAGTTGAATTCGCATTGGGTGTCATGGATTAATACAACCGACAGAGAGAGGAATAAGCAATAAATAGACAGAAAAAGAAGAAGAAGAAGAAGAAGAAGAAGAAGCGATCCTCACTATGCAAGCTCTAATGCCCAACCCATTTTATTTCACAAAATCGAATTTATAGGATCCTTTACAAGCATCTTCAGTAAAAGCTCAATGAATTGTCCCAACTCAGGTATTTAAAAGACAAAGAACTGTAATATTACATTTAAAAAAAAATAAATGATCACTATATCAAACACGTTAGAAATAAGAGACTAAATTACGTATTAACCCTAAATTGTTTTTCAAAGGGTAAATCTTACTACTAGTCCTCATTGTTTCACTTTGTTCCAAACTAGTCTCCATTGTTTCAACTGTTTTAAACTAGTTCTCATTGTTTCAAAAAAAGTCTCAAGTTAATCCCTTCAATCAGAGTATGTGTTACTTAACATAAATGAATAGTAATAAATGGGTAAAATGGTAAAAGCATCCATTTTCATCTTAATACTATCACCACCACCATGCACCGCCTCTGCCACCACCATGCACTACCACTGCCACCACCATCACCTAAAACACACACACACACAAATCATATACACAATACACATACACACAAATCACACATACAATACACATATACACACAAACCACCTTGTAGCATCACCGCCGCCACTGCCACTACTGCCACCATCGCCACCACCAACCACCATAGCCCACCAACCACCACAGCCTACCAACCGCCCCCGCCGCCTACCAAATCGCCACCAACCACCACAACCCACCAACAATACACATATAAAACACACACAATCACGCCACTGCTGCCACTGCCACCACCGTCACCACCGCTACCACCAACCACCACAGCCCACCAACCACTATAGCCCACCAACCACCGCTGCCTACCAAACCGCCACCAACTACCACAACCCACCAACAATACACATATATACATACATATAAAACACACACAATCACGCCACCAACCACCATAGCCCACCAACAACACACATTCGCAGGGTGGTATGGGGAGCAGTGGGGTGAGGGCAGCAACGTGGGGAGGGTGGGGGTGGGGCGGCAGTAGTGTGGGGAGGGTGGGAAAGGGGCAGCGTGGGAGGCGTGGGGAGGGGGATGTTTGTTTTGATTTGGGAATAGGGGTAAGGTGATGGGTAGGAAAAATGGGATTTTAGTAATTTTAATTAGGTTTTAAGGATATTTTAGTCATTTAATAGGTTATCAGTTATATTTTTAACAAAAGTGACTAATTTGAGATTTTTTTTGAAATATTAGAAACTAATTTGAGACAGTTAAAACAATAGAAACTAGTTTGGAACAAAAGCAAACAATGAAGACTAGTAGGGAGATTTTCCCTTTCTCAAATATGTGTTGGCTTACTTGGCTAGATCCCATGCATCTTAAATTTTTTTTTTCCTTTTGTCCATTTGTTTCTCGATATTTAGCTGATCCACAAGGGTTTTCACTTCTTACTACTTTATGCAGGAGACATTATGATTAATAGGTTATAAGCAACACACTTTTCTTATTTCTTCCATGTTAGGCGAATTAGCATAGCCAATGAGCTGGCGAAAATATTTTTATAAGAATTAGGAGATTTCGCTTTAAAATAAATTAGTTTTAGATGGGATAATTACTGACCTTATAATTTATTCTTGAATCCATGATTAAAAGATATGTTATTAAATACATAATGAAGGACATGATAGGAGAAGTTGGTGGTACAGAGAACAACCCAAATCTTGTATGTGGATTTTAAATTTTATTATTTATTTATGTGAAACAATTGAATTCTCCAATATATTTAACTTTCAAGTTCGTGAGCAACACACCTTTTTCTAGGCGGAGGAGCCGGATCGTCTATGAACAACTATATCACTGTGATAGCATTGATCATTGGGCTATTGTAAGGGTTGAGCCTCCAAGCAATGATTATTAGCCTGCTCTTCGGGGCAGTTATTTATAACTTGTGGATTGAGAGAAATAATATATAGGGTTTATGGTAATGAAGTTCTCATCGAAAACCAGCTCAAATCGAAGATTTTTACGATTATTAGACAAAGAATTAAACTCACTCATAAGTATAGAAGCACCGACTTAAATAAGAGAATTTGTAAAGATTAGAAACTAGAGGATATTAAATGAAAAATTTGTAAAGATTGGAATAAAATGAAAAAACTATAGCAATGGGAGTCAAAATTGTAAACGACATAGTCATTGAAGAAAGCTCGCAGTTTATTAAAAAAATAAAAAATAAATAAAAAACAAGGTAAGTATAAAACATCTTAACTAATTTTCCTTTGGTATCATGACGGCTGCAACATTTTCAGTTATTACCATGATATGTAATATCTAATTTGATGACATGTTCAATGGCAGCCAAATATGTTTCCACTAAATGAGAAAAAATCTGTATCTTCCCTTTATCACGCATTTATTATTGCATTATTAAGGAGGAAAAGGTTAGTGCTAACAGATATTGGTAGGGTCTTTCGCTATTAAACTAATATAAATTTATATTTATATATATGTTCGTATGAAAGTGCCTAAAGCCATTAATTCTGCTTTCGTCATCCCTTTCTAGATTTCACCTGGCAGAAGTCCACCTATTGATGATCTCATAGTACCAGAACTTGGCAATGGGTGGTTGTTGGAAGGAGCGGATCCAAAAATTGAAGGGTTATTTTACTTCAGATTTCTTTATTGTTTAAAAAAAATGTGATTTAGACTTCAAATTTTTTGAAAAATGTGACTTAGGTCCTTTCTGTTAAATATTCTATTAAACTAAAAGATAAATATGTCAATAAACATTTTTTCCTTTTGGCAAGATTAAGACATTATTATTAATTATTTTCTTTTCTTTGTTTAATAAAAAGTAAACCCAACAACCATTTTCTCTCTCATCCTTTCTTCTTTTCTCTTTTTCTCTCTCATCGTCTCTTCTCTCTTTCTCTTTCTTTCTCGTCCTTTCTTCTCTGTTTCCATTCTTCTCCCTGCACACACAAACAACTTGGCATTATAAAATATTTAAATCACAAATTTTATTTAATTTTTTTATGTTCTTTTCTTGACCACTGTTACAATCTTACTATTTGACTTTTTTATATTTTTTTATCTTAGGAACAAGTGAATAACTAAAAAAGTAACAAAAAATATATCAAATATATAATTTCAATTTTAAAACTGCTAATAAAAACACATCTAGTTTTAAATTATCAGAAAATGGCTGTTGGCTTTACTTTTTGTTAAATAAAGAAAAGAAAACAATTAACAAGAATTTCTTAATCTTACCAAAAGGAAAAAATGTTCATTGAGATATTTACCCTTTAGTTTAACAGAATATTTAACAGAAGGGATCTAAGTCACATTTTTCAAAAGGTTTGGGGTCTGATTCACATTTTTCTTAAAAGTGAAGGGGTCTGAAGCAAAATTGGTGGTCGAATTTTTTTTTTTATACAGTGTTTTTTATATAATATTTTTTAGTCTAGTAGAAAAAAGACTCAATTTTTATATTTTATATTTTTTTTTACAGTTTTATTAAAGAAAATTTGATTATAATTTTATGTTAGGGTATTTTAAAAGATTTGATAAGTAAAATAATCAATAAATATTAAAAGATATGGCTTGATGTAATAGATAATAGTTTTAGTTTAATAGTTAGATATTAAATAAGATGTTATGGGTTCTAAACTAATTAAAAGTCATATTCTTTAAATATTAATTCTTTTTCATTCATAGCTAAAACTATAAAAATAAATATAATTATAGTGACTTGAATCCCAACTATCAACATAATACTATTTGTAACTAATCACCAAGTCAACATCATATTTTTGAAAGCTTTTATCACTTTTTAAATATTTGGGACCAAATCTAATTTTTTTAAAAAATTCCATTAAATCTTTTCTTTTTTTTTTTGGAGGTCGCGCCGGTCCCCCCCTAAAACCGCCCCTGGTTGTTGGTGATGAAGATGGTGAAGATGAGTACTAGATGTGGTGTTGTTGATGTGCTTTTGTTTGCTGTATTGTCAAAGCCAATGGTCCCATTGGTATATGTGTGTGGAATTTAAGTTTCTGTAATGTTTGTGTTTGCGTACTAAAAAAAATTATTGCTGGATTATCAAAAAAAAAAATTGAAGTGTTTAATCCTCAAAGTTTATAAAAAATTTTAATTTAGTACCTAATATTTATATTTTCTTTTAATTTAGTCCCAAAAAGTTTCATGTGTAAGTCACAAATTGCTGGGGCTAAACTAAAACTTTTTACAAACTTTTAGAACTAAGTGCGTTACTTTTGAAATAATAGGGACTAAATTGAAAGAAAGTGTAAACAATTAGGTACTAAATTGAATTTTTTTTCAATTTGTATGGACTAAATAAATCAATTTTAAAATAATGATAACAAATTCAAAAAAAAACGTGTAAACAAAATGGACCATTTGTGAAATTTATCCAAATACAATGAATTTTTTTTTTAATATTTTAAACTTTTAAATGAGGTGATCACTTAACATGTATTAGAGTTTAGATATCAAAAGGTTCTAAGTTCAATCCCTCATCTTGGAAGGAAAATATATGACTCATCCGTGTCAAAAAGATATCCATGGCTCTATATGTATTGCATTGAATTATCTAAAGTGTCATGTTTTACTAGATTACAATTATTACTAGATTGAGCAAGTGGAAACACACCTAATTGCTGACAATTTTGTTCTACACAAAATATATAAATTGTGTAATACTGCTCTTTTCCTTTATTGAAATTACTTAATAGTTACCACACAAGTCTAAGATATTTTTTAAAAGTAAATCGTGCCTCGGGTTATTAAATTTGCATTGAGTTTCAAATTATCTACTCAACTCTTTTTGTTTTTTTTTTTTGTTTTTAATTTCAAATTGCCATTGGAAGAAAAATTGTTTCGTTTTACCTACTCAGGTGGTTCTTCCAAGTTATCTTTAACGGATTTCCATTTTTAACTCGGCAATCATCATTTACCAAACGTCACCAAAATTACACAAAGTTTCAAATGATCACTGACTATTTTAAAAAAAAAAATTTCAAATCACCACAAAACAAATTCTGATTTCTATATTACCCACTCTATATATTACTTTTTCTAATTAGTTTTAACGGATTTCTATTTTTGGCTTGACAAAACTGTGATTAAACTTAGTGTATTTTTCAACTGGTAAAATTGTTTAACTTGCAAGATTATTTTTTAAGTGTTATATTATTTGTAATTAATTAATCTTTTCCACCCTGCATGTGATAGGCTTGGCAATTCACTTATTCAAATGAAATAAATATAATTCTTTTCCACCCTGCATTGTGTGTTGTATTCATTGTCTCTTTAAAAAAATTTACCACCGGCGTCAACTTATTTCGGATCAGCTTCAACATCTGCCGGATAAAGAAGAAAAAAAAAGAATATTAATAACGTGGAGACGACATGCAAAAGAAGACGAAGAGCTTTCGATAAAAATAAAGCAAAAGTGAGAGAATAAAGAATTGCGTGACAATAAACTAATGTCGAATCTTTCTTTTCTTCACAATCCTGCAAATTAAACACAGTAGAAGAATTTTTGTGGGAGCTCTACAAAAATAGCAAGTGCGTATAGATCGAGAGGTTTCATAAAGCAAATCTTAATATAGTGAGATCAGATATATATCTCCCTTAAATTGCATTCAATTTAAGTCTAAATGGCCGAACCTGTTATCTCTTTTGTCATCGAAACGCTTGGCAATTTGTTGATTGAAGAAGGAAAGTTTCTACATGGAGTAAGAGACCAAGCAGAACAACTTCATGCAGAGCTGAAGCGAATGCTATGGTTTTTGAAAGATGCCGACTCAAGGCAAAATGAGGCGGATAGAGTTGGAGAATGGGTTTCGCAAATTAGAGATCTTGCTTATGAAGCCGAAAATTTGATTGAACATTATGCTTTCAAAGTTGATTCACGTAGGGGAAGAGGTGTTACAAGCATCATCAAGAGGTGTGTTTGCCTCTTGGACGAATGCTTCACTCGTCACCAAGTTGGGTCAGAAATCGAATCCCTTAAGGTCAAGATCTCTGATCTTACTACAAGTTTCGATCGTTATGGCATAAGAGCTATCATGGAGAGAGAAGGCGGCTCAAGCTCTAGGCTACAACAGTTAAGACGTACTCATTCTCGTGTTGTTGAAGAGGATCTCATTGGAGTAGAAAGTCAAGGTGAGATGCTGGCAGAAAATCTCATGGACGAAAATTACAAGCTAGTTTCTATATGGGGAATGGGTGGTCTTGGTAAGACTACTTTAGCCAGAAAAGTTCATCAACATTCAAATGTAAGGCATAATTTTGAAGCATTTTAGTGGATCTGCGTATCTCAGCAATGGCAAACAAGAGATCTCTTGCAAGGAATCGCTACTAAATTTATGCCGGGGAAGAGGGACTTGATTGAGAAATGGAGAGATGAAGAACTAGTAAGGGAAATTTTAAATTTCAGAAAAATCGAAAAAGTCTAGTAGTACTTGATGATATATGATCAACAAATGTTTGGAAAAGTATTAAAGATGCCTTCCTAATTAGAGAGAGCGGCAGCAAAGTATTGCTTACCACACGCAATAGTGCAGTTGCTACACACATAGATGGAGGGGTTTTCCTCTATCAACCACCACTTTTGAGCAAAGAAAAAAATTGGGATTTCAAAGGAAGGCCCTAATACCAAGACGTATACAAGGTATATTCTATTTCATACTTTACAGCATGCAATGATTTTGTATCATCTAATCTGCTTATAACACTTTGATGGCATAAAACAGATTCAAAATTTATATAAAAAATTAAATTGCCAACTGTGAAAAGTACTATTTTCAATACTAAAAAGACTCTTTGAAATGTCTTTTTTTCTTAGTAGTAAGTTTGTACATCATTTTTCTTTCCACTTCCTATATATTTTCTTATTTATTTCACAATTCTTAAAATCACGGTGAAGTCAAATATTAGAAAGGTGTATATTGGTTTTAACAATACGGGTAATCTTAATAGAAAAAGTCAAATAACACTATAAATTATGGAGTGGTAGAATACTAGTATTGTTTTTCCTTTTTTACGTGTAAAATCCACCTTTACCTTCATTATCTTCACCTAACAAGTCCATCTCCCTTTCACCAAATACTTTCACTACCACCGTTTCTTCCTTTTATCCCAATAAAATCCACAACCCCTCCTCAGAAAACTTCCACCATTTCCACCTTCACACGAACCTCACCCCCTTCACCCAAATCCGCCAATCCCGAACCTCGCCCTCGTGCTCCACCTAGCTGCTGCTGTTAATTTCTTCAATGGTAGTAAATAGTGGCTTCTTAAGTGGTTTGTTTAGGACGTAAAATTATGTATTTTGGATGTTATATTCATATTTAAAACAAAGAGAGCAGTATTTTGATCTAAAAATCATTGAAAATTGATGTAGAAAAGCAAAGTTTCAACTTCACAGACATAGTTTCCGGCAAAACTCTGATAATTGAAAAATTAATGAGTGATGTGGGCTATTTTATAATTTATCAAACTTTTGAAATGTTGTTCTATGCGCTGATTGGATTGCTAACTACAGTCTTCATCAACTTCTTGAATCGTTTTCTTTGGATCAATTTCCAGATGCTCTCCATACTCTAATTGAGAAGGATAGAACGGGTTTCAAATCCTGCCGAGTTGTTCATTCGTTTTAGGCTTTGCCTCCTTTCAACCAAAAAAAAAATGATATTTACATGTGATGATGTGTCAACATGTTAGATGACATAGACCATGGATGCATTTTTCATTTTTTAAATTTATGAAAGGAAAGAAAAGGTTGATGAGTAAATAGATCCTTAAGTAGCGAATGATATACTAGAATAAAGTTGCAAATAAAATGATATTCTCAACTCTATTTAGATTTTCATACTTGGTATGAAGAAATTAATTTGAGAATCTCATTCTCCCGTACATGGGATTAGTTATTACATAGAAAACACGTGGGATTAACCCACTCCTATGTACTTAGGATGAACTTATTTCCAAAATGACTAACATACCTTCATAAAAATATAACTTTTATATATAGTTTCTTTTCCAATAATAACAATAATAACAATAACAATAATAATAATAATAATAATAATAATAATAATAATAATAGAATTACAAATAAAATAACAATAAGAATTAAATAAAAATAAAATAAGGATTATTGTTATTATTATCATTATTATAAAAATAAAAATAAAAATAAATAATAAATAATAAAAACAACAACAATAACAACAATAATAATAGTTATAAAACAAATATTAATAATCACATAATAATAATAATAATAATAATAATAATAATAATAATAATAATAATAATAATAATAATAATAATAATAATAATAATAATAAATTTATAGTTAAACTAATTAAAATATAGCAAATTAATAATAAAAATGTTAATAATAAATTAATAATAAAAATAATAATATAAAAAAATAATAATAATTAAAAAAAATAAAAATATTAATAATAAAAATAATTTAAAAAATGAATAGTAAAATAAAATTATTAAAAATAATAATAAAAGACAATAATAATAATAATTATGATCATTATTATAAAAGATAAAATAATAAAAAATAACAATAACAATAACAATAATTACTAACAATATTTTTATTATTATCATTTGTTTTATTATTATAATAATAATAATAATAATAATAATAATAATAATAATAATAATAATTATTATTATTATTATTATTATTATTATTATTAAGTTATTTCCATTACTACTATTGTATATTTACTACTAAACATGGGTTTGAAATCAATATATTCATTCCTATCTTCATTCCTAGAGCATATCGAATATGTCATTTTCATTCTCAAATTCATTCCATTGTCAATTCCATTCCATTCTTTAGCTCATTTCGATGTCCAAATTCATTGCAGTGTACCAATCGCTACCTTAATACTTTTATGTAATTTTAAATTCTATACACAACAATGAACATGAAAATAGTATTTAAGTATTTTTTTGGGTTAATACCACTTTTGGTCTCTTATCTTTTACCTCATTGATATTTTGGTTCTTTATCTTCAAAAATGAGATATTTCAGTCCTTTATCTTTTAAAGTTAGGACACCGTTAGTCCTTTACGCTCAATCTATTATAAAATGATGGACAAAGCATGTGTTCGGCACATGGCTGTACAATATTCCTACTTTTAGGGATAAAAGCGTCTTTTGCTTATTTTTCTTTTTTAGTTTTTTTATTATTCATCTTCTTCATCTATCCTCCACCACTAACACCCAACACACCCAACACCTACCACCACCACCACCCCTACTACTACCAACACCCAACACCCACCACTACCACTTTTCACATATATATACATACACACACACACACACGTATATATATATATATATATATATATATATATATATATATATATATATATATATATATATATATATATTCATATTCATCTAAAGCTAACCTAACACAACAACAAAAAAACACACACACATGTGCACACACACAAAGAAAAGTTGTCAAAAACCACACAAAAAAATGCAAAAAATACAGAAAAATAAAAAACATTTTTTTATCATTCTTCCTTAACATACACAGTAAACCCACAAAAAAGGAAACAAAAAGACAAAAAAAAAAAACTCATTTACGAAAAATTGAAAATTTGCAAGAATGAGCTAAAAAAAGGGAAAATAAACAGGACTTACCGATGAAGCGAAGATTGTTCGTATAAAATTGTTGGGACATAAGATTACATGGAGCTTAGTTGAATCTACAGGTTTGCGTAATTAAAAAATTTTAGAGAGAGAAGGGGTTGGTGTTGTCTTGCTGTTGGTGTTGGTGGTGGTGTAAGTGTTTAGTGGTGTTAGTGTGGCTGGTGTTAGTGTGGGTAGTGGTAACGGTGGTAGTGGTGGTGGGGTTGGTGTTAGTGGCTATTGGTGGTAGTGTTGGTATTGGTGTGGGTGTTCGATGATGTCCGTGTGTTTGGTGTTAGCGGTGGTGGTGGTGGTAGGTGTTTGGTGTTGGTGAGATGGCCAAAATACCCCTAGAATTTGGGAAAAAAACGAGCCATGTGCAGAACACGTGCTTTTTTCGTCATTTTTTTAACGGATTAGTCGAAAAGGACTAACGATGTCTCAACTTTAAAAGATAAGGGGCTGAAATATCTCACTTTTGAAGATAAGAGACCAAAGTGTCAATAAGATCAAAGATAAATGACCAAAAGTAGTATTAACCCTTTAAAAAAATAATAATTATTTCTTGCTTTCTTTCTCCAATCATATGATCCTATCATTTCTTTTCACTTCATTTCCTTTTTCCAATTCAGAAAAGGAAACTCCTTTTCCTTTTTCTTTATGATTTTTCCTCTATATCACTTTTCTCTCTTTTTCACTCGTGATTTCAATATAGAGTTAATCAATATAAAATAAAATAAAGGAGTAAAATGTAGGGCAAATCTCACAATTAGTCCATATTGTTTATCTATTTTAGAAAATTAGTCCCTATTGTTTCAAAAGTCACACGGTTAGTTTTTATTATTTGTAAAAATCTCACCATTAGTCATTATTATTTTAGAAGTCACGCGGTTAGTCCTAATTGTTTGCGAAAGTCTCACCATTACTCCCTATTGTTTACAAAAGTATCTCCATTAGTTTCCAATGTTTGTAAATGTCTCACCACTTGTGAAAAATTTGTAAACATTAGGGACTAAAGTAGAGATTTTTGTAAATAATAGGGACTAAATGAGTGACTTTTGAAATAATGAGGAGTACTGGTGGGACTATTACAAACAATAGGAACTAAGCGCGTGACTTTTAAAAGAATAAGAACTATTTATTCAAAACTTGTAAAAAATAGAGACTATTTGTCCAATTTTTCCTAAAATGTACTTGCCCCAAAAGCAAGCACCTACTTTGTTGGTTAAAAAATGACATCCTAGTGTTAGTTATAGTCCAAGGGTTCAATTAATGTTGTAATTAACAAAAAGAAAGTGAGAACACTTCCCCCTCCATTCTTGTAATCTTGTTTTGGTATCAATAAAACTCTGGAGGGAAGTACCCCTCCTTCAATAGAACAGAAAATAATAGTTGTCGTGTACTGAGACAATGAAGTTGTGATCCCTTCTATCCCATGAACATAGTAACTGTTAAATTTTTATACTAACACAAAACCTTTTGAACTGACATTTGATAACATTCTAGTTGGAAACTAGAAAAACTTACATAAAGGATGCTACTATTTCTGATACTACACTAACTCTTGAAGAGGTTTATAAGATTAGAAAGATGTGCTGGTTTTAACAATATCTATAGGTTTAAACAGATAAAGTCAATTTTCCCTTATTTCTTTTAAAATTATGTGTTCAATTGGCTTGAAATATTAGATTTTTACTCCATAGGACATATGGAATGTGTTTTTTTTTTCTTTCTATTTTAGTTGTAAGCCTAATGGAATTTGCTGTTTTTTTCTATTGTAGTTGTAGGTTTTGACGAAATCCATAAAATGGAAGAATTAGGAAAAGAAATGGTTGAACATTGTGGAGGACTTCCACTAGGTAAACTTGTCCTATGAGGTATTCTTGCAACAAAACACAGCTTGAAGAACTGGGAAATTGTGCACAAAAATATCAAATCATATCTAGGGAAGGGAAACAAGATTGAAAAAGATCAAGGAAGGTTGTACAGTATACTAGCATTGAGTTACAATGACTTACCGTATCAGTTGAAACCTTGTTTTCTTTACTTGAGCAAATACTTGGAAGATGCTGATATAGAAACAGAGTCATTGTACCAAGTTTGGATGGCTGAAGGTATGGTATCGCCGACGATCAGATTGGAGAAGAAACAATGATGAATGTTGCAGAACGTTATTTGGAAGAATTAGCAGAAAGGTGCATGGTTATTGTTGAAATGGAAGAAATTGAAAATATGCCTTCAATTCGAAGGTTTAAATCTTGCCGCCTTCATGATCTCATGAGAGACATGTGCCTGCACAAGGCAAAAGAGGAAAACTTCCTTGAATTAATCGATTATAATATCTTTGAGCTTGTGGAATCCTCCTCCGTCAATAGCAGAAGTACACCTAGACTTGCCATTCATATGGATCTAAATGATGTTATAAAATACGTTGCCCCTAGAAAAGAAGTGATTCAACGCCTTAGATCATTTTGTTTCTCAATAGATGGGGCATGTGATCGTCGAATGAAATTCCAATTTGATGAGTTTTGGATGTTGAGAGTCTTATCCATTGAGGGACTTAGACCTGGTATGTCTGAAACAAGTCGTGGAGAGACATGTCTTATTTCTCTTGACCATTTCATCTTCCCCCGAGCAATAAGTAAACTTATCCACTTGAGATTTTTGAGTTTGAGGAAGAGTGAATTCTTAATTATCCCATTATCCATAGGCAAGCTCAAACATTTGCAAACTCTCGATCTACGTTGCGAGCCCCTAAGGATACCAAATACAATACGAAAATTAGAACGATTGAAACACTTGCATCTTCCTGAAGATTCAGGTTGCAAATACAGTCTAAAAGGCTTGCACAATTTGGAGATACTAGAAAACTTCAACAGTGGAAGTAGTGACATTAAAGGGCTTTCGACTTCAACAAAGCTTCGGCATTTAAAAGCGTTAGTTCGATACAAGCTAGAGGATGTCGATGAATTTATCAACCAAGTAAATAACTTAGTCTACTTGAGATTCTTGTCCCTTGAAATTAGAGAATGTGCTTTTTGTTCAGAGGAGGGATCAACTTTGCTTAGAAGGGTGTTCTCTTTGAGTGGCCTTAATCAGTTGTGCATAAGGTGGGAGAGAATAAGTAAATTACCGGAGTATGAATATTGTTTCTTGCCAAATCTCTACACATTAAGATTAGAGCGGAGTCGAATGGAGGAAGATCCAATGAGGACACTGGAGAAGCTTCCCAACTTGAGAACACTATATCTATTGCGTAACTCCTTTGTGGGGGAAGAAATGATTTGTCACGCAAACGGTTTTCCTCAGCTCAAATTTCTTGAACTCCGGGATTCGGAAAACTTGAGTAACTGGTGGATAGAAGAAGGAGCCATGCCTAATCTTTCTCGTTTGGAAATTAGCAGCTGTAGAAAACTGAAGATGATTCTTGATAGGTTAAGATTTGTCACCACCCTCAAAGAATTGAATATCAGATATATGCCTCAAGAATTCAAGAGCAGGGTCCAAGTGAAGGATGGTCAAGAAGGAGAAGATTTTGACAAAGTCCGTCATGTGCCGTCTATTAGCTTCTAATCAGGTGCTCACATTATCCTTACCAGCATTAATGTTTCATCAATTTTTTTTGCTTGTTTATTCTCTAACAGCTTTTGGTTTACTTTAATAATCAGTCACTGACTTTTGTCCGTTGCTGGAAAACAATCACATTCCCTTGTTAGAAAATTTGCTAAATGAATAGTTCTTTTTTTGTACCTCTACTCTTAAGTTGACCTTTTTAATGAGGCAAGTAAAGGGTTTGATCAAATGCCTGAGCGCGATGAGCAATTTGATAACTTTTATTTGCTTGTTTGTTCTCAAATGCTTTGATATCCCCTTTTATAATGTTTGATCAAATGCTTGAAAGGCATTGAATTTGTTTCTTGAGTTGCATTTGTGAGTGTTATGAAACCAAGTTTGTACACGGTGCTTCATGCTTATTATGATATTAAGGCGGTAATGAGAGCTGCGGAAGTGAAGGGAATGGGTTTGGAGAGGTGGAGGAAGGTGAAAGCTTTGGAGGAATACTGCTGCTGGTGTGAAAGAGGAGGGATGAGGGGAAGAAGAAAAGAAAAAAGGTAAAATTAAAAATAAAAAAAAGAGTGAAAAAATAGAAAAGAAAAAAAAGATAGATGAAAGGGGCACAATACCCTAAATGGGACTTAAATATCTTATAGCGGTGTCAAATTCTGTGAAAAAATCTAAGCAATAGAAAACTATGGGTGGAAATGTGGAATTTAGTTCCAAACTCATGGGAGAAATGGCATAGTCTTGTTTGTTTTATCTACGTTGAATTCTTTTGCTTATGGCGAATAAGAAACATAAGCAACGCCTTAGGTGGTAATGATTAATATGGATGCTAAATTGGTTTTTTTTTTCCTATTTTTTAAGCAAACAATTTAGGGATATTGTTTAACTAGTACTTTATTATTTGGCCGATGGAAACTGAGTTTAAGATGGTTCTTTTTCTTGCTCAATATTGGATATTGAGATTGTATGCGATAGAAATTAGCCCAGGAATGAAATGTCATTTGGTCTGACCATCCAAAAAAAATCAATCATGACCAATCTTAACATCGTACATGAAGATATGGCAACGAAGTTCTTGAGCTTGCCTTCTTGGAAGATGATTTGGTTTCGTATGTCCTCCAACTACAGCCAAACTCTGTAATAATGCCTCAACTGAAGATCTCAGAGCAGTATTGTGATTTTTCCGTACTACTACTTTTTTGTGATTATTTTCTTGTGTGTTCTTTCAATTGTGTAATGTGGACACAAGCTCTTGTTTTTGCTTATTTTTCATTTTTTGTCATAGGAATAAAATTAAGCTGATGCAGCAAATAGGGTTGTCTTGTATTTTGCTTGCAGGTTTATGAATTTTCTGAAATTGCACATTTCTCTGTTGTACTTTATTCATCAAAATTGTTTGACTTTGTGTTACATTAACTAAGAGATCATTCTTGTTATTGTAATGGAAAAAGTCCGGGGTATGATTATTTCTCTGTTAAGATGAATGTGTTACAAAGTAATCTGATAGTGATGGTCTAACAGACTAGAAATATTTATCTTCCACAACTCAGTCCAAATTTAATATAATAAGAGAGGATATATGTCACGTCCTGAAATTTAACGCGGTAAATTCAGGACGAAACCGTTGCGCGCCTAGAAAGACAAGTCCTCCTAAACTCGCAAGGCTTAAATCTCTCGATAACACTTGCTAGGAATCCATTAATCAATAAATATAACAGAGCTTCTACAGTCCCAAAAATAAATATTGAAACTTTAATTATATTAGAATTCTCAAAAAATAATAATTATCAAAATTCACAATAAATCCACTCAAATCTTTAGCTCTCTGGTCACGTGATTTCTAACCCGATAAACCCCAATCTAACTTTGTTGTCTGCAAAGAGAAAATGAAAGGAGTTAGCGAAACAATATTGTACAACATTTTAGACTTCTTGCAACCCTTGAAAAGCGTTGCAAATAAACTAAAAACCGTTGCAAATGACTTTATGCAACGGTTTTCTTACCGTTGAATCCGCTCTCGTTGTCTATTCTCTATTGCAACGGTTTTTTACAAGTAAATAGTAACGGTCAAAAATTGTTGCTATTGATACTTTTAGCAACGGTTTTATCTAAAGACTATATTATGAACATCTTTCTTTTTGCAACAGTTTTAAAGGGTAATAACAACGGTTTTTTATACTTTTTGTAACAGTTTTTTTTATTTATTGCAACAGTTTTGATTAGTACTAGCAATGGTTTTAATACTTTTTGTAACATTTTCTGTCAAATAATGCAACGGTTCTTTTATGTATTAGCAACCGTTTTAGTACTTTTCGTAACGTTTTCAACCTCTATTGCAACGGTTGTTTTGAGTTTTAGCAACGGTTTTAATACTTTTAGTAATGGTGTTAGTACATTATTACAACGGTATTTTGAGTATGGGCAACACTTTTAATAACAATTTTTGTAAGTTATTGCAACTATTTTGATGAGTACTAGCAACCCTTTTGATACTTTTTGCAATGGTGTTTGTCAGTTATTGCAACAATTTCAATGGAAACTAGCAACACTTTTAATACCTATTGTAACATTTTTTTTAAGTTATTGCAACGGATTTGTTGAGTTCTAGCGACGAATTTTATTCTTTTGGTAACACTTTTATAAGTTGTTGCAACAGTTTTGATAAGTACTAGCAACACCTTTTGTACATTTTGAAACGGTTTTTATCAGTTATTACAATAATAATTTACATTCATTAATAGATTCACCAATTATTCCACTAGATTTGAAAAGCATAAACAACAATTTATCTTAATTCCAAAAAAAAGTCATAACTGATACATTTGATATCGCAATGTAATAATAATGAATATAATAAGTAGCCAAATAAATTTCTTAAACATAAGAATCATATCACTATCCAAAATAATTCAATCCAAGGTAGTATTTCTACCTAGTCATCACTAGAAAAATTAAAAACTAAGACATAGTTGAGCAAGAAACATCAACATATAGTTGAGCGATAAGTGACATCACATCAAACCAAATTTCAATTTTGCTACATATCCCATTCCTCTTCCATATCTTCATAGGCATTTTTGTCTAAATTTGAAGTTTGTCCCTACATAAATAGACAAACAAATATTATTATATGTCAATCAAAGCAATAAAAAAATTGTAAGTATAGTATTTTGCATATCCAACACAAAAAACTGTAATAAAAAAGTAAGCTAGCTCATTATCAAATTCAATATAAAAAATAGTAGTCAAAATTCTAAAAAATTACAATAATAAACTCACAGGAAGCTAAAACATGAAACCCAAGATTTACAAGAAATCAAGCTTAAATAATCAAGTTAAAAACAATTACCTCGTTGTCATGTGAGAAAACATTATCACTGCCATAGGAAGCTTGGCTTAATAAAGGTGCAAGAACATCAGGATCGATAATCAAACCAGGATTCATTTGCTTCAAATTCTTTAACACTGCATGAACTCCATTTGCAACACGATTGGTATGTTCATCCATTTTTTTTTTCTGAAATCTTCCTTCATATATTCTTCTTGTTCTTTATGAGCTTTTTCCACTTCCTTAATTTGAAGTTGTTTCTTTAAGGAAGATGAAGTCACTCCTTGTCCATAAGTACGGACACGTCCAGGTTTTTCCTTTCCAAAAGCCATAGCAAAAATATCTTCTGGACATTGTTCGGAGTCTTTAGAAAACTCTTCAAGTTGGGACTGTGTAAGTTGTAGGAATTAAATTAAACACTAGAAGAATATTATTAAAGAAATCTACAAATCATAAGAATATTGAGTAAAACCATTTCAAATCTTACAATCATGTTGTCTGTCTCTACATTTGATTTCTTTCCCTTCTTATTTCTGTTAGTTTCTATGAACAACTCCGCTTGTGTTGGCTCTTTATGATTTTCACTTTTCTCTTTCTATTCCAATATGAGAAAAAAGTGTTAATAAGTAAATGTAGATATGTATATATATGTAATTGATAGAAAAAATATGAAGACCTAAAATATGAAGACCTTAACAAATATATCAATTAGTGAGTAAACAAACTTACCAAATCTTCACGTATTACTGCATAGCTTTCTGGACCAGATCGATGCATGTACTTCAACTTAGCCCTGTTAGCTGCATTATTGTCACTAGTTGTCTACATTAGATAAAAAAATTATTAGTAAAATGGTAAAATAAAATACCTTAAAAATGGATATTTATTACTTGAATTATTACCTTCACAGTTTCGTTTTTCCAATAGTTTAAAAGACTTCTAAAGTGGCCAATTGGAACCTTTGTTGGACGGTTTCTCCACCTTTCTTCATCATTTTTGTAACTAGTGAAGTGTTTCTTCTTAATTCGACTTTTGTAGCATTTCCAAGAAGAATTAATATCACTCAATACCCATCTTTTTGCTTGAGGAGGAATTTCATACTTTTGCTGCACCATAAAATATACTAAGGTTAATAACAACATAATTAGTAACTTATATCAAGTGCAAATGTAGAGTCATACATTCACATAATTCCACATCGCTGCTTTTTTATCTTCTGACACCTTTTTCCAAGTTTCGTAAATCAATGGACAATAGATTGGGTTTCTAGCCAAAGTCCCCAAAAACAAGCTGAATTCATAGACTGTATGTTTATCAGGTCCTATAGGCTGCCAATGAACATTAAACGTGACTCGCTTTCGATCTTCAAATGATCGTGCATGGACATTTTTCAACTCAGTTGTCCCTCTTGTTCTTTTCTTGGAAGGCCCTACATTGTTAATTAACACATAATTCAAATGAAAATCATAAGAACAAAATAAACTAAACTTATAGCAATAGAAGTACAAACCTGTATGTTCATGACCTATTCCTATAGTTTGATCAACTGTAAGATTTTGTTGCTCCTGATCATGTTCTTCTTCCTCTTCTTCTTGTTCAATTTCTACCTCAAGTTGCTCATTGCATAGAACATTGTTAACAGACATAGGCACATGTGAAATATCATTTGCTTTATGTTGATATGCCATTGTCTCTTGATCTACATAATGCATATTTTGTTGGCGTTTCTGCTTTTTTGCAACTTTCTTACCTTTGTTTTGAGTAGTTGAAGCTTTTAGAGATATCTTTTTGTTCATCTGTCCAATCCTTTTGAACTACAATAAATATTATTCATATTAAAAAAGCAATGAATCAAGTAACAAAAAAACTGTAGGATGTACACATTATATAAATGCTTTCAACGACTTGTAGGAAGTACATACCTTTTCAATAGCTCCTACATCATTACATTGGACTGTCTTTTCATTGGCTTCTTTGGTGATGTACTCTACATAGATAGATACCTTTCTCTCTTCTTCTTCTTCTTCAATAGCATATGTGGTGATGTGTTGTATTAACTTTGCAACATCTTTTTCACTATGCAACGCCTTTAGACCAAATTGTAAAGGTTTCTTACGTTCACAATAATAGAAGCGTACTACCTTGCTACCTAGGAAAATGCTACAGTACTCTTTAATTTTACTTAGGCTCAGTCCTTGAACTTTGCACTCATGTATATTTGCAACCAGTCCATCAAAATAGTATCTTCTAGGTTGGTGCTGAAGCTTTCCATTGTAGTGCAAAATTATTGTAAACTCCATAAATTCTATTCCCGAAATCCTGGAAAAAGTAGAAAGAAAGAGATAATATCATTTAGTCCCCATTTTCCCTTCATAACTTCATAACTGTCTCTAGATATAACAATGATAACTTCATAACTTTCTATAGATATAAAACTTGTATATATGCATACACATATAGGATAGCATAAAAGAATATATAAAGCAAAAGGAAGCAATCAGGAATGTGGGAGCTAGACATGCCTGGACATCATTCAACTTATTGTTTGGAATACTGACCCAAGCAATTACCCTGTAAGATATTAAATAGAGTAAAAGAGAAAGTTCATGACACAATCAACATCTAATGAAGAAGAATTATAGTAGTAACAACTACAAAATTCCATAAAAGAAACTATACAAATCATATTTGTAATGTAATCATCAAATAAAAAGTCAAAGATAGAAATAAAAATTACTATTATAGAAATAAGGTTTTATATATGACCACAAATAAACAATTAGGAAACTAATCCATGAAGTCCCAATCAGTATTGTCATTTTCAGAGTTGTCCTCCTCGATATTCCCATGATTTAGCACACCAGTAAACTCATGCAATGGTATGTCCACTGTAGTTCCGGGAACACCTTCCCTAGACCACTCAATATTATCATCAAAAGCATGATTCATCACATAAGTAGGCTCTATCCTATCACAGTCATGTGTATTAGAGCTTTCATCCTCTCTAAAATCTATTACATCTCTCGAAGTAACTTTTATTGCATAATGCCATTCTTTGTCAATGGGATCTTCCACATAGAAACATTGATGCACTTGAAAGGCAAGGACAAAGGGATCATCTGAATAACAAGACTTCTTCATATTAACATGCATGAGCCCGTAGATATCTTCTTCTGCTTGAAACCACTCACATTTGAAGAGAACAGTCTTAAATTGTCCGTAATAATCTAGCTCAATGATCTCGTGTATAGATCCATAGTATCTAACATTCCCGACTACTGGATTTTGATCCCTAGAGCTAGCAAAACTAGATATTTCTGCTGTTAATGTAACCCCACTGTTTTGAGTTTTACACCTTGCATCTCATTCTCTAGTATGAAACCTAAAACCATTTATTATGTATCCCTTATATCTCCGTGCCACAAAATTAGGACCTCGTGATAGAATTTTAATTTTTTCTGGGACATTTTCATTCATTACACGATCTTCAAACCATTGGATGAAATCTTGACTATGACTTTGCGCCTTAGCCCATCTTTTCCTCTTTGATCGGTTGTTGATGAACTCTTCATGTTCACTACATTCATAAATATAAATTGTATAATAGACATTAGGGCATAAAAATAAAACTAAAATTAAAATTAGAAGAAGACAAAACTTAGATAAGCTAAAAAAAAAATTACCGTATGTAATCTTGAACTTCATCACAATTGAATAGTACATATCGATGTGCTTGAGCCCATGTAGCATGGTCAAGTGAGGTAGTTTTGCCTTTCATTCCTTTCTTTCCCCCTAAAGGATATCCAACATTGGGAAATAGTGAAGGGACTTCTCCATCAACAGTCACTTTTTCAAAATTTCGTGGTGCCCTATTTAACTTTGTCTTTACATCATCTGACAAATATCTTGAGCAAAAGGTCAAACATTCTTCAGCTAAGTAACCTTCAGCAATTGAACCTTCTGGGCGACTTCTATTGCGAACATAAGACTTCAATTTACATAAATATCTCTCTATTGGATACATCCAACGAAATTGAACAGGCCCTCCCATCTTGACTTCATTCACTAAATGAATTGACAAATGCACCATGATATCAAAGAAACTAGGAGGAAAAGTCCTCTCAAGCTGACAGAGTATTTCAACTATCTCAGCTTGTAGCCAATCAAGGTCATCTGAGTGAAGGACTTTGCTACATAAATTCCTATAAAATGCACCCAACCTAACTAATGGAATGATAACTTCCTTAGGCAACGTTCTTCTAACTGCAACTTGGAGCAAGTAATGCAATATAAAGTGAGCGTCATGGCTTTTGTAACCTGAAATTTTCTTATCAGTAAGTTGCACACAACGTGAAATGTTTGATACGTTGCCATCTGGAAGCTTTACATTTTTTAACACAGTACAAAACAAAGTTTTCTCTGCTTTAATCATTGAGAAACAAGCTTTCGGAAGAACTATTTGTTTTCGATCATTAGATTCTATTGAATGAAACTTCTCTCTTATCCCCAAGTCTCGCAAGTCGAGACGAGCTTTTGCATGATCTTTTGTTTTACCTGGGATATCTAACAGCGTTCCAAGAACACTGTCACATATATTTTTCTATATATGCATCACATCTAAATTATGGGGAGATATGTTATACTCCCAATACGGTAACTCAAAGAAGATGGATCGTCTTTTCCAAGGGTTATTATCGCCTCTCTTCAGCTTTTGTGTCTTTCCAAATACATTCTGAAACGTACGTAGACTTTTCAACACATCATTTCTAGATAACGGATGAGGGGCTGATCTAAATTCTTTTTTCCCATCAAAAGATTTTGAATCGTGTCTCCATTTATGATTTTTTTCCAACCACCTATCGTGACACATATAACAATGCTTATGACTATGTTTTAGATACAATGAACATGTCTCATAATTACAACAAGGACACGCCAATTTTCCCTTAGTGCTCTACCCAGACAACATGGCATATCCAGGAAAATCGCTGATTGTCCATAATAAAGCAGCATGCATCTTGAATGTCTGGTTGTTTGAGGTATCATAAGTATCAACCCCCGACAACCACAACTCATTTAACTCTTCAATTAACGGTTGCAAGAATACATCAATATTATTACCCGGAGAACGAGGACCAAGAATAAGTAAAGACAAAATAAAATATTCAGGCTTCATGCATATCTCCGAGGGTAAGTTGTAAACAAGAAGAACGACTGGCCAAGTGCTATGAGCAACACTCATTGTTCTGAATGGATTAAATCCATCAGATGCTAGCCCAAGTCTTACATTCCTAACTTCAGAGGAAAAATCAATGTGTTGCGAGTTAAAGGTTTTCCAAGCTTGCCCATCCCTGGGATGCCTTAATTTTCCATCTACGGAATTATTCTCTTCGTGCCATCTCATCAACTTCGCTGTCTTTGAATACATGAACAACCTTTGAAGCCTAGGTACTAAAGGAAAATGCCATAATACCTTGGATGGAATTTTGTGGGTATTTGTAGAATCTTTATCACTATCACATTGAACATATTCACTTAGCTTCCATCTAGAGGCTCCACTTAGATGACAAGAATTTCTTTCCTCATACTTTTCCAATAAAGCATGCAGTCATTAGGACAAGAATCAATTTTTTTATAATCAAGTCCTAATTCCTTTACCATTTTTTTTGCTTTATTGAAAGACTCTGGAATCTTTAGAATAGGAATTGCCTCATTCAACAGCTCAAGAAGAGCTGTAAACGATGCATTACTCCATCCATGGAGGCATTTCAAAAGGTATAAGCGGATAGTAAAAGAAAGAGTGGAAAATGTTTTGCAATTAGGATACAAATCTTGTTGAGCCTCCTCAACTAATTTGTAGAATTTTTTAGCTTCAGCATTGGGCCCTTCTCTAATCCCCTCTTCTCGTGTGTTTGAGAATCCTTGCATAACATCCCTAAAAGTATCATTCAGCAGTCCTTCCATATCATCATTCCCCCTATCCATTTCAGCACTAACATTCGTATTCATTCTATATAATGTCTCATCTTCTCCATGGAAAACCCACTTAGTGTATCCTTTAGTAAAGCCCTTAGTTATTAAGTGATCAAAAACTTCTTCTCTAGTACACCAATCACAATTGGTACATTTAACACAAGGACAAAGAATCTGCTCATCTATCACTACTTTTTCAAAAGCATAATCAAGAAATTGATTAACACCATTAATGTACTCATCACTCGCTCTTGACAAATGAATCCAACTTTTGTCCATTATGCAAAACTTACTGGAAAGGAAACAAAGAAAAAAAGAAAAAAAGAGAACAATTACTTTAGAAACTGAATTGAAGAATTAAACGTTAAAATATAAACATACGTAACCACTAAAAGTATAAACTTCATATGCTAGATATTACACAATTCAAAACAAGATCAGGAAAGTTTAAAAGAAATTTGGAATCAAATATTAAAGTCTATCAATTAAAAACAAACTTTGAATTCAGAATTGTAGTTGAAAGAGCAGCATTAACATTCATTAATACTATGTACACTATACAACTCAAATCTAAAAGCTAAAAAGAACATATCAATAATGCACGTATAATTGATGTAGTGTTTATACAAAACTTAGCAAAAAACTATGGATACCCTACCTTGGCCAATTAAACCACCTGCAACAGCAGCTTTTTTTGCCAAAAAGATTTCTTTATGGTTTCGTATTCGATTTAGCAACATCTGCCTTTCAAGTTTATTAATCTACCCTCCTATTAGTTTCCTTTTTAATAACTTGTGTTCTATCTCTCTACTAAGCAACAAAAAAAACAAAATCTTTCTTACAAAAAAAAAATTAAGTGATCTTATTATTCATATTATTCCTTACAGCACCACAAGAATATTCAATGCACATAGGTTATGAATGTTATTAGATATGACTTTCATTCTGATGTCATGTATCTACTATATCTATACAATGTACTCCAATGTGTGAGACAATTAGTTGTAAATAAGCGCAATTTAATCTAAATTTTAAAAACATTTAGCATGTCTAATTAAAGCTTACGGGAATTTACACTTACTAAAAGAGTCCATTTCTTTACTATAAGCTCTAAATACAATAATGCTTATCATTCAATCTTCAACATCAAAACTTTGAGTAATAAAAATTTAAGTCAAAGTAATTAAATTATGCTACTAGATAATAGTGTCACAAATAAATCATTTACCAAGATTAAGAAAAGAACCACAACACTTAAATCAACCACTTACCATCCACTGATTATGTCCCTACATTTGTGGAAAGAAAATATATAGTATTATAAATTAACAAATAACTTTTTTTTATTTATTAAAGTTATCATAGAGATTGAAGTTGAGATTCAAACTTAAAATTTATAATTATAATAAATCATTATCCGACTATTCCACTTAATCTCCTTATGCGTAAATTAACAATATTTTAGTTGTGTTCAATTTGCAATTTATTCAATATAAACGCTTTTTGGTATGTCTTTACATGGGAAATGTTATTCAATTGTAGTAAAAGAATATATTCATTGCTGCATGCATTATTGCAATCAGTACATAGGACTCCAATAACATTAGCTTATCTTTGTTACCACCAAAGGAGTTGACCTTGAAATAGGCCTCAGTGTTTTGCATTGATCCCATCAAAATTCTTAATCAAAGATCAATGCAGAATAAGTAAAGTTAAAATGATTACGAAAGGAATTAGACTTGAATACAAGGCTTTTATATATAAAAAAAAGACCAAGTATGAAAACAGTTGCATACCATCAATATAGAAAATAGGCAGTAGTATGGGAAATCTTGAATTGTAAATTATACACCAACCAATTCAATAATTAATTTAAAAAAATCCCCAAATCTCATCCCCCAAACAAGAACCCTAAATTAATCAATGTTATCTTATGGCAATCTAAGACATGGCTAAAGATAATACAATCTCTAGAACCTATAACTTAAAGTTAGAAGGCTTACCCCAGGTGCTGTGATACAGAATCGCTTTAATAGTTAAACTGATTTGCAATTCTTCACCAAAAAGCAATAATTATTTGAAACTCTGCGCCAAGAGATGATTCAAAGAAATAAGATAAAAGCTATTAAAAGTTTTGTTTGATTTGAGATAAAGAGAGAAAGCTGTGAGTGAAAAACGTGGAGTATTACATATAAGGCGTTTATTAGATGTGAGAGAAACAGAGAAGCCAAAACTGTAAAAAAAAAAAAAAAAAAAAGGGTCAATTACCTTGTGGTATGAAGGTTTGCGGCAAAGACTTCTTTTTTGTCAAAATAGCGAAAGGCAATTTTTTGCCATAAGTGATTCACGATTTGAGAAGCCTAAATTTTGGGAAATTTTTTACGTCAAATTTTGGAGAAAATTTTGAGTCCTGTTAAAATTTTGGTGGGAATAAGCTCTAAATATTTGCGGGAAATAATTTTATACCTTTCCACCAAATATTTCATTTTAGGTAACGCTATTAAACGTTGCAAATAATCTCAATTTAATAAACCGTTGCTAAAAGTAAAATTTATATCTATTACTTATCAAAATGCGGGACTTAAGATACATACTACAACAGTTTGATAAAAGAGTTGCAAAAAATATTAGTTTTAGACAACCATTACAAATACCGTTGCAAAACAGTAACTTTAGCAATGGTTTTTTTATTAGTCCAATTAAAGGGTTGCAATAAGGCAAAAATGTGGTAGTTTAATGCTCAGTAAGTAGATTTATCCCGAAAAAAGCGATAGTTCAAAGATCAATAAATAACCAAATAATTACGAGTAATATCAGGAACAACGGGACACTATTATAAGCCATGGCTACTGAATAGCAATACGATCACCAGTTCAGATTCACACGTTCATAATAATCGATAACAGTAGTCGACAATAAGAGACGACTAATTAACTCCTAACCGCATAGGATTCGATAGACAACTTGTATAGTTCATAGAACCTAAATCAAAGGCTCAGATTGACTTATCAAAATGATCAATACAGATAACTGAACAAGAATCACGAACGAATGACAGAATAACAAACTGAATGATATTTGCAGAACAACAAATGAGGTAAATCAAAAGAAAAGGTAAACTACTTACATAAATTAACCAAAAGCTTTAGATGCCAAAAATCACCAATTCCAACTAATAGAAGTTGAGTTCCTAAATTCTTAAGTCTTGAACGACTCACTGCAAGGTTTGTGAGAAAAATGCACTTGTATCAATAATAAGATGACACTTAATTTATTTCCCTTTGTGTTAAATCCATCTGATGATGTGTCAGACGACTTAGACCATAGATGAGGTTATGGTCTAAATCCACCTAAAAATTTTCATTTTTGAATTTTATGAAGGAAAGAAAAGGTTGATGAGCAAACAGTTTTATGATCCTCAATACTTTTATGTAATTATAAATTCTATATACAACAATGAACATGAAAAGAGTATTTAAGTATTTTTTGTTCGAAAAATAATTCTAGAAAAGGTTGATGAGCAAACAGTTTTATGATCCTTAATACTTTTATGTTATTTTAAATTCTATATACAACAACGAACATGAAAAAAGTATTTAAGTATTTTTTGTTAGAAAAATAATTCTAGAAAAGGTTGATGAGCAAACAGTTTTATGATCCTTTATACTTTTATGTAATTTTAAATTCTATATACAACAATGAACATGAAAAGAGTATTTAAGTATTTTTTGTTAGAAAAATAATTCTTTCTTGCTTTCTTTCTCCAGTCATATGATTCTACCATTTCCTTTTTCCAATTCAAAAGAGGAAACTCTTTTTCCTTTTTTCTTTATGATTTTTCCTCAATCTTACTTTTGTCTCATTTAACTCGTGACCAATCCAATATAGTGTTAGTTAATATAAAGTAAAATAAATGAAAAATAATTAATATAATAAAGCAACTTAAATTGTCAATTTAACATCATAATCAACTCAAAACATACTCTGAACTTGCAAAATAACTAGTGGAGATTTTTAGAGATATAAACTCAATATATATACCCCAATAACTCGCTTTACCTCATAGCAACTATAGAATTTATGTGTACTCTAGCTCACCTCTTATCTTGATTTAATTCAAACTCGAAACGTAACAAGTATGGAGTTCACAATCTAAGTTTTTCACCACTAGATTAATCTCTTAGGATGATAACTCACCTCTAATCTACATGGAGTAAAATGTACTTGCCCCAAAAGCAGGTTCAATTAATGTTATAATTAACAAATAATGGTTAACCCAAGTTATTCATTATATTCATAATACCTATTTATAAACCACTCACAAACACTATCAATATTCGATGTGGGATATTACACACACCCCCCGTTAAGGACCTAACGTCCTCGTCAGGAGCACACATACTCAGGACCAACCAGGTGGTGAAGAATTTTAAAGGTGGTTCCTACGGGTTCAAGAGGTGGCTTCCACCGTCTCCTTAGTGTAGCACTTTGTCCCGCTTAGCACTTAGTTCCCGGACCAGCCAGTGACATGCTCTGATTCTGTCATGTCCCAAGCCCACAGGTGAGACTGATATTGTATGCATAAGAAACAACTACTTGAGCCCTTTTTTCTACTAGCCCAAAATGATTAACCCAAGTTATTTATTATACCCAGAACATCCACTTATAAATCACTCACAAACACTATCAATATTCAATGTAGGATATTACAGAAGCACCCAAGGGTTGCATCGTATCAAAATTGGCTAGAAAATTTGCATATTTATTCACCTCTCGAAAAATATGCACGAGTTTAAAGTCAGCATGCCGCAAGAGAATACTAAAACATTTTAATATATGTTATTGAGTAAATATCCTAATATGAACTTTTCAATTATTGTATTTATATACCTAGAGGAAAATTTTTGGAAGGACACAAATTAGTTATACAAATTTTTTATGAAATAAAAGTTAATTTCCATTTAAAATCAATAATATAAAATGCTTATATATAAACAACTGAAAAAAGTTATGGTTTTAAAATCTAAAATAAGAGGAAGAAAGTTAGAGTGGAAACGCTAAATTAGGCACCTTTGACAATTGTAAAATACATATATGTTCTCCATTTTCCTTCATTGTCTTGTCTTTTAAGTAATATAAATATATTTCACACCCTGCCGTTGCAATAGACGGAAACAATGGATGGAATTCTAGTACAGATTTCACAATAGTGGAGGGATTAGTGTCCAAGTATACTAGTGCAAAATTTTAGGAGATGTGAGAGAGGGAAAAAAGATCAAATTTGTGAACATTTTTAAAAGAAGTAA
Source organism: Ehretia macrophylla (assembly GCA_037974665.1). Taxonomy (NCBI): domain Eukaryota; kingdom Viridiplantae; phylum Streptophyta; class Magnoliopsida; order Boraginales; family Ehretiaceae; genus Ehretia; species Ehretia macrophylla. The sequence goes on along the minus strand of CM075777.1, from coordinate 52,344,050 downwards.
ACGGAAACAATGACAAAGGGATGAGTCATTTTTGTTATTTTCTAAAGCAAATAGTAGGAGATAGAGAATCATTTGCAATTATTAGTAACATAAAAAATTACGCAGACATGAGCAAGATTTATTTCCAAGCGTTCATTCAATGTAAAGTATATATCAATAAACAAGTATTGCTGTCAATTTCACAACTACCTTGTCTTAATATTGATAATTTAATGATACGCGCATTGCAGTACGCGCAAATTAGAGGGACCATACTCTTCTCTAACTAATTCTTTTTTTAAATTTTTCTTTTTAATAATAGTGAAAGTCTGTAATTGTATGGGTGATGGTAGGAAACTTGGGAATAAATTGACTCTTGATACCACTGATGGAATTTGGATAGTAGTAAAAAATGGATTTGATAATAGGAATTATTTAATAATTGGGAGAGAAGGAGATAGAAGACTTGAAAGACTAGTTTACTGAATTTTTTCTTAGCTCGTATGAGCTTGGTTTACAATGCAAGAGTAGCACATATTTGTACTTGGCCAAGGTATTGTTGCTTCTGCCAAGAAGCTTCAAGAAAAGCCTACTTTACTATTAAATATTACAATGCTTAGTTTATTGTCTTAGAAACAACCAACAAATGTATTTGGCGTATCCACTCAAATCTTGCTTTTCAATTCCAACAGGCATTAGAATATCCCAGCACTACCGAGGACCAAAGACCATTAACGTTTTATCAATTGTTTATTGATTCTTGAACATTCTGCACCAAAGAGCATCAATATTTTATCAAGTATTGGACTACTTTTTACAATTTTTTATTTATTGAACTTGGTTCATCTTCGTCCAAAAAAAAAAAACTTGCTTCATCATATCATATGTGCATCTAATTAGTTTATGAAGAAATTCGGTTTAATTATAACTATTACAAGTTACTAATTAGTTTATGTGTTTGCTAGTGCAATGGTGCGGTAACCAATGAATTCGTGTATATCATTGAGTTGGGTCGTGAGTTTGATTCAAGGGCAGCAATAAGGTGGAGATGATGGGCACCACCATAGACGATCACATTTCGGATCAGTTTCAACATCTATTAAACAAAAATAAGAGAGAGTAAATTAATTTTAAGTTCATCAGCTTCCCTCCTTTATACTAAATAAATAAATAAATGAATAAAGTGAAGACCACATGCAAAAGAAGACAAAGAGCTTTCGATAAAGATAAAGTGAAAGTGAAGTAACGTCGAATCTTTCTTATGGTCTAAAGTTAAACAGTTCGTTTCGGTAACTTTATCAAACACAGTGGAAGATTTTTTCTTGGAGCTAGCTCTATAAAAATAGCAAGTGCGTATAGATCGAGAGGTTTCATACAGCAATCTTAATATACTAAGATAAGATATCTCCCTTAAATTTTACATTCAATTTAAGTCCAAATGGCCGAACCTGTTATCTCTTTCGTCATCGAAACGCTTGGCAATTTGTTGATTGAAGAAGGAAAGTTTCTACATGGAGTAAAAGACCAAGCAGAACAACTTCACGCAGAGCTAAAGCGGATGCTATGGTTTTTGAAAGATGCCGACTCAAGGCAAAATGAGGCGGATAGAGTTCATGAATGGGTATCCCAAATTAGAGATCTTGCTTATGTAGCTGAAAATTTGCTTGAACATTATGCTTTCAAAGTTGATTCACGTAGGGGAAGAGGTGTTACAAGCATCATCAAGAGGTGTGTTTGTCTCTTGGACGAGTGCTTCATTCGTCACCAAGTTGGGTCAGAAATCGAATCCCTCAAGGCCAAGATTTCTGATCTTACTACAAGTTTCGATCGTTATGGCATAAGAGCTATAATGGAGGGAGAAGGCGGCTCAAACTCTAGGCTACAACAGTTAAGACGTACCCATTCTCATGTTGTTGAAGAGGATCTCGTTGGAGTTGAAAGTCAAGTTGAGATGTTGGTAGAAAATCTTATTAGCGAAAATTATAGATTCGTTTCTATATGGGGAATGGGTGGTCTTGGCAAGACCACTCTGGCAAGAAAAGTTTACCAACATTCAAATGTAAGGCGTCATTTTGAAGTATTTTCGTGGATCTGCGTATCTCAGCAATGGCAGACAAGGGATCTCTTACAAGGCATCATTACTAAAGTTATGCCGGAAAAGAGGCAATTGATTAATGAAGGGAGAGAGGAGGAGCTAGTCAGGGAACTTTTTGAGTTTCAAGAAAATCACAAATGTCTAGTAGTACTTGATGATATATGATCCATAAATGCTTGGGAAGGCTTTCTCAATTAGAGAGAGAGGCACCAAGGTACTGCTTACAACACGCAACAGAGAGGTTGCTACTCATATATCTGCAAGTAGTTTTCTCCATCAATCACGATTTTTGAGTAAAGAAGAAAGTTGGGAATTACTAAAAAGAAAATCCTCGATACAATCAGGTACTCAAGATATATTTTCTTTCATAGTTGTCATTCTTGATCGTTCAATTAAATATATATGTATGTTTTTTTTATATTTATATATTATATTTGCCTAGAAGCGATATACGAATTTGTCATTTTTTTTTCTCGCAATCATAATTTTAGTTAGGAAGTTCAACAATCGATGACTTTTTAATATTTAATCTGCTTATAATAGTTTTCTGATGTAGCTAACATCCAAAACAGTGAAAAAATTAACATATTGTTTAGAATACAAATACTGATGTTCTAGAAATTTTGAAGGATTTTATTTAAAAGTGAACTCCAATATTTCACTAAGAGATGAAAGAAGAGAGTAAATTTATGGAATAAATTGTAAGGGTAAATTGCACCGGACCCCTTGTTGTGAGGTCTAAGTGCGCATGACTCCCTGTGCTTAAAAAATTCTCTCCAAACCCCCTTGTGGTCATATAAAAGTGCGCACAACCTCCGACCGTCAAAAAAGTGTATTTTGTAACTAATATATCCCTTGCTCTATGTATAATAGCCAACCACTCATTTAAGCTTCAAGAACCAGTTATTTGTTCTTCAAGAACTATTCCTTTGAGCTTCAACACCCACTCCTCCCTCGCCTGAGAAGCTGTCATGGATATATATATATATATATATATATATATATATATATATATATATATATATATATATATATATATGACTGAAACCTTATATATCTTCGAGTTGGAAAATGACCAAGAAGCAAAATTAGGTATGGAGAGAATTTTTTGACCTCAGAGAGTCGTGCACACTTAAGCCTCACCATAGGGGGATCTGGTACAATTTACCCTAAATTGTAATAATCTAAATCAGCAATACAATGGATGAAAGTCCGGGGTGTGTGTAGTGGTGATGGGACTAGAGCATATGTAAAAATGACCCAAGCCCAACCTCACCCAAGGTATTTAGGAAACAATGTTTAATTTCTAATTAAATTACATTTGAATTGACTTTCTTTTTAAAGAAAGAAAATGGTAATTTGAGTTCACTTTTAAATAAAATCCTTCAAAATTTTTAATTTTATAAGGGGGGAGAAAAGGTTGATAAGTAAAAAGTTTTACGGTCCTTAATACTTTTAAGTTATTCTGAATTTTATAGACAACAATGAACATGAAAATAGTATTCAAGTATTTTTTTTAAAAACAATAATTCTTGCTTTCTTTCTCCATCATGGTTCTATCATTTCCTTTTTCCAATTCAAAAGAGGAAACTCTTTTTCCTTTTTTCTTTATGATTTTTTTTCTCTATCTTACTTTTCTCTCTCTTTTCACTTGTGAATCCAACATAGTATTTCTTAATATAAAGTAGAATAAAAGAAAAAAAAGTTCAATATAATAAAGCAAGTTAAGTAATTGATTTAACATGTTAATTAACTCAAAATATACTCCAAAAAGTAACTAGTTGAAATTTTTACTGATATATACTCAAAATATCCAAATTTCAAGCCTTTCACTATTAGATTAGTCCTTTTGGATGATAACTAACCTAATATCTATAAGGAGTAAAAGAACTTGCCCCAAATGAGGGCACCTACCGTGTTGGTTAAAAAATGACATCTTAGTGTTAGTTATTGTCCTAGGGTTCAAATAATGTTGTAATTAAGAAAAAATAAAGAAAGAACAGAAAATAATATAAAATAAAGAAAGAACAGACAATTAAGATGTGATCCCTTCTTTACCATGGACATAATAAGTATTAAAATTTTAAACTAAAACAAGACCTTTTGAATTGACATTTCATAATATTTTAGTTGGAAACTAGAAAAACTTGCATATAGAATGCTACTATTTAGCTACACTAACTCTTTAAGAGGTTCATAATATTAGAAAGATGTGTTGGTTTAAACAATATATATAGGTTTAAAATTTAAACAGATAGTCAATTTTCCCTTGTTTTCCTGTAAAATTATTTGTTCAATTGGCTTGAAATATTTGATTCTTACTCCATAGGCCATATGGAATATGTTGTTTTTTCAATTTTAGTTGTAGGCCTAATGGAATTTGTTGTTTTTTCTATTTTAGTTGTAGGTTTCGGAGAAGTCCATAAAATGGAAGAATTAGGAAAAGAAATGGTTGAACATTGTGGAGGACTTCAGTTAGGTGTACTTGTCCTAGGAGGTATTCTCGCAACAAAACACAGCTTGATGGATTGGGAAATTGTGCACAAAAATATCAGTTCATGTCTAGGGAAGTGGAAGAACATTGAAAAATATCAAGGAGGATTACACAATATACTAGCTTTGAGTTACAGTGACTTACCATATCAACTGAAACCTTGTTTTCTTTACTTAAGCAAATATTTAGAAGATGATGATATAGAAACAGAGTCATTGTACCAAGTTTGGATGGCTGAAGGTATGATATCTAGTGAAGATCGGATTGGAGACGAAACAATGATGGATGTGGCAGAACATTATTTGGAAGAATTAGCAGAAAGGTGCATGGTTATTGTTGAAATGGACGAAGATATGCCTTCAATCCCAACGTTTAAATCATGCTGGTTTCATGATCTCATGAGAGAGATGTGCCTGCACAAGGCAAAAGAGGAAAATTTCCTTGAATTAATCGATTATAATGTCGCTGAAGAGCTTGTGGAATCCTCCTCCGCCACTAGTACAAGTCCTAGACTTGCTATTTACTTGAGTGGAGAGGATGGTAGAAAATATGTTGCCCCTAGAAAAGAAGTGACTCAACGCCTTAGATCATTTAGTTTCTCGATAGATGGGGAATATGATGGTCGAATGAAATTCCAATGTGATGAGTTTAGGATGTTGAGAGTCTTATCTCTTGAGGGACTTGTACCTAATATCTCTGATGAAACAAGTTGTGGAGAGGCATGTCTTATTATTGCTCTTGACTATATGATGGTCCGAGCAATAGGTAAACTTATCCACTTGAGATATTTGAGTTTGAGGAACAGTGAATTCATGATTATACCGTCATCCATAAGCAAGCTCAAACACTTGCAAACTCTTGATCTACGTTGCGACACCGCAAGGATACCTAATGCAATACGAAAATTAGAACGATTAAAACACTTGTACCATCCTATCGGACAAGTACTTTGCAAATTCAGTCTCAAAGGCTTGCACAATTTGGAGATACTAGAAAACTTCGACAGTGGAAATACTGACACTGAAGGGCTTTCAAGTTTGACGAAGCTTCGACATTTGAAAGCGACAGTCCGAAACAAGCTAGAGGATGTCGACAAATTCATCAACCAAGTAAACAACTTAATCTACTTGAGGTTCTTGTCCCTTGAAATTAAAGGTTGTGATTTTTGTTCAGAGGAGGGATCAACTGTGCTTAGAAAGGTGTTTTCTTGGAGTTGTCTTAATCACTTGGTCATATATTATGGGAGAATAAGTAAATTACCGAAGTATGAACCTTGTTTCTTGCCAAATCTCCACACATTAAAATTAAGGTGGACTCGAATGAAGGAAGACCCAATGAGGACACTAGAGAAGCTTCCCAACTTGAGAACTCTAAGTCTATTGGGATACTCCTTTATGGGGGAAGATATTATTTGTCATGCAACTGGTTTTTCTCAACTCAAATCTCTTTCACTCTCGTATTTGGAAAACTTGAGTAACTGGTGGATAGAAGGAGGAGCCATGCCAACTCTTTCTCGTTTGGAAATTAGAGATTGTAGAGCACTGAAGATGATTCCAGATGGGTTGAGATTTGTCACTACCCTTAAAGAGTTGAAAATCAAAGCTATGCCTGAGGAATTCAAAAGTAGGCTCCAAGTTAAAGATGGTCGAGAAGGAGAGGATTTTGACAAAGGCCGTCACGTGCCTTTCATCATTTTTTGGTGAATGAAGCCACCTGGTGATCAGGTACTAACACTATCCTTACTAGCATTGACGGTTAACAATCACATTCCATTGTGATCAAAATAGCTGATTATTTGATGTAATTCATGAATTGTTCTTAATTTGTTAAACATCTATTACTGTTTTTCTCTTTTGGGTCAATTAAACTTCTTCTATTAAGTTGGCCTTTTCGTAAGGCGTGTAAAACATTTGATGAAATGCGTGACAGAAACTCTGTGTGACTTTCTTGCGATGCTTCGACCATGGCACATAAACCTTCTAACCCTGTCAAGTCCTACGGAAGAATGAGTAATATAAAAACTGTGTGCCAGTGTGACAAGAAAGGTCACAAACTCATGGTGGAAAATCGCATTATCCCGTTTGTTGAATTCATTTTGCTTTCGGTAATTGAATCTGTAACGCCTTGAGTGATACACATAATAACTATGCTGAACTAGTTACTTGTTTATCTAATTTTGAGGATACTGTGTGGGGAGTATTTTATTATTTGGCCAATGGTAATCGAATTTAATAAGATGTTTCTTTGTCTTACTGAATATTGGATATTCAGATTGTTGACACATGCAGGTAGAATTAGCCAGAGAACGAAATGTCGTCGGGTTCTTGAACTTGACGTCTTGGAAGATGATGCCTCAACTATATTGATCACAGAGCAGTACGTAAAACGATTTTTGTTATTACTTTTTTTGTGATTATGTTCTTGCGTGTGGTTTTAATTGTGTAGTATGGCCATGAAGATATCACAGCAAAGTTAAACAACTTTGATGCTGCAAGGAGGGTTGTTCTCCTACGTGTGACTAGTTCGCTGCAGATTTATGAACGTCCTTTTCAATTGCTGAATGCTCAACACGCAAATACTTTGCAATGCAATAGAGTACTATAGATTTTTCGAGGGCACATACACGAACAAGCTCCCTTTGTTGTGCGATCCAACATGATATATCTTATTAAGTTGATCTCCTACGAATGCTTGTATGTGTTTTTTCGAGTTTCTAGATGTGCTTGTTTTGTTCTCCTTAGCATCGATTTTCACATTATTATTCATCAACACATTTTAATATATATTTTTGAGTAAATATGCTGGTATAAACTTTCATTTCTTCTAGTATTTATATACCTAGAGGAAAAATTTTGGAAGGACACAAATTACTCATACAATTTTTCGATAAAATAAATGTTATTTCCCATTTAATATCAATAATAGAGAATGCTTATATAAAAAATAATATATATTTTTGACTGAGACCTGTGCTATTATTGAGAAGTGTGATTTAGACCTTATTATAATTAAAAAGTGAGAGATAGACCCCTTTTGTTTGAGGTCCATCCAATTTTCTGTTAAGAGTTAAGGTTAGAATGGTCAATTTTTATTATTAACGAATAATATCATAAGAGGATAAAAGAAAATTAAATATTTTTTTTTATTAAAAAAAAAAGGGAAAAGTGAGCTGCACCTCAAATAAAACATCTTATTTTCAATTTCAAATTAGAGTTTCTGAATCCATGTGAACTGCATCATACAAGTGATCAATAAGTTCAAAGGAATATTTTTTGTGGAATTGTCTATGAGTTCGTCTTCTCAGATCTTGCCAACCCTTTGAAAAATGAAGAAAACTACCAAAACGAAATGGACAAGTGTATGTGCTACGAAACTAAGGGAAGTTATTTTAGATTTTTGTTCTTCTGGTGGTTGGAGAATAGGAAAGAAAAGTAAAGCAGGAAAAGAAGTAAAGGGAGAGAGAACATAATTTCCAAGTCACAAGTAACATAAACTAATGCAACATGGCAATCAAGGAAAAATTAGTACGTTCTTGTAGTTTTCTATATCAAATAATAGTGGAGAGAGAACAATTTGCAAGGATTAATTAGTAACATAAATTAATGAAAATGTCACACCGTTAGTCCTTTTTTAATTTTTCGTTTAAAAATTGAAAACATAAGCAGCAAAGTATACATATAATCATGTGAAACTACGTGCATTTTCCATCAAAAAGTAAAAAAAGACTTACGCCGTCACATATTCAAAATAAAAAACTGCAATGTTACACTTTTAAAAATAATGTACCGCTACGTCAAATATGTTAAAAATTAGGGACTAAATTGAATATCAACCCTAAATTGTCCTTTTGTTTCTCATGGATGATATTTAGCTGATCCACCAGGGTTTTGTCCTTTTGTTTCTCATGGATGATATTTAGCTAATCCACCAGGGTTTTTACTTCTTACTAATTATTTATGCAGGATACGTTGTCATTTATAGGTTATAAGCAAAACACTTTTTTCTCTTCTTCCATGTTAGGCGAATTAGCATAGGCAATGAGCTGATGAAAATGTTTTTACAAGAATTATGATATTCCACTTTAAAATAAATTAGTTTTAGATGGAATAATTTATGACCTTATAATTTAGTCTTGAATCCATGATTGATAGATATATTATTGAAGACATAATAAATGACATGATATTAATCAAGTTCATGAGCAATACACCTTTTTCTATGCATGCAGAGGAGGCGGATTTATGAACAACTCTATCAATCGGATAGCATTGATCATTGGAGCACGAGCAATTGTAAGGGTTGAGCCTCCAAGCAGTGATTATTACTCTGCCCTTCGGGCAGTTTTTTATAACTTGTGGATTGAGAGAAATAATAGGTTTATGGTAATGAAGTCCTCATTGAAGACCAGTTTTTTTTTTTTTTTTTTTGTCAAAGGAAAATTCATTAATACTGAAAAAAGACTACATCAATCATTTCCATTAATCGGCATGTCAACCAACAAAAGCTGGGAAAGGTTAGGGAAACATTTGATAACCAATTTACAGGAAGGGAAAGTGAGTGAGCCTGGTTAGCAATCCAATTAGAAGTAGAATTTGTTGCTCTCCTAATGAGTTTGAAAGTGATGCCGATGCATGAATTCAACTCATGTCTGAAGTCTGATGTCTGATGTCTTATGTCTGAGGCGATAGGCTCTATTCTCCATGAGCGAACGGGGTTAGAATGATGAGTTGTCTTGAAAACTTCTTCACAGTCGGTTTCGATGATAGTAGTCTGAAAACCACTGGAAATAGCAAGTTTAACTGCGTTGAGGAGGGCTATTGCTTCTGCTTGTTGAGGGAGGTCACATCTCGTTACAAAGGCTGATCCATTGATCAATTTGCCTTCATGGTTTCTGCAAATTGAGGCAACGCCTGCGATGAGCTTGTTGGGGCAGAAGGAAGCATCACAGTTAATTTTTATTGTGCCCCTTGCAGGTGGTAACCAACTTGAGGGGGGCCCAACATGGCTTTCTAAAGTGCCAAAGTGTTCTGTTTCGGCATTCAAATTCGGAGCAGAGGAGGCGTGTGAGAACTCATTAAGGAGAAGATTTGCATTTGTTGAGGCTCTGATTAGGCATGTTCTGATCCCTTCAAAGACAAAAGATTTTCTACTTTTCCAGATTAGCCAGCAATAGTGAGCTATAATTGCTTCAGCTCTGCCTTTGCTGTGACCAACTTCTCGACATTTACGAATTGTGTCCAAGTACCAAGAGTCAAGTCGAGATATGGTATTTTCATCTGGGAAGAGCTGAAGAGGAGAAGCAATCCAATAGTATCAGCTCCATGGACAGAGAAGAAGCAAATGTTCAATGGTTTCAGGCTCTTTTTGACAAATTTTGCATAAAGGGCTGCTTGAGCATTTTCTCTTGAATTTGTTGTCTTCGGTAGCAAGAAGATTTCTACATGCTCTCCACATGAATGCTTTGATCTTTGTTGGGGCGTTCGTGTTCCAAATAGTTTTCCACGGATGTTTGGGAAAAATGTGTGAGGAGCGTTGGCTTGTAGTTGGTCTTTGGCACGCGATCTTGAGGCTTCGATATCCACTTTTGACAGAGAAGGTCCGTGATTTGGTGTGAGGCCAAACTAAAGTGTCTTCTCTTTGAGCGTGTATAAGAGGGATGTTCAGGATTCGTGCTTGAAAGTTTCTATCAAAAACTTGGGCGATCAGCTCTTTATTCCATTTTCCATCAACGATAAGATCTGACTTTTTCCAACGGGCAATCACTTGGTTGCGGGATGGATCAGATAGTAGGTATCCATGGGTCAGCCCAAATATCAATAATTCTTCCATCGCCAACTTGCCAAACAGCTTCTTTTTTAAGGAGCTCTTTCCCTGCAATCAAACTTCGAAAAGCCCATGATGGTCTAGTACCCAATTTTGCGCTCCAAAAGTTGCCATTCGGAAAGTATTTCCCTTTGAGGATTCTTGCTATGAGAGAATATGGATTCTTGAGGATTCTCCAAGCTTGTCCTGCAAGAAGAGATTTGTTCATGAGTTCAAAGTTTTTAAAACCAAAACCTCCATCCCATTTAGAATCTGTCATGAGATTCCAATTAGCCCATTTAATGCTATTTTTGCCATTTTTGCTCCACCAAAAGTTAGAAGTGATTGCGCAAAGTTTTTTGCAAATGGACTTGGGAATAGGAGAAGGGACATGATGTAGCTTGGAATAACTTGAAGGACAGCTTTGATCAAGACTTCTTTTCCTCCCTCTAAAAGGAATTTTTCCTTCCAGCCTTGGGCCTTTGAGTACATTCGGTCAGTTAACCAGTTGAGAGCTTCTCTTTTGGAGCTTCCCCAGGTAGATGGTATGCCTAGGTACTTCCCTATGTCTTGGTTATACAGGATTCTAAGGAGGCTGCTTATCTCATCTTTCACATGTTGGGGTGTGTTAGAGCTGAAGGTAATTCCAGATTTTGAGAGATTAATGCTTTGCCCTGAAGCGAAACAATAGTGATATAGAGAATCTTTAAGAGCAAGGGCTTCTTGGGTATTTGCCTCAATGAAGAAAAGGGAGTCATCTGCAAAGAGTAGATGAGTGACCGAGGGGCAATGCTTAGTTATTTTGATCCATTTGATGCGACCTTGGGCGGAGTGTTGTGCAAGAAGCTACGGAAGCGCCTCAGTAAGGATTGAAAATAGGAAAGGGGATAGGGGGTCCCCTTGCCTAATTCTCCATTGAGGAGAGAAATGAGGTAATCTGTCACCATTAATCGATATGGTATATTGGACAGAAGAGAGAATTTGCATAATTAACTTGTTCCAGTGATGGTGTAAGCCAAGCTTTCCGAGAAGTTTTTCAAGGAAATCCCATTCCACAAAGTCAAAAGCTTTGTTCATATCAATTTTGATTGCTGCTTTGAAAATTTTGGAGCTTTTATTCGTTCTAAGGTGATACGCAATCTCTTGGGCAATAATGAGGTTGTCCTGAATTATTCTGCCCGCAATGAAAGCGCTTTGATTAGGGGAGATGATGTCATCCATATGAGGTTTGAGTCTAAGGACCAGAACCTTGGAGATAATTTTGTACAAGAAATTAGTACAGGAAATTGGCCTAAATTGGGAGATGCTTTCCGGGTTGGGGACTTTAGGGACAAGGGAAATGAGGGTGTGGTTGAGATTTCCAAGGGGCTCGCCTTCAGTGATGAAATTATTAATAGTAGCAAAGCCATCATGCTTAATCAGATCCCAGTAACGTTGAAAGAAGGTACCTGTGAGGCCATCTGGCCCGGGTGATTTTATGGGGCTAAGGCTCCATGTGGCTGTTTTGACTTCTTCCATTGTTAATGGTCGAAACAGGTCATCGTTGATAGAGGGTGTAACAACTGGTAAGATGTTGTTGAGTGCCAAATTCATATTCCTTGGGCCAGCTGAAGTGAACACGGTTTTGAAGTGATTTTAGATGTGATTCTTGATATCTTCTTGGTTGTCAATCCAGTTACCTTCTGTGGTAAGAAGTCTGAGAATTCTGTTTTTTGCCCTTCTTTGAATGGTACAAGTATGGAAAAACTTTGTGTTCTTGTCCCCACTTCGAAGCCATTGGTTTCAGGATCTGTTTTCCCAGTACTTTTTTTCATTGCACCACATATTTTCAAGCTTTGAGTTGACCTCTGCAATTCTTTGGTGCGTGTCATATGACCAAGGTTGATTGTGGAGGTTGATGAGCTGATCCTTTAAGATTTCAATTTGCTTTCTGTTGTTTGGGAAATGACTTTTGCTCTAGTGAAGCAGCCTCTTGGTGCATCGTTCCACTTTGTTTCTGGTGAGAACAATTCCACGTTGTCGGGCCCTGTAACTGATGGTTCCAGCTATCGTCGATCACATTCCTGCAGCTTCTATCTTCTGTCCAAAATGACTCAAACCTGAAGATCTTTTTCCTCTTCCTATGATCAAGGGCTGTTGATAAAATGATAGGACTATGGTCAGAACCAATGGGAGGATGATTGACAACCCAAGCATCCGGGAAAAGGAAATTCCAAGAAACTGTGCAAACGACTCTGTCAAGTTTTTATTTTATATTTGCTTCGCCATGCCTATTGTTGCTCCAGGTGAAACGACAACCCTTGGATTCAATGTCCATGAGCTCATTGGTGTTGAGGAACTCTTGGAATTTCTGGATTTTGATGTTAGCTTTTTGCTTTCTCCCTTGCTTTTCAGAATGCTGCCTGATTTCATTAAAATCTCCCATGATAAGCCATGGGGTGTTTTTGTTCTTTTCCAATTTGCTGATAATGGGCCAAAGATATTGCATTTCTTTGAAGGTTGGGCAGCCATGTAAAGCTGTGAATTTCCAGCTGTGGTGGGGGTCAGTCTGAATAGTAGCATGAATAAAGTCTCTGTGGTAATTGATAATGTCGATTGATATGTCATTTGTCCAAAGGAGCGTAATGCCATCTGAGAGACCAATAGGTTCAACACAAAAGATATTGTTAATACCAAGTCTTCTAAAAATTCTACTAAGCTTTTCTTTTTTATTTTTTGTTTCAAAAAGACAGATAAGATTGGGCCTGTATTGAGAGATTAAATCTCTCAAGTTTTGAACTATCAGAGCAGTACCCATGCCCTGACAGTTCCAACTTAAAGCGATCATTGGAGTGGTTGGGGCTGTTCTTCAACAAACCCCAGCTTGTCAAAATTTGTTGTGGAAGCAAGAGGTGATTGAGATTTTTTTCCTCTTTTGTTAGCATGACCAGAGTCGTGCCTGAGAGGAGAATTCCAGGTGGGAAGATGTTCTTCCTCGATAGGAATATTGAAGAGGGGATATTTAGTTTCGTCATGAATGATTGTGGGTGTAGGGGAGGATGTGTCCTTTCTCTGAGAAATTTTCCTTCTTTTTGGAGATAGGTCCTGCGGGTCTGATGATGTTTTCCTTTTGCTAGATGATTATGGTAATTGGCTTCCAGGGTTATGGGCTTTTGGTTGAGTGGAATGTGGGCTTGATTGGGTTTGGGGGACTTGTGGTACTTGGGTGTTCTGTTGGGTGATGGTTTTTGGTTTTGGGTTTTGTTGTGTCGGGTTCAGGTTTTGGGAAGATGGGGTGTGGCTTGGGATTTTTGTTAGGTTATGTTGCATTGGGCTTAGTTTGGATTTCTGGTTGGAATTGGGTTTTTTAGTTTGATTTTGACTTGGGTGGTTTAGTGAAGATGAATTTGAAATTATTACAAGACTGTGGCTAGAGGTATGTACCATCGCAGAGTGATCAGTACTCTGTTTACAAGAATTTCCCCTTTCAGCTAAGGTTTCAGAACCTTTGACTGCAGGGATGGAAATTAGCTTTGAGGAGTTGGTAGAACTAGAACTTGGCTTGTCACGTGCTCTGGAAATCATTGGATAGTCACGTGCCACTGATGTTGAGTGCTGCTCACGCACGGCTGAAGTTGGTGGGTGGTCACGTGGTTCTCTCCCTTGAGTTGTGGCGGAAGTGGCTGGCTTTGAGAACCTTTTCCTCACCGGAGAAGAAATGATCCACGGCCCAAGAGCTTGCGGATCGAATCTGGTCGGGGATGATGGGAAATTTTTGGTAGGTGATGGGCATGAGTTGGTCTCATAGGTGAGCAGACCACATGCTTGACAGAAGTTGCTAAGTTTCTCATACTTGAATCTGATCCAAAGGTCAGGAAGGCCTTCTCTGGGAAGTGGGAAACCTGAAACGAGGAGAATGTTGATGTCCCATTTGATCCTCATTCGCGTTGTGTTGTTGCGGCTGATTTTACCTTTTTCAATTGGATAAGTTCTTCAAGGTCTCCCAAGTAAGCACTGATGTTGATAGCATTGTTGCATGAGATAAAACTGTAGGGAAGGCTATGAACTTAAACCCAAAAAAAGGTGAAGTTGAGGTCAAATTCTTCTGCTTGGATGTTTGGTTCCCAGTTCTGAAGAAGGAAGTGAAAACCTTGTATAGACCAAGGTCTGAGGTCCCATGCTTTTACTTTGTCCTCTTTTGATTTGAAATCAAGGATGAAAGTGTTGTACTTGAGAGGGATGAGGTCTACTGATTCTTTAAGACCCGATGACTTGTTGATAGTATTTTTGACCAGACCAAGAGCAATGTGTTGCTCAGTAACGAGTCTGCCGACAAGTACATGATTAGTTTGGGACATATTTGGGAGAGGGTCAAGTTTTGGAAGTTTTTTACGGTTTGGTGCCATTATGGTGAATGTCGGTAGGACAAGGAAAGAGGTAGTAAATGCGGATGATGAGGGGGAGTAATGTAGGTGAAGAAGAAATGTGGAGGAGATTAAATGGAGCAACGGTTGTTCAGGTGAGGTAACGACGAAGGAGGGCACTGTTTAGGTGAGGGAACAACATTGGTCATGGTATATGAGCTGGTATGGTGAAATTATGTCACCTGGCGGAGTTGTCGAGGGTGTTTCCATTGAAGACCAGTTCAAATCGAAGATTTTGCAATTATTAGACAAAGAATTAGACTCACTCATAAATACAGAAGTATACACTTAAATAAGGGAATTTGTGTAGAAGAAAAAAATAAGGGAATTTGTAATGATTGGAAACTAGAGGATATTAAATAGGAGAATTATAAAGATAGGAATAAAATGAACAAAAAACTATAGCAATGGGAGTTAAAATAAACGAGAGTCATTGAAGAAAGCTCACAGTTTACTACCCAAAAAAAAAGAGATAACAAACAAATAAACAATAAACAAGGTAAGTAAACTATAAAACATCTTAATTAATTCATCTTAATTAATTTTCCTTTAAGTATCATGAAAGGGTGCAACATTGTTGTTATGCATATTCAGTTACTTTGATATGTAATATCTAGTTGAGTGAAGTGCACCAGACCCCCCTGTGGTTTGTTGAAAGTGCACAACACCCCATTTGATTCAAAAATCCTCTATTCACTGCCCTATAGTTTTCGAAAGTGCTCAATACCTCTCTGCCGTTAAAGAATGTGTCATACACAACACAAACACGGAAACACACACGCACGTGGGTGGTGCCGATGCACTAAACTCCTCCTTAGCTTCAAAATAGCCGACGAGGCTTTAATGGTAAGTCTCAGTTCCTAAAACTATAACATCTCTCAAGTTTAATCTGTACAAGTTTTATATCATAATTATATGTATTAATTTTGAATGATTTATATATTGGCTTATTCTTTCATTACAATTGATGATTTTTTTTTTTGTAAATTATATCATCCTAAAAGAGAAAATAAAGAATCAGCTTCCTGTTTGGTGTCGAGATTGATTTGGGTTGTGGAAAAAAAATTTCTGAAATGAGAACAGTGTTTGGGTTTAGGGTTGGATTTCGTTTTTAAATAGTAAAATTACCCTTTTACCCCTAGTTGATTAACAGAGTGAAGGGGCTGGGGAAATCTGGGTAAATTAAATTAAAAAACACATGGGGGAGTTTGGGATTTATGCTTGAACTCATGGGGGGAAATGGCTTTATCCCGATTTAAATATTATATACTCCAAACGTTGAAAATAATAATGAAAATTCTCGTTAAGTACGAAAAAAATAAGTATTCCACTGTATTGTTTAAGTATCCAATTTTCTCATACGGATAAAGCAGGATTCACATAGGCTTAATTTTGTTGTTTTTCTTTCTTTTCCTGTAAAATTGTAAAAGTTTAGTTCGAGTAGTCCAGTTAGCTTGAGATATAAGGTTTTATTCCATAGGCCTAATTTTGTTGTTTTTCTGTTTCTTTGTAGATCGTGACCAAATTCAAAGAATGAAAGAATTAGGAAAAGATATGGTTGAGCATTACGGAGGTCTTCAACTAGCTATACTTGTTCTAGGTGGTATACTTGCAACAAAACATAGTTTGATAGGGTAGGAAAATGTACACAAAAATATAAAATCATTTATGGGAAATGAAAACAACATTGGACAAGATCAGGGAGAACTGCGAAATATACTAGTTTTGAGTTACAATAACTTGTCATACCAATTAAAACCTTGTTTTCTTTATTTGAGCAAATACTTGGAAGATGTTGTGATACACCGAACCTGGCATGTATTCAATAGCATTTAAAGTTCATTTAAATTGCATTTTATTAACCTTTCACCTTCTTTGACCAAACTAGTTAACTTTTCATCTACATTGACCAACTAGGACAAGGCGGGAATTTTTGAAATGTTTAATAAATGCCAAACTTGGGATTAGAAATAAAAAAATGCAACATTAAGTTAGTTAAATTTTGGGTCAACTTTGGAATTAAATCTGAACCAATTGGGGAAGTGTTTGGTAGCAAATTATATATGGTTGGAAAGCTCTATGAGTCTAGTTTCTGAGGCTTCAAACCGTTCGTGAATTGGAGTTTTCTAATAGAAGTTATGGCCGTTTTCGCAAGGTCGCGCATAGCTCTTTTGGTTTAGCGGGTTGATCGAATCTTTGACCTTTGACTTCTTGTCATCTTTTTTATAAATAGGCAGAATGCAAACGAAAAAAACAGAGAAGAAAGGCTTGAAACCATGAGGAAAAGAAGGAGAAAAAAAAAAGAAAATTTCAACTACAAATCACCAAATCTTTGCGTGAGCTTGCACGGGGTGGTTTCCGAGGCACTCTACGAGGTTTTCCTAGCATCTAGGAGCGTCTAAGGTGAGGGTTTCATGTTTATTTGTGCATTTGAAAATGTTGAACATAAACTTTAATTTTTGTGATTTAACCGTAGGTTGTTATTTTATCCATTTCGTTGCTTAAAGAATGTTCCCTAGCAATTGTAGAACGTGTATTTATAGCTTTTTAACATTTTCTACGGTTGAATATTGAATTTGAAATATAAATTGTGTAATGAATAGTAAATTGTGAATAATAAATCCCTGTTTCGATGAAGTTGCTCCGTTACGCGCTCTGTTGATGTAGGAAGATGCTAGATATGCTAGAATGCCTAAATGTGTGGTTTAATTGGAATGTGTAATGGAAAAACGGAGAAAAACGACTTAGTGAAAGTCGGGGTCGTTTAGGTCGAGTTTGGCGTTTTCTCGTTTTACGTGTTGGCATTGTTTCGGGAGGCCATAGAAGCACTTTTGGTGCGATTATGGCGTTGGTTGGGTGTTTGGTTGGTATAGTTGTTGTTCAAACGAGCAAAGGGGGAAATCGGGACTTTGCGTGAATTCTAGGGTAAAGTAGGGTTTCGGGGTCTTTAGACGTGCCTTATGGTGACCTAGGAGGATTGGTGAAGTCGGTTTCCAAAGCTCGTGGCTCGTTTGAAAGTAGTAGCGTTTTGAAAGTTGGGGTCATTTTTTGGAATTTTGTGTGATTTCATAGTATATTGCTTATAGAATGTTTATAATGCTTATAGAATGTTTATAATGCTTATAGAATGTTTATATTGCTTATAGAATGCTTATAATGCCTATAGGATACTTGTTATTGCTTGATAAGGTTAATTGGTGTTGTTCTTGTTACTTGTTTGATTGTAAATGCTTGTTAATGCTTATTATGCTTGTTGGGTTGATTATTGATTTAAATGTTTATCAATTGTTGATAATGCTTGATATCGCTCGTTTATCGCCTTGTATTGAGTCTTGCATTGCATAGTGTCCAGCGCGAGAGTGATGGGCCTCTCTAGGTAGCCTCGGGTTGCCAGTGTTGGTTGCTCTAGCTCCGTGACTATTCCCTTTCTCACTTGGGTTGCCTCTCAGGGAGATTTGGGTCGTAGAATTGATGGTTACTCCCGGGGTATTCCAAACTGGTGTTATAAGGTGGTTGCGCGCTTATTGTCATCGTTGTCAACATCAAGCTCGAGATTGATGTATCGCTCGTGAAATGGTACATTGCTCGTATGAGTGAACCATAGCTTTCAGAGTGTGGTATAGCTTTGAATGGTTATGTTAATGCTTTCAATAATTGCTTATTGTATTGATCGTTTGTCTTGATTGCTTATTTATCAGTTATATTGCTTAACTGTCTTATTTGCATTACACGACTTTCTTTCTCTCCAACTCGATATCTGTCTCGCCCTCACTGAGTATACGTGTTGTGTATACTCACTCCTCACCACCATATTTCAGGAAATGTCATGTTAGTTGGAAGTTCGTGATTTCGTGAAAGTTCGTGCCTGAAGAGTTGTCTTGCGTGCCTATGTGGCTTGAGTGTCGAAGTTGTAAAGATATATGCTTTCATATCTTGTATGTATTTATTGTTAAAAGAAATGTAATTTAAATCTAGCTAAGTAGTTGAGGTAAATTGATAAGCTAATTTCTGTAATCAGTTAGCATAGCTTAACTTCAATGCATGTTGTAATGTCCAAAGGAAAAGAGCTAGAATGGCATGATAGTTTATTTTATGCAGTAACTTAGTATGGTTTAATTTTCAAGTTTGAATGTACTTGTCAAAAAATGAAAAGAGATAGGTTAGCTTTTAACTTGGAAATGTATGTATACTTCCTGAGTTTAATTGTTGAGAACCGAGGCTCGGATGGCCTTGAGGAAGTTTTGTATGGTTGGACACGGTGGTGGTCCATTTATATGCTATTACAGGTTTTACATTTCGCCTAGAAACAGGGGAGACTCTGTCCGTTTTCCTTGAAACTTTTGCGCGGGCTGGGATTTGGGTTGTGCTTAGATCGATTGAAAGAACTCCCGGTCTTGAGAGGGATCGGGGTGTTACAGGTGGTATCAGAGCTTGTCTAGCTCATAAGCCGGGACAGGGTCCTCGGTCTGGTGGGTAGTGGTCCTTGAATGTGTGCTTGTTAGGTGTATCTTGAAAGTGTGTGCCTGTATGTGAGATTGTGTGTCTTGATTTGAATGTATGCACCTATGTGATATAGTTATGTGTTAAGTGTTAAATGTTTTTTTTCAAGTAAGGTGAAGTGTCCAGTTGTGCATTGAATTGACCTATCGAATTGGTATCATGAATTGAATCGACCTCGTGGATTGTTATTTGCTTGAAGTATTGCTTGTAATGTGTGTATTGGAATGTCTTGAATTGGTTGTGCCGTGATTTGAATTGATTATGTTGCGCTTGACTTGATTGTTATGCTTGAGTGACTTTGTTGAATAAACTCTTTTGTAAACTTGCTGGCATAATAGCTTAAGGCATATGTATAACTGTGATATATTGGCATTCATACATGTCTTATGGAAATGGTAAGTAAGTCCTCTTTCTCTCATGAAGAAAGTGGTTCACAGCTAGCCTCTCAAGGTGTATGGGTTGGCAGGAAATGAATGGCATTTAATTAGCCTTTATTTGGGAGTTGGTGTTTGCTTTTAGAGCTCGGTTATTGGCGAATCTCTAAGGTCTTCCTCTGTGATTAACAGTTGTAAAGAGTAGCTTTCTCTTGGGGTTTTATTTGATTGTTCTCTGGGGCATTCTTTGGTTTTCTCAATGGGTATTCTTTGGAGACTTCTGTTGGCACTTTTTGGTGGACTTGGCTATTGAGGTTCCAATTGGATTTACTGCACGGTATTATCTATGGTATATGTGTCTCGGTCTTTATTGGTGTGATACTGACATCCCTGATTGGAAATTCTTCAATGGCATTTTATAGAATTCTTAGTGGGCATTCTACTAGTATCTTTCCTTGATGGCACTTATTAGAAGTCTTACACTTGGAATCATGTTCAGACTTATTATCTCATATTGCTTATGGTATGCTGTGGAATACTTTGGGCTTTCTTGGTGGTAAATTGTATAAGTTCTCACCTGGCGAACAGTGAAGAGGCCTTGGAGTTTGGTTTTGTATGTTGTACACCTGCTTGGGAATCTTACTCGGATTTCTCGTGTAGTTGGAAAAATTATATTTGTTATTTAACTTGACTGTCTTATTAGACACATTATACTTCGTCTAGTAGTTCCTTAGACATTCTTCTCAGCATTTGATAGCGATACTCGGAATCTAATGGGTTGTCCTATGGGGTTATTATTTGGAAGGCTTCTTTGGAACTTTTGAAGTATATTTGATTGGGTTTCTTAGTATTTTCTTAACACTCTTATCAGAGAATTCTTCTATGAAATTCATGACTAGTGGGGTACTTATTTGGACCTCTGGATGGAACATTTGTTTGAGCCTTTATTTGGCTTCTTGTTTGGGAATTCTCGGGCAGTAATAGTTGAACTTCTACTCGAGATTCGTGTATAGAGTATTCATTCGGTATTCTTCTTATCATTAATATGTGATGTGATTTTATCTATAGTATCTTTGCTTAGGTCTTTATTGGTATTATCTCGGCGCTTTTGGTTGAAATTTTATTATTCTTCGGTATTCGTGTCAACGGGATTCTTCAACCGATGAAGATTAGTCAGAATTGAATTTCAGATGATGCTGAGTTCTATTGGAAGAAGAATTGCGAGGACGCAATTGTTTTAAGGGGGGAATGATGTGATACACCGAACCTGGCATGTATTCAATAGCATTTAAAGTTCATTTAAATTGCATTTTATTGACCTTTCACCTTCTTTGCCCAAACTAGTTGACTTTTCATCTACCTTGACCAACTAGGACAAGGTGGGAATTTTTGAAATGTTTAATAAAGGGCAAACTTGGGATTAGAAATAAAAAAATGCAATGTTCAGTTAGTCAAATTTTGGTCAACTTTGGAATTAAATCTGAACCAATTGGGGAAGAGTTAGGTAGCAAATTATATATGGTTGGAAAGCTCTATGAGTCTAGTTTCTGAGGCTTCAAATCGTTCGTGAATTGGAGTTTTCTAGAAGAAATTATAGCCGTTTTTGTAAGGTCGTGCATAACTGTTTTGGTTTAGCGGGTTGACCGAATCTTTGACCTTTGACTTCTTGTCATTTTTTTTTTCTAAATATGCAGAATGCAAACGAAAAAAACAGAGAAGAAAGACTTGAAACCATGAGGAAAAGAAGGAGAGAAAAAAAAAAAGAAAATTTCAACTACAAATCACCAAATCTTTGTGTGAGCTTACAAGGGGTGGTTTCCGAGGCACTCTATGAGGTTTTCCTAGCGTCTAGGAGCGTCTAAGGTGAAAGTTTCATGTTTATTTGCGCATTTGAAAATGTTGAACATAAACTTTAATTTTTGTGATTTAACCGTAGGTTGTTATTTTGTACGTTTCGTTGTTTAAAGAATGTTCCCTAGCAATTGTAGAACGTGTATTTATAGCTTTTTAACATTTTCTACGGTTGAATATCGAATTTGAAATATAAATTGTGTAATGAATAGTAAATTCTGAATAGTAAACACCCGTTTCAATGAACTTGCTCTGTTACGCGTTCTGTTGATGTAGAACATGCTAGATATGCTAGAATGGCTAAATGTTTTGGTTAATTGTAATGTGTAATGAAAAAATGGAGAAAAGCAACTTAGTGTAAGTCGGGGTCGTTTAGGTCGAGTTTGGCATTTTTTCGTTTTGCGTGTTGGCATTGTTTCGGGAGGCCATGGAAGCACTTTTGGTGCGATTATTGCGTTGGTTGGGTGTTTGGTTGGTATAGTTGTTGTTTAAACGAGCAAAGGGAAAAATCGGGACTTTGCGTGAATTCTAGGGTAAAGTAGGGTTTCGGGGTCTTTAGTCGTGCCTTATGGTGACCTAGGAGGATTGGTGAAGTCAGTTTCTAAAGCTCGTGGCTCATTTGAAAGTAGTAGCGTTTTGAAAGTTGGGGTCATTTTTTGGAATTTTGTGTGATTTCATAGTATATTGCTTATAGAATGTTTATAATGCTTATAGAATATTTATATTGCTTATAGAATGCTTATAATGCCTATAGGATACTTGTTATTGCTTGATAAGGTTAATTGGTGTTGTTCTTGTTACTTGTTTGATTGTAAATGCTTGTTAATGCTTATTACGCTTTGTTAGAGTTGATTATTGATTGAAATGTTTATCAATTGTTGATAATGCTTGATATCGCTCGTTTATCACCTTGTATCGAGTGTTGCATTGCATAGTGTCCAGCGCGAGAGTGATGTGCCTCTCTGGGTAGCCTCGGGTTGCCAGTGTTGGTTGCTCTAGCTCCGTGGCTATTCCCTTTCTCGCTTGGGTTGCCTCCCAGGGAGATTTGGGTCGTAGAATTGATGGATACTTCCGGGGTATTCCAAACTGGTGGTATAAGGTAGATGCGCGCTTATTGTCATCGTTGTCAACATCAAGCTCGAGATTGATGTATCGTTTGTGAAATGGTACATTGCTCGTATGAGTGAACCTTAGCCTTCAGAGTGTGGTTTAGCTTTGAATGGTTGTGTTAATGCTTTCAGTAATTGCTTATTGTATTGATTGTTTGTCTTGATTGCTTATTTATCAATTATATTGCTTAACTGTCTTATTTACATTGCACGACTTTCTTTCTCTCCAACTCGATATTTGTCTCGCCCTCACTGAGTATACGTGTTATGTATACTCACTCCTCACCACCATATTTTAGGAAATGTCATGTAAGTTGGAAAGTTCGTGATTTCGTGAAAGTTTGTGCCTGAAGAGTTGTCTTGCGTGCCTATGTGGCTTGAGTGTCGAAGTTGTAAAGATATATGCTTTCATATATTGTATGTATTTATTGTTAAAACAAATGTAATTTAAATCTAGCTAGGTAGTTGAGGTAAATTAATAAGCTAATTTCTGTAATCAGTTAGCATAGCTTAACTTCAATGCATGTTGTAATGTCCAAAGGAAAAGAGCTAGAATGGCATGATAGTTTATTTTATGCAGTAGCTTAGTATGGTTTAATTTTCAAGTTTGAGAGTACTTGTAAAAAATGAAAAGAGATAGGTTAGCTTTTAAATTGGAAATGTATGTATACTTGCTGAGTTTAATTGTTGAGAACCGAGGCTCAGATGGCCTTGGGGAAGTTTTGTATGGTTGGACACGGTGGTGGTCCATTAATATGCTATTACAGGTTTTACATTTCGCCTAGAAACAGGGGAGACTCCGTCTGTTTTCCCTGAAAATTTTGCCCGGGTTTGGATTTGGGTTGTGATTAGATCGATTGAAAGAACTCCCAGTCTCGAGAGGGATCGGGGTGTTACAGATGTTGATATAGAAACAAAGTCATTGTACCAAATTTGGAAAGCCGAAGGGTATGATATCTATGGACGATCAGATTGGAGAGGAAACAATGATGGATTTTGCCGCCGAACGTTATCTTGGAGAATTAGCAGAAAGGTGCATGGTTTTTGTTGAAATAGAATAGCAGCCTTCAATTGTAAGGTTCAAATCATGCCGCCTTCATGACCTCATGAGAGAATTGTGCTTGTTCAAGGCGAATGAGGAGAACTTTCTTGAATTAATCGATTATCGATGCAGATTTGGCATAGAGCTTGTAGATGAATTCAAGATACTAAGAGTCTTATCCATTCAAGAATTCTATTTGCCGAATCGTAAATCTATCAGTATTCCCTCTGCAATAGGCAAGCTTAACCACTTGAGATACTTCAGTTTAAGGTACTGTTAAAGTAGAAAAATGACGTGTCGCAAGTGGCCTTCACGCTCCGCCTTGATGCCTGCAAAACAAAGAGAGCCTAACGGGTCTAGCCCGTATTAGCACTCCGATGCTTAAGTTAGCTTTGTGCTTCTGCAGAGAAGGGGATACATATATGTGTATAAGTGTGAGTATCAGATGTACCTCCTTTTCCTTGCTTAATCTACTGCCTTTTATAGGCATCTTGGCTTATGGTTTAAAAGACAAGTCACATGGTTGCTGAGTCACAAAGGAGATATTATCATTGCAGTTGAGTCAAAAGATTAAAGGTGCAGTAGTGATTTATCATTACAAACATGTGTGGATTATTAAAGGGCCAGTGGACAACTGTTTAGATGGTTTAGTGGGAGATTAGTTGGGGATTCTCTGAATTTATGGAACAATGCCTACCAGCATTTCTTAGCTCGAGGTCTTAAAAAGTGACTTTTGAATAGCCCTATGCCTCGTCTAATTTTATAGAATTTCTCCACGCTTGATAATTGTGACCCAGCAATTATTTACGAAGAGCTAACTATTCCGACCAACTGTAAAAAATGCCTAAGGTCCGTAGACCTCAGGCGTTAACGTCCGAGGTCCTATGGACCTCGGATCAGCATGTCTGAGGACCACAGGTCCTCGGATTTCCTTGGTCCGAGGACCAATGGTCCTTGGACCACCTCGGTCCGAGGTCCTGTGGACCTCGGACTCCACGTCCGAGGTCGGACCTGCTCGGTCCAAGGTCCTGGACCTCGGAATCTTCGTCCGAGGTCCATAGGACCTCGGACTGCTCTTTTTTCTTTTAATTAAAGAATTAGCGCGCGAATTCGAGAAAAATCAAAGGTTTTATCCCATATCAGGTAAAGTTCATCGTTTATTATACCATCATCCATAAGCAAGCTCGAGCATTTGCAAACTCTTGATTTGCGTTCTTATAGTACCATGTGGATACCAAATGTTATTGGAAATCAGATATATGCCTAAAGAATTCAACAACAGACTCCAAATTAAAGATGGTTAAGAAGGAGAGAATTTCGACAAAGTTCGTCACGTGCCCTCCATCTTTTCTCACTAAAGATGACACCGGCACATACTTGTGCTATCTTTTCCGGGCAATTTGTGATCAAGTATTAATCCTATCCTTACCAGCGTTCAATATATTTAGTGTAAATTACAATTTGTTATCACCTGATTGAGAAAATATAGTGGAAATTAGTCACAAGCTCATGGTAAAAAATGGCATAGTCCCATTTGATTAAAATCTGTGTTGAATTCCTTTTGCTTTTGGAAAAATAAATCTGCAACGCATTCGGTTACAGTGAGTAATTACAATTCTGAACTGATTACTTGTTTTTCTAAATATGGGGACTCTGATATATGGCCAATAAAAATTGATATTTAATTAAGATTTTGTTTTTCTCTTGATGAATATATTGGATATTTAGATTGTTGAGACATCCAGGTAGAGTACTTTAGCCAGAGAACAAAATGTCATTAAATTTTCCTATCAATAAAAGAAATCGATCATCACAAAATTTCAATAACATTGTACATCGTCTCTGGTAAGCTCAGCTTGATTTGAAAGTATGCTCTCGAAGTCAAAAAGGCCTGGATGTCAAAAGAATCAGTTCACTCGAGCGTGCCTCGTAGTTTATCTCCGATTAGATGGGCAAAGACTAGTGTGGGGTGGAAGCTCAATGTTGAATCGTTGATGGTTGCTCTGAAGGAAACTCGGGAATTGCTGCTGCTGCTGGTGGACTCTTGGGTGTCAAACTCGAGTTATTTAACGCAAAGTATTTTGCTTTAGGATGAATTAAGCCGTGTTATGTTAATTTACCTGCTTATTTCTTGGTGTTATTATTTTCATTTGCTTTATATATTCTTCACTTGTTAGAATTGGTTTCCTTTGTTGTTTGTGAGGGTAGCTTTGATTTATCTCATTGATGCGCTTTAGATCCTCGGCTTATTATTTATTGAATGCTTAAACTATTTTACATCACTTGAGATATTATACACATGAATTGATTTCGAGACATCTCGCATCTAAACGAGAATCGTACCACCTGCCCATAAGATCATTGCCTTTTCGTGTAGAGATTTGTTTGCTTGGTGATAACCTTTTGTCTTGGTTGCTCATATCTGACCCTTCATCTAGGTAAGGTCACGTTGGGACTTGAGAATTTTCATCTAATATTTATGTTCCAAAAATTTGGAAGGCCAAAAATTAATTTTTATAAGATTTTTATGAAATAAAAGCTAATTAGAGTCGATAAGAAAAAAAAGTTTCTATTTAAATACTAAATTTAATGTGAATATTAGCCTCCAATAATGTGGTAAAATGTGAACCTTTCTCCATTGTTTTCTACGAGTAAAATTAAAATTTTACCATCTAAATAATAGAGAGAAAATAAGAGGGAATGTTAGGCTCCAAGAGGGAAAATAAGAGGGAATGTTAGGCTCCAATCATGTAGGATGTTATGTAAAAAATAATAAAAATATAATAGAAAAATGGTTGATATATATTAATGCGGCACGTGCAAAATAGTGGGACACACAAAGGAGCTCAGACAACTTGTCTAACTAGTTATATAGTGAGTGCTAAAGCAACTATGCTACAAGCTTTCTATCAAAACACTAAAAGAAATCTTTCTCTGAGCTTTACAATATTTCCCTTTCTTTTGCTGAATTCTACTTTAACTCTAAAAATGGCAGAAGCTGTCGTCTCTTTCGCTGTGGAAACCCTTGGCAATTTGCTGATTGAAGAAGCACAGTTTTTACATGGGGTAAAAGACCAAGTGGCCCAACTTCAAGCAGAGCTTAAACGGATGCGTTCATTCTTAAAAGATGCTGACACGAGGCAAAATGAATCGGACATGCTTCGTGAGTGGGTTTCACAAACTAGAGACCTTGCTTATGAAGCTGAAAATTTGCTTGAACGTTATGCTTTCAAAGTTCAGTCGCGCAATGGAAGAGGTGTTACAAGCATCATCAAGAGGTGTGCTTGTATCTTGGATGAATGCTTGACCCGTCACGAAGTTGGGTCAAATATTGAATCTCTTAAGGTCAAGATATCTGATCTTACTAAAAGTTTTCATGATTATGGCATAAGAGCTATCATGGAGAGAGAAGGAGGCTCAAGCTCTAGGCAACAACAGTTAAGACGTACTTATTCCAATGTTGTTGAAACGGATCTTGTTGGAGTAAAAAGTCAAGTTGAGAAGCTTGCAGAAAAGCTTATTGGCGAAAACTATACACTAGCTTTATGGGGAATGGGTGGTCTTGGCAAGACCACATTGGCCAAAGAAGTGTATCACCATCAAAATGTAAGGCGTTCTTTCAAAGCATTTTCTTGGATCTGTGTGTCTCAACAATGGCAAACAACAGATCTCTTGCAAGGGATCTGTACTAAACTTATGCCAGAGAAGAGTGAATCTATTAAAAGTTGGAGAGATGAGCAACTAGTGAGGGAAGTTTTTCAATTTCAACAAAATTACAAATGCCTAGTAGTACTTGATGATATATGGTCAACTGATGTTTGGGAATCTATAAAACATGTCTTCCCAATTGGAAAGAGTGGCAGCAAAATATTGCTTACAACTCGCAATAGAGAAGTTGCCGCACACATAGACGCAAGGGGTTTCTTCTATCGACCAGAATTTCTGAGTAAAGAAGAAAGTTGGAATTTATTTCAAAGGAAGTCCCTAATACAATCTCGCAGTAGAGGTACAATTGATTTCTTAATTATCATTTTTTTTTGCTAGGTAATTATCATCCTTAATTATCCAATGGTATATGTAGATGTGAAAATGTCTTTGATTTATAGGGAAGTTTTTTTATATTTTGTGTCAACCGCTTTGCACTTAAGGCTTCGTTTGTTTGCCGTAAAATAATTTGCTTGTGAAAAATATTTTTTTGAAAAATAAAATATTTTCCTTGGCTCTGTTTGTTTGCAGTAAAATAACTTGTTGGGGAAAATATTTTCCTGAAAAATAGAATACTGAAAAATATTTTATGGTGTTTGGATGTACAATGAGTTCCGTAAAATATTTTTTTTCTCCCAAAGGATATGAAAATATTTTTCAGAATTTTGTACTACCTGTAATTATTGACCGAAAAATATTTTACAGTTAATCATTTTTCTAGTATTACTAAACACCGAAAAATTAAACAAAAATAGCTGCAATTGTTGACTGAAAAATAATTTTCAATTAACTAATTTTTCGGCGTTACCAAACACTAGAAAATCAAATTTACATCTAACAATTTTAAAAATAGGAGAGTTACACATCTTTTGTTAACTTTTTCATTAAAAATGAGGTTAGAATACTATTAGAATGTCTTTGAATTATAGGGACATTTGTTCCTCCCCATATAATGTCTATTTATTATGAACCGATATTTATTTCATTTTTATCTCAAACGGATATCATAATGTATCATTTTTCCTGTACTTATAACATCTATATGGCGAAATGATAGATGTTAAAATTCATACTTTTATATATTAATAAAAGATGTTGAGAATCACATGTATTTTTATCATCTTTAAAAATTTGAATTGCATTTAAAGAAAAATATAGGAAATTAAGTGAAATGATCTAAATTAGCCCACAGATAGGTGAATGTCGGGGACATTGGGTGGACTGGACAGGACTTCACCATGTAGCCCAAATATGAAAAGGTGAGCCAATGTCAGGTTTCCACATTTGACGCCTAAACTAGTCTAAGATTGGCTCTAGGGTTCCACATAGTTATTTATCGTTTTCCTTTTTTTTTTCTTTGCCTGTTTTGTTTCTCCTCACCCCATTTCAGACCCCTAAAGAAGAAAAATAAAAAGAAAAGAAATAACCCTAATCCCCTAAACTAACCACCTTCCCGTCACCCTAGACCACCCACCTCACGACCTTCCCGTCACCCTTCCCCGACCCCATCAACCCCTTCCTGTCACACTCACCCCCACGTCTTCCCCATCTCATCAGCCCACCCTACCCGTCCCGTTTGGGTGTTTTTGTGTGTATATATATGTATAATGTATATTTGTTTGTGTGATGGGGATGAAGTGTGTGATTGTGTGAATCGTGTGTCTGTGAACTCTATGCACGTGTGTGTTAATATAATTAGTTAGTGCATGGATCGGGTGGGAGGAAGAAAAGAAAAAGGAAAAATTGTGCAAATGGTTTCCTAATTTCCAATTCGTTTCTATTATTTAAATTAATCAATTTAATTTTTATTGTTTTTCAAAATATTTCAATTTACTCCTGCCATAACAAAATTGGTTAGACCTTATGGAAAATTGTGCACATAACCACTGTTTGGGGGAAAATTTTGGAAAATTAGTATAATGTTCAATTTGATACCTATTGTTCGTATATAAAATTCTAATTAGTCCTCAATGATTTAAATAAAATTCATAGTTGTCTCCAAAGTTTTGCATATATTATGGGCTTTGTCCATATTGTACATAAAGATGTTTAGAATTAACATCTAAGATAGTTGGGCGTAATAGTTATGTAGTGACGTGTTGTATTTAAAGATTTTGTGTTCAAAGTGTAATCATGTAAATCAGCAATACAATGGACGAAGAGGAGAGGGAAAGGGGAGGGATGGAGGGGACTAGACTACATGGAAAAACTACGCAAGTCCAGACTCACCCAAGGTATTTAGAAAAACAAATTTTAATTTCTAATTACATTGTGTTTGCATTGGCTTTTTTTTTTTCCCCCTTGAAATGGTAGTTTGAATTCACTTTTAAATAAGAGAAAACTCAATTGAACAATTGAATAATCATTTTATAACTTTTAATAAGAGGACTTTGCAAATATCCTCAATCTTTGAATTTTGTGAAGCGAAAGAAAAAGTTAACGAGTGAAAAGTTTTATTGTTGTTAATACTTTTACATAATACTCAATTCTGTACATAACAATGAATATAAAAATAATATTAGCAGGGAATACTTCTACATGCATTTCACTGAATTTCTTGAGCTTCTGGTGTCTTATTTTCAAATCAATATATAGATACCATTCTGGAACCTTGTAATGTGTGCTGATGTTTGTTTAAAGCATGAAGTCTGAAATTCTTGTTACGTTGATTGCTTGAACTTCAACGTAATGCATTACTTGATCAATTCATCGATATATTGTTACAACTTTTAGTGATCAATTCATCGATATATTGATCAATTCTTGTCACGGTCGCAAATTTTATATAGCTAAAATGAATTATTTGATTAATTCATCGAAAAGTTTAAAGTGTTAAAGACAGGTTATTAACACGTTTCTCATATGAAATGAGATGATATTATAGCCTTTCAAAGATATATACTTGCTATTATATGTGTCCTTGCACAGGGACATATTAATGGATGGCAATGAAATTTACCTATGATCATTTAATAATCTAAGTAACAATATCATATTAATTGACTATTTTATCTAAAAAAAAAATTAGATGTTAGAGAAGGGTTGGTAACAAAATGTCGAAGAATCATTTTTTGGTACTCCATGCACGTCGATTGATTTAGTTGGTACCTACTAGGTGTTTTGATTGCATGAGGTAATTGCTCAATCATTTCTTTTTTCTTGTCAAGACGCTGAATAATGCATTACTTCAAAACCTAGTACAAGTTTTTTATTATTATTATTTTTTAAAAATTGTTCAAGAAAGTCCGACCACCAATTGGATGAAAGTCCTCATACAAGAGTTATTTGAAAACATTTGAAAACGTCAAAACTG
The DNA here is from genome assembly GCA_037974665.1 of Ehretia macrophylla. NCBI lineage: Eukaryota > Viridiplantae > Streptophyta > Magnoliopsida > Boraginales > Ehretiaceae > Ehretia > Ehretia macrophylla. The sequence continues at coordinate 52,313,383 of CM075777.1, read as the reverse complement.
TAACTAAACTTGTAAAGTGCCACCTGCTTTCTCTTTGCAATCCAATCTTGAATTTTGTTTATGAAGATTTTAATAAAACTATCAGAATCTTCATAAAAATTGAAATTGCATAAAAGATGACTTACTTTTTTATGGAACAAAAATAATGGATCGATGAACGTATTTATTCCATTGCGTATACAAGGAATCTGAGTCTACAATACCGATTGTAGCCTGACTATTCCACAACTTAAGAACCCTATTTGATTGATAGATTATACATAGTAAACTGACAGAGATTAAGAGAGGGTGAAGAGAGGAGAGAAAAACAAAAGATAGTTCTTCTGTTTTCTAACTTTTTTTTTTTTTGGTTAAGAAAGCAAAGTGTTTCATTAAAGCTCAACTCAAAATGTAAAGTACAAAAACTCACCCAAAAATTCTACCTGGTGAGGCATCCCTCAGCCAGTTTCCACCTGTTACTAAGTTCAACATTCATAACGCTCCTCTTAAACTTTTTACAACTAATCAACTTTGATTTAATAACCTGTCTAATATTGTCCTGAATAGATTCCTCAGAGATAAAGGTTTGTCTATAGATTCTGTTGTTTCTCTCCCTCCAAACAGCATAAACCGTGCCACAAAAAAATAATTTCAAAATAGAAGCTTGAAGATCCTCACCCATACAATAGCAACTCACCCATTCTCCAACATTATCCCATTCTGGAAGTCTCCCTGGAATCAACGATAAATCAAGGCCCCATTTTCAAATTCTTTTCGTCATTGTACAATCATGGAAGAGATGTGTATGGTCCTCTGATAACAAATTACATAAAGAACAAATACTATTACAAATGATTCCCCAAGTGACAAGCCGATCCTTTGTAGGCAGTCGATTCTTTATAGCAAGCCATGTGGTAAAAGAGTGTTTAGGAATCCTAATCTTACTCCACACAAGCATGTACCAAGGCACAGCCTCTGTTTTCTCCCTAATAATCTCCCACACCAAAGACATAGTAAACAACCCATTCTTGTTTCCCCTCCACAACCATTTATCTTCACAAGTATTTCTCGGGACAAAATCCAATTGTTGAATGATCCCCCCAAGAATTGTATTATCTGAAAGAATCCAATTATTCCCGTCAACAATATCTGCCACTCTACTATTGCACCCAATCGGACAACAAAGAAAATCATCGCTACTCACATGGTCGAAAAGAATGCTATTAGGATGCCAAGGATCGAACCAAAAAGAAACATCATTCCCATTACCAATTCTACCCACGAACATCCGTTTAGCCACATCTCTTAATTTCACCAATTTTCGCCAGTGCCAAGAGGAGGATGACCCAATTTGGTATTCCCAAAATGTTGAACCTTTAAGATGATAATCTCTAATCCAGTTCACCCAAATGGAATTCTCAACAGTCAAAATGTTCCAGATATGTTTAAGAGCAGCAGCAATATTAACATCTTCTAATCTCCTAACTCCTAAGCCCCCTTCCTTCATAGGCTTACAAACATCATCCCAGTTAACTCTCGATCCCCCACCACTGTCCTTCCCTTTCCATAAGAATCTTGCATATTTCCTCTCAATCTCCTTAATGACACTCTTTGGCAAAACCATAATCCCCGACCAGTAAGAGTGAATACCTCTCAACACTGACTTAATAAGAACCAAACGACCCGCAAATGAGAGCCATCTCGTAGTCCAATGCTCAATGCGAGCATTCATCTTGTCAAGCAGCGGAGAAAACGAACTTCTTTTCAACCGGGATGAGGACAACGGAACTCCAAGATAGTTAAAAGGAATAAGCCCCTCTTGAAAATTTAACAGTCTTCTAATGCTCTCCTTGAAACCATGACTACATCCACCAAAAAAAATGCAACTCTTTTCCGAATTAATCATCAACCCAGAAAGCCTTCCAAAGATTTTAAGAACCTTCAAAATAGACTCAATTGCATTGATATTAGCTTTGGCAAAAATAAGAACATCATCCGAAAAAGAAAGGTGTGAAATTTTATTGCTTGCACATTTAGGATGAAAGGAAAAATCCTTATGAGATGTCATCTTATTCATTAAACCCGAAAACACTTCCATGACAAGAACAAAAAGGTAAGGTGATAAAAGATCACCTTGCCTGAATCCTTTTGCCCCTTTAAAAAAGCCTTCAAAACTGCCATTAAGTGAAATAGTGAATCTCGGCGAACTAATACAAGTTTCAATCCACTTGATAAAAATCATAGGAAAATTTAACGCTTCAAGTGTATTCAAAACAAAATGCCAATTCACTGAGTCATATGCTTTCCGAATATCCAGTTTAATAGCACATCTTTTAGAACACCTTTTTCTTCCATAACCACTGATTAATTCCTGCCCCATAAGAATATTTGTGACAATAGAACGCCCCGGTACAAAGGCAGCTTGGCATTCCGATATGATACCATCAAGACACCCTTTAAGTCTATTGGCAAGAATCTTTGAGATGTACTTATAAACAACATTACAGCAAGAAATTGGTCTGAACTCAGAAATCTGAGAAGGATTATGTACCTTCGGAATAAGAGCAAGAAAGGTAGAGTTGCATTCACCCAGAAGTTTTCCGGAAAGGAAAAATGATTTGATTGCCTTCGTCACATTCGACCCAATAATAGACCAGGTTTTTTTGTAAAACAAAGTAGAAAACCCATCGGGACCAGGACTCTTATCATCATTCATAACAAAAATCGTTTCTTTGATTTCCTCATTTGAAATATCAGCAATAAGAGAAGAACAGAATTCTGGATCAATAGTTTTACCCAGAATAGTTTTAATATCATCCACAGAGTAACTTTTGTGAGGATTAGGAGTACCAAGAAACTTCTCATAATACTCAACAACATCTCTACTAATCCCCATTTCATCAACAATAACACTTCCATCATCACGAATTAGTCTCATGATTTTGTTGCAAGAGAACCGCCCTCTAATGCATTTATGAAAGAAATCCGAATTGGCATCACCTTTTTGCATCCATAAGGCTTGAGACTTCTGGTATAAAATAGCCTCTTCTTCTCTGATGGATTTGTCCAAGCTGTTTAAAAGGAAACTTTCCTCCCTCGCCAATGCCTCATTCCACTCCCTGAACATATTTGCCTGAACATTTGCCAACTTCTCCCTGAGGTCTCCAATTCTGACCGAGATATTTGAGAAGTATTTAGAGTTGAAAACTCTCAATTCCTTCTTAAGAAGCTTTTGTTTCTGAAACAGGATAAACATAAAGGTTCTTGAGATGCTAGTACTCCAAATTCTCTGAACAGTGTTTAATAATTCTTCATGATTAGCCCATAAATTAAAAAACTTAAATGGAATTGGTCTTCTACGGGCATCAGAGCCAATGGTCAATAACAATGGGCAATGGTCTGAGGCGCCTGGCACATCAATAAACAGATCTAAAATGAGGAAAATTGAGAGCCACAAATCATTCACCAACAATCTATCAATCCTACTAGCCCGATGCATTTTTGCTTGTCCATGTAAAGAAAGACCCAGAATTATTCATTTCCAACAGGTTCAGATTAGACAAACAATCCCCAAATTCAATAGCCCCTTGGCTAAGGGTTGAACACCTTAGCCTGTCCTCAGTCCGCAAAATTTCTTTGAAATCCCCAATCACACCCCAAGGAGCACCAGTACACACAACAACCCAATTCTCCAACTTACTCCACAAACTCCTTCTATCTCTAGCATCATTGTGGGCATACACAACGGAAAGGAAAAAATGTTTATCGCCACAATCAATCTCACAAAGCACAGCCTGATCAGAAGCATCAATACAAAAGAGAGAGAAATTATTATGCCTCCACAAAATCCAAACTCTACCTCCAGGAGCTTTATCATAATTATTAACAAAATTTCATCCTCTAAACCTTTTTCTAATAATAAGAGGAGCTATCAATTTTAACTTTAGTCTCGAGAACGCACAAAATATCCACATTTTTTTTATTCGCATAATTTACCATTTCAACTTGTTTAAGGGTTGAGTTAAACCCTCTAATATTCCAGTAGGTAATAATCATTGGGGGGACAAGGATTCAATACTTTTACCATTCTCCTTGGGCTTAGCCTTTGCTTTCTCTGCCAAGTCCTGAATTGCCATGCTAAGACTCTCATTTGTATTACCTAGCATAGAAAAATGGTTTCGCTCACGATTGATACCCTCTTCCGCTGCCTTTCCCTATTTCTTCCCTTTGCTTCTTGGACTAATAGGGGCTTTTGAAGTTGATCCTTTTTTAGACACAGAATTCCACTTATCAGACTTGCTAACATCCGTTTCTAGATTATTAACCTTGTGCGCCTCAGTAACAGAAAGACCAGCAGGAGTAGGAGGAGCCATTGGGATAGGCCCTTTAGCTTGCCATACAGGTTTTGCAATACATCTAGCTTCAAAATGTCCAATACCCTTGCATTTTGAACAAATTCTAGGTCTCCATGAGTATTCAACCTAGACCACTGCCTTATCCTCTTTCTCCATATCTAATGTAATTTTCTCAACAAATTCTTTGCACAAGTCAACTTCTATGCATACTCTTGCATACCTCAACCTAGAATGCTCATTCGTTACCTTATCAAATTGAAGCGGAATCCCTACTCCACTAGCCAAGTAACATAAACCATCAGTGGTCCAATATTCCGTAGGAATATTATAGAGATTAATCCACAACGGAATCTTTTCTAATTTAGGTTTCCACTTCCTCAAAAATAATGGTTTGCCATCAATATGCCAGCATTTGTCAAGGATCGCATCACAATCAGCTTCATTGTCTAACTTGAAAATATAGAGACCTTCCTCATTTGTCATGACTTCAACTTTGCCAAACTTCTTCCAAAGAATATCTACCATAAACTTAATCCGCTGAAAAGAAGGGGGTTGATCCACAAATTGTCCTGCTAGACTAGTTCTCCACAGTTTAGCACCCTCTTCAGCAACACTACCAGGAGGTCTCACCACAGTTTCCTTACCTTCAACCTTTACAGGAGGAAAATACTTCATTTCTGGTCTGGCAATAGCTCATCCAAACAATTTTCTCCAACCAGCATCATTGAAAAGGTTATTTCTTTCAATACAACCATTAACAAACTGAACATCCTTGCCAGTACCCAAAGAACCAGTACCATTACCCACACCACCAGGGCTAATCTCCGTCGACCTTAGCTTAGCTCCATCACTCACCGAGTCTACCACCCTAACAGGGGACAACTCACCATCTTCTTTCTAAACGGACCCATCCGACGAAGAGCCCACATCAAATTCTCTGCCATTCAAGGACGCTACAGCAGCTCCATCACTACCAACCCCAAAAATTTTAGGAGAGAGACCCCCAGCTTCATCGGCATCAGCTATAGCGACTTCCACAAGACCACCATCGCACCTTGGTGAAGATGGTCCAAACGAGTCTGAAAGCATCTGATTTGAACGCAACCTAAGCTATGCCTTCGTCAACAATCCACGCCTCGCACCCTGTCTTCTAACTTCTTATCAGAACTTTTGATTGGTTGTGGGAAGTTAATTACAAAACTTCTCATAACTACCTTTTGACCCATACAAAATAGGTCGGGTCATGTCAACCCATATTGGGTAACCCGCTCCAACGTTCAATAGTTTACGATCCTTTTACGCACTGAAATTAATAGATGGCATCTTGTGCTAGTCATTGGCCAAGGCTTCAATTATAAAAATAAAGAAATGATAGAAAATGATACTAGTAGTGTGAGACATAGAAGTTGTGATCCCTTCTAACCCATTAATTAAATTTTTTCTACTAACCAATGCAAGACCTTTTGAAGTGACATTACATAATATTTTAGTTGGAAACTAGAAATACTCGTGTACAGAATGCTACTATTTCTAATACTACAATAACTCTTTAATATGTTTATAATATTAGAAAGATGTGTTGATTTTAACAATCTCTTTAAGTTTAAACAAATAAGAGAAATGTTAAATATCACTTTATTTTTATCACCCAAATACTACTTTCTATATGTATGATTAATTGGTATAAAAAAAGAAGAAAAATAAATTAAAAAGTTTGTTATTTTAGTATGTCAACTAAACATTCATATAAGAGATAATATTTGAGTGATAAAATTAGAATGATATATAGTAATGTTCAATAAATAAAGTAAAATAAAGTCAATTTTCCCTTCATTACCTGTAAAAGTATTTGTCCGTTTGGCTTTAAATATTCAATTTTTAGTCCATAGGCCTTAACGGAATGTGTTGTTATTTCCATTTTAGTTGTAGGCCTAACGGAATTTGCTGTTATTTCCATTTTAGTTGTAGGCCTAATTGAATTTGTTGTTTTTTTTCTATTTTGGTAGTAGATTACGACGAAATTCATAAAATGGAAGAATTGGGAAAAGATATGGTTGGACATTGTGGAGGACTTACGCTAGGTGTACTTGTCTTAGGAGGTATTCTCGCAACAAAACACAGCTTGATGGATTGGGAAATTGTGCACAAAAATATCAGTTCATGTCTAGGGAAAGGGAAGAACATTGAAAAAGATCAAGGAGGATTACACAATATACTAGCTTTGAGTTACAATGACTTACCATATCAATTGAAACCTTGTTTTCTTTACTTGAGCAAATACTTGGAAGATGCTGATATAGAAACAGAGTCATTGTACCAAATTTGGATGACTGAAGGTCTGATATCCACTGGCGATCAGATTGGAGAAGAAATAATGATGGATGTGGCAGAACGTTATTTGGAAGAATTAGCAGAAAAATGCTTGGTTATTGTTGAAATGGAAGAGGCGCCTTCAATCCTAAGGTTTAAATCATGCCGACTTCATGATCTCATGAGAGAGATGTGACTGCACAAGGCAAAAGAGGAAAAGTTCCTTGAATTAATCGATTATAATGTCTCTGAGCTTGTGGAATCCTCCTCCGCCACCAGTACAAGTCCTAGACTTGCTATTTACTTGAGTGGAGATGATGGTAGAAAATATGTTACCCCTAGAAAAGAAGTGACTCAACGCCTTAGATCATTTTGTTTCTCGATAGATGGGGCATGTGATCATCAAATGAAATTCTGTTATGATGAGTTTAAGATGTTGAGAGTCTTATCTATTGAGGGACATACACCTGATATCTCTAATGAAACAAGTCTTGGAAAGGAATGTCTTCTTTATCTTGACCTTATGAGCTTCCCCCGAGCAATAGGTAAACTTATCCACTTGAGATACTTGAGTTTGAGGAACACTGCATTCTTTATTATACCGTCATCCATAAGCAAGCTCAAACATTTGCAAACTCTTGATCTACGTTGTGAGCCCCTAATTATAAGGATAGCAAATGCAATACGCAAATTAGAACGATTGAAACACTTGTACCTCCCTGGACTAGTACTTTGCAAATTGAGTCTGAAAGGCTTGCACAATTTGGAGATACTAGAAAATTTCAACAGTCGAAGTAGTGACATCAAGGTGCTTTCGACTTTAAAGAAGCTTCGAAGTTTAACAGCGACAGTGCTATACAAGCTAAAGGATGTGGAAGAATTCATCAACCAAGTAAACAACTTAATCTACTTGAGATTCTTGTCTCTTGAAATTGAAGAATGTGATTTTTGTTCAGAGAAGGGATCAACCGTGCTTACAAAGTTGTTTTCTTTGAGTCGTCTTAATCATTTGAGCATAAGGCAGGGGAGAATAAGTAAATTGCTGGAATATGAACCTTGTTTCTTGCCAAATCTTCACTCATTAGAATTATGGAGAAGTGCAATGGAGGAGGATCCAATGAGGACACTAGAGAAGCTTCCCAACTTGAGAACTCTATATCTATGGGAAAACTCCTTTGCTGGGGAAGAAATGATATGTCATGCAACCGGTTTTCCTCAGCTCAAATCTCTTGAACTCAAGTTTTTGGAAAACTTGAGTAGTTGGTGGATAGAAGGAGGAGCCATGCCTAATCTTTCTCGTTTGGTAATTTTCGGGTGTGAAAAATTGAAGATGATTCCAGACGGATTGAGATTTGTGAATACCCTCAAAAAATTGATAATCAGATATATGCCTGAAGAATTCTTAAGCAGGCTCCAAGTTAAAGACGGTCGAGAAGGAGAGGATTTTGACAAAGTCCGTCACGTGCCTTCCATCATTTTTTAATTTCTCGTGAGTGAAGCCACCTGGCGTTCAGGTACTAACACTATCCTTACTAGCATTGACGCTTAACAATCACAGTCCATTGTGATCAAAATAGTTGATTGTTTGATGTAATTCCTAAATTGTTGTTAATTTATTAAACATCTACTACTTTTGGGTCAATTAAACTTCTACCATTAAATTGGCCTTCCCGTGTGGCGTGTAAAACATTTGATGAAATGCCTGATAGAAACTCTTTGTGACTTAATTTCTTGGTATGGTTCGCCGAGCAAAACAATCTTCTAACTCTCTCAAGTCCTATGGAAGAATGAGTAATACAAAAACTTTGTGTCACCTCGTGAAAAGAGGTCACAAACTCATGGAGAAAAAATGGTATTATCCCGTTTGTTCAATCTCTGTTGAATTCATTTTGCTTTCAGTAATTGAACCTGCAACGCCTTGGGTGATACACATAATAACTATGTCCTATTAGTTTCTTGTTTATCTCATTGTAGGGAGGGTGTGTAGGGAGTATGGTATTATTGGGAGAGTTGACACATGCAGGTAAAAAGTAGGCAGAGAATGAAATGTCGTCGGGATATCTGAGCAAATTTCTTGAACTTGACGTCTTGGAAGATGATTTGGTATGTCCCTCCAACACTACTGCAGGACTCTTATTATGATGCCTCAACTATTAATCACAGAGCAGTAAAACGATTTTTCATATTACTTTTTTTTTGTGTTTATTATGTTCTTGTCTATGGTTTTAAATGTGCAGGATGGACATGAAGATATCACAGCAAAGTTGAACTACTTTGATGCTGTAAGTAGGGTTGTTCTCGTGTGGCTAGTAGTTCGCTGCAGGTTTATGAACGTCCTTTTCAAATGCTGAATGTTCAACACGCGAATGAAGTCAGTCAATCTTCCACAGTCTTCAGTCAATCTTCAACTGTATAAAAGCGTGTAGAGTTAAGAATTGGAAAGGATTTGTAAATACTTTTGTTGTGCAATCCAAAATGATATATATCTTATTAAGTTGATCTCCTACGAATGCTTGTATGATCAACCACCAATTTGTCTTTTTTCGAGTTGCAGGATGTGCTTGTTTTGTTTGTTCTTAGCTTCGATTTTCACATTATTTACTAATCAAAACATTTTAATATATGTTATTGTGTAAATATGCTAGTATAAACTTTCATTTCTTCTAGTATTTATATACCTAGAGCCTAGAGGAAAAATTTTGAAAGGACACAAATTAATCATACAATTTTTTGATAAAATAAATGTTATAATTTCCCATTTAATATCAATAATAATAGAGAATGCTTATATAAAAAATAATAGATATTTTTGACTGAGACCTGTGCTTATTGAGAAGTGAGATTTAGATCTCATTATAATTAAAAAAGTGAGAGATAGACCTCTTATGTTCAAGGTGCATCCAATTTTCTGTTAAGAGTTAAGGTTAGAATGATCAATTTTTATTATTAACGAATAATATCATAAGAGTATAAAAGAAAACTGAATATATTTTTTTTTTTTTAAAAGAAAAAGAAAAGTGAGCCGCAGCTCAAATAAAAATTCTTATTTTCAATTTCAAATTAGAGTTTCTGAATCCATGTGAACTGCATCATACAAGTGATTAATAAGTTCAAAGGAATATTTTTTGTGGAATTGTCTATGAGTTCGTCTTCTTAGATCTTGCCAACCCCTCGAAAAATGAAGAAAACTACCAAAACGAAATGGACAAGTGTATGTGCTACGAAACTAAGGGAAGTTATTTTAGATTTTTGTTCTTCTGGTGGTTGGAGAATAGGAAAGAAAAGTGAAGCAGGAAAAGAAGTAAAGGGAGAGAGAACATAATTAATTTCCAAATCTCAAGTAACATAAACTAATGCAACATCGCAATCAAGGAAAAATAGTACGTTCTTGTAGTTTTCTATAGCAAATAATAGTGGAGAGAGAACAATTTGCAAGGATTAATTAGTTACATAAATTAATGAAAATATTAAGCCGTTCATTACGGAAGCAATGACTGAGGGATGACTCGTTCTTGTAGTTTTCTATACCAAATAAAAGGAGAGAGAGAAATAATATGTTTTTTTTTCTTTGACAGAAAGAGAGAATAATATTTTTAGCATTAATAACAAAAAGTATTGTAGACATCACACTCAAGAAAGGATTAGGCTGTTCACTATCGAAGCAATCACAAAAGATTGTATTTTTTAATAAATAAAAAAAGATTCACTATTTTTTTCTCGGAGCTTTACAATATTTGCCTTTCTTTTGCTGGATTCTACTTAACTCTAAAAATGGCAGAAGCTGTGATCTCTTTAGTTGTGGAAACGCTTGGCAATTTGTTGATTGAAGAAGGAAAGTTTCTACATGGGGTAAAAGACCAACCAATTCAACTTCAAGCAGAGCTGAGGCGATTGCGAGGGTTCTTAAAAGATGCTGACTCGAAGCAAAATGAAGAGGAAAGGGTTCGTGTATGTGTTTCAGAAGCCAGAGACTTTGCTTATGAAGCTGAAGATTTGCTCGAACGTTATGCTTTCAAAGTTGAGTCGGGCGAGGGAGGAGGTATTACAAGCATCATCAAGAGGTGTGCTCGTCTCTTGGATGAAAGTTTGATCCGTCACCAAGTTGGGTCAAATATCGAATCCCTCAAGGCCAAGATCTCTGATCTTACTAGAAGTTTTAACGAGTACGGGATAATGACTATCATGAAGAAAGAAGGTGGCTCAAGCGCTAGGCAAAAACAATTAAGACCTACCTATTCCCATGTTGTGGAAGAGGATCTTGTTGGAGTAGAAAGTGAAGTCGAGACTGTCGGAAAATCTTATTGGTAAAAAATATAGATTAGTTTCTATATGTGGAATGAGTAGTCTTAGAAAGACCACTTTGGCTAGAAAAGTGTATCACCATCCAAATGTAAAGTGTTATTTCGAAGCATTTTCATGGATTTGTATATCTCAAGAATGGCAAGAAAGGATCTCTTAGAAGGGATCATTACTCAATTTATGCCAAAGCATAAGGAGTCTATTAGACAATGTAGAGATGAGGAGTTAGTGAGGGAACTTTTAAAGTTCCAACAAAACCACAAATGTCTAGTAGTACTTGATGATATATGGCAACTGATGTTTGAGAATGTATAAAAATGCCTTTCCCAATTAGAGCGAGTGGCAGCAAAATATTGCTTACAACTCACAATAAAGAATTTGCTACACATATGGATGCAAAGAGTTTTATTTATCAACCACGATTTCTGAGTAAAGAAGAAAGTTGGGAGCTGTTTTAGAGACAATCGCTAATACGAGCATATTCTCAAGGTATGTTTTCTCTCATAGATGTTATACTTAGCCATACAATTACCATAATTAAGCAATGTTAAAAAATCCAAAAATTCTAGGGAAAGTTAAAATTGCTAATCTATATACCGCAATGACATATGCTAAAATTAATGCTTTACATTAAAAGATGTTTAGAATCGCATATTTTTATCATCTTTTAACACATTTGAATTGATTTAAGGATAAATATGGGAAATGAAGTGAAATGATCTAAATTAGCTCACATAATGAATATTTTTTGGTAGATTGGGTGGACTTCATTTAGTCCAAATGTGAGAAGGTAAGCCAAGGTCAGGTTTCCACGTTTGACTCCTAAACTCTTTGAGTCCTGAATTCTAACACCCTGTTTGGATTGCACAGGGGAAAGGTAAAAAAATAGTAAGGTAGCGCAAGAAAAATAAATTTAAAAAAAATGAAAGGAAAAGTAATCCGTTGTTTAGATTGCGAAAAACAAATAATAACAAGGGAAAGAAAAGAAAATAAATTTACAATTCTTTGTTAGGACTAGAGAAGTAAAGAAAAGGAAAAGATTAATTTTAGATTAAAAAAAATTGTCTTACTATCCTTTTTATAACATAATCTTAGAAAAGGTTAAAGATAAATTAATCTTTTCATATATTTTACTTTCCTTCCCCTCCAAAAAGATTATTATAAATACTTACTAATATTATTTATTATTATTGTTCTTACACCATCATCATTGTTTATTAAAATTGTTATTATTTATATTATTATGACCATTATTGTTATAATTATTGTTATTATGTTTACTTTTATTGTTAAGACAATAACATGTATATAAAGGGCTATTTGTAATATGTTTTATTTTAAAATGGCATTTGGGTCACTTGACAATGAATTTTTAACATGTACATAATATGTTTATTATTTATTCTAACATAATTTCTTTTATTGTTTTTGTTTATTAAAAATATTTATTTATTCATTTATGTTTGTTATTATTATTATAATTGTTGTTGTTGTTGTTGTTTTGTTGTTGTTGTTGTTATTACCATTACCATTATTATTATTATTATTATTATTATTATTATTATTATATTTATTTCTATTCATAAGATAATAAGTTGTGTATAAAGTGCTAATTTTGTGATATGTTGTTTTTTTACAAGGGTATTATGGCCATTTGACATATGAGTGTTTTAACATATATATATATAATATGTTTATTAATTGATAACTATTATTTTTATTGATATTAGTTTTATTTTTGTGACCATAACATATATGTAAAGGCTAATTTTGTCATATATTATATTTTAAATATTTTAGTCATTTGAAAAATGGACTCATTTCCAAGGATATGTGAATGAATTTGGATTCTCTCCTAGTTACACATGTCTCAAAGTGACTAGAAGGTCAAATCTTAATCATCGATCTCATATTGAATTGAATGGTTATATTGAGAGAGAAGAAACAAAAATAAGATGGAACACAAAGAGAAAACAGTAAAGGAGAAACTTTGAATTTTAAAATATATGATTGAGATTGATTCATTTACGGAACTAATGGTTAAACTTTCACCACCTAGTCACTCAGATACATTAATGTCTAGGAGAACGTCTTGATCCAACGGGGTTGGGCTAATTGCATGTCTTTTGTCAGAAATGGCTAATACCAAATTAATGGGAATCGTATTACTTACGGAATGAAATTCTCATGTTAATTAACTCAGATCAAGTATAAGAATCGGAATAGGGTTAGGAATGACATTCCATTTCTAAGCCATTCCAACGTACAAATTATTACCTTGTAATTTAACCACCTCTTATCCGTGGTGGGTTCAACAATGCAACAATACTTGCCTAGTTGAGCTATAAACCTTTCAGCTACTTACTAACCAAGGGTTTTGTTCTTATTGTTGTGTTAAATTTTTTTTTGAAAAATTGATCATAACAGTAGTGTCAAATATTGAAAATTATAATCTCTTCAATCCCTTAGAATTAATAATTTTACTTATTTTTATTGAGACACGAGACGTAACGCAAGACCTTTTAAAGTGACATTTCATAATTCTCTCATTAATTAAATATGTTTTTCCTTTCCTATTTCAATTGTAGATTATGGCGAAATCTATAAAATGGAAGAATTTGGAAAAGATATGGCTGAATATTGCGATGGTCTTCCGTTGGCTGTATTTGTCTTAGGAGGAATATATTTTTGCAACAAAAGAAAGCTTGATGGAGTGGGAAAATGTGCATAAAAATGTTAAATCATATCTAGAGAAAGGAAAAGATCAAGAAGGATTACAAAATATACTAGCATTGAGTTACAATGACTTGCCATGCCAATTGAAACTTTATTTTTTTTACTTGAGCAAATACTTGAAAGATGTTGATATAGAAACTGACGCAGAACGGAAGCGAAACACTAGATTCGTTCTAGCAAAACGTCCTTGATACAAGGAAAACTTCAAATATTACAACTTTAGAATGCTAGAGAGAAGTATACAATACTAGTTTTGTATTGATTGAAGTGTGTTTAATGAGCTTGGAGAGCTATCTATTTATAGGAGCTCTTAGACCTTAAAATTTGCTAAACTTCCTATGTGAGATAAAACAAACTAAAGGATACTATTCATAACAAAACAATATTAGTCATAACATAAGAAAAAATATGAAGGTTTATTTATTCTTCTTCTTGGGTTTGATTTTGTCAATCTTTTTCATCAACTCTTTTGAATCATGTTCCGCATCAATCTCCTCCACTTGAGAAAAACTCGCCCTCGAGTTAATTTTCGGATATAAAGAACCTTCCTGTGGATAGTAATCATATAAATCAGCAACATTGAAGGTTGATGAAATTCCCCAATCATCCGGAAGATCAACCACATAAGCATTGTCATTGATCTTCTTTAAAATTTGGTAGGGACCATACTTCTTCGGATTCAGCTTGTTGTAGGTACCCACTGGAATTCTTTCTTTCCTCAAGTAGACCATGACCATATCCCCTTTTTTAAATACCTTCACCCTTTTATGCTTATCAGCTGCAGCCTTGTATTTGGCATTTGAGGCTTCCAATTTCTGTTTCACCTCTTCTTGAATAGACTGCACTTATTCCGCCATTTTATTTGCTGCAATGCTCTTATCAGAGAATTTCGGCAGTTTTACCAAATCTAGAGCATGCTTTGGTACCTTCTTGTAGACAATGAAAAATGGTGATACTCTAGTTGAGCTGTGGATTGCACTATTATAGGCAAACTCAGCTTGTGCAAGTGCAAAATCCCATTGTCTCGACTTATCTTGGCAAATACAACGAATCAAATTTCTCAAGGTTCTGTTAGTTGCCTCGGTTTGACCATTAGTTTGAGGATGAGCTGTGCTGCTGAACTTCAAACTTGCATCAAAGCGCTTCCATAATGTGAGCCAGAAGTGAGATAGAAATTTAGAATCTCTATCAGAAGTGATGGATTTTGGGACTCCATGGAGTCGCACAATTTCTTGGAAGAATAGTCTTGCAATGTGCACTGCATCTGAAGTCTTCCTGCAAGGGATGAAATGCGACATCTTTGAAAATCTATCCACGACCACAAATACAGAGTCTACTCTTCTTTGGGTTCTTGGCAATCCCAAGACGAAATCCATAGACAAATCTTCCCAAATATCTTATGGTATAGGCAACAACATATAGAGTCCCGTGTTTTGTGTCTGGCCCATTGCAGTTTGACAAATTGGAAATTGTCTCACGAACTTGCCCACATCTCTTTTGATTTGTGGCCAGAAATACATTTCCTCCACACTTGCAATAGTCTTATCTCGTCCAACATGTCCACCGAGTCCTCCTCTATGCAAGTCTCGAATGATTTTCTCCTTTAAGGATGTCCTCGGGATGCAAAGTCTATTACCTTTGGATAGGTAATCATCATGGATGTGGAAGTCTCCAGTTGGTTGCTTTGACAAGTGTTTATGCCAAACTTCATTAAAATCTTTATCCTCTGGGTAGAGATCCTTCAGACATTCAAACCCTACAACTTCGCCACTTAAAGTAACCAGCAAAGTTGCCCTTCTACTCAAGGCATCGGCAACACAGTTGGAAGCTCCTGATTTTTGTTTAATAACATAAGGAAATTGCTCCATATACGAAGCCCACCTTGCATGCATCTTGTTCAAATGTTTTTGACTCTTGAAATGCTTCAAGGCTTCATGATCAGAATATATTACAAATTCACGTGGAATTAAGTAACACTCCCAATGTCGTAAAGCTTGAAGCACAGCATATGACTCCTGCTCATAGGTTGACCATTTTTGACATGCCTCGCTAAGCTTTTCACTGTAGAATGCAACAGGTTTGCCTTCTTGAGATAATACTATCCCAATGCCAATTCCACTTGCATCACATTCCACTTCAAAAACTTTATCAAAATTCGGCAACACCAAGACAGGTACAGTTGTCAACTTTTCTTTGATTTGTGCAAAACTTTTGTCAGCTGCCTCACTCCACTGGAATTTCCCTTTCTTTAAGCAATCAGTGATAGGAGCAACGATACTGCTAAAATTCTTGATGAACCTCCTGTAAAATGTGGCTAAGCCATGAAAGCTTTTGACTTCAGTGACTGTCTTTGGAGTCGGCCAGTCTCTGATTGCTCGAACTTTCTCATCATCAACATGGATTCTTTCAGCACTTACAATGAAGCCCAAGAAAACTAAGCGATTTGTCATAAAGCTGCATTTTTTAAAGTTGACAAATAGCTTGTTGTCTTGAAGGACTTTCATAATCTGACGTAGGTGGTCCACATGCTCTTCTTTGTTGTGGCTATAGATCAAAATGTCGTCGAAATAAACCACGACAAACCTTCCGATAAATGGCTTGAGGACTTGATTTATAAGGCGCATGAATGTACTTGGTGCGTTGGATAGTCCAAATGGCATGACTAACCATTCGTATAAGCCTTCCCGTGTTTTGAAAGCAGTTTTCCATTCATCTCCCGGTCTTATACAGATTTGGTGATAGCCACTATGCAAGTCGATATTCGAGAAGATTGTTGACCCTTGTAATTGATCCAACATATCCTCCAGTCGAGGTATAGGGAAACGATACCTGACTGGGATTTTGTTGATGGGTCGGGTAGCCACACACATTCTCCAGCTTTCATCCTTCTTGGGTGTCAACAAAGCTGGTACTGCACCCTGACTCATACTTTCTCTAATATCCCCCTTGCACATTAATTCTTCTACCTTCTCTTTTAGTATTTCATTCTCCTTTGGGCTCATCCGGTAGTGAGGTAGATTTGGCAAACTTGCTCCAGGGACTAAGTCAATGTGATGCTGGATGTCCCTTATTGGTGGAAGTCCATCAGGTAATTCATCCGGAATAATTTCTTTAAATTCTTTCAATATGTGTTGTACCTCCTCTGGGACTTCTTCTTCATGCGATTCCTCTCCTTTGACTACAAGAGCAAAAGTTTCTCCGGTCTCATTTGATTCTTTGAAGAATTCATTTGTAGAATCTGCCATAATAAGGAAAGACTTCCTCTCCACTTTAGAAGTTTTGGGTCTATCTTTGTTGGTTGGGAGGATTGGTATTTTCTTTCCATTCCACCAGAAAAAGTAGACATTTGTTCTTCCTCGATGAGTTGCATCAACGTCATATTGCCATGGTCGCCCAAGTAGAATATGACAGGCATCCATGTCAATTACGCCACACATGATTTCATCCTAGTAAGATTTTCCAATAGAAATATGAACTTTGCATACCTCTGTGACCTTTATTGAAGGTCCTTTCTTGACCCACCCAATCTCGTACGGTGTTGGATGAGGTTCTGTGGGTAGCTTCAAGTGATTCACCAAAGCTCTTGAAACAATATTCTCCCAGCTCCCGTTGTCAATAATAAGGTTGCATACCTTTTCTTGAATACTGCATTTTGAATGAAAGATGCGTTTGCGCTGGGATGAGTCTTCTTGTTTCGGAGTGTACAATAATCGTTGAATGACACACGTCACTTGTTCTCCATCTTCGTCTGCAATTTCAGCATCCTCCAAGTCATCATCATTATTGTACTCAACTTTTTCATCACACTCATTATCATAGTCTGCTAGATTGACAGACTTGCGAGCTCGGCATTTATTGGAACGATGACCAGGTTCTCCACATTTGAAACATTTTCCAATTGTTGGCCTAGTATATGGATTATTGGGTCGGGTGGTATTCGACGTCTGTCTGATTGATTTGGCCACCCCTTGATTGCTAGTGCCAATATTATGAGTAGAAGGACGAGTTGCTTCTTCTGCAACTTGTTTGCCTCTGTCAGGATTCGAACGGACTGGTGCAAAAGGAGTTTGTCGAGTGGAAAGACAAGCCAAAAACATTTATGCTTTTAATGCCATGTTGTAACCTTCATCAACGGTCCATATTGGAGATAATGTCATCCTATCCCGGATTGCAAATTTCAAGCCGTTGAGGTATCATGATGTTTGCTGTTCCTCCAACTCTAATATATTGCACCTAGCAGTAAGGCGTAGAAATTCATCAGTGTATTCTCTCACTGATCGATGACCCTGTCTGCAGTTTTGGTATTGTTGGAACAAGTATTGTTCATAATCTGGAGGAAGGAATCTTCATTTCAGTTGTTGTTTCATCTTTCTCTAAGTCCGAACGGGTGCCTTTCCTTGTCGCCTTCTATTGTTTTGCAAAGTGTCCCACCAAGCAGCTACACCGCCCTTTAATTTGTAGGCGACTAGTTTTACTTGTTTGTCCTCCGGTATATCCATCATGTCAAAGAATTTTTCAACTTCATAGCACCAATCAAGAAATGCTTCAATATTAAGATTGCCGTTGAAGTTGGGAATGTCGGCTTTAGGACGATATTCGTCAAAGCCTTGTCCTCTCCTGGGTGCATGTTGATGCCTTTGATTTATTTCTTCGTCACTGTCAGATTCCTCCTCATATGTTGGTGGCCTGCGATGTCGAGCAAAACCACGTTGATTAGGATGTTGTGGTTGATTTCTAGCTTGTGGTTGTGCTTGGTTGATTCCTCGGTAGTTTATGAGCTCTTCATCAGATTCATCTTCATAGGCTGGTTGCCTATGACGAATTGCAAGGTCACGTTGATTGATAGGTTGGCCACGAACATCTTCTCTGGCACGGTTGATCCCACCATCGTCACGAGGCCTGTTGGCGTTTAGGCTTAAGTTGGAAAGGATGTCGCAAATCTCTCGGAGTTCACGGGTCATCTTTTCTTCTTGAGCTTGTATCGCCGCCCAAAGGGCTTCCATCCCTCGATCACCGTCAATAGGATGGCCGCCTTCGCCTCTGCTATGGCTACTACCAACAATGTTGATGTCGATGTTGCCACTATCTCCACCACCATTGTTGTTCTTGGATGCCATCTTCTCCGGCTTATAGGTTTGTAATTTAATCGGTCGAGTTTTCTGATGTACAGGATCCACTATACGTGGCAAGTGCAGAGCATACGACTCAATCGACCAATCAAGCTTTCTGATACACAGAGTCCACTATTAGTGGCAAGTGCAGAGCATACAGCTCAATTACAACTACAACCCTCTAAACTAGGACTCTCGAACTTGGCTCTGGTGCCAATTGACGCAGAATGGAAGCCAAACACTAGATTCGTTCTAACAAAACGTCCTTGATACAAGGAAAACTTTAAATATTACAACTCAAGAATGGTAGAGAGGAAGTATACAATACTAGTTTTGTATTGATTGAAGTGTGTTTAATGAGCTTGGGGAGCTATCTATTTATAGGAGCTCTTAGGTCTTAAAATTTGCTAAACTTCCTATGTGGGATAAAACAAACTAAAGGATATTATTCATAACAAAACAATACTATTAATAACATAAGAAAAAATATGAAGGTTTATTTGTTCTTCTTCTTGGGTTTGATTTTGTCAATCTTTTTCAGCAAGTCATTTGAATCATGTTCCCCATCAGAAACAGAGTCATTGTACCAAATTTGGATGGCTGAAGGTCTGATACGCAGAGACGATCAATTTGAAGAGGAAACAATGATGGATGTCGCGGAACGCTATATCGAAGACATCTCACAAATGTGCATGGTTTTTGTTGAAAGGGGAGATATGCCTTCACTTAAAAGGTTTAAATCATGCCGTGAGGGAACTGTGCTTGCTTAAGGCAAAAGAGGAAGACTTTTTTCCTTGATTTAAACTTGATTAGTAGAAGTCCTAGACTTGCCGTTCATTTGGGTAAAGAGAGTGGAAGAATTTTTCATCCTGGAAAAGAATTGGCTAAACATCTTAGATCATTTACGTTCTCTTCAGATGGAAAGGACAGGGGAGATATTGTAATGGACATGAAATTCCTAACCGGAGATTTCAAGATGCTAAGAGTTCTATCCATTGAAGGATTTAGGCCTGTCTCTCTTTTTGGCCATATGAGAATTTCCCGAGCAATAGGTAAACTAATCCACTTAAGATACTTGAGTTTGAGGGGGAGTGTATTCATGATCAGTACATTATGCTTGAGGAAGCTCAAGCACCTACAAACGCTTGATTTACGTTTTATTAGCATTTTCCGGTGTCGATTTCAGTAGGGAAATTAGAGTGACTGAAACATCTATACCTTCCTAGTTCTGGCCTAAGTTCCAAGTTTAGGTTGGACTTGGATGGCTTACACAATTTGGAGATACTAGAAAACTTCAACAATAGGTATAGTAACGTTAAAGACCTTGGAATTTTAACGAATCTTCGATCTTTAACGGCGTCAGTCCACAAAAAGGTACAGGACTTAGAAGAGTTCATCAAGAAAGTGAACAAATTAACCTACTTGAGATTCTTGTCCCTTGAAATTGAAGATTGTGATTTTAATTCCGAGAAGGGATTAACTTTAATTAAAGAGGTATTTTCTTGGAGTCGTGTTAATCGTCTGAAAATAAGAGGGGCAAAAATAAGCAAATTACCAAATTATGAACCTTGTTTCTTTCCAAATCTCCAGGAATTAAGTTTAGAAGTTTGTGAAATGAAGGAGGACCCAATGAGGACACTGGAGAAGCTCCCCAACTTGAAAAGTGTAAGTCTAGGGCATAATTCCTTTACTGGGGGAAAAATGCTATGCGATGCAAAAGGGTTTCCTCGACTTAAATTTCTAGAACTCAAGTTTTTGGAAAACTTGAGTAACTGGTGGATCAAAGAAGGAGCCATGCCAAATCTTTCTTGTTTGGTAATTTGCGGGTGAAAAAAATTGAAGAAGATTCCAGAGGGGTTGAGATTTGTCACTACCCTCAAAGAATTGAAAATCAGAGCTATGCATGAATTGAGGCTACGAGTGAAAAATGGTCAAGAAGAGGATTTCGACAAAATCTGTCATGTGTCTTCGATCACACTTTCGTACCATTGATGGTACTGGCTCAATCATGTTCCATCTCTTCAGCGCCATTGGCAATCAGGTGCTCACACTGTCCTTACCAGCATTCACGTTTCATCATTTTTCATAGTTATGCTATTATTTGGCCAACGGAAATTGAATTTAAGATGTTTCTTTTTGTTGCTAAATATTTGATATTCATATTGTTGACACGTTATAATTGAGTCGATTCCATAATTAAAAGTTCATTTCATATCGGACTAGACGGGAATATAAATTATCTAGAGAATAAAATGTCATTTGCTTGACCTTCCAAATGAATTCGATCATGACATAATCTCTCATCTTGTCCATGAAGGTATTACAGCAAATTTCTTGAGCTTGACGTGTTGGAAGATGATCTGTATGTCCTTCAACTGCATGCAGCTGAACTCTATTATGAAGCCTCAAAGGGTCGGATGATTAAAAAGCAATAAGCCAATTTCTGTACTACAATTAGTGAGTTTATAATTTTGAGATTTCATACATATTCAAATTAAGTCTTGTAATTTTTAGAATTATTGCAGTCAAACCTTGTTAGGTTGTTGGATGACAATTGCTTTATCACCATAAGTTATTTCAAAGACATTGTTTAGCTTTATTAGAAGATTGATAAATGTTGTGTTAACTCTAATATGCTTCAAGTAGCTCTGAGCTTTAAAACAATTGCATGTAATGAACTCACCTACAACGATGAGTCATAGTTATATATGATATGGTTTTGCACCAAACAAAGAGAAAAACAAAGGAACTAAAAATGTTTTATTATATCCTAAATCGCATGTGTTGGGAGTAATTAAGTTATATGATTAATAAAATTATTAATAAATAATTGATTGTGAGGGAAAATTGTTTTATTGAGAAAGATAATGTAAATTCTACTTCTTAAAAAAATAATAATAATGTACATTCTCTGGTATATTAACACATGTTGGCCTCTATTTCAAATGTACACAAGACGTACAAATAAATAAATTGAGTGTTTATAACTAAAAGTGAAATGTCAATGATGTTATCCACTTAAAAATTGAATTTTGCCTGATTTTTACTACAAGTTATTAAATCAAATATTGTTTTTCTTTTTTCATCAGGGAAAGAATATTAATTATATTAATGTAGTAGTATTTAACAAGGGAAAAGCCCATTTCCCTGTGTGTAAAGTGCGGAAACTTCCTGGGCTCATGACAGGAAATATGGCCCACGGCCCAAACACAGGAGAGGGAGAGAGAGAGAGAGAGAGAGAGAGAGAGAGAGAGAAACAATACATACTAATGAAAACTTGAAGTTTTGAGTTCCAATGAATTACTGCTTTGGCCTTCTTAGTGCAAAATATATGTATATATTTCAAATCTTATTTACTTATAATAACTTTTTCCGTGAATTATTGACAAAACACATCATGCATTAGCGATGATACTTGTGAATGAAAAAGAAACAAAAGTGATTACTATCCTCTCTTTGTTGGGAACTGTTTTTGTCTGAAATTCAGCACTTTGACACCTCTCATAAAGTATGTAGGCCTTATATGTGGAATTCACTTTTTTATTTCATCGGTTGAAGGCCGAATTCTTGGCAGGAGAAATTTTCTCTTTACTTCCTAAGTTAAGCACAGAATAATGTAACCAGTGGCAGATGTACACTAGGATCACCATAGTTTAAGAAAATTAAAAATTCTATGTATTCTTTTTATAAAAAAAATATCTATGTATTTTTAGATAAAAAAATAAGTAGTCCCCATTGAAAAAAAAATATACTTATATAATTGAAAACTATGTGTTTTAATTCTTACTGAGAAAAAATTTAATTCGTCCTTGAATATAAGTCGATCTTCAATGATTCTAAAAGTTGGATGAATAAGTTTAATACTTTATCTGATCATGCAAAGACTAACATACACGAAAAGAAAATGGTAAGACTAGAGTGTGATGCAATATGCATGTAATGTTTTGTTTTTTAATTTGATAAGAATTATAAGGTAAGACGAGAAAATGTCCTTGTATGCAAATTTTTTTATATCCAAGCAACATACACAGTAAATGTTCTTGTGCAGCTAAATACCAAGCAACTTTACTTGTAGATTCGTCGGGACTACAACAAATCGTAAATTTTTTTAATGATATCATGTAATAAGAATGCATTACTACTTATTGTATAGTTGGAAAAATAGGTGCTGATGTCATGTTATAAGAATGCATTTCCATTGACCTTTGGCACATAAATTATCTCTTGGAACAATTACTTCAATGTAGTTAGCTTTAGTCCCGTATGATATCATCATTTTAGTTCTTGCCACTGTAATAGAGTAAGTCTCTTTTTACACACTATAACAATAATAATATTACTCAAGACGGGTTCATTATTAGATTCTATGACTTTATGATTCCATTATGATGCCCATGTATACTAAACATTATTGGTCAATCATTCTTTAAATGGACCCCGTTAAATCATCCATAATTTATTTTAGTTTTTGTATTCTTATTCATTATTATTTATTTATTTATTTTAAATACAAAGGAGGTCAAACTGTAATTATAAAATAAATTATTTTAGAAGATATTTTACTTTTTTGTCCTTCTTTATACGTATAAATAGTTATAAGAAAGACATATGTACGATATTGTGGTACCCCAAAAGATGGGCTATCTTATAATTTGTGAACCAATTAATATAACAGTTAGCTTTTCGATAAATATTAGGCCATGGATGCTTATTGAACCATAATTACTAGACTTTTTATACTTTGTTGGACCTACATTAATATTCATTTCTTAGATCTTTTATTAATTTATTTGATTTCTTTGTTGTGTCTCCATCAATATATATGTGATAAAGCCTAAACTGAAATCATACTGAGCGGATTGAACTTTTGCTTATTAGCCTTAATACATAAATGCACCCCAATGTTTCCCACTCAAAAGAGGTGCAAAGTTTCCTCGTTTCTTCAACTAAATTTCGGATACATTTTCATCCATATAATTCTTTGAAGAACATGAAGATGAATTTCTCATTAGTCATGATATATAGCACCACTATCAGACATAGCTTTCTTTTTTCACTGATACCTAGTGACCCATGCCACAATGTTTTGTCTGTCCATCTTTGGTGGTCAAACTTATTGTTTCCAATGAATATGGATGCCAATTAATGTGGATGATTCACATAAGCTTGGAGTTTGATCCGTCACGTAAGAGAAATGTTACATATTTTCTTATTTTCATGACCTATTTATTACATTTTATGTTTATATATAATTTGTATACTAGAGAAAAATTATTATTTTAATAAATATTTATATAAGAGATAATAAATTAGTGATAAAAATAGATGATATCTTGACATAAATAAGACCTTTTCACAACAAACCCTAATTGCATAATAGCTTTGGGTGTTGTGTCTCCACCAATTTTGGACACCTATATAGTGTGCTAGATATGCCATTGCAATATGAATAAAGCAACATGCAACAACAATAGACAAAATGGTTATACGAATGAATAAGAAATATCGCCCTATATATGTAGTTTTTACGTCAAGAGCATAGATTTGAATAGACAAGACAAGTCGTCATAATGAAAAGAGATAAAGTGATTGAAGAATAACAATTGTTCTCAAGTTGTACCACTTGTTCAAGTAGTACAATGCATGCGTGAAATGTAGATTTAGAGAGACATACTAGAGTTTTGAGGGTATGCATTGACGCAAAGAGAGAAAAATTGCACTTACCTCTTAGGTTGTGTTGCCAGCTAGTATCAATCGAGCAATGCTCCCGAAGAATTAGGATTAAGATATTTTTTTAGTCGCTAGTGTTTTTAAGTGGTTAGAAGGTAAAATTTTAATTATCTATTTCATATTGAATAGTGGAGATTGAGAGAGAAAAAAAAATAAAAATAAGAGGAAACAAAGAAGAAAATAACAGGGATGGATGAATAGAAATTCATCTCTTAGTTACACGGAAACATTAGTACTGATTAGAAGAGAATCCAAATCCGAAAAGAGGATAGCAGCCCTTAAGAATAGGAATTCGCGGGCTAGTTGCCAGCATCCCATAAGAGTTAAAGAGAATCTCTGCTTGTTTTTCCTGTTTCCTTTTTATTCTGCTAATCATTCTGAACTACTACATTCTTTGTCTCTTTGCACGGAAAAAGGGAAGAATTAGGTGTTGGTGGTTCCTGAGCTCTTGGAGATGAGGACACAGTACTATTGCCTTAGTAGTGGAAGAAATCATAAAAGATGTATGGTCTTGTAATACTCTACAATGATATACTATATTACATATATCGTTGTGCAATCGTTTTTTGTACCTCTCAAAGTGTTCTAAATACTGTTTCCACACTCATCTTTCTTTTTGTTGCCGAGGTCCTGATTATGATATAAAATTGCAGCCATATAGTAGCATATGCTATTACTCTGAACCACTTCAAATGGAAAAAGGAAAGATTGTCCATGGACGAAATTTGTGAACGATCATAATAGTATGCATCGATCTAATGGCATCACTATGTTTGTTTCAGAATTTGTTAATGTTCGTATTATTTATTTTTGTCACTAAGAATCTAAGATCGTTAATGAAAGTGCGTTGAATTCACATTGAGTGTCATGGATTAATATAACTGACAAAGAGAGTAATAAGCAATAAATAGAAAGAAAAAAAAATGATCCTCACTATGCAAGCTCTGTAGGGATATCACTCTGAACCGATGCCCAGACCATGTTATGTCACAAAATTGAATTTATAGAATCCCTTACAAGCATCTTCAGTAAAACCTCGATAAATAGTCCAACTCTAGTTAACTGAATTAATAACCTCAAATGCATATAACTAATTTTTTATTTTATTTTTTTCTTCTTTTGATATCTCAGCTAAGCACAAATGTAGGGTATGTTAAAGTATATTTAATTATTTTAGGAAATATTCAAGTTGTTTCCTTCTTAGATTAGTTTTTAGGTTTCCTTATTAGATTATGCCCTAATTAGTCTAATTCTCTATTATTGTTCTCTAAGTTATGAGGCCTATAAATAGACACTCTCCTATTGTATTTCTCAATACCAAAATTTCAATATGTAATCTCTATCTCTGTCTCTCTTCTAGTGTCGCCGTTGGTGGTGACTCCTATTGTCTTCAATTAATATATATATATATATATATATATATTTTTTTTTTTTTTTTCAATATTGTATCAAAGCTACCATCCTGGTAGCTTGTTCTATTGTCGTCTCGTAATTACCACCACCATCGTTATCGTTATGTAAAATCTTCGTGTCTTTTTGTTTATGACTCGAATACCTTTATCTTTGTGTTTAACCCGTTAGACCATTATTTAGGTATTTTTAGGCTCTCTAGTGTTTGGTCTCTGTTTATCTCAATTCTATTTAGACCATCTAGTTTTATTTATGGTCTCTATTTTCGTGTTCATTATGGCTTTGCAAATTGCATAGTCACCTCTATTTCTCTCGATTTTGTTAAGACCATCTTGTGTTATATATGGTCTCTGTTTCTCTTTCATGGTGGCTCTAAAAATTTCATTGGCCACTGTCATTTATTTTCGTGTTCTTTGTGGCTTTAAAACTATATCAACCACCATCATTCATCTTCGTGTTTTTTGTGGTTTTGCTGAACGCTCGACTAAATTAATCCCACTCGTATATCAACATTCTCTTGTGGATGTTCTTTTGACTACTTTGATCAATGCTTCCAAGACGGCTCAACAATTCAGTTATCAAACTCAAGTTGGTCTCTGTTTGCCCTACTTAAGTTTCAGGGGTACTGTTAAAGTATATTTAATTAGTTTAGAAAATATTCAAGTTATTTTCTTCTTAGATTAGTTTTCAGGTTTCCTTATTAGATTATGTCTTAAGTAGTCTAATTCTCTATTCTTGTTGTCCAAGATATGAGGCCTATAAATTGGTACTCTCCTATTGTATATCTCAATACCAAGATTTCAATATGTAATCTCTATTTCTATCTCTTTTCTAGAGCCACAGTTGGTGGTGGCTCCTATTGTCTTTAATATACATATATTTTTCCCCCTATTTTGTTTTTTTTTTTTCTTTCAACGGATATACACGTGAGCTGAGCAAAGATATTAAAATATACACTTATTTTACATCAAAAAATCATAAATTTTAAGACCTCCTTTTAAGAACCTGAGCTACTCATATATGATTGGTTAGAATATACATTTGTCCCACATCGAAAAAATATGGACTCTTACATAGAATGTGAAAATAATATCAAAACCAACACAGGAATGTTTATTCTAGAAAATATAATTACGCTTGCATTGGACTCAAAAGAAAGACCAACATATAAATTGTTGGGTCAATACCTAGTTTAGTCTCTTATTTTTAGCGCGTTTGATATAATGGTCACCTATCTTTAAAAGTGCAACATTACAGTCCTTTATCTCTTAAATATGCGACACAGTTAATCATTTTTTACTTTTTCGTTTAAAATTTGACAACATAACCAACAAACTATACATATAATCATGTGAAAACCATGTGCATTTTCCTTCGAATTTTTAAACAAAAAGTGAAAAAGAACTAACGGTATTACATATTTAAAAGACAAAGAACTGTAATATTATATTTTTAAAGATAAAAGACCACTATATCAAATATGTTAAAAATAAGAGACTAAATTACGTATTAACCCTAAATTGTTTCTCAAGTATGTGTTGGCCAGATCCCATGCATCTTAAATTTTTCTTTTCCTTTTATCCTTTTGTTTCTCGATATTTAGCTGATCCACAAGGGTTTTCACTTCATACTACTTTATGCAGGAGACATTATAATTCATAGGTTATAAGCAACACACTTTTCTTACTTCTTCCATGTTAGGCGAATTAGCATAGCCAATGAGCTGGTGAAAATATTTTTATAAGAATTATGAGATTCCGTTTTAAAATAAATTAGTTTTAGATGGGATAATTACTGACCTTATAATTTATTCTTGAATCCATCATTAAAAGATATGTTATTAAATACATAATGAAGGACATGGTAGGAGAAGTTGGTGGTACAAAAACAACCCAAATCTTATATGTGAAATTTAAAATTTATTATTTATTTATGTGAAATAATTGAATCATCTAATAAGTTGGTTAGCAATACACCTTTTTCTAGGCAGAGGAGGCGGATCTATGAACAACTATATCACTGCGATAGCATTGATCATTGGGCTATTGTAGGGGTTGAGCCTCCAAGCTATCGCATTGATCATTGGGCTATTGTAAGGGTTGAGCCTCCAAGCAATGATTTAATGCCTGCTCTTCGGGCCAGTTATTTATAACTTGTGGATTGAGAGAAATAATATATAGGGTTTATGGTAATGAAGTCCTCATCGAAAACCAGCTCAAATCGAAAATTTTTGCGATTATTAGACAAAGAATTAAACGCACTCACAAGTATAGAAGCACCGACTTAAATAAGAGAATTTGTAAAGATTAGAAACTAGAGGATATTAAATGAAAAATTTGTAAAGATTGGAATAAAATGAAAAAACTATAGCAATGGGAGTCAAAATTGTAAACGACATAGTCATTGAAGAAAGCTCGCAGTTTATTAAAAAAATAAATAAAGAAAAATAAATAAATAAAAAACAAGGTAAGTAAAGTATAAAACATCTTAATTAATTTTCCTTTGGTATCATGACGGCTGCAACATTGTTGTTGTGCATATTCAGTTTCTATGATATGTGTATTAATATCTAAATTGATGACATGTTCAATAGCAGGCAGATATGTTTCCACTAAATGAGAAAAAATCTGTATCTTCTCTTTATCACGCATTTATTATTGCATTATTAAGGAGTTAAAGGTGAGTGCTAAAAGATAATGGTAGGGTATTTCGCTATTAAAATAATAGAAATTTATATTTATATACATGTTCGTATGAAAGTGCCTAAAGCCATTAATTCTGCTTTCGTCATCCCTTTCTAGATTCACCGGTAGAAAGTCCACCTAATGATGATCTCATAGTACCAGAACTTGGCAATGGGTGGTTGTTGGTGGTGAAGATGGTGAAGATGAGTACTAGATGTGGTGTTGTTGATGTGCTGTTGTTTGCTGTATTGTCAAAGCCAATGGTCTCATTGGTGTATGTGTGGAATTTAAGTTTCTGTAGTGTTTGTGTTGCGTACTAAAAAAAAAAAAATTATTGCTGAATTATCAAAAAAAAAAAAAAAAATTGAAGTGTTTAATCCTCAAAGTTTATAAAACGTTTCAATTTAGTACTTAATGTTTACACTTTCTTTTAATTTAGTCTCAAAAGTTTCATGTGTTAGTCACAAATTGCAGGGACTAAATTAAATTTTTTTACAAATTTTTAGAACTAAGTGCGTTACTTTTTAAACAATAGGGACTAAATTGAAAGAAAGTGTAAACAATTAAGCACTAAATTGAAATTTTTTTCAATTTGTAGGGACTAAATAAATCACTTTTTTTTCAATTTGTAGGGAAAATAATGATAACTAAATTGAAATTTTTTTCAATTTGTAGGGACTAAATAAATCACTTCCGTCAATTTTTTAACGGATTGAACACGTGTTATACATGTGAGTCAATTAATTGAGGGCAAAATCGTCTTTCAACCTTAATCAGCATATTCTCTCCCTATTTCATACCCATTCTCTACCAGATTCAAAACCCATACCCACATAAACCATAACCCTAAATCGTGTCTATAGCCCCAAATCCCCCAAATCCCCCAAATCCCTAACCCTTATGCCCCCAAAATATAAGTGAAATAGACTAGTCAAGCCAGATGTCTTCCAATCATATCTAGGCAAAGCATCAATAAATCAACAATTGCAGCAACGAATCAGAACACTAACACCTCCATTATGATATTGATGATGATGAACAACTCCTAGTAAAAACTCACCCAGTGCTGCCCCAATCGAGCACACAACAGCGATCCTCCACCGGCTCGCCTTCTTCTTCAAAGGCAACCATGGCGATTCCACCACCAGCCCAAAATGACCATGCTTTCTTGAAACACAAACATTTTTCGATGCCTAATTCGACAATGTAACCTTCCCATCACGATCAAAACTCAGCACACAAGGGTATGGTCCCTGACGAGGTGGTACTATTACTATGCCTAGTATACTTGCTGAAATCAATCTTGATCGGATCTTTATCAGCTTGTGATGATGATGTTACCTATGACAATTCCAATTATTACTCCACATTCATATCCTATCAGCATAGATTTCTAATTGAAACCATCTAGAAGCACATCTGAATCTTTTTCTTGCTCATATAAGAGAATTGGTGGCGGCGACACCTATATCTCTTCACATTTATTTGGCAAGGGAATTCTACACAAGCCTGAACTAGCCTTATATGAATCATAAAGAAATATTGACAATTGTCCTGTTCATGGTATTGGCCTCTCAAGATTGTTTTGAGAGACATTAAATGCACCAAGAAATGTCAAGCTTTTCAACTGTTCAGGTATTCTTCCTGAGAGTTTATTGTTGGAAAGGTCAAAGATTGAAGTTGAACCAAATTCGCCAACGATGGTAGGATTCCTCCTATGAGACCATTACTTGACAAGTTGAGAACAATAAGAGATTTGAGGTTGCTAAAAGATTCTGGAATCTTGCCCTTAAAATTGTTATTTGAGAAATCAACAAGTTTGAATAAGGCCAAGATATGCTCTAATTCCATCAAGACTTCCATATCTGCTCAAACTTCCACATCGAAACCTTACGGTATCAACTTTAGTCCCTGAGAGATTTGCTGGTAAATTTATAGTGTGAAATTTACCAGTCCTAAAGTTTTTGTTGTAGGATTTGAATGTGTAATCTTTGATGACAAGATCAAGAAGACGAGATGATTTTATTCCTTGAGCTTCACTCTTCGTGGAGAATACTGCAAATGCCAGTGAAAAAAATAGGTTTGTCGATCAGGGATTTGGGGTAAATGGGTTGAATCGGGTCTGATAGAAAGATACTAAGGCTTATTATGGCTGAAAGACAATTTTGCCCTCAATTGACGATTTTGTCCCCAATTAATTGACTCACATGCACAGCACGTGTTCAATCCGTTAAGAAATTGATGGAAGGACCGATGGTATCACAATTTTGAAAGATAAGGGAATGACATATGATCGTTTTGAAGATGAAGAACTAACTAGACAATAACCAAAAAGTTAAAGGACTTGATAATCATAAACCCTTGAAATTACTTAATAGTTACCTCACAAGTCTAAGATTTTTTTAAAAAGTAAATCGTGTCTCAAGTTATTAAATTTTTTGAGTTTCAAATTATCTACTCAACTCTTCTTCTTTTTTTAATTTCAAATTGCCCATTGAAAGAAAAATTGTTTCGTTTCACCTACTTGGTTCTTCCAAGTTATTTTTGACGGATTTCCATTTTTAATTCGACAATCATCATTTACCAAACGTCACTAAAATTACACAAAGTTTCAAATCACTTACTATTTTTTTTAAAGGGTAAAAATTTTTGCAGGCCACTAAACTATCATGTGAGTCCTATTTTGCCCACTCAACTATAAATGGTTCTAAAAGGACCATTAGTTTTATGAAATGATTTCAATATGATCACTCTGTTAACTTTTCATCCAAAAAGTACTAACATAATAGTACATACGGGGGCAAAATAGTCAATTCAGTATAAATAATTCAAAGCTGCCACAAAATTTGAATTTATTCGCATGTTGACCCCAATTTGCACAGCTTTTATTCAAATTTCTTATAAACACCTTTTTTTTCTTCAAATTTCTTTAAATAAATATCTGAAATAGACAATTCAGTAGAAATAATTTTTTTTCCAAGTCCTTTAAAACTCCTCTTAAGTTTCTTCAAAATTCTTGAAAAAACATCAAAATAAATTTAGATATATCCTATTTGATTAAAAAAATAGGAAATATTAGAAATTATCTAAAAATTTAATACTAATGAATCATACAAAAAATTAACTTGTATCATCAAAGATGACACCGCCCACTTTAACATACATAAAATAGGACCTCAAAAAAAAAAAAAAAAAAATCTCACACACCTGTACACATCACACGCAAATAGGACCTCAAATTCTGTTTTCTATATTACCCACTCTATATATTACTTTTTCTAATTAGTTTTAACGGAATTCTATTTTTGGCTTGACAAAACTGTGATTAAACTTAGTGTATTTTTTAGGGAAAATTTCACATTTAGTCCCTATTGTTTGCAAAAAAATTCAGTTTGGTCCCTATTATTTAAAATGTCTCAATTTAGTTCTTATTATTTCACCAAAAATTTCAATTTCGTCCTTATTATTTAAACT
This sequence comes from Ehretia macrophylla, assembly GCA_037974665.1. Lineage (NCBI taxonomy): Eukaryota > Viridiplantae > Streptophyta > Magnoliopsida > Boraginales > Ehretiaceae > Ehretia > Ehretia macrophylla. The sequence continues at coordinate 52,281,295 of CM075777.1, read as the reverse complement.
TTCTCAATTTCTTCCTTATTATTTTTTAAAATTTTTAATTTTGTCCCTATTATTTTTAAAAAGTTTTAATTTCGTCTCTATTATTTTCTTAAAATTTTAAATTCATCTATATTATTCAAGGATTAAATTAAAAAAATTTCAGAAACAATAGGGATGAATTTGAAACTTTTTAAAAATAATAGAGATGAAACTGAAATTTTTTGCCAACAATAAGGACGAAATTGAGAAATTTTAAACAATAGGGATGAAACTGAAATTTTTGGGGAAACAATAGAGACTAAATTGAGACATTTTAAATAATATGAATCAAACTAAAATTTTTTGCAAACAATAGCGACTAAATGTGAGATTTTCCCTATTTTTTAACTGGGAAAATTGTTCAACTTGCAAGATTATTTTATGTGTTATATTATTTGTAATTAATTCTTTCCACCCTGCATGTGATAGGCTTGGCAATTCACTTATTCAAATGAAATAAATATAATTCTTTTCCACCCTGCATTGTGTGTTGTAATCATTGTCTCTTTAAAAAATTTAACAGCGGCGTCAACTTATTTCGGATCAGCTTCAACATCTGCCGGATAAAGAAGAAGAAAAAAAGAATATTAAATAAGGTGGAGACGACATGCAAAAGAAGACGAAGAGCTTTCGAATAAAGTAAAAGTGAGAGAATAAAGAGTTGCGTGACATGATAAAATAATGTCGAATCTTTCTTTTCTTCACAATCCTGCAAATTAAACACAGTAGAAGAATTTTCGTGGGAGCTCTACAAAAATAGCAAGTGCGTATAGATCGAGAGGTTTTATAAAGCAAATCTTAATATAGTGAGATCAGATATATATCTCCCTTAAATTGCATTCAATTTAAGTCTAAATGGCCGAACCTGTTATCTCTTTTGTCATCGAAACGCTTGGCAATTTGTCGATTGAAGAAGGAAAGTTTCTACATGGAGTAAGAGACCAAGCAGAACAACTTCATGCAGAACTGAAGCGAATGCTATGGTTTTTGAAAGATGCCGACTTAGGGCAAAATGAGGCGGATAGAGTTGGTGAATGGGTTTCCCAAATTAGAGATCTTGCTTATGAAGCTGAAAATTTGCTTGAACATTATGCTTTCAAAGTTGATTCACGTAGGGGAAGAGGTGTTACAAACATCATCAAGAGGTGCGTTTGCCTCTTGGACGAATGCTTCACTCGTCACCAAGTTGGGTCAGAAATCCAATCCCTACAGGCCAAGATCTCTAATCTTAATACAAGTTTCGATCGTTATGGCATAACTAGAGCTATCATGGAGAAAGAAAGCGGCTCAAGCCCCAAGCAACAACAGTTAAGACGTACTTATTCTCGTGTTGCTGTAGAGGATCTTGTTGGAGTAGAAAGTCAAGTTCAGATGCTGGTAGAAAATTTTATTGGCGAAAACTATAAACTAGTTTCTATATGGGGAATGGGTGGTCTTGGCAAAACCACTTTAGCCAGAAAAGTGTATCACCATTCAAATGTAAGGCGTAATTTTGAAGCATTTTTGTGAATCTGCGTATCTCAACAATAGCAAACAAGAGATCTCTTGCAAGGGATCGCTACTAAATTTATGCTGGACAAGAGGGACTTGATTGAGAAATGGAGAGATGAGGAACTAGTTAGGGAAATTTTTGAATTTCAGAAAAATCGAAAAAGCCTAGTAGTATTTGATGATATATAGTCAACAGATGCTTGGGAAAGCATTAAAGATGCCTTCTCAATTAGAGAGAGTGGCAGCAAAGTATTGCTTATCACACGAAATACTGCAATTGCTACACACATAGATGGAGGTGTTTTCCTCTATCAACCACCATTTTTTAACAAAGTAAAAAGTTGGCAGTTACTTCAAAAGAAGGCCCTAATACACACAAGGTATATTCTATTTTATACTTTTACAACATGCAATGATTTTGTATCATCTACTCTGCTTATACCAGTTTGGTGGCATAAAGCAGATTCAAAATGTATATAAAAATTTAAATTGCCAATTGTCTAAAGGAAGCTACTATTTTCAATACTAAAAAGACTCTTTGAAATGTCTTTTTTTCTTAGTAGTAAGTTTGTACATTTTTTCTTTCCACTTCCTATATATTTTCCTATTTATTTCACAATTCTTAAAATCACGGTGAAGTCAAAACAATACGGGTAAATCTAAATACAAAAATTCAAATAACACTATAAATTATGGAGTGGTAGAATCCACCTTTACCTTCATTATCTTCACCTAACAAATCCATCTCACTTTCTCCAAATACTTTCATTACCACCGTTTCTTCCTTTTACCCAACAAAATCCACTACCCCTCCCTCAGAAAACTTCCACCATTTCCTCCTTCACACGAACCTTACCCCATTCACCCAAATCTGCCAATCCCAAACCTCACCATCGTGCTCCACCTAGCTGTTGTTGTTAATTTCTTCAATGGTAGTAAGTAGTGGCTGCTAAAGTGGTTTGTCTAGGACGTAAAATTATGTATTTTGGAGGTTATATTCATGTTTAAAACAAAGAGAGTAGTATTTTGATCTAAAAATCATTGAAAGTTCATGTAGAAAAGTTTGAAGTTCACCGGCATAGTTTCCGGCAAAACTCTGATGACTGAAAAATTATTCAGTGACGTGGTCCATTTTATAATTTATCAAACTTTTGAAATATTATTGTAAATATGATATTTACGTGTGATGATGTGTCAACAAATTAGATGACTTAAACCATGGATGAGGCAATGGTCTAAATCCACCTAAGAATTTTTCATTTTTGAAATTTATGAAAGGAAAGAAAAGGTTGATGAGTAAACAGATTCTTATGTAGCGAATGATACATTAGAATGGGGTTGGGAATAGAATAATATTCTCAACTCTATTCAGATTTTCATGTTTGGTATGAAGAAATTAACTTGAAAATCCTACTCTCCCGTACATAGGATTAGTTATTAAAGAGAAAACACATGAGATTAGTCCATTCCTATGTACTTGGGAATGAACTTACTTTTAAAATGATTAACATACCCCCATAAAAATATAACTTTTATATATAGTTTCTTTTGTAATAATAATAATAATAAATAATAGAATTACAAATAAAATAACAATAAGAATTAAATAAAAATATTAAAATAATAAAAACAAAATAATGAGTATTGTTATTTTTATAATAATGATAATAATAACAATAATAACAAATAATAAAAACAACAACAATAATAATAATAATAGGAATAAAAAAATATTAATAATAGCATAATATATAATAATAATAATAATAAATTTATAATTAAACTAATTAAAATATAGAAAATTAATAATAAAAATGATAATCATAAATTAATAATATAAAATAATAAAAACAATAATAATAATAATTACCAAAAATAAAAATATTAATAATAAAATAATAATAATAATAAATGAATAGTAAAAATAAAAATATTAAAAATAATAATAAAATACAATAATAATTATTATTATCATTATTATAAAAGATAAAATAATAAAAAATAAAATAACAATAACAATAATTACTAACAATATTATTATTATTTGTTTTATTATAATAATAATAATAAATAAAAATGATATATCATAAATTAATAATAAAAATAAAAATAATATAATAATAATAATAATTAACAAAAATAAAAATAATAATAATATAATAATAATAATAAATGAATAGTAAAATAAAATTTTAAAAATAATAATAAAATAAAATAATAATTATTATTATCATTATTATAAAAGATAAAATAATAAAAAATAACAATAACAATAACAATAATTACTAACAATATTATTATTATTTGTTTTATAATAATAATAACAATAATAATAATAATAAATATTATTATTATTATTATTATTATTATTATTATATATAAGTCATTTCCATTACTACTATTGTAAATTACTACTAAACATGGGTTTGAAATCAATATATCTATTTCTATCTTCATTCCTAGAGCATACCAAATATGTCATTTTCATTCCAAGTTCATTCCATTATCAATTTCATTCTATTCATTAACTCATTTCATTCTATCCAAATTCATTGTAATATACCAATCGCTACCTTAATACTTTTATGTAATTTTAAATTCTATACACAACAATGAACATGAAAATAGTATTTAAGTATTTTTTTTATAAAAAAAATAGTTCTTTCTTGCTTTCTTTCTCGTTTCATATGATTCTATCATTTCCTTTCACTTCATTTCCTTTTTCCAATTTAGAAGAGGAAACTCTAGAAGAGGAAACTCCTTTTCCTTTTTCTTTATGATTTTTCCTCTATATTACTTTTCTCTCTTTTTCATTCGTGAATCCAATATAGAGTTTGTCAATATAAAATAAAATAAAGGAGTAAAATGTAGGGCAAATCTCACAATTAGTCCCTATTGTTTATCTATTTTAGACAATTAATCCCTATTGTTTCAAAAGTTACACGGTTAGTTCTTATTATTTGTAAAAATCTCACCATTAGTCTTTATTATTTTAGAAGTCACGCAGTTAGTCCTCTTTGTTTGCGAAATTCTCACTATTAGTCTCCATTATTTGCAAAAGTCTCTTAATTAGTCCCCTAATGTTTGTAAATGTCTCACCACTTGTGAGACATTTGCAAACATTGGGGACTAATGGAGAGATTTTTGCAAACAATAGAGACTAAATAAGTGACTTTTGAAACAATGAGGACTACTAGTGGGATTGTTACAAATAATAGGGACTAAGTGCGTGACTTTTAAAATAATGAGGACTATTTATTTAAAACTTTTAAAAAATAGAGACTATTTGTCCAATTTTCCCTAAAATTGTACTTGCCCTAAAAGCAGGCACCTACTTTGTTGGTTTAAAAATGACATCCTAGTGCTAGTTATTGTGCAAGGGTTCAATTAATGTTGTAATTAACAAAAAATAAAGTGAGAACACTTCCCCCTCCATTCTTGTAATCTTGTTTTGGTATCAATAAAACTCCGAAGGGAAGTACCCCTCTTTTAGAAAAAAAAAAGCAAGTGAGAACAGAAAATAATAGTAGTAGTGTACTGAGACAATGAAGTTGTGATCCCTTCTATCCCATGAACATATAGTAACTGTTAAATTTTTGTACTAACACAAGACCTTTTGAATTGACATTTGATAATATTTTAGTTGGAAACTAGAAAAACTTGCATAAAGGATGCTACTATTTCTGATACTACACTAACTCTTTAAGAGATTTATAATATTAGAAAGATGTGCTGGTTTTAATAATATCTATAGGTTTAAATAGATAAAGTCAATTTTCCCTTGTTTTCCGGTAAAATTATGTGTTCAATTGGCATAAAATATTAGATTTTTACTCCGTAGGCCCCATATGGAATATGTTTTTTTTTTCTTTCTATTTTAGTTGTAGGCCTAATGGAATTTGTTGATTTTTCTATTTTAGTTGTAGGTTTTGGCGAAGTCCATAAAATGGAAGAATTAGGAAAAGAAATGGTTGAATATTGTGGAGGACTTCCGCTAGGTGTACTTGTCTTAGGAGGTATTCTCGCAACAAAACACAGTTTGATGGATTGGAAAATTGTGCACAAAAATATCAAATCATATCTAGGGAAGGGGAACAAGATTGAAAAAGATCAAGGAAGGTTGCACAGTATACTAGCATTGAGTTACAATGACTTACTGTATCAGTTGAAACCTTGTTTTCTTTACTTGAGCAAATACTTCGAAGATGCTGATGTAGAAACAGAGTCATTGTACCAAGTTTGGATGGCTGAATGTATCGAATCCGCTGACGATCAGATTGGAGAAGAAACAATGATGGATGTGGCAGAACGTTATTTGGAAGAATTAGCAGAAAGGTGCATGGTTATTGTTGAAATGGACGAAGATATGCCTTCAATCCCAACGTTTAAATCATGCTGGTTTCATGATCTCATGAGAGAGATGTGCCTGCACAAGGCAAAAGAGGAAAATTTCCTTGAATTAATCGATTATAATGTCGCTGAAGAGCTTGTGGAATCCTCCTCCGCCACTAGTACAAGTCCTAGACTTGCCATTCATATGGGTCGAGAGGATGTTGGAAGATATGTTGCCCCTAGAAAAGAAGTGACTCAACGCCTTAGATCATTTAGTTTCTCGATAGATGAGGAATATGATGGTCGAATGAAATTCCAATGTGATGAGTTTAGGATGTTGAGAGTCTTATCTATTGTTGGACTTGTGCCTTATGCACTTAGTGAACCAAGTACTCGGGAGGCATGTCTTATTCTTCTTGAGCATCTGAGGTTCCCCCAAGCAATAGGTAAACTTATCCACTTGAGATATTTGAGTTTGAGGGACAGTCTATTCTTTATTATACCGTCATCCATAGGCAAGCTCAAACATTTGCAAACTCTTGATCTACGTTGCTACACCATAAGGATACCAAATGCAATACGCAAATTAGAACGATTGAAACACTTGTACCTTCCTGACGACAAACTAGTACTTTGCAAATTTAGTCTGAATGGCTTGCACAATTTGGAGATACTAGAAAACTTCCACAGTGGAAATAGTGACATTAAAGTTCTTTCGACTTTAACAAAGCTTCGAAGTTTAAAAGCAACAGTGCGAAACAAGCTAGAGGATGTCGACGAATTCATCAACCAAGTAAACAACTTAATCCACTTGAGGTTCTTGTCCTTTGAAATTAGAGAATGTGATTTTTGTTCAGATGAGGGATCAATCGTGCTTAGAAAGGCGTTTTCTTGGAGTAGTCTTAATCATTTGGTCATATATGAAGGGAGAATAAGTAAATTACCCGAGTATGAACCTTGTTTCTTGCCAAATCTCCACACGTTAAGATTAGGGTAGACTCTAATGGAGGAAGACCCAATGAGGACACTAGACAAGCTTCCCAACTTGAGATCTCTATGTCTATGGCATAACTCCTTTATGGGGGAAGAAATGATTTGTCATGCAACTGGTTTTCCTCAACTCAAATCTCTGTCACTCTCGATTTTGGAAAACTTGAGTAACTGGTGGATAGAAGAAGGAGCCATGCCTAATCTTTCTCATCTCCATATATGGGGGTGTAGCAAAATGAAGATGATTCCTGATGGGTTGAGATTTGTCACTACCCTCAAAGAATTGAAAATATCAATTATGCCTCAAGAATTCAAGAGAAGGCTCGAAGTTAAAGACGGTCAAGAAGGAGAAGATTTTGACAAAGTCCGTCACGTGTCTTCCATCATTTTTTCGTGAATGAAGCCACCTGCCGATCAGGTACTAATACTACCCTTACCAGAATTGTTGGTTAACAATCAGATTCCATTCTGATCCAAATAACTGATTGTTTGATGGATTCACGAATTGTTCTTTGTTAAACAATTTTTTTCTTTTTTCTTTTGGGTCGATTAAACATATACTGTCAAGTTGGCCTTCTTTGAGAGTGAGTTAAATGTTTGATGACATGCCTGACAGAAATTTGGTAACTTTTTCGGTGTGCTTCTCAGTGGCAAATAATATAGGCTTTAGAGATTTTCAGGATAATCTTTAGTAAAGGGAATGAAAACTAAGTGGGGGAAAAAAAAAATTAGACCACATTGCCCTCAGGAATAACGATCTTCTGACCCCGTCAATCTAAGTCCGCTTGTTTAATCTCTGTTGAACTCTTTTCGCTTTTGGTATATAAATTTGCAAACGCCTTGGATAATAGTGATAATGACGATGCTAAACTAAGAAATTATTTATCTAAACTTGGAGACATTGTGTAGCTATAGTGTTTTATTATTTGGTTGGCCAATGGAAATTGAATTTAGGATGTTTCTTTTCCTTGCTAAATATTGGATATTCAGATCGTTTACACATACATGTAGAAATTAGCTAGAGAATGAAATGCCATTTGCTTGACCAACCAAAAGAAATCGATCATGACATAATCTCAATTTCGTGCAGATATCATAACAGAGTTCTTGAACTTGACGTCTTGGAAGATGATTTGGTATGGCCTTCAACTACTGAGGGACTCTTATTTTGATGTCTCAATTGATGATCACATAGTAGTATATCAATTTTTCGTATAGTGATTATGTTCTTGTGTGTGGTTTTAATTGTGTAGTATGGACATGAAGATTTCACATCAAAGTTGAACAACTTTGTGTCTTGGAAGATGTTAGGTATGTCCTCCAACTGTTGTCCAGACTCGATTACTTTTATTGGTTCGATCGGTTCGATGGATCTTTATGAATTAAAATAATAAAGTTATGCCTACCACTTTTTGTGATTATGCTCTTTGTGGGTAGTTTCAATTATGTAGTATGGACACAAGCCGTTTTTTTTCTTTTTTTTTAATTTTTTTTAATTTTTAATTTTTAATTTAATTATAGGAATGAAATTAAGCTAATGCTGCAAGAAGGGTCGTTCTCGTCTGACTAGTTGGCAGGTTTATGAAGTTTATGATCTTGCATTCTTTGTTGTACTTCATTCATCAACTTTGTTTCCCTTGTGTTTAATTAAACTCTTTGATGTGTACAATGAATTCATTTGTCTTACTTCTATAAGTAGTACTATGATTTATACCGAATATCTCTACATATTTATTCGCTCTTTTCAAGAAAAATGTTTTAACTTTGTTAATTTTTTTTGAACCAATTCACCCCTCCCTCTCGGAACTCAAGTTACCAAGAATTTTAATTTGCCAAGAATTTTGGTAATATATGAGTTCAGTACCCTTTTCTCACAAGTATAATTAACGATTTGACAACTTATAATTAAGTAGTAGTTGAAGGGCAGCTCTTCAATGTGGTGTGGTCGGTGGTCACGCTCTCACATGGTGTAGGGTTCATACTCGTGGAAACCGCACCTTCCTCTCTGAACCTGATGTTCTACCAGGCCCGACTAAATAATTTTCCGTTATTAATTTTTTTTGTTATAATTTTCTGTAGTTGAATATCATTTTGAGATTTCATACATTTCCCAACAAATTCCTAGCTAGTTACTATAGTAATAATGCAATAGATCCAATCTTGTTAAAAGTTGGTGCTATTTCAAACACATTATTTAGCTTATTAAAAGATTGCCATAGAAAAAGATTAGAGTAAAATACATGATATCCTCCTGTGTTATATGAAAGTTGCACAATAAATTCTGTGTTTTAAAAAGTGACAAATACCCCCCTGTATTATGCTAAATGTTGAACACTCTTCCCAATCTAAATCTCTGTTAATATTCATTTAAAACAAGGGTAATGAATATTAACAAAAAATTGCACAATAAATCCTGTGTTTTAACAACACGCGACCTATCAAATTTTAAGCTTAAAGAGTAACCACTAGGCAAAGCATCTCATTTGATAAACTCAAAGTATCCATTTATCTATGTATTGTCCCCACTTCAGTAAACCTCATTTCACACTACCAACCGTCGTCATCCTTCGCCATCTCTTTTCCATCGTTACCACCTTCCCCACCTGCACCAACTCTCGACCCACAAAAAAAACAAACAAAAACATATTTAACAACCTTTTTTAACGGATCTAGTTAAGGCAATGCCTTATTAACATTTACTAGGCCAAGTAAACACAAACCAACTAAATAATAATTGGAAATAAAATTCAATAAAATGAAGAAAATGTTCAAAGAAGAAATGGAAGGATTTGAGATGCTCCACCATTTCTACCATCACTACCACCACAAGCAACGAACTAATACCTGACCACCAAGAAGGAAAAAATAAAGGAACAAGAAAAATGATTGTTAGATTAATAAGTTGAAGTGGTAATTATGAAAGTTAATTTTGGTGATCCAAGCAATATTTAAGAGAGGAAAAAATTGGATTACAATGCAAAGAGTTTTTATTTTGTTGCATATACAAGCCACAGCTCCATTCACGATAGACTAAGTGGAGGTGGTTTGATTGTTGGTGAAGATGAAGAAAAGGTTTTTTTTTGGGTAAAGTTCTAGTTTAGTCCATTATGTTTGGTGTAAATGACACTTTCATCCATTATCTTTCAAAATGAACATTTTAGTCCATTATCTTTGGTGTAAATAACACTTTCATCAATTATCTTTCGAAATGAGCATTTTAGTCTAATATGTTTCACATCAATGACGCCATTAATCCAATATGTTTCCTCCAATATGTTTTAAAGTTGGACTAACGACGTTACTTATGTAAAACATATTGAACTAAAAGGTTCATTTCGAAAGATAATGGATGAAAGTGTCATTTACACTAAAGATAATGGACTAAAATATTCATTTTGAAAAATAATGAATGAAAGTGTCATTTACACCAAAGATAATAGACTAAACTAGGCCTTTACCCTTTTTTTTTTTAAAAAAAAAGGTAATAAATTAAAGGTATTTTGGTCATATAAAATTTGTTTGAAGGCACTCCTAGTTAATTATAGCTGAAAATTGAACAACATGGGTATAATGCAACATTTTATTTAACACAGAGGAGTATTTGCTAGTTTTTAAAATATAGGGTTTATTATGCAACTTTTGTATAACACAAGGGGGTATCATGCACTTTTGAGAAAATGGGTATTTTCGTCATTTTTCATGTGTTTTACAGCTTGATACGTTTCATATTTGTATTATAGGCGCGTGTATCACACTCACCTTTAAATTGACAGAAAAATTGACGGTAGAGGGTTATTTACAACATTTTCAATAACACAGGGTTTATTTTTAAAACACAGGATTTATGAAGCAACTTTATAAAAACATAAGGAGATTTGGTGCATTTTACTCTAAAGATTAATTTGTGCTGTTAACTCTAGAAAGCTTTGATACGTCAATGTTTTAGTAAGCATATATCGGTTTAGCTACATCTGTGAATCATTAATTATTTCGTTGATTTGTATCAGAAAATAATAGAATATGCAGATCTTATATCAACAAATTTTGGCTAAATCATTCTCCGGTTTTAATCCTATTTCAGAGTTTTGATACCATACGAATTATGCTTTCTTTTCTCGGCTTGGTCCATTTCGAAACGACTTTCTTGCCGTACAATTTACGCTTCTGGAGTTATAATGTCACAAAACGTATCAGTATGTTGCTTCTGGAACTTTTTATACAGTGTCAGTTGTTCTTCACAAAACATATCAGTACGTTGCGTCTAATTAGTTTTTGAAGAAATTTGGTCTATATCTATTACAGGTTACTAATTATGATGAACATATTTTGATATATATTTTACGACTTACCTTTCCTTGAATAAAAAAATGATAATAATAATGAACATGCGATATATTCCTTAACATTGAATAATAGTACACCACTTGTTCAAGAATTAATTGTTGATAGCCTATAAACTTAGCAATCGGAAAGGAAAATACAGAAATGGGAGGAAAGGAGTGGTAATAGGGGGAAGTGTTTAGTCCCTTCCCTTGTTTGCCTTGGGAGGAAAAGGAAGGGATGGGTTATAGAAGGGATTGGTGTGGTCCCTCCTGTGCCCTAAAATTGAATCATTTCGAATTGGGTTCAAATGGAGGAAGACGAAAGTAATCTTTTTTTAATGATTATTTTGACTATCATCCAATAGCCATTACATAAAGAAGGTAAATTAGAAAAGGGGATAAAAGTTAATTTGTACCTATAATTTATTCCTCCCTCCATTTCCTTTTCAATGCAAGCGAGAAAAAATCATATTTTTTCTGATTTTTTTCTTTTATAAAATTCTCCAAATCAAACAAAGTTTTAATCATATCATTTCCTTTCGTTTATGATTCTATATTTTCCTTGCTTTTATTGAAGTTTTAATCAGAAAGAAGATTTGATTGTCGTCGCTACTCTATAGACTTAGCCAAAAATTGCTTTGGGCTCTTCTTTAGGTTGTGTTGCTTCTGAGTATAAGGAAAAAATAGGTCAAATTAGTTATTTTTTTATATCTACAATACTAGTCTTGTCTGTGAGCTTGAAATTCTAGACTCGGGATGTGACACAAATAGAGAAAGATGAAAGTTATTTTTTGTAATGATTATTTTGACATTCATCTCATAATCAAGAAGTTAAATTAGAAAAGGGGATAAAAGTTAATTTGTACATAAAATTTATCACTCCTTCCATTTCCTTTTTAATGCAAGCGAGAAAAATTCATAATTTTTTATGATTCTTTCTTTTATAAAATTCTCCAAATCAAACACAGTTTTAATCATAGCATCTCCTTTCGTTTATGAGTCTATATTTTTCTGTCTTTTATTGAAGTTTTAATCAAAAAGAATATTTGATTGTCGCTAGCCTATAGACTTAGCCATCACAACGAAAAAAATTGCATTCGGCTCAATAGGGATAGCAGCCCTTATCAATAGGGATTTGCTAGTTGCCATATCCCCGTAAGAGTTGATGGAACTTTAATACAAACGTCTCTCTCTCACTTTTTGAAACCCGTAAGAGTTGATGGAACTTTAATACAAACGTCTCTCTCTCACTTTTTGAAAAGCAAAAGGGTTCTACATCTCAACTGCCAATAGTTTAAGAAGTTTGCTTCACAACCTTAATGAAAATTTATAAGAGACAAGAGACTCGAGGCAATATCTACTGTGAAGGGGGAGGAGAAATCAATATTTTAGGGGTTTCAAAAAATTAGAGAGTTATTTGAAAGGACGCCAAGTGTGACTAAAAAAAGAAAAAAAGAAAAGAGGATGATGTGATAATATTAAGCAAGATGAAGTTGTCTAAGGGACTGAAAATGGTTTCTATGAGTTTATTAGTTGAAGTAAAATTTTGTTCATACATTTTTTAAAGAGTTTTTAGATAAAAATTAAAGTTAGAAAAATAAAAAAATCAAAATCGAAGTTTTTAAATAAAAACAGCTTTTGCGATACTATTTTTTACACCATGAATGAAACTGTTTCTTTTTTCCCTCCCTAAAAATTGCCCATCTATATTTTTAGAAACCTAACATTACTCTCAAAATACCCCTTCATATGTTCTTTCTAAAAAATACCATTCCATACTAAAAGTGAACAAAATTCTTCTAACATGACAATGTGTAACATTTAACAGCTTCTGTTCAAAACTCTACTGGCTTTAGTCGAGTGGTAATTTATTTGTTATGCGAAAGATTGAGAGCTTGAGTTTCATTGATTATGTTGTAGAGTCTTGAACCTCCCTTAGAAAAAAATAAAACTCTACAATTCAATAATTAAAATTTCGCAACTTGTCCAACTAGACCTTGTGAACGGACCAAGTCTTGTCAGTTATTTTGAGAGTAAAATACCTTTGGGTCCCTAAACTTATGCGTAAATCACCTTTTGATCCCTCAATTAAAAAGAACTTCCCTTTAAGTCTATCTGTCCTTTTGACGGAAAAAGTGAAAAAAAATATGCTTTGCCTATTTTGCCCTTAGACCATAATTCTCTCTCCTGCATGGCATTAATTTCAGCTGACTCCTCTCTTATTTTGACCGTTGATAGCAACGATAAAAGCTTGCATGCAACGTTAAACACCATTTTGGCAGCAACAATGAGCAACAAAATTACCAACATCTTGAAAATTCACCAAAATATATTTGTTCAAACCCTAAACAAAATATACAATTTCTACAAACAAAAAATTGAAGTTCGACTTTTGCTTAATAATTTTCCAAAATTCTAATTCTTTAGCTCACTCAAAGATTTCTTTAGGGCTCTAACATCTAGATTCAAGCAAAACCCAATTTTTTTATTAAAAAATAAAAAAAATTAAATTTATAACCAGGGAGCTAAATTAACTATTATTTTCATTTTTAATCCAAGATGTAAAATCAAAAAAAATAAAAATTATAATTGAAGCTGAATTAACTAAAATTTGCAATTTTAAATTTTGAAATTTTTTAGTTAATGCAAATTTTAGTTAATTTAGCTTCGATTATAAATTCTATTTCTTTTTAATTTTTTGTGTCTTGTATTTTGGGTAAAAAAATGCAAAAGTTAGTTAATTTATCTCCGGATTATAAATTTTTTATTTTAGTTTTTGTTTATTTTGGGTTAAAAATGCAAAATTTAGTTAATTTAGCTTCAATTATAACTTCAGTTTTATTTTTGTGTTCGATTTTGAGTTAAAGTGCAAATATTAGTTAATTTAGCTCACAATTATAATTTTTTTATTTTACTTTTGGTTTTTGGTTATGGAAAAATGAGAGTCTTGATTATTTAGCTCTCAATTATAATTTTCTTATTTTTAATTTTATTTGTTGATTACGGGAAAATGCTAATTTTAGTTAATTTAGCTCTCGAGTATAATTTTTTTTTTTTTGATTTTACATCTTGGATTAAAAGTGAAAATAAAAGTTAATTTAAGAGAGAGAATTATGGTTCAAGGAAAAAATAGCCAAAATATATTTTTTTTTCATTTTTTTCATCAAAAGTATCTGACAAATGGACTTAAAGAGAAGTTTTTTTTAGTTGAGAGACCAAAAAATAATTTACGTATAAGTTGAGGGATCCAAAAGTATTTTACTCATTATTTTGATAATAAATGGGGAACTTATTTGGGTCAAGAGAAACATTAATTCAAGCAAAAGGAAACAAAATGCAAGACCTTTTGACGCGTAAAGACTTGGCCATCAGACCGAGAAAAATTGCACTTGGCATTTCTTTGGGTTGAAAAATATTGCTTGTGCCAATCAAGCCATGGTCCCCCAAGAAATAGCAGTCCTTATCAATAGAAATTCGCCAGTTGCCAGTATTCTAAGAAGGACAGCGAAGATAAAAATATGTATTTTTTTTTAATGACGTGAGAATTGACTTTGCATGTTACAAGATATGTTACCCCTAGAAAAGAAGTGACTCAACGCCTTAGATCATTTTGTTTCTCGATAGATGGGGAATATTATGGTCGAATGAAATTCCAATATGATGAGTTTAGGATGTTGAGAGTCTTATCTATTGAGGGAGTTGTGAAGTATATATATTTCACACGTTGTCGAGAGAAATGTCTTATTGTTCTTGACCATATAAGCCTGCCCCGAGCATTAGGTAAACTTATTCACTTGAGATATTTGAGTTTGAGGAACAGTGGAATCCTTATTATACCGTCATCCATAAGCAATCTCAAACATTTGCAAACTCTTGATCTACGTTGCATCGCCAATAGGATACCAAATGCAATACGCAAATTAGAACGATTGAAACACTTGTACCTTCCTTACATTGGAGAATATTGCAAATTCAGTCTGAATGGGTTGCACAATTTGGAGATACTAGAAAACTTCGACAGTGGAAATAGTACTGACATTAAAGTGCTTTCGACTTTAACGAAGCTTCGAAGTTTAAAAGCGATAGTGCAAAACAAGCTAGAGGATGTCGACGAATTCATCATCCAAGTGAACAACTTAATCTGCTTGAGATTCTTGTCCCTTGAAATTAGAGAATGTGATTTTTCTTCTGAGAAGGGATCAACTGTGCTTAGAAAGGTGTTTTCTTGGAGTCGTCTTAATCACTTGGTCATATATGCCGGGAGAATAAGTAAATTACCCGTGTATGAACCTTGCTTCTTGCCAAATCTCCAAACATTAACATTATGGTGGATTAGAATG
The DNA here is from genome assembly GCA_037974665.1 of Ehretia macrophylla. NCBI lineage: Eukaryota > Viridiplantae > Streptophyta > Magnoliopsida > Boraginales > Ehretiaceae > Ehretia > Ehretia macrophylla. The sequence goes on along the minus strand of CM075777.1, from coordinate 52,265,802 downwards.
GAGGAAGACCCAATGAGGACACTAGAGAAGCTTCCCAACTTGAGAACTCTATATCTATCGCATAACTCCTTTATGGGGGATCGGAAGAAATGATTTGTCATGCAACCGGTTTTCCTCAACTCAAATTTCTTTCACTCTGGCGTTTGGAAAACTTGAGTAACTGGTGGATAGAAGAAGGAGCCATGCCTAATCTTTCTCGTCTAGTAATTGGTGACTCTGAAAAATTGAAGATGATTCCTGATGGGTTGAGATTTGTCACTACACTTAAAGAGTTGGAAATTAGAGCTATGCCTGAAGAATTCAATAGCAGGGTCCAAGTTAAAAACGGTCGAGAAGGAGAGGATTTTGACAAAGTCCGTCACGTGCCTTCCATCATTTTTCGTTAATATTGAAGCCCATCTGGCGATCAGGTACTAACACTATCCTTATTAGCATTGACGGTAAACAATCACATTCCATTGTGATCAAAATAGCTGATTGTTTGATGTAATTCCTGAATTGTTCTTAATTTGTTAAACATCTAGTGGCAAATTCTAACCCTGTCAAGTCCTATGGAAAAATGAGTGATATAAAAACTTTGTGTGACAGTGTGAAAAGAGGTCACAAACTCATGGTGGAAAATCCATTATCCCGTTTGTTTAATCTCTGTTGAATTCATTTTGCTTTCGGTAATTGATTCTGCAACGTCTTGGATGATACACATAATAACGATGCTGAGCTAGTTACTTGTTTATCTAATTTTAGGGACACTGTGTTGCTAGTGTTTTATTATTTGGCCAATGAAAATTGAATTTAACAAGATGCTATTTGCTTGCTGAATATTGGATATTCATACTATATTGTTGACACATGCAGGTAGAAATTAGCTAGAGAATGAAATATCGTCGGATATCATATGAGTGCAAAGTGCTTGAACTTGACGTCTTGGAAGATGATTTGGCATATCCCTCCAACTACTGCCGGACTCCATTATGATGGCGACCACAGAGCAGTAAAACAATTTTTTTCGTATTACTGATAACAACTGTCCACTTTTGAATTTTAAACTCCTTAATGTAATCTCATTTAATCCGATGTAATCTGATCTTTATATTTTGTATTCCATATCTTTAGGTTTGGTTGTTAGTCATTATTCATTGTATTATATAAAGCACATGATGTACGTTGTTTACATATGAAATACAACAACTCTTCACAACCAAATCCTTTATGGTATCAGATGTTCTACGACGCAAGTCTTTGAACTTTTCTCACCTCTTCCGCAACGCTGTGTAACCTGCCATCCTCACATCTATCTCTCGTCTTTTTTTTTTCTTCCTATCAATCAAACACCACATCTACTTTGGCCAACATCATCACTTTATCTTTTGGTCAATAATCCTTTACCTTCTTTCCATCACGTCACTATCCCTGTCTTCACTTTAATTTTCTCATAACTTCTGACACATGGCTACTACTTCAACTCCGGGCCTCACTCTCCCAACCTACAACGTTAAGACCTACGTAACAGTCACTCTCGATAACACAAATTATCTTACCTAGCAAACTCAGATACTTCACTTTTTTACTTTCAACAATCTTCTGGGATACATTGATGGCACTATTCCCAAACCTGAATCACCTTCTTTATTCACCACCTCTTCCGCTTCTGTCTCCACTACCATGTCGATTGCTAACTGGTCTCGTTATGACAGTTTTGTTACTGCCTGTATTACGGCTACACTGTCTGACTCGCTGGTCCATCAGGCCACTGGTCATACTTCTGCTTATGCACTGTGAAAATCTCTAAAAGACTCCTTTACGCAGCAATCCTTAGCCCGAAAATCCCTTCTCCGGGCACAATTCAGTCTCTCCGTAAAGGCTCACTCTCCATTGCTGACTATTTTCAACAGATTCACACACTTTCTACCTCTCTTTCTGCAATTAGGGATGCGTTATCAGACTCTGACTTGGTGTTGGTCACTCTTAATGGCCTTCCTAGGGACTATCGGCCTTTTGTTACGTCAGTCGAAAACTTGCTTACAGTTCCTTCATTTTCTGAACTTCGTGCAAAATTGCTCACTTATGAACAACGTATTCTTCTGGACAATGATTCTTCTCTATTGACTAATGACTCCACTGTCTCTGCACTGACGGGTCAATTCCATCCCATGTCCATTACTCAAACAGGCTTGCTTCTAACGCCTATCACCACCTCATCTTCAAAACCTGTTTCAGCTAACTCCTCTAAGCAGTCCTCTAATGGTTCTCGCACCAAATGTCAAATTTGCCACAAATTTGGCCATGTTGCTGCCAAATGTCGCTATCACTATGCTCAGTCAAGGAATAGCAATTCCAACAATCAGTTTGCTGGTTTCCATCAACAACAACCCCAATCAAATTCGTTTTCACATTTCACTCCTGTTGACCCGTGGATCCCTGACTCTGGCGCATCATCTCACATGACTTTGGATCCATCATTACTTCAACAACTCCAACCTTATCATGGCTCTGATCGTGTGATTGTGGGCGATGGTAAGGCACTTGACATCTTACATACTGGTTATTCATCTCTTTCTACTCCTTCACGTGATTTTTCGCTAAACAATGGCTTGCATGTCCCTCAACTCATGAAAAATCTCCTTTCTGTTTCTCAATTCACAAAAGATAATTTCGTCTCACTTGAGTTTTCTCCTTTTGCATATGTTGTTAAGGACCTCCGCACAGGGACACCCCTCCTCAAGGGCCGCGTTGAGTCCAACCTTTACACACTCCCAGTGCTCTCTCTGAGTTCGTCTCCCAATCCTATGGCGTTGGCAGCCACGCGTCTCTCGTCCTCTCTCTGGCACAGTCGCCTAGGCCATCCGTCGAAGTCAATAATGTCTGTTTTACGTTCTAAGGATTGTATTAATTTTTCAGATGCTTTAGCTTCTTGTTCCTTTTGTAATTCCTGTATGATGGGGAAGAGTCACAACCTTCCCTTTCATCCCTCTACAAATAATGCAACTTGTCCTTTGGAAATAATACATTCGGATATTTGGGGTCCTGCCTAGGTTGACTCATTTTCTGGTTACCGTTATTTTATTATATTTATCGATGAGTTTAGTCGATTCACCTGGATTTATCCCTTGAAGAAGAAAAATGACTGTGTTAATTGTTTCCTTCATTTTAAGCAATTAACTGAAAATTATTTCTCTACAAATATCAAATTCTTTCAATGTGATGGGGCGAAGGAACTCACACAGGGTACTTTAAAATCCATTATTGTCTTAGCAGGCATTCAATACAGAATATCCTGTCCTCACACACCTGAACAGAATGGAATGGCTGAACGTAAAATTCGTCATATCACAGAATTAGGAACCACTATGCTATTTCATGCATCATTTCCGAAACAATTTTGGTTAGAGGCTTTTACTACTGCAGTTTATTTAATTAATAAATTGCCCACTCCAGTCCTCGCACAGAATTCTCCTTTTGAAAAATTACACCATAAACCTCATTCTTACTCTAATCTTCACGTGTTTGGCTGTCTTTGCTTTCCCTTTCTTGGTGCCACTAAATCAGATAAACTCAGTCCCAAGTCTGTGCCTTGTGTATTTATTACAGTCTAGACCATATGGGATATCGTTGCTTTAATCAAAATACTGGACATGTTTATTTATCGCGCTATGTTTTTTTTTAACGAAAATCTTTTTCCATATAACGTGTCTCGTACTTCTCCCAATTTACATTTCTCTCCGCGTTCTTCTCTTCGTGATTCTCACTTATCGCTAGCTGATACTACCAACACTCAAAAAGTAGTTTCAGATTCGCGATATGATAACTTCAATGTTGTGCCCCACTCCTCCTCACCTTTACTGACCGTGTTGACAAACCCTCACAACTCTCCACTAAACTCCGTGTGCCCCACGAACCCACAATCTGTCACACCGATGCCACAGTTAAATGCTCAACCCTCGTCAATTCTCTCTCCTCATTCATTATCTCAGCCTTCTCTCTCCTCTCGCGGTCCCTACGTGCCTTCAATGTCCACTAACTCTGCTGACAATGCTAATTCTTTGCAAACTTCTTCAGCTAGACCCACATCCAATTCTTTAGTGTTTTTTCCCACTAGCCGCGGACCCCAAGCATCTTTAATAAGTCCTTGTGCACCTGCTTGTGCTTCAGACAATACTAATACTTCTCTTATTACTTCGCCGGGTCCCATCTTCAATCCTTTCATGCTTTCTCCAATACACTCTCCTAACTCCACACAATCTCTCTCCCCGATGCCCTCTGTCTCGCAAAATACTTCACCTCACACGGACTCTGATTGTTCTAACTCTTCACTTGTGCCTCCTATTCCTCATGCTCAGTCCACTTCTTCAGCCCTCATCCCCTCCACTTCGCAACACTAAATGGTTACTCGCACTCAAGATAATACTCGCCCAGTCAAAAACTTTGAAGACTACGTTACCTTACATGCTGATACAGTCAGTCCATCTTCATCGTCCTCTGTCGACTTTGAACCAACTTCTTATTCTGTTGCCTCCAAATTTTCTCATTGGCGAGCTGCTATGAATGCCGAGTATAATGCACTTATTCAGAATGGTACTTGGTTGCTTGCTCCAAAGCCAGCTACTGCAAACATTGTTGGGTGTAAGTGGGTCTTTCGTGTCAAGCGTAAATCTGATGGGTCCGTAGAGCGGTACAAGGCTAGATTGATGGCTAAATGGTTCAATCAAGAAGAAGGCATTGATTACACAGAAACGTTCAGTCCGATTGTTAAACCGACGACAGTTCGCATTATTCTTTCACTTGCAGTGTCTTAGAACTGGCCCCTTCGACAAATTGATGTCAATAATGCTTTTTTACATGGCTTATTGACTGAGGATGTATTTATGGCACAACATCCTGGCTTCAAAGATACCTCTTTTCCGAATCATGTCTGTAAGTTACAAAAAGTTATCTATGGCTTAAAATAGGCGCCTCGGGCTTGGTTTTCTCGGTTAAGCAATTTTCTTCTTCACATTGGTTTTGTTTCGTCTAAATCTAACATCTCGTTGTTCATGAGACATTCAGGGACTGACACTTTGTATTTATTGGTTTATGTTGATGATATCATCCTCACTGGCACGAGTCTGCAGGCTGTTCAATCAGTCACTACCTTATTACACCATCAGTTTGCTCTCAAAGATTTAGGTGATCTGTTCTTTTTCTTGGGTATCCAGGTTCAGCGCACTGTTGTTGGCCTTTTTCTTAGTCAACGGCGGTATATAAATGATTTGTTGGACAGAACGAAACTTCAGCAAGCCAATCCTATTGCAACTCCTATATCGAATATTTTGCAGTTGTCTAAGCATACTGGTGATCCTTTTTCAGATCCAACTCTATATCATAGTATTGTAGGAGCCTTGCAATATCTCACTATTACTCGGCCTGAAATTAGCTTTGTTGTAAGGTCTGTCAGTACATGCATGCTCCTACTGATGTTCACTGGTCTGTGGTCAAGCGCATTCTTCGCTACTTGAAAGGCACTATCACTCACGGGCTGTTTTTTCGTGCATCTCCGGATACTGGTTTACATGCATATTCTGATTCCGATTGGGTGGGCTGTTCTGATGATCGTCGTAGCACTCATGGCTACTGTATTTTCCTTGGCCCAAACTTAATCTCTTGTCCTGCAAAGAAACAAACTACGACTTCTCGTTCTAGTACGGAGGCTGAGTATCGTGCCATTGCTTTCGCCACTACTGACTTATGTTGGATCCAATCTTTGTTACAGGAGTTGCGTGTGGTGTCCTCATCTAAACCTGTCCTTTGGTGTGATAACATTGGGGCTACCTATTTAACAGCTAATCCTGTTTTTCATGCTAGGACCAAACACATTGAAGTAGATGTTCACTTTGTTTGTGAAAAAGTGGCATCTGGTGATCTACAGGTTCGATTCATCTCTACTGTCGACCAATTAGCTGACGTTATGACGAAGCCTCTTTCGCGACAACGGTTTACCACATTACGTACCAAGCTCACCGTACTCAGTCCGGCTTCGCTTGAGGGGGCGTGATAACAGCTATCCACTTTTGAATTTTCAACTCCTTAATGTAATCTCATGTAATCCAATATAATCTGATCTTTATATTTTGTATTCCATATCTTTAGGTTTGGTTGTTAGTCATTATTCATTGTATTATATAAAGCACATGATGTACACTGTTTACATATGAAATACAACAACTCTTCACAACCAAATCCTTTAATTACTTCTTTATGATTATGTTCTTGTGTGTAGCTTTAATTGCGTAGTATGAACCTGATTCGTGTATGTACATGTTCAGTGATTACTTGCATTGAAGAGGATCACATGGTACATTACTGAATCAGTTATGTGATCCAAACAAGTTTCTTTTTTTTTTAATGTACAACCAATGGTTGAGACCTCATTGCGGTGGGGAATAACGATCTTCTAACCCTGTGATTTAAGTCCAATGGAAGAATTAGTAGTATAAAAACTTTGTGCGTCAGCGGTCAGTGTAAGAATTAGTCATAAACTCATGGTTGTCCCGCTTCTTTGATCTTTGTTGAATTCTTTCTGCTTTTGGTAAATAGATCTGCAAACGCCTTGGGTGCTACTGATAATGACGATGCTAAACTAAGAAATTATTTATCTAATCTTGGAGACATTGTGTAGCTATAGTATTTTATTATTGGACCAATGGAAATTGAATTTAAGATTTTTCCTTTTCCTGCTGAATATTGGATATTCAGATTGTTTACACATGCAGGTAGAAATTAGCTAGAGAATGAAATGCCATTAGCTTGACCAACCAAAAGAAATCGATCATGACATAATAATCTCAATATCGTGCAGATATCACAACAGAGTTGTTGAACTTGACGTCTTGGAAGATGATTTGGTAAGTGCTTCAACTACTGCTGGACTCTGATTATGATGTCTCAACTGATGATCACAGAGCAGTAAAGCAATTTTTCGTATTACTCTTTTGTGATTATGTTCTTGTGCGTGGTTTTAATTGTGTAGTATGGACATGAAGATGAACAACTTTGATGCTTCAAGTTAGGGTTGTTCTCGTACGTTTGACTAGTTGGCAGGTTTATGAAGTTTATGATGTTGCATTCTTTGTTGTACTTCATTCATCAAATTTGTTTCCCTTTGTGTTAAATTAAACTCTTTGATTTGTATCTTCTTTTGGTGACTCAAATGGGTTTTGATGCATTGATGTCAATTTTTGCTACATTCATAATTACTTTATGTGATTGTGCTTGTAGTGTGTTGTTTTAACAATGGTTGTTATTGGGTTTCCATGGTTCATCAGCAGGAAAAGCTTGCTAACATGTGCTTATGTAGTATGAATATGGCATTCTGCTTGTTGTTGTTGTTGAAATAGTGTGAAAATCTATCAGTTTGTGTGGTGTAATTTGTAAGTGAAGATGTTGTCTTATGCTAAGTAGGTGCTTTCTTGTGTTAAGTCGTCTTATTTGAACTAAAAAAAAAAAATTCGGCTTACAAATGCCATCAATCAAGTCAAGGTTTCATTCCCGGCAACGGAGGTAGAAGGAGTAGGGGATGGTGGCGGGACAAAGAAACAAAAACAATTGAGGGGTGTGGGCAAAATAGTATTTGTACATAATGCACATGCATGGGTAAAGTAGTAATTATAGGAGGTCAAATATTTGACTGTTAATAAATTTTAACTCTATTGTTAAAACCTCATGGGGCACTTTGGGTTTATGCTATAAAAAGTAATTAAATTTTTTAATTTAATCTCAAATCTCTTATTCGAATAACATCCATTGAATTAGATTTTCTTTCTTCAATCTCATCTGTATATTTGTTATCTCAATCTCAAATCTCTTATCCAAATAACATCCATTGGATTGGATTTTTTAAAATTTAATCTCATCCGTCCGTTTGTTATCTCAATCTCAAATCTCTTATCCGAATAACATTCATTGAATTGAATTTTATTTCCTCAATCTCATCTATCCGTTTGTTATCTCAATCTCAAATCTCTTAGAGTAAATAAAATTTTAAAAAAAATGACGGTAAATGTGTTACCGGATTAAGTGTGTCCACACATTATCACAAATTAAAAGTAGGTTGGTAATTCAGTAACCTTTTAAGTGCATAAACTTATCACATACCCACAAAAAGCTGAGAGGATAATATATGCCGTGAGAGAGGATAAGGCCATGATTGGCCTAATTTTAACATTTAAAAACATTTTTTGTGAGTTTAAAAGTTAAAATTACCTTAATTGACCCATCTTTTAAAGTGTTTTTAAGTAAAAGTTGAAGTTGAAAACAGTTGAGTTTTTTAAAAAAGGCTTTTGCGAAACTAGTTTTACATAATGTAAAAAATTATTTTTATTTTTCTTTCTCAAATATACATATACATATTTTTTAAAGTCCAACATTACCTACAAAATTTTTAAAAGTTCAACATTGGTAAGATATACGCCAAACAGTCAATGGTTTTTGTTCAACAACACTTTTAACCAAGCTCTATTGCTCAAAAGTTAATATTTCACAGTTAGTCCAAACAAAGTCGGCCATGACAAAAAAAAAATAAAGAAGAGAAATCAACATTTTAAGATTTACAAAAGATTAGAGAGAGTTATTTTGGTAAAATGAAGGCTGATGACATGCATGTTTTAATTTGGAACCAGATTATAACAAGTCATTACATATTCATTCTACCCAACTCTTAAGCCAAAATTAATATATATTGATGATGTGACAATATTGAGCAGGATGAAGATGTATGCAGATGTGTACACAGTATCTTAATGATGGAAGAAATTAATGATAGGTATTCTAAAAATTATTCTAAAACTCTAAATTTGACTAAATATAGCGGAATTGTTGGTCTCAAACAGTTTTAATAGTAGGTTAATACGTAAAAAAATGGGGGCTTCTTATGATCACATGACGAAAATATTTGAAATAGGGGAAGCTGTGGATTAGTAAAACTAACATATTAATTCTCTAAATTAAAAAATTGATTGAAAGTAGAAAAGTTATATAAAACTAAAATAGGGGCTCTTAAAAATTGAAAAATAACTCTAAATTCCTAAATGTAGGGAAAAAAATAAAAAATAAAAAACTGTTAGTGTTGTTGGCCTTATCGTGCAAATATGAAATTTTTTTGGGTCAAGTCAATCTCTCTCACATATTATGAGGATTTCACCAACAAAATAAAAAAAATTGATAAATTAATCGAAATGGACTTGAAATATTTCCTCATGTATCAGGAGCACTCAATTAAACTCTGAAGTAATAATAATAAAAAATCATCGTCAACAATTGGTCAATATGGACAACCAACTCATATGAGGTTGGTCCTAACAACCACAGAGAATAATTTCCGAGCATTGAGCGTAACATCAACTTATCCAGTCATCAAACTCAACCAAACTAAGTCATTCATTTCGGAAGCCAAGGGATAAGAAGTTGAATAATTTGTGGAATTTTCTAAGAAAATTTCCTCGTCAATCAATAGCAGTAGGAGCCAAAATTTACTCTTCTATAAAACTATGCTAAAAGCTTTTTGTTAAACACGGTGCAAGAATTCTATTTTATTTTCTTTTTTCTCTGGTACGTCTACATTCAGCTCAAAGTCTATATGGCAGAAGCTATCATTGCTTTGGTTGTGGAAACGATTGACAATTTGTTGAACGAAGAAGGAAAGTTTCTACATGGAGTAAGAGACCAAGCAGAACAACTTCACGCAGAGCTGAAGCGGATGGTATGGTTTTTGAAAGATGCTGACTCAAGGCAAAATGAAGCCGATAGAGTTCGTGAATGGGTTTCCCAAATTAGAGATCTTGCTTATGAAGCTGAAAATTTGCTTGAACATTACGCTTTCAAAGTTGATTCACGTAGGGAAAGAGGTGTTACAAGCATCATCAAGAGGTGTGTTTGTCTCTTGGACGAATGCTTCACTCGTCACCAAGTTGGGTCAGATATCGAATCCCTTAAGGCCAAGATCTCTGATCTTACTACAAGTTTCCATCGTTATGGCATAAAAGCTATCATGGAGAGAGAAGGCGGCTCAAGCTCTAGGCTACAACAGTTGAGACGTACTCATTCTCGTGTTGCTGAAGAGGAGGATCTCGTTGGAGTAGAAAATCAAGTTGAGATGCTGGCAGAAAACCTTATTGACGAAAATTATAGACTAGTTTCTATATGGGGAATGGGTGGTCTTGGTAAGACCACTCTGACCAGAAAAGTTTACCAACATCCAAAAGTAAGGCGTCATTTTGAAGCATTTTTGTGAATTTGCGTCCCTCAACAATGGCAGACAAGAGATCTCTTACAAGGGATTATTACTAAATTTATGCCTGAGAAGAGAGACTTGATTGAAAAATGGAGAGATGAGGAACTAGTTAGGGAAATTTTTGAATTCCAACAAAATCGAAAAAGTCTAATAGTACTTGATGATATATGGTCAACAGATGCTTGGGAAAGCATTAAAGATGCCTTCCCAATTAGAGAGAGTGGTAGCAAAGTATTGCTTACAACTCGCAATAGTGCAGTTGCTACACACATAGATGGAGGGGTTTTCGTCTATCAACCACCACTTTTGAGCAAAGAAAACAGTTGTGAGCTATTTCAAAAGAAGGCCCTAATACAAAGACGTACGCAAGGTATCTATTTTATATTCTTAACATTTTGTATCATCTAATCTGCTTATAACAGTTTGGTGGCATAAAACACATTTAAATATTTACTTAAAAAAGTTAAATTTCTAACTGTGTAAAGGATGCTACTATTGTCATTACACTGGCGGAGCCAAGTAGGTTCTAGGGGTGCATGTATTTGAAAAAAAAAAATACTTTTTTTATAGCCTTTAAAAAAAAAAAATTTGCTCTATATCTTCATGTTTTTATCTCTTCATTTTTCACTTCTATTCTTATATTCTTAAATAGGTTTTTAATTTATTTTCTATATTTTAGAGACTTGTGTTTATCATTGTATATGAATTTCATCATTTATTTTTGTAATATTTATAACATTTAAGTTAATTTTTCTTGTTTAATTGTACATTTATTTTAATTTTAATTTTTTGAATAATTTTTAGATTATTTTTATTCTAATTGATTATTTTGTGTCTTTAATTAAATAATTCAGATTCAAATACCAATGAATTTTTTATTTTTCAATATTGTAATCATTTATTATTAAAATCATGATTGTAGGTATATAGACAATATGTTTTTTTTTATTTATATAAATTTATATAAAATAAATTTGCGTAAATAAGTGTCTCTGATTCCGGTTACTGACTCTGTCGCATAGAGCACCCCTAACTCTCGGTGCCGAGCTTCGCCACTGATTGTCAACACTACACCAACTCTTTGAAATATATATATATATATATATATATATATTCACTAAGTAGTAAGCAGTCATTTCATCTCAACAAACTCAAACAAAAACCAAAAAAGGTTTGTACATCATTTTTCTTTGAAAGATAAAAAAGTTTACTCGCAAGAGTCAAAATTGGCTATGGTTACCATGCAAGAATTTGAGATATGTTGAAGAAGTGTATTTCATTCATATATTGGATGCAGTACAATGCGTAGCATAAATAGCCACGAAGAGATTTAGCCAAGTACAACAAGCCGTTAGCATTTGGAGCTATTTACAGAGATAAAGCTATCGAAAAAGATAAGGCTAATTATACAAAATGATTATTCCCTAATACTCAGAAAACTTCCACCATTTCCTCCTTCACAGGAACGTTCCCCCTTCACTCGAACCTTACCTCCTTCACCCAAATCCGCCAATCCTGAACCCCGCCGCCGTGCTCCACCTAGCTGCTGTTGTTAATGTCTTCAATGGTAGTAAGTAGTGGCTTCTATAGTGGGTTCGATTAGGACGTAAAATTATGTATTTTGGAGGTTATATTCATGCTTAAAACAAAGAGCGGAGTATTTTGATCTGAAAATTGATGTAGAAATAGCAGAGTTTGAAGTTCACCGGCAAAACTCCAATGATGGGAAAATTATTGAGTGATGCGGGCTATTTTATAATTTATTAAACTTTTGAAATGTAATTGTAAATATGATATTCACATGTGATGATGTGTCGGACTTAGACCATGAATGAGGTTATGGTCTAAATCCACCTAAGATTTTTTCATTTTTGAATTTTATGAAAGGAAAGAAAAGGTTGATGAGTAAATAGTTTTATGATCCTTTATACTTTTATGTAATTTTAAATTCTATATACAACAATGAACATGAAAAGAGTATTTAAGTATTTTTTGTTAGAAAAATAATTCTTTCTTGCTTTCTTTCTCCAGTCATATGATTCTATCATTTCCTTTTTCCAATTCAGAAGAGGAAACTCTTTTTCCTTTTTTCTTTATGAGTTTTCCTCAATCTTAATTTTGTCTCTTTTCACTCGTGAATCCAATATGGTGTTAGTTAATATAAAGTAAAATAAATGATTTTTTTTAATATAATAAAGCAACTTAAATAGTCGATTTAACATCATAATCAACTGAAAATATACTCCAAACTTACAAAATAGCTAGTGGAAATTTTTAGAGATATATACTCAATATATATATAACTATAACCCGCCTTACATCATAGAAACTATAGAATTTGTGTACCCTAGCTCACCTCTTATATTGACTTAATTCGAACTCGAAACGTAACAAGTTTGGAATTCACATTCTAAGTCTTCCACCACTAGATTAATCTCTTAGAATGATAACTCACCTCTAATCTACAGGGAGTAAAACTTACTTGCCCCAAAAGCTGGCACCTACCCTGTTGGTTAAAATATGACATCCTTAGTTATTGTCCAAGGGTTCAATTAATGTTGTAATTAACAAAGAATAAAGGGAGAACAGAAATAGTAGTAGCAGTGGAAGACAATGAAGTTGTGATCCCTTCTATCCCATGAACATAGTAACTATTAAATTTTTATACTAACACAAGACCTTTTGAATTGACATTTGATAATATTTTAGTTGGAAACTAGAAAAACTTGCATAAAGGATGCTACTATTTCTAATACTACACTAACTCTTTAAGAGGTTTATAATATTAGAAAGATGTGTTGGTTTTAACAATATCTATAGGTTTAAAGATAAAGTCAATTTTCCCTTGTTTTCCTGTAAGATTTATGTGTTCAATTGGCTTGAAATATTAGATTTTTACTCCATAGGCCATATGGAATATGTTTTTTTTTTTTTTGTTTTTTTTTCTATTTTAGTTGTAAGCCTAATGGAATTTGCTGTTTTTTCTATCATAGTTGTAGGTTTTGATGAAATCCATAAAATGGAAGAATTAGGAAAAGAAATGGTTAAACATTGTGGAGGACTTCCACTAGGTGTACTTGTCCTAGGAGGTATTCTCGCAACAAAACACAGCTTGAAGGACTGGGAAATTGTGCACAAAAATATCAAATCATATCTAGGGAAGGGGAACAAGATTGAAAAAGATCAAGGAAGGTTGCACAATATACTAGCATTGAGTTACAATGACTTGCCATATCAGTTGAAACCTTGTTTTCTTTACTTGAGCAAATACTTGGAAGATGCTGATATAGAAACAGAGTCATTGTACCAAGTTTGGATGGCTGAAGGTATAGTATCCGTCGACGATCAATTTGAAGAGGAAACACTGATGGATGTGGCGGAACGTTATTTGGAAGAATTAGCAGAAAGGTGCATGGTTATTGTTGAAATGGAAGAAAATATGCCTTCAATTCGAAGGTTTAAATCATGTCGCCTTCATGATCTCATGAGAGAGATGTGCCTGTCCAAGGCAAAAGAGGAAAACTTCCTTGAATTAATCGATTATAATGTCGTTGAAGAGCTTTTGGAATCCTCCTTTGTCACTAGCCGAAGTACTAGACTTGCCATTCATATGGGTCTAAAGGATGTTAGAAAATACGTTGCCCCTAGAAAAGAAGTGACTCAACGCCTTAGATCATTTTGTTTCTCGATAGATGGGGAATATTATGGTCGAATGAAATTCCAATTTGATGACTTTAGGATGTTGAGAGTCTTATCCATTGAGGGACTTGTGCCTGATCTCTCTAAAGCAAGTCGTGGAGAGAGATGTCTTCTTTCTCTTGACCTTATGAGCTTCCCCCGAGCAATAGGTAAACTTATCCACTTGAGATATTTGAGTTTGAGGAACAGTGCATTCTTTATTATACCGTCATCCATAAGCAAGCTCAAACATTTGCAAACTCTTGACCTATGTTGCAAATGCCCTACAAGGATACCAAATGCAATACAAAAATTAGAACGATTGAAACACTTGTACCTTCCTGACTACCAACCAGTACTTTGCAAATTCAGTCGTCTAAATGGCTTGCACAATTTGGAGATACTAGAAAACTTCCAGAGCGAAAGAAGTACTAGCATTAAAGTGCTTTCGACTCTAACGAAGCTTCGAAGTTTAAAAGCGAGAGTGCGAAACAAGCTAGAGGATGTCGACGAATTCATCAACCAAGTAAACAACTTAATCTACTTGAGATTCTTTTCCCTTGAAATTAGAAAATGTGATTTTTGTTCAGAAGAGGGAAAAACTTTGCTTAGAAAGGTATTTTCTTGGAGTCGTCTTAATGATTTGGTCATAGATGATGGGAGAATAAGTAAATTACCGGAGTATGAACCTTGTTTCTTACAAAATCTCCACACATTGACATTATGGTGGACTAGAATGGATGAAGACCCAATGAGAACACTGGAGAAGCTTCCCAACTTGAAAACTCTATATCTATACGAAAACTCCTTTACTGGGGAAGATATGATTTGTCATGCAACTGGTTTTCCTCAACTCAAATCTCTTAAACTCTACGATTTGCGAAAGTTGAATAACTGGTTGATAGAAGAAGGAGCCATGCCAAATCTTTCTCATTTGGAAATTAGAGAGTGTAGAGAATTGAAGAAGATTCCAGATGGGTTGAGATTTGTCACTACCCTCAAAGAATTGAGAATTTTTAATATGCCTCAAGAATTCAAGAGCAGGCTCCAAGTTAAAGACGGTCGAGAAGGAGAGGATTTTGACAAAGTCCGTCATGTGCCTTCCATCATTTTTTGGTGAATGAAGCCACCTGGCTATCAGGTACTAACACTATCCTTACTCGTATTGACGGTTAACAATCACAGTCCATTGTGATCAAAATAGCTGATTGTTTGATGTAATTCCTGAATGGTTCTTTGTTAAACATCTATTACTTTTCTCTCTTTTGGGTCAATTGAACTTCTACTATTATGTTGGCCTTCTCATGAGGCATGTAAAACATTTGATGAAATGCCTGACAGAAACTCTCTGCGACTTTCTTGGTATGCTTCGCCGTGGCAAACAATCTTCTAACCCTGTCAAGTCCTATGGAAGAATGAGTAATATAAAAACGTTGTGTGACAGTGTGAAAAGAGGTCACAAGCTCATGGTGGAAAATGGCATTAGCCCGTTTGTTTAATCTCTGTTGAATTCATTTTGCTTTCGGTAATAGAATCTGTAACGCCTTAGGTGGTACACATAATAACGATGTTGAACTAGTTACTTGTTTATCTAATTTTAGGGACACTGTGTTGCTAGTGTTTTATTATTTGGCAAATGAAAATTGAATTTAATAAGATTTTATTTTCTTGCTGAATATTGGATATTCAGATTATATTGTTGACACATGCTGGTAGACATTAGCCAGAGAATGAAATATCGTTGGGATATTAGAGCAAAGTTCTTGAACTTGACGTCTTGGAAGATGATTTGGTATGTCCCTTCAACTACTACCGGACTCTTATTGTGATGCCTCAACTATTGATCACAGAGCAGTAAAACAATTTTTTTCGTATTACTTCTTTGTGATTATGTTCTTGTGTGTAGCTTTAATTGCGTAGTATGAACCTGATTCGTGTATGTAGTAATGTTTATTATATTTAGCAAGGACATGTTCAGTGATTACTTGCATTGAAGAGGATCACATGGTACATTACCGAATCAGTTATGTGATCCAAACAATAATTTTTTTTTTTTTTTTTTTATATGTACAACCAATGGTTGAGACCTCATTGCGGTGGGGAATAACGATCTTTCTGACCCTGTCGATTTAAGTCCTATAGAAGAATTAGTAGTATAAAAACTTTGTGCATCGGTGTAAGAATTAGTCATAAACTCATGGTTGTCCCGCTTGAGAATTCTTTTTGCTTTTGGTAAATAAATCTGCAAACGCCTTGGGTGATACTGATAATGACGATGCTAAACTAAGAAATTATTTATCTAATCTTGGAGACATTGTGTAGCTATAGTATTTTATTATTGGACCAATGGAAATTGAATTTAAGATTTTTCCTTTTCCTTCTGAATATTGGATATTCAGATTGTTTACATATGCAGGTAGAAATTAGCTAGAGAATGAAATGCCATTTGCTTGACCAACCAAAAGAAATCATCGATCGTGACATAATATATGATGTCTCAACTGATGATCACAGAGCAGTAAAGCAATTTTTCGTATTACTTTTTTGTGATTATGTTGTTGTGTGTGGTTTTAATTGTGTAGTATGGACATGAAGATATCACAGCAAAGTTGAACAACTTTGATGCCGCAAGTAGGGTTGTTCTCGTACGTGTGACTAGTTGGCTGGTTTATGAATCCAGAGCTCTCTAGCCCAACTGATGAACCAGACCTAGCAGAGCCCAAAGCAAGTGAAGAAAACAGAGGCCCAACAATGAGGAAAAGCACACGAGCAAAGACCCTGCCCAAGTATCTCAACAATTACGTGACTAGTTAGTTGTAACAAGAAATCGTTAGGCATTTGGCATGAGATGTAATGCGCAACTTATAAAAGACTAGAGAGGGCATAGGCAGAAGCAAGTAACAACTTTTATTCTCTGTTAATTTCTTTTCGGTCATTTCTTTAATTTTGCAAATCAATACAGCTACTTTCTTCTGCAGTACTTCAATTCTTCTTTTTAAACACCTCCCTAACATCCAAAACCATAACAGAAGTTTATGATGTTGCATTCTTTGTTATACTTCATTCATCAAATCTGTTTCCCTTTGTGTTAAATTAAACTCTTTGATGTGTACAATGGATTCATTGTCTTATTCTATAAGCAGTACTATGATTTATATAGAAAATCTCTACATATTTTAGGAAAAATGTTTTAATTTTGTTAAATTTTTTTGAACCAATTCACCCTCCCTCTCGGAACTCAACTTACCAAGAATTTTAATTTGCCAAGAATTTTGGTACATATATTCAATCAGTCTAACTTTAAGTGAGTGGTTTTGAGGTGTCGTGTGTATTTCCTAGTCTGGTGAGTATTGACAATGGACTCCTTTTTGGGCCCGAGTCTTCTTGGACCAATACTGTTCTTCATTTTGCATTGAGCCAAGTCTCTTCCAGATCTCTTTGGGCAGGACTGTTTTGGCATTTATAAATGTGGGGGGAGTCCAGTGCTGGATGAAGCCCGGATATAGTTGGTAATTGAGTGATTTATTTCCAGGAATAAACTTAAATGGGTAAACTTAAAAAGGTAAAATTAAAAAAAGTGAAAAAATAGAAAAGAAAAAGAAGATAGATGAAAGGGTCACATTGCCCAAAATGGGACATAACTATCTTATAGCGGTGTCAAATTCTGTGGAAAAATCTAGGCAATAGAAAACTATGTGCGGAAGTGTGGAATTTAAGATGTTTATTTTTCTTGCTCAATATTGGATATTGAGATTGCATGCAGGTAGAAATTAGCCCAGGAAAGAAATGTCCTTTGGTCTGACCATCCAAAAGAAATCAATCATGACAAATCTTAACATTGTTCATGAAGATATGCTAACAAAGTTCTTGAGCTTGCCTTCTTGGAAGATGATTTGGTTTGGTATGTCCTCCAACTGCAGCCAGATTCTGTAATGATGCCTCAATTGAAGATCTCAAAGCAATACTGTTATTTTTTCGTACTACTACTTTTTTGTGATTATTTTCTTGTGTGTTCTTTCAATTGTGTAATGTGGACACAAGCTCTTTTTTTTTGTTTATTTTTCTTTCTTTGTCATAGGAATAAAATTAAGCTGATGCAGCAAATAGGGTTGTTGTCTTGTATTTTGCTCGCAGGTTTATGAATTTTGTGATGTTGCACATTTCTCTGTTGTAATTTATTCATCGAAATTGTTTGGCTTTGTGTTGCATTACCTAGGAGATCATTCTTGTTATTGTAATGCAAAACGTCCGGGATATGATTATTTATTTCTTTGTTAAGATGAATGTGTTACAAAGTAATCTGATAGTGATGGATGACTATTGTTTGGAAGAAGAAATAGTGCTCCATTATCTTTTTCTTTGTAATTTACAATTTTATCTTCGTAACTAGAAAAAAGAATTGGATTAGTTTGTCTAAGCTACCTTTACACAAAATTCTAACAGACAAAAGGAGCAAGGTAATATATATTGTGAGAGAGGATATATCATCCACAACAAACAAACAAAAAAAAAATAGAGAAGAGAAATATTTTTAAGAGTTACAAAAGATTGGAGAGTTAGTTTCATATTCGATGGTTCGAGGTATGGATTTTTTTGAATTTCGATAACCAAATGTTCCAACTTTTGAGTATTTTTCTTTTTTGATAAAATGGAGACCCAAGTCATCTTTTAATTTAGAACCTGATTATAACAAATCATTATCGATTTATTCTACTCAATGCTTAAGCCAAAATTAATATATGTTGATGACGTGGCAATATTGAGCAAGATGAAGTTGTATGGACCAAGGCTTTGTCCATTCAATTTTGCAATAAATGGGGGAGTTTAAAGGTCTCCGTTGACTTATAAAGAAAAATTGAGTGTTTATAGTCCGTAGACTTACCAGCCGTTAGAAAAGAGAAAAATTGCACTGGGCTTTACTTTTGACCGGGGAATTGCTCCCCCCTCCCCCCTCTCTCTCTCTCTCTCTCTCTCTCTCTCTTCATGGGTATAAAGAGAAAACTTAAGTGTTACTGATTAGGGAGATAAAGATAAGAACACAGTGTCCTAATAGTGGAACGATTAAGTATTAGAAAAATGCTTCTCTATGGCTATACGATTGTTCAGCTGTGAGATAGAAAATGAGTCTTATATGTACTTTTTATCTAAGGGCTGAACAAGTGTATGGCTGAAGGAAAGTATTTTCCTTAAGTTTCGCTGCTTCAAATCTCATGGAGATATGTACAAACTATGTTAATGATAGTAGAAATTAGTGCTAGGTGATGTATACGTTTATGATTATCTATAATATATTGTACTATACTACGTATATAAGGTTTATTCCAACAATTCTTCTAAAACTCTAAATTTTACTAAATGTAGTGCAACTGCTAGTCCCAAATAATTCTAATGGCCCTATCTAATACATAAAATATATGGGCTTCTTACATTGATATTCAACTAAATCTCCCAACCTATCCCTTCTCAATGATCACATGATGGAAATATTTGAAATAGAGAAAGTTGTTGAGTGAAACTGAAATATTAAATTCTCTAAATTAAGAGATTGATTAAAATTAGAAAAGTTAAAGTGACTAAAATAAAGAATCCCTAAAAATTTAAAAATGACTCAAAATTCCCAAATGTAGAGAGCAAAAAAGGGAAACTATTAGTGTTGTTGGCCTTATTGTGCAACTGTGATATGAGACTCTCTTTGGTCAAGTGAGTCTCTCTCACATATTATATGAATCTCAACAAAATTACTAAAGACTAATGAATTAATCTGAACGCACTTAGAAATTTTTCCTCATGAGACTAATGTGTCAAGAGCAATCAATTAGAATTTAAATAAATAAAAAAAAAGAAAGAAAAAGAAATCATCGTCAACAATTGGTCAATATTGCCAACCAACCCATATGAGATTGGTCCCATGATGCGGAACATGATTCAATGGAGTTGATGAAAAAGATTGACAAAATCAAACCCAAGAAGAAGAACAAATAAACCTTCATAATTTTTTTCTTCTTATGTTATGAATAGTATTGCTTTGTTATGAATAGTATCCTTTAGTTTGTTTTATCCCACATAGGAAGTTTAGCAAATTTTAAGGCCTAAGAGCTCCTATAAATAGATAGCTCTCCAAGCTCATTAAACACACTTCAATCAATACAAAACTAGTATTGTATACTTCCTTTTTAGCATTGTAGAGTTGTAATATTTAAGTTTTCCTTGTATCAAGGACGTTTTACTAGACCAAATCTAGTGTTTCGCTTCCGTTCTGCGTCAGTTGGCACCAGAGCCAAGTTCGAGAGTCCTAGTTTAGAGGGTTGTAGTTGTAATTGAGCCGTATGCTCTGCACTTGCCACTAATAGTGGACCCTGTGCATCAGAAAGCTTGATTGGTCGATTGAGTCGTATGCTCTGCACTTGCCACGTATAGTGGATCCTGTGCATCAGAAAACTCGACTGATTAAATTACAAACCTATAAGCCGGAGAAGATGGCGTCCAAGAACAACAATGGTGGTGGAGATAGTGGCAACGTCGACATCAACATTGCTGGTAGTAGCCATAGCAGAGGCGAAGGCGGCCATCCTATTGACGGTGATCGAGGGATGGAGGCCCTTTGGGCGGCGATACAAGCTCAAGAAGAAAAGATGACCCGTGAACTCCGAGAGATTCGCGACATCCTTTCCAACTTAAGCCTAAACGCCAACAGGGCTCGTGACGATGGTGGGATCAACCGTGCCAGAGAAGATGCTCGTGGCCAACCTATCAATCAACGCGACCTTGCAATTCGTCATAGGCAACCAGCCTATGAAGATGAATCTGATGAAGAGCTCCTAAACTACCGAGGAATCAACCAAGCACAACCACGAGCTAGAAATCAACCACAACATCCTCATCAACGTGGTTTTGCTCGACATCGTAGACCACCAACATATGAGGAGGAATCTGACAGTGACGAAGAAATAAATCAAAGGCATCAACATGCACCCAGGAGAGGACAAGGCTTTGACGAATATCGTCCTAAAGCCGACATTCCCAACTTCAACGGCGATCTTAATATTGAAGCATTTCTTGATTGGTGCTATGAAGTTGAAAAATTCTTTGACATGATGGATGTACCGGAGAACAAACAAGTAAAATTAGTCGCCTACAAATTAAAGGGCGGTGCAGCTGCTTGGTGGGACACCTTGCAAAACAATAGAAGGCGACAAGGAAAGGCACCCGTTCGGACTTGGAGAAAGATGAAACAACAACTGAAAGGAAGATTCCTTCCTCCAGATTATGAACAATACTTGTTCCAACAATACCAAAACTGCAGCCAGGGTCATCGATCAGTGAGAGAATACACTGATGAATTTCTGCGCCTTACTGCTAGGTGCAATATATCAGAGTCGGAGGAACAGCAAACATCACGATACCTCAACGGCTTGAAATTTGCAATCCGGGATAAGATGACATTAGCTCCAATATGGACCGTTGATGAAGGTTACAACATGGCATTAAAGGCAGAAATGCTTTTGGCTCGTCCTTCCACTCGACAAACTCCTTTTGCACCAGTCCGGTCCAATCCTAACAGAGGCAAACAAGTTGCAGAAGAAGCAACTCGTCCTTCTACTCACAATACTGGCACTAGCGATCAAGGGGTGGCCAAATCAATCAGACAGACGTCGAATACCACCCGACCCAATAATCCATATGCTAGGCCAACCATTGGAAAATGTTTCAAATGTGGAGAACCTGGTCATCGTTCCAATGAATGCCGAGCTCGCAAGTCTGTCAATCTAGCAGACTATGATAATGAACGTGATGAAGAAGTTGAGTACAATAATGATGATGACTTGGAGGATGCTGAAATTGCAGACGAAGATGGAGAACAAGTGACGTGTGTCATTCAACGATTATTGTACACCCCGAAACAAGAAGACTCATCCCAGCGCAAACGCATCTTTCATTCAAAATGCAGTATTCAAGAAAAGGTATGCAACCTTATTATTGACAACGGGAGCTGGGAGAATATTGTTTCAAGAGCTTTGGTGAATCACTTGAAGCTGCCCACAGAACCTCATCCAACACCGTACGAGATTGGGTGGGTCAAGAAAGGACCTTCAATAAAGGTCACAGAGGTGTGCAAAGTTCCTATTTCTATTGGAAAATCTTACAAGGATGAAATCATGTGTGACGTAATTGACATGGATGCCTGTCATATTCTACTTGGGCGACCATGGCAATATGACGTTGATGCAACTCATCGAGGAAGAACAAATGTCTACTTTTTCTGGTGGAATGGAAAGAAAATAGCAATCCTCCCAACCAACAAAGATAGACCCAAAACTTCTAAAGTGGAGGGGAAATCTTTCCTTATTATGGCGGATTCTGCAAATGAATTCTTCAAAGAATCAAATGAGACCGGAGAAACTTTTGCTCTTGTAGTCAAAGGAGAGAAATCGCATGAAGAAGAAGTCCCAGAGGAGGTACAACACATATTGGAAGAATTTAAAGAAATTATTCCGGATGAATTACCTGATGGACTTCCACCGATGAGGGACATCCAGCATCACATTGACTTAGTCCCTGGAGCAAGTTTGCCAAATTTACCTCACTACCGGATGAGCCCAAAGGAGAATGAAATACTAAAAGAGAAGGTAGAAGAATTAATGCGCAAGGGGCATATTAGAGAAAGTATGAGTCCGTGTGCAGTACCAGCTTTGTTGACACCCAAGAAGGATGGAAGCTGGAGAATGTGTGTGGATAGCCGAGCCATCAACAAAATCACAGTCAGGTATCGTTTCCCTATACCTCGACTGGAGGATATGTTGGATCAATTACAAGGGTCAACAATCTTCTCGAAGATTGACTTGCGTAGCGGCTATCACCAAATCTGTATAAGACCGGGAGATGAATGGAAAACTGCTTTCAAAACACGAGAAGGCTTATACGAATGGTTAGTCATGCCATTTGGGCTATCCAACGCACCAAGTACATTCATGCGCCTTATGAATCAAGTCCTCAAGCCATTTATCGGAAGGTTTGTCGTGGTTTATTTCGACGACATTTTGATCTATAGCCACAACAAAGAAGAGCATGTGGACCACCTGCGTCAGATTATGAAAGTCCTTCAAGACAACAAGCTATTTGTTAATTTAAAAAAATGCAGCTTTATGACAAATCGCTTAGTTTTCTTGGGCTTCATTGTAAGTGCTGAAGGAATCCATGTTGATGATGAGAAAGTTCGAGCAATCAGAGACTGGCCGACTCCAAAGACAGTCACTGAAGTCAGAAGCTTTCATGGCTTAGCCACATTTTACAGGAGGTTCATCAAGAATTTTAGCAGTATCGTTGCTCCTATCACTGATTGCTTAAAGAAAGGGAAATTCCAGTGGAGTGAGGCAGCTGACAAAAGTTTTGCACAAATCAAAGAAAAGTTGACAACTGCACCTGTCTTGGTGTTGCCGAATTTCGATAAAGTTTTTGAAGTGGAATGTGATGCAAGTGGAATTGGCATTGGGGCAGTATTATCTCAAGAAGGCAGACCTGTTGCATTCTACAGTGAAAAGCTTAGCGAGGCACGTCAAAAATGGTCAACCTATGAGCAGGAGTTATATGCTGTGCTTCAAGCTTTACGACATTGGGAATATTACTTAATTCCACGTGAATTTGTAATATATTCTGATCATGAAGCCTTGAAGCATTTCAAGAGTCAAAAACATTTGAACAAGATGCATGCAAGGTGGGCTTCGTATATGGAGCAATTTCCTTATGTTATTAAACATAAATCAGGAGCTTCCAACCGTGTTGCCGATGCCTTGAGTAGAATGGCAACTTTGCTGGTTACTTTAAGTGGCGAAGTTGTAAGGTTTGAATGTCTGAAGGATCTCTACCCAGAGGATGAAGATTTTAATGAAGTTTGGCATAAACACTTGTCAAAGCAATCAACTGGAGACTTCCACGTCCATGATGGGTACCTATTCAAAGGTAACAGACTTTGCATCCCGAGGACATCCTTAAGGGAGAAAATCATTCGAGACTTGCATGGAGGAGGACTTGGTGGACATCTTGGACGAGATAAGACTATTGCAAGTGTGGAGGAAAGGTATTTCTGGCCACAAATCAAAAGAGATGTGGGCAAGTTCGTGAGACAATGTCCAATTTGTCAAACTGCAAAGGGCCAGACACAAAACACGGGACTCTATATGCCGTTGCCTATACCAGAAGATATTTGGGAAGATTTGTCTATGGATTTCGTCTTGGGATTGCCAAGAACCCAAAGAGGAGTAGACTCTGTATTTGTGGTCGTGGATAGATTTTCAAAGATGGCGCATTTCATCCCTTGCAGGAAAACTTCAGATGCAGTGCACATTGCAAGACTATTCTTCCAAGAGATTGTGCGACTCCATGGAGTCCCAAAATCCATCACTTCTGATAGAGATTCTAAATTTCTATCTCACTTCTGGCTCACATTATGGAAGCGCTTCGATGCAAGTTTGAAGTTCAGCAGCACAGCTCATCCTCAAACTGATGGTCAAACCGAGGCAACCAACAGAACCTTGGGAAATTTGATTCGTTGTATTTGCCAAGATAAGCCGAGACAATGGGATTTTGCACTTGCACAAGCTGAGTTTGCCTATAATAGTGCAATCCACAGCTCAACTGGAGTTTCACCATTTTTCATTGTCTACAAGAAGGTACCAAAGCATGCTCTAGATTTGGTTAAACTGCCGAAATTCTCTGATAAGAGCATTGCAGCAAATAAAATGGCAGAACAAGTGCAGTCTATTCAAGAAGAGGTGAAACAGAAATTGGAAGCCTCAAATGCCAAATACAAGGCTGCAGCTGATAAGCATAAAAGGGTGAAGGTATTTAAAAAAGGAGATATGGTCATGGTCTACTTGAGGAAAGAAAGAATTCCAGTGGGTACCTACAACAAGCTGAATCCGAAGAAGTATGGTCCCTACCAAATTTTAAAGAAGATCAATGACAATGCTTATGTGGTTGATCTTCCGGATGATTGGGGAATTTCATCAACCTTCAATGTTGCTGATTTATATGATTACTATCCACAGGAAGGTTCTTTATATCCGGAAATTAACTCGAGGGCGAGTTTTTCTCAAGTGGAGGAGATTGATGCGGAACATGATTCAATGGAGTTGATGAAAAAGATTGACAAAATCAAACCCAAGAAGAAGAACAAATAAACCTTCATATTTTTTTTTTCTTATGTTATGAATAGTATTGCTTTGTTATGAATAGTATCCTTTAGTTTGTTTTATCCCACATAGGAAGTTTAGCAAATTTTAAGGCCTAAGAGCTCCTATAAATAGATAGCTCTCCAAGCTCATTAAACACACTTCAATCAATACAAAACTAGTATTGTATACTTCCTCTTTAGCATTCTAGAGTTGTAATATTTAAGTTTTCCTTGTATCAAGGATGTTTTACTAGAACGAATCTAGTGTTTCGCTTCCGTTCTGCGTCATCCCAACAAGGACAGAGACAATAATTTCCGGACCGTTGAGTGTAACATCAACTTATGCAGACATCAAACTCAACCAAACAAAGCCATTCATCTCGGAAGCAAAGGGATAAGAGAAGTTGAACATGTGGACTTTTCTATGGCAAATGAAAAGGTAAGAATTAAATTTCCAAGCATTTACTCGATCTAAAGACACAGAAAAATTGCACTCGGCTCCTCTTTGGGGTTGAAAAATATTGCTTGTGCCAATCAAGCCATGGTCCACCAACAAGGAAGGAGACACTTTCCGAGCGTTGAGTGTGTGGACTTTTTTATGTGCAGATAAAAAGATTTTTTTGAATTGATAAGTATTCGAGTGCAATAATATATTTTACATATACAACAGATTAGTTAAAGGCAGTGAAGATTTTTAAATTTCACCTCACCGACGGAAAACAATTTCCAAGCATTTACTCAATGTAATGTAGATGTCAATAATTTCATACGCGCAAAGTAGTGGGACACCCAACGAGCCATACTCTTCTATAAAACTATGCTAAAAGCTGTCCAACAAACACAATACAATATATTTTTATCAGTAAGCTTAAAAAACTTGTAAGTCTACATTCCACTCAAGTCTAAATGGCAGAGGCTGTGATCTCTATTGTTGTCGAAACGCTTGGAAATTTGTTGATTGAAGAAGGAAAGTTTCTACATGGAGTAAGAGACCAAGTGGTCCAACTTCGAGAAGAGCTGAAACGGATGCTTTCATTCTTAAAAGATGCTGACAAGAGGCAAAATGAATCGGACATGCTTCGTGAGAGGGTTTCACAAACTAGAGACCTTGCTTATGAAGCTGAAGATTTGCTTGAACGTTATGCTTTCAAAGTTGATTCACGTAGGGGAAGAGGTGTTACAAGCATCATCAAGAGGTGTGTTTGCCTCTTGGATGAATGTTTCACTCGTCACCAAGTTGGTTCAGAAATCGAATCCCTTAAGGCCAAGATATCTCAACTTAATGAAAGTTTTCGCAATTATGGCATAATAGAGATCATGGAGAGAGAAGGCAGCTCAAGCTCTAGGCAACAACAATTTAGACGTACTTATTCTCATGTTGTTGAAGAGGATATTGTTGGTGGGGTGACAAGTCAAATTGAGAAATTGGCAGAAAAACTAATTGGCGAAAATTATAGACTCGTTTCTATATGGGGAATGGGTGGTCTTGGCAAGACCACCGTGGCCAGAAAAGTTTACCAACATTCAAATGTAAGGCGTCATTTTGAAGCATTTTCGTGGATCTGCGTCACTCAACAATGGCAGAAAAAGGATCTCTTACAAGGGATCATTACTAAATTTATGCCGGAGAAGAGGGACCAGATTGAAAAATGGAGAGATGAGGAGCTAGTCAGGAAACTTTTTGAGTTTCAGGAAAATTACAAATGTCTAGTAGTACTTGATGATATGTGGTCCACAGATGCTTGGGAAGGCATTAAAGATGCTTTCTCAATTAGAGAGAGAGGCACCAAGGTATTGCTTACAACACGAAACAGAGAAGTTGCTACTCATATAA
Source organism: Ehretia macrophylla (assembly GCA_037974665.1). Lineage (NCBI taxonomy): Eukaryota > Viridiplantae > Streptophyta > Magnoliopsida > Boraginales > Ehretiaceae > Ehretia > Ehretia macrophylla. The sequence goes on along the minus strand of CM075777.1, from coordinate 52,238,859 downwards.
CTACAAAAAGCTTCCTCTATCGACCACAATTTCTGAATAAAGAAGAAAGTTGGAAATTACTAAAAAGAAAATCCTCGATACAATCAAGTACTCAAGGTATATTTTCTTTCATAGTTGTCATCCTTAATTGTTCGATTAAATATATATATTTATATATATGTATATTATATTTGCCTAGAAGCGATATACGAATTTGTCATTTTTTTTTCTCGCAATCATAATTTTAGTTAGGAAGTTCAACAATTGATGACTTTTTAATATCTAATCTGCTTATAATAGTTCTCTGATGTAGCTAACATCCAAAACTGTGAAAAATTTAACATGTTTAAGATGTTTAGAATACAAATACTGATATTCTATTTAAACTCCATATTTTCACTAAGAGATGAAAGGAGAGAGTAAATTTATGGAATAAATTGTAATCATCTAAATCAGCAATACAATGGATGAAAGTCCAGGGTGTGTGTAGTGGTGATGGGACTAGAGCATATGTAAAAATTACCCAAGCCCAACCTCACCCAAGGTATTTAGGAAACAAAGTTTAATTTCTAATTAAATTATGTTTGGATTGACTTTTTTCTTTAAAAGAAAGAAAATAATAGTTTGAGTTAACTTTTAAATAAGATCCTCCAAAATTTTTAATTTTATGAATGGGAAAAAAGGTTGATAAGTAAAAGTTTTACAGTCTTTAATACTTTTACGTAATTCTGAATTTTATAGACAACAATGAACATGAAAATAGTATTCAAGTATTTTTTTTTAAAAAATAATTCTTGCTCTCTTTCTCCAGTCGTGGTTCTATCATTTCTTTTTTCCAATTCAAAAGAGGAAACTCTTTTTCCTTTTTTCTTTATGATTTTTTCTCTATCATACTTTTCTCTCTCTTTTCACTTGTGAATCCAACATAGTGTTTGTTAATATAAAGTAGAATAAAAGAAAAAAGCTTTCAATATAATAAAGCAAGTTAAATAATTGATTTAACATCTTAATTAACTCAAAATATACTCCAAACTTGTAAAAGTAACTAGTTGAAGTTTTTACTGATATATAATAAAAATACCCACATTCCAAACCTTTCACTACTAGACTAGTCCTTTTGGATGATAACTTACCTATAAATAGTAAAAAAAACTTGCCCCAAACGCGGGGCAACTACCGTGTTGGTTAAAAAATGACATCCTGGTGTTAGTTATTGTCCCAGGTTTCAAATAATGTTGTAATTAACAAAAAATAAAGAAAGAACAGAAAATAATAGTAGTAATGTGAGACAATTAAGCTGGGATCCCTTCGATACCATGGCCGACATACTAAGTATTAAATTTTTGTACTAAAACAAGACCTTTTGAATTGACATTTCATAATATTTTACTTGGAAACTAGAAAAACTTGCATAAAGGATGCTACTATTTAGCTACACTAACTCTTTAAGAGATTTACAATACTAGAAAGATGTGTTGGTTTAAACAATATCTATAGGCTTAAACAGATATTCAATTTTCCCTTGTTTTCCTGTAAAATTATTTGTTCAATTGGCTTGAAATGTTCAATTTTTTATTCCATAGGCCATATGGAATATGTTGTTGTTCTTTTTTTTTTTTCCTGTTCTAGTTGTAAGCCTAATGGAATTTGTTGTTTTTCCTATCGTAGTTGTAGGTTTTGAGGAAATCCATAAGATGGAAGAATTAGGAAAAGAAATGGTTGAACATTGTGGAGGACTTCCGCTAGGTGTGCTTGTCCTAGGAGGTATTCTCGCAACAAAACACAGCTTGATGGATTGGGAAATTGTGCACAAAAATATCAAATCATATCTAGTGAAGGGGAAGAACATTGAAAAAGATCAAGGAAGGTTGCACAGTATACTAGCATTGAGTTACAATGACTTACCATACCAATTGAAACCTTGTTTTCTTTACCTGAGCAAATACTTGGAAGATGCTGATGTAGAGACAGAGTCATTGTACCAAGTTTGGATGGCTGAAGGTATGATATCCGCCGACGATCGGATTGGAGAAGAAACATTGATGAATGTTGCGGAACGTTATTTGGAAGAATTAGCGGAAAGATGCATGGTTATTGTTGAAAAGGATGAAGATATGCCTTCAATCCCAAGGTTTAAATCATGCCGCCTTCATGATCTCATGAGAGAGATGTGCCTGCACAAGGCAAAAGAGGAAAACTTTCTTGAATTAATCGATTATAATGTTGCTGAAGAGCTTGTGGAATCCTCCTCCATCAGTAGCAGAAGTACACCTAGACTTGCCATTCATATGGGTGGAAGGGATGTTAGAAGATATGTTACCCCTAGAAAAGAAGTGACTCAATGCCTCAGATCATTTAGTTTCTCGATAAATGAGGGTTATTATTATTGCCCAATGCCAAGGACAGAGAAATTCCAATATGATGAGTTTAGGATGTTGAGAGTCTTATCTATTGAGGGACTTGAACCTGATTTCGATGAAACAAGTTGTGGAGAAACATGTCTTCTTTGTCTTGACCATATCAGCTTCCCCCGAGCAATAGGTAAACTCGTCCACTTGAGATATTTGAGTTTGAGGAACAGTGCATTCTTTATTATCCCGTCATCCATAAGCAAGCTTAAACATTTGCAAACTCTTGATCTACGTTGCAACTACCTTAGAAGGATACCAAATGGAATAAGAAAATTAGAACGATTGAAACACTTGTACCTTCCTCACGTCGAACAAGTTTACAAATTCAGTCTGGATGGCTTACAGAATTTGGAGATACTAGAAAACTTCCACAGTGGAAATAGTGACATTAAAGTGCTTTCGACTTTAACGAAGCTTCGAAGTTTAACAGCGACAGTCCGCAACAAGCTAGAGGATCTCGAAGAATTCATCAACCAAGTAAACAACTTAATCTACTTGAGATTCTTGTCCCTTGAAATTAGAGAATGTGATTTTTGTTCAGATGAGGGATCAATCGTGCTTAGAAAGGCGTTTTCTTGGAGTAGTCTTAATCATTTGGACATAGACGAAGGGAGAATAAGTAAATTACCGGAGTATGAACCTTGTTTCTTGCCAAATCTCCACACATTAGGATTATGGTCGACTCGAATGGAGGAAGACCCAATGAGGACACTAGAGATGCTTCCCAACTTGAGAACTCTATATCTATTGAATAACTTCTTTATGGGGGAAGAAATGATTTTTCATGCAACAGGTTTTCCTCAACTCAAATCTCTTGAAGTCCACTATTTGCAGAACTTGAGTAACTGGTGGATAGAAGAAGGAGCCATGCCTAATCTTTCTCGTCTCCATATATGGGCGTGTAAACAAATGATGATGATTCCTGATGGGTTGAGATTTGTCACTACCCTCAAAGAATTGAAAATATCAATTATGCCTCAAGAATTCAATAGCAGGCACCAAGTTAAAGACGGTCAAGAAGGAAAGGATTTTGATCAAAGTCCGTCACGTGTCTTCCATCATTTTTCGTTAATATTGAAGCCCATCTGGCAATCAGGTACTAACACTATCCTTACTAGCATTGACGGTTAACAATCACATTCCATTGTGATCAAAATAGCTGATTGTTTGATGTAATTCATGAATTGTTCTTAATTTGTTAAACATCTACTACTACTTTTTTTTTCCTTTTCTTTTGGGTCAATTAAAGTACTTCTACTATTAAGTTGGCCTTCCCGTGAGGCGTGTAAAACATCTGATGAAATGCCTGACATAAACTCTTTGTGATTTAATTTCTTGGTATACTTCGCCGAGGAAAACAATCTTCTAACTCTCTCAAGTCCTATGCAAGAATGAGTTATACAAAAAATTTGTGTGACCGCCTGAAAAGAGGTCACAAACTCATGGAGAAAAAATGGTATATTATCCCGTTTGTTCAATCTCTGTTGAATTCATTTTGCTTTCAGTAATTGAACCTGCAACGCCTTGGGTGATACACATAATAACCAAGTCGAACTAGTTACTTGGCTAATGGAAGTTGAATTTAATATGATGTTTCTTTTTCTTGCTGAATATTGGATATTCAGATTGTTGACACATGCAGGTAAAAAGTAGCCAGAGAATGAAATGTCGTCGGGATATCTGAGCAAATTTCTTGAACTTGACGTCTTGGAAGATGATTTAGTACTGCCGGACTCTGATTATGATGTCTCAACTGATGATCACTGAGTAAAGTAATTTTTCGTATTACTTTTTGTTATTATGTTCTTGTGTGTGGTTTTAATTGTGTAGTATGGACATGAAGATATCACAGCAAAGTTGAACAACTTTGATGCTGCAAGTAGGGTTGTTCTCGTGTGGCTAGTTCGCTGCAGGTTTATGAACGTCCTTTTCAAATGCTGAATGTTCAACACGCGAATGAAGTTGGTCAATCTTCCACAGTCTTCAGTCAATCTTCAACACTATTTAAGCCTGTAGAGTTGAGAATTGGAAAGGATTTGTAAATACTTTTTGTTGTGCAATCCAAAATGATATATCATATTAAGTTGATCTCCTACGAATGCTTGTATGATCAACCCCCAATTTGTTTTTTTTTCGAGTTGCAGGATGCGCTTGTTTTGTTGTCCTTAGCTTCGATTTTCACATTATTTACTAATCAAAACATTTTAATATATGTTATTGAGTAAATATGCTAGTATAAACTTTCATTTCTTCTATTATTTATATACCTAGAGCCTAGAGGAAAAATTTTGGAAGGACACAAATTAATTTTACAATTTTTTGATAAAATAAATGTTAGAATTTCCCATTTAATATCAATAATAATAGAGAATGCTTATATAAAAAATAATAGGTATTTTTGACTGAGACATGTGCTTATTGAGAAGTGGGACTTAGACCTCATTATAATTTAAAAAGTTTGAGATAGATCCTTTCTGTTCAAAGTGTATCTAATTTTCTGTTAAGAGTTAAGGTTAGATATTTTTATTAAAAAAAAAAAAAGGAAAAGTGAGCTGCACCTCAAATAAACATCTTATTTTCAATTTAAAATTAGAGTTTCTGAATCCATGTGAACTGCATCATACAAGTGATCAATAAGTTCAAAGGAATTTTTTTTGTGAAATTGTCTATGAGTTCCTCTTCTTAGATCTTGCCAACCCTTTGAAAAATGAAGAAAACTAACAAAACGAAATGGACAAGTGTTTGTGCTACGAAACTAAGGGAAGTTATTTTAGATTTTTGTTCTTTTGGTGGTTGGAGAATAGGAAAGAAAAGTAAAGCAGGAAAAGAAGTAAAGGGAGAGAGAACATAATTAATTTCCAAATCTCAAGTAACATAAACTCATGCAACATCGCAATCAAGGAAAAATTAGTACGTTCTTGTAGTTTTTTATAGCAAATAAAAGTGGAGAGAGAACAATTTGTAAGGATTAATTAGTTATATAAATTAATGAAAGTATTAAGCCGTTCATTACGGAAGCAATGACAAAGGGATGACTCGTTTTTGTAGTTTTCTATACCAAATAAAAGGAGAGAGAAATAATATGTTTTTTTCTTTGATAGAAAGAGAGAATAGCATTTTTAGCATTAATAACAAGCTAGAGACTTTGCTTATGAAGCAGAATATTTGCTAGAACGTTGTGCTTTCAAAGTTCGGTCGCGCAATGGAGGAGGTATTACAAGCATCATCAAGAAGTGAGCTTGTCTCTTGGATGGATGCTTGACCCGTCACCAAGTTGGGTCAGATATCGAATCTCTTAAGGCCAAGATCTCTGATCTTACTGCAAGTTTTAACGAGTATGGGATAATAACTATCTTGAAGAAAGAAGGTGGCTCAAGCGCTAGGCAAAAACAATTAAGACGTATTTATTCCCATGTTGGTGAAGAAGATCTTGTTGGAGTAGAAAGTGAAGTCGAGATGCTGTCGGAGAATCTTATTGGTGAAAAATATAGGCTAGTTTTTATATGTGGAATGGGTGGTGTTGGCAAGTCTACTTTGGGCAGAAAAGTGTATCACCATTTAAATATAAGGCGTTATTTCGAAGCATTTTTATGGATTTGTGTATCTAAAGAATGGCAAAAAAAGGGATATCTTGGAAGGGATCATTACTCAATTTATGCCAGAGCACAGGGAATCTATTAGACAATGCAGAGATGAGAGTCTAATCAGGAATCTTTTAAAGTTTCAACAAAATCACAAATGCCTAATAGTACTTGATGATATATGATCAACTGAAACTTGAGAATGTATAAAAGATGCCTTTCCAATTGGAGAGAGTGACAGCAAAATATTGCTTACAACTAGCAATAGATAAATTGCTACACACATGGAAACAAGGAGTTTTAGCTATCAACCACGATTTTTGAGTAAAAAAGAAAGTTAGAAAATCACTAATACAAACATGTTCTCAAGGTATGTTTTCTCTCATAGATGTCATCCTTAACCATGCAATTACAATAGTTAAGCAATGTTAAAAAAAAAAAAAAACAAAAATTCTAAGTAAAGTTAAAATTGCTAATCTATACACCGCAATGGCATACGCTAATATTGATGCTTTACATTAAAATATGTTTAGAATGGCATTTTTATCATCTATTAACACATTTGAATTGCAATTAAGGAAAAATATAGGAAATGAAGTGAAATGATCTAAATTAGCCCACATAATGAATATTTTCTGGTAGATTGGGTCGACTTCACCATTTAGTCAGGTACGTTTGAGTCCTAAACTCTAACATCCTGTTTCAATTGCACGGGGCAAAGGAAAATAAAAAGTAAGGTAGCTGAAGAAAAATCTTATTTAGATTGTAATAAAGTAATAATAATAATAAGAGAAAGGAAAGGAAAGAAATCTAGAACTCTTTGTCCGGACTGAAGAAGTAAAGAAAATGAAAAGGATAATTCTAGATAAAAAAAAATTACCTCACTATCCTTTTTATAATATTACCTTAGAAAAGCTTAAGAATAAATTAATCTTTTCATATATTTTACTTTCTTTTCATTCCATTTTACCCCAAATTAGAAGGATTTACAATTCTTCCAATTAAAGGATTTAGGGAGATTTCAAATCATTTACCAAATCTTAAAATGGAATCCAAACGGGGGAAGGAGAGGGATTCCCTAATCCCTTCCCTTCTTTTATTTTCTTTTTATAAAAGAAAATCCAAATAGAGTGTAAGATTGATCCTAGGGTTCAGCAGACATATTTACATTTTATAGCCCGAAGCAAGTCATGTAAAATTTAATAACTGTAACTCAACCCGTCTCACAGTGTTGTATAATTTTAGGTGACAATGGGTAGTTTTGAATGAATTTGGATTGGATTCATATAGAATGAGTTACGAAATGAAATGGAATTGAGAAAGAAATGAACTTAATTAGTAAAGAGTATGACATGCTTAGTATGGTATATAGGAATAAATATGAGAATGGGTGTTTTAATTCAAGTTTATGTTTGGTAGTTAGTATACAAAACTAGTATTAGGAATGACTTGTATAAAATAACAAAATTTCCCTTTCACTATTATACATGTAATTAATATGTTATTATTAAGATTATAAATACTTACTAATATTATTTATTATTATTGTTCTTACACCATCATCATTGTTTATTAAAATTGTTATTATTTATATTATTATGACCATTATTGTTATAATTATTGTTATTATGTTTACTTTTATTCTTAAGACAATAATGTATATAAAGGGCTATATTTGTAATATGTTCTATTTTAAAAGGGCATTTGGGTCATGTGACAATGAATTTTTAACATGTACATAATATGTTTATTATTTATTCTAATATAATTTTTTTATTGTTTTTTTTTATTAAACTTATTTATTTATTTATTTATTTATTTATTATTATTATTATTATCATTATTTTTATTTTTATTATTAAGTTAATAACATATATGTAAAGGCTAATTTTATCATATATTATATTTTACACATTTTAGTCATTTGACTAATGCGCTCGTTTCCAAGGATATGTGAATGAATTTGGAGACTCTTATAGTCACTAGTGTCTCGAAGTGACTAGGAGGTGAAATCTTAATCATCGATCTCATATTAAATGGTTAGATTGAGATAGAAGAAAGAAAAATAAGAGGGAACACAACAAAGAGAAAACAACAGAGGAGGAAAATATTTGAAGTTTAGAATATATAATTGAGATTGATTCATTTACGGTACCGGTTATCAAAATTTTATCTCCTAGTCACTCGGAGACGTTAATGACTAGGAGAAGGTCTTGATCCATTGGGGATGGGCTAATCCTATATCTTTTGTCATAAATTGCTAATACCAAATTAATGAGAATCATATTACTTAGGGAATAAAATTCTCATGTTCATTAACTCATACCAAGTATAAGAATCGGTATAAAGTTGGGAATAACATTCCATTTCTAAGCCTTAGGAAAGGAATCGGAATAAAGTTAGTAATGACATTCCATTTCTAAGTCTTAGGAAAAGAAATTCTCATGTTCATTAACTCATACCAAGTATAACAATCAGAATACAGTTAGGAATGGCATTCCATTTCTAAGCCATTCCAACATATCAATTATTACCTAAATCGTAATTATTAGCCACTTCTTATATATCCATGGCGGGTTCAACAATGGGGACAATACTTGCCTAGTTGGCTTAAAAACATTTCAGCCAGTTACTAACCAAGGGTTTTGTTCTTATTGTTGTGTTAAAAAAAATTAAAAAATTGACAAATTGATCATAACAGTAGTGTCAAATATTGAAATTATAATCTCTTCAATCCCTTAGAACGTCAACATTAAGTTTACTTATCTTTATTGAGACACGAGACTAATACAAGATCTTTTAAAGTGACATTCATAGTTCTCTCGTTAATAGAATGTGTTTTTTCTTTCCTATTTCAATTGTAAATAATTATGGCGAAATCGATAAAATGGAAGAATTAGGAAAAGATATGGCTGAATATTGCGATGGTCTTCCGTTGGTTGTACTTGTCTTAGGAGGAATTCTCGCAACAAAAGACAGTTCGATGGAGTGGGAAAATGTGCATAAAAATGTTGAATCATACCTAGAGAAAGGAAATATCATTGGAAAAGATCAAGGAGGATTACAAAATATACTAGCATTGAGTTACAATGACTTGCCATACCAATTGAAACTTTGTTTTCTTTACTTGAGCAAATACTTGAAAGATGCTGATATAGAAACAGAGTTATTGTACCAAATATGGATGGCTGAAGGTCTGATACGGGGGGACGATCAATTTGAAGAGGAAACAATGATGGATGTCGTGGAACGCTATCTCGAAGAATTATCACAAAGGTGCACGGTTTTCGTTGAAAGGGAAGATATGCCTTCACTTAAAAGGTTTAAATCATGCCGACTTAGTCACTTCATGAGGGAACTGTGCTTGCTTAAGGCAAAAGAGGAAGTAAATCAAGGAAGAAGTCCTAGACTTCCCTTGGGTAAAGAGAGTGGAACACTTTTTCATCCTGGAAAAGAAGTGGCTCAACATCTTAGATTCATTTACGTTCTCTTCAGATGGAAAGGACAGGGAAGATATTGTAATGGACATGAAATTCCTAACCGGAGATTTCAAGATGCTAAGAGTTCTATCCATTGAAAGATTTAAGCCTGATTTTCATTTCGAAACTACTCATCTTCTTGCTCTTGACCATATGAGAATTTCCCTAGCAATAGGTGAACTTATCCATTTAAGATACTTGAGTTTGAGGAGGAGTGCATTCATGATTAGTAAATTAAGCACCTACAAACGCTTGATTTACGTTTTATTAGCAGTTTTCCGGTGTCGATTTCAGTAGGGAAATTAGAGCGACTGAAGCATCTATACAAGTTTAGGTTGGACTTGGATGGCTTACACAATTTGGAGATACTAGAAAACTTCAAGAACAGGTATAGTAACGTTAAAGACCTTGGAATTTTAACGAATCTTCGATCTTTAACGGCGTCAGTCCACAACAAGGTAGAGGACCTAGAAGAGTTCATCAACCAAGTGAACAAATTAACCTACTTGGGATTCTTGTCCCTTCAAATTGAAGATTGTGATTTTAATTCCGAGAAAGGATTGACTTTACTTAAAGAGGAGGTATTTTCTACGAGTCGTCTTAATCATCTTGAAATAAGAAGAGGGAAAATAAGCAAATTAATTACCAGAGTATGAACCGTGTTTCTTGCCAAATCTCTATGAATTAAGTTTAGATGTACGGTGTGAAATGGAGGAGGACCCAATGAGGACATTGGAGAAGCTCCCCAACTTGAAAAGTCTAAGTCTAGGCTATAATTCCTTTACTAGGGAAGCAATGATATGCAATGCAAAGGGTTTTCCTCAACTCAAATTTCTAGAACTCAAGTTTTTGGAAAACTTGAGCAACTGGTGCATAAAAGAAGGAGCCATGCCAAATCTTTCTCGTTTGGTAATTTACGGGTGTAAAAAATTGAAGAAGATTCCAGATGGGTTGTTGAGATTTGTCACTACCCTTAAAGAACTGGATATCAGAGCTATACATGAAATTGAGGCCACGAATGAAGAATGGTCAAGGAGAGGATTTCGACAAAGTCCGTCACGTGCCTTCTATCACATTTTCGTACCATTGATGGTACTGGCTCAATCATGTTCTATCTCTTCAACGCCATTGGCAATCAGGTGCTCACACTTTCCTTACCAGCATTCACGTTTCATCATTTTTCTTTGCTTGTTTGTTCTAATGGTTAGAATTCAATTACTTAGGTCTCCAACGAGTCATAGTTATGCTATTATTTGGCCAACGGAAATTGAATTTAAGATTTTTCTTTTTGTCGCCAAATATTTGATGTTCATATTGTTGACATATATATAGAGATATAAATTATCTAGGGAATAAAATGTCATATGCCTGACCTTCCAAATGAAATCGATCATGACATAATCTCATCGTGTCCATGAAGATAGGGCAAATTTCTTGAGCTTGACGTGTTCGAAGATGATCTGTATGTCCTCCAACTGCAGCTGAACTCTATTATGAAGCCTTAATATGGATCGGATGATTACAGTGCAATAAGCCAATTTCTGTACTACTATATTTTTGTGATGATTATGTGCTTGAGTTTGATTAGTTTCAATTATGTAGTGTGTACACAAGCTCTTTTTAAAAAAAAAAAAAAAAAATTGTCATAGGAATAAAACTAAGCTAATCCGGCAAATAGGGTGGTAGTTGTGTTGTATTTTGCTCGCACGTTTATGAATTTTATGATATTGCAGCCCTTTGTTGTACTTTATTCATCAAAATTGTTTGTCTTCGTGTTACATTAACTAGGAGATCATTCCGTCTTGATTTCGGTTTGACTCTATGATGTCCTAATTTTTCGATTTTAATTACTTCCCAAATATAGTGAAAACATTTTCAGTGCGGGAAGGATCAGCTGAAAGTTTGTCTTGGTAGAGAATAGTATGATATCTTCTCCTATTATATTGAATCAATAAAAAAAGAGATCAGTGCTACGACATTCTATTGTTTGATTAATCTAATATTGACCGTAGAAAAGCCTCGACTTCTATAAGGTAGGTATTCCTATTGAACCTATGACTACAATAGCTTTGATTTATCTCAATTATAGTTGTTTATTGTGTTAACTATAGTCACCTAATTTACCTAATTAATTCTATAAAGTTTCAACGTTAACATCGTGATCTGTTTATCCATTGTCTTATTCAACAATAGTTGTAGTTCATACTTTTTGCATTATTACACCACTCAATAAAAAATATTTCTTAACTTTGTCAAGAATATTTTGAATTCACTCACACCTCCCTCTCATAATTCAACTTGCCTAGGATTTTTACGTTGCATGACAATTTTGGTTTACATGTACGATTTACGAAAGTTCATTATGCCCAGCTACCGTTCTAAGCAATGATTGATTTCACAACTCAATTCTAGTAAGTGGGAATATATTTGGCAATTTCGCAACCTAAAAGTAGTGATTTTATAATTTTGAGATTTCATACGTATTTTAATTAAGTCTTGTAATTTTTAGAATTATTTCAGTCAAACCTTGTTAAGTTGTTGGATGATAATTTCTTTATCACCATGAGTTATTTCAAAGACATTGTTTAGCTTTATTAGAAGATTGATAAATGTTGTGTTAACTCTAATATGCATCAAGTAGGTCTGAGCTTTAAAAGAATTGCATGTAATGAACTCACATACAACGATGAGTCATTAGTTATATATGGTTTTGCACCAAAAGAAAGAGAAAAACAAAAGAACTAAAAATGTTTTGTTAGTATCATAAATCGCATATGTTAGATGTAATTAAATTAGATGATTAATAAAATTATTAATAAATAATTTATTGTGAGGGAAAATTGTTTTAGTGAGAAAGATAACGTACATTCTACTTCTTAAAAATAATAATAATAATGTACATTCTCTGGTATATCAACACATGTTGGCCTTAATCCTTTTTGCCAAAAGTAAAAAATGCAAAGCTTGATATATGCTCCTACATTTCAAATGTACACAAGACGTACAAACAAATAAATTGAGTTTTTATAACTAAAACTGAAATGTCAATGACGTTATCCACTTAGAAATTAAATTTTACCTGATTTTACTACAAGTTATTAAATTAAATAATTTTTTTTTCTATTTCATCAGAGAAAGAATATTAATTATCTTAATGTAGTACTATTTAACAAGGGAAAAGCCCATTTTCCGGGGTGTAAAGTGCGGACACTTCTTGGGCTCATAACAGAAAATATGGCCCACGGCCCAAACATAGGAGAGATAGAAACAATATATACTAATAAAACTTGAAGTTTTGAGTTCGAATAAATTACTGTTTTGACCTTCATTGTATAAAATATATATATATATATATATATATATATATATATATATTACTAATCTTATTTATTTATAATAACTTTTTCTGTGAATTATTGACAAAACACATCTTGTACTAGTGATGATACCGGTGAAATGAAAAAGAAACAAAAGTGATTACTATCCTATCTTTGCTGGGAAGTGCTTTTATTCGGAATTCAACATTTCAGCACTTCTCATAAAGTATGTGAATTTCATATGTAGGGTTCATTTTTCATTTTATCGGCTGAAGGTTGAATTTCAGATAGGAGAAATTTCCCTCTTTACTTTCTAAGTTCAGCACACGAATGACATAAGCAGTAGCAGACGTACACTAGGATTACTAGGGGCTCAAGAAAGTTAGAAATTCTATGAATTTTTTTAAAAATATATATATATATATATATATATATATATATATATATATATATATATATATATATATATATATATATATATATATATATATATATATATATATATATATATTATATTTAGTTAAAAAATTAAATAGTCCCCACTGGAAAAAAAAAATGTACTTATATAATTGAAAATTATGCATTTTAATCCTCACTGAAAAAAATTCTTAGATCTATCCCTGGATGTAAGTCATCTTCAATGATTCTAAACCATCTAAAGAATTTCTAAAAGTTAAACCTCTGTTTGGCTTAAGTGAAAAATTTTAGCTTTTAGTTGTAGATCTTTAACAGTAGAGCTTTTGTTAAAAATACTGTTAAATAAAAGTCGTTGACTATTTTGCATTTGTTGGACAATGTTGAGCTTTTTAAAAACTTTTTAGGCAATATTGAATTTTAAAAAATATGAAGGGGTATATTTGAAAAAAGAAAAAAACAGCTTTCAACATTATTTAAAAACAACTTCGAAAAGCTTTTTTAAGCTCCAATTTGGAGCTTCTTATTTTTTAACTTTTATTACCTTTGGTTTTCTCTAAAAACACATTGAGAAATAGACCAAACAGATTAAATCAACTTCTAAACTTACCAAAAAAAAAAAAACCTTAAATATCTAAAAGTTAAGTTAAACAGTGCCTAAAACTTAATACTTTATCAGATTAAGCAAAGAATAACATACACGAAAAGAAAATGGTAAGACTAGAGTATGATGCAATATGCATATAATGTTTTGTATTTTAATTTGATAAGGATTATAAGGTAAGACGAGAAAATGTCCTTATATACGAAATTTTTTATATCCAAGCAACATACACAGTAAATGTTAATGTGCAGCTAAATACCAAGCAGCTTTACTTGTAGATTCGTCGGGACTATAACAAATCGTAAATTTTTTTCTAATGATGTCATGTAATAAGAAGGCATTACTGCTTTATTTTATAGTTGGAAAAATGGGTGCTGATGTCATGTTATAAGAATGCAATTCCATTGACCTTTGCCACATAAATTTTCTCTTACAACAATTACTTCAAAGTAGTTAACTTGAGTCCCGTATGATATCATCATTTTAGTGCTTGCCACTGTAATAGAGTAAGTCTCTTTTTACAAACTATAACAATAATAATATTACTCAAGAGTCAAGACTGGTTCATTATTAGATTGTATGACTTTATGATTCCATTATGATGCCCATGTACACTAAACATTATTGGTCAATCATTCTTTAAATGGACCCCATTAAATCATCCATAATTTATTTTAGTTTTTGTATTCTTGTTAATTATTATTTATTTATTTATTTTGGATACAAAGGAGGTCAAATTGTAATTACAAAATAAATTATTTTAGAAGATATTTTACTTTTCTTGTCCTTCTTTATACATATAAAGAGTTATAAGAAAGATATATGTACAATACTATACCTCAAAAGATGGACTATCCTATAATTTATGAACCAATCAGTATAACAGTTAGCTTTTCGGTAAACATTAGGTCATGGGTGTTTATTGAACAATAATTACGAGACTTTTTATACTTTGTTAGACCTACAATATTCATTTCTTCTTTTATTAATTTATTTGATTTCTTTGTTGTGTCTCCATCAATATATATCTGATAAAGCCTCCACCGAAATCATACTGATCAGTGGATTTAACTTTTGCTTATTAGCCTTAATACATAAATGCTCCCCAATGTTTCCCACTCAAAAGAGGTGCAAAGTTTCCTCGTTTCTTCAACTAAATTTCGGATACATTTTCATCCATATAATTCTTTGAAGAACATGAAGATGAATTTCTCATTAGTCATGACTCATGATATATAGCACCACTATAAGACATAGCTTTATTTTTTCACTGATACCTATAGACCCATGCCACAATGTTTTGTCTGTCCATCTTTGGTGGTCAAACTTATAGTTTCCAATGAATATGGATGCCAATTAATGTGGATGATCCACATAAGCTTGGAGTTTGATCCGTCACGTAAGAGAAATGTTACATATTTTCTTATTTTCATGACCTATTTATTACATTTTATGTTTATATATAATTTGTATACTAGAGAAAAATTATTATTTTAATAAATATTTATATAAGAAGTAATAAATTAGTGATATAAATAGATGATATCTTGACGTAAATAAGACCTCTTCACAACAAACCCTAATTGCATAATAGCTTTGGGTGTTGTGTCTCCACCAGTTTTGGACACCTGGATAGTGTGCTAGATATGCCAATGCAATATGAATAAAGCAACATGCAACAACAATAGACAAAATGGTTATACGAATGAATAAGAAATATCGCCCTATATACGTAGTTTTTATGTCAAGAGCATAGATTTGAATAGACAAGACAAGTCATCATAATGAAAAGAGATGAAGTGACTGAAGAATAACATTTGTCCTCAAGTTGTACCACTTGTTCAAGTAGTACAATGCATGCGTGACATGTAGATTTAGACAGACATACTAGAGTTTTGAGGGTATTCATTGACGCAAAAAAAGAAAAATTGCACTCACCTCTTAGGTTGTTTTGCTAGCTAGTATCGGTCAAGCAATGCTCACGAAGAGCTAGAATTAGGGTACTTTCTTAGTCACTAGTGTATTTAACATGACTAGATGGTAAAATTTTAATTATATATTTCATATTGAATAGTTGAGATTTGGAGAAAAGAAAAAGAAAGAAGAGGGAACAAAGAGGAAAATAACAGAAATGGATGAATAGAATTTCATCTCTTAATTACATGAAGACACTAGTAACTAAAAGAGAATTCAAATCTAAAGAGAGAATAGCAGCCCTTACGAATAGGAATTTGCGGGCTAGTTGCCAGCATCCCATAAGAGTTAAAAGAGAATCTCTGCTTGTTTTTCCTGTTTCCTTTTGATTCTGCTAATCATTCTGAGCTACCACATTCTTTGTCTTTTTGCACGTCAAAGGGAAGAATTAGGTGTTGGTGGTTCCTGAGCTCATGGAGATGAGGACACAGTAATGCCTTAGTAGTGGAAGAAATCATAGAAGATGTATGGTCTTGTAATACTCTACATATGCTATATATACTATACTACATATATGGTTGTGCAATCGTTTTCTGTACCTAGCTCTCAAAGTGTTCTAAATACTGTTTCCACATTCATCTTTCTTGTTGTTGCCGAGTTCCTGATTATGATGTAAAATTGCAGCCATATAGTAGCATATGATATTACTCTGAACCACTTCAAATGGAAAAAAGAAAGATTGTCCATGGACGAAATTTGTGAACGATCATAATAGTATGCATCGTCTAATGGCAACTATGTTTGTTTCAGAATTTGTTAATGTTCGTATTATTTATTTTTGTCACTAAGAATCTAAGATCGTTAATGAAAGTGAGTTGAATTCGCATTGAGTGTCATGGATTAATGCAACCGACTGAGAAAGCAATAACCAATAAATAGAAGAAAAAATAAATTTAAAAAGGAAGAAGAAGCGATCCTCACTATGCAAGCTCTAGTGCCCAACCCATTTTATAGGATCCTTTACAAGCATCTTCAGTAAAACCTCGATAAATTGTCCCAACTCAGGTATTTAAAAGATAAAGAACTGCAATATTATATTTTTAAAAATAAATGACCACTATATCAAACACGTTAAAAATAATAAACTAACTTACGTATTAACCCTAAATCGTTTCTCAAGTATGTGTTGGCTACAGGGGAAGAGTTAGGCACCGGAGGTCAATGTAAGCACTACAATGGTACAATTAGTAGTGAAGAGTTCGAGAAAACTCATTTATACATAAACCGCATAGTTTATATTTAATACCAACAAAAGCTGATATGAGCTAAGAAACTCAGCAATCACGTCATTTTCTATTTACCTTTTTATTGGTTTCCACTCTATTCGAAATTCGCACGAACAAGAAAAACTTTTAGTTATGGCATCAATAATTTTGATTATCCCAAAAACTAATAATACTAAAAAATACACCTTTTTCTAGGCAGAGGAGGCGGATCTATGAACAACTATATCACTGCGATAGCATTGATCATTGGGCTATTGTAGGGGTTGAGCCTCCAAGCAATGATTATTAGCCAGCTCTTCGGGCCAGTTATTTATAGCTTGTGGATTGAGAGAAATAATATATAGGGTTTATGGTAATGAAGTCTTCATCGAAAACCAGTTCAAATCGAAGATTTTTGCAATTATTAGACAAAGAGTTAAACTCACTCATAAGTATAGAAGCACCAACTTAAATAAGAGAATTTGTAAAGATTAGAAACTAGAGGATATTAAATGAAAAATTTGTAATGATTGGAATAAAATGAAAAAACTATAGCAATGGGAGTTAAAATTATAAACGACATAGTCATTGAAGAAAACTCACAGTTTATTAAAAAAATAAAGAAAGAAAAATAAATAAATAAAAAACAAGGTAAGTAAAGTATAAAACATCTTAATTAATTTTCCTTTGGTATCATGACGGCTGCAACATTGTTGTTGTGCATATTCAGTTACTATGATATGTGTATTAATATCTAATTTGATGGCATGTTCAATAGCAGCCAGATATGTTTCCACTAAGGCTCCGTTTGTTTGCCGTAAAATAACTTATTTGTGGAAAATGTTTTCAGTGGAAAATGTTTTCTTGGAAAATAAAATATTTTTTTCCGTTTGTTTACCGTAAAATAACTTGTTTGTGGAAAATGTTTTCAGTGGAAAATGTTTTCTTGGAAAATGTTTTCAGTGAAAAATGTTTTCCGAGCTCCGTTTGTTTGCCGTAAAATAACTTGTTAAAGGAAAATATTTTCCTGGAAAATAGAATACTGAAAAATATTTTCCGGTGTTTGGATGTATAATAAAAAATATTTTTTGACATGAGATTTATATAAAAAAAAAATATACACATAAAATAGGAGTGGTTAAGTTCCGGAAAATGTTTTCATCTCCCAAAGAAATGAAAACATTTTCCCAAATTTTGAACTAGCCGTCATTTTTGACCGGAAAACATTTTCCAGTTGACCAATTTTCCGGTGTTACCAAACAGCGGAAAATCTCCAAAAAGTAGCCTACAATTTTTGACCGGAAAATGTTTTCCGGTTGACCAATTTTCCGGTGTTACCAAACACCGGAAAATCTTCAAAAAGTAGCCCACCATTTTTGACTGGAAAATGTTTTCCGGTTGACCAATTTTCCGGTGTTACCAAACACCGTAAAAGTAAGAAAATGTTTTCCGGAAGAATATTTTACGGCAAACAAACGGAGCCTAAATGAGAAAAAATCTGTATCTTCTCTTTATCACACATTTATTATTGCATTATTAAGGAGGAAAAGGTGAGTGCTAAGAGATAATGGTAGGGTCTTTCGCTATTAAAATAATAGAAATTTATATTTATATATAGGAAAAAGGACATTTAGGTCCCTGCTTTTTTCCTTTGTCTCAAACAGACCTTTTAATTCTTAAAAATATCTTGAGAGGTTCTTCATTAAATGATAATTTAATCTTTTTAATAATAATTAAATAAAAACACACAATTTCACACTACCACACCACCATACACACACACACGAACACACACCAAAACTTGGTCTTACAAAGAAGATTGCTCCAATGGAACTTCAGCATCATGAGACGTTTCTACCCCGAGCTCCCCAGTTGAAAGAACGAGCTTCTCAACTTTTGCAAATGGTACAAGAAGTCTTTAGTCTTTTCCACTGAAGAAAGTTGTTAATTTATTGTCACTGGTCCTTAGTTTCTTTTTTCTCTTTTAATTTAAGGTTTTCTGCGAGGTGGGTTTCTTTACAAACCTCTCTCCAATTCTCTTGTTGATTTTTTTACTTACAGTTCTTTTTTATTCGGGCCATCTCATTTTGGCTCATATATGGTCTTGGTGTGTGGCTTTCCCCTGGTTACTGAAGAAGATTAGAAGCAGGGGAGAAATTACAGAACTACAATATCTGAATTGATTGTACATGCTGTATAAATACACAAGTTTGGAACAAGTCCGATAGACTTGGACTCCTAGATTACATGAGATTGCATTATATCTAAATACAAGATTGCAGTAAATTTAAATACATGATAAGATAACAACTAATTAACTGATTACTCTCTAACATGCCCCCGCAAGGTAGACGATCCGTCAAGAATGGCTAGCTTGAGTTTTTGACGTTCAAATTGTTGACGAGGTAGTGGTTTCGTGAGTGAATCAGCCACTTGATCAGCAGAGTGTACATGAGAAACTGCAATGCGTTTGCTGGCGACTTGGTCTCGCACAAAATGAAAATCAATTGCTATGTGCTTCATACGGGAATGAAAAACAGGATTAGCACATAGGTAGGTAGCACCAACATTGTCACAATAAATGGTCGGTACAGTTGTAGGTCCAAGATGCAATTCTTCAAGAAGATGCTGAAGCCAATTAATTTCTGCCGTCGTAGCAGCAACAGCCCTATATTCCGCCTCAGTCGAAGAACGAGCTACTGTTCGTTGCTTTCGCGAGGACCAACTGATAGGATTATTTCCAAGAAACACAACATAAGCAGACGTAGAGCTTCGATCATCAATGTTCCCTGCCCAATCTGCATCTGAAAAGGCATTGAGGAAAAAAGCAGACGACTTGCGTAGCAGAATGCCATGATTGATGGTTTGCTTGAGATAACGTAAGACTCGTTTAGTAGCACTCCAATGATTGACAGTTGGCTGGTGCATAAATTGAGATAATTTGTTGACTGCAAAGGCTATATCTGGACGAGTAAAAGAGAGATATTGGAGTGCCCCAATGACCCCCCTATATTGCTTTGCATCAGTCGGAAGTGAACCATCCGTTAATTGCAGTGCCGCAGAGGTAGAAAGCGGAGTGGATACTCCTTTAGCATCAAGCATGTTGGTCTTTGCAAGGAGATCATGAATATATTTGGATTGGGAGAGAAAAACCCCATTGTGCACATACTGAATCTGAACACCCAAAAAATAATTCAGCCTTCCAAGATCCTTCAGCGAAAAGCGACGAGCAAGGCATTGAATCATATATGCAATAGAAGAAGATGTGTTTCCAGTTACGATTATGTCATCGACATAAACCAAGAGATATACCAGAACGGCACCTTTGCAATAAACAAACAGGGAAGAATCACTTTTGGCATTGAGAAATCCAAGTGTGAGTAAAAAATTTCGTAGTTCCGTGTACCAAGCTCTTGGTGCTTGACGAAGACCATAGATAGCTTTTTTTAATTTGCACACATAAGTAGGGAGCTGAGCATCAGAGAACCCCGGTGGTTGTTGCATATAGACTTCATCATCTAACGTGCCTTGCAGGAAGGCATTATTAATATCCAGTTGGCGAATATCCCAGCCAAAATGAACTGCGATAGACAAGATAAGGCGGACTGTAGTTGGACGCACAACTGGACTGAATGTGGAATTGAAATCGACACCCGGACGCTGATGGAATCCCTTGGCGACCAATCGTGCTTTGAATCGATCAATACTCCCATCTGCTTTTTGCTTAATGCGATATACCCACTTGCATCCAATTACATTTTGGGAGGATGAAGGGGGTACCAATTCCCATGTGCCATTTCTGATTAGAGCATCAAATTCTTGACACATAGCGGCACGCCAAAGAGGAGATTTACTGGCTTGTAGATATGTTTTTGGTTCCCTAGCATTCTGTAACTCACAAGAAGCTGTTAAGCACATTTTATGAATGGGTTTTGTAATGCCCAACTTGGAGCGAGTAACCATTGAATGGGTAGAAGTGGATGTAGGAGCCATCGTATTAGAACATACCTGTGCAGGAGTTGAGGCGGAGGGCACACTGGGCTGAGCCAAAGTGGAGGAATCAGGTACAAGAGCCTGTTGTGAAGTGGCAGCCAATGTTGTTTGTGAGGTGGATGGCACATCAGAGGAACTAGGAACAGATGAAGACGCGGAAGTGTGGTGTTGAGGAGTAGGAATATCATATGGAAAAGGCTGAACATGACTATTAGAATTGTTAGCAGAGATAGATGGGGTTGACTCAATTGCGGTGGTAGTTGAGGAAATATAAGAAATATTAGAGGAAGAGTTAGTGGACTTATCTAGTGCAATGGTCTGAGCTGGAAAAACATCTTCGATAAACATGACATCACGTGAGATAAAGACGTTATGTGAAGTTGGATCATAACACTTATATGCGTGATGTATGGTAGAATACCCAATGAAAATACATGGACGCGACTTGGAAGACAGTTTATTTTGGGCATATGGTTTTAACCATGGATAACAAAGGCAGCCGAAAACCCGTAAAGTAGTATAATTGGGTTTACAATTAAACAACATCTCAAAAGAACACTGATTTCCCAACCCCGGAGAAGGCATTCGATTAATAAGATAGACAGCCGCTTGACACGCGACTGACCAAAACGTAGGAGGCAATGTGGCTTTGGAAAGTAAAGTCCGTGCCGTTTCAAGAATATGACGATGACGTCTTTCGGCAATGCCCATGTGTTGTGGGGTGTATGGTAGCGTAACTAGATGTTGAATGCCATGATTTTTTAAAAACGGATGAAGGCCCACATACTCTCCTCCACCATCTGTGTATAAGGAAATAATGGAAGAGTGAAAAAACTTTTCAACCAATTTTTTGAAGTCAATAAATGTTTGAGTTGTGTCAGACTTCTTTTTCAGAGGGTAGAGCCACACATATCGTGTATAATAATCAACAAAGACGACATAATAAACAAATTCATCAAATGATTTAACCGGAGCAGGACCCCAAACATCAGAAAAAATAACTTCCAATGGTTTATTTGCGACAATACTTGAGTCACCAAACGGTAACCTATGACTCTTATGACAAGAGCAATCATTACAGAAATCAAAGCTAGAACTAGACACAGGAAGTTTATTCTGAGAAATGATACTACTTAAAGTTCGATGATTGGGATGACCCATGCGATAATGCCACTGCTCACGAGAAACTCGAGTTGCAGATAAGGCTTGTGGTGTAGTTGACGGCCATTCGTACAAGTTTTCCTTACTCTGGCCTTTGACCAGTGGTGCCCCCGTGCTCAGATCCTTCACAAGAAAAAAATCAGGGAAAAATTCTATTGACGTTAGATTATGCTTGCAAAATTGGGAAACAGACAATAAATTTTTGTGAATGTCAGGAGCACAAAGAACATTGTTTAACTTAAAAGTGGTGGATGGTGTAGCCAATGTGGTATTACCAATATGTGAAATTGGGATATCGGAGCCATCGCCAATCAGAATGCCATCAGAACCACCATATTCAGACTGAATGTTCATATTCTGAAAATCTGAGGCAATATGGTGAGAAGCTCCTGAGTCAAGTACCCAATTCGAGGACTGAGGGGATTGTCCTTTTTGAACAAAATGAGCCTGAGGATCGAGATATGAAACTGGACGAGAGCGACAAAATTTAGCCACGTGACCAAATTTGTCACACAATTGACACTGCATACGATATTGTTGATTTGAAGATCCTGTACGCCAATTGCCATTGGAAGGTCGTGAGCCATGACCACTACTTGCAGATTGATCCATTGAAGACCAAGTAGAATTGGAACTATTGGTAAAAGATTGCCCTTTTTTAGTTTTTCCGCCATTTCCTTTGCCCTTATTATTAGACTTTTGTGTAAATTGAGCAGTAATAGGCGTCGATTCACGCCGTTGATCGTCACGTTTAAGAAAGCTTTCATGGTCAAGGAGCTTGTCGAACAAATTTTCAAAAGTGATATCAGTGTCACGAGCCCGAATCGCAGCGCTCAATTCTTTATAATCTTCCCCTAAACCAGAAAGAACCACAACTACCAACTCATCGTTGGCGACAGGTGACCCAGCAAGAGCCAGTTCATCAGATATATTTTTAATGGAGCGAAGATACTCGGCAACAGATTTTTGGCCTTTCGTACTATGAAGAAGCTTGTTTCTGAGACCATAAATACGCGATTTGGAGGAATTCGCGTAAGAGCTGCTGAGCTTATCCCATGCCTCCTTCGCGGTGGAAACCATGGTGACCAATGGCGCAATGCTAGCGTCCACAGAAGCCAAGATTGCATGACGCAATAAGTTATCCTGGCGCATCCAGTTTTTGTAGTCGGGGTTCGGAGACGAGACCCCATTAGTAGTAATAGTGGCAGCCGGACAAACAATGGTGCCGTCAATGAACCCCATCAAGTCATACCCATAAAGAAGAGTATGAAACTGCGTTCGCCAAGTGGGATAGTTACTACCAGTGAGCTTGAGCGGTAATTGAGCGGCAACATTAATAGCAATAATGGAAGAGACAGATGAAGCACCACCAAGAATGACAGTGCTGGACTCAGATGATGTAGCCGCAGGTGTTGTTCCAGAAGACATGGTGAAAGATATGTGAAAAGTGGTAGCAGATGATGCGGGGAAAAAAAAAAAAAAAAAATTGAGTGGATCGACTTGCTTGCTAAAGCCTGTTATGGCTCGATACCATGAAGAAGATTAGAAGCAGGGGAGAAATTACAGAACTACAATATCTGAATTGATTGTACATGCTGTATAAATACACAAGTTTGGAACAAGTCCGATAGACTTGGACTCCTAGATTACATGAGATTGCATTATATCTAAATACAAGATTGCAGTAAATTTAAATACATGATAAGATAACAACTAATTAACTGATTACTCTCTAACATATACTACTCTACTTTAACATAAGTAATGCATTATCTTTCATATGATTCATATTTCTATTCGCTTAGTTGTTTCCATCTACTAATAAGTATTATACATGTCCCTTGATGTATATGCCTATAGAATACAGGCACGTTTTTGTCTTCCTTTTCTCAAAGTTGTGTTATATGTGGCTGAAGGCTTACTTTTTGCTGCCGAGTCTTTCAATTTACTCACAGGGGTGGTGTTCGCGGTGGGCTCGCGTGGGTGTGGGTGGGGGTGGTGTTCATGGGGCTCACAGGGGTTGGGGGTGTTGGCTGGCCGTGGCGGTGACTGGCGGTGGTGTGGGTGGTGTGTTTTTGTGTTCGTGTGTGTGTGTTCATGTGTGTGTGTATGGTGGTGTGTTAGTGTGTGTTTTTTGGTAGGTTTGTGTGAGATTGTGTGTTTTTATTTAATTATTATTAAAAAGACTAAATTACCTTTTAATGAAGAACCTCTCAAAATATTTTTAAAAATTAGAAGATTTATTTGAGACAAAGGAAAAAAGACAGGGACCTAGATGTCCGTATGAAAGTGCCTAAAGCCATTAATTCTGCTTTCGTCATCCCTTTCTAGATTTCACCGGTAGAAAGTCCACCTAATGATGATCTCATAGTACCAGAACTTGGCAATGGGGGGTTGTGGGTGGTGAAGATGGTGAAGATGAGTACTAGATGTGGTGTTGTTGATGTGCTTTTGTTTGCTGTATTGTCAAAGCCAATGGTCTCATTGGTGTATGTGTGTGGTAAGTTTCTGTAATGTTTGTGTTGCGTACTAAAAAAAAAAAAAATTATTGCTGTTTAATCCTCAATGTTTATAAAAAGTTTCAATTTAGTATCTAATATTTACACTTACTTTCAATTTAGTCCCAAAAGTTTCATGTGTAAGTCACAAATTGTAGAGATTAAACTAAAATTCTTTGCAAACTTTTGGATCTAAGTGTGTTACTTTTGAAACAATAGAGACTAAATTGAAAGAAAGTGTAAACAATTAGGTACTACATTGAAAAAATTGAATTTTTTTACAAATTCAATTTGTAGGTACTAAATAAATCACTTACAAAATAATGATAACAAATTTAAAAAAAAAAAAACGTGTAAACAAAATGGACCATTTGTGAAATTTATCCAAATACAATGAATTTTTCTCAAATAGTTTAAACTTTTAGATGAGGTGATCACTTAACATGTATTAGAGCCTAGGTATCAAAAGGTTCTAGGTTCAAAATTTATCGTCACCCTTTTGTAAAATTATGTCCACGGGACCATGTACAAGGCAAAATCTAAAAAAAAAAAAAAAAAAAAAAAAAAAACTAAATTTTATATGAGTGGCGTGTTGAATACAATAAATAAATAGAAGGACGTGTTAAATATAATAAATAAATTTAACAAACCCTACTCTAATAATTTAATTTAAATGAGGTACTCACTTAACACTTCTTTTCTCTCCCTCATCTTGCAAGGAAAATATATGAGGATCCATGTCAAAAAGATAACCGTGGCTCTATATGTATTGCATTGAATTATCTAAAGTGTCATGTTTTACTAGATTACGATTATTACTAGATTGAGCAAGTGGAAACACACCTAATTGCTGACAATTTTGCTCTACACAAAATATATAAATTGTGTAATACTGCTCTTTTCCTTTATTGAAATTACTTAATAGTTACCACACAAGTCTAAGATATTTTTTAAAAGTAAATCGTGCCCCGGGTTATTAAATTTGCATTGAGTTTCAAATTATCTACTCAACTCTTTTTGTTTTTTTTTTTGTTTTTAATTTCAAATTGCCATTGGAAGAAAAATTGTTTCGTTTTACCTACTCAGTTGGTTCTTCCAAGTTATCTTTAACGGATTTCCATTTTTAACTCGGCAATCATCATTTACCAAACGTCACTAAAATTACACAAAGTTTCAAATCACTTACTATTTTTAAAAAACAATTTCAAATCACCACAAAACAAATTCTGTTTTCTATATTACCCACTCTATATATTACTTTTTCTAATTAGTTTTAACGGATTTCTATTTTTGGCTTGACAAAACTGTGATTAAACTTAGTGTATTTTTTTAACTGGGAAAATTGTTCAACTTGCAAGATTATTTTATAAGTGTTATATTATTTGTAATTAATTCTTTTCCACCCTGCATGTGATAGGCTTGGCAATTCACTTATTCAAATAATATAAATATAATTCTTTTCCACCCTGCATTGTGTGTTGTAATAATTGTCTCTTTAAAAAATTTACCACCGTCGTCAACTTATTTCGGATCAGCTTCAACATCTGCCGGATAAAGAAGAAAAGAAAAAAGAATATTAAATAAGGTGGAGACTACATGCAAAAGAAGACGAAGAGCGTTTCGATAAAGATAAAGCAAAAGTGAGAGAATAAAGAGTTGCGTGACAATAAACTAATGTCGAATCTTTCTTTTCTTCACAATCCTGCAAATTAAACACAGTAGAAGAATTTTTGTGGGAGCTCTACAAAAATAGCAAGTGCGTATAGATCGAGAGGTTTCATAAAGCAAATCTTAATATAGTGAGATCAGATATATATCTCCCTTAAATTGCATTCAATTTAAGTCTAAATGGCCGAACCTGTTATCTCTTTTGTCATCGAAACGCTTGGCAATTTGTTGATTGAAGAAGGAAAGTTTCTACATGGAGTAAGAGACCAAGCAGAACAACTTCATGCAGAGCTGAAGCGAATGCTATGGTTTTTGAAAGATGCCGACTCAAGGCAAAATGAGGCGGATAGAGTTGGTGAATGGATTTCCCAAATTAGAGATCTTGCTTATGAAGCTGAAAATTTGCTTGAACATTATGCTTTCAAAGTTGAATCACGTAGGGGAAGAGGTGTTACAAGCATCATCAAGAGGTGTGTTTTCCTCTTGGACGAATGCTTCACTCGTCACCAAGTTGGGTCAGATATCGAATCCCTTAAGGCCAAGATCTCTGATCTTACTACAAGTTTCGATCGTTATGGCATAAGAGCTATCATGGAGAGAGAAGGCGGCTCAAGCTTTAGGCTACAACAGTTAAGACGTACTCATTCTCGTGTTGTTGAAGAGGATCTCGTTGGAGTAGAAAGTCAAGTTGAGATGCTGGCAGAAAATCTCATGGGCGAAAATTACAAGTTAGTTTCTATATGGGGAATGGGTGGTCTTGGCAAGACCACTCTGGCCAGAAAAGTTTATCAACATTCAAATGTAAGGCGTAATTTTGAAGCATTTTCGTGGATCTGCGTATCTCAGCAATGGCAAACAAGAGATCTCTTACAAGGAATCGCTACTAAATTTATGCCGGGGAAGAGGGACTTGATTGAGAAATGGAAAGATGAGGAACTATTTAGGGAAATTTTTGAATTTCAGAAAAATAGAAAAAGCCGAGTAGTACTTGATGATATATGGTCAACAGATGCTTGGGAAAGCATTAAAGATGCCTTCCCAATTAGAGAGAGCGGCAACAAAGTATTGCTTACGACACGCAATAGTGCAGTTGCTACACACATAGATGGAGGGGTTTTCTTCTATCAACCACCATTTTTGAGTAAAGAAGAAAGTTGGAAGTTGCTTCAAAGGAAGGCCTAATACCAAGAGGTACACAAGGTATATTCTATTTCATACTTTTACAGCATTCAATGATTTTGTATCATCTAATCTGCTTATAACACTTTGGTGGCATAAAACAGATTCAAAATTTATATAAAAAATTAAATTGCCAACTGTGTAAAGGACGCTACTATTTTCAATACTACACCGACTCTTTGAAATATATTTTTATTTTTCTCAGTAGTAAGTTTGTACATCATTTTTCTTTCCACTTCCTATATATTGTCTTATTTATTTCACAATTCTTAAAATCACGGTGAAGTCAAATATTAGAAAGGTGTATATTGGTTTTAACAATACGGGTAATCTTAATAGAAAAAGTCAAATAACAGTATAAATTATGGAGTGGTAGAATAACAAGTCCATCTCCCTTTCACCAAATACTTTCACTACCACCGTTTCTTCCTTTTATCCCAATAAAATCCACAACCCCTCCTCAGAAAACTTCCACCATTTCCACCTTCACACGAACCTCACCCCCTTCACCCAAATCCGCCAATCCCGAACCTCGCCATCGTGCTCCACCTAGCTGCTGCTGTTAATTTCTTCAATGGTAGTAAATAGTGGCTTCTTAAGTGGTTTGTTTAGGACGTAAAATTATGTATTTTGGATGTTATATTCATGTTTAAAACAAAGAGAGCAGTATTTTGATCTAAAAATCATTGAAAATTGATGTAGAAAAGCAAAGTTTAAAGTTCACAGACATAGTTTCCGGCAAAACTCTGATAATTGAAAACTTATTGAGTGATGTGGGCTATTTTATAATTTATCAAACTTTTGAAATGTTGTTGTATGCGCTGATTGGATTGCTAACTACAGTATTTATCAACCTCTTGGATCGTTTTCTTTGGATCAATCTCCAGATGCTCTCCGGACTCTGATTGAGAAGATAGAATGGGTTTCAAATCCCGTCAAGTTGTTCATTCGTCTTAGGCTTTGCTTCCTTCCAACCAAAAAAAAAAAAAATGATATTTACATGTGATGATGTGTCAACAAATTAGATGACATACACCATCATTTTTTAAATTTATGAAAGGAAAGAAAAGGTTAATGAGTAAATAGATCCTTAAGTAGCGAATGATACACTAGAATAAGGTTGCAAATAGAATGATATTCTCAACTCTATTCAGATTTCCGTATTTGGTATGAAGAAATTAATTTGAGAATCTCATTCTCCCGTATATGGGATTAGTTATTACAGAGAAAACACATGGGATGAACCCACTCCTATGTACTTAAGATGAACTTATTTTCAAAATGACTAACATACCCTCATAAAAATATAACTTTTATATATAGTTTCTTTTGCAATAATAACAATAATAATAATAAATAATAATAATAGAATTACAGATAAAATAACAATAAGAATTAAATAAAAATAAAATAATGATTATTGTTATTATTATCATTATTATAAAAATAACAATAATAATAAATAATAAAAACAACAACAACAACAAAAATAATAATAGTAATAAAACAAATATTAATAATAACATAATAATATTAATAATAAATTTATAATTAAACTAATTAAAATTTAGAAAATTAATAATAAAAATGATAATCATAAATTTATAATAAAAATAATAATATAAAAATAAAAATAATTAACAAAAATAAAAATAATAAAAAATAACAATAACAATAATTACTAACAATATTTTTATTATTATTATTATTTGTTTTATTATAATAATAATAATAAATTATTATTATTATTATTATTATTATTATTATTATTATTATTATTATTATTATTATATATAATTTATTTCCATTACTACTATTGTATATTTACTACTAAACATAGGTTTAGAATCAATACATTCATTCATATCTTCATTCATAGAGCATATCAAATATATCATTTTCATTCTCAATTTCATTCTATTGTCAATTTCATTTCATTCCTTAACTCATTTCATTATGTCCAAATTTATTTCAGTGTACCAATCACTACCTTAATACTTTTATATAATTTTAAATTCTATACACAACAATGAACATGAAAATAGTATTTAAGTATTTTTTTTGGATTAATACCACTTTTGGTCCCTTATCTTTCACCTCATTGACACTTTGGTCTCTTATCTTCAAAAGTGAGATATTTCAGTCCTTTATCTTTTAAAGTTGGGACACAATTAGTCCTTTTCGCTCAATTCATTAAAAAAATGACGAAAAAAGCATGTGTTCGGCACATGGTTGTAAAATATCCCTACTTTTAGGGATAAAAATGTCTTTTGCTTATTTTTCGTTTTTAGCTTTTTTTTTCTTCATCTTCTTCATCTATCCTCCACCACTAACACCTAACACACCCAACACCCACCACCACCACCACCTCTACTTCTACCAACACCCACCACCACCACTTTTCACATATATATATGCACATATATATACATATACACATATACACATACACACATACATATACATATATATATATATATATATATATATATATATATATATATATATATATATTCATATTCATCTAAAGTTAACCTAACACAACAAAAAAAAGCAGACACACACGTGCACACGCACAGAGAAAAGTTGTCAAAAACCACACAAAAAAAGCAAAAAATTAAAAATCAATTTTTTTATCATTTTTCCTTCACATACACAGTAGACCCACAAAAAAGGAAACAAAAAGACAAAAATAAAAAATAAAAACTCATTTGCGAAAAATTGAAAATTTGCAAGAATGAACTAAAAAAAGGGAAAATAAAGAGGACTTACCATTGAAGCAAAGATTGTTCGTATAAAATTGTTGGGACATAAGATTACATGGAGCTTAGCTGAATCTACAGGTTTGCATAATTAAAAAATTTTAGAGAGAGAAAGGGTTGGTGTTGTCTTGTTATTGGTGTTGGTAGTGGTGTGGGTGTTTAGTGGTGTTGGTGTGGCTGGTGTTAGTGTGGGTAGTGGTAACAGTGGTAGTGGTGGTGGGGTTGGTGTTAGTGGCTATTGGTGGTAGTGTTAGTGTTGGTGTTGGTGTGGGTGTTCGATGGTGTCGGTGTGGTTGGTGTTGGCGGTGGTAGTGGTGGTAGGTGTTGGGTGTTGGTGAATTGACCAAAATACCCTTATAATTTGGGAAAAAAATGAGCCATGTGTAGAACACGTGCATTTTCCGTCATTTTTTTAACGGATTAGTCAAAAATGACTAACGGTGTCCTAACTTTAAAAGATAAGGGGCTGAAATATCTCACTTTTGAAGATAAGAGACCAAAGTGTCAATAAGTTCAAAGATAAAGGACCAAAAGTGGTATTCACCGTTTTTTCAAAAAAAAAAATAGTTATTTCTAGCTTTCTTTCTCCAGTCATATGATCCTCTCATTTCCTTTCACTTTTTTCTTTATGATTTTTCCTCTATATTACTTTTCTCTCTTTTTCATTCGTGAATCCAATATAGAGTTTGTCAATATAAAATAAAATAAAGGAGTAAAATGTAAGGCAAATCTCACAATTAGTCCCTATTGTTTATCTATTTTAGACAATTAATCCCTATTGTTTCAAAAGTTACACGGTTAGTTCTTATTATTTGTAAAAATCTCACCATTAGTCTTTATTATTTTAGAAGTTACGCGGTTAGTCCCCATTATTTGCGAAAGTCTCACCATTAGTCCATATTATTTACAAAAGTATCTCCATTAGTCCTTAATGTTTGTAAATATCTCACCACTGGTGAGAAATTTGTAAACATTAGGGACTAAAGTAGAGATTTTTGCAAACAAAAAAGACTAAATGAGTGACTTTTGAAACAATGAGGACTACTGGTGGAATTGTTACAAACAATAGGAACTAAGCGCATGACTTTTAAAAGAATGAGAACTATTTATTCAAAACTTGTAAAAAATAGAGACTATTTGTCCAATTTTCCCTAAAATGTACTTGCCCCAAAAGCAAGCACCTACTTTGTTGGTTAAAAAATGACATCCTAGTGTTAGTTATTGTCCAAGGATTCAATTAATGTTGTAATTAACAAAAATAAAGTTGGAACACTTCCCCCTCCATTCTTGTAATCTTGTTTTGGTATCAATAAAACTCTGGAGGGAAGTAAGGAAGTACCCCTCCTTTAGAAACAAGAAAAAAGAAAAGTGAGAACAGAAAATAATAGTAGTAGTGTACTGAGACAATGGAGTTGTGATCCCTTCTGTCCCATGAACATAGTAACTGTTAAATTTTTATACTAACACAAGACCTTTTGAATTGACATTTGATAATATTTTAGTTGGAAACTAGAAAAACTTGCATAAAGGATGCTACTATTTCTGATACTACACTAACTCTTGAAGAGGTTTATAAGATTAGAAAGATGTGCTGGTTTTAACAATATCTATAGGTTTAAACAGATAAAGTCAATTTTCCCTTGTTTTCTTGTAAAATTATGTGTTCAATTTGCTTGAAATATTAGATTTTTACTCCATAGGACATATGGAATGTGTTTTTTTTTTTTTTTTTTCTATTTTAGTTGTAAGCCTAATGGAATTTGCTGTTTTTTCTATTGTAGTTGTAGGTTTTGACGAAATCCATAAAATGGAAGAATTAGGAAAAGAAATGGTTGAGCATTGTGGAGGACGTCCACTAGGTGTACTTGTCCTAGGAGGTATCCTCGCAACAAAACACAGCTTGAAGAGCTGGGAAATTGTGCACAAAAATATGAAATCATATATAGGGAAGGGAAACAAGATTGAAAAAGATCAAGGAAGGTTGCACAGTATACTAGCATTGAGTTACAATGAATTACCATATCAGTTGAAACCTTGTTTTCTTTACTTGAGCAAATACTTGGAAGATGCTGATATAGAAACAGAGTCATTGTACCAAGTTTGGATGGCTGAAGGTATGGTATGCGCCGAAGATCAGATTGGAGAAGAAACAATGATGGATGTGGCAGAACGTTATTTGGAAGAATTAGCAGAAAGGTGCATGGTTATTGTTAAAATGGAAGAAATTGAAAATATGCCTTCAATTCGAAGGTTTAAATCTTGCCGCCTTCATGATCTTATGAGAGAGATGTGCCTGCACAAGACAAAAGAGGAAAACTTCCTTGAATTAATCGATTATAATATCTCTGAGCTTGTGGAATCCTCCTCCGTCAGTAGCAGAAGTACACCTAGACTTGCCATTCATATGGATCTAAATGATGTTAGAAAATACGTTGCTCCTAGAAAAGAAGTGATTCAACGCGGGTAAATAGCACCGTAGCCCCCTATGGTTTACCTAAAGTGCACAAAACCTCCATGTGGTTTCAAAAGTGCACCAGACCCCCTTGTGGTTTGGAAAAGTGGCACACGTGCCCCCTCCGTCTCTTTTCCGTCAAATTTTATAACAAAAAATGTGAAATGACTTAAATACCCTCAATTCATTTTTTTCCTCTATTTTCTCCTTTTTCTTTACCAAAAAATTATATAATATATATAGACACACCACACCAAAAAAAATTAATAATAATATATAACATATATATATAACACAACTTCTGGAAAAAAAAGAAGAGAAATATATATATATATATATATACACACACACACCAAACCCAAAAAAAAAAAAACAAATACGTATATATATATAATACATATACACATACAAATATATACACATACATACTGGGGTTTGGGGGGTGGGGAGTGGGGTGGTTTCCACGGGACTGGGGGGTGGGTTCCGCCAAGAGGGGGTGGCGTGGGGTGGGGGGGGTGGGGTTTGTGTGTATGTATATATATATATATACACACACACACCAAACCCAAAAAAAACAAAAACAAATATGTATATATATAATACATATACACATACAAATATATACACATACATATTGGGGTTTAGGGGGTGGGGAGTGGGGTGGTTTCAACGGGGCTGGGGGGTGTGTTCCGCCGAGGGGGGGGTGGGGTGGGGTGGGGTGGGGTTTGAGTATATGTATATATTTATATATACATACGCACACCAAACCCCAAAAAAAAAATGTATATAGATAATACATATACACATACATACTGGGGTTTGGGGGTGGGGTGGTGGGTCTCGACGGGGCTGTGGGGGTGGGTTCCGCCAAGGGGTGGGGTGGGGGGGTGGGGTTTCTGTGTACCAAACCCAAAAAAAAAAAAGAAACAAATTGTTGGGGACGAGAATTTGTTGCTGTTTGTGTTGTTGTTGTTTTTTTTTTTTGTGTTGTAAAGGGCATTTTTGTCAATTAGCCCAGATTTTTTATTGAAAAAATTGTTGAAAACTAGCCAAAGGTGGATGGGAGACGCGTGGACCTCACATGCCGTTAAAACTAACGGATTTATTGACGGAAGGGGTTGTGGTGCTATTTTTTTTAAACCACAGGGGGGTCCGGTGCACTTTTGAAACCACAGGGGGGTATTGTGCACTTTAGGTAAATCATAGGGGGCTACGGTGCTATTTACCCATTCAACGCCTTAGATCATTTTGTTTCTCGATAGATGGGGCATGTGATCGTCGAATGAAATTCCAATTTGATGAGTTTTGGACGTTGAGAGTCTTATCCATTGAGGGATTTAGACCTGGTATGTCTGAAACAAGTCGTGGAGAGACATGTCTTATTTCTCTTGACCATTTCATGTTCCCCCGAGCAATAGGTAAACTTCTCCACTTGAGATTTTTTAGTTTGAGGAACAGTGAATTCTTCATTATCCCGTCATCCATAGGCAAGCTCAAACATTTGCAAACTCTCGATCTACGTTGCGAGCCCCTAAGGATACCAAATACAATACGAAAATTAGAACTATTGAAACACTTGTATCTTCCTGACGATTTAGGTTGCAAATACAGTGTGAAAGGCTTGCACAATTTGGAGATACTAGAAAACTTCAACAGTGGAAGTAGTGACATTATAGGGCTTTTGACTTCAACCAAGCTTCGGCATTTAAAAGCGACAGTTCAATACAAGCTAGAGGACCTCGACGAATTCATCAACCAAGTAAACAACTTAGTCTACTTGAGATTCTTGTCCCTTGAAATTAGAGAATGTGCTTTTTGTTCAGAGGAGGGATCAACTTTGCTTAGAAATGTGTTCTCTTCGAGTCGCCTTAATCATTTGTGCATAAGGTGGGAGAGAATAAGTAAATTACCGGAGTCTGAATCTTGTTTCTTGCCAAATCTCTACACATTAAGATTAGAGCGGAGTCGAACGGAGGAAGACCCAATGAGGACACTGGAGAAGCTTCCCAACTTGAGAACTCTATATCTATTGGATTACTCCTTTATGGGGGAAGAAATGATTTGACATGCAAACGGTTTTCCTCAGCTCAAATTTCTTGAACTCCGGGATTCGGAAAACTTGAGTAATTGGTGGATAGAAGAAGGAGCCATGCCTAATCTTTCTCGTTTGGAAATTGGCAGCTGTAGAAAACTGAAGATGATTCCTGATGGGTTGAGATTTGTCACTACCCTCAAGGAATTGAATATCAGATATATGCCTCAAGTGAAGGATGGTCAAGAAGGAGAGGATTTTGACAAAGTCCGTCATGTGCCGTCTATCAGCTTCTAATCAGGTGCTCACATTATCCTTACCAGCATTCACGTTTCATCAATTTTTTTTTTTGCTTGTTTATTCTCTAACGGCTTTTGGTTTACTTTAATAATCAGTCACTAACTTTTGTCCGTTGCCGGAAAACAATCGCATTCCCTTGTTAGAAAATTTGCTCAATGAATAGTCCTTTTTGTGTACCTCTACTCTTAAGTTGACCTTTTTAATGAGGCATGTAAAGCGTTTGATCAAATGCCTGAGTGCGATGAGCAATTTGATAACTTTTATTTGCTTGTTTGTTCTCAAATGCTTTAATATCCCCTTTCATAATGTTTGATCAAATGCTTGAAAGGCGTTGAATTTGTTTCTTGAGTTGCATCTGTGAGTGTTATGAAACCAAGAGAGTACACGGTCTTAATGCTTATTATGATATTAAGGCGGTAATGAGAGCTGCGGAGGTGAAGAGAATGCGTTTGAAGAGGTGGAGGAAGGTGAAAGCTGTGGAGGAATATTGCTGCTGGTGTGGAAGAGGATTAAAAAAAAAATGAAAAAATAGAAAAGAAAAAGAAGATAGATGAAAGGGTCACATTGCCCTAAATGGGACTTTAATATCTTATACCGGTGTCAAATTCTGTGAAAAAATCTAGGCAATAGAAAACTATGTGGGGAAGTGTGAAATTAAGTTACAAACTCATGGGAGAAAATGGCGTAGTCTTGTTTATTTTATCTACGTTGAATTCTTTTCGCTTATGGCGAATAAGAAACATCTGCAACGCCTTAGGTGATAGTGACTAATATGGATGCTAAATTGGTTTGTTTTTTCTATTTTTTAAACAAACAATTTAGGGACATTGTTTAACTAGTACTTTATTATTTGGCCAATGGAAACTAAATTTAAGATGTTTCTTTTTCTTGCTCAATATTGGATATTGAGATTGTATGCAGGTAGAAATTAGCCCAGGAATGAAATGTCATTTGGTCTGACCATCCAAAAGAAATCGATCATGACAAATCTTAACATTGTTCATGAAGAAATGGTAACAAAGTTCTTGGAAGATGATTTGGTTTGGTATGTCCTCCAACTGCAGTCAGATTCTGTAATGATGCCTCAACTGAATATCTCAAAGCAGTACTGTGATTTTTCTGTGCTACTACTTTTTTGTGATTATTTTCTTGTGTGCACTTTTAATTGTGTAATGTGGACACAAGCTCTTGTTTTTGTTTATTATTTTTTTTTTTCATAGGAATAAAATTAAGCTAACGCAGAAAATAGGGTTGTTGTCTTGTATTTTGCTCACAGGTTTATGAATTTTGTGATGTTGCACATTTCTTTGTTGTACTTTATTCATCGAAATTGTTTGGCTTTGTACGTGTTACATTAACTAGGAGATCATTCTTGTTATTGTAATGCAAATAGTCCGGGATATGATTATTTCTCTGTTAAGATCGATGAATGAATTACAAAGTAATCTGATAGTAATGGTCTAACAGACTAGAAACATTTTCCTCCAGCAACTCAGTCCAAATTTAATATAATAAGATAGGATATCTCGCTTAAATTATTTATAAAGATGGATGTGGCAGAACGTTATTTGGAAAAATTAGGAGAAAAGTGCATGGTTATTGTTGAAATGGAAGAGGTGCCTTCAATCGTAAAGGTTAAATCGTGCCGCCTTCATGATCTTATGAGTGAAATGTGATTGCACAAGGCAAAAGAAGAGCATTTCCTTATCGGAGCAAAAATGTCACCGGGCTTGTGGAATCCTCCTCCATTGAGATACTTGAGGAAGAGTGTATTCTTTAGTATACCATCATCCATAAGTAAGCTCAAACATTTGCAAACTCTTGATCTACATTTTCGCACGATAAGGATGCAAATCTTGCGTTAGATACAAGAGATCTCGAGATTTATTCCTATGTAACAAAATGCCTTAAGACTCCTTTAAATTTTAAAAAAATTTAGAGGGGTACCTATGGAATACATATACTATTCTCTAACTAGAACCACACTTTTGTTGTATAAGTTGAACTTAGGCTCTATTAAGTCTAACTATTAATTTTTAGCTTTTAAGTTGCAGAGTTTTTAGGAGTAAAACTTTGGTTAGAAAAACTGTTGAACAAAAGCCGTTAACTTTTTGGCTTATATTGGATAATGAAGGGCTTTTAAAATTTTGAAAATGATGTTGGACTTTAAAAAATATGAAAAGGTATATCTAAGAAAGAAAAGAAAAATTATCTTCATGCATTATGTAGAAACAGTTTCACAAAATCTTTTCTTAAAAAGTTTCAATTTGGAGTTTTTTTTATTTTTTTAACTTTTTTCAACTTCAACTTTTACACAAAAATATTTTTAAAAATTGGTCAAACATATAAATTTCAACTTCTAAACACTCAAAAAAGGTTTTGAATATCTAAAAATTAGGTCTTACCGGTGTAGGCTAGGCACCATTGAGTGTGAGTGAGCAACACTGTCGGTTGGAAGCCTTTCAGGGCTAA
This sequence comes from Ehretia macrophylla, assembly GCA_037974665.1. Classification (NCBI taxonomy): domain Eukaryota; kingdom Viridiplantae; phylum Streptophyta; class Magnoliopsida; order Boraginales; family Ehretiaceae; genus Ehretia; species Ehretia macrophylla. Next base: position 52,201,378 of record CM075777.1, on the reverse strand, counting down.
ATTGGTCCATGTATTATTGTCCATTTTCAGTGGTTGGTAATTGAGTGACTTATTCCGACAAATAAACTTAAATGGGTAGGTATGAGAATGGGGTTCCAACCCATTTTACTAACCCTATTTTTTTCCCACCCGGTGGGGATGGATTTGGAATCATTCTTCAATCTAAAAATTAGTGGGGAAAATTTAGAGTGGAGATTAGGCATCTTTGGCAATTTTAAAATACATATTTGTTCTCCATTGTCCTTCATTATCTCTTCTTTTTGAGTAATCCAAATCTACTTCTATCCAGTAGACGAAGAAATGGATGGAATTCTTATGCAAGTTTAATTTTCTTAGAGGTAAGCGATCAGACATATTTCGCAATCGTGGAGGAGTTTGTCTCAAAATTACACTTGATATTGCTCTTTTTATTTTTATTTTATAATTACAATGGTGGTGGACAATAACAATGTCTGATAGGCGTGGCAGTGGTGTACAAAACGGCGTGGATAGTGGGCAACGGTTATTATTTTAATTTATTTTTTTGCTAAGAAAGTAAGTATATCTATTAAACTTAACAAAAGTGTTTACAAAGAGACCGCAGGTGCCACCACCTACAAAAAAATATCATCTAATTCCAACCATTACAAAGTCAAACATTGATATTGCTCTTTTTAATTTTTTTCAATAATTACAATAGTCCTCTGAAACAATCACCCGTGGTTTCTTAGTTTTACAAATAGCTTGCTCAGTTCGGACACAGCGAAATTATACCTTAACCGATGACCTACTCCTCCGTCTTGAGGATAGATATGTGAATATGATAATTCCTACCATTTCAAATAGCATAGTCTGTAGCAGACAACAGCAGCCTAACTTTGAAGACAACGGTGGTTGTTGGCTTTGTTGTTTTACACACAAAATAAGAGGAGAAAATGACATTCTGGCTCAATCCATTTTTTTCTTTTTTCAGCCAACCCAATTTAAAAAACGTAAACAACAACAATATGAATCCCTTGAAAAATGAATAAAACTACCAAAATGAAATGGACATAAGAATGTGCTACGAAACTAAGGGAAGTTATTTTAGATTTTTGTTCTTCTGGTGGTTGGAGAATAGGAAAGAAAAGAAGTAAACGGAGAGAGAATATAATTTCCAAGTCTCGTGTAACATAAAGTAATGCAACATCGCAATCAAAGAAAAATTAGTACGTTGACTACCGAAGCAACGACAAAGGTGTGACTCAATATTCTTGGAGTTTTCTAGTACCCAAAAGGCGAAATACCTTCGCCTCCAGGGCCCCCGCTACCCAGCCCCAAGAGTACAACGGAGGAGTTAAATCACGGATGACTCAACGGCTCCTTAGACAGGAGGCCCGGTGCATGGTGCCCACAAGGAGCCACCCCCAACAAGGAGAGGTTGAAACCCCCACACTGCGGCTGCCATGACTCGAACCTGAGCCCTAGTACCCAATTAATTAGTAACATAAATAAATTATGCAAACATCATGCTCAAGCAAATATTAAGCCCGTTCTAACATAAACTAACACAGACATAAGCGAGATTTGAGCGGTTCATTTCCCAGCGTTTATCAATAAACAAGTATTTCTGTTAATTTCTCAACTACCTTGTTTTAGTATTGATAATTTAAAGATATATATGCACATTGCAGTACGTGCAAATTAGAGGACTCAGGAACATATATACTCTTCTCTAACTAGAGTTATATATATATATAAATTCTTTGAGTTTTCTATAGCAAATAATAGTGGAGAGAGAACAATTTGCAAGGATTAATTAGTACGTAACATAAATAGAATTTTTTATATAATATATATATATAAACTTGAAATCTTACAGTAGTTCAATATCGTTGTTTCACCCAACTCTTATGTCTCTAACTAGTTAAAGCTATTAACCAAAAAAGTACAAAAATTTTCTCTCAAGCTTTTCACTCTCTCTCTTACCTTTACTGCATTCAACTCAAGTTTATTTAGGCAGAAGCTGCCATCTCTATTGATGAGAAAATGCTTGCGAGACCTATTTATTTTTTATTTTAGGGGAAACTTAAACTAATATTATTACATTATATATTTGCAACAATGTTGGATACACAGATTGACTTTGTGACCTCTCGCACACAAAGCGAGAATCATACTCCTATAGCAAATGTCCCGTGAAAGAACTATTGGAATTCGCATTTAGTAACATAAAGTAATTGAGACATGAGCAAAATAGTGGTTTAGCACTTCTCTTCTTTGTAATGTGCTTGATTGATGGATAGGGTTTAGCATAGTTGCTTAATTTTGTTGTCATTAAATAAGGAGTTATGGAAGAGCCTTTGAACAAATAATAATAACAATAATGAACATGCGAGATATTCCTTAACATAGAAATAGTACATAGATTAAGCCAGGAATTAGTAATTCTTCATATCCACTGATGTGATTTAGAGAAGCTGAAGAAAGGGCGAATGGGTTCTAACCAGTCAATTAAGCCTACTGCGTCTTAAAAAAAAAAAAAAAAAACCTTCAGTTTTCATATATTTCTTTTTTCTCAACCAAAACTTTTTAATACGTGTATTGAGTAAATATGCTAGTATAACCTTTCATTTCGTCAAGTATTTACATACCTGAAACCAAAAACCCTGAAAGAACGCAGATTAATTATACAAATTTTTTGATGAAATAAAAGTTATTCTGATTTAGAATCAATAATAGAAAATGCTTGTACCAAAAAAATAGAAAAAAAAAGCTATGATTTTAAAATCTAAATGATAGAGAAAAAATTAGAGTTGAAATTAGGCCCCTTTGACAAGTGTAAAATACAAATTTGTTCTCGGATGTCTTTCATTATCTTTTTTTTTCTTTTAATTCAAAAAGAGGCCTAAGTCATTCTACACAACTTTCAAAGAATATTGCACACTTTGAGAATTAATATCAGGAACTATTGCACATGAAGTGAGAATCATATTAGACCAAATGACCAGTGACCCATTGTCTTTTCTTTTTAAGTAATACAAATTTACTTCTCGTCTTTGCACTATAAGGAAAAATGGATGGAATTCTAATACAACTCTTACAACTTTGTCAGAGATAAGTGATCAGACATATTTCACAATAGTGCAGGGTTTGTCTCAAAGTTAAGCAAAATTTAAGGAGATAAGACAGCAAATTGTTAAATCCTTCCTGGATGAAGTTAATTATCAGCAAGATATCCAAGTTGGACAGAAGATCAAGAATACAAGTTACAACCGTTATTTTGTTATAGAACCATCTTTCATTCAATGACGAAGGTTTTAACCCATTATTCAGTTTTATAAAGCAAATTATGGGAGAGAGATAATAATATACTACCATTATTAACTTAAAGTAATGTAGACATCATGCTCAACCAAACGTTAAGACGTCCAGTTCGTAAGCAATGACCAAGGGTGACTCAGTTTTTGTAGTTTTCTAAGCCGTTAATTTCTGAAGAAATGAAAAGGATGACTCAATTTTGTAGTTTTCTAAAGCAAATAATAGGAGAGAGAGAGAGAGAGAGAGAGAATAATTTGCAAGAATTAGTAACATAAAGTAATTTGACATATGCAAAGTTTAAGCAGTTCATTTTGGAAGCAGAGAATTTAATTGTCAAGCGGAATAATTTATTAGTTACTTAACTTTTCGCAAAAATAACAATTTGATTTCGTAACCTAAAAACGTGCTTTTAACTTTTAAGTTTATACAAAATAAGACACCATTAGTCCTTCTCGTATTTTCTGTTAAACTTTTTCGTTAGTTGCACGTGTAATGCCAAATTAACAAATGACTAAGAGCTGAAAATGGACGAAAAACTGACAAAAGACTAAGGAAATGTTAATTTCTGGAATTACAGACTAAATTGCCATTTTTCTTAAACTTAAAATTCTTACGTTTTTCAAGCGTTTACTCAACGTAAAGTATATTAATGTCAACAAGTACAGAATTTGACAAGCAACGTGTTTTCCGTAAATCCAAAACTTCATTTATAATTTAATGATTTGTATTGCACTATTGCAGTCGGTGCAAAATAGTGGGACCCACAAAGCAGCTCAGACTCTTGTCTAACTGGTTATTATACAATGACTACTAAATTTGCAACTATGCTATAATTAGCTATCTATCTATCGAAACATTACAAGAAGTTTTTCTCGGAGCTTTACAATATTTCCCTTTCTTTTGCTGCATTCTACTAATTAACTCTAAAAATGGCAGAATCTGTCGTCTCTTTCGTTGTGGAAACCCTTGGCAATACTTTGATCGAAGAAGCAAAGTTCCTACATGGGGTAAAAGACCAAGTGGGCCAACTTCAAGAAGAGCTGAAACGGATGCTTTCATTCTTAAAAGATGCTGACACGAGGCAAAATGAATCGGACATGCTTCGTGAACGGGTTTCACAAACTAGAGACCTTGCTTATGAAGCTGAAAATTTGCTTGAACGTTATGCTTTCAAAGTTCAGTCTCGCAATGGAAGAGGTGTTACAAGCATCATCAAGAAGTGTGCTTGTTTATTGGATGAATGCTTGATCACTCACCAAGTTGGGTCAGGTATTGAATCCCTTAAGGCCAAGATCTTACTACAAGTTTCGACCGTTATGGCATAAGAGCTATCATGGAGAAAGAAAGCGGCTCAAGCTCTAAGCAACAACACTTAAGACGCTCTTATTCTCGTGTTCCTGTAGAGGATGATCTTGTTGGAGTAGAAAATCAAGTTGAGACGCTGGCAGGAAATCTTATTGGCGAAAATTATAGAATCGTTTCTATATGGGGAATGGGTGGTCTTGGCAAGACCACTTTGGCAAGAAAAGTGTATTACCATCCAAATGTACAACTTCACTTCGAAGCATTTTCGTGGATCTGTGTTTCTCAACAATGGCAGGCAACAGATCTCTTGCAAGGGATCATCACTAAATTTATGCCAGAGAAGAGGGAATCTATTGAAAGTTGGAGAGATGAGGAACTAGTGAGGGAACTTTTACAATTTCAACAAGATCACAAATGCCTAGTGCTACTTGATGATATATGGTCAACTGATGTTTGGGAATGTATAAAACATGCCTTCCCAATTAGAGAGAATGGCAGCAAAATCTTGCTCACGACACGCAATAGACACGTTGCTACACACATAGATACAAGTGACTTTTTCTATCAACCACGGTTTTTGAATAAAGAAGAAAGCTGGGAGCTGTTTCAAAGAAAATCGCGAATACAAAGATTTTCTCAAGGTATATCTTCACTCATAGTTGTCATCCTTAAATATGGGAATGTCAATATTGATTTATTGGGACATTTGTTTCCTCCCCATCTAATTTCTATTTATTTGATATATATTTTGAACGGATATTTATTTGATATTTATCTCAAACGGATATCACAACAAATCATTTTTCTCGTATTCGTAATATCTACTATGCAAAAGTTGAACGACTCTTCAGATTTTATACGATTCGATCTGCTTACAATAGTTTAGCATTCCCAAAAGCACCAAAATTTCTAGGAAAAGCTAAAATTGTTAACCTATATGGGGAAATGATATATGCTAGAATTGGTACCTTATATATCAAACTATGTTTAGATTCGCTTATTTTTTGTCATCTATACTCATTTGTCTTGCATTTAAGGTAAACTATAGGAAATGAAATGAAACGATCTAACTTAGCCCACACAATGGTCGAATGTGGGGTAGGCTGGGTGGACTTCACCATCAAGCCCAAATATAAAAAGGTAACCCACGGTCATGTTTCGACGTTTGAGGTCTAAACTAGTCTAACAGTCTGTTTGGCCTAACTGTAGAATTTTAACCATTGAACTATATAATTTTTAGTAGTAGAATTTGCTTAAAAGTTATTAAACAGAGATCTTTGACTGTTTGGCCTAGTTAGAAATTAGTACATTCTTTAAGGCCAAACTTGTAAATTCTCAAAATTTTGAGGGTAATGTTGAATTTTCAAAAATATGAAAATGTATTTTTGAGGGGAAACAAAGAACAAAAAAAAAAAAAAACTTCCCGAATAATGTAAAAACAGGTACTTCGGGAAAGCTTTTTTCAAAAGATCCAAATCGAAACTTTTTATTTTTTAATATTTTTTTTTACTTTGGTTTTTACATAAAAGATATTTCAGAAAATGAATAAACATGTTAACTTCAACTTTAAAATTTTATAAAGTACTTTTAACTTTTTAAAAGTTAAGCCAAATAGACCCATAGTTTGATCCTAGGGTTCAGTGAGTGTATTTGCATTTTATACCACTGAAGCTGGTCATGTAATTTTTAATAAATATAACTCAACGCGTCTCACAGTGATGTATAATTGTATTGTAATGTAGCCACCCATTATCCACGGTGACTTCAACAATAGGGATAGTACTTGCCTAGTTGAGCTAAAAACCTTAGGTGATGTTTGATTTGCAGATTGATTTTTTATTTATGGAAATGTGATTTTCAAGAATGCTATTAAAACTATTTTGTATGTTAAAAATATTCTTAAGATATTAATTATTGTACTAGGTTTAGATTCAATACTCCTACTAATCTTGAGCAATTTTTCAATAATGCTCCTAACTCAAAAACAAATATCATAATACACTTTATAACACAAGTCTAACGTATTTATATAAGTAAAATTAATTATTTTTATACTGTTAAAATTATATTTTTTTAAAATTAAAATTAAAATTTATTTTTACTTTTTTTTAAATATAAAATTTAATATAAAAGTATAAAAATTAGAATTTAGAATTTAAAAAAATTATTTTAAATATAAATTTAAATTAAAAGAATTTACTTCAACTTAAATATTTAATATTTTTTTCATTTATTTTATTTTCTTTATCTTTATTATTTTATTTTTTTTAATTATTATTTTTATTTAAAAAATTATTTTTAAATTCTAAGTAAAAAAAAATTGGTTGTTTATTATTTTATCTTATATTTTCATTTAAAATATAAAATATAAAATTTATTATTTTAAATAAAATTTAATTACTAAAAATTAGTTTAACTTAAAAATTTATAAATTATTCTCTATTAATTCATTATTTTAGTTTTTATAATTTTAGTTTTCTATGTATTTTATTCTTTTTTTGTCTTTTTCATTTTTATTTTTTATTTTCAAAATTATTTATTTTACTTGTTTTATTTTTTTAAGGTGTTTTTTTATCTTTTGTTTATTCCAATAACTTAAGTATGTAAGATTCTCACCCTCTCACATGGAAATAAAAATTAAGAAAAATATGATAATATTGTATTTTTTGAAATCTGATATGCTCAAGAATATTTTTTATTCTGGGAATCAAACCTGAAAATATCACATTCTAGACTTCACATTCTCGAGAATACTGTAAGATTCTACTAACCAAAGGCTCCCTTATAGTTAGTTACTAACCTACGGTTCTATTCTTATTATCGTGTATAAAGAAAATTGAAAAAATGATCATAACAGTACGGTGAAATATTGAAAAGATAATCTCTTCTATCCTATTAGTATGCCAACATTTATTTTAATTTTTTGTATTGAAACACAAGACCTTTTGAAGTGACATTTCATAATTATTCAATTAGTTTTATTAAAGAATATTATCACTCAGGGGCGGCTCAACACATGTAGAGGCCTAAACCTAAAGACTAAAATGAGGATTTTCTTTTTGAGCTCCTTATTGAGAATTCATTAAACTTTCAATTCTTCTCTTTCAATTAATCTTGAATAGCTAGATTTATATTTTCGAGTTGATATGTTTAAATCCTTTTATGAATTACAACAAAAATTTAGCTATTATGGTTATCTTACATTTTTTAAATAATCTAATCAACAACCAAAATTTTTAATTCAATGAATCAAATATATAAAATAAAGACAATATAATTATATAATATAAACTATAAAATAAAATATAAAAAAAAGTCTAGAAAGGTTGAAACAATAGTACCCGTTGTTCAATGCTTACTATAAATGAGATGACTAATTAACTTATTTTGTCTTGTGCAAGTCTGCAGAGAACCTGAGTAGTGTCTTAGAAAGTGCTACTAAGAAGAGGAGTAAGTTGTAAGGAGGATAAGGGAAGAATAATTAAGAAATCGATATAATAAATTGAAATAAGGCTTGGTTTTATGAGAAAAAAAAAAAAAAAAAACTATTGTTCTCAATTAAAATCTATTCCCGTCAATTGCTTGAAAATTAGGCAAACAAGTTTTCCGTTGAAAATAAATAGGAATGCTGGGAAGTGAGAGAAAATAGTGATTTTCATGGCAACTAATTAGAAAATGAGAAGCTATTTGAATATTTTATTAGTTATATTGACTTAATTAAGTGAATTTTTAGCATAAATTGAAGTAATATATAATTATAAAACTATAGGGCCTACAAATTAGTGGGGCTTAGAACAAGGGTTTTAGTTGACTTACGCTTCAGACGGTTTTGTAAGGGATCAAGCCTCCAGGCGACTATTGTTAGACACTTAGACTTTTGTTTGGATCTTTCGTTTATCATGTTTGGGTTGAACGGAATAGTAGAATGTATGGGAATGGTGTGCTTTCAGAGCAGCTGCTTGCTAAAATTCTAGCCATTGTTAGATATAAAATCGACTTTATCGTAGTTTAAAAAATTGCAATATTAATAGGAAGATATGCCAAAAGTGGAATATTGAGATTTTGTTGAGTTAGAAATTGTTGTATCAACTTTTATTTTGTTTGAGATTGTTAGAATGAAATGAATACACTTGCTTGCGAGCAAGAAAAAAAAGTTTGTCTCATAAAAATAATGACTAAAGGATGTTACTCTTTCAAATACTATGCCCACTTTTTAGATATTTTTCATACTAAAATACGTGAAACTTTTCCTGTAAGAGATCCGCAGGTTTAATAATTGGCCTGAGGGCTGAGATGTTTGATTTCTATTCCATAGGCCATAGCCCTAATAGAATGTGTTTTTCCATTCCTATTTCAATTGTAGATTATGAAGAAAGCTCAAAAATGGAAGAATTTGGAAAAGCTATGATTGAATATTGTGGTGGTCTTCCATTGGCTGTACTCGTCTTAGGAGGTATTCTGGAAACAAAAGAAAGTTTGATGGAGTGGGAAAATGTGCAAAAAAATATTAAATCATATCTAGAGAGTGGAAACAGGATTGGAGATGATCAAGGACAATTGCAAAATATACTAGCATTGAGTTACAATGACTTGCCATATCGATTGAAACCTTGTTTTCTCTACTTGAGCAAATATTTGGAAGATGCTGATATAGAAACAGATTCGTTATACCAAATTTGGATGGCTGAAGGTCTGATATCCACGACCCATCAAAATAGAGAGGAATCAATGATGGATGTTGCGGAACGTTATTTGGAAGAATTATCACAAAGGTGTATGGTTGTTGTTGACAGGGAAGATCAGGTGCCTTTAGTTAAAAAGTTTAGATCATGTCGGCTTCATGACCTCATGAGAGATCTGTGCTTGCGCAAGGCAAAAGAGGAAAACTTCCTTGAAGTAGAGTTCATTAGTAGTACAAGTCCTAGACTTGCCGTTCATTTGGGTAAAGAGAGTGGAACACTAGTTCATCCTGGAAAAGAAGTGGCTCAACATCTTAGATCATTTACGTTCTCTTCAGAGAAAGAGGACAGGGGAGATATTGCAAGGAAAATGAAATTCCTAACTGGAGAATTCAAGATGCTAAGAGTTTTATCCATTGAAAGATTTCGGCCTCGGCCTCCTTTTAGCAGTTTCTGGCTTCTTCTTGGCCAGAGGAGTATCTTCCGAGTAATAAGTAATCTTATCCACTTAAGATACTTGAGTTTGAGGGGGAGTCGATTCAGCAATATTATTATTACATTATCTTTGAGGAAGCTCAAGCACCTAGAAACTCTTGATTTACGTATTATTTCGGGGTCAATTTCAGTAGGGAAATTAGAGCGACTGAAACATCTATACCTTCCTAGTTATGTAAATACCAACTTTAGGTTGGACTTATTGGATGGCTTACACAATTTGGAGGTACTAGAAAACTTCAATAACAAGCATTGTGACATTAAAGACCTTTGGATTTATACCAATCTTCGATCCTTAACGGCGATTGTCCAGGACAAGGTAGAGGACCTAGAAGAGTTCATCAACCAAGTAAACAAATTAACCTACTTGAGATTCTTGTCCCTTCAAATTGTAGATTGTGATTGTAATTCCCAGTGGGGATCCCCTTTACTTAAAGAGGTATTTTCTTGGAGTCGTCTTAATCACCTGAACATAAGAAGAGGGAAAATAAGCAAATTACCCGAGTATGAACCTTGTTTCTTGCCAAATCTCCACAAATTAATTTTACATGGGTGTGAATTGAAGGAGGACCCAATGTGGATACTGGAGAAGCTCCCAAACTTAAAAAGTCTAAGTCTATGGTCTAAGTCCTTTACTGGGGAAGAAATGATATGCCATGCAACCGGTTTTCCTTGACTCAAATTTCTTGAACTCTGGAATTTGAAAAACTTGAGTAACTGGTTGATAGAAGAAGGAGCCATGCCTAATCTTTCTTGTTTGACCATTAGCAAGTGTTACAACCTGAAGATGATTCCAGATGGGTTGAGATTTGTCAATACCCTCAAAGAATTGAGAATTACAAATATGCCTGAGGAATTCAAGACGAGGCTACAAGTGAAGGATGGTCAAGAAGGAGAGGATTTTTACAAAGTCCGTCACGTGCCTTCTATCACCTTTTCGTCCTGGTAATGATACTGGCTCAAACATGTGCTAACTCTTCAACGCCATTCGTAATCAGGTGCTCACACTATCCTTAATTACCAGCATTCACGTTTCATCATTTTTCTTTGCTTGTTTGTTCTCTAATGTTTTTTCGTCTCCTTTAATAATCAGTCACTGCTAGGCCACACTTTTGTCTGTTGCCGGATAACAAACACATTCCCTTGTTAGTAAATTAGCTAAATGATTTCGTGAATAGTCTTTTTTTTGCGCCTCTACACTTAAGTTGACCTTTTTTATGAGGCATGTAAAGCGTTTGATCAATGCCTGAGAGCGATGAGCAACTTTTATTTGCTTGTTTGTTCTCAAATGCTTTGATATCCCCTTTCATAATCAGTGACTAATTAGCCATTGTTGTAAACAAGTTTAGGAGTTTCATGAAAGGATTATATCTCAAAACTTTGCTTGTTTTGTTCTCCAATGGTTATTAATTTCCTTTAATAATCAATGACCACTTATAACCATTCTATTGTCTCAAAACAAACACATTCCATTGTGATTAAAATAGTTTACTGTTTGATGTATTTGTGAATTGTTCTTTGTTAAACATCTACTGTTAAGTTAACCTCGTTGGTGAGGCGTGTATAATGTTTGATCAAATCCCTGAGAGTAATTCGTGTGGCTTTCTGTGTATGCGTTAGAGTGGCAGACAATTGAGGTTTCAAGGTTTTTTGTGTAGTATAATCTTGAGTAAAAGGAGAGGGTGGGATGAATGAGTTTCTTTTCACTGTTGCTTTTACATTGGATGAGTATGTTGAAATTGGGTGGCAAATTCATTGTCTTGCGATGAAAAAACGTGCTTGTTTCTTATCACTTCTTTTGGAAACGTTGTTACAATGCACGCAAAGTGTGGGAGTTTACATGATGCATAATTGGCGTTTTAATTTGAGTTTTCTGAGTGATAAGAATTTGATTACTTGGTCTGCGATGATTCCTGGTTATGCGCAAAGAGGCATTGAATTTGTTTCTTGAGATGCATTTGTGAGGAAATGTTGTTATTAAATTTAAAGATGTTTCTTTTCCTTGGCTCAATATTGGATATTGAGATTGTATGCAGGTAGAAATTAGCCCGGGAACGAAATGTCATTTGGTCTGACCGTCCAAAAGAAATCGATCATGACAAATCTTAACATTTTTCATGAAGATATGGTAACAAAGTTCTTGAGCTTGACTTCTTGGAAGATGATTTGGTTTGGTATGTCCTCCAACTGCAGCCAGATTCTGTAATGATCTGATCAACTGAAGATTTCAGAGCAGTATTGTGATTTTTCCGTACTTCTTTGTTGTGATTATTTTCTTTTGTGTACTTTCAATTGTGTAATGTGGACACAAGCTCTTGTTTTTGTTTATTCTTTTTTTTGTCATAGGAATAAAATTAAGCTGATGCAGCAATAGGGTTGTTGTCTTGTATTTTGCTCTCAGGTTTATGAATTTTGTGATGTTGCATTTCTTTGTTGTACTTTATTCATGAAAATTGTTTGGCTTTGTGTTACATAACTAGGAGACCAGTCTTGGTAATTGTAATGCTAAAAGTTTGGGAAATGATTATTTATTTGTTAAGATGAATGAGTTACGAAATAATCTGATACTGATAGTCTAACGGAATAGAAACCGTTCCCTTCTGCAACTCAATTCGGTTGTCTAACATACAAGTGAACTCACTTTTTACTTCACAGCCAAACTGTTGTTTAGCGGGAGAGAAGAATTTTAATTTCCTAACTGCAAAGCAATTCATGCTTGACTGAGAAAAGGACACATAAGTGATCTCAGTTTATTTCTTGGTGTTCGATCTTTAATTTCATCTACCTGCTTTTCACTTGTTTGAATTTTTTTTTTTTTTTGTGACCGTGGCTTTGATTTATCTCGTTCATAGTTGTTTATTGTGATAACTATAATCACCTAATTGCCTAATTAATCCTGTAAAGTTTCAGTGTTAACATCATGATCTGTTTATCGTTAGCCAACTATATATATATATATCTTACAACCCCCAATCTCTTCTGCATAGCTTCCATGCAGAAGATGAATTAAAAGCTTCTTGTAAATTTTTAGAACAAGAAGCAAAATAAACATTCACCAATCCAACACCCGTTTGAATCCCACGCCAATCCTCCCTACACGAATGGTGTGATTGACTGTTCCGATGTCTCCATAAACCAAACCCACCCTCAATTTGATTTGACTGCCCTCGTCAAGACTATGTTCTGCTTTGGTAGCCTTTGAGCAAGGCAGTAGTTTTGAGATCATTTGAATCTCTTAGAAACTTGAATGAAATAGCAAAAGTTGTCTTATTCAAAAATGGGGAAATTTCACATTTAATCCCTATTGTTTGTAAAGTGTCTCAGTTTAGTTCCTATCGTTTAAAATATATCAATTTAGTCTCTATTGTTTCATCAAAAGTTTAAATTTCATCCCTATTGTTTAATATGTCTCAATTTAGTCCCTATTATTTTTAAAAAAGTTTCAACTTCGTCCCTATTATTTTTAAAAAGTTTCAATTTCATCTATATTATTTTCTTAAAGTTTCAAATTCGTCCCTATTATCTAAGCACTAAATTAAAATTTTTTGAGAAACAATAAAGATGAATTTAAATTTTTTTAAAAACCATAGGAACGAAATTGAAACTTTTTGAAAAATAATAAGGACGAAATTGAAAATTTTAAACAATAGGGAAGAAATTGACACTTTTAAGGAAATAATAGGGACTAAATTGAGACATTTTTAACAATAAAGACTAAATTGAGACACTTTACAAACAATAAGACTAAATGTGAGATTTTCCCTTCAAAAATTAACTGTTGTTCATATTTAAACTCTTCGTATATTTATCGGGAATTGGAAAAAAGACATCCAGGTCTCTCACTTTTTACCATTTTCTCAAATAGGTCCCTAAGTTCTTAGAAATGTTCACAAGTCCTTCAAACTTAACTCCATCACTTTATCTTAACAATTAAGGGGTAATATACACATTTAACATTAGCATAAAAAAAATTCAATTAAATCAAAGCAAGCACGTGTATTGCTTGCCTAGGATGCGTGCGCTGCTTGGGATGCTAAATACATCAATGAAAGAAAACAATTAAAAAAAAGGGTTATTTTGCTTCAGACCTCTTCACTTTTAAGAAAAATGTAACTCAGACCCCAAACCTTTTGAAAAATATGACTTAGACCCCTTATGTTAAATATTATGTTAAACTAAAGGCTAAATATGTCAATGAGCATTTTTTCCTTTTGGTATGATTAAGAAATTATTGTTAATTGTTTTCTTTTCTTTGTTTAACAAAAAGTAAAGCCAACAATCATTTTCTCTCTCATCCTTTTTTCTTTTCTCTTTTTCTCTCTCATCATCTCTTCTCTCTTTCTCTTTCTTTCTTGTCCTTTCTTCTCTGTTTCCATTCTTCTCCATGTACACATAAACAATTTGGCATTATAAAATATTTAAATCATAAATTTTATTTGATTTTTTTATGTTCTTTTCTTGACCACTATTACAATCTTACTTATTTGATTTTTTTATATTCTTTTATCTTAAGAACAAGTGAATAACTAAAAAAGTAACAAAAAATATATCAAATATATAATTTCAATTTTAAAACTGCTAATAAAAGCACATCTAGTTTTAAATTATCAGAAAATGGTTGTTGGCTTTACTTTTTGTTAAACAAAGAAAAGAAAATAATTAACAATAATTTCTTAATCTTACCAAAAGGAAAAAATGCTCATTGACATATTTACCCTTTAGTTTAACAAAATATTTAACAGAAGGGGTCTAAGTTATATTTTTCAAAAGATTTGGGGTCTGTGTCACATTTTAAAAAAAATGAAGGGGTCTGTAGCAAAATAACCCATAAAAAAAACTAATCCCCAAAAAAGTAAAGTTAACATCACAAAAATTGACCCAAAAAAAAAAAAAATCTCAGTCAAAAAGCCACACACTAAAATGAAGAAACACACACTTAGCAGCCTAATTGTATTCTCTTGACCAAAACCACAAAAAAAGCCTGATAATGATCCATGCTCAATTGATTGTTCTCCGAGGTCAAGTGCTCACCTCACATCGCTGGAAAAAGGAAACAAACAAGAATACTGCTGCCAAACATATCTGCAATGCCTGGAACATTGACCTTTCAATTCTTGGCTAATTGTTTTGCTTTCTGGCTGGTTCGTTGAGGTTGTTAGTTGTTGTCGTAGGTCTGTTGTGAAAAATTTTGGTATCTTGATGTATTAATATATATATTTTTTAGTTCTTATGATGTTATTAATTTGTATTATAATGTTATCAATGTGTATAAGCTTGTGATTCAAAGCTGACGAGGGGGATCCCGAGCTGAGGTAAAATGCCCACGCCGAGCTGAGGCGGGCTAATTCGAGCCAAGCTCAACACATTCAGCTAATGCCCGACCTGGATGCTGGTCTAACCTCACCCCGACCCCGGAGAACCCCGACCTCGGCAAACAACTGTTCTGATGGGACATAAAGCCTTGATGGGACATAAAGTTACACCGCATTAAATATTGTCAGGTCCAAATTTAGTATAAATAGAGCACCACTCCTTTCATTTCAAGGGTAATTGATCATTTATGCTTTCAGCTAATTCGCCAGCTCGGACATACTAATCATTCGCACGCTTGAGAGGAAAATCCGGGTCATCACCCTGCCTTTTCCTTCCCTTTCCTTGTGCAGGTTAAGTGGCCGACCTGAAAATTTAACTCGGAGGCCGACCTGAAAGTTCAGCTGAGAGGCCAACCTGAAAGTTCACCTCAAGGCCAACCTGAAAGATCAGCCCGGAGGTCAACCTGAATATTCAACTCGGAGGCCAACTTGAAAGTTCACCTCGGAGGCCAACCTGAAAGTTCACCTCGGAAGCCAACCTGAAAGTCCAGCTTGGCAAAGTATAGCCATCCAATCTCAGCTGCGAGGTTTCCAACCTCGACAGTTTGGCGCCGTCTGTGGGAAGGAGTTCTTTCTATCACTCTCTTCACCACTCATTGAGAAACCATCATGGTGCAAACTAGAAGCCACAGCGCACCGGTAGAGGACTCGCCCAACCCGGACGAGGACCTCGAAACCACGCAGGTGCCTAGCCAAGATCTAACCTAAACTGACGTTGGAACGAGTCAATGTATGCATTTAGCCTCAGAAACCAACCCCTTTACAGATGGAGACCTCAACTCCAGCCTGTCACCGGAGATGAGGATGATGCTTAAGATGTTCCAGGAGCTAAAGGACCAGGTAGCCCGGCTAGTTGCGGAACCCCCAAATCCACAAGCAGCTACGCCGCGGCCCGCCTGTCCACAGTTCCGCATTCCAGCCCCGGGCGAACCCGAGCACAAGACGGAGAAGGCCTCCTAGAGCTGGAGGCGAGACCCCTAGAGGCGAGAGGCAAAAGGGCGGCCCAAGCCCACCCCAAGCAGGCCAAGACCGCGGCTGCCATAGCCAAGGTCATTAAATAGCTCGGCGTAAGCCCACTTTCGCCCGAGGTGCTGGCAACGCCATTGCCTACCGGCAACCGGATGCCCAACCTGAACGTCTATAACAAAGACGGAGACCCGGGCAGCCACCTGCTCAACTTTGATCACCATATGACTCTGCATGATATGACCGACCTCATGAAGACGAAGACATTCCCGACCACCCTGGTTGGCAATGCCCTGGATTGGTTCCAAAAACTTCATCCCAACTCTATTGCAAGTTTTCATCAACTGGCCAAGGCTTTTTTGTCCCGCTTCGCCGAAAGCCTACGTGCAACACGTCACACCTCATCATTGTTGACGGTGAAACAACACAAAGGAGAAAGTTTGAGGGCTTACACTACCCGATTCAATGAAGAGACCCTCAAGATCCCCAACCTGGAGGATTCTATGGCGTTAATGGTTACCAAAGTGGGCTCAAGTCGGGACCCCTTACCTCTTCCCTAGCCATCGACCCCGTGGATACCGTAGCCGAGTTGATGGTACGAGCAGAAAGGTACATATTCTCGGAAGAAATCCACCAAGCCAAGAGGGATGATGACAAGGAGAAGGAAACCGGAAAGAGGGGAGAGGCCTCCCGAGACCAACCTGGGAGTAAGATCCAAAATGACCGAGGCAAGCAACCTCAGTAGCCAAAGCAGAACCCCCGGTTCACCATGTTCACTCCCTTTAACACCTCAAGGGAGCAGATCTTAATGGAGATCCAGCACCAGAACCACCTACCTCCAGCACCGATGATAAAAGGCTGACCTGAAAAGCGCAATAAGACCAAGTATTGCCGCTACCATATGGATTACGGCCACACCACCAAGGAGTGCAAAGACTTGAAATAGGAGATTGAAGCACTGATAGCCCGAGGTCACCTCCGGAGGTACGTAGATCAACAGCCGACCCGGAGTCAAGATCAGAGAGACAGAGAGAGAAGTCCACCAAGGCGCCAAGTCGGGGACGGACGTCTGGCTGTGATTGAGACCATCGTGGGAGGATTGGCATTGGGTGGGGAGACCTCGGCTGGTAGGAAGGGTTATGTCTGGGCTGGAAGAGAGTACGGGCCGGCAAGGGGTCCGACCCTGGAGATGGAGGAGTTCACCTTCTCCTCAGAAAACTTGGAGGGTGTAATATTGCCCCATGATGACCCACTGGTGATCAGCGCAGAAATAGCCAACTTCACCGTGAAGAGGCTGATGGTGGATACTGGGAGCTCGGTAGAAGTCCTATTTTTGAAGGCATTCGAGCAAATGGGGTTGGACAGGAGCCGGCTCAGACCATTGAAGGGCACCTTAGCTGGATTCACCGGGCATGCCCACCAAGCTAAAGGAGTTGTTAACCTCCCCCTGAAGTTGGAAGACGGAGACAAATGAGTTTCGATGTAGGCCAACTTCATTGTAACGGATTGCAACTCCACTTACAATAGGATACTGGGTCGGGTGGCACTCAATCATTTCAGGGCCGTTCCTTCAACTTACCACCAGGCCCTGAAATTCCCAACCACGGCTGGCATGGCCACCATCCGCGGAGCCCAACTCTCAGCTCGGGAATGTTACGAAAGCAGCTCGAAAGCTCATGAAACAGGTCTCAAGATTTGTCATAATAGCCAAGCAACTCTACAAGAGAGCCTACACTTGGCCTTTCTTGAAATGTGTCAGGCCCGAAGAGGGAAACTATGTACTCCGTGAGATCCATGAAGGAGTATGTGGAAACCACTTGGGAAGCAAGGCTCTAGCTTGGAAGGCATTGAGGCAAGACTATTTTTGGCCAACCTTAGAACAAGATGCCAAAGAGTATGTAAAAAAGTGCGACACCTGCCAAAGGTTCGGCCAATATACAGAGAAATCCAGCGGTAGACCTCACGGTGATGATAAGCCCGTGGCCATTCTATCAGTGGGGTCTAGATATCAGTGTTAGCTAAAAGAAGCACGCCTTCATAGCTGTAGACTACTTCACTAAATGTCCCGAGTCTGAAGGTGTTGCTAGAATAACAGAAAAGGCGGCTTGGGATTTTGTATGGAAAAATATCATTCGCCGATTTGGAGTGCCCAATGTCATCATCACCGACCACGGCAAACAATTCGACAGTGCATACTTTCGAGGCAAATGTGCTGAGATTGGGACCTTCTACCTCCGCGACAAGAACGAGAAACTATTAAAGAATGCATAGCACTCAGAACACCTGAAGCGGTATTTTGTCTAAAGGCCCTGAGCCGAAATCTTTTTGTAACGGCCCCGAGCCGAAATACAATGTAATGGCCCCCGAGCCAGAATATTTTGTTAAGGCCCCGACCCGGGCCCAAGCACCTAATTAGCGCAATGCTTGACCCGCGCCCAAGCACCTCAGCTACAAAGCTACTACCAACTCGGATTAACGTGGTGGCCATGCTTAGTTACAAGCTAATGATAAAGTAAACCAGCTCGGACTACGCTCCAGCTCGGGTATAATCAATAATACATTGATTAGCTTTGCCAGTTCGGATTAAAGTCCAACTCGGTATAATCCGACTTCAGGTCGGCATGTTAGTTTGGGTATAAACTCGAGCTCAACATTTGTCAACAATAGTTTAACCAATTTTAAATCGGACTGACGAGTCCAGGTCAGCGACGATTATACAGTTGTCCAATTAACCAGCTCGGATTAGGATGATAATTCATTAATCGCGTCCAGCTCGGTTCATTACGCTTAAGTTTGAATGGTCCATTAAATTGGTCCGACCCCACTTTAGAAAAATTTGCGAAGAGAAAGGTGCACATGTACAAGCTCGACCAAAACGCAAATAAAAAGAAGAACATTCATTTCATTAAATGGAAATGCAATTACAAAAAGCCCAACCTGGGCAAATTTACAAAGAGCCCAACCTGGGCGAAATTACAAAAGGCCGACCTGGGCAAATCTACAAAATCTACTTAGGAGCGGCGACGGTGGTCGCGTCGGCCTTGTCCCCGACCTGGTCCATGCCCTCCTGGACAAATTTGGTCACCTCTTTAGCCTGGGACGTCAGGTCGGCCGGGAGCTTAGGAATCTCCCAGAACTCCGGCGGCGGAGCCTCCAAGATTTCGATGTAATCATTCTTGGAGGCGGGAAAGAAGGTCTTCACTATCTCCCGAGCTGTGACTTGGCCCCGGAAGTAGTACTCTAGCTCGACGTACTTGGCCATAGCCCCACCTTCCGTGGCCAACCAGTCCATGGCAGCCTTGCTGGACTTAAAGGCTTCCACCGCCTTCTCCCCTTGAGGGCCGACCCGATCTAACAGATCCTGGAGCTTCGCCTCGGCTTCACGCCTCTCCAGCTTGTAGCGCTCAACATCCTTGGCTGCGGCCTCACGTCGGGATTTCTCCGCCTCGAGCTCCTTGCTCAGCCGGTCAATTTTCGACATGTCCGCCTTGCGCCTCTGTGCGGCCTCCTCTCTCAAAGCCTTTAGCTCAGCTCGCGTATCGATGTACCGCTGCTCAAGCTCGACGCAGTGAGCCTGGGCCCTGGCCAAGAAGCTGGGAGCTGAGAGGATGTGGGACTCGGCCTGCATAAAAGAGAGCAAAACGATCTGCCGAGCTAAAAAACATAACCATATCATAAGTCTGATAAGACTCACCGTGATTATGGCTGTCCTTAGGTCGAGCGAGAGCTGCTCAGCCAGGACCATCGCCAGCTTGGGATCGCGAGCCACCTTGGTCGCCTCCATGAAGTCCTTGCTGAGAGGGCTCACCTCCGCGGCCTTGCCTTTCCCGGAGTACTCAGCCCGAGGCTGTTTCTTGCTATCATGACGGGACGCCGAGCGCTCTGGGATCAGCACGCCCGAGCTCGATTTCTTGGGCAAGGGAGACCCCGAGGTCCCCTTTGAAATCACCTCGGCACCGACCTCCCGCACTTGAAGGGCGGAGCCCAAGCCAGGTTGAGTAGAGACTTCACCACTGGCCTCAGTCCTTCTCCTTCTCTGGGCATACGAGAGCTTTACTGTATCTGCCATACCTACAAAAATGAAGGAAAGAGAGGTGAAGAATGACAAAATGCAAGTTGAAAAAGGCAACGGCGATCAGGATAGTGGGGAGGTCGGGCGTTGATCAGGCAAACTGACCCTCTGCTGAGCTAGGCTCCGCATCCTCTTCCGACTCGGGAAGTAAGCTAGGATAATCCTTTGAAAGGTCGGGCTCCATACCAAATAACTTGGAGTCCCAGATCCGCTCCCATTTGAGCACACTATCGATGTTTATCAACATCCCCGGCTCAGGTCTCAACACCCTGACTTTCTCGAGTTCCGCCGCTGAAAGCTTGGGATCGTCATTCACGTCCTTCTTCAGGCCCGGACTCCAATCCGACCTGTACCTCGAGTTCACAGCCGGCTCTACCCAGTAATAGTCATTGTGCCAGCCCTTGTTGAAAGAATGCCACTTGGTGAATATGCAGTTTCCGACCTGAGCTGTGAAGTGAAACCACCCTGGCTGCTTCGGGTTGGGCTTGCACACAAAGAATTGCCTGAACCGGCGTAGGGTCGGCTCAACTTCCTTCTCGAGACAAAACACATAGAACGCCACCAGCACGGCCCAACCATTCGGTGACATCTGACCTGGGCTGAGCTCAAAGTAGTTCAAGATGGTAGTGATGAAGTTGGGAAGTGGGAGCTGAATAACATCGAATGCAAGGTCATAAATGGTGAAGTGGTCGGAAGGAGGAAAGCAAGCTGATTCGTGTCGACCTGGAACCTTTAGCTTATGCTATTGATCCACTGACCAGTTCCTTAACCTGGCATTGGCCATCTGCACCGTGGAATGACACTCGCGCTTGCAATAGGCGAACAGCTGCTCGATTCTCTTCCCCCAAGCCGACGAACCACTGGATGTAGTTGAGCTCCGAGGTTGAACAGCCCTAACCGGGACTGCTTCGATCGGCTCCGCCATGGAGGCTTCAACTAAGTACTCCTGAGGAATCTCAACCCTCTCCAACTAATTCAGCGGCTCCTCATCTTCTCTATCTCCTAAGTCTTCCAGGTCGGCCAAATAATCCGCCTTGGCCTCTTCTCGCACCTGCCTGACCTCAACGACTTGGCAATGGTCATCACTCTCCCTGGGCTCGGACCGTCGAACTGACCCTGGAGATTCATCGGCGCTGTCACCACCTTGGCCTCTATCAGAGGTGGAGCCCGAGCTCGACGGACTCTCGTCCCCACCATAGGACCTCACCTCAATTGCTTGAGAATCTTTTGACTCCGACCTCCCCATCCTGTCTACAAATTGAAAATATGTGTACAGGAATAACTAAAGGGAGTCGGGACGTACCTACGGTTCTAGCTGTGGAACATGACCCGACCTAATTGGCTCCGGGCTAATAGAGTCCGAGCTGAAGACCCTGAGAAAATATTTGCCGAGCTAAAAGTGTCCAACCATACTGGTATCCAACCTGAAAGCTCCGAACTTTGTATGCAAAGTGTGAAATGAATATCGGATGTCAAGGCCCTATTTATAGGAAACTTCTGTAACCACCTCGGGAATCCCAAACATCACATCTTGTCATAACTGCCCGGTGACATGTCAGCCATCCGAAGGGTATGCATCGCTGACGTGGCCATCCCCACTCTGCCGGGGTCGGGCACCTCCAGCTCGGGAACAACTCCTAAATCTAGATCTCACCCTTTTGATCTCGACTTGAGGGGGGGGGGGAGGGATTGACGAGGGGGATCCCGAGTTGAGGAAAAATTCCCACGCCGAGCTGAGGCGGGCTAATTCGAGTCAAGCTCAGCACATTCAGCTAATGCCCGACCTGGATGCTGGTTTAACCTCACCCCGACCCCGGAGAACCCCAACCTCGGCAAACAGCTGTTCTGATGGGACATAAAACCTTGATGGGACATAAAGTTGCACCGCATTAAATGCTGTCAGGTCCGAATTTAGTATAAATAGAGCACCACCCCCTTCATTTCAAGGGTAATTGATCATTTATGCTTTCAGCTAATTCGCCAGCTCGGACATACTAATCATTCGCACGCCTGAGGGAAAAATCCGGGTCATCACCTCGCCTTTTCCTTCCCTTTCCTTGTGCAGGTCAAGTGGCCGACCTGAATATTCAACTCGGAGGCCAACCTGAAAGTTCACCTCGGAGGCCAACCTGAAAGATCAGCCCGGAGGCCAACCTGAATATTCAACTCGGAGGCCAACCTGAAAGTTCACCCCGGAGGCCAACCTGAAAGTCCAGCTTGGCGAAGCTTAGCTACCCAATCTCAGGTGCGAGGTTTCCAACCTCGACAATAGCAAAAAAAACGTATAAGCTGCTTGTGATTTAAAAATACATGGAGCTGAATTTCTTTTTTTAATTGACTTTGTTATTTAAGTTAAAATGATGCTCTTTTTATGTAATATTATGCCTCTAATTAATATATATCTCTAAGTTGAGTAGATATGAAACATGTTATATATCCATTCCTTATTCATTTTATTGGAGTAATCTGTTTTGTAGAAACTATCAGTTGGTGTCATATGGTATTTTCTTTTTTTGATAATTTGGTGTAATCTGGGTTTTCTTTTTCTTTTTTTAATTTATTTTATGCTAGCGTGTTTTATTTTTTATCCTTTGTTGGGAACCAAATGATCCATACAATGATGAATTTGCAGCATGGCTTAGAAAATATACATATATATTGTAAAGGGTGGTCCTTCTTTAAGCAGAGGGGCAAATTGATCATTTCTAACAAAAAAGTAACTTTTCATCCAAATGAAGTGTTTGAGAAAAGGGTAAAAAGTGAGGGACTTGGATGTCCTTTTTCCTATATTTACCCCACTCTATAAGAAAAATGTCTTGACTTAGTCAAAAATAATTTGAATTCATCTTGCGTAGGATTTTTACGTTGCATGAGAATTTTGGATACGATTTGTGAAAGTTTATTGTGCCCAACCATCATTTTTAGTAATAATTGATTTCATAACTCATTTCTAGTAATTAAGTACAACTATAATTGGCAATTTCGCGACCTATATATTGGTTCGATATATATCCAAGCAACATACACAGTAAATATTCTTGTGCAGCTAAATACCAAGCAACTTTATTTGTAGATATATTCTTCGGGTCTACAGTAAATCATAAATTGTATTACCGATATGTCATGTAATAAGAATGCATTACTGCTTATTTTATAGTTGGAAAAATGGGTGCTGATGTCATGTTATAAGAATGCATTTCCATTGACCTTCGGCACAGGAATTTTCTCTCGGAACAAAACTTCACTGGAGTTAGCTTTAGTCCCATATGATATCATCATTTTAGTGCTTGTTACTGTAATATAATAAGTCTTTTTTACACACTATACAATAATAGTATTACTCAAGACTGGTTCATTATTAGATTATATGACTTTTTATTATTCCATTATGCCCATGTATACTAAACATTATTGGTCAAACTTCCTTCAAATGGAACCCATCAAATCATCCATAATTTATTTTTGATTTTGCATTCTCATTAATTATGAATAGAGCATCCTGCTTAAAGTTGGGTGCTTATTATTTAGTTATTTATTCTGGATTCAAAGAAGGTCAAGTCGTAATTATAAAAACAAATTAGTTTAGGAGATATTTTATTCCTTTTTTCATTTTTTATTAGTACGTATAAACAGTGTTAAGGCAATTAAATTGATTAGGAATTAATTGGCAATATTTTAGCAAAACTTTTGTTATTACTGTTAAGGCAATTAAATTGATTGGGAATTAATTGGCTATATTTTAGCAAAATTTTTGTTACCATACTTTTGCTATTACCTTTTGAATTGTGCATGAAAAATCTTATGGTAACTTACCATATAAGAGGAAGATTTGTGTTGATTAAGGAATTGCATTAATTGTCCATTCATAAGGAAATGAAGAATAGGGTTTTGTGAGAAGATGCTTTTCTTGAAGCCCAAGCCAAGATGTCCAAGCGGCAATCAAGTATTTATATGAAGCATAGGTCGCGGTAGTGAGCGGACAGAGGCAAAGAGAGCAATGAGAAAATATAAGAGAGTTATGTCCAGTGTTCTATATCATGTTGCAACACGATCTGTGTTCTAGTATTTGATTGTATTAAGTGTTGCAATTGTGTTGATTTTTATAGTGAGTTATGATCAACTTGTTTAAGCCTTTGAATGTTTAGATTCTTGTATTTTTTGTTCATTCTTAGGGAGAAGAAGGTGTAGTTCTCGGTAGAGAACATTACAAGTCAAGGGGAGTTCGTCAAACCGAAATTCATTAAGGAGTTATTCATCGAGGAGTCAAAAGTCAAGAAGGAATCTTTACTTGTGTAAATCTATTGATGTTGTAACTTGATATTTCTTAATGAATTGGTTTGTTGGACCAGGAGTTGGTCCCGTTGACATAGACCGCACGGTTGAACCACGTTAAATCTTGGTGTTCTTTATTCTGTTACAACTTTAAATTATTTCGCTACTATGTATGTTTTCTGTTTATGTTGCAACATTAAATGAAACCTATTATTAAATTACTGTGACTAATCTAGTATTTTAGTTAATGTTACAATATCGTCTATAACAATTTTTGTTCACACCACAAACTCCATTAGTTAATCAGATTATCCATACCTACGATGCAATAACTTTAACAAACAGTTATAACAAAGATGTACAATATTGTGACATCCAAAAGATGGGCTATCTTATAATTTGTGAACCAATCAGTAGCTCGGTAAACATTAAGCCATGGGTGCTAATTGAACAATAATTACTAGATTTTTTATACTTTGTTGGACCTAAAATATTCATTTCTTCTTTTATTAATTTATTTGATTTCTTTGTTGTGTCTCCATCAATATCTGATAAAGCCTCCACTGAAATCACACTGAGTGGATTTTGCTTATTAGCCTTAATACATAAATGCATCCCAATGTTTCCCACTCAAAAGAGGTGCAAACTTTCCTCTTTTCTTCAACTAAAATTCCGATACATTTTCATCCATATAATTCTTGGAAGAACATGAAGATAAATTTCTCATTAGTCATGATATATGGCACCACTATAAGACATAGATATCTTTTTTCACTGGTACATGTAGACCCATGCCACAATGTTTTGTCTGTCCATCTTTTGGTGGTCAAACTTATAGTTTCCAATGAATATGGATGCCAATTAATGTGGAGGATTCTCATAAGCTTGGAGCTTTATTCCTCACGTACAAGAAATGTTGGATACTACTTTATTTTCGTAACTTATTTATTACATTTGATTTATATGTTTAGTTTGCATATATACTAAAGAAAAGAAGAGAAATAAAAAAAAATAGTATTTTAGCGTGCCAAGTAAATATTTACGTAACAAGTAATAAATTAGTGTTAAAAATACAGTAATATCCTGACATAAATAAGAGCTCTTCGCAACAAACACTAATTGCCTAATAGCTTTGGGTGTGTCTCTACCAAATTTGGACACCTATATGGGGTGCTAGAGATGCCAATGCAATAGTAAAGTAACATGCAACAATAACAGAGAAATTATTCTATGAATGAATAAGAAATTAATATCACCATAAAAGAAAACTTTTCAATCAGTTTGCATTGATGTCAGTCTCTTATATATTAATAAGACCTACTCTTATAAATCTTACTTATTATGTGAGAAACTGATTCATTAATCTGAATTAATAAAAGAATTTTTCCACCGTAAATAGCTTTTATGTCAAGAGCATAGATTTGAATAGACAAGACAAGTCATCATAATGAAAAGAGATGAAGTGACTGAAGAATTACATTTGTCCTCAAGTTGTACCACTTGTTCAAGTAGTACAATGCATGCGTGACATGTAGATTTAGACAGACATACTAGAGTTTTGAGGGTATTCATTGACGCAAAAAGAGAAAAATTGCACTCACTAGGTTGTATTGCTGATAGTATCAGTCAAGCAATGCCCACGAAGAACTAGAATTAGGATCTTCTTTTAGGACAAGTTCAATTGGGGCTCTAAAATGTAAAGTTTTTTATTTTTAGATATTTTTGTACTTTTTTAGAGTCCCATACTCTAAAAAATAATACTATTCATGAAAAAAGTACGTAAGGTTCACCACTTTTAGGTTAAAATATGCCAAAATAGTCATTAGTGTATTCAACATGACTAAAAGGTATAATTCTAATTATCCATTTCAGATTAAATAGTTGAGATTGAGAGAGAAGAAAAAGAAAGAAGAGGGAACAAAGAAGAAAATAACAGAGATGAATGAATAAAATTTTATCTCTTAATTACACGGAGACACTAGTAACTAAAAGAGAATTCATATCCGAAGAGAGGACAGCAGCCCTTTTGAATAGGAATTCGTGGGCTAGTTGCCAGCATCCCATAAGAGTTAAAGAGAATCTCTGCTTGTTTTTCCTGTTTCTTTTTTATTCTGCTAATCATTCTGAACTACCACATTCTTTGTCTCTTTGCACGAGTTCAAAAGGGAAGAATTAGGTGTTGGTTCCTGAGCTCTTGGAGATGAGGACACAGTACTATTGCCTTAGTAGTGGAAGAAATCATAAAAGATGTATGGTCTTGTAATACTCTACAATGATATACTATACTACATATATGGTTGTGCAATCGTTTTCTGTACCTCTCAAAGTGTTCTAAATATTGTTTCCTCATTCATCTTTCTTTTTGTTGCAGAGGTCCTGATTATGATGTAGAAAGAAAAAAAAAAAAGATTCTTCATCGACGAAATTTGTGAACGATCATAATAGCTAGTATGCATGCATCGATCTCTTATGTTAGATGTTAATGGCATCACTATGTTTGTTTCAGAATTTGTTAATGTTGGTATTATTGATTTTTGTCACTAAGAATCTAAGATCGTTAATGAAAGTGAGTTGAATTCGCATTGAATGTCGCGGATTAATACAACTAACAGAGAGAGCAATAAGCAATAAATAGAAATAAGAAGAAAAAAATTGATCCTCACTATGCAAGTTTAGTAGGGATATCACTCTAAACCGATGCCCAACCCATTTCATCTCACAAAATCGAATTTATAGAATCATTTACAAGCATCTTTAGTAAAACCTCGATAATAGTCCCAACTCAGGCTAGTGTACTGTATTAATAACCTCAAATGCATATAACTCAGTTTTTTATTTTTCTTTCTTCTTTTGATATGTTAACTAAGCACAAATGTAGGATATACATGTGAGTTGAACGGAAATAATATATACTTATCATACATCAAAAAAATATGAACTCTTACCTAGAATGTGAAAATAATATGAAAACCAAGATATGAATGTTTATTCAAGAAAATATAATAACGCTTGTATTGGACTCAGAAGAAAAACCAACATATAAATTGTTGGGTCAGTACCAAGTTTAGTCTCTTATTTTGTAGCTTGTTTGACATAATGGTTTCCTATCTTTAAAAGTGTAATATTGCAGTCATTTATCTTTTGAATATATGACACTGTTAATATTTTTTCATTTTTCTGTTTAAAATTTGACAACATAAACAACAAACTATACATATAATAGTATATGTAAAAACTGCGTGCATTTTCCTTTGAATTTTTAAATAAAAAAAAAAGGACTAACGGTATCACATATTTAAAAGATAAAAAAATGTACTATTACACTTTTAAAAATAAATGACCATTATGTCAACCATGTTAAAAATAAGAGAGTAAATTACGTATCAACCCTCTATTGTATCTGAAGTATGTGTTAGATGGCATGCATCTTAAGTTTTTCTTTTCCTTTTGTCCTTTTTGTTTCTCGATATTTAGCTGATCCACTAGGGTTTTCCTTCATCCCACTTTATGCAGGATACATTATGATTAATAGGTTATAAGCAACACACTTTTCTTACTTCTTCTTAGGCCAATTAGCATGGGCAATGAGCTGATGAAAATTTTTTATAAGAACTATGAGATGTCGCTTTAAAATAAATTAGTTTTAGATGGAATAATTCATGACCTTATAATTTAGTCTTGAATCTATGATAGATGAATGTATTATCAAAGACATAATGAATGATATGGTAGGAGAAGTTGGCGTTACATAAAGCAACCCAAATCTTATATGTGGATATTAAAATTTATTATTTATTCATGTTTAATAATTAAATTCTTCAATGTATTTCACTCTCGTGTTCATCAGCAATACACCTTTTTCTATGCAGAGGTGGATTTGTGAACAACTATATCAATATAATGGGATAGCATTGATAATTGGAGCGGGGGCTATTGTAAAGGTTGAGCCTCCAAGCAGTGATTATTAGCCTGCTCTTCGGGGCAGTTAGTTATAATTTGTAGATTGAGAGAAATAATAGGGTTTATGGTAATGAAGTCCTCATTGAAAGACCAGCTCAAATCGAAGATTTTTGTGATTATTAGATAAAGAATTAGACTCGCTCATAAATATAGAAGCACTGACGTAAATAAGAGAATGTGTAGAGATTAGAAACTAGAGGATATTAAATGGAGAATTTGTAAATATTGGAATTAATAAAATGAGTGAAAAACTATAGCAATGGGAGTTAAAATAAACGACATAGTCATTGAAGAAAGCTCACAGTTTATTAAAAAATAAATAAATAACAAACAAATAAATAATAAACAAGGTATGTAAAGTATAAAACATCTTAATTAATTTTCCTTTGGTATCATGGTGGGTGCAACATTGTTGTTGTGTGCATATTCAGTCACTATGATGTATAACATCTAATTTGATGACATGTTCAATGGCAGCCAAATATGTTTCCACTAAATGAGAAAAATATGTATCTTTTCTTTATCCCACATTTATTATTGCATTATTAAGGAGGAGGTGAGTCCCAGAAGATAATGGTAGGTTCTTTCGATATTAAAATAATGGAAATTTATATTTATACATGTTCGTATGAAAGTGCCTAAAGCCATTAATTCTGCTTTCGTCATCCCTTTCTAGCTTTCACCGGCAGAAAGTCCACCTAATGATGATCTTATAGCACCAGAACTTGGCAATTGGGTGGTTGTTGGTTCTCATAATAGTTTTGGAAATTGTACGATTTACGATTTCATCAGATTCACACAAAAATTGATTCAAATTAGTTAATAAATTGTTAATTTGGGTGAATCGGTCAATTCAATGAATCGTGAGTGCGATTCACCGAATCGTCGTTAAACCAAAAAAAACCCAAAAAATTAAAAAAAAAACAAAAAAAAAAGCCCACTCCAATTTTTTTAAAGCAATAATTAATTAGCCCATTATTAAAAACATGAACAAACAAAATTATTAAAATAAAAACCTCATTTATGATTTAACATCAATTTTCAACCATAATTACAAGATCAAAAGATTCAAAACTTAAAATCAAAAGCCCTAAAAAAGAAAACATTTAGGAATTTTGGAACATCTCTATTATCTAATATTTCACTTTTGCTTTGTATATAAAACTTTAATTACTTCACTTTTGCTTTGTATATTAAATTTTAATGACTTGAAAGAAAGTTGATACAAAGAAATTTTGCATTGAGTCAACTAACATATACTTGTTTTTGCAAATAAATTACAACTAATTTTTTTTATAAACTAAACTACTAAAGGCTAAATAATAAATATTGTCTTCTAATATCCAATTGCTTGGGCTACTAGGAACAAGTGAACAACCTAGAAAAGTAAGAAAAAAAACATATCAAATAAAAATTTTAAATTCAAAGCTACTAATAGAAACATAGTATATCAATTATTATCTAGTTTTAAATTTGTGACCGAATCAGTACAATTTACGATTCGATACGATTCACGATTCAAAAAAAATATATTATTTCATTCACGATACGATTCACGATTTGACAACTATGGTTCTCATCTCTTCCCGTTCAATACAATAAATAAATAGGGAAAATTTTACAAATAGTCCTAAATATTTTACTTTTTTATTTTTATTCCTATTATTTCAAAAGAGACGAGTTTGATCCCCAATGTTTATATGATTTCTAATTTCATCATTATTGTTACAAAATTGAAGTGCTTAGTCCCAAAGTTTACAAAAAATTTCAATTTAGTACCTAATGTTTTCATTTTCTTTCAATTTAGTCACAAAAGTTTCATGTGTAAGTCACAAATTGCAGGGGCTAAATTAAAACTTTTTGCAAATTTTTGGAACTAATTAAATGAATTAATTTTGTAAACATTTGGAACTAAGTGCGTTATTTTTTAAACAATAGGGACTAAATTGAAAGAAAGTGTAAACAATTAAGCACTAAATTGAAATTGTTTATAATTTATAGGGACTAAACGAATATCTTTTAAAATAATGAGGACAAATTTAAAAAAAGGTGTAAACAATAGGGACCTTTTGTGAAATATATCCAAATACAACAATTTTTTTTTTCTAACAGTCTAAATTTTTAAATGAGATGATCACTTAACATATATTAGAGTATAGGTACCAAAAGGTCCAAGGTTCAAAATTAAATTCATCGCCACCCATTTATAAATTGTGTCCACGTGTAAGGCTAAATTCAAAAAAAAAAAAAACTATACATGAGAGGCGTGTTGAATACAATAAATAAATGAAAAGGTTTGTTAAATATAATAAATAAATACCACAAAATTTACTATAATAATTTAAACTTTTGAAAGAGATAGTTATAACTTAACACTTCCCTTCTCTCCCTCATCTTGCAAGGGAAATATATAATCATCCATGTCAAAAAGATTGTCCGTGGCTCTATATGTATTGCATTGAATTGTCCAATGCGGCGTGTTTTACTAGATTACGATTATTACTAGATAAAGACTTGAGCAAGTGGAAACACACCTAATTGGTGACCATTTTGTTCTACACAAAGTATATATATATAGCGTAATACTGCTCTTTTTCTTTATTGAAATTACTTAATAGTTACCACACAAGCCTACGATATTTTTTAAAAGTATATCGTGCCTCAAGTTATTAAATTTGCATTGAGTTTGAAATTATCTACTCAACTCTTTTTTTTTTTTTTTTAATTTCAAATTTCCCATTGAAAGAAAAATTGTTTCGTTTTACCTACTCGGTTCTTCTAAGTTATTTTTAACGGATTTCCATTTTTAACTCGACAATCGTCATTTGCCATACTATATCTATAATATAAAATAGGATATGTTACGCCAAACGTCACTAAACTTACACAAAGTTTCAAATCACTTACAATTTTTTTTTTAATTTTAAATCTAATTAGTTTTAACAAATTTCTATTTTTGGCTAGAAAAAATTGTGATTATCCTTGCTGTATTTTTTAACTGAGAAAATTGTTCAACTTGCAAGATTATTTTATAAGTGTTAAATTACTTGATAATGTAATGTCTTCAACCCATCAAATTAAATGATAGTGTTCTATTAGTGTGAATTTAAGCAAAATATCTTGGATCCTTTAAAATGGTAGAGAAAATAACAATTTGCCCAACTAAAATTGAAAATTGTTAAGACTAATGCAAAAGAAAAAAAAAAAAAAGGCTAATAGGATGAGTAAAATGAAATAAAATTTTGTTCAGTGGGTGATTCGAATCTTTATGAAAATTTAGTGGCTTGTAGTACAATTACAGTATTTTATATTATAGAAATGGTGTGATAAATGATAATTTTGTCTAGCTAAAAGTAGAAATGCCGGTAAAACTAATTGGAAAAGTAAAGGAGTGGTTTAAGGAAACAAAATATTTGTTAAGAGATTTGAAACAATAAATAACTTAGTGGGTAATTTGAAACTTTGTGTAAATTCAATGGTACATATGAAGCAATCTACCCTTCTCTAAACCCTCTATTATGAACGAATAATTTGGAGTAACTTCGGCTAAAAGTAATTGTAGTTGCATGGGTTAACATATAGAAATTGTGATGCACTTATTTTTTATGATACTATTAACTTTCCATTTGAAATCTCTGCGTTATGCCCAATTTCTTTCAACAATATATTCGGGATTAAATTAGTATTTTAGTATATTCTTATCACGCCTCAAACCTACGAGAAAGAATAATTTTATAACTTTAAAAATAATTATTTATGGCCTCAAATCAACTATTGATGGGACATTGCAATCACCCCTTCCCTCCACCCCTTTGAGGACCTGACGGAAAAGGTTAATCTCTGAGTGATTATTTAAATTTATAATAATTACTTATAAATTACTTATTTATCATGTCATTCATCAATTTGATACGTTACAAACTTGGAATAGGTTTTGCTTGCCCTTCAATATGTAAGAGTATAAAAATGTCTCCTCCAAGCTTGAATAGCTGATTCATGGGCATAGATTAAGCTTACGTCCAAGTAGATTGGTTTATTTGAAGAGAACCATCATGAGCATGAAAATTTGATAAAGATGCCGCACCATAGGTGTCTGCTCATTCATGATGTCCTAATGGATAACACCCTAGCTAGTGATGTGGATTTGACCCATAGGTTTACACAAATATCAACAAAGAAATTAATTCTTTAGGCAGATCCATGTGTATTAAAGTTGGGATTTACTTCACATCATTAAACATTAAACGTTTTGAAACACAATCCATTAAAGTTTTGCTACTTACGTACAAGAATCTCGTGCCCACCTATCTAATGCATTTCTGCCAGAAATCACAGCCAATCTTGTAAGGCCAATTCCAACAGCTTTTTTATATTTTTTTCTATATGTAGAGATTTTAAAACATTTCTCTACATTTATAGATTATCTATTTTAGTTTCACTCTAACAGCTTCTCTACATTTATTTAATCTCTATTTTTAGAGAATTTCTATTTCAGTTTCACTCTAACAGCTTCTCTATTTCAATTTCACTTCAACAACTTCTCTACATTTACTCAATCTTTATTTTTAAAGAATTTGTAGATGATCTCTACATTTACTCAATCTAAGGCCAACTCCAACAACTTCTCTATTTTGTTTTTCTACATGTAGAGGTTTTGAACAATTTCTCTACATTTACAGATTCTCTATTTTAGTTTTACTCTAATAGCTTCTCTATATTTACTCAATCTCTATTTTTAGAGAATCTCTATTTTAATTTCACTCCAGCAGCTTCTCTATTTCAGTTTCATTCCAACAACTTCTCTACATTTACTCAATCTTTATTTTTAGAGAATTTGTAGATAATCTCTACATGTGGAGATGCTGAATTCAATTATAGAGATTCTCTACAAGTTCTCTACATTG
This sequence comes from Ehretia macrophylla, assembly GCA_037974665.1. NCBI lineage: Eukaryota > Viridiplantae > Streptophyta > Magnoliopsida > Boraginales > Ehretiaceae > Ehretia > Ehretia macrophylla. The sequence goes on along the minus strand of CM075777.1, from coordinate 52,168,074 downwards.
TAGAAAATTTATAGAGATACTGCTGACAAAAGTCTTTAAAAAAATCTCTACATATAAAAATTTTGACATTTTACATATGCTGTTGGAGTTGACCTAAGAGAACTATGGTTTTATGCTAGTGTGCCCCCATATGTAGAATTTTCGGATAAAGCAGCTGCATTTTCATAGCCCTTTACTAAATGTAGTTGCAGAGCTATATTATCCAAAGACAATGGATTAGACAATATCTTACAAAACTGTACTTCCTCACGGAATAAAATAAGCATTAAACTGCTATATTTAGAGGAAGTAGCTAACACGACACGGCTTGTATAAGAAAAAGTAAATGGAGATTACATTAGTGGGAAATGCATTATAATTCTTGTAAGCTAAAAGTTAGTAGTAGATGGAAAGATGACTTAGAAAGGCCTTTTCATTCTTTTTCATTCTTACACAATTTAATCTTTTAGACTACTAACATGGAAAATGGACTTGCATTTGCCTACTGACATGCATGAGAGACCTTAGTGCATTGGTTTTCATCATCATTTTATTTCAACTAAAAATGTGTTCAAGCTGAGGAAGTACTTATAACTGACCCTTGACCCGTAATGTAAGAGAAGGGCATTTTCTTTTTGGTATTCATCACAAAGGGCAGATTGACTTATCTAGTCCAACTTCAGGGCCAATTTAAAATTTTCTTTTAGAGGAATTATAATATACAATTTAACGATCAGATCAATAATATTTTTTTTCAATAAAGTTGATTAATTCTTTAAGTTAAATATACCATATATTTGTAGACTTTCGAAATTTACATTTAAGATAATGAATTTTTTACGACTAACAATTCCTTAATTTTTAAGTGGGCATCGACAATCCGCAGGGTTTAAGAGGTGTTGCAACCATGCATAAGGGTGGGGTGCATGGTTACAGTGTACAGGGTTGTATAGTAGATCTTGTGTGTCCGAACCCGAGAACAATTCCCTTCAGCAGCACACACGCTGGCTACGACCCATGTGGGTATTACGGGAGTCTGAACCCATGGTCAAGTCGCGGCCTCGCTCTTAAGGACGAAGTCAAGATTTTAAAATTGGAGATCAAAACAAGAGAAAAAAAAAACAGGAGAAACGTTAATTTATTTTTAACAATACTTCTAACTCCGCCCTTGCTTGCTCCAACCTAAGCCTATCTGCGCTGTTGAGATGTCTTTTGAAAGCCAAAACTTATCCTGAATTAGCATAAATTTGATTTTTCCTATTATAAATTTAAAATATTTTATAAAATTTTACGGCATGAATGAGTTTACAACTCCGCTGGCCAAAGATTATTGGCTAATATAAGCTTAGTATTGCAATGACTCCAACCTCTCACTTCATATTTCTCTTAAAGATTCATTAATTTATTTGGTTGATCTCCTGCCATAAATTTCCTGCCATAAATTAAAAGCACTCTTTATTATGAAATACAAAGTTTATCTTATATTATCCTCAACCCTAACCTCTAACGTAACCCGCGAATCATGCGACAATAATATGCACAACCTTTCTGTCAACCACTATTAGGGGCAGCTAACAATTTCACAAGTTGATCATGATTCCAAAACAACAATCATCAAGATATCGGATAATTTCTTGAGGAACCCATAAGCTGAAAATTTAAAAAAGACTATTTTGAAAGAAACTTACATATGTAATTTATCGTAATTATACATTGGACTCTGAGATTTGGCAAAAATGTAATAATCCTTACAAACTATGAGAATCTAAAAAAAAAAAAAAATCGCCGTTATTAGACATAGGTATAATAATTACTATTTATTAACATTATAATATACTTAAGATTGTGCGTGAAATGTTACATTTCGTCGCTATTTTGTCACCATCAAGCGACAAAATGAAGACGATTCTTAGTAGTATTACTTTTCGTCTCATTTTTGTCGCTAAATGGAGACGATTTTGAGACGAATCCACATTTCCTGGTGTATTTCCTACAACTATCACTATTTCGTCGCAAAGTGGAGACGATTTAGAGATGACAACTCTATGTCGTCTTCAAATCGTAGCCAACTGGCATTTCATCACCTACGGTTCGTCACTAATTACTGTTTTTCTTGAAACTATAACTTTTTTGTAATTTACTCATTGTTGGAATACATATTCCTTCCACATCAAAAAATTATTAACTCAAAGTCCACAATGTAATATCCTAGGCTGCTCTTCTTAATACCAATTGATTTTTAAGATGAAACTTCAAACTTCTTAATATGATATAACTATCCACATGCGACCCATCATTGTTTCCCTTTCGTTAACTCGTTTAGCCTCAATATTAGCTCTTGTATCACGGTTCTCATCAAGCTACTGCTGAATTTATTCATGACATAATCATGATTCACACCATAACAAAGTTTCTAGGATTCATATATGAAATTAGAACACCAAATATAAAAGATAAATAGGCATACCTGTTTGCTCCATGGGATTTGACGAATCGTTGTGCAATACAACACGTACTAGATCTTCCTTCCTATACCCTTACTTTCTGCCAACTTTTAATAGGATAGCTCAGGATAACACTACCATACGTGTAAGATCCTTATATATAGTGCAAGGGTTAGAGAGGGGACCTAACTCAGATAGGTGTTCTACCAGGCCCTCCCATCACCGACTTCAGTAAAATTAATAGTCTACATTTAACTGTCCAACTAGACTTTTAATAACAAAAATATTGAGCCCAATAACCGTATGATCACATATGGGCTTACCACTCAAGTCCTATCCATCAACTCGTTTTATAAAAATCAAAAAATTAATGAATGTAAACCCATATTTTATAAAATTTTTCAACACGTGAGAGAAGGTGTTAGAATATACATTCTTTTTTTATCAAAAAATTACCAACTCAAAATTACTATATAAAATTTTAAATTACTTTTTTTAACATCAATTAATTTAAGATGAAATCTTATGCTTTTTTAAGACGCATCTTAAAAAGGTGGCCTTGACTAAGAAAGGTTCCCTACAATGTGCCGTTAATAAATTTGTGGGCTTAACATATAATAGTGGAGGTACACAAAAAGGGTGCAATGTTCAAACGTCATGCACACTCAAAGAAAAAGTTATTGCTTGCTTTGGCTCCAATAAGATTGATCATCAAATCCCACTACACCAAGTTCTACTTTTTGTCATCACTTGCACTGCGCAAAACAACTTCTCAACAGTTTCCAAATTCTCTAGAGCCGCTAAACTATATTTACATACATGTGTACATATATGTATGTATATATATTATGCAAGGCCCGCCCAAGTTTTGGGTTACTTTGGATTTAGGGATTTCAATTTAAAAAAATTATTTATTTTTTTAAAATAAAAATTTATCTTAAATTAGTGTTTTTTAATTAAGGTCAAGAGGGCTTTAGAGTCCCAAAACCTACTCATTAAATAAGCAGACATTTATCAATAAATTAGTTAGGACTCTAAGGCTCTATTGGCCCCAATTAAAAGAATTTTTAATTTTTTTTAATGATTGGTTAGAATTCTATCTTTTTATTAACTTGTAATATTATGTTATTTTATAATTCTAATTTTGGTTTTTTTTTATTTGTAGTGATTATTTTAGTAAAAAAATTATAATTTTTTTATTGAAAAAAAAAATTTAATTATTAAAGTCTCTATTTAAATGATCATCTAAGGTCCCAAATTATTTCGCTCTGAAATTATGGCAATGAATCTATACACGTGTTTCAAAGCACGCACCGAAAGAGATTCCATTACTGATTTTGTGCCAGGTCAGATGCTGATTTGATGTATCATAAAATGTTTTAAATGATAATTAGCTATTACCTTCCTTGTATCTACCAATAATATGAAGGATTTATAGATAATGACCCATTAACAACAATTTACTGGCACGAGTTCTTGGTTAATCGCAACGTGGCACATTTAATGGTAGGCAATTTTCACCATTGTTTAGGGTCAACGAAATAACAAAACGAAAACGAAAACGAAAACGAAAACGGAAACGAAAGAAATAGACGTAATTTAAGGGAATTGTAAAAAAAGTAAATAAATGAATAAATTCATAAGATATGAATAATTACTCAATAGAATTTCCAGTTTTCTGCATTCTATAATTAGGATCAGTTCTGCTTCAAATGGATCTCTAGAGACTTCTAACACTCGTAAACTGCATATCAAGCAGAAAAGAAAGAGATTAAAAGCTAAAATTTTTATTTTTATTCGTACAAACAGAGGCTGGGCCAAAGATTACAATGTGATTAACCAAGATGATATCTCAATCTTTTTTTTGTCTATCTCGTCCCTAAGGATATGATCCAGTGGTAGTCACGATAAAATCGTTCATACAAGATTGCAAGTTCGATACTTCTTACTACTCTGGAGTTCCGTCCTTGACTAACTTGGTGCATGTGTGAAGGCACATCGCTACACCCAAGAATTTATCAATTGGTAGTCAGACTTCACAGGATAATATAATTGTCGAGCTCCACCACTTAGGTTTTCACTTCATCCAAAAAAATAATTTTTGTCTATCTCAACAAGTACAAGCAATTATGAATGCTGGAGGCATGTGACGTTGTGGCATCTAAAAGGTTGAGTCAACCTAGCTATATTTTACAAGTCAATCAGTCCATCTCTTCAAAAGCTTAATTTATTATATCATTTAAAAATTTAAATCGTTAGAGAAAAAATTAATATATCTCTTTAATAACTTCAACATGTCTTCTCACCCGCAAGTGGATCACCCAATATTGCCCATAAACATATTATTTTCCAAATGAGTATATGATGAGAGTTTAATTATATTTATTATCTTTGATATAAAATGAGGGGTAAACAATTGAAGACCCCAAACTGACAACTTCATACTCTGACCTTGCTTCAGCTTTTATGTGAATTGCAACGAGGCCCTATATGACGTATGCACGATTAGGGAAAATCCACCTGGATATCATTAGCTAATGCAAACACAAATTGGTGGAATTAATTAGCCTACTGACATTAGTGCCATGATAACGGAGGAAGATGGGACCTATTATTGGTGTTTTTTTTTTTTGGCTAATTAAGCAAATATAAGACCTATTATTGGTGTTATTAGCTTAAACAGGCACCGTTCTTATTGTTATTATGAACATTTTCGTCATTAAACTAACTAAAGGAGGATATTGTTAATCATTTGTCAATTTATTTATTTATTTTCAAGTATTAGTCTTTCACAAATTTGACATGACACTTCAATTAGTGACAAAATTTGATGAAAAACGCGAGAATTACTAATTGTGTCTTATTTTATAAATTTTAAAAGACTAAAAGACACATTTTTTAAGTTAGGTGATGAAATTATTAATTTTTGCCGAAATTAAGAGATCAATAAAGGTATTTACCCTGACAAAAGATCAATAAAGGTATTTACCCTGACAAAAATAGTTAGACTTGGTCTCTTAAACTGTTAATCTTCCTCTTAAGCTTGAAATAATGTCTCGTTTTCTCCTCTTATGCTTTCTTTTGAATTCCAATGGAATTACCCTCAAGACAAAACCAAAAACACAAAAAAAAAAAAAAAAAAAACCCCGCAGCCTAGTGGATACTGCATGCTTCTATGCTACACGATTGATTTCACAGTTTCTTAGCGTAAGAAAGCATCCAAACTGTTAAAGCAATAGCATGAATTCTGAGTTCTTATCTCATTTACTTTTATCTTTTCACGTACAGGGAAGAGTAAGAGTATGAAACTTGTTAATCTTCCCTACTAATAGTCATCGTTTCATTAACTAAACAAAGACTAATGTCAATATGTTATACACATTCATGTTGAATTGATATCATGCAAATCCAAAAAGAAGGAAAATATTTTTACGCGGTTACGTCCATAAAGGACAGGATGTTACCAGACATCCTCAATTGGCAAATGTGAGGATTGGATTGGTCACAGGTGGTGTAGAATTTCATGTTCTAGGTTGTAAAAAGTTTGGATGGTTGTTGATTGACACTTGATACGTCAATATTGACATAGAATTTCATTCTAAATTTAACTACCGTTATAAGAGTATTTAGGATCTTATAAAGTGATTTTGAAGTTCGTACTTTTTTTATGTGGAAAAAATTTGAAAGATTAGGTAGTTTTTTCCCACTTCAACATTCCTTTCATGGGAATACGATTTGAGTTGCAAAATTCTCGTTGACTAGTTTTCTTCAATATCAGCTCTCGGTTCTTTTCAAGTGGTATTGGAGTTTGTGATGTTTCCATATGAAAAGAATTCATGCTGACTCGTTCGTCTCAATGTCAACTCTCAGTTCTCAATTTTCAATTCTCACCGGGTCATCGGGTGTTGGTCACACATGGATGCATGAGACTGAATTAAGCTCAATTTTGATATCATGTTAAGAATCGTGGATTTTATCCTAAAATCAATTGATACTAGAATGAGTCATCGAGAGTTGCTTAGAGTTTGTAATTTTTCTATATGAGAGGAAAGTATATTCCGACAGGTGAATAAACATCCATTACTCCGACATGTAGTTGTATTCCATTTGGTCTGACTATCAACACGAACTTAAGTATTTTAAATAATTAATCAAATTCAATATATTGAAATGCTAGTTCAAGGACTTGGGTTGTTACATAATATGTAAGTTAAGTCAAACCCTTAGGGGGCGTTTGGTTCACAGATTAATTTTTCATTCCTAGGAATCACATTCCTGGGAATGTAATTCCCAGGAATGTGATTCCTAGGAATGTAATAAAAACTGATTGGCTCAAATTTCTGAAAATATTATATTATTGTGTTTAGTTTATACTTAACATTACTGGGAATCTACAATAATTTTTCAAGAATACCCATAACTGAAAAAAGTTCAAAATATCACATTCAAAACATTGCATTTTTCCTTTGTGTCCACTCATCCATTCTGTAAATAATCAATAACAAATTATATAAATTTAAGTAAAATGTATATTCCGACAAAAAAAAATTTTAAAAAAAGCAGCATCGTGATTCTAAACTTTTTTTTGCTTCTTAATCAATGTTCGGAGGAAGCAAAACTCACACACACACACACACACACACACACACACACACACACATATATATATATAAGAAGAAAAAAGCAGGTCACCAGTTGAATCAATAACAACAAATAGAAGTTGATCAAAAGAGTTGAAAAGCAATGAAGTATTAAATGAGCATAATGGAGAAAGAAAGGGCTTTATTGGGGAAAGATCATAGGAACGGAAAATGACAGTGGCAAAATTGAATTGGAATCGGATGTTGACGAGTGTGAATGTGAGAGGCGAAGACGCGGACAGTAAAGAACAGAGATTAAAGCGTTGATTTTTTTTTTTTCAGATTAAAGTGTGGATTTGTAATTTGACGATTGTATATATTAAACCTACTCAAGCAACGTTGTGTTGAGAAGAAGAAAGAATTTCACAGAGAAAATAGGAGAAATGTTATTTTAGATATGGTATTTTTGTCTTTTTATACTCTCTAAAATATTTTCACAACCCTAAAATGTCTTATTCTCATCCCCTCACATGGGAATAAAATTTGCTTAAATCATGGGAATAATGTATTCTTAGAAATGTGACATGCCTGGAAATATTTTTTTTATTCCACGAACCAAACATGGGAATATAATATTCTAAACTTTACATTCTCATGAATTCGCGAACCAAACGCCCCCTAAGGACTTCATATGGAATTATGAAATATAGCAATAAAAGCAATTAAAATAACCTAAACTGTAAGCACACATATTCGAAAAGTTATACATTACATACATTTAATTACCCACGAATATTTACAACGTGACAGACGGATGAAAGAAGCAGGTCTTAAAACGTCACATCAAATTTTCCAAACCAGAGTGCTTAAATTTACATCAGCATCATGGTTCAAAATATCAGTCTAAAATTGAAGTATCTGATTGTGCGGATTTGGTTTTAGCAGCTAAGTACAGCTGTGAGCCTCCTAATTGGAAGTTCGAATCCATCATCCCAAATATCCACGCAGAACTCTCAAAAAAAGAAGACATTCGACTCCAGCAAATCAGAAAATCAGCTAATGTAGTATCTGATTAGATTGCTAACCAAACACGTTGTAAAAACCTCACAATTGATTAGTTATCAAATGTCCCCATCCCCTTTTCTCAGCTTCTAAAAGCTGATGTCCCCGCTATTGGGGTCGGATGATGTACTCTTGCTTTATTATTGTTATTTCACTCTTTAACAAAAAAAAAAAAAAAGTTTAAAATTGAAGGCAACAAAAAATATCAATGTCGAAGTTTAAATTTAACACTCTAAAATAGTTACTCCAAGTTATAATATAAATATGCAATATCCACTTCAACCACACACTTATTATGACTGCTACTATTATGAGACGCTCAACCAAAAAGTTAGATTGTGGATAAATAAAATAAAAAGTTGGTTAAAAATTATTGAACAAAGTGTGGCACTAGAAGAGATTAAAATATATAATAGCTATCAAAACCAAGTATAATTTCATAATTATAGAAACAAATGCTACAATTTTCAAGTTTAACTCAGACGTAATTTCTTCACAGAAATATCAGGGTAGTCGTTCAGTACCTAATGTGGTTTATCAGTGGTGCCACTTGTCTTCTCTATTCTTTTTTGTTGGTCAAACACAATGAAGACTTAAAAAAAGAAAAAAAAAAGATTAGAGGAAAAATCAAAAAGGAAATAAGGAGACGACAAATTTCAAATTAAGACTAGTGGCCGAAAGAATGAGAAGCACGGAGCCAATGCTTCATGGTTAGAACTTAAAACACGTTTTTTTGTTTAAAACAAAGCTAACAAGAAATCACTATTAGCTCTTATTTTTCTGTTTTTCAACCTCCATACCTCTATATATATATATAAACCTCTTATTGTCACTACCTTCGTATAAACTCTTCTTCTCTTCTTCTCATTCACCATCTTCTTATAGTGCTTATACAAATGGTGAAGTTCTCAAAGGAGCTTGAAGCTCAGCTCATCCCAGAATGGAAAGATGCTTTTGTTAATTATTGGCAGCTTAAGAAACATGTCAAGAAGATTAAATTAGCAAGAAAGCCAAAACATGTTCAAGATTGCACCAACAACGAATTTGGTCGATCCCTTTTCGACCCGATCCGTTTCGTCGTGAATAAAATCACCAATCATATTAGTAGCCATGGAGATAAACCCGAGATTATTCAGGTACACTTACATGTTACTCATCAAGTTTAAAGATAATTAGCTTATCTTATTGTTTATTGACTGTCTTTTAGATAAAGGGTACGTATTATTTCTGGACGTGGCTCCTCTGTAATTCACACTACCATCGCCAATAGTGAATCTCTTATCTGAAATCCGTCCAAGTACCGGTCCCTCTAATTTTTCTCGATGGTAGTGTGAATTTCTGTCACGTCTTAACTAATACAATCCTACTGGCCTGGGGAAACTTAGACTTACTTACCAAACCCTCTAACCCACTCTTTCTTTCATTAGCTGCACAGTTGATTGCATGGATTTGCTCTTGTTTCCATACTTGATTTTGTATGGTAACACCCACTAAATGGTTTGTAACTAAGAGTTAAGAGTGTTTGGTAAGTCTAGTTTGCTCAGGTCGGCAAGATTGTATTAGTTCTTATGTGGCAGCAATCCACACTACGATTAACAGAAGAAGAAAGAACGTATTGTAAAGGAGCCAAATCCGTTAGTCTTTTTTCGCTGATATCATGCCAATTTGTGCTAGTTTCGCTAGTTGTTTTTAACGTGACACTCAGAAAGGTGGCGGAAAATGTGAAAGCTTCATACATTTTCACCAACGTGGAAAGGTATACTTCCATATCTTCCCATCTTTTTTGCAAACGAGCCAAAGGAGTGAACAAGAAACTTTTACACATTTTGAGGCTAAATTATGAACTATGTGATATATATATATCTATATATATATATTTTGGCTAAGCCAGTAAGAAAATTTCATTCAACATCATAAACTTTGGTTTACATTTTACAAGAACCTAAAATAGATAGTGCGTATATTATTTACTCTTTTCATACAAAATTTGCTAGAAATTTGGAGTTTCCTCCTCTTTTGGTCAACGTTGAAGTCGTTAAAATCCCAAATTGACAAGAGTTTCAAAATCACCGTATAAGATTTTGATTTTACGATAGAACTCCATATTTCTGAACATTAATCATCAGAAAGTCAGAAAGATCTTGGATTTTTATAGATACTACACCATTCAAGTCTTGTTACTAACTTATTACAAACTTTATACAGTTGAACTTGTTGAGAGTTTGTACTTTAGTACGAAAGCACGGATGAAAACGGTATTTTGTTACAACTATCATGAGACTAACGTGAAGAAAAGAAATCAAATACAACAACCTAAGAAAGAATTCATTGAAGATGACAATAGAAAAGTGGAAAATGATTAGTATACGTCAATTTTCTAATTTCAGGTGAAGCGCAAAATCAGGGATGAAGAAGTTGGAGAAGATGTAGGAGGAGAAGAAGAAGTGTTGTATGAAACTGAGCTAGTACAACTCTTCTCTGAAGAAGATGAGGTAATATAAATCCTCACATGTTCACATATTTTCCTTGTCTAGCTAGTTTATGGCAAAGATTTTCTCATGTGTCTTATATTTTTAACGTGTGTTTTGATGTATATCACCCGTTTACTCCTTTAGTTTTCCCTATGTAATAGAGTTCTAGACATATATACGAGTACATAAATTTTTACTGCACGATAGAGGGGTACGGTGAAAGGTGAAGGAGTAAAATATATAAAACCTAACTTTTTTGACCTTTTTGTGCATGTGTAGGTTAAGGCGTTCTTTCAAAGATTGGATGAGGAGTTGAACAAAGTGAACCAATTTTACAAGACTAAAGAGAGTGAATTCCTTGAAAGAGGAGAGGCTCTGAATAAACAACTCCAAACTTTGCTAGACATTAAGCAAGTTCTCAGTGACCGGCGCCGGAAAAATCTTTCGTCGAGGTCAGGTTCCGGATCTCTCTCGCGGTCTTACACGTCTTCTAGGGGCAACTCTGATTATTCAGGTGAGTTGCTATTTTATCGAACTTTAGCAGAAAAATATTATGAGTTAATAATTCGTGTTTTTGTAATACACACTCCCAAGTGAATCCGATCATTTCTCAAACCTTACATATAGTGAGTGTTTCGTATACTGAACTGTAATTTTGACTCATGTTTCACCATGTACAATCTTAGGGACTTTATCTTTCCAAACTGAGGACTTCACTAAGATATAATACGAATTCATCTATGAAAGCTTAAAAATAAATAAGCAAGCTAAATGAATATGGTAGAAGAATAAGATCTAAAAACATATTAAGTCAATTTTAATAAGTCTCACCATCACATATTTAAAAAAAAAAAAACTATCACGTGCTAAGCGGCCAATAGTTCAACTTGCAAAAGAAGAAAAGAAAATGCAATTTCTCAAATCGTGCTATTTTTTACATGCGAACTATAAAAATAACAATACATCTGTAACAACAATTAGCCATGAACGAGCAAAGAGAAATTAATTATACATAATAAAGCAATTCTAAATTTATATCAAGTACCTAATTAAGCTGCCAACATAGTACAAAACGAATTTTATTATCTTCGTATAATGTTGTTCTAATTAAGACTAGACTACTGAACTTGGGTGAGTGTTGATAGACAAGAGCTTACATCAAAAATTGCAAGAATAGTTAGCCCATTTATATATATAATCTCGTGGTCCCCAGAAAGAAATCCAATAGAAATATAATCTTTGCTTTAATCATTGGTTCTCCATTTTAGTGGAATCCACCACCATTTGGGACAAAATCCTCCTTGAATGATAGACAAGCTATAGAGTTTCAAAAAAACCCATGTCTAAGATCAACTTTATGCAAGTGATCATTACCAAAATCGAGAGTTCTTTAATCATTAAGTGCTTGTGACAAAAATTTGTTGCGTGTATTTAAAAATTGGGTGAAATAGTATAATAATAATTTATTATAATTAGATATTTTTAAACTCTGACTTTATCTCCATTGTACCAAAAAAAAGAGACGAGGATATCGAGCACATCTGTTGGATCAACAACAGAAGCATGCTCATGCGCCCCGCAAAATTTTCATGCTATACGTTTATCAGTTAGTTTAAATTTTTTCATTAAAATACATCAAAAAAAAATTCATTAAATTTTGATTCCATTTAGTTTCTTAGGAAAATTATTAAGGGAGTCATACCACTCACAAGTCTTCTGCTTGTGATAATATATCGCAAGACAATTTCAAGCATAAGTATGTTTTGAGGTTTGGCTCGAACTCCAAATCTAAACCCATACTGAAAACGAGTAAAAGTTAAAAATCAAAATACTAATCTCTTGATAAGGTTAGTACTAGTTACGTTTTCTATAAATAAAACTTTTTAACTTGTCTATATATAGTCGATCGGTAGTCACCATATGCCAAAGGGTGGGGGTAAACCTAATAAGTTATCATAATAATCTTTTGTACATCCAAAAGATTGTAACAAGAAGAGAATTTAGACTTTTCCGTGTATAAAGTCATATTGTATTATGTTCATTCTATAACAATAGACTGCACCAAAAATGGATGCAGACATATATAGGTCAGAGAAAACCCTGCATTTTAGCTGCTATGATACTTGCGTGTGTGTCCCCATCCCAAGAAAATGGAACTTTAATGCAATCGAGGGCAGAACTAAGATTTTTGTTAAATGGAGACTAAAACACACAATTTAATACTTGTATACGATAATTTTTTTTGATAGGTGACTAAACTAATTATTTGGACTAAAAATACCTTTAAAATACATATATTTTTTAAATAAATAAATTCTCGCACTCACCATTGAATGGCTTCGCGGATGATTGCAATGAGTTTTATTATTTCAAAATGTTTTTTTCCTTTAAAATTTCAATTATGATGACTTTTACAAGATGCAAACTTTAATCAATATGCATATCACGATTTAATTACATTTCCATTCACAGAAACTCCAAGTGAATATTGCAATAGCCCAACGAACACCACCCAGACAGATGATGTTATAGCAGCTCTGGAGAAAAATGGTATAAACTTAATAAATTCAGCAACAAGAGCAAAGACAATGACAGGGAAGCCTAAAATGGCGTTGAGGATTGATATTCCAACCACAACGCCAACACGCACTCTCTCAGCTGTTACATCAATGCTTTGGGAAGATCTAGTAAACAATCCAAAAAAAGAAGGTCCAGGTGAATACATTAACAGGAAGAAGATCCAATGCGCTGAAAAGATGATTAGAAAGGCTTATGTGGAGCTCTATAGAGGTCTCGGCTTATTAAAAACATACAGGTTTTTGACCCTTCTCTTTTTAATCTTTGAAATAACTGAACACATAAGTAAACCCTAAGGGATTTAATCTCGTGGTGGAGCGCATGCGGTATAGACAAATTAAAAAAAAATTCACGACTCGCGTTTAAATTAGTCTAAAAGTTAATTTTCTTAAGGTTAGTCTCGAAAAATATAGTCTGACTAATCTAGACCATACATATTCTGGTAGAGTGGCGAGTCTTGTTTGACCAAAAAAAAAAAAAAGTAAAGTAGACCCTCAGAATCACAATTAAGATGTGACTTTCACTTCTGTAGATCTATAATTTAGATTACGTGGTTTACTTCCATAATCCCTTTTTTTTTTGGGCACTGACAACCTGCTAATCCCAAATGACATAGATGGTTAGAAGAGGTTAGAGAGACTATTCATGGTAAAAATAGTGTTGGAGGCTATGGTTTTACCCCATGGTTCTCCTTAGCATGATTCATAAGAGTCTTCTAACTTGTGGGTCAAGTTAGGCCTATATGATGGGCTCGAGTTAATTCAAACCGAATCTACTATTTAAGAATAGAGCCTAAGCTTTTGTCAGATTCTGCCACTATAGTGATGTGTCTTGTTTGACCAAAAAAAAGGTGATGTATCTTGTTTAACCAACCGTTGGTATGAGTTAAAATAACTTACCTAGAAGAGTTTTACGTTATTAGAAGAAAAAAAAAGTATAAGATTAACGTCAAATGACCAAAGACTCATACATGTCAAAGGTGGTCGGAAGAAATAAGATACACATCGTTTTAATGGTTTAAACTTTAAGATGAGATAATCATTTAATAAACGCAAAAATTAAAATTAGAAGGGTAATACTTTTCAAAATTATTGTTGTGTATGGATTCCTCACACATATGGGACTCGCCCTCCCCACACGCATTACAGGCGAACGTTTTTGTTTGAAGCATTTTCGGGTCTGCGGTTGACACCCAAAGCTAAATAATAGGCCCTAAAAAAAGATAGCACGTCATATCAACGTCCAAAAGCTTTTTCAGGTGGATGTTGTCGATTAGTCTTATTATGTTGAAAGCAGCTCATTAGAAGTTTGTCTACTTATGGATGTAACTGGTTTTGGCGATTGTGTGAGCACCTAAAGACTCTTGAGTACGAAAGTGAATCACTAATGGTGCACAATTACGACGTTGAAGGAAAAAAAGTAAGAAAAAAAAGACAAAGAAGAAAGTTTAGAAAAAGGAAATGATAAAAGAGATGAGGCACTAAAACTTTAAAAAAAAATGACTAGATATGAATTATATGGCACTTTCATATAAGATCTCGTCACCTAATTAGCAAAGGAGATCATTTAAAGTAATATAACAATATATAAGTAATATGTGTTTTTAGTCCTAGTTGAATAGATCTCTCCTCGAACAAAAAAAAATAGATTTCCTAAATCCACCTAATTCGTATATTGTAAGCTACTATCAGTTTTTTTTTCCATGTTGCTTGATTAATATATACATTCATTTTCTAATGAATTCACTATTTTTGGCAGCTCGCTTAACATGGTGGCTTTTACAAAGATACTTAAGAAATTTGACAAGGTAAGCTTGCAATGGTTGATTTTTTATAGCACAATATTGTTTTTAAGGAAAATGTAAAATGCAGCATGATATTTCCTTATCATTGAGTTATTTATGGTAAAAAAGGAGTTTCACGTTATCATTTTAAGTGGAGAGTACATGATTAAATCTCTTGATCGTCACGTTACCATCAGAGGACTACACTTGAGGTTATAGTGATGGTAACCTCAATTAATTCTATAATATATTTTAAAGTATCACAAAAGCACCTTGATATTTTTTGTCTAAAAACCACTAGTTTCTATCTCCAAAATCACTCACCCTTTTAGTGATGAAATGTTCAAAGACCGTCCCTACACGTAACCAAATTAAGTAGACAATTGTTTAAGTATCTCAAGATAGTTGAACTCATCAATGATGTTCGTACAGTGAAAAAAAAAAAAAAAAAAGAATTTGAGGTCATGTGAAGATGATCTTTACCATGCGAATTTAGCTGATTTTCAAAATGTGTTAAAACATTTTTTTCAATGAACAGGTGTCAAACCAACGCGCATCAGCAAGTTATTTGCTAGTAGTGAAGAGATCATATTTCATGAGTTCCGATAAGGTAAAATGCTTTATTTGAATTTCTTGAAATTGACAATGTAAAACGTTTTCATATTAAAGAAACATAAAAAAATTAAAGCTTCAAGCAACAATTTTCTGAAGTGTTTAAATTTATTTCGAGTAACGTCCATAGAGTGATCAATAAATTCAAATTTGATTTAGTTGCAATTATATACCTGGACAATCACTAAATTAACTTCTTGTTTTTTTTTTCCCCTTCCTTGTGAGACGTCACCTTATAGAATACTTGGCAAGTAACCCAAACCTATATTCTAATGACAAAATGAGAAATATATGAGGGGATTGCATGACATAAAGTAGCCTTACCTTAGATTACAATACATTGTCATATACGGACTATATTGAAAAAATATTAATTTTCTAGAACCGTCTATGTGATCAATGACAAATAAAGAAACAAGATATTTACATAAAATAAAAAGATTAGAACTTAGGAACAGTATTTTATGGTCGAAATTATTTTGTAAGTAATTAACGTATTTATTATTTATTTTTTTCAAAGATTTACTTTTGATGTTGTTGTTGTCCCATTATCTACATTGACAATAAATTGGTTTAGTGCTTGTAAATAGTGTTAATGTAATCCCCATAATGGATATATATAATTGTATTTTTGTTGTGAGAAGGTGGTGAGACTAATGGACGAAGTGGAGTCCTTATTCACACAGCACTTCGCCAACAATGACAGAAAAAAGGCTATGAAATTCTTAAAACCGCAGCAGCAGAAAGATTCTCATATGGTCACCTTTTTCGTTGGTACTCACTCTCTCTTTCTCTCCTTATAATAAGATTGCTTATTGTAACTAATGGGCAATTAGAATTTGGATATCTTCATAACATTATAAATTGAAAGGGAGATCGATAATATTGAATTTGACATAAAGATTTATTAGAGCTCTATCTCTTCCCTACAAGGAGCCAGTTGACTCAAGTGGAGTGACCACCCCTCCTGAAATTCGTCCCCAAAATTGATTTAATTGTAGTTATATATAATTTGGATAACTGATGATATATAATTATGATGAAATGATTTGAGTTTACCACTGATTTTTTTTTAACGTTATATGTATGAGGGTATTTAAATCCAACAAATTAAGAGGATGGCCTGTCCGTGGTATTGGTGTCCCTTGATATTTTACCAATCTTTAACCATTTTTTTATACTGCCCCCTTAATTCATGACATTTCATAGTTGACCCCTTCATAATCTCTATGCCCCTCTTCTATTTATTTTCTAGCTTGGCTCCTGCTAGCGGACTTTCCTTTATTTAAAAGTAGCTTTCTAAAAGTATTCACAATTATTGGAGAAACTAAACAAAATGTTTGAAACCTATGAATACAAAGCATCAATCACATAATTTCAATTAAGGACATTCTTACAGACGTTTAAAAGGACGGTGAAACTCGTAGAAAAAGGTAGCGGGTCTTATCAAAATAAACTGTGTCACTGCCACATGCAATAATTGTGGCATGTACATGCTTGGTCATTTAGCTGAATGTTTGTAAGTAATTCCTTCCAAAACGAATGTCAAAAATCTTGGATAATTAACTCTATAAAAGAAACTAAGGCTCTATTGAACAAAAAAAGCAAAAGAAAAACAAATGATCTATATGTTCTTGCTTATTTAAGAGTGAATTGATAACCTTAGGTCGACTCTTATATCCTACCCTCGCCTATTTCTCAACGAAAAGGAATTTCAGTAGCAATGTGCATTCTAGACTTGCAAATTGTGTATGTCAAAGTTCTATTTAGCTCAACGTTACACACATTTTGAAAATCATATAAAAAAGTTTCGCATTTCGAAAATGATAGGGGTTTTATTATCATTCTGGGACATAAACTCATGCAAATTGAGCGTCCAAACAATTTAAAATCATGATACAATGTCAAAAGCCCCAAAAATTAATGGGAAGAATTAAAAGAAAATGAAAGACAACGCAAAAATTATTGAAAAAATAGATATAAAAAAAAAATTTGATGCTTCATGAAAATTTTGACGTAGAATTGATCTTCAATTAAGTAAAAAGAAAATGAATTTGAATCCCATAAGGTTGAGAAAATCAAATATTGCGTTGATTCACGCAGTTCGTGCCGGTTTATACAAATTAATTAATGTGTGTTGTACTCTGTTGTATTCGTAAGGACACTTTTGAATTTAATTAGATGTTAATGCAAATTAATCATAACTATGTAGCCTTATTCCTAATAGGTTGACCCCAAAATAGCATATCCAAATTACAATTTTAAGCCTAAGTTTTAGAATCTAATGGCAAAAATCTATTCACAAATAATTCTAACTTTTTTTTTTTTTTTTTTTTTTATCATGGTCTGCTGCAGGGCTGTTCACTGGTAGTTTTGTGGCGTTGTTTAGTGTGTATGCAATCTTGGCACATTTGAGTGGCATGTTCTCCCCTACTACACAAGTAACTTACATGGAGACTGTCTACCCAGTTTTCAGGTTTGCCTTTTTTCACACTCTTCTCATGTTTTATTTCACTTCTTCACATGTTTTATCTATGGACACTACTAGCTACATTTGTTGTTTGTTGTCTTCTTGTTATCTGTCGTCAAAAGTCACATATTTAACTGGCTACAGTCAGTTATTTTACGTTAGAAATAACTAGGATAACGGCTTCTATAAAATCTTAGTAGCGTGTCAACACATTAAATCTAGTTAACCGCAGATCAGAATACCCGAATTACTATATACTGAATATAAATATTTACAGAACTAATACAAGACTGAAAATTATGCCTTTAGAGCATGGTAGCATGTTTACATGTCCTTTTAGACAATTTTGTGCTACCAAACTGTTAAGAATTAGACAAGCCGCCATTTTTAAAATCTGCTTGGATTACACTGAAGAGATGAAGTTGAAATGGGATTAGATTGATAAATGCTTTTTTCTGAGAAAGAATTATATCATTAGGTAGTCAGACAATCTGAAAAATAGTGACAGACGCGAACTGTTTGTATGGCCTCCTTGGAAAGTAAAAATCATTGATTTTTGCTAATGAAAATTTGAGCATAGCATGTATCTGAGGCAGGACGTTTCTTAGAGACTATGAAGTTATTATCGATTGTGTCGCTGTAAAGGAGCAGTAAATTCGTTTAAATTGATGAAAAACCATGGCTGATATTACATAGCAAATTGTTTAATAACATTACTTGAAGAATCTTACTATATTGGAAATTGAAACAGAGCCTACTTGATAGATTTGGCACAAAATTTTTGTCATTTCAGAAGAAAAAAAAAATTAAAACAGATAACAATTGCTGGGAGCTAGATATTCTACCTTTTATGTAATTTGCGCCATCAAATGCTGATGTTTCATAGCTTCAAGCTTTCTGTTTTCTTGAGATCTTGATGAAAATGCTAAGCGCTGCGCTAATTTTTAATTATGTTAACAATGCAGCATGTTCGCATTGCTAAGCCTGCACCTGTTTATGTATGGATGTAATCTGTTCATGTGGAAGAGCAAAAGGATCAATTACAACTTCATCTTCGAATTTCAGCTCAGCACGGCTCTCAAATATAGAGATGCTTTCCTCATCTGCACATGTTTAATGACTTCGGTTGTTGGGGCAATGGTCATCCACCTAATCTTGCTCTCCAGTGGCTTCTCACCACGACAAGTAGATGCTATTCCAGGAATTCTCCTGCTGGTTAGTTAGCTTTCTTGCATGCTTGATATCGATTTAGTACATTCTGCAAACAGGCAACTTAACAGGAAAAGAATAAAAATAAAGCAAAATCGAATAAAGTCTCAAGAGATGACAATATGCCGAGGAATCAATAACGTCTACACATGATTTAATGACAAGGGATAATTAGCAAGTTGACAAGCCAACTGGACTAATCAGCAGTAATGCATAAGCCAAGATGATTTTGAATTTGGGAATATTTTAAATCGGAAATCAAGTACCTCTAAGTACAGAGTATACTGTTGTCAAATTTAGAAATCTAACTAAATTCCATCGAAGTTTCTTTATATTGATTATGGATATGATGAAGAAAAGGCTTTTATGCTGATTTTAAATGCATTTCCAGTGTTTCATTGTGGTGCTAATATGTCCGCTGAACATATTATATCGCTCAACGCGCTACTGCTTCATCAGGGTGATACGCAATATAGTATGCTCTCCATTTTACAAGGTACAAACTATTTCTACTATCTAAACTGAGGCAAGGTGCTAATTACACGAAAAAATTCATGTGCCGAGTAAATGTAATTTTTTAATGTCATTACTACCGTGCAGGTCTTGATGGTAGACTTCTTCATGGCTGACCAACTTACTAGCCAGGTAACGCTTGCTTAGTAGATCCTATTTCTTTTTGTTCCTTTTGAATCAAGATCATACATGGTATTGTTGCTTTCTGTGAAGAACTCTATACCGGAGAAAGGACGACTCCATTTTATTTTTCAACTTCAACAAGATATGCAGTAGTATATTTTATTCCAAGTGAAGCCAGGATCAGGAAGAAGAATGAAAAAACTAAAAGATTGAAATTGTTTCTGATTGTTCCTTTTCTCTTGTCAAACAATGGAAACTAATTATTCTGCTTACCTATAGATCCCACTGCTGAGACACATGGAATCAACATCGTGCTACTTTCTTGCTGGAAGTTTCAAAACACATCATTATGAGACTTGCAAGTCCGGAAAGCTATACCGAGAGCTTGCCTATGTTATCTCTTTTGCACCGTATTATTGGCGTGCCATGCAGGTAAAACTGCACTGACTCATCAGCCTGTCAATACACATTTACATTAGTTGCAAAATTAAACTACTAGTTACCGTAAAAGAATCTTGTACAAAGAGTTCAAATGTATGATTTCCGAAATGTATCATTCCTTTTATTTGATGCAGATTATTTAATCACTTGATGAATCTAAAAGAGCCATTTAGAATTTGAAATAGTTCTGCATATAACTGTTATAAATTCATGCTTATGCACAAACTTCATATTTAATGCACATGTTCAAAAGCTATGGAAAATTTATCCTTTTACTCTCCAGTTCAATTGATATCATCTGTTTGCTAGTGTGCAAGACGATGGTTTGATGAGTATGATGTAACTCATCTGGCTAACCTCGGGAAGTACGTATCAGCTATGGTGGCAGCAGGGGCTAGAATTACCTATGCCCGGCAACCAACTGAATTATGGTTGATCATTGTCGTGGTGACTTCACTAATAGCCACAGTCTATCAGTTATACTGGGATTTTGTTAAGGACTGGGGACTTTTCAAATCTAAATCCAAAAATCCGTGCCTCAGGGATGATCTGATTGTTAAGAATAGAAGTATATATTATTTTTCCATTGTAAGTTTCATTCTCTCCTCCTACACTCGTACTGCAGTTTTTATGCAGCTCTCTCCATATACACAGGATATATCTGAACATCTTTAAATTCGAATACAGGTTTTGAATTTTTTTCTAAGGGTAGCTTGGGTGGAGACCATTATGCGATTCAATGTTGGTATGTTTGAATCACGGTTGCTGGAATTTTTTCTGGCTTCACTAGAGGTCATTCGTCGTGGACACTGGAACTTCTACAGGTACCAACATTTTCAATGCATAAATGCAAGAATACTCTATATACATTTCCTGAACATGTTAATCACTAACCAATTAGTCAGTCTCCGTTATTTCAATTCGAGTCTAAAATTGGTTTTAGATCTTGATGCAAGTACTTGAGACATATGATTGCACAATTTAATCAGATGATCAGTTAAAATTTGTTTCTCTGATGACTGTTTTGAGTCTTTGCCATATGTGCAACTTAATGTTTTCTTATAATGACAGCTGAGTATCACCTCAATCATCTATTTCATCTTTGCTTATTATCTTTACTCGAGGTTTGAGCGACTGAAGAGGTCAACTGGTACGCGTTAACCTTCTAACCTCATGCTTATGAATGAACAGGTTGGAGAATGAACATATAAACAATGTTGGCAAGTTTCGGGCAGTAAAGACAGTTCCATTACCATTCCGTGAAACAGATTCAGATGGCTAAAATTGTTCAAGGTATCTGTACAGATATTGCAGCCTGGCTGACATAAGGTGGGGGGCTATGCACTACTTCTCATTATGGTACCTTGGACGGATTTTCACTGTGTTGTGGCTCTAAGAGGTGAGTTACCATTCACGGAAGATTCATCGAAAGAGAAGAAAGCGCTTGACTGATGATTTCTAATAACTTGTGTATACTTGGGAAATCCTAACCTCAATTCGTCTTGCAAATGTACTTAGATTCAGTTCATAAAAGATTGAAATGCAATCTGCTTCTGTTTTTAGCTGCTACTAGAAAGTTTTACCTAAATAACATTTTGGGAATGACTTGGATGAACATGTATATTGGTTTGTAGATATATCAATGGCAATAGCACAAAATTGTTGCTTTTTTCATTCTTTCTCAGAAATTGTTCTCCACTTTCCATCATCCTTATTTTTTAACCAGAATGATAGTAGTATAATACTACAGTAAATAATCCCCTGAAACAATGGCAGATCTAGAATATTTTTTCAGTGGCGGCCATAATACACAATTCAGCACTCTTACAAATAATTCTTTTGCCAGTAAAGAAAATTAATTTCTCATACTAAAATTTACCCTAAAAACACCTGTACATGTTTTCTTTTAAGAAAATGAAGTAAGTGGGAGCTGCAATCCCGACTAGCCTATCTGTATCTCCACCCTTGCCCTGGGAGATTGAGGATGAAGAGAAGACGACTCCATGAATCATACATATTGGTCTTTCTTTCTTCGTTCTATAGTTCATTAAGTTTGAAGGCCATGCTTCAAGCAGAAGGACGCATACATTCTAAAGAGTACAATACAGAAAGATATACACATAAACAATTGAATGATCTTCAGTTCTTCTGCAAACATTCTTAGCAATTGTGTGCTTGATTTTCTGATGGTCAACTAAGGGAATAAGGAAGAGCATTCGAATACATAAGAAGATTATGAGAAAAATGAGCTATTAATCAACTAGAACTACAGGTTTAAAAAGGACTGGAAAATAAGCTTAGTTATTGCAAAGACATCATAAACAATTGAAAGTTAGCTCAAAAAATCTAGGACATATTATCACATAATTCTTTGATTCTTTTTTTTTTCTTTGATAAAAGGGGAATATCCCTGAGAAGCTCTTCGGCTTCACACCAGGTTTTATACTTTGGAACACAATACCCTACCTAGAAGAGGCATGGTTCGGATAAATTAAGCACAAAAGTCCCAAAGAAATTGCCTTGTTGCTAATTCAAATCCAAGAAATGAGCATACCTTCTGCCTATGCTTCAAGCACTCTACCGCAAGGTTAATCCCTTGGGGTTAATTCTCTAATTCTTTTGGTGGGAATAAAATAGCTACTTCCAATTAGATTAGAGCTTCTCTTAGCATCACTATATTGTATAAAAGATTTATGTTGTCTACAAATCTTAACAATTCTTCAGATAAATAAAAATTTAAACAATCTAAATCAGTTGATTAATCTGTTCTGTCAATTTTCTTTCGGCTAATAATCTTAACTGGAGTAACAATAAGTAGGAAATGTGAAGACTATTTGCAGCGCCAAATCTGAGAATTTCCACAACAGATCTTCTTTTGTAATTAAATAAAGGCTTTACAAAGTATGAAATGAAAGCTGTTTTACAAGTCTGTGTAGCTTCCATATCCTACACTTGCACTTATCAACCATGACAACTTCCAGGCAAGTGGATGTCTCGATTTACGCCACGCACAGCGGAAACAATGGAAGGAATATAAATTAACTTGAGAGCTTGTCTTCTTTCAACATCTCTGCTATCTTGTTCGAGAGGCAGTAAGCGGTTGCCTGGATGGTGATCATAGGATTGACACCAACAGCGCTTGGGAGAACGCTAGCATCACAAACGAATAAACCTTCTGCTTCCCAACTCTCTCCATTTTGATCCACTGCACTATCTTTTTCACTTGTCCCCATTCTGCAGCTCCCCATTTGGTGTGCAGAACAATAAATAGTCCAATTCTCTACCAGTGACTTGGGCCCTTCAGATGCCGTAACTGTGTCCAGAAACTCTTCCAGTTCTAACTCGCTAGTGCCCTTGCATTTTATTCTCTTTCCATCACTCTGATGAGTACCAACCTCAACAGCTCCTGCTGCAATCAAAATCCTCAATGCTTGACGCAACCCGACCTTGATATTTTCTTTGTCCAATTCATCTAGCGTATACTTTATCCGTCCCTCTACCGTGACTTCTCCAGATCCTCTGTCTCTAATCAATGAGAACAAATGAGCAGTCCTGGCATACTTTGCTAGCCTGTTCTTTAAGTCCTGGCCACTCACCCAAGGACATAGAGCAGCAAATGATCCCGGACCTAAAGCTGCAGCTTCTATAATGGCTCTTATATTGGAATCAACTGGCCCCAATTTGTGAACTGAGGTAATTATGCCTCCCTCATAGACTTTTCCCTTGAGATCAGAAGCATTCTCTGGGAAGTATCCCCAGGCCATTAGAACTGGATGGAGATGAAGATTCCGGCCAATGTTGCGATTTGTTAGCCCACTGGAGATCATAAGAGGAGGTGTTAATAGAGATCCACATGCTGACAATGTTACTTTGGCCTCAATGCGTAATCTCCTGGTGATCTCCTGGTTGACACTTTTTGCAATCACTCCCAAGCACTTCTTCTCTCTACTTCCTCCATATTTGTTCTTACGCAATATGAATCTCTCAGCTTTGCATCCGGTTATGACCACTGCACCAGAATCCACGGCATCAACCAGCCAAGTTGTGTCAGTTCCTTTCTTGTCACCTGTTCTACAACCATAGCAGCAAGAGCCGCAGAAATGATTTTCTGATGAATTTCTCGGCATCGCATCAGCTTGGAGACCAAGCTTTTCACACCCTTTACGGAGGATTTGATTCTGGAACCCCTCTTTAACACAATTCTCTGTAACACCAATTCGTTTACAGACAGTGTCCATAGCAGAAAGATATTCGCTACTTGTGAAAATTGGAAGATTGTTCTCATCAGCCCATTCCTGGAGAACTGGTTTAGGCGTCTTTATACAGGCAGACCAATTGACAGCAGAACCACCACCTATTGTTGATCCTGCAATGATCATCACCTTGCCATCCAGAGTGGAGAGAATCCCCCCTGATTCATAAAGTTCATTCTGCGAGGGTCCTTCCAATGAAGAATAGTCGGTCTTAGTGAAATAATTCCCCTTTTCAAGAACAACAACTTTGTGACCAGAACTCGCGAGAACAGCTGCTGCAACACCTCCACCACAACCAGAACCAACTATCACAACATCACATTTGATCTTGTAAGAATTATCTAAAGGATCCTCCACAACTTCGAGCCCCTTCTGTGCAAGGGAACTAACTATGGTCGACTCAGTTTCCTGGATGGTTTCCACGATTCCTTTCTGAAGAGGTCTCTCTTCAGGCGGCTTAGGCAAGTTCTCATCAGATTCTACATGGTAATCCATAGCTTCCCATGAAGGATTTTTTGAATCTTCACCAACCTGTTATATGACCAGAAGATTAAAATCTGAAATCTCAAGAGTTTGATTTTATGGCTTTTCCCATGATAACCATTACATAAAGAACAACATTTAGAAAAAATGCTGGGTAACAGGATATTACATAGTAATCTCTTAGCATCAAAGATTAAAGAATAGTGGAGCTTGAGCATTTTCTGCCCAGTGATATGTGTGAATATAATATTAGGATTAAGTCATATGGAAGATGAGTTAGACGGAGACAATTAAACGAGATCTCGCATTCATGTGGCTGACAAAGGAGATAATTCACGACAAAAATGAGTTGCATCATTAGATACATATAGCCAACCCGCAAGGGAGATAAGGCTTGGTTTGGTTTGACTTATTAATTCATGTGTAAGCAGAGAATAGATTAACATTGTTCATCAAGTATAAATGAAGTTTGGTATCTCTCATCACACCAAATTAAGTGCCCATGCTAGATATAATTGATTTGAAAGTGAAATAATTTGTTGATGCCCTTAATCATACAGATGATGACAATGACCACAACCATAATTATTAACAGTCTGTTCAAGAGCGAAGTGCATCATTTTCAAGCGTCACCAACTTAACTTCTTCAAAACTTTGATTAAGAGCTAATTTTTCTACAGAAAATTAATACATGGTTGTGACAGACGATGAGTCACACACATTTAATAACTGTATAAGCTAAAGTGCCACCAAATGGAGACAGATAAAAGGGGTAATACATCCCCTCGGATAGTTAATTGATGGTCGTCTATGGTTGTCTGACCACTAGCTGATACAAATATTTATCGGCTAGGCCCCCTTCAAACACACAAAAAAAAGAAAAAAAAAAGAAAAGAAGAAAAATCTGCCACCAAATGACTAATTGACAAACAAATTATGTGAAATATTAAATTTCATGTTGCACTACATGCTCAATAATTGTACTTTATCACGACAGAACAAAGTGGCTCTTGCACTAAAAATTCACTAGTTTTAGCCTTGTCAATTTTACAAGTTTAGTGCATAATGATTCCAAGTATTTGGTCAAGACAGCTATAAGCACATATATATATATAACATGCTCTATATGCTTATGGCTTCAAAATCATGTTGACACCAATGCGCATATTTATTAAGACCCGAGAGTTTAACACAATAAAAAAATATAACAAATATCTCTTCAATAGCTGAAGTGAATTAAGGCAATGAGCTGTCATTTAAGTGATGGCCCTTAAAAGAGCTGGAAAATTATGATTAAAAATACGTGGCATATATAACTTCAGTTGAGAAAATATCTAACTTGATCATAGATTGCAGAGACATATCACAAGAAAATTTAAGTATACATTAAAAGAATCCTCAAATAAGTAGATGGGCTATAGGCAGAGCATAGATATTTAGATTGTTTGTGATGTCCGTTATTGGTCGGGTCATGATACAAGTATGATTTATAAGTAAATATTGCAGGTTTAAGTGAAAATCCAGTTAAATTTGAGGTCAAGGCAATTACTTGAACTCGGGATTCTGAATCTAGCACATAACATTGTCAATAGGAAAAGAAAAAAAGAAAAACTTGAATGTAAATGGGCTTGTAGGAGGATGATTACCAGTGTGAAGAAGACATAAAGACACAAGAATTTGAGGAAGACAAATGCCAATCTGATAGGAGTGAGAAATCTATGCTTGAACCATTTTTGAAGTAATTTTTCCCTCTTCTCCAAAGATATGCAAGAGAATTTGTTTATGTAGGGCCACTTGTTACCAAAACAAAGAGACCCACAGAGCAAAAGTGTTCCAAGCCTAGTCGACAGAATCATCAGAAGCCCTCTGACCAATATCACAGCTTCCAGAAACCCCCTCTTGGACACTGTTTCTGCAACCTATGTACAATCCCAGTAAAAAGTATTAATTTCAATGAAAAATATTGACCGACATTTCATGTGAGTCCCACATCAATGTGGGAGTCGGATGTATGTCAGTGACGAAATGGAAGAGCTGCCCTAATTTCACAGTGACACAAAATTCATCATGATGCACAAAAACCAGCAGAAAAAATGTTGATTCAGTCATAGAATCAATTTTTTTAGGCTGGTTCAGATAAGTCTTGCGTCTAGTTAACTTTAACTCTGCTTTTTTTTAAAAAGTCACATGTTATGAAATCTAACACTTGAATAAGGTTTTCAAGGACTTTTCAAAACCTTTCCCGTCATAAAAAGAATGTTGAAAATGTTTTTTTTTTTTTTTCCTTTTTCTTGTTGTTTTCTTTCTGGATAAGACAGAGAAGAAGATTGTTATACCTCATCAGGGACAGGATACTGAGAGCCAGAAGCTTTGTAGAAAGAATCAATGGCCTTGTTAGTTTGATGATCATCTTTAGCAATAGAATCCAAAGGTACAGGAGGGATAATAGCTTCACATATACTTGTTAGAGCCTCCATTTCTGATGAAGAAAAACCATGACTATACTTTGTTTCTCTTCTCCCTCCTCTTAACAAAGGGTGGCACTTTCTCTCCATGTTACCACTCTCTTTGTCAAGATTGAACATCTTTATAAAATTTGAATAATACACAATAAAGCTTTAATACAAGAGTGGCCTATTTATATAGGTGAAGAATCACTGAAGGTTACAGGCAGGGTGGCTCTCATATGTTTTGATCAGACCCAAACCACTCTCACATATATGAAGGCTGTATATTGCAAAACTGTGAATGTCACCTTTTCCTATTTATAGCCTTCATTTTAAGTATAACGCCCCATTGTTTCGGCTAGTTCGCACACAGTTTCGTGTCACAAAACTTGCTATTTGCATGCGTGTGCTTGTACGTGCCACAATCAGCTGCCCCACTTGACTTTCTTGATCCAAATCCAATATGACCCACCTAATTTAAAAGGGAAATCATTTTTGTACTTTCTTGCTTTCTTTCTTTCTTTCGTTTCTTTCTTTTTCTTTTTCTTCTATCATCATCTAAATTATTTTCTTCACAAGCTTTCTAGAACAAGTGTAATTTAGAATTTAGAAATCAAAAAGGAATTGTGATGTATTGTAATTAGATCCATATAATTAATTATTCGTAAATGAAGGACTCAAGGGAACCTAGGCGCACTCTCTCCCTCTCCCTCTAGCCCCCAAGTTTCTTTTTTTAACATGTGTAATATTATTAAGAAAAACAAAATACTATGGCCCTCTCTAATGTTTTTCCTCTTTTCTTAATTTCCCGTTTTCTTATTCAAATTCCCATATTTCCCTTTTTCCCTTCTTTGTAATTGAATCCCCCCCTCCCCCCAACACCAATATGAAATTCTTTTTTGAGCCCTTGTTTAAAACTACTAAAAATTATTTTGAACTTTTCTTTAGTATTGATTTTAAAATAGAAACTCGTGATTCTTAATGTGATATAAGAGTTGAATTTTTGTCCGATCTTGTCCATCCATTCACATTACAACCCATCTCTCATTCGTCATGCAACTCAATAGCTAATCATAGTTATATCTTTAAATCGGATTACACATGAAAAAAAGTGTTACAAATATACGTTTGTCTCGCATATATATGAGGTATCCATCTTTAATGGATGGATGGATATATGCATCACCGCAATTCGCAGCGAAATTTAATCTTAACATAAGATTGCAATGGATTAAGATGCTAGTCATTTGTGAAAGAGTTATAGTAGCAATTAAGACTTGCATCTTCAACTTGGCTAAAAATCAACACCTCAATTTTCAAGTTTCTGAATTTGATATTCACCTAAGTCATTTTCATTGAGTAGGCCCTTAATATACTTGAAAAGTCATAATTAATTAATTGGTCTAAGTAGATACTCCTACTACATCACAAGCAGTGTATACACTACTTTTTTTTTTTGGGTCAAAATACACACTACCTTTATCTTACATTTTTTTTTCTTTGTAACATTTAAAACTTTTTATAAAAGGCTAAAAATTATACAAGAGATAGACTTAAATCATCATATATAGTCTCGTTATAAATTCTCTATTGCATAGACTATTTACAAATAATAATTAACTGTTTAAAAAATTATTGCAATTTACTTATAATTTTAAAACTATTATGAAAAATTAGTGATAAAAAAATTTAACTATTGCAATTAAATGAAAACATTTCTAAAAGTTACAAAGGATGAAGATTAACATGTTTCATTAAGATACCTATTAATTACAACTCTTTTTTTATTTTTGAATTAAAGTGTTATAAAATAGCTAAAATATCGTTGCGTTTCTTTCTCTTGTTATCTTCTTTAGAGGGAAAAAAATGTTTAAGGCTCGGTCAAAGTTGACTCCTGACTCTTATGTATGGATACATTTGGATGGAACTATAAAGAATTGTTTACCTGCAGTTCATTTTGCAAAGGCCTCGTATCTTAGTTCGCGGAGATTTAGTAATCAAATAATTTTGATTATATTGTGTTTGCTTAACTCATTCCAGTTGTAGATTTGCATTAAAAATTCATCCTTAAGAAGCATCGAAATCTATAGGAAAACACAAAAAAAAAAAACTGTTTCGTCAAAGTATGATGACGTTCAGTGACCATTTCAATAATCACCGTGGAGATTATAACCATTAAATAAGGGGTTTTAGTCTCTTTTGTCTGCTTTACAATCTTGGACGTTTCTGGCCAAAAAGGGCAAAAAAAATCTTGGACGTTTCAAGTAGTCAAAATATCTTCGACGAAAAATTAAGAATGGTGCTTAGTCAGAAGCATAATTATCCTTTCGATAGATTAAGAGCTCTCATTGTTGGGTTGTTTAATTTCACATTGGATGTGAAAAGGATTGGTGGCCAATTCATACACAAGTATGACTAAAAGTGAGTTAATTTTTGTAGTTGAGAATGTCCAAAATCACGTATTACTGGGGTTAAGGTAGAAATCTTTAGCCTTTAGACAATGGTTTGAGTTGACCTGTACGCAATGAATAAATTGTGGGTCTTTTTCGCGTGAGAATTTCAACGTTCAAGTTAGTAATTTGTTTGAACTTAGTAAATATATCTAAGTTGAGAGTATTAGTGGAAAAATGAATTATCTTTTTATGTGGACAAATAAAATATTTATACTATTTTAAGAAATATTCCCTTGGATTTTATGGGTGCCCAACCTACATTAATTTTCATTATTGTAGGCCCTATGATCCTTTTAAGGGTAAGGTTAGAATTTTACATTAAGTCAGGTATTTATCCCTCATCAACTAGTATCATGTTCAAAGTGCTAATAAGTAATCTCTAGTTGATTCGGGAATTAGATTGGATTGATGGTAAGCCAACTCCTTAGGAGTTATCTCCTTGACTACACCCTCCTCAAAGGCAGGAGTTAATTATGGTAACAAAGAAAAAAGTGAGGGTGGGTTCCTTAGGAACCGATTCACTCTATGTATTGACTGAACAAAAAGGAAAAAGAGGAGAGGATCCTAAACTGTGTAGATTTTCCCAACTACCCAAGGCATGATCCTTGTTGAAGGTCTCAAAAAGCTCCATGGGTGAGAGGGAGATTGTTGGGCCAGTGTAAAGAAAAAAATCTCTATCTCATGAGTAGGGACAGAGTCAGAATTTTAAAATTAGGGGGTCAAAATTCAAATAACAATATTCATAACAAGAGAAAAAAAAAATAGGGGGGTCGTTAAGTTATTTTTAACGCAACTACATAAATTTTTTTAACGACAATAAATTTTTTTAACGATACTACATAGATTTTTTTGAAAAAAAAAATTGCGGGGGCCAGGATCCCTGACGGCCCTGGCCTGGCTCCGCTCCTGCTCATGAGCATTTGTTTAATTGTTATTGTAGCATGTCTCTAGCCTAGCCGATAAGAGCCACGTAGACTTGAAATTTTGGGTTACTTAAGGTCCAAGATCGCTTATCATTCAAGCTCATTGTCTCATAATATTGTAAAGAACATTTGGATCAGCGATTATTTGGTCCAATGGTAACAAATTAAGTGATGATAATAACTTACAAATTAAAAAAGTAATTTATTTTAAACTTTTAAACCGTTAAGAGAGAGTTCATTTCTCCCTCGTCACCTTTTGAGCATTGAACATTATTACAATAACAATTTCCTCTTTCAAATATATATCATGTTCTACACCCCCTTCCCTTAAAGAAGTAGGGGTGGCATAATGCGCAAGGCAAATGCTAAAGCTATGTCATCAAAGGACAATCAAGCAGTGTTTCACGTGTTGACGTGCATGCACTATCCACCTTTACAATTTCTTTAATGGCTTCTGGAAATATGATCAACCAGAAATTATTATGACTATACATTAGCATCAAGGTATTAAACAGCCATGAAATGGGCTGAGTCAAACTTTTTGTTTATTTTTTTATGGATTAATACAATTTTTAGTCTCTTATTTTTAATTTTATTGATAATGTGGTTCTTTATTTTTAAAAGTAATATATTTTAATCTTTTATGTTTTTAAGTTGGGATACTGTTATTCTTTTTATGTGAATCTATTAAAAATTTAATGGCAAATGCACGTGTCTTTCGGAGAAAAAAAAGTTATCGTTAGATTTTTAACGGATTCACACAAAAGAACTAACAGTATCCCAATTTAAAAAAATAAAAGATTGAAATATATCACTTTTAAAGATAAAAAATCATATCGTCAATAAAATTAAAAATTAAAAACTAAAAATAATATTAACCCTTTTTTTTATTCATCCCTTCGAATCTTACTCTACCAAATATCAAAATAAGTAATCCAACGTTAAATTATTTTTGAATCTCATGCTGAGTGCTGAGTCAAACTTGCTTACGGCTAAGATAATAAAGTAGTAGTTTATTATTGGCGTTCTGCATATCAATATCAAAGAAAACCAAATTGTTCGTCACAGTTTGAATTGAGAAATCCATTGACAGCTAAAAGGAAGAAAAGAATATTATGTTACTCACAAGACTTTTCGTAATGCATGATTTGCATGTGACGACAAACAACTTGAATATTCTATGCTATCGCTTTCAGTAATTAGCACCTTTTATTTTTCTGGTTCTGTCATTATCACTAACGCAAAAGTTTTTGTTATTTAATGACGGGGTAAAATGATTGGAAAGGAAAGAAATTAAAAGGGGATTGTTGAACCGATCCTCTTATTTGGACACATTTTTTAGTGAAGGAAAATGAAAAGGAGGGATTGGACAATCCTTTAATAAAGTTATTTTGTTGCGCTACCAATCTCTCATTGTTGACTATGTACATTTTAATAATTTTACATCTAAAATTACTTTTTCTTTTCCTCAGAGAAAAAACTATAAAATCTTTTCCTTTCTTTATCTTTCGATATCCAAATGAGGAAACTTCATTTTCCTTATTTTTATTTATGATTCTTTTTCTAACATACAATCCTTACCGTTCCTTCTCTAAATCCAAATATAGGATCTATGACTTACTTGTCATATCATGAGATAATCTTTTCTCTCATAAATCAAAAAATTAGTTCTTGAATAACTAAAAAAATTCTTCCATCTTTTCTCAATAAAAAGTAGAATATACCATATGTGAAACTCATTACCCACTGAAAATCGTATATTTTACATTAGTCTCTCCTCAGAAAGAAGAGGGAATGAGGTTTTTCATTTGAATAGCACGTAATCGAAGAGAAAGAAAAGAAGAAATTTTAATTATGATTTCTTATTTGGATGGGAGAAAAAAAGAAAACAAAGGGATAATTTTTATATATAATTACGAACAGATTATTTAAAACAAATAAAATCTACAAAATGGGATAATGTTTTTTTGTAGCAAAACGAAATATTTTTGTTGGTCTACAGACTGTCATTTTCTTTCCTTCCCTTTTCTTTTCCCTCACCAATTAAGCATTAGATGCATTAATCCCAAGAGAGAGTGTTTGAATTCTTTAAGTATAAATCGCAACAATACATGTGAATACCAGTACGGATCATTAATTTAGGGACATCTAGGGACTATGGTATAGAAAACATTAAAATGTTTACAAACATAAAGAAAATATGACACAAAATGAATAAGCAAGTGATCACCAGATGTCTGAATTTTGTTTGATTTTCAAGACACGGTTGTGGAGGTGGAGCAACCATGACCACTCATCCAAGCAAGTAACCATAACTATGATCTGATGGGTTGGTGCCTTGGCATTTGAAGGAAGGAAAAATATTCAGTCCATCCTAACGACGGATGGCTCCGGATTAGTGTGGGGTGAGTCTTATTGGTGGAGGATTCACATCATATGTGTGAGGCCAATTAATTACAGAGTAAAGTGCTTTCTTTGAAGAAAACAAAATGTTGCAAAAGCTTGGCACATACACAAGAACTAGAGGATAGACAGATGGAAGTTGGGTGGTGTGAGAAATAGAAGCCATAAAGATGCAAAGTTACATGGAAATTTTGAGTGTTGATATTAGAATACATGTTCATCACAAACATCGTTTGATTCTTAATTAATTTGAAATATGCTTTTAGACGGTCATTGCACCTACGGGATATAAGATTTTAAAATTGATATAATGTGTTTTACTTAAAATGAATTCCTCCTTACAAAAATAAAAACTAAAGGAATGCATATTAGTTATGTTGCATGATCAGACTCGACGACATATACATGTTCGATACAGAATTATTCACCAATTCTAGAAGGCCCGCAGATCATTTTCAAGGCCTGAGATAAATTATTACCGCTTTGCTCAAAGATGAACTTTGATCTAAGCAAAAATAAACCGATAATCTTCAAATTTTTTAGAAACAAAACTTATCCATACAATTGACAAAATTGAATTAGTAATATCAACTTACACTTCAATGCACTAAAAATATAACCTAAAACAGACATAAATGTGTATTAACTGGACATTACAATTCAGAGTCAAGTAGCAACTGCAAAATATAATTTTGTATAGCATGTAACATTTAGTTTGTCCCATCAATGGCTAGGATCAAGAAGCAACGAGTGGAACTGAGCGCGCCATGATGGAAAATTCATGGGCGTGAGTTTAAGAGGTAACTGGGCAGCGGCATTGATCGAAATAAGGACGCTGCTCGAAGCGAGTGAAGTGGATGTAGAGACAACCAAGGGAGCGGCAGTCTTGTCTGAAACTTCTTCAGCCATGGTGGGTGCTTGGATCTCTTGCTCGTTGGAGCGTGATTGCTCTGATACCATGTTAAACAACCACTTGCTCCAAAAGCTTAACAGAGTGCGCGCCTAAGTGATTGTGAAGTCTGATTTGTTCCCGAGGGATTCTAATAGACTTTCTGGACTCCTCCTTTTTAGCGAGTGTAGGATTTATGTTATAGGTCTGGGGTTCCCGTTATCACTAGTCTTAGTGCCCCTAGATTCTATAAATCTGCTTTTGGTGGACTCTGAGGCTATGTTATAGTATATGCCAATACCGATCCTCTTGCAGAAAAGAAAAAAGCTATTCTTAGTCTTTCTGCTAGCGAGCCATTTGCAGTGACGGGTTACATACAAGCAATGAGGGTCTCTCTGCTAGTTACACCAATCCAGCTTTCTCTTTTCCAGCAGTCCCTGCCCCTTAGGTTTGCGTTCTAGTTCTTGTAGTTTATGGAAGCTTTGTTACATACCATGCAGTGCAGTTGGAATAGCAGTTGAAGTTGAAGTTTCCTCTGGATAAGCGGTGTAAGCCTCTGAAGGAGTAGGTCTTGCCCCTACAGTGTCAGTGACAGTTTCTAGTTCTCCAATTTCAATGGCAGTAAAAGCGGATGTCTGGTCTCGGTTAAGCCCGACGATCCTCTGGACAAAGAAGAAGATAAGATGTGGGCTGTTGGTCTCGATCTGCTGGTGTACTCGATCAACTGGTCGCTCCTCTAGTTGAAGTATCGGGCCCCTCTTTCTTTCTAAGTTCGCACCGGGGAAAGGGGGAATTTCGAAGTCTTTCTTCCATCGGTGCTGTTTCCCATTCTTCATTTCCTTCCCCATGGGATCAGCTGGACCTCTTGAAACTGATCTTGCATCTCAGCCATTAACCCCCGAGAGTGCGCACACTACCTCCTAAATATCTATTCCCTTGTTTGGTTGCAGGATTGCGGCACCACACCTCCTATTGAGAAAATCAAAGGTAAAGACAGAGTAAGAATTTCAAGAGAAGTGTTCAAACCTCGCTCCTTCCCCCGCCCATCCTATAACATGATATCGTGTCCTTAACAGTCGGAATCGGTGCTATACTTATTAGTCAAAGGACCGGCGCTAGGACCAGATAGAGTAGTTCTAGTTAAGGGCTTCTCTGCTTTTGGATAGGGTATATGATTTGCTAAAAGCAACTAAACAACCCCGCGCTCCCACTATGGACCTTCTATAAGGACGATCTTCGCTCTCGATGCCGGAGTCTCGAGCTCTTCACCTATTATTTCAGAGAGAGAGAGAGCCCTGGTTACACAGCTCAGTCTGCAACATCGACAGGAAATGGATTGCTTTAGTGTGAGAATGTTCAGTTTAGCTGATCGGCTAACTTCGGCTACAGGAATGCTTGATAAGAGAAATGCTAAAGCCAAAGCGCTTGATGACGTTATACTGACTGACTTCGGGCGAGATTCAAAAGAAAAGAAGATAGATTCCGACGGATAACGATGAGAGGCCTGCAACAAGGAGGTTCCTATACCACTGAGAGCCAAAGCTGAATGCGATGTGCAATAAAGAAGGCTTCACTCTATCAAGAACTCCGTGCTTAAGAAGGATATTCCTCGACTCGAGGAGGACTGATCTATGCTATCTATGGAATTTGAAGAAGATCAAGACTTTTCATCACACTACGTAATTTCCAAGGTTGGTCTTTGAGTTGAGTCACCCTGTGAGAAATGAAATGCCGAGTTCTCAAATGTAGCTCAATCTGAGTCCTCTGAAAGGCCAAAGAAAGATGCACTAAGCAGAGTGACGTTCTTCATCTTGTTGTTTCCCTCGGGCTTTAGTTTAGAAGAAGAAGAGGCGACCGAGCGAGAAAACGGAAAGCGCTAACGCGTGTGTAGGAGCGAGAAAACGTAATGCGCTAACGCGCGTTCCGGCTTTCGAGCCCGCCTACACTTGCTTGTTGCTGGGGGCTGGACAACTAATGTGCCGCTAGACGACTTCGAATGCTTACAAGACTAGCCGGAATGGACTGAGCTATGAGAAAGCGCGAACTTCAAGGGTAAGCTTGGATCCGGCTTATGTCTAGCTGAAGGAGGGCGTAGATCAGAGGAGAGGGTGGGATACGAAGTCGGGCATCTAGGTGCAATCCTCCATCTATGTAGTCAACAACTTATGATGGTTCAGAGCTGGTTGCTAAACCCTTGAGATGACTTCGTTATCCAAAAGATCTTGTTCATGTCTTGCTCTTTGCCCACGTCGAAAAGGGGCAGGTTTGGGTCTTCTAATAGAATAGAACCTCTTCCTCCACCTTATGTGTCAGTCTTCGATTCCGATTCTTCTAAGTGGTCTATTGGATAAGCAGCGGGGGTTTTAGTTCCATCCCTATCCCGGAAGCCTTAAAGGCTAGGGTAATGCTTTCACACCTTGATCAAAAGGGGATTGTGCCCTTCTCCAACTAAGCGATAGGCTAATGGGAAAGCTTGCACCTTCTCTGACTTGATCCACTTCGAAAGAGACAGAAAAGTCAAGAAGAAACAGCTCTTACATCCTTATCAAGTGAGAGACCGACACGAGGAACTGCAATCACTGAAAGAAAGGGTAAGCTGGATTTTCTAAAGCCCCATTCATTAGGGAGCAAATGATCTTCTGT
This sequence comes from Ehretia macrophylla, assembly GCA_037974665.1. Classification (NCBI taxonomy): domain Eukaryota; kingdom Viridiplantae; phylum Streptophyta; class Magnoliopsida; order Boraginales; family Ehretiaceae; genus Ehretia; species Ehretia macrophylla. The sequence goes on along the minus strand of CM075777.1, from coordinate 52,131,316 downwards.
CTTATAGTGGAGACAAGTAGAGATCAGAGTTCGGGAAAAGCGGTAAGGAAAGCTGCTTTCCCGAGACAGTAAAGGAAGAAGTTAAGGACGGAGCGATCAAACTACAAGCTAAGTTAGCGTGTAGGCTTTATTTCCTACACTTGCTCCATGGTAAGCGAATGCGGCGGAATGCGAAAGCTCCAATCACTAATATGCGAGTGGGCGAAAGAAGAAGCCCCTACGCTCGAGGATGAAGCCTCATTCCCTCTCGTCCCGCCCGTTCTATCCTTCCTATAGCATCTATAAGAGTGGGAATAGGAGTTAGATTTAGGTATGGCATCCGAAGCGGAGGGATCCATTCGTATAGGAAAAGCTACGTTAAGGCAGTCGGGATCACGACCTTGCTTTGAGATAGAGCAGCGCGAAAGTGGTAGCGACGTCCCAAAATAGAAAGAAAGAGAGGAGAGTCTCTTCATGTCAAGCTATCCGATTCATTGCCTACGCTTCTTTCATATTGATTTGTCAGTCAAAGCTAGGGTACCAATTCCAATCAAGCAAGCTATCCGATGGCACGTCGGAGGAAGAGAATCAATATTAGAGCTTATTCCGTAGCGAAAAGAAAGAATATTGAACGTGGCGCTCCCTTGCTTACTCTATAGAGTGAATTATATGGGGGAATACTCAACATAGCCCGCCCCCCGAAGACTAAGAGAGACTTGCAGAGAGCTGACTCCTACTGACTTAAACACTGGCATCCATGCAACAGCATGACGTGCCGCACGAAGCATTTTCACACTAACGGGCGACAAATCAAATCACGGTAGCATATACGAAAACGCTTAGCGAATTCGCAGCCACCAATGTCCGATATCAAAGACTTCGGTAAAGAAATCGTGACACCAAGTGCGTTAATCACACTTTGATAGACATCGGCCACACGTGGATCCGCAATGACGATATCGTCACCGAGGAGAGCATACTTACGGAATACCCGAGAAGGGTATACTTTATCCGCACAATACCATAGAACAAAATGATGGCATAGTGCGAAGAGAGGCCAAGAAGACAGAAACCCCAAGGATTGTCCAGTTGCAAAACGTACAAGCCGAGAAAACGAAGGGGATGAACGAGCAGAACGAGGGCAACTAAAGCAGTTTGTCCCCAGCCCACACGCCACCCACGCAAACAAAGTGAGTTTGTTAAATAAGCAGCTTTCAATCATTACGCCCTGAATCGCTAATGGCCGTAGCCGAGGATAGATCGAAGGAGCGCAACTTTCGCTCTTTTCTTCACCTATCCAAGGGACGCACCTGATCAAATGTACTGTCCATCGGTATTAACCTCAAGACAGACATACACCAATCATGCGCAGGACGTAAGAGAGCTTGCTTAATAGCATTTGGGATTGCGAAAATCCTAGTTTTCCCAGCACCTTATGCCCTAAAGGCCAATCGGCCAGGGGCGAAATACATCATTAATTCATCGTCTGAAACATGGACACCTTCAATCATTGACTGACACACCTTATAGTATAGGCATGGCACATCAATTCATGAAGAGAACGCCCAGCCTGACAAAAGATAGAATCCAAGTTCTCTTCTGGTCTATTGGCCATGGAAAACTATCCTCATCAGGGAGTGGTTCCCCTCGCATTGGGCCGTTTAGGAGCGAAGAAAGAGTACACAGGTTCTATGTACCGATATGCCCATTCACGAAGGTCATGTTTGAAAGGCCAAAGACGACCGTACGAAACCGCAGGATTGCGGGACGTAGGGTACAAGAAGCAAGCTTTATCCCATAGCGATAAGGAAAAGACATCCCACGGTAGAACGGGGAAGAACCATTAATAGAAGGATTATACGGGTTCTTCTGAGTCCTAACAGAGGGTTTTTCCACATGGGTACCCACCGAAACCCGAGATTCATAGGAAGATCGAAGCAACGAGAGATATACCTCTCGGCAAGCCTGACACATATACTACGGAACTCAACTAAGATAATAGTTCAGTAGGCATAGAAGACGGAGGAGAAAGTATTTACGTATATTGAGAGTTCTGTTTCTTAGAAAACATTATTAGCTTACTAAGAGAGAAAACAGATAGGTATAATATCACTAACCTATCCGCTCCATCATCCTTACGGACTATCATTCTTCTATGGAATGCAGGAATGCATCTCGGAAGACCAGTTCGTGTCAAGCTTACGGGAAGGGGGATTGCAGCCGTACGCTCAAACGAGCCGCTGTAAGACCTTTGTAGGCACACAGCACAACATTTAAGGTACAAGGCGGTGTTTAACCATCCAGCCTTACGCCTGAAAGCATGAAGCCACCTGGCAAATAAGTATACCGCTATACAGCGCTCCTTAGATAAGAACAAATAGTTCTTGCTGTTTTGGCAGTTCAGTTGGTGCGTCTACTCGTTGGCTACTTTATACCAAACGAGCACCTTCTGCATGGCTGAATTTTGCCTTATGTGGCTTGGCGAAAAACAACATCTTTCTATAAAGCTTGCTCTATTGCTTGCTTCTTCTTTCCAGTGGACATACTACATTCTACAGAGGGGAATCTCCGCTTGGAAGAAAGGATCACAGCTTAGGTAACCGACCAAAGAAAGGGCGAAACAAGGGCCACTGACCTATCCCTTGGAGCGGAGCCCACGTCTGGAGATTGAAGCCTTGGCACGGACCTATAGGCAAACCCAAAGAGAGACCCTAGTAGTATTGATCTCGACGCCGCCCTTGACTATATATGTTTTTTGCTTCCCCTTTACCCTTTTCCCGAGCTTGCCTCAGTCTTAGCTGCCACTAGAGAAAAATCAGTCTCAGCTAAAGGAGAATCAGAATCCGAGGTCTAATCTTGGAAAAGACGTCAAACCTATACGAATTGGTCCCTAGGCTTCGCTTTCCTTTCTTCAGTTTCCAAGACTGGTGGAGGAATTGCTAATCTGTCCTCCCTTGCCTACAGTTCTGAGAGTCTCATAAGAGAAGAAAAGACTTGAATCTTGCTTCCGTAGTTTCGGATGCCTTACCTTATTCTATCTCTTCAAGTCCCCAACGACAAGGGGAGGGGCATTTTCGGAGCAAGTGTAGGCAGCAAGAGCAAGTTACGGCTCAGCTCGGCTCGAAAGCCTACACGCTAACTTAGCTTGTAGTTTGATCGCTCCCTTAGCTCCTGTTATCATAAGAGCTTCATCCAGTGGGATAGGATTGAATGAGAAAAATCAGAGCCCATTCCGGACTTCTACCTCTATGAGGCTTTGTGGTCCTGGGCTGGGTCCTCTTATAAGCCGTAGCATTTAAGGCTCCGTATAGACAGACCTAGACTACGAAGTGCAGACGGTGGGTAAGGTGTCTTCTCAGTCTATTAGGCGGCTACCTGATCGTTAACAAGTATAAAGTACTCTCGTTTAAGAGCGCTGGATCCTGCTTCTTTCATGGTCCCAAAGAGCAGGTTGGAACGAAGCCATCCCGATCGATTCCTTATATAATTAATATGAATCTTATCTGTTTAAGCAGCTGATAGGCAAGTACACTCCCTTTTGTATGCATGCTGGTATGACTGAGGCACCCCTTTCTTTCAAGAGCGTATATGATGGTGTAGAATGGATAAATGCAATGATTGATCCCACAGCGCTTTATTTAGCAAGAACTAGGAAACTTTAACAGCTACTTACAAGCCCAAGCCCATGCAAGCAAGACATAATAGCCTTAACCCCGCTCATCAAACCAACTACCCTAAGTACCTGAGGAGCCTGCGAGGTGGGCAGACTGTCGAAGACCAACCAGTGAGAGGCGAGGGACGAGAGGCTATTGTACATTCGAAGAAGAAGAGAACAAGAGGAGCGAGAGGAAAGCGCTAACGCGCGCTCGAAAGCCGCGCTAGCGCGCTTGTAGTTTTCTCGCCCCGTAGCTTGCTGGGAAGTTCCTTACTTGACTCATAGACCCGTCCCTCAAAAGCGTAGGGGCGGGGCATACGATAAGAGTATGGTGCTAACCCCCCCAAAGACTCTCTCTAAGAAAGCATAGAAAGCAGCAACCAAGCCCAATCCCCGAGGTCGCAGTACAAATCGCTGCCCGGAAAGCATCTTGCGGATTTCATAGTTCAGGCCTTCCCGGGGACAAAACCGAAAGACATATTACCTGGTGCAACCTAGACCACAGGAGGCTACCTGCCCACTTCCTAAGGATCAGATCTATCTCGTGGGACTCACTCCGGAAATATAAAGATTGAAGAGGTAAATATTGATGAGGTAAGGCTCTCAAATGCGTGCAAACCCGAGAAAACAAACACATACTAGAAAAATCAGCTATGAGGACTTCGAAAGAGTACGTACTACAGGTCAGTACTAAAGGCTTTGTTAGCCAGTTCTCCTTTGTAAACCCGTATCAACACCAGAACATATTAGAAGCTATTCTTAATGCCGCCACCGGACTCATTGACGCCCTATCTATTACAATTCCTATGATTAGATCGCCCACGGGCTAAAAGCAACCTTCGCCATCGCCCGAGACTGCTAACAAGGATTCTAACCCTACTGGATCTTTCCTTTCTTTCTACTAGTTCTTACAAAGAACATTTGCAGGAAGTATACGAAGTCTTTCCTTCCGAAAAAAACCACTATAAATAGCTTTAGCATCTCTTGATAAGGAAACGTCTTTCTAGAGCTAAGGAGAAGGTTTGGAAACAAAAGGGGCTTTTCTCACTCAAGGCTATGAATGCCAGAAAGGAACTCTATCTACTAACAAAGAGGGGATTTGATTACCCGAAGAATAGGTATGAGTTCACAACCGAAAAGTTCCCCTATGAAATGAATTGTAGCTCATAAAACCTCTCACATAAAGAACAGCAGAAAGGCGACTTTCGAGGAGGCAACAAATCCATCTCCTAGAAAGAAACCCATTAGACCACTCACTATATTCGGTAAGAAAGAAACTACCTTATTTTCTTCTAAGATAGGCCCAAAGGCATAAATTGTCTTATAAGAAATGTTTGAGGTTACCAGTTTTTCTTCGAAGAAGGTAGGGTAGGGGGAAGAATTGAGTGCGGTGCGCAGTAAGACTGAACCTCCCATTGCTCTATCTCCGATAGCATGCAGCCGATAATGAAGAAAGATATATAGAAAGTGTGCTGTGAAGGATCTTTAATTGTAGTCAATCTTTACTTAACTTGATCCAAGCTTGACTTAGCTCAAGCAATGCCCAAAGACTCCCATGCCTTTCTTGGTGGAAAAAACCACCTAGATTTCCAAAAAGTCTTTATTGCATTTTTAGAGCAAGAAGCGGAACTACAAGAAAAAAGAAATTCTATCATGGCTTTCTGAAAACATTTTTTCACTTGGAGTCGGACTCATTCTTTCGATAGCTATTTTTGGTGCTTTTAAAGCTGGCCAAGTTTTTGAACGAAGTACTATTTCGGAACGTATACATGAGTTTGATCTAGATAAACTAAAACTAAAAACCGAATCTAAACTAGAGATGCTTTGGAAACATTATTGTGATACGAATGGAAATATGCAATTACCAGAGAGACCCCGTTTCAAAGACATAGTGGAACATGCCTTTATTATAGACGAGAATATAAAGGATCAAATTCTCGGGCTAAACCAAATATATTTGGATCTCATTAGTAATGGCACGGGCAGTAGCTACTTTATTCAAGTTCTAGATACGTATGGCCATATTGTAGGTATCTAGTTAGGACTTGGTTTTTTACTATGCTATGTATGAATGATCTTTTCTTTTTTATAGGGGATCTTGGCCCTTTATTTATAGTTCTTGCATTAACCGGTCTGGAATTAGGTGTAGCTATATTACAAGCTTATGTTTTTACGATCTTAATCTGTATTCCGATCGAAGAAAGAAGGGGCTTGGATTGAGTGAGAACTGCTAGTGGTTTTGGCTAGAGAGGGTCTGAAGTAGCGCAGTGAACAGAAGGCCCCTTTCATGGTGAGTTGTCATTTTTGATTTCTTCCATGATAGGGGGGGAGGGGAGTGGTGAGGAGGGCCTCTTCCACCAGACTACTTTACTATATAAGTCGAGTTCAGTACAGGAACTGGTTTAACAAAAGGGGTCGAGAACTACATAGATCTGATACCTTCTTCCCTTGGTCTGGTAGGTAGGTTATGTAGGCTACAACTGTTCCTAGGTTGTTCGATCGCAAATGGCCAAATAAAGGTATTCCTGTAGCATTTGGGGTTATGGATGCTGACTTTATTTTATAGCGGGTAGTGTGGGATCCGTAGTCGGGGAGAAAATCACCCCTTTGATTGAGTACGCTAACAATAAATTTGGACCTCTTATTCTATACTAATAACGTGAAGAAAATAGGACTGAATAGGGCTTATGGAAGACCAACGGAATCTTTGCTTTAAACTCTTTGACCCGCAAAAACGATTCCGCTTTTTCTGGTTTTCCAACTCGGCTAATCGCCAGGAATGGAAATACCTTAGCGGGCAAAACATCCTACGCATTTTCCTTGATATTTGTATTTTTATAAAATCTCTGCGGATGAACCTTATGATCTAGCTTTATTTTAGTAACCACTAGGATGGTCATACCTTCACATTAGGATGAGTTAAGCATGAGATGTTTGCTATGGCTCTGGGAATTGTATGCAATATCTAAACTTATCCTCAGATAAAGAAGGAGATTCCGCCCCCGAACCATCCACCGACCGAACCCCGGGGCACCTGCCGCAAGTAGGGGGGCTCCTGGTCAACCCGCCGGGGAAAGGAAACCGGAAGCACCAACTATATTTGAATTAATAAGTCAAATTCAACTCGTTTTACGTGGTCATCGAAAGCTGCGCTCTGACGTTCTGAAAAGATCCAAGAGGATATTAGGCTAGAAACAGCTTCCCCTCAGAAACAGATTAAAATGAATGAAGATCTCGATTACGTTTCAAACAACCGAGATTCCCTGTTAAATTCGGGTCAAAGCCTCGTCTACGAGTTCACTGTCAGGGTCAACGATTGGGAAAGGGAGCAAAGGCACTTCCCAAACCCCGTGGACGACGTACCAGAAAACTTTCTTTTTATTACTGTTACGGGTAGCACTCAGAAAACCGGGGTGCCGCCCAAATTAAACAATGTGAGGTACCGACGCCGGACGGGCAGACCTCTAAGGATCCGGTAAACAGGGTAGCCCCAGGTACGCTTGGGACTGGATTGAATCCTTTTTTCCTAGTAGCGAACCTTTTACTCGTTCCCACAATCATCTTTCTTGTACCTCGATAACCAAATCCCACATGTACTATCACGAGGAACTGGCTTTCACAATAACAATAAATAAAGGGAAGTGCGCCGGGAAAGCCACCGGAGATGCTGGTTCAATTCCAGCTTGTGAATCAAAGAAAAAAGGGGAGGTTTAATAATTCCCAAGCGCCTAGTCAGTTGAAGGGTCAGTTCAAGGTTAGCGTCCGATTGTGCGCAATGAATAAATCACAATGTATTTGCGGAAAATGAGACGCTGAAGGTCAGGGGTAGCCGATGTTAACAACTTCTTAACCTGGCTTGGCTGCACCACCTTCTTTTTAGTGAAAGGTGAGCTACGGTGCCCCAAACCACAAGCAAAGGTTCTAGGAGTTGAGATCTCGTCTCTGCAGGTTCGGAGCTCCTATCTCCGTACCGAGCAAAGCGCAATGTGGTAATAAAAAAAAGTCTGGGTTCGGTCTTCCGGTAGACGGCATCGATCGTAAGGTGGATCTACAGTCTTGAAGCTCCTTCTCCTGAGTCGACCTTTGCTTTTGGGCAAAAGTGTGCTTCCTTGCCTGTTCTTCTAGAATACATTACAGAAAGATCTCTGGTATCGATTCTTCCTTATTAGAAAAGTTCGATGCAGGAGCTCATCTATATCACATAAAACCGCCCGTAAACAGTCCCATGTGGGACAAGTGAAAAAAGGCTGCTGTTCGCTCTTTAAAAAGCGTCAGACAAAAGAAGAGAGACTTTTGAGGGAAAGTCGTCTATCCCGCCCGCCTCTTCTTTCAGAGAAAGGGGTTCAAGGCTACTAAGCGGATGGTCCGATCCGAAATGCTAAAATAGATCCTTGCTAAGCTTCTTTCCCAGGTAGTTTCCGGTCGGCGGCCTTGTCAACTGAATTCCCCCCTCCATCCTGTGCTACATCGAATCAAAAGATTAATCCAGTTGGAAATTTCCACAACAGGATCTTTATCTCACTAACAAAACCTAAGGCTGATACCTTAGAAGTGGAGTTGTATTGACTCCAAAACTCTTTCCAAATTTGTATTTTATTAGAATCAACTGTTTCATTTATTTCATTATCTACATCAAAATCCGAATGATATCTATGAACCCTTTTCATAGTAGACTCAACTGCAGCTCCCGCTAAAGCAATTGTAGCAGCTCCCGTACCTGTAGTAGGACAGAGGAACTTATCGAGGCTCTTTTGGAACCTTTTTAATTTAAGAAAGAAAAAAAGCCCCTTCCTCCGGGACATGGTCATTCCCCAAGTCCCGAAGCTGCTCAAAAATATCTCCTATAACAGTGCAATTTCTCGTGCCCAAGTCGCGGCGAAGCTTTTGGAAATGGCTTCACATAGGATCTGTGTCTCCATTCCCCTCCCAGGCATCCCAAAGAACTATCTCAACTGCGCGATTCACGTCTTTAGGATCGTGCAAATGAATTCCGCGCTCTTCTAAGAGCTTTTTGGTTTTAATAATAATTCAGTTTTGCTGATGCTCACATGCTTCGACTAAAGCATCCATTGCCGGATCCCCGGCCGCCGCCTCCAGCTCCTGCGCGTTCAGAGGGACGTCCTGAACAGGGGCTTGCGAGCCTTGACCTCGAAGGAAGGGCCGTACCGCGTCCGATAAATCACCTCCCTGCCTCGGATCTGTCCTCCCTTTCTCTTCATTTCAATTCTCATTCGCTCGCTTTCGTTCTCAATAATTCATATATATATAATAATATAAATAAGTAGTTGTTCTCTTTCATAGCTCAAGCTTGTTGGCTGGACCCGGTCTGTTGACCGCTTGAAGGTCTGCTTTTTCTCTTGCTCATAGGAAGGGGTTTAGGCCTTGAAAGAGACCTTGTTGATGAAGCTAAGGTGATTTGATGTCAGATGCCGCCAACCCCCTGCCTATATAAACCTAGCCTTAAATTCGATCTTGAGTTGGTTCGAAGTTGAGGATTCAGAGCGGATCAACTCCAGGTTTGGTTCCGCAGCTTCTATAAAGTAAGATCTTCACGATCCGGTTGACTCCATTCATAAGAGATAGGAACGCACAGGCGAGAGGGAAGATTACCTTCTGACAAGGGATTGGCTAAGATTTGATATTTGCTTTTGTCTCTCCCATTTCTGTGACCAAAATCGCTTTGACTTATTCGACTAGACGGGGAAGGTCTGTCCCTTCTCCACTGGAAGAAAGTAGATGATCACGTAGGGCGAATGAATCAAAGAAAGGGAAACTTCTCCATCCCAGAAAGCGGAGTGACTTCTTGAATCTTTGAATAGAGAGCCCCATTAACCAAACAAGCTGAAGGAGACAAGCTACCTCACAGAAAGGATGACGAAGGGCCAGTTGACGCAGCAAGCGTCAGCTATGAAACCGCCCCTTTCTCATTTAACTCGTCGGATTATGAATGAGATATTCAGACGTCAGCTTGAAGGCTACGATTCCGTTCTTCTGTCTAGGTTCCGCAAGGCCGGGTTTAGGCGTTTTAGGGCCTTTGAAACTAAATTAGGGACCTAATGAGATGCCTTAAACTCGAGGGTTGGATAAGCAAACCTGGCCAAAGAATCACTATTTCGATTGAAGCTCTGCCGCGGTGACCCAATTCTCATATACAGATAAGCGAGAATGCCCTTTCTGACACGGCTGCGTCCTCACGAATGCCAAACTTCGTAGCTCAGCTCATCTGGGATGACCAAGCTCCAGGGAGGTTTTCTTGATGACATGGCGGGCTCCAAGCTACACCCTTCTCTGCAACCAAATCATTGATCTTCCAGAGAAGACCAAAGCGAATGAGCTCACTCGATTCGCGTCTCATCCTCCATTCTTTCTCATAGACTGATGCAGAAAAGAAGTCACTTAAGGAAACATCCGGTGAATTCGCGACACTCCAGTACCAATGGACGTACCGAAGCCAATCCTTCATCCAGTTCCTGAGCAAAGACCAAAACAAAAAAGGGAGTCCCGGACTCTTTTTTTTTGGAAATAATTCATCAGGAGTCACCTTTTAATCCGAAGGTTTTATCTCGGAAGGAGATAATGAAACCTCGAAGATAAGGAAGCGAAAGCTCACTCTGCCAAGCCACAATTATAATGGATAGTCATTGTGACCCCGACCCGAGGCTTGGTGTACATAGCAAGAACCCGCTCAAAGTGACGAGATCTTGTATGACTGAGTTTGGCAAGGACCCCCTCCACCACCTATCCTTACTAAGGTAGAGAACCTTCGTAATGAATGGAAATTTTGTACATATAGCCATCAGACCATATGGATGATGGTAAGCAAGCAAACAACGAGCAGACATGGCTGAAAAATCCCCCTGTGACCCCCCTTTATCGGTCTCCCCTTACTCCATTTCTAAGAGAAAATAGCGGGGAGCTAGGTACCTTAGTGAGGCTAAGGCCAAAACCTTACTCTTTTCGAACCTGTTTGGGTGATTCTGCGATGCTTTAAATCCTAAGAGAGTGAAGAGCTCCTTGCCTACCTAGAATCTACGGGTTTCTCTATGGAGGATGTCTTTGTAAATCCCCTCTATCCTCTTGTTGTTAGACGATCTAACATGCTGATTCCACCGATGTTGCATCTTCTATTGTTGAATCAATAGCTCATACAAATAAGTACCTAATCTATATGGCTTCGCACCTCTATCGAGTTGCTGACTTCTTGGTTGAGCCAGATAGGAGCGAGTTTACGAGCTAGAACGAATGTGAGAGGCAAGCCTGCTTCTATGGCTATTAAGTAAGATGTTGTAAGGATTAATCCATTCATTCCTTGCATTAGATATCCACGTGCAGAGACTGTTAGGGAGGAAAGGAGCGGACAAACGGAAAGGGCTCTTCAGCAGCATCTAAGAAAAAAGAAGAGGCTCGGGAAGTCAAGCAGTTAATGGACATATCTCACAGGGCTTTTAATCGATAGACTGACTAATTCAGTCTAATTGGCCTATAGGTCTTAGAGACTCTTCCTAGTGTAAGAGCAGCGTTGAGTTGCAAGTTCCGTGCTAGCACTATCAATTGTCGGCGTAACGAGTGTTTTCTATACTATATATTCGACATGTAATACCCGCTCTCCGCCAGTCGGGAGATTTCCACCAGTTACTCTATCTTTCTAACATCTCCGGCATTGGATCACATCCTTAACGATCAAATGTCTTTCATCCGGTCCTTTCCCGGCTTTCTTTCAGCTTTCGGTGAAGTTACTCGCTCACCTCTTTCTTCTGCATTCGAAACTGCAGCTGCAGCATCTTCTGAACCTCGCCCCTCTGGTTGTTGTGGATTCCCTTGCTGTCGGGCCGATTCTTCTTTGCTTGCCCATTGCCGGTCCCCTCCTCATAGTCTAAGTCGAAAGCTGGTCCCTTTGCAGCTTAGTCTAGCAATTACTCTCGCTTCACTCCTATCTCAAAGCTTCGTCCCTTGTCTCAGAAGCATCCCTATCTGGTTCTCGAATCTCTAGAATCAGACTCTTCCTTATTCTCGTACCCTTTGCTCCCCTCAATCCTTCCCTTCGCTCTTCGCCCCTAAGCTAGCTAAGAGCCCCGTAACCCAAGACTGATGAGTCTGTCCCCCCGGAAGGTTGAAGAGAATTCCTTTGACCATCTTTTGGGGCTATTCTTCTTTAACTTGAAAAACAGGCCTTGTAAAGAAAGAGAGATTCCAAGCTCTGCAGCTTGCCTTCAGAAGCTGGCATCGCTAGTTGACTCCTCCTCGTAGCAGTGTCGTTGAATTCGATTCCTCAACTAAGGCCGCTACCTTGGCGCAACTAAGCGAATTCCTAAATCAAATCACCACGTGGGACCCGCCGACTTTTCACCACACTCACACACAGATTTTGAACTTTTCGTTGACAGATAAGGCTCACTTCATTATCGAAAAGTTGATCGAGCGATCAAACTACAAGCTAAGTTAGCGTTCCGGAGCGAGAAAACGGAAAGCGCTAACACGCGTGTATTCGAGCCGAGCCGAGCCGTAACTTGCTGCTTCTTTTCTAGAACAAGGGGAGCCTGCATGGAAGCTAAAGGAAGGGAGGGGGGTTACAGGGGGAAGGGTCTCGCATCTTCGAACCTTGACTGTTAAGGAGAGCACTCCGTGCCCCGTACTATCGAGAGAGCGACTTCGCTCCTCTAATGGACCACCAATAGAACGTACTATCTCCAAACCTCTCCAACTCAAGTTGCATTGCATTCAGGCAACTGTGGAAGAAAAAAGGTTCAATACTTGACTCTGTGAAATGTCAATTCATTCTTAGCACCTTAACTACCTTATAGTAAACAGTTTTACCAATCCCGTTACTAAGCCTCAAAACCCTTTTAGGCCTCGTAAACTCGCCCGCCAACCCCATTCCATAAAAAGAAGTCCGGGGCTAAGCCTAAGGCCTACCAGTAGGCGGCTAAGAAGTTTAAGGCCTACCTGTCTGTAGGCTCCTATAGGGACGCTCGCTAGCAGCTCAAGGGGTAAAGCGGGAGCATAGCGAGAGGAAAGATGAGCTCTAAGCTAAGGATAGTACGAGGCTTGAAGATAGTCTCCTAATAAGTCCAGGTATTCAGTTCTCCACAGCTTTTCACCTTTCCCAAAGTTCCTTAGCCTTATGCACGAATTATTGAATAAGCCATCCCCACTACGCGAGAAAACGTAATGCGCGCTAGCGCGTTCCGGCTTTCGAGCCCGCCTACACTTGCTCCGTAACTTGCTGCGCTGGCTCATTTCTATGAACAAGCTTGGTCCATTGTGGGTGCCGATGTGGTTAGAGCTGTTAAGTCATTTTTCCATTCGGCAAATCTTCTCAAAGAGTGTAACTCCACCATCTAATCCACCTGCTTTGCCTGCTACTCATCCTATGCCTCTTACTTAGCTTGAGTCATCTTAGTTATTGCATCTTGTAGGCCTTCTTTGTAGCTCACTCAGGGTGGGGATAATAGTATTCCGATGAAAGGATCCCTGCCCTACCTGCTGATGACTAGCTATTACCTCCTATTGATCCCCTGCCTTCGGGTCATGAATCAATCCATCCTTCCCCAACCGCTCATCTCCTCTCATGGCAGAGAACAGAAAGAAAGGCTTGCTACTTTATTTAGTCGTCGTTCAGCCGGTCATGAAATCAATTTCCATTTCAAGGTTCATTTCTAGTGCAACCGGTCGTAAATCCGTATACAAGATATTTGGATCGGTTGGTGCGACAGCTAGTTAATACAGCTAGCTGTTATTCGGTTCGACTCCGAATGGATCTATTGCTGAACACTTTAGGGATTGATCAGCAGGAAATGAAGGAATGGAAGGATGCTTTCATCAGCGGCGCAGCAGGTCGAATTTAACCAACCCGAAAAGCGAGTTCTTTCAAGTCAACTCTCAAAAAGCCAGTAAGTAGAGCCTATTTACGGGAGTTGAAAAACAGAAGGGCTAGCGATAGCACTCCGGCTTGAAAGCAGTACGAGAAGCGAGACTCAAATAAGGTTCCCTACCACCAGTTCAGGCATATGCCGAAAGTGAGCCAAGCAACCCGTAAGGCCCACTCGACGGATAGCACAAAGAGAAAGTACTCCTTCCCGCGGGGAGTGGGAACTTACTTATTCCAGTGAACTAGGATAAGCGGAAACCGTTCTTCACACAAGTGCGAAGGAAGCCGCAAAGCAGCACGCACCCGTAGAACCCTGTGGGGCAGACTTAGAAGTAGGGGAGAATATTCGTTTTGATGTAGGAACTTTAAAAGGCACACAGCCGCCTTATTCAAGTGAACTACTATCAGCTATCAATGCGCTTCGGTCTCTTTCACTTTCAGCTACAGAACGGTCCTACTTTAAACAGTAAGCGGGGAGGTTGGACAACAATAAGGAGTGGGAACAGCCGCCTTTAGAGAGAGATACGGGGCCTACTTTAAGCGAAACTCTAATAGGGCCTACGTTTGGGCAGCCTTCCTCCGTTGCTTGTTCAACTACAGTTGTAACAAACTACCTTATTCCATTACTACTTTCCGCGGTAAGCGGCTTAGCATAGGAAGATTCGAGACGATGAATCGCATTATAGGTGAGAACTTCCGTCAAGAAGGCGGATGGAATTAGGCTTGCAAGCAAAAAGACCGGGATTTTTGCTTGTTTTTGCTTATTTTCCCGCACAATCCGATGTGAGGATTTCTTTCTTTACTTAGTTCAGTGGGACTCTTTCTTATTGATTATCTTACTCAAAGCGGGACTTTTCATTTGTTGAAGCGGGGCTTGAAAGCTGAATCAAGTGGGGAAGCTGGCAAGGATAGGGAAGACCTTTCTACTTTCTCGCAGGCCTCCTCTTCTCAAGCTGACGAATATAGTGTTCAAGGAGATTGAACAGAAGGGGAAGATGGGAGCCCAGCTTTCTTTCTTTCATTTCTGACCTTTCGTCCTTGGCTCTGTCCCGTACGGTATACATACTTTCGTTTATCGAATCCCTGTTAAGGCTTTCTATGTCCTCAGACATTGATTGCTACACGGAATGTAGGATCAACTCCTATTAGTAAGATAGGGCGAGAGAGGAACGAACTGAACCAAGACTCGAAGACAGAGAACGAGCCTATAATAATTTTTCTCGTTGACTGGCCCTTGTTGCACTTACTTCATCCTTCTGTTTACTTCACTCTTGCTGAAGTTTGTTTATCGCCTTTTGCGGGTCTGATTGAACTGAACTACTCGGGACCATTGCTCGCCTGACAGCTTTGGCTGCTCAACCCGATACCACCGCTTCTCGTACCTTACTACCCCTATCTATAATATAAAGCTGCTCTACCCGGCACTCACTGCTCATTGCCTTATTTCTTGTAGACTGGTAAGATGAACGAGAGCCTGTGGCTTTTCGACTTTCTCGGCATGATCTTGCGACTTTTGGAGTCTACCTTTGAGCGCCTGAAGAAATGAAACAAAAAAAGGTAAAATCCCCTAGTTGGGCTGTCTTCGAGCAAGCTCTTAGCTTTCATCGTGAGTGAGAGAGGAATTGAGGCTGATCCAGCTAAGGTGAAAGCCATTGTTCATCTATGCCGTCACCTCGTAACCTCAAAGAGTTGCGTAGTCTGCCGGGCCGGCTCCAGCCTTTGATCTCAAAAGCTAGAACTCGATGTCAATCCTTTTCCCGTCAAGACGCGAACTTTGTTTGGACGCCAAAGCACAAAGAAAGAATCTTCCTCAAGCTTGATATGATCTTTCTTATGTCTGCTCTCGTCTTGTCGCCTCCTATTACTGGTGGGCCACTCCTGCTTTTTGTGTTCACCACCGACGACATTTCCTTCTTTTGGGACGTTATGGCAAAAGACGATGACTCTTGGAAGGAAAGATAAGGCCATTGACTACCTCAGACCTTGCTCGCAAAGACTAGAATAATACACCATTTGGTACTGAGGAGAGCCAGCCATTAAGCACAGACCCAAGCGATCAAACTACAAGCTAAGTTAGCGTGTAGGAGCGATCAAACTACATGCTAAGTTAGCGTTCCGGCTTTCGAGCCCGCCTACACTTGCTCTTGCTGCCGTAACTTGCTGCCGTAACTTGCTTGGGTGTGAGCATTTCTTCTTCAAGCCTTTCTTAGCTTTATGGCTGATAGCATGACCTTGGTCTTCTTGGTCCCTTGTACCAGAGGAAGCATGCAGGTGTCTTCTCTTATTCGTATGAGAAGTATATGTCAGAGTGAAACCTCTTGAAGAGCTTTTCCTTACCTATGTCCCGCTCCGTGGGCCAATCAAGCCTGACTTTCTTTCCCTTTTCTTCTTTTGTTTCCTGCCTCGGTCAGCTCAGTGGGTATACAGTCCACTGCTTCTGGCAATGGTATACCTTATACAGTTTAATAAAGCTTTAGTCCCGTAGTCCTTTGGCCGGTCACTCGATACACTCAGTCATTCCAGGTAGGAAGAGTAGCTACGACGTATGCCCTTCGGTTTCGAGGAGTAGCTTTCTTATATAATAAACGGAGTGGTACGACCTCCGCTTCAGATGCTCCTCTTATCCCCCTGTAGTCTCATTCAAGTCCCCTATCAAATCCCCTTGCTTTGGGTTAGGCCCGGTGACTTGACAGTCATTCTCTTTCCCAACGAGTGGAATGAAATGAAGCGAGCATAAAGACGAGTGAATGCTATGAATGAGCCTTCTTCCCTTCACGAGTGAAATTCATTCTGGGGTAGGAAAATTGCATAATTTGAACTCGGAGTCGGAACCAGGATCTGTCCAATCAAGAAGCACAGGAAAAGGATAGACTGGCTCAACTCCGGCATCGAGAGCGAAGATCGGCATTGTGCACTCTCTTGGTTGCTTAAGGTCTTTAGCTTTCCCATCTCGACCATCTCCTGACTTTAACTTTCTCGCAGGACTAGTTCTCGGATGCTCATTTGCTCTTGCTACCGATGTAGCTAATGCCGAAGATCCACGGTAAGGATGATGAACGAATCCCTTGAGCGGTGTTAGCAGTGGTTGCTAAGCGGTAGTCCACGGAAAAGACTATGAAAAAAGATCTCATTCCTGGTTTTGTTGCAGTTGCCGTTGTTTCTGTTGCTAAAGCGATGGTCTTCGAACCAAGAACAAATCCCTTTCCTGGTAGCGTTGTTGTTAAGCGAGAGGTGGGTTTGTGGAGGCGCGGTAGCGGTTGTGTAGGAGGCGAAGGTACTCATTATAGAATCTCTAAAGTCAGCCAAGGTCTTGCTTCTTGCTAAAGCAAAGACAGCGCACCAGGAAAATCCTTTGGAGCATGGTTGCTAAGCCCGAAGCGAGCTAAAGCGGTGTAGCTAAGCCAACCTAACCGCCAACTAGCGCACTCATTGGAACTAAACCGAAGCTGAAGCGAAATCCCTTGATGTTGTTGTTGTTATCGTCCAATCAGCAGTTTCCCCTTCCTAACCTAAGTTGTCGATTCTCGATGTGGTCTTATTGGTTGGCGAATTAGCAGTTTATCCATTTGCTTTCGTTGAGCTCTGAGCTATGCTTTGATAGTAAGTTGTTGTTGGAGTTGTTACCAGCGAATCGGTAGTCTTCCTTTCGTCTCATGTGATTCTCCAAACTAAACTCTTCTTCCTTTTCGAGCTGTGTAAGCGGGGCTTTTCTGATTCACGTGCAAAAGCCCTTGCTTTCACTCTAAAAAGGCAGAAAGAAAGCTACTTGATTAGGGGAACCCCCACTAGCTTAAAGAAGTTCTGCTGAAAAAAAGATCTTGTTCCCGGCTAAGCGTAAATAGAGTTCAGAGTCGACAACAGCCATCACAGCAACCGACTCTTCCACTGCTACTAGCGCTACTGATGCCATCATTCCGTCTACTTGGCCTCGCCTAGCCTAATTATATTATATCCAATTCCTACTGCCAAGGTCAAGGCTAAGCTTAGTCGGATTCTAAGCCAGTCGCCCCAAGGTTCCTTCAATAGGGTTAACAGGATGGGGATGGATGGGATATTCTCACAAGAGCTGGACTATCAGGGCTTGCACTGACCGGACTGGATTCAACTGGTCCCAATGGCTTATTAAATGGGACTATTGGCAATCTGTTTAGCAACAACTAAAGGGGAATATCCGGAAATGCCACTACAGGGACGACTATGAAGAAGGCTAAGACTGGTGGTTCCCCGGGTGAAGCACTAGAACTAAAGGTTTTTCCTTAGACTCTCAATAAATGAATGTTCTTAGCTTACCAATTACACTAGATACCTCTTAATTAGCAATGGCACTCCTTCCTTCTTACCCCGTAGTGGGATATTGACAATCGATCGTAGATTCCCTGGCTTGGCTAGGAACCTAGTCCCTTCTTGTGACAACAGAAGAGAAGGTGAAAACCTCTCTTTTTTGTTTTGACCAGGCCAAAGGCGAAAGGCGATTCTAGCGCAGGGGTGCACGCTAGAATCTTCTTTCACAATCGCACATACATCTCCCTGCGTCAAAGCCTGATTGTCTACCGATCCGCGTAAAAGCTTTCTGTTTGAGTTCACCCCTCCTCTCCTTATCAGTCGAGTTACTTCATACCTCTCGCTCTTCTTAAACTACCCGTCCGATCGCTTTCAGGAAAAGAGCATTCCCAATCCCCACGGTGCGGTAAGGGAACTTCTACTACTAAGGCTGACGAACGAGTTTGTTGGCCGGTGTACACCGTTTTTAATGCTGTGAGCCTTCTTTGCCAGTATTAGTGGTTTTTTTAGCTTACGAGAATTCCTCTAGTGGGAAAAGATCTCAAAGGTTGAAGTCAAAGAAAGTACGATCATCTGATTGCAGAGATTTTGCGCTTCCTCACGCTCTAACTATCTCCAATGCTTCCATGGGCGATCCAGCTGGCGAATCAGATCAGGCTAGTTTGAAAGTGGGCCTAGGCCAGTTATCTTCATACTGCTGGAGTAAGCCAACCTGCTCGAGTTATAAGGTGAGCAAGCAAGTCTATCAGTCTCTTTTCATCAGTCTTTCGACCACCATTAGAGCGGGGCACCCCTGCCTGAAAACGCGCTCTAGCTGTTTTTCCGTCTTTTGTACCCAAATCTCGACCCTTAACCTTAGGCTTGGCACGGCAAGCAAAGACCTCTCCCCGAGCGCGTGCACGGCTAAAGGAAGAATTGGACGGTCTCTCACACACTATATCTGTCCCTCTTTAGGAAGAATATCATCTTCAATCAGGTACTCCTATCCCTAAAGGCTCCCGGCAGAGGAACGGCCCTTGTCCTATAAGAAAATGAAGAAATGAAGAGTTGGGTAGTTGGTTATTTGCTGACGTAACGGCATCCGCTAAGAGACTCCTCATTTTCCATAGCGAGGTTCTGAAAGAAGTGAAGTGAAAGAGAAAAGTCGCAATAGGTCGAACATAGCCTGCCCCGAATGCCTTATCTGGCCCTCCAGCTGCCGAGCGTAGTGATTGCTCCAACTTACCCATCAACCTTGCCAATAGGTTATTCGTAGAAGGGTTGGTTAACAGCCTATAATAGTTGTATGAAACGGTAGGATTCCTGCCTCTATCTATCCCGTGAGTGGAAAGGGGTACTCTCTAAAAACGCACTCCGTCTTGCTTCGATCTGACCTTCAGTGATTGGGTCGATCGGGGCTCTCGACTATTAGTGGCTAGTAGTCGATTCTTCGGAGTTCACATCCGAAGCAGCATTCGTCCAAGCCTGACCCTACCCTACCATCCGAACTTGTTGAATCAGCATCGTAATCAGCAGCTGGAATTGAATGAATCAGTGGTGGCCGTGACTCGAATTCGCGCTCTATTCTCGCGTACGTAGCCTTGATGTCTCTCTCGGTCTTTTCTATACTACGGGTGACGCGATCTTGTCATTGGGAACAGTCTCTCTCCCTTAAGAAGAGTGGGTCGCTGATCTGGGAGTGAGTGTCTCGATGCCGAAGCCACGATGTCACTCTTTTATATGATAGAACTACCTAAAGCAGGGGCCGCTTCCATTCCATCTAGCTCTGGAGGCATCGACCTCCATTTTCTACATAAAGGAGATTCTCTTCCTTCCAGGGGGAACCATCGTCCCTATATGCTCATACGGCACTCCGACCTTACCTCATCTGAATCAGCCTATGATGGCTACCCCGATTACGAGGCGGATTCGACTCTTGTAGATCAGCCACTCAATCTTCGGAATACCCCGACTTTTCCACTTTTTCAACTAGAAAAAAGGTCCGGGAGGCAATGAGCTTGTCTCATTGTCGAAATTGAATCATAATGAAAAGAATTACCATAGCAGGGCTCTTAGCCAGTGATTACTTCACATTCAAAGTAGCATTAGCACTGACACAGCTTCCTTCATCCTACTCTACTGCTCTTTTCCTGATGAGATAGCAGAAGCAATTGCTTCGTGCTAACAAAGGAAATCCAGTTACAGTAGGGTTACTGATGAGTACTCTCAGTCAGGTTCTTAAGAATCAAAGTGCATATCCGGCGGTTCTTGTGTTCTTTCCTTTCAAGAGCTTGACCCATGGGATGAGAGTACTCACCTGACTTTGTTCTTACCGGTGACATCTTCGCTTTTCCCTTTTCCTGTATGGAATTTACATACTCTGGTTCCGAATTGGCAGAGAATAAGACTGAGTTTTGCTAGACAGCAGGTGTAGGAATAGGCTATACTGATTGGAGCAGGTAGCATGAATCATAGCATACCCCTTCGTCTAACACTGACGCTCTTTTGGTTGATGACGAAAGAAATTGTATGTTAAGAATTCCTTCAGTAGATGCGAAGGGGCGTAGTGACTTTCTCTAAGAAATTTCTTTGCTGCATCATGAACGAATGAAATGGCGACAGCTTTTGGTTCAAAAGATCGGAGTCTAGTCACTATGGTGCGAGGTAATCTATCGATCGGTTTCGTATCATATAGGGGTCAAACCTGACTTTTTTCTTTCGTTGAAGTAGGAAGAAGAGACCTTCAAATCCAATCCGGTTGAGTTTTCCCGGCATTTTTGGTAGCGAGCGGGTACGAAATCATCAAAGTTATGTTTTACCGCTATATGAGTAGCGAAAAAGGAAAAGATCAATGTCTTCATGTGAAGCAAGCACCGAGTGAAAAAATCAGTCATTTCATTGCCTGGCGACTCCAACTTGACCAATCTACATCTTCTTCCTGATCGATCAGAAAGAGAGTTGGTTAAGAAGCACGAGTCGAAGGCCTTAATAGAATATCCCTGTTCGAGTTCGTATTCAAGCTAAGTAGATTAGCCGATTGAGAAAAGAGCGAGGATTGCTTGAGTTGTTAGCTATGAGTAAGAAGTTCGAGTTGATGACTTTCTTCCTCTGTTAATTCACAGGCCGTAGGTAAATTCCTTGGCTTGTTGTGGGGCAGGATAGGTGGAAGGCACATGCTTCTCTTTACGACGTAAAGGCAATGAAATTGTTTCATTATCGGCTATTACATCTATGGGTCAACGAGTTTCTGGAGTATCTTAAAGAGGGGATCGAAGCAAGGTCAAATCCCATTATTCTAAATAGTTATTCTAAACAATACGATCATCTCACAGATGAAGAAGTGAGCAAGCCTTTCTACAATGGATTCTAACAGCGCAGACTAGGCATCTTTTATCTTATTTCAATTTCTTTATCTTAGTAAAGCCCCTTGTTTCAAGGCCTAGGAACATGGTTTAATTGCGTTTAGCAGCATTGGCCGTAGAATCCAATATTGATATTGAGGGTGACTGACCACTAGATCTGTCGATCGAGACCTTGGTCTTCTACAGGCTTTTGACTCTCTCTCTATGGGCTTCGGGCTAACGCCCTAGATCCTCCAACGGTGAGACTGAGTGTCTGACTTTCTTTTCTCTTAAGACGACAGAGGCAACGAAGTTGGGTCCCTCAATGAAACTCTCTCTTAAGACTTTTCTGGGTGACCAAGACATAGACTAATCTTCCTTTGTATCCGGGCGCTTACCTCGCTTGTTAGGGATCGATGGTTCGAAAGATTTTGGACTGAGATGGAGCGAGAAAACGGAAAGCGCTAACGCGCGTGTATTCGAGCCGAGCCGTAACTTGCTTCTTGCTGGCTCCTTTCCGCTGACTCCTCACAGCCTACCTCTAAAGAGATGCGAAACTCGAGACGCTCAACAATAGATATGAGCAGCAAAAAACTTAGTCAAGTTAAGCCTACTTCATAGAGCTAATTCCGTACCGTAAAGTCGTCTTTATGTAGTGTAGCCTTAGTGCGCCGCCATAATCTTGATTTATATATTATATTGTATATTATATTCTAATATAGAATATAGAAGAGATGCAGATTCGAGTCGCTATTGTGAGAGAAAGTAAAGATAAGGAAGCACTACCCGATTGTACAAATAGGGAACTCATACCTCGATGTCAAGGCAGTCCTCTAGAAGTGGTGCCGGCGATCAAAGGCGAGATTCCATCTCGCCCTTTCAGAACCGTTTCACTGAGCACCCGAGAAAGCGGAATTCTAGAACCCAGCTCCCACTGCATTGAATGATTACTCCCAGAGGCAGGCCAGATCTCTCCACCGGCAATCAAGACCCCGATTCAAGGGAATAGAACTCTGTCCCTCCCTGAAAAAGAAACCATAAGATTGTCAACAGAGAGAGGTACGGCTACTCCCTGAAGGAGGAACAGACAGATAGATGAACAACAGAGGAAGAAAGCTACTAATGACTGACAGCTAACAAGACTAACAGCCTAAGGCGCGCCCCATTAGTAAGGCTATTAATAAGAAAGCCTTATTACCCCTTAAGTTAAGCAAGCAACGACCTTCAAGCCCCTATTAGTAAACGCGCAAGGAAGCGCGCCAGCGCCTTTAATTTAAGGCTCCTTCGGACAAGTAGGCATGACAGCTCAGCTCGGGCAACTAAAGCCGCTAGTCAGGCAGCTCTTGCTGCTAATTACGCTCGGCTTGGAGTAAGTCGTGATACCTCTGAATCTTCCCTAAAGGAGTGAACACAACATGGCACTTGTTGCATCTGAAGGTGCTGCTTGAAACGAGGAGCTTCCATAAAGAAGTATTCGTCTATACAGGGCGGAGCCGGCTTGTTTGTCTCAGTAGGTGCTTTAGTCGCTTCTGCCTTCCTGGCTTTCGGACTTGTGTCTAAGTTGTCTAATAACCTCTTCCCTTGGCTTGAAGACAAGACGTTTTGCCTTGCATTAGCCGCAACTAGTTAGTTGTAGGACTGACTGGCATTAGCTGCTTTTAAGGTTTTGTCTTTAATTGGCAGGTCGAGGCTGGAGGTTGGGCAGACGTCGGAAGGCTTGATCCTCAATCGCCTTCGGCATTCGCCTTTCGCCTTGGGCTTTAAGACAAGAGAAAAAATTAGTAGCTCACTCAGGCAGTTGTTCTCGGGTAGCCAGCTTTAGCAGTTCGGCTTGAAGACGACGACTCTACGCGTCGTTGGTTGTCCAAATCTCCCTTTTGCAGCAGGTCTCGCACCTGAAATTAGTGACAGCTCGGCTTGTAGCTGTTATTCCTGCTGCTGGATAAACTACTTGCGCTGCTCCACCAGCTCTATCGCTCTCTTTGCAATCTGAGGCCTTCCAGTCTTAATACATGTTGCTGTAAGTAGCCATAGGAGCACTACAAAACAAGGTCATACCAGCACTCGTCAAGCTAGAGTTACAAAATATTCAGCAGCACATAAAACAGGATCCGCAATGTACTTTGATTATTATGTAGGTATTGAAGTGCATAAAAGTCTTTCCTAATCAATGGCTCTAAGTTTATGGGATGTCTTCGGAGTCAAGTGCCTACGCAACCAGGTTGTTGTTTTTGGGAGCCAAATGATGATAGTAGGGTATCCCCCAAAGTAAAGCATCACCTTTCCAAAGTAATTTTGGGATTCTGTTTGTCCCGGACCACCCCCATTGGGTTCTCAGCCAACTCATACATCGACCTTTGTGGCCATCTCAACCCCATCATGGTCCCATACTGAATCGAAGAGTAAGATTTTTTACTTTAGAGAGTAAACAATAAGAAGAATCAAGAAGTGACGGACGGAGACCCATCTTTCCTTCCCATTGATCCCTACAGGATGTGGCGAGTAAGAAGCCATTTTCATGTTGTTCTGGTCTGGTAGGGCTATATGCATGCGATCATAGTGTCTGTAGCTGATAAGATGCGCCTCCATATATATTATATGGGGGCATTACAGACCCAAGAAAGGCATGGCGTACTTTGAGGGAAGTTAATGAACATGCGCCCGCAAGTAAGCGTCAGTGCCTGGAGACTGAACAACATGGCCTGAAGCGGGGTAGTTTGATTCTTGTTACTGTATTAAGGTGAAGAACCTTTGTGATCAGCTGGAGGCTCTTGGTATGAAAAACTATGATGCCGATAATCTTAGTCAGATCATGAAGGGTATAAATTTCAAAATCTGATGGGATAAGGAAGTCTTTGCTACTGCATCAACATAACCCTTCCTTATTTTCTTAATGCAAAGGTGCATGATAAGACGTTTACGTATAGGTGGCTGAGCCTGTCTGGACAAAGTGTAGATCCTAATCCTAGGGATATACTTTTGTTCACTTCTACGTCCAAATTCAATTTAAGGGGAAGGCAAAAGCAGGATCAGGGAGCTCTTCCAAGAAGAATAAGTGGAATGGGGTGCGTGTCTTAGGTGCGGGCAGATGGGGCACTACGTGATAGAGTTCACAGCAAAAATGCTTCTTGTTAAGGAAGATAATGAGGAGAGGTAGACAGGGGAGGCGCGACACGAGCATATTCAGTTTGCGGAAGTGAAGAGAGCCCGCGATGCGGTCTTTGACTTCGGTACACACGATTACGCATTCTTCGCTGAGGGCGGGTCTTCAGTTTCTTCACAGGGACAGCAGGGTAGCTGTTCCGTACCTCATGTGGTTGATCCAGGGAGTGCAGATTTCCGCAGCGGTTTGATCCTGGTTGGACAGATAGTGGTGCCACTTGGTTCGAGTCGTCCTCCCTTAACTGATTCTGAAATCCCCGTCTAAAAAAAAGAATAAGACTGGAACTCCAGCATCACCTTCTTCTTAGTCCTCCACTTCTTTAGGAGTGGAACTAATTGCAAACTTCCTACCTCTTTCTTTTTAGTTTTTTTAGCAGCTTTCAAAATAGTCCACGTAGGATAAATCAACGGAAAAATACAATAATTTTTTTCACTTAAGCAAGTACTTTAATCCACTTTCTGCCAATGAATCGTCCTTACTTTAGTAGATACAAAGATGACGATGTCACTTGAATCAATAAAGAATGTGACCTTTTCCGCCGAGTCATAGGATGAAGGGAAACATCGTTGAATTGAGCGCTACTGCTTCATTGAATTGTATTGCGGAAACTATTTCCTATAGTGCCTAAGAGTTAATACGTTTTCGCTTCCTCTTTTTATGTAGCGTAAATGCCTACTGTAAATGCTACCACTTCTGATGCCTCGACAGGATCGGGTACTGCTGTACTTTATGTGAAAGAATGGCCCTTGCTTTCTATTCATCTGGCATCGCATCCAAAACTTGGTCTCAGTCTCCTAACTCCTAATAGTGAGTCTAACTCTAAAGACTTTAAGATCCAGCCCGAAATGCCAATCTTGAGTTCTCGGGAAATAGAGCAAATAAAGTGGCTTCCCATAGAAAGAGTTAGGTCTTGGTTCCCTGCCTACTCCTCGAATAGCTCAACATCATCCTATGAACATTGATTGAATAAATCCTCCTCTATCTGTTGCGGGTCAAGGGCTCCTTCTCCTTCCCCTTCTTCAAACTCCGATTCGTATTTTTCATAGAGAAATCTCTGATCAAGGATAGAACAAGATCCGTTTTACATCATATCTAAGGGATTCCTCGGTTCGGGCCGAAGAAGCAATGTCACTCGATCATTATCAAACTGACTGCAATCTTTTTCTGTCCGTGAAGATCCCACCAGAGCGCCTTCTACTTCTAATAGGCCATGAACTAGATCAGAATCATTCTCAACGAGTCCATAAGAAGTGATCCCATTTTTTTC